>CM028131.1:167042500-168292500 GCA_016271365.2 Neoceratodus forsteri | reverse complement strand
ACGCTACCAGCAGAAGTGGTATCATGCAAAACAGTGAGCTGCTTCAAAAGGGGCTGGGACAGGGTAAGAGGGAGGGTTAATGTGGAGGGAGGGAGGGGCAGATGCGGAGTAGGGTGGCTAGCTGCAAAATACAGCAGACTTGATAGACCGATAGGCCTTTATCTGCTGGCTAATTTTGTATGTTCGTATGGTTCAAATCTGATGGAATTACATCTATTTTATTAAGTGTGTCAACTTCAAAGCTTAATTTTGTGTCATCTGCAAATTTGGAAAGCCACTTTGGAAAGACACTGGATACCAGTATTTGTGTCACTTACAAAAATCCCAAATAATATGGGGCCCAATACACAGCCTTGGGGAACACCACTTGTTACAGTGATTTCATTCGATAACTGATTAGAGACCCACACTTTCTGAGATCTATTTGTCAACTATTCTGAAATCCATCTTGTCAGATAAGAGTTAAATCTGAACTCGGATAGTTTTGCTATTAGTTATGTATGTGGTACCTTATTGAAGGCTTTTTTAAAGTCAAACTACAGAACATCAACTGGTATACCCCTATCAATACTTCTACTGACTGGTTAATAGAAGGAAATCATACTGCTGGTGCATGACTTTCCCTTATTAAAACCATATTGATTTGAGTCACTCAAGTTTTTTACAGATATTTTCTTCACTATTCTGCCCTTTAATGTTTTCCCCATACACTTACATATAATTGAAGTGAGATTAATTGGTTTGCAGTTGTTTGTCATACTCTTATTGCCCTTTTTAGGGCTGTGGGTGGAGCCTACAGCCATTCTGCAAGAGCCCTGTAGCTCTGAAAATGGCCAGTCTCACAACAGCTTCCATTGGACTTTGGAAGTATCCTTCTGAAAGCTCAACAGAGCTTAAACCCCTCCACGATCAGCCTATGGAATAACAGCTGCACTATTTCTGCTGTTACTTCTGCATTCCGATGCGTGAACTGCGCATGTGCATGACTTGTGCTCATGTGCAGTTCTGTGGCTGCTACCATGTTGTGAATGGCAAAATGCCTTTCACTGTAGTACAACCCCCCATCCAATTCATATCACACACTGGGATCTCACCCCAATGTGCAAAAATGTTTGTTCTTTTATTTCTAAAAAGTAGAAAACAGTCCCTCGTTGTCACGTTTCATTTTCCCTGCTGCACCCCTCCCCACGTGATGCCTGACAACAGGGTGCCCAATTCCCACGTCAGCATCCTGTACATTCCCTTTCCCCATTCATGTGGCACACTGGGAGCCCACCCCAGTGTGCTGAAATATGCTGTTTTATATGTGTTCCAGTAAATTAAAAAACAGTCTTTC
This sequence comes from Neoceratodus forsteri, assembly GCA_016271365.2. Taxonomy (NCBI): domain Eukaryota; kingdom Metazoa; phylum Chordata; order Ceratodontiformes; family Ceratodontidae; genus Neoceratodus; species Neoceratodus forsteri. The sequence continues at coordinate 168,291,164 of CM028131.1, read as the reverse complement.
ATTGCATTTTTTCTCCTTGTAAAACTAAAATGGTCCTTCGTCATCGCTGCAGTCCCCCTCCCCCTCCACCCTCTCACTGAGCACCCACCTCCCCACACCTCCCTTACCCCTAAATTACCTTCAGAGGTCGACGCTGTTATCTTCTCTGGACCCTGACACATCTGCACTCTTCAAAGCCCAACCGCTAACTGAAGAATTAAAGGTAAGCGTGCTATACAGCCATTCAATGGAGGTTTCAACTTATGCTGATATCTCAGTCACTTTTTGGAATTTTTGCCCCAACTTTTCAACATGGGGTTCTTGGGATCCGGCCTCAGGAAAACTGTCACTGTTGTTTTGTTACTCAGTCCCACAAAGTGATTTCATGGTCACTGGGATGAATCACCTTTTGGGGCTGATTCATGAAATGACAGTGCCACTGTTCATGAGGTGGGGTCCCAAAAAAGTCCACATTGCAAATCTGGTGAAAAAATTCCAAAAAATGACTACATTATGAGCATGCATTACGCAGTTTCTATTCATGCTCCTAACATCACCAGTTTTTAATATTTACACTCCACATTTTAACATTGCCATTTTTGCACATCTCCTTCAAAACGGTAAAGCTGTCATTTTCCATAATGAGCCCAAAATGTGTTTTCACACCTCTGGTGCAGGATAGCCCATTTGCTCTGTGCAATCACCTTTCAGGATAATTTAGCAAAATGACACTGACACTATTCATGAGGAGGGGTCCAGAAATTACCTTATTGAAAATTGGATGAAATAATTCCAAGAAATAACTGCTTTACGAGCGTGCATTGTGCACTTTCAACGCACGCTCCTAACGTTGCTAATTTTTTATATTTTCACTTCACATTTTTCACATTGCCATTCTTGTACACCTACTTCACAACAGTACAACTGTCATTTTCCATGACCTGCCAAAATGTGTTTTCTCACCTGTGGCACAAATAGCACATTTGGTCTGCACAATCACCTTTCAGGACAATTGAACAAAGTGAAACTGGCATTGTTCATGAGAAGGGGTCCAAAAAAAGGCCATGTTGAAAATTTGGTTTAACACCTCCAACATATGGCCAAGTTGCTCCTGGGCACTGAATAACTTACACGCACATGTGTAACTTTTGTCACTTGGTAGTGCTTCACAGCCCTATCAGCTCTGGCCAGAGTTTGTTATAAATTGGCACAACAATTGCATTTTTCCAGTCAGATGGAAACTCACCAGTTAACAATGATTTGTTAATGGGTGCTGGGATGGATCTCTCTGGCTGACAGAAGGAGACTTTGTAGGTTAATTTTCTCCAACAAATGTATTTTGGGGCAGCTTCCTGAATAGTTGCCAGACCTTATTCCTTAAGAAATTAATTCTTCCTTGTGTGATGCCCATCTTTTTGCATTTTACATCTCCCATTACAAAAACTACCCCGTCTGCGCACTTTTGTTTAGTAATTTTGTGCTTGTTCTTAGTAATTCCCTTCCACCCTTTTGGATGCGTGCACATGAAGCATCCCACAATTTCTAGGTTTAAAAATTATATTTTACCACCTTTCCTAACTGCTCATATTTTTGAGTTTCTTATGACTAATGCAGTTGCACTATATGTATATTAACTGCCAGGATGTTTTAACATTTTTAATTTTTTTTATAATGACCTTATATCTGATGTAGTATGAGTATATGTGTAACCTGCATTGAGATTTGAACTGGGTCCTAATTGTGAATATGCTTATTCAATGGGCTTAAACCTTAAAATTAAATGAAAAAAATTTTTAAAAGTGAACACAAAATTTTGGCCCTAATCCTCAAAAGGATCCCAGCCCTAAGAGGCATGCATTTTACATTTTGTGCATCCCCAAAGCACTCAGTCCTGAACCTTACTCATGTCCATGTGTGTTGCCGAGAATAGGGATATGCATCCTTTCTGTCCCACAAAAGGATTTTCACGTGTCTGGGGGTACACAGGGGCCAGCAGCATTATGCAACTTTGAGATCTGCAATAAATTGGGATGGCACTATGTCCATGTCCCCCAAGGTCCTGTTGTGGTATACCCAGGATAGCTTAGCCCTGCCTCCAGATTCCCAGCCCTCTGGGCTGCAACTTGTGAACATCATGGCCTGGATATGTCCATGTATTGTGTATCCAGGTGGCTCTCTAGACCAGGCTCTTACTGATTAAAATTACCAGTGTGTGCCAATGTTTATAAAAACTAAGCTCCAAAATAACTTACATAATCAAGACTGTGTCAGAACTGGGTCACTGACAGATCAGAACCTGATCCATGAATGGGACAAGGTCAAATCAGAGTCAAGTTCCAAATAGCCATGTTTTTTATGAATCAAACTGATCCACCTGGTCCAGGGGGTGAGGTCTCAATCTACCACTGAACTGTACTCCCATCTCTACCTGAAGTGGATAAAAAGTTACAAAAGTATTTGAGGTAGCCAATAAAATAACTTGAGGGAAAACATGAAGCAGAATGGGTTAGCTAGAAAATAGAAGTTGATGCTCCCTCAAAAAGATTTTCTGATTCAAGAATTAAATTAAATAATGCTACATTGCTATACTGCAGCTCAGTGAGGTGTATCCCAATCTTCTGCCAATGACTGGAAGAATAGTGATAGCTTAGGAGGTAACTAAGCTTGTGATTGTCAAGAATAGTGTATTAAGGTATAAGAATGAAACATTAGAAAATGCACCGAAGAGTATAAACTCTGCAATGGCTAGGCACCCCTCTGTGAAGACAGGCACAGATTTGTCATTTTTCTGGAATAAGTTGTTTTGTGCTTTATTGGTTTTGTCTAAAGAGACCAAGTTAACCACTGACAACACATATGGTATGCAGTCATGCAATGAAAAATAATTCTCCTCCCTACAAAGAATACATTATTAACATACTGCTAAGATCATGTTTATAATACCCTCTCAGATTACCAAAATTAAATGATAGAGGAACTGGCAGTATTCCAGGCTGCTATGTGTGAATGTGCATCCATAGTTATATCTGTGCAGCAGGAAGGGTACAGAATATGGACCCAAAGTCTCTTCCACTATCACACTGCTATATTATTATTCATGATAACCACTGTACTTAAAATTATTCATTTTTGTCTTTGTATGCAATTAATGAGAACCACACAATTACATGAGGCTTTCTGATTCCCACAGTTCCTTTAAACAGGCCTTCCTTAGGTACTACCATGGCTTATTTATAGTGCAGTACAGTTAGCAATGAACTTTAAAACCAGCTTATTTATACTGAGTTGTTATTCAGTTTAGTAAACTTATTTTAAATTAGTTTCTAACTCTAAATGTTGAAATGTCTTAACAACTAGTAACAACTGATTAAACTTTACTTATTTGTCAGATAGCCTGTATTGAAAATCACCAACCAACTGAAAATCAACTCATACTCAAACTGGCTAACAACTAAATTGAGTTAAAGTTTAATGCTGACTGTACTGCAACTGTACTTGTTACTGATCTACTGTGGTCTTCTACATGTACTTGGAGTCGAAACTAAGGCTGTGCAACATTCTGCCATCAGAACTGCTACAGAATGGCAATTCCACTTCTGAAATGCTTTGTGGAATTTCTTTTTTAAATGTGTTAGTATTTTGCAAAGCATTTCTGTGCCAACTGTGGAATAATTTTCCATAGATCATGCAAACCGTGTCATAATTTTCCTCACACTGCAGAAAAAATCTGCGGTTTATGTAATATGCAGATTATTAGTCTGCAAAAAAAATTAAAAAATGTGCATGCAGAATGTTGAAATTCCACAAATTATGGAAATTGGTGAATTTTGTAAAATTCCATGGAATTCTGTTCCATTGTAAATTCAACATTCTGCACAGCCCTAGTCATAACTGCAATTTGATGTTCAATAATGTTGTTTTATCACAGATGTGTAACTTCTTACCTGTGTCCTGTTGTAAGTTTTCTTTACCTCACGTCATTACTGAAAATAGGCACTTGTTGCCTAAAGTACTTAACTGGTTAACAACAACTAACAAAATTAATTAATTAATCAATCAATCAATTAAAGCACATTATTTCAAGAATAAGGTGTCTATAGTGTTGAACCAGGAAATAACACTAGCAAATGGCATCTAAAATCATGTAACTATCTTAGATGGAGGGTTCCAGTCTAGGCACCTACATTGCTCGCAAACATTAAACAGAAGACAATGAACTCAGAAATTGTGATATTAAATTTATTTTATTTGGTTTTTGTTTACTGGGTAGGTGGGATAGCCATAGAGATGGCTATTTTCAGCCATGACCCGGGAGGATTACAACATGAGGGAAACAAAGAAAAAAAATTGCAAGTACAGCATAACATAATTTGGAGGAAATAAGATGTACAGCATATTTACAGATATGCAGAGATGTGTTCATGGTGAAGAAAAGAAAAAAATTCGAGTTGGAGCAGAGTATATACACTAGAGATGCAACAAGCTATCTAATATGTAATGAGAGCTAGGCAACAAGAATACAGTACCCAAGTAAGTACATAGTAAGTGCACATTTAACAAATACTATTTATGAAGAGAAAATCAACATACAGCATACAAAATCATCATCCAAGACAGCTAGCGGAGCATAGCCATGGTTCTAACAGAAGAAAGGGTAGGGTTTAACACAGTAGGCAGATGGGAGATGGAAGAGAGAGAGAGAGGGATCATGGAGGTTTAAAACAGGTGTATGGGTTTGAAGCAAGTAGGTAGGCGAGAAGCTCTTTTTTAAAGAGGGCATGAGAAGAATCATAGCATACTGTTACTGGTAAGGAGTTCCATTGCTGTGTGGCATAGTGAGAGAAAGCTTTGGAGCCCTTTTAGGTTTTACATCTAGGTATTTGCAGTAGGGACTTGTCAGTCAAGCTAAATTTAATGCATACAGTGTTACATTAAACTGCAAGTTCTGAAATAAGTAGAGTGTGCCCTCTTTTATCTGCCTGTCCAATCCTCCATTCTTGCTTATCGCCAGTGTGACCTCCTATCCCTTTTCCAGAAATGCTGTCTCCCTTTTTATCTGCCACCCTGTTTTATCCACAACCCAGTTTTATTCAACAAAATTTAGGGTATATAGATGTTGGCTGATAATAGAGGGATCACTGTAATAACTCTTACAAATGTATCTGTTACATTACCACACAGCGGCTGACCTGTTACCACTACCTTCCCTATGTATCGAGGTCCACTATCTCTTAATCACAGGGCAAAGTTGCCTTGTTAGTATCATGTTTTTTAGGGCTGTCCTGCTTTACAGCACTAATTTCAGCAGGCTCTATAAATTTATTGAACTGGCTACTCAAATGAGCTGCCCGTAAATTATCTCAATCTGCCCAAAAATTTCAATTACTTTTAAACAGATGTTGCCATTAGAAGACATGATCACATAACATATTGATTTGACAAGGTGAATAGGTGCCAATACTAAAAATTCCTAGAAAATTTACAAATACATTTTTATGAACATTATTATGTAGTACATTTAAATGCAATTTAAATTATTGATTCAATCAACAATAATATAGAGGATAGTGGATGGGCAACAGTGAACAACAACACTGTTGTTGACTTTGAGAGGTTGTCATGACAACCAAGAAAACCTCGAGAGTGAAACTCGAGAGGTTTTCGGTTGGCATGAAAACCTCTAGAAGTGAAGCAATGTGGTTGTTTAGTGTTGCCCATCCACTGTCTTTTATAGTGTATGGGCAAAAGTAAATCAAGAATAGCTTGTGCTTTCATCCTTGGTTGCACCGTGATGTCAGAGACCCACCCCCCACCTGCCCCGCCATGTCCAAACACTCCACTCATTCCCGGTCCACAGCGGTATTTATTTGTAACTAAGTGCCGGCAAAGATTTTTTTTAAAAACAGCACTTTCTGTCTTCTCCTGTTCCTTTGATTTCATCCACTGTATGACCACCTGCAACGCACTAGTAGCGCATGCGCAAAAGTCATCCATGCTGTTGTATCATCAATGTGACATACCCACGATGGTGCAACAACATTGTGACATCACATTGATGGTACAACAAAACTAGGGAAACCTAGATTTTTAATGAATAAAATGTTCTAACATACACTATAGCACACTATTACACAGCTAGGATAAGCATACAAAACATTTTCAAGCTGAAAATAGTATATGTGTGAAAGCAGCAACTGTCTATCCTATGATACCATATTTCTACACTAACTTCCTAAACCCCTTTATATAAACAGGGATCAAATGTGCCTGCAATTTTACCTGCATTCAGAAAGATAGGTGACATTGTTTTCTTTTTATTAACATTAATAGTGATGTTCTAGACAATAAATATCTCTGCTATTCCTACTTATAACAAGATCTTAATATATCAATGTAAGGACCAATGAAGATGACTCAATTTTTAATTCCAATAAATTCTGAGGTAATATTGAAGCACAACATATGACTGTGTCTGGTCCAGCTTCCTTCATGTTAGAGTAGTGCACTTGTAGGGCTCTATGCACAGAAGGGCATAGTGCCCAGTGCCATGTAACTGAGACACATAGGCAGCACTATGAGAGAATCCTGCACAGTGGCAATTTGGTGACATCTACCAATGGTGTGCCTGCCAGTTGTGCACCAGATTCTCTGGCTGATCATGCCCCTCTGCACCAGGGGCAGTCTTGGGGCATGTCCACACTCCACACCATTCACAAAGGTGCAGAGTGCCAGGCTGGGTGGAAAATGTAATGCCATGGAGGACCCTGCATTAAGTGTCTACATACCTCCCCATTTACCAGCATGGTGCAGTGGCAGTGGGATCCCCTGCACACTGTTGCCCCAGCCCTTTGAGCTGCCAGGGTGGATGGGGGAAGCCATTTGGGTGAATACTCATACTTTTCATGGCAAGGGATCTGTGCCTTCCCACACAACTCCGCTCCTGCAATGCGTAGGATCCACTCTGGGACCAAGATTGGGAATCAAATTTTGTGCTTGCCAGGTCCGCTGCTCTGCACCCATCTGCCACCCCCCCATGAACCCGTGCAGTGGGGATTCAGGGCCATGGACAAGTATCCTGAAGATGCTTGCAGTTATGAATCTGTGCACCCTGTGCCTGTCTGGGACTGTGTAGGCATGCATGCAATTTACACTCTAATCAAATATAAATTGTGCACTTATGTGCATAGCTCCTGTAGCTTATACATAAAAAGTCATATAGTGCATTACTGTTGTAACATTCAGCTCTACATTATCTTTTTTAGTTTTGATAATGAACATTTTACAAAAATGCAATCCCTTTAATTTTTTTCAAGATTGATAAACTATACACAACAATATTTACAAAAGATCAATTTATGCAGATCTACATGCAGTATACTGTTTATGACACCTTTGAATTTCTGTTCAATTACATTTTTTTCAGTACTTTAGTTGTTTTACTTCCTTTGATAATGTTGGAAGATCAAAGACAAGAACTCTCAAGGGAGAGGAAGAAGAAAATCACTATGCAGTCAGAATCACATGAAAATAAAATTCACTTATCACAAAAAAAAAGGCTAAAATCCAGCACCTCATTCAGACTTCTGTAAATGTGAAACTATTCATTCTATGTATCCATCATGATTCCTTTTTTAGAAGCCTTGGTAGTCTGGAACCACCTATTTCTGCTTTATGAATATATTCTAAAATGGTAAATTGAAAAAAGCTAGGATTCCTATGATGCGCCTGTGCAACACGCGTACCTGTTTCATTAGTCTCCAGACCAGTTTTGATTGCTCAAATGTGATCTAAAATTCTCACTTAAGCCTCTCTTACAGTTCGTCCAGCATATAACTTTGGGCACGAATGCTATGCAGTGCAAACAATTTAGTAAGTATCACAATTGACAAAGGAGTTATATGTTGGTTGAAATTGCCTCAACGGAATCTCTGGTTTGACATTTACAAATGCTGCAGTGTTGACACTTGTAAAAACCTTTTTGGTGATTACTTAATGAGGTTGTATTCTGTTCAGTTCAGAAATGACTGCCAACGATTAAGTCACCTGTTCTGGCCTCTTGAAAAAGTCATCATTGGCCTCTTTTTAAAATCTGTTCCATTATCTTATCCTAGTGCAATATCTCCCAGTATTCCAAAACTGCTTTCTTAATTATAGTTGCATTTCTATTATACCTAGGTATAAAAGCTAACCTCTCCATGCCTTAACCCTGTTTTTCTTCTTTATTTTTAACAAGTTTTCCCATGGCAACTTCTGTACTCTATTGATGACACAACATTTTTAATAATTCTGCTCAAATATTTCCTTTGTTTTAATCCCACACTGTTAGTTGCTACTCTGGTCTGAAAACCTCATTTTCTAAACAATTATGCTTCCAGGGAAAAATCTGTCCAAAGGAAATACTTTGAACTAAACTGAGCTGATGGACACTTTCCACCCATAATAAACTATTTATTTTATTTTATTTATTTAATTAATTAAAAATTGATAACCAGGAAAGGCACACTAAGCCAAAACTTGTTTCCGGGTGCAAACTGGGGGGGGGGGGAGATATACAGAAAAAACATACATTATTCTAAGAGTTATATCTGGATATAAACATAGAATTTGAATTTAATGGCAGATAAGGACCGCTTGGCCCACCCAGTCTGCCCATTTCCCGACCTAATGGATAAGCTGCATAACCTAGTTAACCAGCAGCCTACTTCTTTCTACCCCAACCCCCTAGAATTGCCTTATGACTGTCCCATGCATGCATGAAATCAATCACTGTTTTTGACTCCACAACCTCCTCTGGAAGGCCGTTCCATGCATCCACAACCCTGTCTGTGAAAAAATACTTCCTTACATTACCTCTGAGCCTCACCGCCTCTATCTTCAAACACTGTGCCCCCTTGTTCTTGCACACATCTTTAAGATGCTACCCTCTTGGACTTTGTTATATGGCAAATATTTCAGAATACAGTAAAACAAATGGTAGTTACAGTAGGAAGATTTACACAAGCAATAATACCCAACAGGGTGGGCGGTATTGGGCAATACCGGACCGCCCAAGGGTGTAATGAGGCCCGGCGCTGCAGGCGGAGGGCCTTATAGCCTCTGGAAGGTCTGGTATTGTCCATACCGCCAACCCTGGAGGGTATTATTGCGCTTAGAAAATGGGCACTGAGAAAATAAATTTGTTTAATAAAAAATGTTATTAGAAAATTAGTTTTAAATTAGTTTTGTAATAAAATAGTTCCTCCACCTATATTACAGTGTACCTCCCCCAACACACACACACACACACACACACACACACACACACACACACACACACCTTGTGCTCTTTTTTTTTACTACTTGGTGACGGAGTTTCATTTATTTATTTATTGGGTAACAAACTCATTTGTCTTTCCTTGCTCCCCCCAAAAAGTCATGCAGTGTTAGGGTGGGAGAGGCTGCGGGAGAATGATCGTGCTATCTGGAGCTGCTTGGAGGGACAGACGGTCTGAAGGTGAACAGAGAGAGCTGACAAAAAAAAGTTGTAAGTCTGTAAAAACAGGCAGATTACTGTGCATTTTTATTTTGTTATGTGGCTCCTCTGAGTGCCCTTACTTAATTGGCAGTGCTATCATTTCACATTTTAAATTACACCGGGAGACGAATGCTGCTGACATGTAGTGGGAAGAGAGCTAATGTTCTGAGAGTGACGAGGAAGCGGAACATCGGGAGCTCTCCCGTCATCATGTAATCAAGTGCGAGTTTCTGTTTTAAAACAGAGACACTGATGGGGACAAGTTTTGGAAAAAGCTGAGAGGGTGGTCGGTCATAGGATTTTCTCAAGTCTAGCCATAGCGGGACGCTGACGAGTTCACAGAATACCGCAGCTCGTGGGGTATGAGGTACTGAGGTGCAATTTTCTACTTAAATCGGCTGACGGTTGAATAGTGTGGGAGACAGCTGAGAGGGTGGCCGTAGGATGTTTTACTTTAGTTAACTTAGTGACTTTTACGGGACAAAACTTAGAGCTGTTAGCTGTTGCCGGGTAACTTTTGAGGCGGGCGGGGCGGGGATGGGGATGGGAAGTGGATCATGGAGATTGTGCCGCTGTCCTTAAATGAGCAGTAAACAGTTACTTAAGGAAATTTAAGATACGTGCCTATTGTTGTGGGGGGAAACAAAATCAGAAAACAGCAGATTTCTTGAGGATTAATTGTGGCTGACATGAGGGATTTTGCTAAGCGATGAGAAAAAAGATGGCGGCACTTTGAATTTGTGTGCTCTGTGCCTCAGCCAATGGAAAAGCAGGCTGGGCACTAGGATACTTGTCTGGGTATGAGGCAGGTATGTGCTGGGGCTTTTTATTTGGTGGGCATCTATTGTCTGATAGATGCCCACCTAAATAAGCATCTCAGCCAATCAGAAGAGAGATTTGTCTTTGCCCATTTTCTAAAGAAGAAATAGCACATGGATGCCACATGTAAAGGCAGTAGCAATGTGTATAACAATAATAAATGGACATCAGTGCTCAGTGCCTGATGGAGTAGGTGACAGTGCAAGCAATGTCCAAAGACAGACAGAAGGAGGAGTCACAGTAGCAACAGCAAAGAGTGGGACCAAATGAAAGGGGTGACAGAATAGAGAGTGAAGAGTCAAGGGGTGTTTGGCAGGAACAGAGAGGAGCAAAAACAAGCTGGAAGTGAGGGGGAAAGGCAAAGGAGAGAGGGGAGCTAATTCCTGGGTGTAGAGAGTTGGTAGGAAAAAGCAGCTTGACCTACTGTAAGAAGAAGTGAGGGTTGGGGGATGAAGAAGTAAGAGGATGGGGCAGGGGAGGTTAGTGAGGAAAGGTAGGAGGGAATAGACCCAACTAGTATTTTGCTATAAGCAGGACTGGCGATGAACTGGTAGCAGTAGGATGGAAAAGGAGGAATAGAAACAGCAATGATAAGTGTTGGGGGGGGTGGTAGCAAAATTACAGAAGGCATTGCAGAGGGATTCCAGTTTGGCAAGGCAGGAAGAAGGGATGACACCATAGACTAAATCCACATAGTCAAAGATAGCCAGAACCATTTTAGTAACCAGCTCCCAGTAGACCTGGAGGAGAGGACATCCTTCTGGCAATACAGGGCATTAAGTCTAGAATGAAACTTGGTGTGGAAGATGTCAATGTGGGAAGAGAAGTCAAGCTTGTTATCAAACAACACACCAAGGTACGTGAAGGCAGGGACAACCTCCAGAGGGGTGCCATCCAATGTGGAGAAAATGGGGGGGACAATAACCTGGCCATATTCTAATCTGGCTAGTGCCAATGGTCATGGACACAGTCCTTTTTGTATTGACTTGGAGTTGGTTGGCATTGAACCAGTGTAGAACATTGTGAAAGTCATGCTGGAGTGGACCCTCCACTGCTGCATCTGAGGGTCCAGAGGTGAAAATGACCATGTCTTTCACATACATGTGGATGAGTGAGAAGACACATGCAGCGGTGAGGTAATTTAGGAAGACTGAAAATAGGATAGGGCTAAGGATGGAGCACCAGGCACTTGTACTGACTGTTGATGGCCTGTAAGATAAGAGTGAAACTATTGTATAGCAGGCACTGAGAGATCAACCAAGCTCAGTTTGTTAAGGAGGAGGAGAAGGTGGGACACCAGGTCAAAGGCTTTGGCCAAATCGATGAGTATCACTACGTTGATATGTCACTGATCTATCCCAGTGAGTCAGTTACATGCAGAAGAGATGAAATAGTGCAGTGGTGCTTCCTAAAGCCAGAACAGAATGATACGAGGAAGTTAGAGAAGTGCACAAAGTTGGCAAGTTGAGAAAAGACAACAGCCTCCCACAGTTTTGCAAGAGAGGAAGGAGAGAGGTTGGCCAGAAGTTGCCAGGGGAGGATAGGGTCACCCCATTTGTGAAGAGGCAGAACCTTTGCCGCCTTCCAGTTCTGAGAGACAGCACAGAGTGGAAAGGGAGGTTCAGAATGTGAGCAAGTGGAGAGGTGATTGCTGGAGCAAACATCTGTAGAGTTGGGAGTCCAACCCATCAGGGCTGGACTTTGAAGGATTACGTGAGGTAAAGGTGAGAAAGACTTCATGGGGAGAAACAAGAGGAAATCAAAAGCCTGCAGAGGATTGAGATGGAGGGGAGATGGCATGTGGTGGGGAGAAAAGTATCTAAGAGAAGGTAAAATATAGATTGTGAAAAATGTATTTGAGTGGCCACTGAGGGAGGATCAGATACCAATGACCCATTCACAAGGATGGTAGGGGTAGTGGACTGGGTGGGGGTTCAAAGATGGAGTGTATAACCTGCCAGGATTTGGTGGGGTTAAGGTTAGACTGGAGGTTGGATTTGAAGTAGTAAGCCTCTGCAGTACAGGCAGTCTTGTTGCAGGAATTCATGAGTGAACTGTAGGACTGAAGGTCAGACAGGGATTGAGAAGACTTGTACCATGTGCAAGCTAGGTCCCACAACTTGCACACTTCAATAAGTTCAGGAGTAATTCAAGTGTGGTGGCAGCATTTAATTCTAGAATAAATGAGGAGTGAGAGTGTTCCAGGTGTGATTAAAAATGGCATGTATGAGGCATAGGCTGTGCCAATGTCCAGGGCACCAGTCAGAGGTAAGCCAAGTCATTTAGAAGGGCTATTGATATCAAGAGACCTGAGTGATCTGTTCCAAACATATTTAGGAGGGTAGTGAATGGGTCTCACTTTCTTCACACAGTGGGTCATACAGTGGCCACAGAAGGCATCGGCTAGAATGCCAGCTGCAGTGATTCAGTGGGGGTGGGAGGAAAGCGCCAAGGCTGAGAGGCTGTGATTTTGGGAGAGATAGCTGAGAGAGGTTTGGGACCTCAATCTTGTGGAGGGTGAGCCTGGAGACAGGGGAATGCCAAGTCATACTGAAATTCCCTGGTAGGATAAGCTCACTGGAAGCAGCATGGGAAACAAGAGATAAGAGTGATTCTACCATAGAGGAAGGTTAAATTTTAGGAGAGGCATAAAAAACACCAACAAAGATTGGGAGAGTGGAAGGAAGGGACATCTTTTCAAGAATGAGTTAATGAGATGAAGGGACTGACTTTCTGAAGGTGATGGAGCAGGATAGGTTCTGCCATATATATATAAGGCAACGCTACCACCATGCTTACAATGGTCCTGACAGAGCAGGTGATAGCTTGGGAAAGTCAAGCTGAAGTCAGTTACCTTGATGGACAGCCAGGATTCAGAGATACACAGGAGACCTGAGGATTGATGAGAGATCCAGAATTAATGGGGGTCAAGTTTAGGGAGGAGGCTTCTAGCATTTAGATGAAAACGGTGAGGCCTTTAGGGCGGGTCGAGGGAGAAGATGGAGATAAAGGTCAAGGGCTGGGTTTAATGTAACCAGCAAAAAGAAATAGAACAAAGAGGAGAAGGAGAATGGAGTGAGATTTATACCCCCTTGAACGGGGGGGGGGGAGAAAGAGGGGAGAGTAGAAGGGAGAGGAAAGCACAGTGGAGAACTTCAAGGTTGAGGAAGGGGAAAGGAGGATTCTATAGTGGATGGAGGGGAGGAGTAGGAGGGGGAGGAGTGAAGGGGAGACAGATGAGGGGGAGGAATGTGGGGTGGAAGGAAGGAGGGAGAGGAGAAAGGGAGGTGAGGGGAGGTATGGACCAAGGTAAGTGGGATAGGAGGGGAGAGGGAACAGTAATAGAACAGAGAGGAAAATAAGGTGGACAGAATGAGAGTAGGGCATAGTGATGAGTAAATTAGAGGCAGGTGTCTAAGACTGGGTGAAACAAAGCAAAATTGCCTGACAGTGGATAGAAACATGGCAACTACTACACAATGGACATAGGCAAGCTGGGCTAAATGTGAACTGTGCAAATAACCGCGTGCAAGTAAAAACAAGTATTTGTCAATGCTGAATGTTGTCTTGCTGACATTGGCATTGGTAGTGCATGAGTTAGACAGATGCATAAAAGGAATGGCAGTGAAGTACGGAAGTGACCACAACCCCACACTACCCCGAAGAGACTGACAGGCACTGAGGTGTGCCTTTGGTGTTGGCCATAATGCTCATGTGATTTCACCTCACCCTACCCTGTAGAGTCTGACAAGTATTGCGTTTTGCCTCGGAGTCCTCGGGCCTTACACTCATCCCATTCCATATGGAAATACATTGAGTTGGGTGCAGTATAGGGAGAATGTGGTGAACTTTATGGCCGAAGAGTGCAAGGCACAGTTTGATGCCTGTCAGTGGCTGTAGGGTGGGGGTGGGTTTGGCATGGAATGGCGTGAGTGTTAAAACTGATGATCTAAAGTCACACCCCTGACACCGGTTAGTCTCTACAGGGTGGGACATTATGGTTAGAAACCCTAACGCCCCATTTGCACTCCAAATTTTGAACATGGGCTTTTTCTCACCCCACTTCATGAAAGCATTTGAGATCTCTGTTCATGAACAGTGGCACTGTGATTTTGCTAATCTGTCCTGATCGTTGATGTCCCACACATAATGACTTTTTCAAGAGGCCAGAACAAGTGACTTTATCACGAATTGCAGAGGATAGATGAAGGTCTACCCTCTAATGTTAGTCACTTCTGGAGACAGAGATTAGACATGAAGGCTGACAAGGAGGTATGGGAGCAGATATGGGGAAATAACCATAAATATATAAGGCAGGATAGATATAAACTACAGCAATTCAATATTATACACAACTTGTACTATACTCCTGCCAAGCTATTTAGGATGGGTAGACTAACATCACCCACTTGTGGTAGATGTGAGGTTGAAGAAGGGGACCTGTACCACGTACTGTGGCCGTGTACCAGTAGCTCGAAACCACATTTTGGGTAGAATGTGAGAAAAACTGTACTGTTCTTAAGGAGGTGTGCAAAAATGGCAATGTGGAAAACATGGAGTGAAAATATTAAAAATTCTGCAAGTTATGAGTGTGCATGGAAACTGTACAATGTATGCTCATAACACAGTAATTTTGAGGATGTTCGCACCAGATTTTCAACATAGGCATTTTGGGACCTCCACTCATGAACACTGTTGCAGTAATTTTCTTAATCTGTCCCAAACATTGATTTCCTACAGTGCCTGCACCATTGTGTGCAGCATGTGCAAAACCACATTTCTCACAGGATGTGAAAAATAACAACTGTACTGTTCTTAAGGAGATGTGATTTTCTTACTCTGTCCAGAACATTGATAACGCACACTGACTGCGCCATTGTGTGCCACATGTGCAAAAACACATTTTGGGTGAGATGTGAAAAATGACAGCTGTACTGTTCATAAGGAGGTGTAGTATAATGGCAATGCTGAAAATCTGGAGAGGAAATATTCAAAATTCTTGAAATTATGAGCATGCATAAGAACTCCACAACACACACTCATAACTTAATCATTTCTGGGAATTGTTCCACCAAATTTGCAACATAGGGTTTTTGGGAGACTGCCTCATGAACTGTGATGCTGTCATTCCATTAATCAGTCCCAAAAGGTGGTTCCACACAGTGACCATGAAATCACCTTTCAGGACTGAATAACAAAATGATAAGGACTGAGTTCATGAGGTGGGTTCCCAAGAACCCCATGTTGAAAATTTGTGGAAAATTCCCAAAATGGCTGTGATATCCACCAAAGATTAAAAATCCCTATTTATGTCATTATACTGCTTACTGGCATTTCTGCATTTCTTCAGTTTGTGGTCAGCTTTGAAGAGTGTAGACGTGTTGTCAGTCCACCAAAGATCATTGCCCCAGCCTCCGGAGGTAAGTATGGGGTGAGAGGGGGTGTGGGGAGGTGGGTGCGCAGAGGGTGGGTGTTGGTTGGGGGCCACGAAAGATCATGAGGTACAGTTTTCTGTTTTTACAGGAAAAAAAAGGCATCTTGGGATGCTTTGGGTATGCTGGGTTGGGCTCCCAGCATGCAGTTATACCTGGGTGTTTCTTTGGGGGGCTGGAGTTGACAGAGATTGGGCACCTCGTTGACCATACAGTGTGCTGGGTGAGGAGGGGCATGAGCATGCTGGGGTGGGCTCCCAGCATGCCGCCTGGATTTTTGTTTGGAGGAGAGCTGGAGCTGATGGGGACTGGGCACCCCCATCTGCTACATGGTGTGCTTTTGGGGGTGGCAGCATAAACTGAAGTGGACTGGGCACCCCCTCGGCTCACAACAAAATTTTGTTGGGGGGACATTATGCCAATGGGGATTGGGCTACCCTATCAGCAAATGAACTGGTGAGGACAAATGCCAACAGGGGGATTGGGTACCCCCGATGTTGGCAGTTAAGGTGAGAGACAGACAGCTGCGCCATTGTTTATTGAAATGTTACACCAGGGAAGGCATGTTCTGCAATGATGGAGCACTCCCTCATTGCAGTGGCTAAATCCTTTCAAGGTGGTGGCATGCTTTTGCACTGCTGTCATAGACAGCATGCAACCTAATTCCTGCCACAGATCCCAGCCTGAAAAAGCAGTGGTACCACTGGCCACTACAAGACCGCACCTCCAAAACCTGCTATTCCAAGTTACAGCAATATGTTTCTTGTGCATGTGCAAGACAACATAAAGAATGGCAGCTGAACTATAGAAAACAATGAGAAATAAACCAAACAGCAAAATTGTATAATTGTTAATCTAGAAAATTCAAGGGCAAGGTCTTCCAGATAGGGAGTAAACAATGATTTGCTTTTTGGCCTGATTAATACAAGTCAAGTCCAGGTAAGTTTAACACTTAACAAAACTGTAGGTATATGCATGGGAACAAGTGACCCTGCACAGGGATCAAATTATGGCTAGCATTTCAGTATTCAAGCAAATTACCCTAAAACCATAACATGAGGATAAATGAACATAAGAGACTGGATCTCCAAGCAAACCCCAAACAATAGAACACCAAAACTGAAACACGAGTGGACACTACAACCCCAAGTACTAAAACCCCAAGAGTAATTTATTATATAATCAAATATTTGAAAATTGAGGTCAAGTGGGGAGAGAATAAAAGGATTGGGCACATTTCCATCCAGAGTTGTGAGACAGAAAGACAGATGGAATAGTCATTCAGCAGTGAAACAGAGGAGCAGCATACGGCTGACCTCAGGCGACTCCAGGCAGACTCCTTTCATTGTCTTCAGTACACAGTCCTTTGTGTGGATGCACTGCTGCTGTGTGGATGGCCCACTGGAGGAATGCTGACTTCAATGAGTAGGCCTCTGAGATTCCACCCAGTCCAATCAAATCCTGCTTGGTGATAGGTTGGCTGATCTACAGCATGAGTGTAGGAGCTGCTGGAAAATCCGAGCAGAGAGGAGAGTGCAAGATGATAAAAACACCTCTCTCTCTCCCACTCATTGATGGTTGTGTGTGTAGACTAGTAGGGAAACAAAGGCTTTCTGGAGTAGTTAAAATCTGCAGGCTTTCAGACCCTGCCCAGTCCTTTCAAATCCCAGTCACTGATAGACTGGATGGTCTAGTGCAGGAGTACAGGATCCAGCAGTAGATGGGAGGGAGAGGAGAGTGCAAGATAGTAAAACCTCTCTCTCTCTCTCTCTCTCTCTCTCTCTCTCTCTCTCTCTCTCTCTCTCTCTCTCTCTCTCCCTCTCTCTCTCTCTCTCTCTCTCTCTCTCTCTCTCTCTCTCTCCTCTGTCTCTCTCTCTCTCTCTCTCTCCTCTCTCTCTCTCTCTCTCTCTCTCTCTCTCTGCTCTCCTCCCTCTCTCTCTCTCTCTCTCTCTCTCTCTCCTCCTCTCTCTCTCTCTCTCACTCCTTGCTGGTCCTGCAGAGTAATAAACTGTTCCCTGCAGTTGGTTTAACAAAAATACCTGACTCTTTTGCATCATGTTCAATTACTAGTAATAGAGCCAAACATTATATTTCTTGAGCAGAGGTTTTAAGTGTGAATGTTAAATTATATTGATTATTTGACATCCAAGACAAAAAAATTACCTGCCTCCTGTACAGTCAAACAAATCCAGAGCAAGTAAAGGAGCACCTGGATAATAATTGTGGTACTCTTGTCAAAATGAAATACATAAAACAGAAGCTATAACACCCACAATTCAGATAGAAAACCAAGACATCAGAGATCTGATTTGATCAGTCCTTTATGTTGGAAAATGTGCAAATGAAACCACTGGCCATGGTGGCTAGCAAGATAATTACTAAAGTTTCTCCATGCATACTGCTAGGCTTCAGATTCTATGTTGAAATCTAGATTTAGTATTTGCCGTATTGGTCCTTGTAAGAACAGATCCAGAAGCAAATGATTTGATACCTTTAAATGGACCAACATAGATGTAACAACAAGAACAAAGTGCTCGAGCTTTCAGACCAACCAGTCCTTCTTCAGAAGCCTAATGGCAGTTGTTTAGAAAAAAAAACAATACTTTTAACAGCTAGATCATGCAGAAAAAATAGAAAAAATCCCCATTGGTTTAAAATATTCATTTAAAAAACACAGATGATGACGTCAGAGAAGTTTAACAGTACCATATTACCTTCAACCAGGAGATTCCCAGAGTCAAAGGTGCTTGGTACAAAACACATACAAATAATCTTACTGTATAAAATTTAATTGACATAAGATAACACTGCTGGAGCAGATGACTCTTAAATCAAGCTATGAGTGTCACAGTGTGTATAAGGATGTGATTACTGAAAAGCAACCCCCACCCAGATTAAAGACATACTAAAATATCTTAGGACTCCAAGAAGTTTCAATGCCTGCATTATAGACAAGAAATTACCAGTAAAGTTGTCTTAAAAACATCAGTGCATACTGTATGATGTGTAAAATTTAGCGGACCTATCACCCAACTGTACTCTCCAGCTAGATATCATGACCCATAATTTCAAAAACCTCTAGTATAGTGACAGGACTTTATAAATGATAATTTAAATATAAATTCACAGTATTAGTGTCAAACAAAAAACTCTAGTCGAGGACCACCAAGGAATTAAGACCATGTAGACTGATATGTACTGATGTCAATAAACACAGAGAATTTAACAACTTGGTGTACCAGAAGTATCTAAGGAATCTGAAAAAGTGATAAAAATGTAATTTCCTCTTCTTCACACAAACAACACACCCTACCCCACCCCACATCCCCATAATGTGGGGAAGGGGAATGACACATTTCCTAAATACTGGTACCATCTCCAGCTGTGTTCTGCTTGGTATGTGTGTGTGTGTGTGTGTGTGTGTGTGTGTGTGTGTGTGTGTGTGTGTGTATGTGTTTAAACATGTAACTTTCTATAGTATATTGTATAGCCCTGTGAATCCTGGCTGCAGTGTTTTTTTTCTCTGCTGTGGCTAAGCAAAACACTGTAACAAGACACTGGCCTGCTGTAGGGGCTATTAGACATCAAACCAAAGGGTACACTGTGAAGACTAACTTGGACAAGATGCAATAAAACAAACTTGAATGACAGCCCCCATATGTCATAAAACACCCAGGGAAAATTAGAAAAACTCCTCTAACAGCCTTGGCAGAAACAAAACACTGGATTGAAGTGAGAACTCAAAACTGGTAGTAATACATATATTCCTGATTTTAACATGCAGTTTTCCTTTAAGAAGATTCAGTAGACAATAAACAGTAGCCTATAACTGCCTGCCTGAGAATTAAGTTGGTATATTATTTGGAAAAAGGGAAGGCTAGGTCTCTTGTTATGCAATGTCCTGTAAAGTATCACACTGATTGCACTTAGGATGTTGATGCCAAATGCTGTGAGGTACCATGGGGAACTTGTTATGCAGAAAGTTCCAGGAAGTGTTTAACCCATTCTACTTCTAATAGCTTTCTCAAACTTTAAAAGAAAAATACACTTCATCACAGACTGTGTTTACAAAGTACTGTGTCCATGATTAAAATAATTTGAACCCCATCCTCCCAAAAATGTGCCCTCACGTAAACATGTATGCAGCATGATTTATCTGTAAAGACAATTAAAAAAAATGTATTTCTAAACGCATTAGTAATGGCAATGCAAGATTTTGAAAACTACTAAAAAGACAAACTATACATATAGATAGACAGAATATGGTAAAGAAATATTGTTAATCCCAAAAGCTGAACTTTGTTTTTAGTATATAAATGTTTAAGAAATACCTGAAAGCTGTCTATTTTCCTTAGTTTTTAGACACTTCTTATTCTTTCCTTTTGAGACACCAAGTGACTCTTATAATCATTTGTTCCAATGGTTTTTAAGTCTGTTTGAAGGCATTTTAAGTATCTTCTGTTCTAGTCCTTAACAAAATGCAGGGAACTCCACAAAATTGTTCTGTTCCTTGGTCCATATCCCATACTTGTGAGTATTCTTTCAGGATAATAGATCCACCTCATGCCCCTCCCACATGAATAAAAAAAAGGTGGGATGGACCTTTTAGAGCTTCTTGGGTGGAGGTGGGGTGGACCTTACTTCCCTTAAAAAAACAATGCTGCCTCCCACTACTCAGGTTCCAGTTCTTGTACCACTCATTTAAGAAAGAAAATAGTACCCTGCAACCATTGACTAACATGAAAGTGTGTTTATTTGAGGGCGGAAAACATTTCTTGGAGGAGAGTAAGGCAGAAGAGATTATTTACACCTTCAGTCAGTTCCACAGACAGAAAACATGACATCACTCCTTTTGTACATGCAATACTCCTGTAGGCTCCACCCACAGTCATAAAAAGTAGGATGCATGTGCATTATTCAGTTCTAGGCACCTAAATGTATTTATTTATCACAACAAACCTCATAGAAAGCCATGTCAATCATTGTTGGGTACAATAAAGCAATACTTTGCACAGCTCTATATTGTGTCCCTATGTAGGTTTGCTTATTTGTTAGTTGGTCCGTATTATCAATTTCTGGCCTTTAACACCTATATTTCTCTAAGAACGCTGCCAGATCTGTAATATCACTTAAACCTTTATTATTATGTGCTCCTAATGAAAAAATCCAAAAGCTTTCTCTTTGTCACAGATATTCCTTTAGATCTTCCCCCCGCACTCCCAACTTTACGTGTTCAATACAAAAAAAAAAACTAAATTTGTGGTTCTGAGTTCTGCTGTCAGTTAGGTGTTCAACTATTGCATATGACATGTCTCCTCTGTTCACTGCCCTGACATGTTCACCAATTCTAACTTAATTTTCTCACAGTCCTGCTGACATAAATTGCTCCACATTCACACTTTAGCAGGTAAATTACTCCACTATTGTTGCATGTAATGAAATCTCTCAATACAATTACTTTCCTCATGACAGGATGGTTGAATTCCTCACAGGTAGTGACATAACTGCTATAAATGCAGTTGCCATACTGATGTGTACCCACAGGGGCTGGAGCCAGCAATGACTGTTTCTGTGGTTCTGGGCCAGAGACTGTTTTTTACCACCATGTCTTTAATGCTCTTACATCTGTGGAAAACCAGTTTTTGGACCTTGTTCTACTACATCTGCAAGTCTGGTTTCCAGTTCTAAAATAGACCAATTACTATAAATGATCTGCTTTACCTGATCTGCTCTCCTAGAGAAATTAGTAACAAATGGACAAGTACTAGCAACGTCTATTGCAGATTCTGTGTTGCACAAGATCTGACCCCTATCCATTTTGTCCACCTACTGTATTGCTGAGGCAATGCAATGCTTACTGTAACCCTATCTAAGAACTTTTGCACCTGGGTTGCACTTTTTTGGCTGAACTCCGAACTCTCTGTGCAATTTCACAGTGTTCTTACCAGCTGGCCTTTAGGTATGTTGAACCACACATGGTATGGATGGCAACTGTCATACCTCAAAAGGCTATTGCAGTCTGTACTTTTTTGAAATAATGTTGTACAAACTCCTCCATTATTGTCTTTATAGAGTTTCAAATCAAGAAATGTTATTTCCCTATGATTCAGTTCATATTTGTACCTTAGGCAGTTACTAGTGCTCTCCATCCAATCAATGAACAGTTTAAATTCATCTTGTGTGCCCTTCCACACTATAAGTATATCATTTATAAAGCACCCCCACAAATCCAGCTTAGAAAAAAATAGATTTGTGGCGGTGCTGTACAGATAATATATCTCCCATTTCCTTCAAATAGATTTGCGTAACTTGGGGCCATGGCAGTACCCATGGCTGTGCCATGTATTTGGTGGTACAACTGGTTTTGAAAGAGGAAGATATTCTTAAGAAGCACCATTTCTGTCAATGAAACCAAAAACTGTGTGGGGATCTCAGCCTGCTCTGCCTCTGCTCTGGTATCCAAGAAATACATAAGAGACTCCAATCCTTCTTGGTGTGGGATTACAGTGTATAAGGAGTTCATATCTACTACTGCCAAAAACCAGTGTGGTTCAACATAAACATCCTCCATTAGTTTAACCACCTCAGTGGAGTCTTTAATATAAGACCTTCATTTCTATACTACAGGCCGCAGAAACTGATCTAACAACATCGAAAAAAGGTTCTGTCAACCACCCTTGTCCAGAAACTATTAGTCGACCAGGTAGCTGAACTGGATTTTTGTGGATTTTGGGTAGGGCATAAATTACAGGGATTACTGGACAATCTACCATAAGGGTTCTATATAGAATATCGGTGATGTAACCCTTTGTGTAACTTTCTCTAAGTAGGGTATCAATTCCACTTTTAAATTGTTCTACAACAGTTCTGGAGATCTTTTTATGAAAAGAGGTATCACTCAACAATCTCAAAACCTCCTCCACATAATCCTCTGTATTTAGTACCACCACTGCCATATCCTTATCCATAGCCCTTACAGTGATGCTTTGATTTTCACTTAATGTTTTCAGGGCATGACGCTGTTCTTTGCTGCAATTATCTCTATAAGGGTCTAAGGCATTTTTTTGTAATTTCTCCAAATCCAATTCACACTTGTGAATGAAAGTAGAAACTATTGGGTTTGGGGGGACAATACTCAGATCTGGAATTTAAATGAGTTTCAGAAGGCCTAGTGGTAGCACTTTGTTCAACACCCTCATAAATACATTTAAAGGTCAAAATATGCCCAAACTTGTGCAAAACAACACAAGTGTTGAGAAAGGTAATATCTGTAATTCGACAAAAACCTAGACCTTTGCTCAAAACAGAAATCTCAGCTTCAGACAAAACATAATCAGATAAATTGACAAGTCACATCAAAGTAGTATTTTCTGCATAGTCATTTCTGATGGTAGTTGAAGTGGTAGCGTTGATAATAGTACAATCAGTTAGGTTAGTTTCTGAAAAGCTGATAGAGGAAGAGGTCTAGTGGGGGTAGAAGTACAGGTAATGGTGGAAGTCAGCACTGAATGCACATATGCTCCATCTAACATTTGATGTACTAATATACATTCCTTCCTCTTCTTCCATGCTGTCCCCCCTTCTCTTCCCCCTCATCCTCATCTTTAAAAATGAACAGCCTGAACCCGCTCTTTGCTTTGTCTTTGACTACATTGTGCCCCCTTAGTATAACTTAGAGGCTGTCCATCTCTGATTCCCCCGACTCTCCCTCTATGGAGGCTTCGGATTCATTGGTATCCGAGGGACCTGTAGAATAATCCAGAATTATTTTCCCATTACTTAAATCACTAGGGCTATTACTGTTCTTTTTCAAAATGGATTTAAGTCCCACATTTTTTGTTTCAGTCCAATCAAAGACTTGATTGTTTTGACAGTCTTTTTCATCTCTGATAAATGTTTTCTGTTTTTGTTTTTTAATTTTAACATCATACTTAGTAACTTGCTCTAATAGCACTCTATTCAATCTGTCCCATTCTGCTTCACCTGCACTTGCTTCAACAATGCCTCTACCTTACCAATTTCAGCAGTTAGCTCATCTCTAATTGGCTGTGAAAATTCTAAAATTAACGGAATTTTTTAACGAAAGCCTATTGCATATTGCCTGCTATCTTTTCATAAATTTAACATTGTCTGTTCCAAAAGATGGTTTCTGGGTTTTACAAAGACCTCTTGGTACTCTTTTAACAGCCAAATAGGCCTCAAGGTTTGTCTTGTGCCAGTACATTCTACATCCTTTAAGGACTAATTTCTCAATCTTGCGATATAACTGTTTTAGTTCTAACTCGCCACCTGGGTGTTGATCATCCACATTTGCTTCTCCCAGCAATGGATTCTTGCTTTCTGTGGCTGAAAATACCAAACTTGCAAATCCACCTGCCAGAACGTCGAAAACTGCAGATGTGTTCTGTACTCTCTCCATAGTTGTCTCTGCGTAACAGTGTTCAGACAATAACTGCCCCTGTAGAAACTGACATGCTACAAGGAGTACCCTGCTCTGCTTTGTATTGTTCTGGGATCTCATAAGTTATACCTGCACCAGTGTTCTTGCACCATAGGTGAACATTATTGTTCCCTCTTTATATTATAAACAGTAAAACTGTCCATTTTTACTCCTCCATAAGTGGCAGGAAACCAGTGATCTTTTGAAATCAAATGAACAAATCCAGACAAGTAAAGGAGCACCTGGACAAAAAATGAGGTGCTCTCATCAAAACGAAATACACAAACCAGAAGCTGTAGCACCCACAATCTGGACAGAAAATCAGGACATCAGAGAAACGATTTGATCAGTCCTTTATGTTGGAAAATGCACAAATGAAACCACTGGCCTTGGTGGCTAGCAAGATAATTATTGATGTGTCTCCTAGTATACTGCTAGGATTTTTCAGAGTTATTTAAAAACAGAACAAGTGCCCACTTCTTACATTGTTCAGATACATATCACATGATACTTAATGACCTATCATCTCATCATTTAAAACTGCTCACTTAACTGTACTCTGCATTAGCTATTTGGAATGTGACAGTCTGAAAAACTCACTTGCTGATGTCTGTCAGCTTCTACATCAGGTCTGCTTGACAAGGTGGTAAGAGATAGTGTGCCTCATTGTGAGTCTGATGACTGATTGTGTGGCAGAGTGAGTTTGACATTTAGCTTCAGCCAAAGTTGGGAGCTATTTTAAATGAAGCAGAAGCACAGGAGATGCTGTTGGTCCCTTAATACAGCAAGTGTTTAGCAACAAGTAACTAAGGTTATGCTCCTATCTTACAATTTGGGTACATTCAAAGACAATATGTCAGGGTAATAAAATGACATATACATTCACAGTTCTGTTAAACCACAATTCCCATCTGCATGCAGAGACCTCCAAACATCCGAAGTGCCATTGTGGAGATTGACAATTTGTTATTCACACATACATGCTGTGATGGCAGAACATCAAAAGGTCCATCACGGAGCCTGCAAACTGAAATGAAATTATCTCTGAAGAGACGGCCGAACATCAGCGGGACTGCAGATCACAAGTGGCTCTGATCACAAATCCAAAAAGACAGTTTTGCAGATTATAGGCATGGACCCTTGTTTGAGTTTACCTGTCCTATCGTGAGCCACATAAAAAGGCATGGCGAGCAACATATGGCTTGTGAGCCATGGGTTGGACAGCTCTGCCCTAGTATATAGATTCAAAATCCTTCCCATTTAGAACTGAATGGGATTATTTTTATATTATGCTGAATGGTTTTACTTAATATGTTTTCTTTACTTTCCTTTGCAGATACATTGATCCACTGGGAATCGAAGGAAGTCACATGGACTTCATTTGATTCTATATACCAGTTTATTAGGTTTTTTAAAAGGTTTCATTGTACATATATTTGGATGCTTATATGTTACTTTTGTATTTAATGCACTTTGACTTGCACTGTTTTGTCACTTTTGGTGTGTGGATTGGGCGCAGCTTTATGATGTCATAGCCGATGTTGTATAAATGAATGGACCTTCCTGTTGCAAACTAGATCCATTGAGGAAGGCATTGTGAGGATTCAGAAATGTGTCTGGAGCTAGTGTTTGTACTGCACATTGCAATTTACATTAAAATGAAGCACCTTTAAAATTCTACTTGGAGCCTGTCTTTCATTGAGATTGGTGAGTGCAGGACTTTGCTGATGTTTTATAACTATTTATCCTGGAGCACCCCACCCTGGTGCAGCCTCTGGTTTTGAATTTTGCAATTATGTTTATTGAGGCATCTGCACAGGTTACTGCTACACAGTTTCAGCACGAAACTCCATTCAATCATATGGATCTCTGTATGCAAATGCAACACAGGGAAGGTAAAATGGATGCTACAGTGACTGCATCACTTGAGAAGATGCTCAACTTAAAATGTTCATCCTCATCAATAGAGGGAGATCGATTTTCATATGTGGATGCTCTTCTTGTTACAGCTGGCCAAGCAAATCCCTTTCTACAGGAAGCTGATATCCATTTGGGAGCTTATCCTGTTACCAGGCCAGTAGGGATATTATGAGAAGCATTTCGAGCCCTGGAAAAGACAGCTGCTAAAGTGCGAAGGATTTAATAGAATACAACTAATTTGGAGGCTTACACAGAGGTCAAGCATATTTCAAGGGGCATGTGGATCCTAAAAGAGCTGGCTTTTTCACAGGAGGTAGATACCTTCATGGAGAGATAGTGGGCTATACTTGATGATGCCTCCAGTAAGTTAATGAAACTGATTATTGATTATGGTAATCAGGTGAGTGAATCACTTAAAAATGAAGCTAAATAGCTAGAAAAGAAATGAATTTTAAAAATCACATTGATTTTAACCACTGTAATGAAAAGCTAAAGGAGACTGAATACATTGGATTTTGACCTGAAATAGAAAAAGATTACTAAGTTTAAAAGGGACTTGGAGGGTTATCATAACAATCAGGTATACACATATAACAAAAAACAGCATCCAAAGGGTATACTCAGAGAGGGGAAATGGATCTCCTTTAATTTAAGCATGGACCCCAGTGAAAATGAGACCACCACCTATGTAACTTCAGTTGATGATTCATCAGATGTGTCATATAATACTCCTTCTGAAGACCCTGTGCCTCGCAGAAGCACCTGCAACAATAGGTATGAGGGTTTTGGTTTGATAGAACATAGCGAATCAAGTCAGGGCTCCGCAAACAACAAAATAAGATGAGGAGGAGGACAAGCAGGGGTGGGAGGAGGAGGAAGCAAAAATGAATGGACAGAACAGAGAC
Source organism: Neoceratodus forsteri (assembly GCA_016271365.2). Lineage (NCBI taxonomy): Eukaryota > Metazoa > Chordata > Ceratodontiformes > Ceratodontidae > Neoceratodus > Neoceratodus forsteri. The sequence goes on along the minus strand of CM028131.1, from coordinate 168,264,155 downwards.
AACAACACCAACAACAATCCCCTCATCCTCCTCAGACACATTATGACAACCAGCAGCTACAGAGACCCTTCAAAGTTACAATGGATACTACACACAGGGGACATTTCACAACAGCAATGCATGGAGAGGGAACCCACACAGGAGGAGGAGGTGGAATTACAGAAAGTGATTGACCTCTCGAACAGGCCTTTGTTTTCTCTGGAAATGAATATCCTGGAAAGGGTTCTACCTTTTTCACCTACAAAATGTTAAATCTGGAATGTTTCTGGACCTACAGAACTTCTGTAGAAACCTCTGTTTGAAGTCATTTTTTTAACATGCAGCAGGAGAGGTCTGGAAATGCTGGGACTTGTACATTTGAGAGCACTGTCACCTTTACAGGTGGGAATAAAGCCATGAATGACACTAAAAGATTTAGGGGAAATTATATTTTCTATTCTCTACCTAGTGCTGCAATTTCAACAGTTCAAACAGTTTGTGAATAAAAGAAGAAATGTTCTCTGATTTACCACACATTAGATATGACAATGTGTCAAAAGCAGAAAGGGAGGCACTAGAATGCTTTAGGAATGATGCCTCTATTGTAATAAAACAAGCAGGCGGGGGGCAGTTGTGGTACAAGACATGAGGGATTATATTTATGAAGTTAATAGACAGCTGTCTAACACTGCTTTTTACAAAAAAACTTGAAAGTTACCCCACTGTCTTTTACAAACACAGAATTGATGAGTTCATTTCAGAAGCATTTGAAAAAGGTTGGATTGATATGGATGTTAAGAATTTCCTTACAGTTGATCGTCCAGTCTGAGCCACTATCTACACTTTACTGAAAGTACATAAACATTTTGAAGTCCCCCCAACCCATCCAAGGCAGACCCATAGTGAGTGCAGTGGGGTCCCTCACTGATCCATTCTCCCAATATATGGACTATTTATTAAGGCCCTTTGTATCAAAGTTGGGGTCATACAGTATATCAAGGATACCAAGGATGGCTTGTACATTCTGGGGGACACTGAAGTGGGATTGGCTCCTTTCTGATCACTATGGACATAGAGGCACTATACTCCAATATTCCACAAGATGATGCTCTGGATTGTTCAGCTTTCTTTTTAAACTCCAGGGGGCCAGATCCCACTCCCTGTACAGAATTACTGCTAAAACTGGCAGAGTTTGTCCTTAAATTCAATGCTTTTCTTTTTTGAGAGACTACTATTTACAGACAAAGGGCACTGATTTGGGTGCAATGTTTACCCCTAGCCTTGCAAACCTATACATGGGGCAATGGGAGAATGCAGTGATTAGGGATCCTGACATCAACCCATTTTTTTGGAAAATAAATTTGTATAAATGTTTTATTGATGACATTTTGATTATATGTGAAGGTTAACTTATAGAGATTGCTGAATGTGTCTCATACTCACATGCCTCTAACCCTAACCTGCATTTTACCTACATTGCCAGTCAGGAAAATGTTTGTTTTTTAGATCTAGGCATTATTAAGAATATAGATGGTACAACCTCTACTGACATACATAGAAAACCATGCAACAGGAACACTCTTCTCCTAACTAGTGGTTGCCATCCTAGACACACAGTGAACAAGTTCCTAAAGGGCAATTTCTTAGACTGAAAAGGAACTGCTTGGAGACTGAAGGTTTTGAAAAAGAAGCAAGAGAGTTGCAGAGCAGGTTTGCTGAAACTGGTTACTCTGTCAAACACATAGATACAACCTATCAGACCATTAAGAATATTCCTAGACAGGACATTCTTAGGGAGAAACAAGTGAAACTTGATGACTCACAAAAAATGTAATTTTGTCGCAACTTACTCAGTACATGATACTAAAATAGCAAACATTATTAGAAACAACTGGAATATTTTGAGGTGGGATCCCTACCTACAATTGTATGATGAGAACACCCCCAGGCTATCATATAGATGTGCTGAAATTCTCGAAGGTGTGCTAGTGCATAGTAGACAGGCTGCTCCTGTCACTCACACATGGCTTAAACTGAGTCCTGGGGTGTTATAAATGCCAGAGATGTACTTACTTTCCCAATATACAGAACAGTAAGAATTTTACCAGCCCACACATATGTAGAAACTAATATAACAACTTACTATGTGTGACACTGTAGATGTTATTTACATGGCAACATGTACCTGTAGTGCCTTCTATGTGGGCAAAATGAAAAGGAGTTTAAAACTGAGAGTAGGCAATCATTGTAGAGCTATAAAGAATGGTAACCTTAGCTAAGCTACTGCCTTACATGTTGCGACCAGTAACAATCAGACAGAACATGTTTTTAGTTTTCAAGGCATTGGAAGAGTGTTTAGGAACCCCAGGGGGGTGATCATCATAATTTCATCCAAATTAGGGAAGGATTTTGGATATATACACTAGGTGCTTATAAAAGTCTAGGACAGAATGACAGATTCAGCCTTGCACCATATCTGAAAAAGACATAAATCATTAGTGATGGAGGTCACATTGCTCTACACTTTAGGAGACATTAAGTACATGGCTAATGTATATAAAACTCCCTGACCAACTGACCTTTGGAATTACGGTCCAAACCCCCCCCCCTCCCCATTTCTGGTAAACAAGGTTTCATTATTTTTAGAACTGAATAGAATTATTTATACATTCAGCTGAATGGTTTTACTTAATATGTTTTCTTTTATTTTCCCTTGCAGACACATTGATCCACTGGGAATCAAGGAAGTCACATGGACTTCATTTGACTCTGTTTAGCAGTTTATAAAGTTTTTTAAAAGGTTTCCTTGTACATATATTTGGATACGTATATCTTACTTTTGTATTTAATACACTTTGACTTGCACTGTTTCATCACTTTTGGTGTGTAGATTGGGCGCAGCTTTATGATGTCATAGCCTATGTTGTATAAATGAATGGATCTTCCTGTTGCAAACTAGATCCATTGAGGAAGGAATTGTGAGGATTCAGAAACGCATCTGGAGCTAGTGTTTGTACTGCACGTTGCAATTTACATTAAAATGAAGCACCTTTAAAATTCTACTTGGAGCCTGTCTTTCATTGAGATTGGTGAGTGCAGGACTTTGCTGATGTTTTATAACTATTTATCCTGGAGCACCCCATCCTGGTGCAGCCTCTGGTTTTGAATTTTGCAATTATGTTTATTGAGGCATCTGCACAGGTTGCTGCTACACAGTTTCAGCACGAAACTCCATTCAATCATATGGATCTCTGTATGCAAATGCAACACAGGGAAGGTAAAATGGATGCCACAGTGACTGCATCACTTGAGAAGATGTCCAACTTAAAATGTTCATCCTCATCAATAGAGGGAGATCGATTTTCATATGTGGATGCTCTTCTTGTTACAGCTGGCCAAGCAAATCCCTTTCTACAGGAAGCTGATATCCATTTGGGAGCTCATCCTGTTACCAGGCCAGTAGGGATATTATGAGAAGCATTTCGAGCCCTGGAAAAGAAAGCTGCTAAAGTGCAAAAGATTTAATGGAATACAACTAATTTGGAGGCTTACCTGGAGGTCAAGTGTATGTCAAGGGGCATGCGGATCCTAAAAGAGCCAGCGTTTGCACAAGAGGTAGATACCTTCATGGAGAAATGGTGTGCCATATTTGATGATGCCTCCAGTAAGTTAATGAAATGAATTATTGATTATGGTAATGAGGTGAGTGAATCACTTAAAAATGAAGCTAAATAGCTGGAAAAGAAATGAATGACTTTCAAAAATCACATTGATTTTAATCACTGCAATGAAAGCTAAAGGAGACTTTGAATAAATTGGATTTTGACCTAAAACATAAAAAGTTTACTAAGTTTAAAAGGGACTTGGAGGATTTTTGTAACAATCAGGTATACACATATAACAAAAAACAACATCCAAATGGTATACTCAAAGAGGAAGTAGATGTCCTTTAATTTAAGCATAGACCCCAGTAAAAATGAGACCACCAGCTCAGTAACTTCAGGTGATGACTCATCTGATGCTTCATATACAGTAATATTCCTTCTGAAGACCCTGTACCTTGCAGAAGCACCTAAAACAATAGTTATCAGGGTTTTTGGTTGAAAGAACAGATCGAATCAGGTCGTGGCTCTGCAAACAACAAAAGAAGAAGAGGAGGACAAGGAGGAGTGGGAGAAGGAAGCAGAAATGAATGGACAGAACAGGGACAACAACACCAAAAACAATCCCCCCACCCTCCTTAGACACATTTTGACAACCAGCAGCCACAGAGAGCCCACAGAGTTACCATGGATACAACAGACAGAGAACATTTCACAACAGTAATGTATGGAGAGAGAACCCACACAGGAGGAGGGGGTGGAATTACAGAACGTGATTAACCTCTCCAACAGGTCTTTGTCTTCTCTGGAAATGAATATCCTGGAAAGGAGTCTATCTTTTTCACCTACAAAAGGGTAAATCTGGAATGTTTCTGGACCTACAGAAGTTGTGTAGAAACCTCCATTTGAAGTCCTTTTTAAGTTCGCTTGCAAGCATGCACAAGGAACGTCTTGCAACAGTACGAGTTTTAAAGGTGTGTGACCCTCCTACCCAATGCACTGCTCAGTGTAGCAGGCACGACCCTAGGGGACCAATACATGCCAAGCTGTGTATGACAGCAGTTCAGCTGTGTTGGTCTTCACTTCTAACAAAAGGTCCACTGCAATCAGCAGTGGTAGCATGTATGCAATTAGCATACCTCAGCTGAACTGCTGTCATGCACAGCTCAGCAATTCCCTCCCACTTTCTCCCTCTGCTAATGTCCTCCCCCTCCCTCCCTCCTTTTGTCCCTGGCCTCCACCTTGTGTGCCGAGGGTGTTGCCTAACCCCCGTGGTCATGAACTCCCCCATCATGCTGTATGGCCAATGGGGGTGCTCAATCCCCCATCGGCTGTGGCCCCCTCAAAAAATCAACAATTAGCATGCTGGGAGTACACCTCAGTGAGCTTATGATCTCCCCCAGCACACACATAGTGTGGCCTGTGGAGGTGCCCAATCTCTTCCGGCTCCAGTCCCCCTCCCCAACAAACAGGTCGGTGGCAGGCTGGGAACCCACCCTAACTTACCAAAAGTGTCCATTTCTGTTTTAGCCAGTGGGGGTGCCCAATCCCCTGATGGCTCCTCCACCCCCCCAAACAGGGAGGTGGCACATGGGGAGCCTACCCCAGCATGCCAAAAGCGTCCTTTTTTTTAAAAATCCTGTGAAAGAAGAAAACAGTTGCTTGGTGAGTCCCTGCTTCCCCCTGCCAATCCGTGCCCACCCTCTGCACACCCACCTCCCCACACAACCCTACTCCATACTAACCTCTGGAGCTTGGTGTGATGATCTTCGGTGGACAGGGAACACGTCTGAACTCTTCAAAGCCGACCGTGAACTGAGGAAATGCCGATAAGCTGTATAATGGCATAAACAGAGGTTTTCCAACTTAGTTGAATATTGCAGCCATTATTTTGACTTTTGACATCAGATTTTCAGCATGGTGTTCTTGACACCTCTTCTCATGAATTCAGCCACTGTCATGACATTATTCTGTCTTGAAAGGTTATTTCACGGTCACTGCGCAGAATCACTTTTCAGGACTGAGTAATGAAACAATGGTGTTGGTGATCCTGATGTGGGCTCTCAAAAAGCCTATGTTGCAAATTTGGTGAAACAATTCCAAAAAAATGACTGTTTCATGAGCATGCATTGCACAATTTCCACACACATTTGTAACTTCACAAATTTGCCATATTTTCACTCCAGATTTTCAACATTTGCATTTTCCCTCACCTCCTTATGAACAGTTCAGCTGTCATGTTTCACATCCTGGCCAAAATCTGTTTTTACTCTTCCATTGCAGAATAGCATGGCCGCTGTGGGAAATCAGGGTTCGGTACACAGTAAGAAAATCATCATGGCACTGTTCATGACCAGAGGTGACAAAATGCCTAAGTTGAAAATTTGGTGAAATAATTCCACTGAATGACTGTGTTACAAGTGCAGGTTGCGCAGTTTCCACACAGGCTCATTCCCTTGAGCATAACCAGGGTGTTAGGGTTCCTAAGACAGACACTTAAGGAGTATGAGGATGAAATGTTACTCAGATGCAAGAGGAGTTGCATAGAGGTACTCTGTTGGGATATAGATGCTGAAGGGACATGTATACAACTGGGGAGGCCTGCATAAATGCCAAATGTCAATGCAAGTACCAGCAAGCGAACGTTCGGCATTGACAAATGCTTGTTTAACAAGCAGCATGAGAGGTCTGGGAATGCTGGTACTGGTACTGTTGAGAGTGATGGCACCTTTACAGGTGGGAATATAGCCATGAATGACACTAAGAGATTTAGGGGAACTTCTATTTTCTGTTCTCCACCTAGTGCTGCAATTTCAACAGTTCAAACAGTTTGTGCATATAAGTTAGAAAACTTATTCTCTGATTTACCACACATTAGATATGTCAGTGTGTCAAAAGCAGAGAGAGATGTACTAGATTTAGGAATGATGGATCTATTGTAATAAAAGAGGCAGATGGGGGGGCAGTTGTGGTACAAGATATGATGAATTACGTTTATGAAGTTAATAGACAGCTGTCTAACATTCCTTTTTACAAAAAACATAAACATTACCCCACTGTCTTTTACAAACAGATAATTGATGAGTTAATTTTAGAAGCATTTAGAAAAGGTTGGATTGATATGGATGTTAAGAATGTTCTTACAGCTGATCATCCAGTCTGAGTCACTATCTGCACTTTACCGAAAGTACATAAACATTTTGAAGTCCCCCCTCCCCCAAGGCAGACCCATAGTGACTGGAGAAGGGTCCCTCACTAATTCACTCTCCCAGTACGTGGACTATTTTTTAAGACCCTTTGTAACACAGTTGGGGTTATATATCAAGGATACCAAGGATGTCTTGTGCATTCTGGGGGACATTGAAGTGGGATTGGCTCCTTCTGATCACTATGGACGTAGAGGCACTATACTCCAATATTCCACAAGAGGATGCTCTGGATTGTCTGGCTTTCTTTTTACACTCCAGGGGGCCAGACCCCACTCCCTGTACAGAATTACTGCTGAAACTGGCAGAGTTTGTCCTTAAATTCAATGTCTTTTCTTTTTTGGGAGACTACTATTTACAGACAAAGGGCACTTCTGTGGGTGCAACGTTTACCCCTAGCCTTGCAAACATTCACATTACATGAGGCAGTGGGAGAATGCAGTGATTAGGGATCCTGACATCAACCCATTTTTTGGGAAAATGAATTTGTATAAATGTTTTATTGATGACATTTTGTATATATGGGAAGGTGAGCTTACAGAGTTTGATGATTGTGTCTGACACTTACATGCCTCTAATCCTAACCTGCATTTTACCTACACTGCCAGTCAGGAAAGTGTTTGTTGTTTAGATCTAAACATTATTAGGAATATAAATGGTACAATCTCTACTAGACACACAGTGAACAAGATCCATAAAGGGCAGTTTCTTAGACTGAAAAGGAACTGCTTGGAGACTGAAGGTTTTGAAAAAGCAGCAAGGAACTTACAGAGCAGGTTTGTTGAAAGAGGTTACTCTGTCAAACACATAGATACAGCCTATCAGACCATTAAGAAAATTCCTAGACAGGACACTCTCAGACAGAAACAAGTAAAACTTGATGACACACAAACATTTAATTTTTGTCACAACTTACTCAGTACTTGCTACTAAAGTAGCAACATTATTAGAAACAACTGGAATATTTTGAGGGGGATTCTACCTACAACAGTATGATGAGAACACCCCCAGGCTTCCGTCTTTCAGATGAGACGTTAAACCGAGGTCCGATCTACCTGGATTGGGGTAGTTCAGGTGGATGTTAAAGATATCATGGCACTTATCGAAAAGAGCAGGGGAATTTCCGAGGTGTCCTGGCCAAATTTCCCTCATGCACTTAAAAAATACCTCCAACAGCTTAATCTGGTTCAATATCAGTTGGCATTCATCTGTATCCCCTTCCCCCGGGTCGTGCCTGAAAATAGGCAGGATTTGTCTAGTGCACTTACCCAGTTAACGAAAACTAAATAAATAAATAAATCACATAGATGTACTGAAATTCTTGAAGAAGTGCTAGTGCATAGTAGACAGGTCCCTCCTGCAACTCACACATGGCTTAAACTGAATCCTAGGTGTTATAAATGCCAGAGATGTACTTACTTTCCCAATATACAGAACAGTAAGGATTTTACCAGTCCACACATATGTAGAAACTAATATAACAGCTTATTATGTGTGACACTGCAGGTGTTACTTACATGGCAACATGTACCTGCAATGCCATCTATGTGGGCAAAATGAAGAAGAGTTTAAAACTGAGAGTAGGCGAACATTGTAGAGCTTAGAGCTATAAAGAATGGTGACCTTAGCTATGCTACTGCCTTACATGTTGCAACCAGCAACAATCAGACAGAACGTGTTTTTAGTTTTCAAGGCATTGAAAGAGTGTTTAGGAACCCCTGAGGGTGTGATCATCATAATTTCATCCAAATCAGGGAAGGATTGTGGATCTATATACAAGGGGCTTATAAAAGTCCAGGACTGAATGACACATTCAGCCTTGCACCATATCTGAAAAAGACATAAATCATTAGTGATGGAGGTCACATTGCTCTACACTTTAGGAGACATTTAGTATATGGCTAATGTATATAAAACTCCCTGACCAATTAACCTTTGGAATTATGGTCCAACTCCCCCCCCCCCTTATTTCTGGTAAACAAGGTTTCATTATTTTTAGAACTGAATGGAATTATTTATATATTCAGCTGAATGGTTTTACTTAATATGTTTTCTTTATTTTCCCTTGAAGACACATTGATCCACTGGGAATCGAAGGAAGTCACATGGACTTCATTTGATTCTATTTACCAGTTTATTAGGTTTCTCAAAAGGTTTTATTGTGTATATATTTGGTTGCTTATACAGTTTGTTACTTTTGTATTTAATGGACTTTGACTTGCACTGTTTTGTCGCTTTTGGTGTAAGGATTGGGCGCAGCTTTATGTTGTCATAGCCCATGTTGTATAAATGAATGGGCCTTCCTGTTGCAAACTAGATCTTTTAAGAAAGGAATTGTGAGGATTCAGAAACTCGTCTGGAGCTAGTGTTTGTATTGCACATTGCACTTTACATTAAAATGAAGCACCTTTAAAATTCTACTTGGAGCCTGTCTTTTATTAAGAGTGGTGAGTGCGGGACTTTGCTGATGTTTTTATATATTAATATATCTTTATACTTGTCTTCCTTTTGGTAGTAGCAGGGTAAGTGGAGAAAAAAGATCTGTAAGCAGTGGTTGGGGCACTTTGAAACTTGGTAGGCAGTGACTGTGTTACCTTGAAACTTGGGTTTTAAATTGTAACTGGTGTGAGGGGAAACAAGGTCAATAACTTAATCCTGGGGTGAGTAGATTCAGGAAGCCCTGTAAATCAGGTGTTTAATTGGGGTGGGGTGGAGCTGAGAGAGGCTTAGTGACTTCTAAAAATTAATTACTCAAGGTGTTTGTCTAGCAGCAGCAAAGGGACCTAAGGGGAAAAGGAGACACAGCAAGCACCAAAACACACACAGATTATATTTCCCTCCCTCCGACTCGGGGTTTGCTCCACTTTTATATACTCTAGGGGGTGATTGACAGCAGATAGATACAGTACTTCCTGTGGAGGCAGGAAGGGAGGGTTCACTGGAATATTCAAAAAACAGCTACAGAGCCCAAAGACAACTAAGCAAGAGTGTTTCTCTACTGAAGGAAAGTAGAGATGGGAGGAGAGAAAGAGAGAGAAAAAAATACCCTAAAGCAGGAAGGACACTTATATACATGATGGGAGTGGTGCAGTGCAGCAGCTGTAGGACAGCAGTCTTCAGGGAGACTTTCTGGAGGCTGCAGTGCTGTCCCATCTGCAGGCACCTCTTTGGGCTGAGGGCAGAGGTTGCTCATCTCCAGGCCGAGTTGGCCATGATTTGGGGGACATCCTCCCTTGCCCAGGGACCACTAAGTCCATCCCTACTGCCTCAATGGTTGCCAAGGAAAAGGAGCAGCTGGACAACACTGGGCTCAGGAATGGTGAGGGCAGTGGGGAAGAGGCACATCCCTTCTATGGTTCCACTCCATAACTCCTATGCTGATCTGGCTGGGCAGGATTGTCCTAGAGAGGCACGCACAGTGGTAACCAAGGAGGATGTGCATGCCTTACACATCGGAGACCCTGGGGGGGAGGGAGAGGACCCTGGAGGAGGAGAAAGCAACTTCTGGTGGGGGACTTTATCATCAAGGGGGTAGACTTGGAGCCAGGAGGGGAGAGAGTGAAGGAAGTCAAGTGCCTACCTGTCACCAGAGCTTGGCTGGATGGACAGCACATCGTAAGGATCCCTGGGGCAGCACACCAGGAGGTTGAGCAAGTTGTCGTCATCCACCTGGGGATGAGTGATCTAGCAAATAGTGAGGCTAGGGTAGTGCAGGAGCAATTTAGAGAGTTGGGAAGGGATCTTAGACAGGTGGCACGCTCTGTAACCTTTAAAGAGGTGTTACCTATCAAGGCCAAGGGGACAACAGGTTTCTCTGCAACAAGAGATTCATTGCATGGCTGAAGGACTGGTGCAGAGCAGAGGAATTTGGATTCATTTGGGACTGGGTTTCCACCTGGGGGGATGTAGTGGTGTACACAGAAACATAGACTTTGACGGCAGATAAGGACCGCTAGGCCCATCTAGTCTACCCATTTCCCTACCTACAGGATAGGCTGCAGATCCTAGTTAACCAACAGCCTATATCTTCCTGCCCCCCACAAGAATTGCCTTATGTCTGTCCCATGCATTCTTGAATTCTCCCACAGTTTTATACCCACAACTTCCTCAGAAAGGCTGTTCCATGCATCCACTACCCTCTCTGTGAAATAATACTTCCTCACATTGCCCTGAACCACCCTCCTTCTATCTTTAAATTGTGTCCCTTGTTCTTGCAAGTCTCTTTTTCTGAAAGATGCTACCCTCTTGGATTTTGTTGATTCCTTTGAGGTACTTGAAAGTTTCTATCATGTCCCCCTCTCCTTCTTTCCTCAAGGGTATACATATTAAGCTCCTTTAGTCTCTCCTCATACGGCTTCTCTTGCAGACCCTGCACCATTTTAGTTGCCCTCCTCTGGACTGCCTCTATTCTGTCTATGTCCTTATGGAGATGGGGTCTCCAGAACTGGACACAGTATTCCAGATGGGGTCTCACCAACTGTCTGTACAGAGGGATAACAACTTCCTGTTTTCTGCTGCTGATGCCTCTCCTATACATCCCAGTATACTCGGCCCTCCCTACTGCCTTCTCCACATTGCTTGCTAACCTTAAGGTTATCTGATATGATTACCCCCAGGTCCCTTTCCTGTTTTGTTGTTGTTACTACCTCCCCACCCATTGTGTATTCTTCCCCTGGGTTCTTGTTACCCAGGTGCATTATTTTGCACTTTTTTGCATTGAATCCTAGCTGCCATACGTCTGACCATTTCTCCAACCTTGCCAAGTCCCTTTTCATCCTTTCCACGCTGCCTTGGGTATCAACCCTGTTGCAGATCTTTGTGTCATCTGCAAAAAGGCATACTTTTCCTTTCAGTCCCTCTGCAATGTCACTGATGAAGACATTAAAAAGGACTGGACCCAATACTGAACCCTGCGGTACCCCACTAGTAACCGCCCTTTCTTCAGAGTCGACTCCATTTACAATTACCTTCTGTGTGCTGTTGTCCAGCCAATGCTTTACCCAGGCTACCACCCTGGGACCCACTCCCAGGCTGGTTAATTTGACTAATAATCTTTTGTGTGGGACTGTGTCAAATGCCTTGCTAAAGTCTAGGTAGGCCATGTCCACAGCCCCTCCCTGGTCTACTACTTTGGTCACCCAGTCAAAGAAATCTATTAGATTTGTCTGACATGACCTTCCCGCTGTGAACCCATGCTGCCTTGGATCCTGTGCTCCACTGACCTCTAGGTACTCAACTATTCTTTCCTTCAGAAGTGACTCCATCACTTTCCCTACCACAGAGGTCAGACTGACAGGTCTGTAGTTTCCTGCCTCTGTCTTGGTCCCACTTTTGTGAAGGGGAATCACATCCGCCTTCCTCCAGTCCTCGGGTACCACACCATCCTCCCATGATTTATTAAAAAGGCAGCCAGTGGTTTCACTAGTTCCTTCCTTAATTCTTTTAGAATTCTGGGGTGAATTCCATCAGGACCCATTGCTTTGTCCACCTTCAGTTTTAGGAGTTCTTGCAGAACCCTTTCTTCTGTGAAAGGACTGGGATCGACCCCCCTATCAAGAGTGCTTCTGTTAATTGGATTAGGCACTTCCCCTCCTCTTTTGTGAATACTGAGCTGAAATATTCATTCAGTATTCCTGCTTTTCACTGTCCCCTCTGCCCACCACCGTTCATTCTATTCAGCCTCACTATCCCTCCTTTGTCTTTCTCGCTGGCTGATGTACCTGTAAAGTTTTATCCCCTTCTTAACTGAGTTGGCTATCTTTTCCTAAGTTTGGGCCTTTGCTATTCTGACTTCCCTCCTGCTTCTTTCTGCCTTAACTGGTACAGCTCTCTGTCCTACTCCTTCTGTGTTTCCTTATACTTCCGGAATGCTATCTTTTTCTTCCTGACTTTCACAGCCACCTCTCTTGAGAACCATAGTGGCTTTTTCTTTCATTTTGATTTGTTTATTTGCTTCACACAAAGGCTTGTTGCCTCTGTGATGGCAGTTTTGATAATTCCCCATTGTTGCTCCACACCTCCTTCTAGCCTGTTTGCTAGTGCTTTTCTGAGGCACTCTCCCATCTTGTACAGGGGCAAAGACCTGCATCTATCCAGTGGGAGATCCAGGATCCGCACTGAGAGGTTTAAATGTTTCATCAGGAAGCATTTAAACTTGCCAAGGGGGTGGTGGAAATAAGCTGGGTGATCTGCAGACCTCCCACACAAAGGGAATAGCTGGACAGGGAACTTGTAGAAGCCATCCATAGACTGACAGCTAAAGGAGAGGTGCTGCTGGTAGGAGACTTCAGTCTGCCAGATGTGGACTGGAGCAACTAGGCTGCAGCCTCTGCCAGGAACAGAAACATCCTGGAAGCCCTGCAGATGGTGTGGTTAAGACAGCTAGTGACAAAGCCCACCCGAGGGGGAGTGGCATTGAACCTGGTACTCACCAACAGGGACAGAATTACAGATGTAAACTGAGGAGCCATCTGGGATCAAGCGATCACAGTATGGTATGGTTCAACGTTAGAAAAGCAGAAGAGCCAAACCACAAGAAAGCAAGGGTCCTGGATTTCAGGTGGGGTAACTTTGCAAAGATAGGAGAATGTCTTAGGAAATAATTGTGAGGGAGGAAGGGAAGGAAAAAAGGGGAGGTGGAGGAACAATGGGAGAATCTTAAAGGAGCCATAGTGGAGGCAACAAGTTATTGCATTAGGAATGTAAGCAAAATAAAAGAGAAAGAAAAAAACACTATGATTTTCAAAGGAAGTGGCTGAGAAAGTAAGGGTGAAAAGGGTTGCATTCAGAAGGTAGAAGGAAACATTTAAAGAAGAAGACAGGGAACTGTATCTGGAAAAACAGAAGGAGATGGGGAAAGCAGTCAGGAGTGCAAAGACACAAACAGAAGAAAAAATAACCCAGGCCATAACAAATGGGGTCAAGAACTTTTCAGATATGTTAGTTAAAGAAAAAAGACTAAGGGTGGATTTATGAGACTAAAAAGGGAAGGAGGGAAGTGTGCAGAGAGGGACCAAGAAAAAGCAGAATTCCTGAACAAGTGTGTTTGTTCAGTATTCACAGAAGAAAAGGTTGGGGAGGGACCAAAATTAGATGATGGAAGCACCACTGGGAGGAAGGTGGACACCAGTCCATTTAAGGAGGTAAGAGTCTTAATGGAACTAGCTGATCTCAAAGTGGACAAGGTATGGGACTGGACAGGATACACCCCAGAATATTAAGAGAACTCAGAGGTGCTGGCAGCACCACTGACAGCCCTGTTCAACAGTTTTCTGTAAACAGGTGTGGTACCAAGGGACTGGAGGAGGGTGAATGTAGTCCCTCTCCACAAAAATGGGAGCAGAGAGGAGGCTGGCAATTACAGGCCAGTCAGCCTGACCTCGGTGGTGGATAAACTAATGGAATCACTACTAAAAGAAAGATTTGTGATATATCTTGAATACAATACAGTACAGGATCCAAGACAGCATGGATTCAGAGTGGGAATACCTTGTCAAACAAATCTGATAGGTTTCTTTGACTGGGAGACTAGGGAGGTGGATCAGGGAGGGGCGGTTGATGTGGCCTACCTGGATTTCAGCAAGACCTTTGACACTGTCCCACATAGGAGGCTACTAAACAAGCTGAGCAGCCTGGGAGTAGGTCCCAGGGTGGTAAACTGGGTCAAAAATTGGTTGAGTGATAGAACACAGATGGTGGTGGTAAATGGAGTTCAATCCGAAGAGAGGGGTGTGATCAGTCAGCGTCCCACAGGGAGCAGTGCTTGGACCAGTCCTCTTTATTGTCTTCCTAAGTGACATTGCAGAAGGGCTGGAGGGGAAGATGTGTCTCTTTGCAGATGACGCAAAGATCTGCAACTGGGTTGACACTCCAGAAGAGGTATAGAAAATGAGAAGGGACCTAAGCAAGCTTGAGGAATGGTCATGGGTATGGCAGGTAAGATTCAATGCAAAGAAGTGTAAGATCATGCATTTGGGGCACAGAAATAGGAGGGAGGAGTACATGATGGGGGGCATAGACTGTCTCCAAACAGGAAAGGGACCTGAGAGTAATCATATATGATGATCTAAAGGTTATCAAACAATGTGAAGCAAAGCAAATTTATTTATAATATGCCATTCCAGAAGACCATAGTGTTGTACATAACACAATGTAAAATCACAATTATCATTTTATTTATTTATTTATTTATTTCAATCTTGGATTACAATACCTTTGAGCCGAGGCTCTTTTACAAAGGTTCCACGTCAGCGTGTGCAACAGTCATCATTTTTAGTTACAAACATAACGTCACTGACTTACAGACATGTAACAGCCAGTACAAAGACTTGAGCTATGAGCAAGAAAAGGGGAGGGGTCGATGGGGAGAAGTGGGGGTAGGAGATCGGGGGGTAGGAGGTGCAGGGGGTAAGGGGGAGTACGGGAGGTGGGTGGGGCAGGGGCAGGAGTGGAGATCCGGGGGAGGTGGGTGAGGGTGGGAGACAGTGCAGCCAGGGGGCCTTGTCGAGGGAATATACCAGGTAAGGTGTTAGGGGTGCAAAGACTGATTGTAAGTGCTGGGTACTGGGGCATGTGCAGCTGGAATGTTGGAAATGTTAAGATGGGCAATCGCAGGATACAAGCAGTGAGAGGCGCAGCTTGGACTTGAAAAGGCCGAGTGTTGGAGCGGTCACTATGTCGCTGCCAAGAGAGTTGAGCCAGTTGGTCTCGATAGGCAAATGATCTTTGTCCTGGGTCGCATGTGACATCGTGGGATATGTGGTAGATGTGGAATTGGATCTCCTGTAGTGACATTCCTATGTCTAGGCTTAAAGAGGGCACAGACACCAGGTGGGGCAAGTCTCATTATGATTTTCTTGGCCGTGATGCAGGTTTGGTATTTTATGCGTTTGTCCAGTTGAAGCCATCCAGATTGGGAATAAAGGTCACAAGTGTGGGTATGGCGATGTGAGCCAGTGATGAGATGACAGGCCTTATTAAGGGAGGTCATGATACGTTTGAGAACAGTGGTAGTTGCAGACCCATATATGATAAGACCATAGTCTATGATGCTGACAATGGAGCTTTGGATGGCCACTGACAGTGCTTCTGGGATTAGGTGTTTCCTGTGCCAGAATAATATGCCTAACCTTGCATTGGCAGACTTTGCCACATTGCTAATATGGACAGCGTATGAGAGGTGGGGATCAAGGGTGATGCCAAGGTACTTGAACGATTGTGTTTGCTCTAGGATGGCTCCTTGTTCATTTGCAATGGAGAGGTGGAGTTGTTTGTTTTTGTTGTGGGGGCTGCAAAATACCATAGACCTGTTTTTTTTTTTCTGATTGAGAAGCAGTTTATGATTTAGGAACCAGGATTCGATAGAGGAGAAGGCCCGCTGAAGTTTATTTTGTAATTGGTTTGGATCAGGGTCTGAGGTGAGGATCACAGCATCGTCGGCGTAGAGAATTATTTGTTCTGGGCAGCTACCCAGTAGTGAGTTTAAGAATAGGCAGAAGAGGAGGGGTCCCAGAATGTAGCCCTGTGGGACTCCCGAGCGGACTGGTGTAGGGTCCGAGATTGTATCAGCGATTCTTACTGTTTGGGACCGTTCTTCAAAGTAGCTCTTAAACCAGCCAATGGTGTCTGTTGACAGCCCAGTGTTCTGAAGCTGGACAAGTAGGAGACGGTGATTGACGGTGTTGAAGGCTTTAGTTAAGTCAATGTAGATTGAGCCTAGTAGTTCACCGGAATCAAGTGCGTTGTGGATTGCACCGGTGAATTCAAGTAAAGCTGTGGATGTGCTGTGACCTTTGTGGAACCCATGTTGTTGCTTGCACAGGATGTTGCATGTATCTAGGTATTCTGTGAGCTGGTCCGAGATGATGCTTTCTAGTGCCTTGGAGAGTGGGGGTAGTAGGGAGATAGGTTTGTAGTTATCGTGGGCAGTTTTGTCACCACTTTTATGGACTGGGGTGACAGTGGCAGATTTCCATCTGTCCAGGAACTGGCTAAGGCTGAGGGAGAGGTTGAAAATTCTGGTCAGAGGACTAAGCACTTCATCAAGTGTGAGAGACAGGATTTTGAGATCGAGGGAGTCATTACTGAATCTTGATTTACCAAGGGCTATGGTAACATATTTGCGTACTTGGTGAGCCTTGACTGCTCTGAAGTAGAAGCAGGGAGCTGGTGGAGATAGTGTTCATTCCAGACAGGGGCCACCATCTTTGAAGTAGTCCTGAGGTAGGACAGCGCTGAGGTCGGCAAAGGCTTTGTTAAAGGTATCCGCAATGGTTTTTGGGTTGAGGGTTGTGGTTCCGTTGATGTTGAGTATTGATGAGGGGTTTTGGGTGGATTCCCAGTGAGTTCCTTTATGTTCTTCCAGAATTCCTGACCATTGCCCCAGGAGTTTGTGAGGGCATGCTTATAGTAGGCAGACTTCATTTGCCGGATGGTTTTGGTGCAGTCATTGTGGGCACGTTTGTAGTTTTGGATGTCGTTTTGCTTTCCAGAGTTTCTGGCCAGCTCCCATATGTGGTCTCTTGTTTTTAGCATCCTGAGGAGGTCACTTGTGAGCCAAGGGTTACTCAGTGATTTGACTTTGCATTTCTTAATAGGAGCATACGTGTCACAGGCCACAGTGAAGATGTTTATGAAGTGGTCAAGGGCAGTATTTACATTGGTCGCATTGAAGATAGGGGACCAGTCTTGGTGGAGGAGGTGGGATTTGAGTCGAGGAAGGTGACCACTGGGTAGAACCCTGCTGGTGATTGTTTTTGGTGGCTGTTTGATAAATTTATTTGACCAGGTGCAGCTAACAGGGGAGTGATCGCTGAGAGGGTCAGGGAGGACATTAGTGTTAGATATCTATGATTGGCGACTGGTAAGGATCCAGTCCAAGAGTGTGCTGATGCCGGTTCTGTAATTTTTCCTGGTTGGTGAGTCAACCATTTGTGTGAGGTTCGCCGCAGCAACTATATCCCTGTGTGCACCAGCATCAGCCGCAGGCCAGTTGATGTTGAAGTCGCCTAGGAGGATGGATTTGGTGTCTGGTGGGAGTGACTTTACATCATAAAAACATATATTTAAAATCAAATATAAAATTAGCAGGAGCTAAACCTCACAAAAGGCAAAATTAAAAAGATAAGTCTTTAAAGCAGATCTAAAGGCCTCAATGGATGGACACAATCTAATCTGATGAGGTAGAAAATTCCACAGGTTCGGTGCTACAAAGGCAAAAGATCTTGCTCCGGACATAGTCAAACAGACACTGGGAATCTCCAGCAATCTGTCACTGGTGGAACAGAGTGGACAAAGAGGGCAGTAGGGGCACAGGAGGTCTTGCAGATAGCGTGACCCCTGTCTGTGTAAAGCATTATAGGTCAGCAAACTGACCTTGAAGGTGAACCTCCACTGCACTGGCAGCCAGTGCAATTCATGAAGCACAGGTGTGACATGGCAAGATCTTGACAAGCCAGTCAACAACCTGGCAGCTGCATTCTGCACTACCTATAGGCAGTGAAGGTCCACCCCCAGCAGTCCTAGGTATAGAGAGCATTGCAGGACTCAAAATGAGAGGTCACAAAGGTGTGGACCAAGGTCAGAAGAATGCCAGGCAGGACTAGGTACTTTATCCGAGCGATGTTCCTCAGATGGTAAAAAAAGGTCTTGATGATGGACGATACCTGAAACTTAAGAGTCAGTTCTTCGTCAAGCACAATGCCCAGATTCTGCACCTGGTCAGAGGTCAACAGCTGGTTCCCTCCAAGCCAAAGCCCAGAGGATTGCCAGCCAATGACCCCTCCATGCAATGACCTGGGTCCACAACCAATACATCATTCTTATCAGAATTTAACCTGAGCCAATTGGCATTCATCCAGTCTTGAATCTCAGATAGGCAGTTATTAAAGACTGAGACAGCACCATTTTGTTCAGGTTCAAAGGACATGTACATAGCAGTGAAAACTCAGCATGTACTGCCTTATAATGTCTCCCAATGGCAGCATATACACCGCAATGGGCAAAAGCACAGAACTCTGCGGTACTCCACATGGCAGGGCATGAGGGGCGGAAGAAAAAAACCCTGGACTCCACTCTCTGCATCATGCCAGTCAGAAAAGATCTAAACCATCTGAGGACTGTACCAGACAGTCTGAAGAGTAACCACAGGTTCTCGAGCAACACCTCATGGTCCATGGTGTCAAATGCTGCAGACAGATCAAGGAGGACTAAGATGGAGTGAGTCCTTCAATCTCTCACTATCAGGAGATCGTTAAGTACCCAAACCAATGCTGTCTCAGTACTATGCATCTTCCTGAAACCAGACTGGAGAGGATCATAGATATCATGGGTGGTAAGATGCTCCTTGAGTTGCAACGCGACTGCCTTCTCAATAACTTTGCCCACAAAAGGCAGGTTAGAGACAGGCCTGTAGTTGGCAAGATAGTCGGGGTCGAGAGACGATTTATTCAGTAGGGGGCATACTACTGCCTTCTTCAGTGTGTTTGAGAAGACCCCAGTCTCTAACAAACACCCAAAAATCTCAGCCAGGACTGGTCCGATGATCTCTACACACCCCGCCAGGAGGCATATTGGACCTGGGTCTCAACTACAGTAAGTCAGTAGCAAGCCCTGGATAATCTTCACAACATCCACAATTGCCAACTGGTCAGAAGGCTGAGAGGAGAGGAGAGCCAGTGGAATGCTGGGGTGCATAGTGAGAGGTATCTCCAGCAGAAGGAAGGAAGGCAATGGTGATGCCACTGAATAGAAAATTGGTGAGACCTTATCTACAGTACTATGTCCAGTTCTGTAAGTCACATCTCTGGAAGGACAAAGACAGAGTAGAAGTGGTTCAGAGAAGGATGACAAAAATGGTGCAGGGGTTGCACCAAAAGTTATTTAAATGGAGACTGGAGGATCTCAATATGCAGTCCCTGGAGGAGAAGAGAAAGAGGAGGATATGATTTAGATTTCAAATACCTCAAGGGTGTAAATAAGGTACAAGAGGGTATCATCTTTCAGAAAAAAAGATGTTCAAGAACAAGGGGCCATGATATGAAAACAGAGAGGGTTAGACTTAAGGGTAATGTGAGAAAGTATTTTTTCATGGAAAGGGTGGTGGATCCATGGAACAACCTCCTGGCAGAGACTGTAGGGGCAAAAACAGTAGGGTAATTAAAAATGCATGGGACAGGCATAAAAGAACTCTAGTGATAAGAAAGAGAGGGTAAGCCACAGATCATTTAGGATCTGCGATAAATGAAACAGGTGGGAAAAGTGGGAAGACTTTGTTGGCCAAGTGGTCCTTATCTGCCATCAAATTCTAGGTTTCTATGTATGTTACTTGCTTGTAGTAGATTGCACTTTCATCTGAATAAAAAACATGCATGCCAAGGCAGTGGGTTTGCAAAAGAAAATATACGTTAGGTATCAGGCTTAACACGCAACTGGCATGGTTTCGACAATGTCAATTTTTCTTAAAAAGGCAAGTCTTTGAGATCACTTTTTCAGACAATGCAGGCAGTTATTTGTAAGAACAAATCAGGTTAAGCAGACTAACCAGGTAAATCAGCAGGATTCCCTTTCAATGGCACTATCAGCCAGGTCTTAGCTTGAAACCTGTTGTTCTTACAGCTTTAGACTCCTCTTTAGTAGTGAGGTCTGTCCCTTACCCAGACCAAAGGCAGACTGATTAGCTTCAGTTCCACAGCAAAGCAAGGCAATCTTTATTTATAAAAAGTGCCTTTCTAAAAACGAAGGCTCTTGTGCAAACAATAAATAAATAGAATACATCAATAGGTAAACAAATACAGCAAATAAAACCAATAAAAACAGCAGCGGCATTAAAAATCAGAATATGCTAAGCTAAAAGGAAGTTTTAAGAGCAACTTTAAAACTTTGGGTGGTCAGGCAATCTCGCACCTCATTAGGTAGAGAATTCCACAGGGTCGAGGCCATAAAACTAAATGACCTAGCCTCAAATGACTTTAAACGGACCCTGAGAATCTCTAGCAATCCCTCATCGGTGAATTGGAGAGGGCGGGGGACAGTAGGTGTGAAGGAGATCTTGCAAGTATCTAGGTCGCTGGTTGTTTAGGGCCTTACAGGTCAGCAAACTGACCTTGAAGGTGATCCGCCACTGTATTGGCAGCCAGTGCAGTCCGGGGAGCACAGGCATTTTATGACTGGTCCTAGAGGTGCCATTCAACAGCCTGGCTGCTGCAGTCTGCACTAGCTATTAGCAGTGGATATCAACCTCTTGTAGCCCTAAGTAAAGGGCGTTGCAGTAGTCAAGGTGGGAGGTCGTGGACCAAAGTTGGAAGTTCATTGGGGGGAACCAGATGCTTCACCTGGGTGATATTCCTCAGATGGTAAAAAGAGGTTTTGACAACTGCCGACACCTGAGAGTTAACTGTCAGGCAGTCATAAAACATAACACCCAGGTTCCGCACCCAGTCTGAGGTAGTTAGCTGAACACCCCCAAGCCATAGTCCTGAGGGTGATCCTGCCAACAAACCTGCCTCCTGATGACCTGGGTCCACAACCAGCACCTCAGTTTTTTCTGGGTTTAACTGCAGCCAGCTCACACTCATCCAGTCCTGGATCTCGACTAGACAGTTGTTAAAGACCGAAACAGCATCATCCTGACCAGGCACAAAGGACATGTACAGCTGAGTATCATCTGCGTAGCAGTGAAAACTCAAGCCGTACCACCTAATAATTGCACCTAACGGCAGCATGTACACCGCAAGCAACATGGATGCCAAGATGGACCCCTGCGGCACCCCGCAGGATAGGGAGAGTGGTGACGAGGAAATGTCCCAGACACCAGCCGCTGAGTCCTACCCTCAAAGAATGATGGAAACTATCCAAGGATTGTACCAGACAGTCCACAGATGAACCACAGGTGCTCCAACAGCACACCATGGTGTACAGTGTCAAATGCTGCAGAGAGATCTAGAAGGACCAAGATGGAATGGGTCTTTCGATCTCTTGCTATTAGGAGGTCATTTAGTACCCGGACAAGGGATGTCTTGGTATTATGTCTCTTCCTAAATTTTGACTGGAGAGAACCATAGACATTGTGGCTGGACAAATGATCGTCCAGCTCGACGCAACCACCTTCTCAATAACGTTACCCACAAAGGGAAGGTTAGAGACTGGTCTGTAGTTTGCCTGACAGTCCAGGTCCAAGGAAGGCTTTTTAAGGAGGGATTGAACTATGGCCTCCTTCAGGGGATCTGGAAAGATCCCCCTCTCCAATGACATACAGACATCTTGGCAAGGACTGGGCTGATTTTATCCCCACAGCCTACTAAAAGGTATTTAGGGCCCAGGTCCAAACTACAGTTGGTCGGTCTCAATGACTGGACGTCCATCACAGTGTCATTAATTGTGGGCAGGCTGAAGTCACACCACACAAACTGGGTGACCGACATCTCCTGCTGAGCACCATCGCTCCCATTAGAGAGGGTCAAGAGGACACCGGACCTGATTGTGGCAACCTTATCTGTGAAGAATCAAGCATACTCCTCATACTGCTCTTGTGAAAAAGCACTTCCAGGCTGGAGACAGATTGGATTGCACAATCTGTCCACAGTTCAGAAGAGCTGGGCTGGTCAGTTCTGCACAGCAGCAATTTCCTTGGACAGGAATTCTGCCTTCTTATGGGTAATTGCTGATTGATAGACCCCATAATGGTCGATCAGTCTAAGTCTGTCACATTCCAGGCCCAACTTCCCCCAACACCTCTGTAGCCTTCGTACCACTCTGCTCAACTCCCTCAAGGTCTCATCAAATCCCTGGTCCTACCCTATCAACACGATGGCTGGGACCTTTTAAAACTGAGTTACAAGACTATGTCATTTTAAACTCCAAATGTTACTTCTGAAAACCCCTATGGTATTGCTCTAAGTGTATGCTCTGTTATGAAATATGCCTCTGTATTTTTTTTCTGTATTTGTTCCCATTATCTCCTGTATTTGACTTTGTTTCCTTGTATGACGTGGAGCCTTTGTAAATGAGTCCCTGACTCGAAGGGTTGCAATTCCTAGACTTTAATAAATACATAAATAAATAAAACCAAGGAGACCTGGAGGAACGAGTGAGGGGACGAACACGAACAGGAGCAATGGAATCCAGGGCCACTACGACCACCTTATTATAGGTGAGTACTAGGTCCCCCAGATCCATGCATTCACTCGATAAACCCTGTAGGTCTAGCACTGTCATCAGACCATCCGGGAAAACACCCCTCAAAGGGCAGTTCTGGACCATCTCTGTAGGGGCTGGCCTACACGGGGGGGGGGGCACGAAACTGAACCCAATGATATGATGGTCAGACCTCCTGACTGGTTCCACCACTAAGTTGGATATCTCCATCCACAGGAGAAACACCAAGTCCAATGAATGACCACCAATATGGCTCGAGGAAGAAATAACCTGTGTGAGGTCCAGTGAATTCATTAGCTGGAGGACTTATATACCCTTCTGTTCTATTTCACATGACCCACCTCACTTTCACTGTACAGTTATAAAAGGCCTCATTATATGGCCAGCTGGCAGCTAAGAAGCAGGGCTCCCTTTAAGGTAAGGTTTCTACATTATTTCATACAAAAAACCATGGACACTCAGGGTAGGATTTTAAATCACACAAAATACATTTAAACATGTATTACAACAACTGTTTCCTCCCTGTCACGTCACCTAGAGTGTGCTTGTGCTTAAACTGTGACTTTATTTAAGTACTTCTATTTACATTTGTCTAGCTTAATGGGCCTACAGTCTTTTACACTGCCAGGTAGCCATGAGTTTCATGTGGAAGAGACACCATGGGTCCGACTCACAAACGTGCCTTAGATTGACGCAAACTGCATCAAATGGCAGCTTGCATCATTGCTCGGTGCACCAAGGACCCTGTGCCCAATTCTCTTTTGGGTAGGGTTCTGACAGCAAAGTCCCTCTGCTTGCTGCAATCCTGGCCATGCATCAAACATGCTGTGCATCCAGAGGATTTCTGCAAGCTGTGAATGGCTATGCGCCAATCTAGGACTGAGCCTTTAAGTTCCAATCCCTAATTAATAAAAGTGAAGATGTTCCTGGTGGTCTAATGTACTGCCCCAGCCCTGATTCCCCATTAATATATAGAAATACTCCTGGGTGGTCTAATGGTCTCACTTTACAAGTCTTCATCCCCTGTTGTTTAAATATATCCCTGGTGGTCTAGCAGAACCCCCCCGCCAATCCCCAATGTCACCTGTATAATTTATTTAATAAACTAACACCCATCCCTGGTGGTCTAGTGATTCCCCTACCCCACCCCCGATCCTTGATTTCTCCTGGGGGACAGGGTTTTAGTGCTGGGTGACTCAGTCCTGAAAGGGATAAGATGGGGAAGCAAATAGGAGAGGCATAGTCAAATATGGATGGAATCAGTACCTGGACTGACAGCAGATAAGGCGGAACAGTCTATTCTCCAGTGAGCAAGATGAGGAAGAGAGAAACCACATATACTGGTGCATTTGGGTACAAATGATTTGGTGGGTAGCACAGTCGAGTTGGTAAGGGAGAGGTTCAAGGATCTGGGGAAGTTGTGTGAGGAGGGGCACAGGGTCATAATGTTTCAAGACATTATGCTGCATGGCAAAATCACTCTGCCCCTATTACAGGGGGCTGTACCCCCTGAACCTCCCCCTAACAGTTCTCAACTTTGGGGGGGTTTAACTTGGGAAGTGCACAATATTTAAAAAAAAATAAAAGTTTCTAGGACCAGGAATCAAACCCGGTGCCAGATGCAATGCCTGTGGCTCAGTCCAGTGAGCCACGGCAGCTACTCGGCAGAACCCACTCTCAGCAAAGGTCTTATCCTCTCCCTGGGAAAGTATGAATGGTGCAATACCGCGTACAGCAGTATACGCAGTATTGCACCATTTGCTCACAGCTACAGCACTGTACCAGTTTAGCCATAATGTCGTACGCTATTAAGCATGCGACATTATGACCCAGTAGGGTGAGGAGGCAGGGAGATTGGTGGCCTTCTCAGAAGTGCTCCCAGTACCTAGGGCAAGCACAGCGAGGAAAGTAAGGATAGAAGAATTCAACACTTGGCTGGGAGAGTAATGTCCAACCAAAGGGTATGGGCTAGTGGGAGGCTGGGGTAACATCTGGGACAACAGTTACCTGTTCACAGAGGACAGGTTACATTTGAGTAAGGTGGGGCAGGGGGTATTAAAGCAGAGGCTGGGGAAATACATAGCAACTAAGGTGGATTTAAACTAGGTGTGGGGGAAGATGAATGTGCAGCAGGAATGCAGAGCAGCCAGAGAGGGAAGCCGAATGACCTTACACTAAAGCTAACAAGGATGGTACAAGGGAGGGATCACAGAAGGGGGTTAAGAATGGAGAGAAACAGGTTAAGGAAGAGAAGGGAACAAATTGGAGGGTTGTCTCTCTGAATGTAGAAGCCTGGGGAACAAAGCAGCTGAGTTACAGACTCTCTTGGGGTGGACATTGCAGCCATCACAGAGACTTGGGCCACCCAATACCAGGATTGGGATCTGATGATCCCAGGGTATAGGATGTACAGAAAGGATAGGGGCAAGGGGAAAGGGGATGGGGTGGTGATTTACGTAAGGGAGGAGATGAGGTGTGTAAGGGAAGGGGGGAGGAGGATAGGACTCAGACATTATGGATGCAGTTCTAGGACTTAAAAATCAGGACACTTGAGATAAGAGTGGTGTACAGGCCACCAGTTCAGGCTGAGGACTTGGACAGGGAATTAGCGGAGCAGATCCGGAGGGTCTGGGGTAAGGGGAGAACAGTGATTGTAGGGGACTTCAATCTACCAGGAGTAGATTGGAGCACCCCAGCCACCCCGAGTGCATGGAAACAGGCCCTACTGGATGCATTACAGGACAACTTCCTGGCACAGATGGTTAACGAGCTGACTCAATTGGGAAAAACTCTAGACCTAGTACTGTCTAATGGGGAGGCTGTAAGGGAGCTGGGGTGGAAGACCCACTGGCTGGGAGTGACCATAACTTGGTGTGGTTCATGCTCAACATGGGCAAGGATGCAATAGGTATAGGAACCAGGGTGGTTGACTTAAGGAAGGCTGACTTTGTTAAGATGGGGGGAATTTTGGAGAGGCACCTGGCAGGAATTCATC
This sequence comes from Neoceratodus forsteri, assembly GCA_016271365.2. Lineage (NCBI taxonomy): Eukaryota > Metazoa > Chordata > Ceratodontiformes > Ceratodontidae > Neoceratodus > Neoceratodus forsteri. Next base: position 168,238,221 of record CM028131.1, on the reverse strand, counting down.
CACACTTGCATGCATGCCAAAACTGGGAAATCATCAAGCTACGGCTAGTGGAGGCTACTGGGTCATGTACCAAGACACAGAACAAGAAGAGTAGGGCCAAGAAACCAAGCTGGTTGAATCATGAGGTCTTAGAAGGGGTGAGGGCAAAAACAAAACAGCAGTTAGGAGGTTCAGGAAATCCAGGAGGGGAGAGGACAGGGAAGTGTATGTGAAGAAGTCCAAATAGGTAACCAGACTAGTCAGGGCAGCCAAGGCTTCCGGAGAGCTGAGGCTGGCAAAGGGCATCAAGGATGGGAAAATGACTTCTTCAGGTGCATAACGGAGAGAAGAAACTGCAAGGACCAGATAGTGAGGATTACGAAGGACGGGGGAGGGTAGGTGGAGAAAGGGGTGGAGCAGGAAGAAGCACTAAATGAGTACTTCTGTTCTGTATTCACAAAAGAGAAGGGTGGGCAGCTACCTCAGGGGATGGGAAAGGTGGTCAAGGGTGTGGAGGTGGTGACAGATACGGTAATTACAAAGAGCAGGGTGCTGGAAGGTCTAAAGGCTCTGACGGTGGAAAAGGCACCAGGACCAGATGGCATTCACCCTAGGGTGTTGAAAGAATTGGAGGAGGTCCTGGCCAGTCCACTGGCAAACCTGTTCAATACCTCCCTGGACACAGGATGCGTACCACAGGACTGGAGGATGGCTCACGTAGTGCCCCTCCACAAAAGTAGCCCAAAGGATGAACCAGGCAATTACAGACCAGTAAGACTCACATCCATTGTAGGGAAACTAAGGTTCCATGTGATAGCGGCGATCACGGAAAGGCGATCACCGTTTGGGTGAGTGTACATTGCCAAAAATCAGTTTTGGCGATGTACACATGAAGTGCACAGCAATAGGGCACATGATTGTTAGGTTTTTGCATTTTATGTGGGGGGGCTGCACCCACCACACTCCCAATAAAGAATTCTCAGATCCAGGGGAGTGCTTGTCAAGGAAGGGGTGCAAAACTTAAAAACAAGAGAAAACCCTTCCTGGCACAAAAAACAAGCATGCCCAGAACCTGGCACCCTCCCAACCCCAATCTGCAACCAACCCACCATGCCACATGGCCAGCTCAGCAGCCCACTGCCACACTACACCCCACAAGCCCTCCTTCCCCTTCGACCCATCACACAGCCTGGTCCCCCCGTGCATGTATACGTAGTGATATCCTGTCTCTGTATTTGTTGAACCTCTTATCCAGTCACCCTCCCTGCCTGGTAGCCCTATGCACAGGTGCCATGATTGAGTTGCCCTTTTTGAAAGTGCTCAATAACGGTCGCCATCATTACAGGCTACCAAAACTAATGGAGGCAATTCTGAGAAAGAAGCAGGTGACCTTTTTGGAAGACAATGGACTCCTGGACAGTCAGCAACATGGGTTTGTTCCAAGAAGATCCTGCCAGACCAACCTAGTTCAGTATTACGACTGGGTGACAAAGGAACTGGACAAGGGCATTGCAGTGGATGTCCTGTATTTGGACTTCAGCAAGACCTTTGATTTGGTTCCTCATGGGTGGTTAGGGGGAAAGTTGGAGTATGTGGGGAAGGGGACAAAGATGGTGAACTGGATTGTGAACTGGCTGAAAGGGAGGCAGCAAAGGGTGGTGGTGGTGGGGAACTCTGACCCCCAAGGGTTGTGATGAGCAGGGTTCCACAGGGCTTGGTACTGGGCTCAGTGCTGTTTGGGATTTTCATATCAGATATCTCACATGACATCAGGAGTAAGATTAGTTTGTTTGCTGATAATACCTAGATGGGGATGGTGGTGAACAACATAGTAGGGTGCCAAGAGCTACAAGATGATCTAAATAAACTGGAAGAGTGGTTGGAAATGTGGCAGTTGGGATTCAATGCTATAAAGTACAAGGTACTTCACTTCAGAGAAAGGAACCTGGGAGGAGCTAACAGTTAGGAGGGGTTGAGTTAGGTGCCACCAGGGAAGAAAAGGATCTAGGGGTGGTTATTATAAGGAATATGAACAACTCAGCTCAGTGCACAAAGGTGACAGCTAAAGCCAACAGGATGCTGGGGTGTATTGTAAGAGGAATCTCCTCCAGAAGGAGGGAGGTGATCCTGCCTCTGCACAGGTCACTGGACAGACCACACCTGGAGTACTGCATGTAGTTCTGCTGCCCATTTCTGAAGAAGGATGTCAGATTACTGGAGGGGGTTCTGCGCAGGGCAACAAAGATGATCCTGGGTTTGGAGGACAGACCCTCTGAGGACAAGCTAAGAGAGGTGAATATGTACTCGCTGTAGTAGAGAAGGGATCGGGGGAATGTGATCGAGACCTTTACATGATAAACAAAACTGGTACAGAAGGGGTATTTAAGTTGAGGAGGGGGAGGAACACAAGAGGGCATGGTCTCAGACTGGAGGGGGGAAGATATAAGAGAGAGATGAGAAGACATTTTTTCACAGAGAGGGTGCTGGCTAAGTGGAATGCTCTACCTGAGGAAGTAAGGCAAATTTTATTTAAAAAGACACCCATCCTGGAGGCTCTGGGTGCTGAACATATTAAAATTCCATACAAAGCTCAATCAATAATTTTATATACATAAATAACACCCTATTGGACATAATTATACACTATTACAACAATTATTATAACATTTATAAATACAACCCTCAGCAACAGCTACTAACTCGAAAATAGCTATGGACCAGTAAAGCATAAAAATCAGGATAAGGCTATAAAGCATAGTCCAGGAAGGCCTGATTATACAAGAAGGCCTTGGGGCGGGCTTTGAATACTTCTACAGAAGGGGCCTCTCTAACAGCTGGAGAAAGCAAATTCCACAGGACAGGGGCAGTGACACTAAATGCTATGTTACCTGCTGTTTTTAACCTCGTCCTGGAAATCGCAAGAAGGCCCCTAGAGGAGGAGTGGAGGGAGTGGACAGAGACAGCAGGTGTAAGAAGGTCTTTCAGGTAACCGGGGCCCCGGTCATGTAGGGCCTTAAAGGTGTGCAAACCCACCTTAAAGAGGACCTTCCACCTGACCAGCAGCCAGTGCAGTTGAAGCAGCACTGGGGTGATATGACAGTACTTAGGCTGTCTTGTCAGCAGCCTAGCTGCCATATTCAGCACCAGCTGCAGTCGGCGCAGGGTACCCCCAGAGACCCCAAAATAGAGCACATTACAGTAGTCAAGCCTGGATGTCATGAAGGCATAAATCAAGGTGGGGAGGTCCAGAGGTGGAACTAGGGGCTTTATAGTGGTGATATTCCTCAAATGATAAAAACTGGTACGGATAATGCATGACATATGAAACTCAAGCATCAGTCCGCTGTCGAGAATAACGCCCAGATCACGCACCTTAGAAGAGGCCTTCAATGGTACAGAGTCAAGAAAAAGCCCTGTATCTGCACCAGAGGCCAACCTATCATGCCCTTTGTTCGACTCCACCAACAGTACCTCCGTCTTATCAGGGATCAGTCGCAAACAGCTGGAGGCCATCCAGTTACTGATCTCAGCGAGGCAGCTTTTAAGCACTTCCACTGCACAAGATGTTCCTGGGGAAAAGGAAAGATACAGCTGGGTATCATCAGCATAGCAATGAAAACCCAAGCTGTACTTCCTAATGAGCTCTTCCAGGGACAGCATGTACACCATGAATAGCATTGGTGGCAAGACCGAACCCTGGGGAACTCCAGATGACAGGATGCTAGGTGAAGAGGAGAACTTCCCCATCACTACCCTTTGCCTCCTGTTAGATAGAAAAGACCCAAACCAGCAGATGACAGTACCGTCGAGTCCACAGAATTCCCTTAGGTGGTCAAGTAACACACGATTGTCCACCATATTAAATGCTGAAGAGAGATTGAGGACGAGAATTGTCCACTCCCCTTGATCTCTTGTCCTGAGGAGGTCATTGTGCACCCAATCTAATGCAGTTTCTATGTTATGCCTTGCACAAAACCCAGACTGGAGTGGCTTATATAGATCTTGGGCCATGAGATGCTCCTCAAGTTGAAGTGCCACCACCTTCTCCACAATCTTACCCAAGACTGGAAGATTAGAGATGGGACAGTAATTTGCCTTGACATCAGGGTCCAATTATGTTTTTTTCAGAAGTGGTCTCACCAATCCCTCCTTCAAGACATTGAAAAAGACACCCTCTGACAAGGAACACCGGACAATCAAAACAAACATCAGGCCAACGGAGTCGGATCTGCAGCTTATCCAACAGGTAGGGAAATGGGCAGACTGGGTGGGCTAAGCAGTCCTTATCTGCCGTCAAAATCTATGTTTCTATGTTTCTATGAGTCAACGTATCCCATTAAGAAATGAGTCAGCACTAAGGTCCAGTTCACAAAAGGTGTGCCGTAGCTTGGAAGCAATATCAATGACCTCAGTCACCGCCACCAGTCTAAACTTGACCCAACCAGGCAGAGTGCTCTCTGACCACCCATTGCAACCACTGTCAGCCAAACTATGGCTCATTGACGGAACCCCCTGCCTGATGGTGGGCACCCTTTCTGAGAAGAACCGAGCAAACTCCTCGCATAATGCATTTCAAAAGGCTACTTTTGGCTGTAGACAGCAAAGATGGAGAAGCCTGTCCACAGTCCAAAAGAGCATAGTTGGTCAGTTCCTCCTGGCAGCAATCTCCCTGGACAAGAATTCTGCCTTCTTATGGTTGAGTGCCCCCTAGTACACACCATAGTGCACACGCAGGGCCAGTTTGTCCACCTCCAGACCAGACTTCCACCAGCAGCACTCTAATCTCTGACTCAAAATCTTCATTGCCTTGAGCTCCTCATTATACCAAGGGGACCTCAAGTGAGAAGAGGCATCCAACAAGTCATGGCACTTACTCAGAATCAAATGGAAAGGTGGAGACAGCAATAAAGTGCATAGAAAAATGCCTTTACGTCATCAGAAAGTAAAATAGGCAGTACCAACTTAGCAAAGTTCTTATGTTTCACCCAAGCGTGGGCTTTAATAAAGCTCACACTTAGATGAAATGTAAGATCTTTGCTGAGTTTGTACTGCAATTTTTTACTTGCTGTTGAAGTAAAGGTGTTTTTTTCTATGCACTTTATTGCTGTCTCCACCTTTCCATTTGGTTCTGAGTGAGTTCCGTGACTTATTGGATGCCTCTATCTCTGAAAGTCATAGTGCACCCATTACCCTAGTGTGGCTCTGTCTTTCATCTCTCAAGGGAGAAGACTTGGATCATACATGGACTGGTGTGAAGGAGTCCAGCACACTAGACATCACCTTATTATAGGCATCAACTGCCATGCACACACCCCCAATGCATGCACTGTCAACATTAGACAGATCAACCACCGCCAAAAAAAACCCTTGGAGGTCAACCCCCTCAAAGGGCGGTAGCTGACCATCTCAGCAGGGGAGGGCTGTCAGGAGGGGCTCTGAACTGGATCTCCATCATGCAATGATTGGAACAAATGACCTGATCAATCCTGAGACTGTTTATCCCAAGCCCAAGGGAGAACACCAGGTCCAACATGTGGCTGCCCTGATGGGTCTCAGAAGAAACTACTTGCATCAGGCCCAGAGACGACATCATCTGGAGGAAGTTGTAACCAAGCCGAGAAGATTTGTCATCAGCTCAAACATTGAAATTCCCCAGCACGGAACATCTGGGGGCCTGCAATGTTTCACCGATGATGAAATCGGCCACCTCCTGCAGGAAATCTCCCGCCCACCTAAGACAGTAAATCAGGATAATCTGGCAACCTGAGCCCAGACCCCCACGGATGGCCACACATTCAGATTAACCTGATAGTCTCAATGCGTGCAAGGTGAAGCCTAGCTCAGATCTAAAACAGATGGCTACCCCCCTGCCCCTGCGTTCCACTCTAGGGCAGTGCACTATGGTATACCTGGATGGGATGGCAGCCTCTAAAACTGGGCCAGCATCATCACCAATCCAGGTCTTTGTAATGCAAACCAGATCAGTTGAAGAAACCAAGTCCGCAATAATTGGGGTCTTGTTTCTGACTGGTCTGGCATTGCAAAGCACTGCCTCAGGGGATTTCTAGACAGTGCAGTCCCTCTAGCTACCTGCCCACTTGGTCTAGTGAGAACCCTGGTGACAGGAACTAAACACGTCTGGCATCTCCCCAGAAAATGTCTAACCCCAGGATGCCTTCTGCACCCAACTACCTTAATCCTACCACCCCACTGCAGTGCATGGGGCACCCCAACCCAATCAAACAGTACGGTTTCTCTTTATTCCAGCCTCTCTACAGCATGTGGCTGTGGTGACAGACACTGGGAGGTTGAAAAAAGGTCATAAATTGAGAAACTGGGATGCCCATACACTATCCTAGCCTGTCCCAGGCCCTCACACTTTCCCAGACACATCCATCTGGACCACGTAGTCCCAGGTCCCCAAAATACTAACCACACAAATGCAGTGCACACCACTAACACATGCTACATCAATAAAGAACCGTATACCACACACTCCACACACACATACAGATTAAACTAACACCCCAAACTACCCCCACCCACAACCAAAACTACCCCTACCCAAATCAAAACCAGCTAAAATCCAATATCTAAACTATAAAAGTCCTGGACAGATGGTTTAAGCTCACATAGAACAATTGTACTGCCAACCACTTTGAGAGAAGGGCACTCTCACTGTTCCATTCTCTGCATAGTAACAGTTCACTAATGCAGCAATAAAAGCTCACCAACTGCATGCAGCCACAACAGGGAAGACCTGTGTATCCTTAATCAATTTCTGGAGAAGTAGATCTTTGGCCACCTTAGGGATAGATCCAAGGGGGCAACACACCAAATCCCAACAAACGATTCTCCACCTTAGTCCACGAACAGCTGAGTTCAGTCCGTGACACTACCTAACAATTCAGAAATGACTCCACAAAGATGTTCTGCAATGCTCCAAGGAAGATCACATTAGCAGACCCTTGCTCCAGATGCACTAGTGCAAGCGCCCTCTGCAACTGCGGGTCCCCTGGGAATGCGGTCCTGCTGCTCCAAGGAAAAACTGTACTTGATGGCCTTCTCATATGAGTAATAAGAAGCACCAATGAGGTGCACAGTTCTCAAACATAGAAACAGAAACATAGACTGTGACGGCAGATAAGGACCACTTGGCCCACTTAGTCTGCTCATTTCCCTACCTACAGGATAAGCTGCAGATCCTAGTTAACCAACAGCCTGTTTCTTACTACCCCCCACAAGAATTGTTCTATGTCAGTCCCAAGCATTCTTGAATTCTCACACAGTTTTAGACCTGACAACCTCCACAGGAAGTCTGTTCCATGCATCTACCACCCTCTCTGTGAAAAAATACTTCATCACATTGCCCCTGAGCCGTCCCCCTCTATCTTCAAATTGTGTCCCCTTGTTCTTGCACATCTCTTTTTCTGAAAGATGCTACCCTCTTGGACATTGTTGATTCCACTGAGGTACTTAAAAGTTTCTATCATGTCCCCCTCTCCCTCCTTTCCTCAAGGGTATACATATTAAGCTCCTTTAGTCTCTCCTAATATGGTTTCTCTTGCCACCCTGCACCTTTTAGTCACCCTCCTCTGGATTGCCTCCATCCTGTCTATGTCCTTGCAGAGATGGGGTCTCCAGAAATGGATGCAGTACTCCAAATGGGGTTTCACCAACTGTCTGTACAGAGGGATAACAACTTCCTGTTTTCTGCTGGTGATGCCTCTCCCTATACATCCCAGTATCCCACAGCCCTTCTTCTGTTTTTTCACATAGATTCCTAACCTTAAGGTCTTCTGATATGATTACCCCCAGGTCCCTTTCTATTTTTGTTGTTGTTACTAACCCCCCATTGTGTACTCTTCGCCTGGGTTTTTCTTTCCCAGGTACATTATTTTGCACTTCTTTGCATTGAATACAAGCTGCCATACTTCTGACTATTCCTCCAACCTTGCCAAGTCCCTTCTCATCCTTTCCATGTCTCCTTGTGTATCAATCCTGTTTCAGATCTTTCTGTCATCTGCAAAAAGGCATACTTTTCCTTCCAATCCCTCTTTATTGTCACTTATAAAGGCATTAAAAAGGACTGCACCCAGTACTGAACTCTGACGTACCCCACTAGTAATCCCTCTTTCTTCAGAGTGGACTCCAGTTACAATTACCTTCTGTGTCTTGTTGTCCAGCCATTGTTTTACCCAGGCTACCATCCTGGTACCCACTCCCAAGCTGGTAATTTGGTTATTAATCGTTTGTGTGGGATTGTGTCAAATGCCTTACTAAAGTCTAGGTAGGCCATGTTCACAGCCCCTCCCTGGTCTACTACTTTGGTCACCCAGTCAAAGAAATCAATTAAATTCATCTGACTTGACCTTCCCGCTGTGAACCCATGCTGCCTTGGGTCCTGTGCCCCTCTGTCCTCTAGGTACTCAACAAGTCTTTCCTTCAGAAGTGATTCCAACACTTGCCCTTCCACAGAGGTCAAACTGACAGGTCTATAGTTTTCTGCCTCTGTCTTGCTCCCACTTTTGTGAAGGAGAATCACATTTGCCTTCCTCCAGTCCTAAGATACCACACCAGCCTCCCATGATTTGTTAAAAAGGGTAGTCAGTGGTGTCACTAGTTCTCCCCTTAATTCTTTTAGAATTCTGGGGTGAATTCCATCAGGCCCCATTGCTTTGTCAACCTTCAGTTTTAGGAGCTCTTTCAGAACCCTTTCTTCTGTGAAAGGACTGGGATCGACCCCCCCTTTCCAGAGTGCTTCTGTTAACTGGATTAGGCACCTCTCCCTCCCCCTCCTCCTGTTTTGTGAATACTGAGCAGAAGTATTCGTTCAGTATCCCTACATCTTCACTGTCCCTCTCTGCCCACCCACCATCCATTCTATTCAGCCTCACTATCCCTCACTTTATCTTTCTACACTCTCTGATTTACCTATAAAAGGTTTTATCCCCCTCATTAACTGAGATGGCTATCTTTTCCTTAGTTTGGGCCTTTGCTATTCTGACTTCCCTCCCTGCTTCCTTCTGCCTTAACTGGTACAGTTCTCTGTCTTGTTCCTTCTGTGTTTCCTTATACTTCTTAAATACTATCTTTTTCTCCCTAACCTTCCCAGCCACCTCTTTTGAGAACCATAGTGGCTTTTACTTTCATTTTGATTTGTATATTTGCTTCACACAAAGGCTTGTTGCCTCTGTGATGGCAGTTTTGATGTTTCCCCATTGTTGTGCCACCCCTCCTTCTAGTCTGTTTGCTAGTGCTTTTCTAAGGCACTCTCCCATCTTGCCAAAGTCAGCCCTCCTGAAGTCCAGTATCCTCACTTTTGTATGGCTTGACTCTAGCTGAGTTTATTGTAAACCACACTGTTTGGTGGTCACTTGTTCCCAGATGGCTACCTATTTCTAGATCTGAGATTTTCTCACTGTCCTCATTTGTGAATACGAGGTCTAAGATTGCTCCCTCATGAGTGGGTTCCAAAACTAGCATGCCACCTGTAGGACATTGAGAATGGCCCTGCTCTTGGATGTGGCTGCAGCAAAGGTGCTCCAGTTAATATCTGACATATTCAGGTCCACCATCAATAGTATCTCCCCTTTCTCTGCCATCCTAAGGATACCTTCTATCATATCCTTGTCCATTCCCCCCCCCCACGACATGGGGGTCTGTATAAAACCCCTGTGCAGATTGTGGTGCCATTTCCAGTCTCTAAGGTGACCCACAGTGCCTTCTCTCCACCCTGTTTACTCTTTTGTTCCATTGCTTTTATCCCTTCCCTTTCATAAAGAGCTACTCCTCCCCATCTTCTCCCCTCCCTGTCTCTCCTGTAGGTTGTGTATCCTGGTATGTTAACATCCCAGTCACGGTTCACTGTGTACCATGTTTCTGTGACTGCTATGATATCCAGGCATCCCTCTTACATCAAGGCCACCAGTTCAGGGAGCTTGTTACCCAGACTACAGGCAATGGTACTCATTACCCTCCATTTCATGATGACCTTACCCTTTTTTGCCCCATCCCTGTCCTTACTGCCTTTGACATTTTCTCCATTTACCCCTGCCCTTCTCCCTATCAACATCTCTAGCTTGATGTTTACCTCACTTACTACCCTGATTTTTTTGGGGGGGAGGAGGGGGCTAGGATTTCCTTGCTCCTTTTCAGTGCCTCCCCCTTGGCTAGTTTAAATGCTGGCCAATGAAGCATTTTTTATAATTTAAATTTTATTGAAAGTTTCAGTATACAAATAGGACCAGGTCCGTAGATCCAAAGAGTATTCTTTGAAACAAAACTGCATGAATGACCCCGCCCACCTCCCCCGATCACCCACCCCAAAAACCACCCCTCTGACACAGTTCCTAAGAATTAGGAGCCCTTGACATCCATCCATTTAAAATAAATGTATTAGACAAAAATTAGATAGAGTACAATATATGAAGCGAGGCCCAGATCTGATCATATCTGGAATTGTTATTATTAATACTCAAGATCATCTTCACCACTCGAAGATTAAATAATAACTCATTTAGCCATTCAGAATAAGAGATAACCTCAGAGCTTTTCCAGTACTTAAGCACTAATTTTTAAACAGACATAGAAATCAAAGCGATATGAAACTTGCGCTTATTAACTGAAATCTGTGAGAAATCCCCAAAAATACAAACCTCCGGAGTGAACAGGTCTCCCAGCCCAAGGAGTGGGTCAGCCTTTTCCTTTATAAGTTCCCAAAGAGGTAATATCTTAGGGCAATCCCAGAAAATATGAAGTAGAGAACCCTCTGCCTGAGCACACCTAGTGCAAAGAGTAGAGGGGGTTAAACTCCATTTAGCCAGTTTCTGGGGATAGTGATAGAGATTATGGAGAATACGAAATTGCATAAATTGTAACCTATCTTGTATTACAAAACGATGGCAATTATTCCAGATGATTGTCCAGTCTTTGTCCCAGTTCGGGAATTGGGTCGCCCAAAACTATGTGGGGCCAAATGGTATAGGGAAACGCCAGTCATACAAAATATTATATAATTTAGAGATACTTCAGGAGGAATTTGCCAAACGGGCTAAATCTGTGAGAAATGCAAAATCGTAAGATATAGGGGGCCCTCCCCAAATTTTTTGAGAAGGAGATGTCTAAGTTGGTATACCTTGAAATAGTCACTTCCCTTATACCCAAATTTCACCACCATATCCTCAGTTGATAACCAAGTGCCATCCTCCTTGATAAATGAGTGAACATTCCCCTCGCCTAAACTGGGTAACCATCTAGGGAGTAACATTTTGCTATCCAGTTTAAAAGCAGGAGAATTCCAAATCGACTGGTCCGCGTCCAACCATTTCTTATATTTTAGGAATCTGCACAGCTGTAAATGAATTTTCTGATTGTAGAGTCTTTTAACTCCTTAGGTATCAAAACTGTATAGAGAAAAAATAAAACAGAGGGAGCAATGTTACTCAACAGGATCTTTTCCCTCTCTATTTTAAGCCTGGCAGGCAAATAGTCCAGGGGATAGGGGACCATCCATTTCAAGTATTTAGCTGCACAAGAAGCCCAGAAGTACAACCCTATATATGGAAGATGTAGGCCTCCCTTGGACTTAGGAGCCACCAGCTTGTAAAAAGCTAGCTGAGGCTTCTTTTTAGACCAGATAAAATTTCCAGTCACAGGTTGAACCATTTGGAACCAGCTACTTGGCACAGAAATGTCCAACAACTGGAAAGGATGCAAGATACGTGGGAGAATATTCATCTTGATCAGACTGACTCTCCCCCAAAAAGAAATAGGTAATGCCGACCATCTCTCCAAATCCAAAGCCACCGTGGACAGTACGGCTTCTAAATTATATTTAAAGGTCAACTGCATATCCCTTGTTAGCACAATACCTAAATATCCCAATGAGTCCTTAGACCAAGCCAAACCCAGGGAGATAATGTCATTCTTAAAGACGTGGTGATTTAAAGGGAATACAATTGACTTCCCTACATTTAATTTGTAATTAGATAATTTACTATATTGTTCTATTATACCCAACATGGGGGGGATAGAAGTCTCTGGGTGGGAGTGATACAGAAGCAAATCATCTGCATAAGCAGCTACCTTCAATTCAACACCAAGAATGGAAACCCCCTGCACCTCCGGACAAGATATTAGTCTGTGGATTAAGGGCTCTAAATAGAGATTAAAAAGCAAAGGAGAAAGAGGACATCCCTGTCTGGTACCAGAATGCAAAGCAAAAATCCTGGAGAACACACCGTTTCCTGATATTTTAGCCGTCGGTCGCTGGTACAAAGCCCTTATCCAGGATTGAAATTGTTGAGGAAAATCAACAAAGTTTAATGTTTGAAGTAAAGAAACTCCAGTTAATTCTGTCAAAAGCCTTCTCGACATCCAGAGAAACCAATGCCATTGGTACGGACGCGTCTCTGGACTCCGAGAAGACATGTGAAAAAGTATGGAGGTGGTCGGCAGAAAATCTGCCTTTCATAAATCCAACTTGAGGCGAGCTAATTAAATCAGGCAGAACTAAACTAAGTCTGTCAGCCAAAATCTTCGTTAAAATTTTAATATCTTGGTTTAACAAAGATATGGGTCTGTAACTCTCGACACACTCTGGATCTTTCCCTGGCTTTGGAAGAAGCACAATAAGGGCTTAAAATAAGGAATAATCAACCTGAACCCCTGAAAAGAACATAATGAAAAAGAGAGAAGAGATAGGGAGTAATTTGTTCCTAATACACTTATAAAAATTTGCTGAAAAACCATCTAACCCAGGTGATTTATCTGAGGGTAGGCCCTTTATCGCATCCCAAATCTCAGACTCTGTAATAGGGGTCATCAGCCTCCTACTCTGGGATTCCAGCCGAGGCAGATGGGTCCCTGCCAGATAAGAGGAGAGAGTAAGGGCCAAGGGTGGATCAGACACTTTACCGTATAACTGTTCAAAATAAGTTACAAACTCCGAGACAATTTCCTGAGGGTTAGATTTGAGAGTACCATCAGATTTGGAGCGAATATGAGGGATAAACCGATTGGACTCCCATTGTTTAATTCTCTGGGCCAGTGGTTTGCCTGCTTTTTCCCCGTGTTCTATATAAGAGGCTTTAGTACATAAAATATCAAACTCTGCTTTCTCATTAAGCATAGCAACATAGGAGTCCCTCAGCTTAACCAACTCTTGTTCCAACTCCTCCGATGGAGTTGCGTGTAAGCTAATCTCTAATGTTCTTATCTGGGCCAATACCTCCCTCAGCCTCGAAGGTATGCCTTAAAGGCACACCAAAGCATATCTGGTCTGGTATCTTGGGTAGCATTCAAATCAAAAAATTGTGTAATATGTTCTTTGATTTGGTCTCTGCATTTGGAATCCTTAAGCAGTTGGGCATTCGATTTCCAACTAGTTTGCCATTTAGGCAAAGAATTAAGAGCCAACTTACAAAGCACTAACGAATGGTCAGAGGGAGGACCTGATAAGATATGGGAACCTGTCACCCCCATTAACAAAACCTGAGACACTAGTAAATAATCAATACGGGAAAGAGACCTGTGAACAAGGACACAAAACTGTATTCCCTCTCCGCAGGGTGTAGGACCCTCCAAATATTGCACAGGCCCAAATTATCCATTAATTCCTGCAGTGCACATTGTGCAGGGGAAGGAGCACTCATTTGAGGACCAGTACAGTCTTTACCTGAGCCTACCACTAAATTCCAGTCCCCCCCTAAAATAATAGTAGAGGGCAGTAGTGGAAGAACATTATTAAGCAATCTCATGAAAAACACAGGGTCATCTTTGTTAGTGCCATAAATACTGCCTAACACGAAATCTTGAGAAAACAAAGTGCCCTTAACCTGAACAAATCTGACCTGCGGGTTTTTAATTTCCTGGATAACCTGAAAAGGAATGCCCTTATTAATGAGAATTAAGACCCCACAACTATTTGTGGTTCCTTGGACTAAGAATACCTGTCCAATCTGCATCTGTCTCATCTTAACGGCTTCCAAATCAAGTAAATGAGATTCCTGGATAAAAACAATATTTACACCTAAGATATCTAAATGCTTCAATGTCCTATATTGCTTAGTTTTTTTCCAAGCCCCATTAACATTCCACGTTGAAAAACAAAACTCTCTAGCCATTGTACAAGTATATTATAACAATCCTATAAATAATGCAACAGACTCCTTTAAATAAGATCCTCCCTCGATCTGCAATGAACTGTGTCCCCCCAGAAACACTTCTCCCCTCCCAACCCTCCCCACCCCAATGACCCCATCCTCCCAGCTATCCCAGTATGCCACTAACCCCCAATAAGATACCCATCGGCTCCTTCCTGCCCACCCACCCCCCAAGTCTCCTGTACATCACTAAGCAGCACTCCTACAAAACAGCCTCCCATCTTCTCACCCATCTCCGTACAAAGGGCCAGATTAATGACTAATCCAAACAGGAGTACGAAATGATACCAGCCCACTCTACATATGGAGTCCACAAACACCTAAACTGTATATGAGATCCGCGATATACGAAAGAGACCTATTATTGTTAATAACACCACCCGAGAGCCCTATCCAATCTACAAACTCCATACCCAATTAGAGATCCGCCTCTAATATAGGGTGGCCCAAAACCCTGTATCTCCTGACCTCTGCCTCGCTTCTGGGCAAGAGCCCTCGAGAAAAGCGCTATTTCCACTTATAAGCCCAAACGAGAAAAAACAAACCCCGCAGTAGTCAATCCGCACCTTGAGAAAAAAGTGAGATGTAAAAAAGAGACACAATATCCTTCGGTAATACCGACCAGAATCCCTGACTTGGGGAACTCCCCCTGAGATAATGAAAATGAGAAACCCTAAATTAGCAGAATCCCTGCTCCGTACTAGAACAATACTCGTAGTGCAATGCTAGGCCTGTATCCTAATTACCAACGTTACCTTTCCCCATCATCAATGTTATGAGGGGGCACTATATAAGGCGAGAAAAAATATTCCCCTCTAGAGATTTCCGAACTGAACTGCAAGAAAACTGTTCACCCCATAGACACCCCCCTCATCCCTTCGTGCAGGAGCAGCAGGCAGCACCAGCCCGAAAAGGCCTCTACCTTGCCGGCCTACCACAAAATTTGCCATGGATTGCAGAGCCAGCCACCAGCCCACAACAAGAGCTCTCCCCCTGAGGGTCACCAACCCAACACCAGCACTCCTGCTGCCCAGCTCAAAACCAAATAAGGGAGAGAGAGGCCAGGCTCTGTGCCATACACAAACAGGGTGTTGACACCACCGCGGCTCCCCCCAATGCAACATCCTCACATAAGTGAGCATTATCATCCTTTAGATCTTGCCCAGGATAGCATTGCCATTCACCTCATCCTTTGCCCAATCAAGCTAGAACGCAACTGACCACTCCCAGGGTATACAGATACAGCAAATTCCCATTGCTATTCCCCAAAAACTCAACATAGTTAAAGAATCAAGAATGTTCAACAACCAACTGGGGTGTTAAACAATAAACATTCTCAAAAATTCTGTTAAATCTCAGACTGAGTAAAACAGTCCTCTCTAGTAACCCCCTTGCAATTAAGAGTCCTTAAAGAGATCAGGCATGGCTTTTTTTCAATTCTTCCACTGCAGACTCAGAATTCTCATAGGAGTGCCATTGTCCAGATATCTGAACTTGTAATATCGAGGGATATCGCATTCTGAATTTTAAGCCAGCTGCCAGAAGCTTCTTGACTACTGGATGATAAGCGGCTCTCCGCTGCCTTACAGAGAGCGGCAGATCTTGGGTAATTCTAATTTTGGTTCCTTCCCATTGCAGTTCTTGTATGGTCTTAAGCTTCGAAAAGAAATGTTATTTCTCTAGAAAGTTTAGAAAATGAAAGATTAACGGTCTAGGAGGTGCCCCCATCAGAGGTTTAGAGCGTAGAGCTCTGTGGGCCCTTTCTATAATGTAATGGGAGCCATAAGGAGAAGGTCCTATAATTCTCTCAATGAACTTCTGTACAAACAGAATCGCGTCTTGCCCTTCTTCCATCTCAGGTAGGCTGATAATGACTGCATTATCCCTGCGGCTACGGCCCTCAAGGTCTTCAAACTTTTGCTTCATCTTAGCGATTTTCTGCCGGAGTGCAGTCACCTCAGGACCCTGTTTATCCATCTTTTTTTCTACTGAAATAAGATGAGTTTCAACATCAGACATTCTCAATACTATTTCTTCAATAGCCTGAGAGATAGACTTGAAGTCAGTAGCTAGGTTCCTTAGCTCTTCTTTAAATGGCCTAAATTTGGCCAAAAATCCAGCAAGGGTTAGGGGCTCTTGCTCAGAGGTAGAAGGAGTCGTTGCCAGTACTGATTCGGATGCTCCAGAATGAGGCTTCTTATGGGCCTTCTCTGGGGTGACTGGGGTGTATGCTTCAGTGGAAGTTTCTTCATGTCGGCTTCCAGTCTTCCCCAAACTCCCCCAATTTACTCTTGATGGCTTCCCCCACCAAAAAACCACACAAGTCAGGCTCTCGATTAAATTGGAGACATTAAAAGTATGTAAAATTAATGGTGGTGGGCAGGAGAGAATGGGAAAGTGTCTTCTCAGGCCTGCTGCATCACGTGATCCCCCCAATGAAGCATTTAAACCTATCACCTAGGATCCTAGTTCCCCTCTCAGACAGATGCAGACCATCACACCAGTATAGGCCTGCATCACTCCAGGTGGATCCCCATTCCCCAATGAAGCCAAATCCCTGAGCTCTGCACGAGTTTTTCAACCACTGATTGAATACCATGGTGTGGAGCAACCTAGCCTCACCCATGCCATAGACAGGCAGCATCTCCGGGAAGGTTACCACGCGTGCTACTTGTCTAAGGCCCCTCTCCACCTCCACAAACTCTTTCTGCACTGCTCTGATCCCTTTGTGAGCCAGGTCATTTGTCCCTAGGTGGACAATGACATCCAGCTCCCTCCCCTGTGCAGCTGCTCATGCGATCCCAAGGATTCACTCTCTGTACCTCCAAGCCATGGTGCCAGGCAGGCACCTTACCTTCCTCTCCCCTTCCTCCCCCAGTTCTACCCCCTAACAATAGCGTCCCCTATGAGGAGTTGTTTCCTTCACCTGTGGGGTCCCATGCCACCCTCCTCTGGGTCTCATTTGTGGAGGTAGAATTTGACAGCAGATAAGGACTGCCTGGCCCACCTAGTCTGCCCATTTTCCTACCTGATGGATAAGCTGCTGATTCTAGTTAACCAACAGCCTACTTCCTCCTACCCCCCCACCAGGACTGCCTTATGTCTGTTCCATGCATTGAATTTCCCCACTGTTCTTGACTCCTTGACCTCCTCAAGAAGGCTATTCCATGCATCCACAACCCTCTCTGTGAAAAAATACTTCCTCACATTATCTCAAAGCATCCTCCTTGATCTCCACTGTGGGTGCCTCCATAGAGGAACCACACTTTGCCAGATTGGCATATGAATTGTGGAGAGGTACAGATGGAGAGATGCACCTCTGTTCCACCACACTCACCCTTCCTGAGCCCACTGTGGTCCAACTGCTCCTATTTCTTAGCAACCTCTGAGGCAACAGCAGTGGCCCTGGTGGTCCCTGGGTGGGAGAGGGGTTCCCCCAAATCCTGGCTAACTCAGCCTGGAGATAAGCAACCTCCTCCATCAGCCCAGAGAGGTGTCTGCAGATGGGAAAACACTGCATCCTCCAGAACGTCTCCCGGAAGACTGTTGCTCCACAGCCACTACACTGCACCACTCTCATCATGTCTTATTTATGGCCCCTTAACGGTTGTTTGGAATACTAACTCTTTCCACTGTTTTTTTTTCTCCCTACTTGCTTAATTACTGCCTCTGTGCCCTTTAAGCTCCGGATCTTCCTGTTCTGAGACAAGACACTCCTATATTTCTAAGTAGTCTCCTTGCTTGCTCAGAGTCAGACCTCCAGCAGCTGGGTGGGGGGATGGATAGCTACTTATTTCCTTCTAGGATGGTGAGTATTTTGTGGCTCTGTGATCACTCCCTTCCTGCACCCAAACAGGAAGTTCCTATTGTCAGTCAAATCCTATGCCTATAAAAGTAAAACTGGCTTAGGGTGGGAGGATAGGACAATATAGTCCCATTAGAGATGTATAATTATAACAGCAGCTTCTTCCTCTTTGTGTTCTCTGCCTGTTCTTTGGCAGAAGCTATCTAGGATGGTTTTTAAATCTGGCTTTAACCTGGCTTCATTCTAGCTAAGCCACTCTCCGTACTTTACAGCTATTTCTAGATTTAGTTAATTGTACAGATAACAATACCCTTCAGCCACCTGAGACAAACACCTAGATAACTGCACAGATAACAATTCACTTCAGCCAACTCAGACAAACACTCTAACTCTTTTTTTTGTTTGTTTTTACCCTAAATTGAAGGTCACAGTAGTAGAGTTCTAGTTCTTTAGTCCCAGTAGAGAAGTTTAGTTATAACAACATCTCCTTCCTCTTTGTGTTCTCTGCCTGTTCTTTGGCAGAAGCTATCTAGGATGGTTTTTAAATCTGGCTTTAACATGGATTCCTTCTAGCTAAGCTACTCCCCCTACTTTACAGCTATTTCTACACTTAGATAATTGCACAGATAACAATTCCCTTCAGCCTGAGACAAACACCTAGATAACTGCACAGATAACAATTCACTTCAGCCAACTCAGACAAACACACTAACTCTTTTTTGTTTGTTTTACCTAAATTGAAGGTCACAGTAGTAGAGTTCTAGTTCTTTAGTCCCAGTAGAAGTTTAATTATAACAGCAGCTCCTTCCTCTTTGTGTTCTCTGCCTGTTCTTTGGCAGAAGCTATCTAGGATGGTTTTTAAATCTGGCTTTAACATGGATTCCTTCTAGCTAAGCCACTCCCCCTACTTTACAGCTATTTCTACACTTAGATAATTGCACAGATAACAATTCCCTTCAGCCGCTGAGACAAACACCTAGATAACTGCACAGATAACAATTCACTTCAGCCAACTCAGACAAACACACTAACTCTTTTTTTTGTTTGTTTTTACCCTAAATTGAAGGTCACAGTAGTAGAGTTCTAGTTCTTTAGTCCCAGTAGAGAGTTTAATTATAACAGCAGCTCCTTCCTCTTTGTGTTCTCTGCCTGTTCTTTGGCAGAAGCTATCTAGGATGGTTTTTAAATCTGGCTTTAACATGGATTCCTTCTAGCTAAGCCACTCCCCCTACTTTACAGCTATTTCTACACTTAGTTAATTGCACAGATAACAATTCCCTTCAGCAGCCTGAGACAAACACCTAGATAACTGCACAGATAACAATTCACTTCAGCCAACTCAGACAAACACACTCTTTTTTCTTTTGTTTTTACCATAAATTGAAGGTCCCAGTAGTAGAGTTCTAGGTCTTTAGCATAGCAAAGCATGGATGTCCACAGCCAAAGGCCCCACAGACCAGATCTACCTCCACCAAAGGTGGAATTCCTGAAGCAATGGCCCCTCCAATGATTCAGAGAGCACCTTAGCGAGGTGATGTATCAGTCCTGGATCACAGCCTAGTTGGACCAAATGGTACAGAACTCAGCAGTGTCAGAGGAGTACAAGGGAGAACCCTACTCCAGTGACCAGGATTCCCGAGCCACAGTACATTTAGAAGGTGAGCCAAAACTAACTCCAAAAGAAAGAAAAAACTAAATAACCTATGCTACCTCACTTTCAGCCCTGCCTATACTAAGACTCTAGCTAAATCCAGACTATAAACCCACTGAAAAATAATATCTTTGAATTCTCTCGGTCAGCGCTGTTGCTGGGGAACACACACTGCTAAATGCTCCTAAATTCTCACCAGAAAAAATGTTTTAAGGGAGAGGAGGAAGTTCTCTTAAAGAGAGCTATGCAGACCACCACACAGCACTGCTACCATCTTGCTCCTCCACCTAAGCAGTATCCTGTAGGATGGTGGGCAGTTTTAAAAGGGAATGGGGCAGGATGAGAGGGGAAGTAAATGAGAGGGGGAGAAGAGGGGGAAGCTCCGATGTAGTGGGATAGTTGCATATTTGAGCAGACTTGATAGACCATGAGGCCTGTTTTTGCTGGCAGATTCATATGTTTATATTTAATTAATAAATAACACCCATCCCTGGTGGTCTAGTGGACACCACTCCCCCACCCCAGCAGGTAGTGCCCACCATCCTGCTCCCACCCATCCAAAACCCCAAGCTGCAACTGGCACAGCCCTCCTCTCACCTCCACAGCCAGCTGCCGACTGACCTGTCACTGTCTGCGTACTGTATAATACTGTATGCACTCACTGAATGAGAGAACAGATGAGCTGTCAATCAATGAGCACGTACTGTATTATAAAGTGTGGGTTCAGTGACAGGTCAGTCAGCATTCAGCTGTGGTGGTGAGATTAGAGCATTGCCAGTTGCCTGCTTGGGGTGTTGGATGATGGGGAGTAGGATGGTGGACACCATCTGCTGGGGTGGGGGAGTGGGGTCCAGTAGACCACCAGGGATGGGTATTATTTTATTAAATAAACTATAAGGGTGACATCAGGGATCAGGGAGGGGAGTCACTAGACCACTAGAGATGGGTTTTGTTTGATTAACTAAACTGTACAGGTGTCATTGGGGATAGGGAGGAGGTCCACAAAACCACCATGGAAGATAACTGGAAAAAATCAGCATGGATTGATGGAGGATAGGAGTTGTAACAACAACCTCCTCACTTTCGACAATGCTGTAACAAAGAACCTAGACCAAAATAATCCAGTAGACATAATACTTTTTTAATTTTAGAAAGGCTTTTGATTCACTACCTCATAGTGGAATAATTGAAAAGTTAATCAAATTAAAGGTCAAAGCAAGCATTATCACATGGATATCATCCTGGCTATCCGATAGAACACAAAAAGTCAGCATAAATAGTTTCTTGTCACCTGATGGAGAGGTAACTAGTGGAGCACCACAGGGATCCGTATTGGGCCCTTTGTTGTTCAACATCTCTACACAAGACCTACTGCACAAATAAACAGTCAAAATCTTATTATAAAATTTGCAGACGACTTAAAATTTGGCAGTAATGCCAGTGACATATACACATGCTCTAGTATGAAAATGGACCTTCAGCATATTATAGACTGGGCAGATACCAATAGCATAAAATTCAGTTATGATAAATGTATAGTAATGCACTGTGGCAAACTGAACCCAAAACAAGTACACAAAATCTATGTAACTGTTTTGAAAACAGTAGAAGAAGTAATAGACTTAGGAGTGATCATATTGAATTATATGAAAAACAACAATCAATGCAGGGCAGTGACAAAAAAAGTAAACCATCTGACTAGATGTATAAACAAAGCTTTTTCAAACAAATCACTGTCAGTATTGATGTCTCTGTACAGAGCCTATGTGCAGCCACACTTTGCTTACTGTATGCAGGTATGGGCCTCCATCTAAGAAAAGATGTTGAGACTTTAGAGAAATCACAAAGAAGATACACCATGCAAATTTTTTAACTTGAAAAACACAAATGATTATATAAGACTTTCAAAGTTAAAGCTATGGCCTTTGGATTTGAAAAGTCAAAGGAGTGATATTCTTACCCTTTACAAAATACTTAACAAGGTATCTTAACAAAAATTACATCTGCCTTTGAAATTAAATTTAAAGTCAATAACTATAATTTAAGAATGGACAATAGAGCAATCACAATAAAGGGGGCTAAAATGAAAATAGGAAACAATGCTTTTCTTCCAAGAGCAATCAGACTGTGGAATAGACTAATGTAAACGCCTCACCCCTGCCTTTTTGCCAAAATGACAGGTGGCATGCTGTTGAAGCTGACAGCAGTAGCTGGTGGGGACCTGGGTTCGGGGAGGATGAGGTTACTCGGCACAGGGGGACCTAGGTCTGGCTACTCTGCACAGGGGCACCCAAGTAAATCCGAACACAGGAAGCAATAACTGTAATGTCCAGAACCAGGAATGGGATTCTTCAGTGTGGCTTTTATTTACAAACTAGCTGAACAAAACAAAGCATAGACGGACCCCCATGGGGCTACATTTCCTGGTAATGCAGATTAGAGACTACAACGCGGTCCACTGGAAGAATGAACCAATTATACTGTTTTCAGGCTCTGGACCCACCAGGCACACAGCCCGGACTTGCACGTGCTTTGGGTACACAGCCCGACTGGCCCGGCTCCCCCGCCGGCCACTTGATTCACGGTCCACTGGAAGAATGAACCAATTATCCTGTCATGGCTCCCCACACCACTTAGAGTCTGCGACTCCTAGAGAGATTTCTTCCTTACTTCTTATGACTCCCCATCTCACAAAGAGAATTCTTCTTTACACTTGTTGTGGCTCCCCACACCACTTAGAGTCTGCGACTCATAGAGAGATTTTCCCTTTTGCAACCCCACGTCTGGGTACTTCCCTCATCACTGGCCAAGTGCATGAGGCAAAGTAGTGACCACAGCAGAAATCCATAGAGGTGGACCTGGTTACTACAGATGGGGGGTTTGCCAACCTCCAGCTCCCACAGCCCATACCCAGCCATTTCTCTGGAAAACTGAAACTTCTGAATGTAGATTAAAGGGTAGATGAACTGGTGCATCTCCTCTACATATTACTTGAAATCACACAGCACTCTAGCATTTGACACTACTCCACTTGTTTGGCCTAGTCCTATAGGCTTCCCAAAATGTAGCTCAATTCCTAGATTCCCACACATGTACCAGGGTGAAGAAAACATTTTTGCCCTCTCATGTTAGAGCAAACACTCACCCTTTAGTTGCAGGTGCCCCACAGGCGAATCACAAATCTTCCAACTTTCCAAAACAAAGGCTGAACTGAGCTGGTAGCTTTTCTTCCTCTTGGCAGAAGGCTGAACTGAGCTGGTAGCTTTTCTTCCTCTTGGCAGAATTAAGGGGATTGACCCAGGAATCTGCATGGGGATCTTTACATCCCCCCCCCGGAGGGAGGGGCACTGAGACCCGAACAGACCCAAGGCGCATGGTTTCACCAGGGGAAGGTCATGTCAGACCAACCTCATTGAATTTTTGACTGGGTGACTAGGGAGGTGGATCAGGGAGGGCAGTGGACATGGCCTATCTGGACTTCAGCAAGGCCTTTGACACTGTGCCACATAGAAGACTATTACACAAACTGGGAATATGGGTGTGGGCAGGACAGTAGTGTGGTGGGTAGGTAACTGGCTGGGTGGCAGGACACAGAGTGGTGGTAAATGGCTGTCACTCCACAGAGGGAAGAGTGACCAGTGGGGTACCACAGAGATCAGTGCTGGGACCGGTCCTATTCAACATCTTCATCAGTGACATTGCACAGGATATAGAAGGCAGAATTTCACTGTTGCTGATGACACAAAAGCTCTGTAACAGAGTAGACACACCAGAGGGTGTAGACAGAATGAGAAGGGACCTGCAGAAACTTGAAGAATGGTCAAGGGTTTGGCAGTTGAAATTCAATGCAAAGAAGTGCAAGATAATGCATATGGGGCACAAAAACCCTGGCACAATATATCAGTTGGGGGGTGAGGATATAGCATGCACCAATCAGGAAAGGGATCTTGGGGTTGTCATCTCTGATGACCTCAAGAAAGGGAAACAGTGTGACAAGGCATCAGGTAAAGCAAATAGGATGCTGGGATGTATAGGCAGGGGCATCACCAGCAGGAAAAGGGAGGTCATAATTCCGCTATACAAGACACTAGTGAGGCCCCACCTGGAGTACAGTGTACAGTTCTGGAGACCATACCTACGTAAGGACATAGACAGGGTAGAGAAGGTTCAGAGGAGGGCAACAAAGATGGTGCATGGGTTGCATCACAAGTCCTATGAAGACAGGTTGAAGGAACTGAACATGTACTCCCTGGAGGAGAGGAGGGATAGAGGGATATGATGAGAACATACAAGTATCTTACAGGGAGGAACAGGGTGCAGGAAAACACTACTTTTAAGTGAAAAGATGTTTCAGGACTAGAGGGCATGGGATGAAGTTGGAGGAGGACGATTCAGAGGAAACATGAGAAAGAATTTCTTCACAGAACGGGTGGTGGACAAGTGGAACACCCTGCCAGAGGAAGTGGTGGGGCTGAAACAATCACGGGATTTAAGAATGCATGGGATAGACATAAAGGAATTCTAGAGGTCAGGGGTAAGGGGAAATAGACTTCTAGGAAAACAAACTGAACTTACAAGCTCAAATGGGCAGACTAGGTGGGCCATAGGCCCTTATCTGCTGACACTGTCTATGTATCTATGTAGCAGTCTCCACCACTTGACACTGACTCCTTCTTACTTGAAGGCAAAACTGAAACTGCTCCTTCTTACTTGAAGACAAACTGGAGACTGAACACTTCCTTTGAAAACTCCCAACGTTCTATCTAACTCCCTCTGCTGCAGATTCCAATGTGGCTTATACAGCTGCAAAAGTTCTATTGGTGATGTCATCCCTCAGTCTCAGCTGAGACTGAGAACAGAGTGAGACAGTGTGAAACCCATTTAACTGGAGTTTCACAAGCTGCCTTCCCTGCATACCACTAGGTCTTACTGGGATTCTAGTAACCCCGAGTAACAAGGGGTTACACTAACACAGAAGGTAGTAGAACAATCTACTTTTTCTAGGTTTAAAACCAAACTAAATGCTCACTTTGATGTTATGTATAATAAATAACCACTTAGAAGTAGGGATGACTTATTTAGGCATACTGGGCCAGATTAATAATAGGGCAGACTGGGCAGTTGCCCAGGGCCTGAGTTTGAGGGGGCCCCCACAGTTACTGTTTTTTTTTTCTTCTTCACTCAGATTTTTTATAGACATATACGAACATACGAAATTTGCCAGCAGATAAAAGCCTAGAGGTCTATCAAGTCTGCTCGAATGTGCAGCTAGCACCCCTTATTCTGCAGCTGCCCCTCCCTTCCACCCTTCCCCTTCATTAACCCTCCCCCTTGTCCTGTCCCATCCTCATTTGAAGCAGTCCACTGTTCTACTGCATACCACTTCAGCAGGTACGCATTCCACCCAGCCACCACCTCTCTGTAAAAAGTGTCTCCTCATCTCCTCCTGAACCTTCCTCGCTCCAGTCTCATATCATGGCCCTGGTGGCCCTCCCTTCCTTACTTTGAACAGCCCCTCTGTACCTGTCTTGTTTATTCCTTTCATGTATTTAAAGGTTTCAATCATGTCCCCCTGTCTCTCCTCTCCTCCAGTGAGTACATGTTCAACTCCTTCAACATCCTCTCGTATAGTAAGTCCCTAGCCCCTTGATCATCTTTGTCGCTCTGCGCTGCACCCCTTCCAGTAACTTAATGTCCCTCTTCAGATACAGACCCCAGTACTGCACGCAGTACTCCAGGTGTGGTCTAACTAATGACCTATACAGTGGCAGAATCACCTCCTCCCTCCTTGAGGATATACCCCTTGCAATACAACCCAGCATTTTGTTGGCCTTTGCAGCTGCCTTCCTACATTGTGCCGAGTTGTTCATTGACCCTGTAAGATATATATCTGTATGCCTATTGCTGTTGGTCACCTGCAGGCTGGGGGTAGGGGTCAGCATGCAACACACTTCAGCACATTTGGGCAGCAGCATTCAAATGATCATCATAATGAAAGCAAGGCTGGATGTCAGTTTCTTTGGTTGCTTAAAGTTTTATTTTGCTAACTCCTCCTGGTTCCCAAACTGAGGTTAGCCTGCCCTTAAATCTTCAGCTGACTCACTGTCTTCTAGTGTGACCCTTTAGCGACTGGAGCCAGAGTAAGTAGAGTGAAAAAAATAATAGAATCCAGTTCTGTTGCTTTATTTCAACTAACTCTCCCAGACCAATCATAAACAACTGCT
This sequence comes from Neoceratodus forsteri, assembly GCA_016271365.2. Lineage (NCBI taxonomy): Eukaryota > Metazoa > Chordata > Ceratodontiformes > Ceratodontidae > Neoceratodus > Neoceratodus forsteri. Next base: position 168,212,397 of record CM028131.1, on the reverse strand, counting down.
ATGCAGTGTGTGGGGGGGATAGGGGGAGTAGCATTATCAGCACCCTGCTTGTTATTAGCACGCCACTTGCTGCATTAATGAAAGAGGTTCAAGTGAAGGAGGTGGGTGTGGTCCCCACTCTTCCAGTACCTGTCATATTAGATCATGACCTGCTGGGGTTTGACTCTTCTGCAAAAGAAAGACTTGGATCCTTCCTCTGATGTGACTACAGTGACAACCAGAGCACAAGCCAAAGCCCAAGAGAAGCAACAGCTGGTTGATATACCTACTGACAATGCTCTCTGAGGAGGTGATTCTGCCACTGTATAGGTCATTAGTTAGACCCCCCCTCCTCAGGCCTCTCCCCCCCCGCTGGACCTCTATTCAACTCTACTACCCTTAGCTGTCTATTCTGAATTTGATTATCTGAATTTGCTGTTAATACAATGTTACGCTCCTCTATACCTGTAATCTGACTGTACCGTATTGTTGATCTGTACTGCTGACCTGCAACTTGTCTCATGTATGTATATTCGTTGTCCTTCTTATGACGAGGTACCTTTGTAAATGAGCCTCTGGCTCAAAGGTTGTTAAACTGATGTTAAAATAAAATAAAATAAAAATAAAAATAAATATATTCTCCTTTGAGGACTCTGACTTATTCGAGTCTAGGGTAAACCTTAAGAAGACCAAGGGGGAGGTCAGAAGGGCCAAAGCAGCCAGAAGGAGGGACACTGCAGAGCAGCCACAGATTGAGTCACCTTGGAACATGAAGGACGTGATAACTGATCAAAAAAATGATGGTACATTAAAACCATTGTTTGTTAAGGTGGGGACTGTGGATGGGGAAAAGCCCGTACCGGTGTTGAAAAATGAGATTTTGTACAGAGAATGTATCAATCCTCAAACTAAGGGAGGTATGCAAACAATCAATGATTCCTTTAAAATACAGGCAGGAGTTGATGAAACTGACACATGACATCCCTCTGGCAGGTCATCTGAGGCAAGAACATACTTTAAGTAGGCTGCTTCACAGGTTTTATTGGCCATCCACGCAGCAGCAGGAGGTAGTAGATTACTGTCAAATATGTGAAAAGTGTCACAAAGTGGCTACTGTGAGCAAAAAAGAAAAGGTGCCCCTCGTACCTACTCCTATGGTTGAGGTACCCTTCCAGCGGGTAACTATAGATATAGTTGGACCCCTGGAGTGGAGTAGAAAAGGCTTTGAAGTTGTAGTTGGAAGCAGTGGTTAAACTGGAAATGTTTAGGTGGGAGAACTCTTATATCTAGATTTCTAGGTGATGGAACTCTCCTGTTGTAGTCACTGGAAAAAGATGACAGGTGGTGGAACTGTCATACCATTTTTTAAGAGGTGGTGGAGCTGACATCCAGGCATTGGAACAAATAACAGCAGAGGAGGAGACCTGTACCCCTTCATCACCCAGTGGTGGTGGCACCAGTCTGGGCCAGCACGGCACAAGAGCAACACCCGGTGATGCCCCAGGCTCACAGGGCACCCCAGACACACACCAGGACAAAGACACAGGGACATCTGCTGGACCACCACCTGCAAAATGTGCCAGACAGACACCAGCCAGCACCCCCTAACCACATACTACCCCAACCTATGGAGGCTGGAGTGGGAGAGGCTACAGGCAACCAGGGAGCAAACACAGGCCCTGGATCAGGTCACAGGGATCCTGTCCAGAGCCACAAGGGTACCGAAGCACATGTCTGAGGGGCTCACTGCCAGTGTCTGGGCACAGGAGCGCATAGCAGAGTCACTCACTGCGGGGGTACAGGAGCAGGACCGTCTCACCATGGAGCTAGCAGCCAGCATTTGTGCCCAGGAGAGGGTGGCCGATGCCCTCATGGCCATCACCAGAAACATTTATTTTTATTTATTTAATGAGAATCAGAATTACAATCCTTTGAGTCATAGACTCCTTTGCAAAGGCTCCTCGTCAGTACAAGAACACACATTAAACATTTCATACATACATTGGTCACACAGTTATTACAATAGACAATTTATACATTGGTCTCACAATATAGTGGATTAACATTAGTTGGTTACTATCGCTAGGGTCTTATAGAACCCTGGGTCATTGTAGCGAGACAAGACAGCTTCGAGGGGTTGTTTACAGAACCCTGAGCGAGGTTTATGTGCAGCTAGATTGTGGGACTTGGGGTTGATTGCCAGGATATAAGCTAGTCACTTGGTATCTATGGTCAAGAGGAATGTTGGTGACAGCAACAGGCTTCTGAGTCAAGAAGGAGGCTCTTGATACTTGTTTTGAATTGGCCAAGACTAGTGGCACAGGAGATAGTGGGAGGTAGGTTGTTAAGCCAAAGGGGGGCACGATAACAGAAGGACCTTTGTCCTAGAGAGATTCTACAGTGGGGGATTAGTAGGGAGGTGTTTGTTAGGTGGCACATGCCTCCAGACACAACCTGCAGTGACCATCATGGCAGGTGGGCATGATGGCCATCCCACTGCACCCGAGGCACCCAGGAACACAAGGCCATGGCAGTCCAACAGTAAACTGGGGCACCCCAGCAGTGCACCGGCTGACCTCCCAGGGCACCACAGTAATCACAGCACACTGCACAGTCACAGGCAGGTCCCAGGGTGCAGGGATAGGCATGGAGCACCGGCACAGGTCCCACAGTACGTACCTAGGGAGAATGCAGGCCATGAACATTGAGGCCCATGCTCAATCTTGATGCAAACACACCAGGCACACACACGCCACATCACACACAACACATGGTGGTAGACACACAGGTGGAGGGTATCACACACGACAAACACACGCACGGAAGGCCCCCGTAGTACTACTACTGCAGGTCCACAAAGGGCACAGTGGCCACCCATTCAGGGTTGGTGGCACAAAGGCTGTGCTGTGGATGCATAGGGGGACCAATGAGGCCCATACATTCACTGAGCCCACCTGTCCCATGATGGGGCACAGTCAGTGATGAGCGGTCAACAGGGCCGCATGGATGGGCCATATAGGCTGGACCATGCCAGGTTCCCCTGTACAACATACACGTTGGTCAGGATGCCCTTGGTGTCACACACAGCCTGGCAGTTGATACTGTGGAACCCTTTCCGATTCCTGTAGGCCTCCTTATCTACCAGTGGAGAGAGTATCGCCACATGGGTGCAGTCTGTTGCACCCAGTGTGTGTCTCACACCTGTGACATCACCTGTCACCCTCTGGAAGGACCCCGTGGCATAATACTGCAGGGCACACATCACCTTCATCTCTACGGACATGACCTTTACCATGCTGTGACGGGCTGGACCTGGTCCTGGACTAGCTCACATATGTACCGCAGTGTGACATAGTCAACACAGAACTGCTGAAGGCATTCTGTGTCCCTCAGTGTCTGTGCCAGCAACCTGTTCCAGAACACGCGTGGGCATCCCTGTTGTCTCCATCACTGCAACCACTTGAAGGCGTCTTCAGTGAGGACGATGTGCATCAGTGCACCTAGGTACATCCTGGACCAGTGGGCATCCCACCACATGTGAGGCGATTGACCTGTGGCAGTGTAGGTGTCCTGTAGAGTGTGTTGCATGGCTGACCATTGCTGCTGCACACCCTTCAAGGGGCGGGGTTGGGCATGTGGGCTGGGCATAGCACATACTCTGCCATGCTGCCTAGCTCATGTGGCAGTGTGTCACTCTCATGTAGTTGACAATGGTGTGCACAGCTCATAGTGGGACCAGTGGTGATTATGATCGTGGTCTACCATGGCTTATTCAGATGTCGCTGACCTGCTACCATGATGCCTGCCCAATGGGGAATGTTTGGGAGAAGCCAAATGTGAGTACTGTGCCACTTGTGTGTTTGTGGGTGGCTTGGTCACTGGTTCCCAGGTTCATGCATATCACTCTGCTGTGTTTTGCAGGCCTCGCCTGGTTGGCCGGTGATGATGGTCCTGGAGCAGCTTCACCTGGGGGAGGGTACTGCAGGCAAGCTTGCGACCCACAGGTGCAGAGGGGGGAGGTGGACCCCAGACATGCCCATGTACTGTACTTGTCCCAACAGAGGACACCCCACAAGGTGGTATAAAGATTTTTTTTTTCATATTTAGTAAGCTTTATTAAGTTTACCATTCAACAGACAAATCCAAAACACCATTACATAGCATGCTATGAAGCAGTGCAGCAACAACCTGGATCCATTATCCCATTATTACAGATCAGTACCCAATGTTTGGCACCTTAAGAAAGGAGGTAATTTATGTTGCTGTTAGGAAATTGATGGTGTAAAAAAAATAATCCCCCCAACCACCCCCCCCACCTTCCTCCCCACATTTCCCTTCACCACCAGGAAGGAGAAAAGAAGAAGAAAGGGGAAAGGAAAAAAAGAAACTAGTAAAAAAGCCAGAAGGAGGATAAAGAGAGCAAAAAGGAACTATCACCTACATCCAACTCTACTCCATGTATTTTGGGGCATGTTCAATAATATAGGTATGGGGAATGTTAGGTACAGAGTAGGGCATGCAGAGGGGCTCAAATCTTATGATATTTTTTACTATTTTTGGAGATGCTCGCTATGGTGTATTCTGCTTGCAAAGCAAAGAGAATTTCTTGATGCCATTCTGTATATGTGGGAGTCTGCTGATCTAGTCAACGGCATAATATCACTTTCTTAGCACATAAAGAGATTAGCATCATATGTTTCCTTTGATTTCCAATGAGGATGTTCCCTGAATCCCCTAGAATACAAATCTCTGGTCGGAAGGCATTTTGTAAACCCAATAGTGGGTTAAGTCTAGAGTGGATACCTTCCCAGAAGGGGAATGCCTTGTCACATTCCCACAAAATATGTAACAGTGTGCCCTGCTGAGTCCCACACCTAGTACACAGATCCGCCTGAAGCTTACCCATTTTACAAAGTTTTACACGGGTATAATATAGATCCTGTATTATCTGATATTGAAGCAATCTGTAACGGTCCCAGCTAACATCCTTGTATAACCTTTTCCAGATTTGTGACCATTGACGGGGACCCGCGGAGATTGGGGGGAGTATCCTGTCCCATGTATAATAGGGAGTACCTTCTAGTTCTGTAACTCTTTTATGCAGCTCTTTATAATAAAAGGAGATTAGATGAAAGGTAGGCCTTGTTTGTAGCATACTAAGAATGGGGCCAACCATATGGTGATCCCATAAACCATTACCAAAATGCCTTATTAAGACCTGGGAAATTTGGAGGTATTTAAAACAGAAGGTAACAGGCACATTATATTTAGACATTATTTCTGGGAATGTTAATAATCTATGGTTCTCTGTTATATCTATAACCTTTTTCCCCATTCCCCCCGCCCAAAACAAATGATTGATAACCTTTCCTCCAATTTTAAAGTTGGGGTTACCCAGGATATACTGTGAGGTGTCTTTCTCCATGGAATCTCTTATAATATTATTTAATTGTTTATGAGTGCGAAGGGTTCTTATAATGGGAGTGGTTTTGAACTGTCCTGGGACCTTATTAGAAGAAAGGTATGGTAGTGTCCTGATGTCTATGCCGGCTGAGGCACAGAGCTACTTCTCTATCTGCAGCCACAGTGGGACATAGATTTATGAGCCGGGGTTCGGGGTGGAAATCAGCCATTGGGAGACAACTAAGCAATTAATGGTGAGATAATAAAGATATATATTAGGAACTTTTAGACCCCATAGTTCTTTTGGTCTCTGTAGCTTAAACAATGCTCTACGAGGGGTTTTGTGTATCCAGATGAATTTGGATATAATACCGTGAACCTAACTGAACCAGGCCTTAGGTTGATATTTGTGACACAATTGAAGGAGATATAACAGCCGGGGTAAAACATTCATTTTAATAATATTAATTAGCCCCCATAAGGATATAGGAAGTAACGCCCAGTGGCTCAGGTCAGTTTTGATTTGTGTTATTAGCTGGTCTAAATTATATTGCTTCATTTTAGAGTTAGATGGTGATAAATATATACCCAGATATCTCATTTTATCCTTTATCCATGTGAGCCCAAGATGTTGGATGTCAGCTTTTAAGGTCCAGATATTTAAAGGCGTGACCTCTGTCTTGAACAAATTTAATTTATAATTGGATAGATGCCCAAATTCCTGAATGATATCCAGTGAAGCCGGTGTAGATTTAGATGGGTAGGTAATATGAAGTAAGATGTCATCCGCGTACACCGATACTTTATATTGGAGATGGTTGATATGAATGCCAGTAACTAAGGTGGATGTGTTTAATTTTCTGATTAAGGGTTCTAAAAATAGATTAAACAAGTAGGGAGAAAGTGGGCATCCTTGGCGGGTGCCCTGTTGTAATGTAAAAGGAGGGGAGAAAACTCCATTACAGAAAATGCGGACTGACAGGTGAGAATAGAGGACTTTAATCCATCATATAAATTGTGCTGGGATGAGATATTTCGGGAGTAGATTAAATAGGTAGTCCCATGACACTCGGTCAAAGGCTTTTTCTGTGTACAGAGTCACCAAGGCTGATGGTGTATCGGAGTCCCTGGATGCAGAAATGAGATGGAAAACTTTTCGTAGATGATCTGCCGATAGGTGTCCGGTTACAAATCCCACATGTTCGGGACTTAACAGAGTCTGCCATACTTGAGCTAATTGGCTAGCTAGGATTTTTGCTAGAATCTTCAAATCAACATTTATAAGGGAGATTGGGCGGTAGCTTGACAACATTGTGGGATCCTTATCTGGTTTTAGGAGAACCACAATAGTAGCGGAAGTAAAGCTGTGGTCTGAAAGACTATTTTTATAAACATAATTATAGAAATCAAGAAGTTTAGGGCTTATTTGGGCTTTGAATGATTTGTAGAAATTGGATGTGTAACCATCAGGGCCTGGCGCCTTGTCTGCCGGCAATGCGTCGATGGCTTGGTAGACTTCATTTAATGTCAGAGGAGCTTGCAGAATAGAAATTTGGTGCTGAGACAGTCTTGGGAGCTCTGTATCTTGAAGGAATTGGTCTAGTGCAGTATGATTAAAAGGCGTGGAGGAGCATGAATAAAGTGACTGATAGTAATTTTGGAAAGAGGAGACAATGTCCCTGGGAGAAGTGTGAAGAGTACCTGAAGCATCTCGTACGGCTAAAATATGCCTATCTGCCACCTGTGCCCTGAGCCTCATTGCGAGCAATTTCCCAGCTTTGTCTCCTTGGTCAAAGTAGGTAATTTTAGAGCGCAGAAGGAGGTGCTCAACTCTATCACTAAGAAGAGTATTATATTGAAAACAGAGGCTTTCTAGTTTTTCTAGGTCTTCAGGGTTGGAATAGGCAATAAGGGATTGTTCTAACATTCTGATTTGTTGTAGTAATAGGGAGGGTCCGTAGGAGATTTTCTTTTTTCTTATTGAGGCTAAGCAGATGACCTCTCCTCTTAATGAGCATTTCAGAGCCCCCCATAGTACATCCAGTTTTGGCATAGAAGGGGCATTGAACTCATAAAAATTCTCTATAAAACTATTGAGCTGCCCTATTAGATGTTCAGATTTTAGCAACTGAGAATTAAACCTCCAAGCCTTGTCGTGAGCCATCGAATTAGGTAGTGCCCATTGCAGGAGAGTTGGATGATGGTCCGATATCACTTTTGCTAAATAATCACAGATTTGAACTCCTGGTAGGTGCTCAATCCCCAACAAAAAATAGTCAATTCTCGACAATGTGTTATGTGGCAGAGAGTGAAATGAGTAGTCCTTTGTTGAAGGATGGAGGGTCCTCCAAGGATCTACTAGGCCCAGGGAATCCATCATTTCACTCAATGCCCATTGTGCTGAGGTAAGGGAGGAATGCCTAGAGTTAGATCTGTCCAGTAGATTACTAAAAACCAGGTTCCAGTCCCCACCAATTAGCATAGGAAGTGTAGACCAGGGGCCAGATTAGTCATTAGATTAATGAAAAATTGCGGATCATCGCCCACTGGGCCATAAACAGAACCCAGTATCAGTTCCGTATGGACCAAATCACCCTAAGCAGGATGTATCTGCCATGGGGGTCGACAACTCGAGTCTAGCAATTTAAAAGGTATCCATCGTGCTATCAACACCGCTACATCACATTTGCGCCTATCCAACCCCGCCCCCAGCACTGTACCCACCTACGTTCATCTTAAGTTAACAATCTGCCCTGTGGGTAGATGTGTCTCCTGAAGGAAGGCCACATCAACGTTAAGCTTATGGAGATGTAAGGCAATCTTGGCTCTTTTAGTGGGGGATTGCGCACCTTTGACATTCCATGAACAGAACTTTAAAGATACCGCCATGAACAGATACTAGCGATCGTGAGGTACCTCTTGGAAGAGACATCCTCATACCTATAGTTTTCAATTCCCCTATAGACTACGATATCTATGCCCGGTGGTGAATGATGTGAGTCCCTTTTCCCCTTCCCTTCCCCTAATACACACTCCCACTCCCCAATAACTGTGACACCTTCCCCCCAACCCCCCCGACAATTATTCTATCTACTGTTATTGGAAGTACAATAAAATTTATGAGCATAAGAGATATACAACATACTATAAATAAGCAAAAGGATCCATTATTCCCCTTCCCCATACCCCTTACCCATTTCCCTTTCCTCATAGCGGGGTATTTAGCATCCTTATTACACTGCCTAACCACCTGGACCCTGATGTTTTGTAATCCTCAAAACATAATTATTGAAGCCCGTAATCACCAGGTTATTCCACCCGCTATGATATCCTCCCCCTCCCTATGCCGGAACATGGTGCACTGATTAGACTGCAATAATCTCCGGACCTTGCCACCCGCCCCAACCCCTCACCAAAATCATATAACTAGCATATATAGACATTGCTTTGATTACTTAGTACAGTTAACAATGCATTGAGCCATAAGACTCGCCAGCTTGATTCATGAGGTGAAGAGGAGGAAAAAAAAAATGAGGGGGACTCCCCCCTCCCCTCCTTCAACTCCCATCTGAATTATTTTCCAACCCATTAGTCTGAACAGCCAATCTAAACATAGTTATATATATTCCGGGTTGCCCCCAAGATAAATTAGCTGGGAGGCAAAATGAAAAAGGGGAGGGGGAAAATTATCCTTTAATCAAGTTCGCTGATTTATTAATGTCATGAAGGTAAAGGTTAGTTCATTTGGCAAAAATAAGACAGGGTCATGCGCCTGATGAGAAACATCTGTCCTTTTGAGTTGGATTGCAGGAAGTGGTGCTATCACACATTGCCCTCGCAGGGAAGGAAACAGCCAAGACTGCACCAAGAATCATTCATCCAAGAGAGGGAAAAAGAAAAAAAAAGGGGGGGGCTATCTTCAATAAAGTTCTTGCCAGTTCATTTGCCATCCAGTCTCGAGTCCTTCCCATTAAGTATCAGGAGTTACCAGTTGACTATCACCAAACTTGCAATGAAGTAGCTCATTATTAGTGCTTGAGGTGGCCAACAACTTCTCTCCCTCGAAGTCGTGGTCTTTGTCACCCTCTTGTGACCAATTACCAGAGGTGACCTCCTTTAATCAACAGTGTCATCTTCTCATTAATATAAACTGAATGAGAGAAAAAGAAAAGGGAGTTACCCTCAGGATTTTCTTCCAACAACCTCAGCGGAAGGTAAATAAATCGGGGAACAGAGACTGTAAAGCTACATTAGCTTGCTGTGCTGTATCATAGGAAAGCCCCTTCCACTCGTGCTGTACTGACAGGTGAGATGGGTACTGTACCCTATATTTAATCCCTGCAGTAATTAACTTTGAAACAAGAGGGTGATATTCCAATCTCCATTGTCTCACCGTGGCTGGCAGATCTTGTGAAAATCTCAAGGGGTGGTCTTCCCATAGTACCTTCTGTAGGCTTTTAACTTGGCCAAGAATGTAAGTTTTATCCAAGAAATTGAGGAATTTGATGATCATTGGCCTTGGGGGTTTCCCAGCAACTGGTTTGGGGCGTAATAACAGGCGAGCCCTCTCTATTGTATAGGTAGTGTTGTTGGGAGAAGGACAGCAATTTTTGTGAGCATTTTTTGCAGAAACATAATGGGCGTGGAGCCCTCAGTGCCCTCTGGGAGGCTGAAAATTATTATATTATTTCTATGGCTTCGGCCTTCCAGATCCTCCAGTTTAGCTTCAATTTTGTGTAGCCGCTGCCTCATAACCGTTATCTCAGGCTCCATCCTTTCTTTCCAACTTTCGAGGGATGTAGTACGAACTGCAACATCTGAAATGGACCGATTTTTTTCCGAGAGTTCCCCCCTAAATGTCCTTATTTCACCAGTGATCTCTTGCAAGGCCTCTTTAAATGATTGTATCTCCTCCATAAACTTTTGCTCCGAGAGAAGGGTCTGTGTCGGCGAAGCAACATTGGAGGCAGTAGCTTTAGGTAGGTTCCCCGATGGACCTTTCGGACATTTCAATCCTTTCTCAGGAGTCTGTGGGGTCATATGTTTAGGCAAGGCCTGGCGCATCTCCGCCTCCATACTGTCAGTAGTCCCCATTATCGATGGTAGGCACTTAAAATTTATCTACTTGATGCAGCTGTTCAAAACTGTTTCCCGGTCACCCCAGGCACTTTCAGGACTACACTCCACAGGTAGACACACAGGGATCAGCAGTAGGTAGCTAGTTTTGACATTGTTTGTGAGAGTTGGAGCGGGAGCTCGCTCCGAGAGCTGCATGTATCAGAGATGAATCACGTGGTCTCCAAGGTGGTATAAAGATTAATGCAAGGACCTGTGGTCCATCCAGGTGCCATCAGAGGTGGGTGGTGTGCTTGGTCATTTCGTGGGTGTCAGTGTGTGTGTGTGATACACACATGTGTGTCCCCCTGTGTCTGATGGTTGTCCTCCTGTATTTTCTTGTCATTTCAGGGGTACAGAGATCTAGTACAGAGGCTGGTCATCATAAAGAGGCCCTTCATCAGAACCACCCACTAGCTAAAGCACTTCAGAGTCCTCTGATTCTGCCTAGTGTAATTCTGTAACCTGCAGTGCATTGTGTGCTGTCCCATTCCCAAGTATCTTCCCGTATTCCTCTCTACCCATTGGTTTGCATTAACAGCATTCTTGTTGCATCTGTCAGGTCCTTGTTGCCCTGCCACTCTGAGGTCCAGGCATGGATGGTGTGTGTGTGTGTGCTGCTGTCATGTATGTATGCTGTGTCTGCAGTTGGTGGCATGCTGGCCACTGTATTGTTCACGACAGGCCCAGGTGACCATCGCAGGTGTGGGGCGTGTGTGATGGGTGTGGGACTGGGGTTCCCTCCGGGATGGACCGTACCATGCTGTGCAACACTGGTGCCAGCATTGTGGTTGCATGTGGCCACTGGGATGTGCTCTGGGTGGGGTCATGGTCTGGTGGTCCACTGTGTGCAGGCAACCATGCTCACAGGTCCCATGTGTCTGCTGTGCTTGTGCATGTAGTTACTGTTGTCCTATCCTGTGGTATTCATGTTCATCTGTGGCTGCCTGTGTTTAGGGTAGGGTGCTATTTGTACTGTGTTTGGTGCCTTACCATGCTGATAATCATTCTGTGGTGTGGGTTTTCTGTGTCACTGTGTACCTAGCTGTGGGGGGAAGCAACTCGTGGCAGTGTGTCCATGTTGGTTCCAGTGTGCTGCAACCCTGTGTGGTCCCTGTGTCACCCTGTACGTGAGATGCACATGATGTGAGGCCTGTGAATGGTGGTAATGTAGCCCTGTTGTTTTGGCATCCTGCAGTGGCACACCCATTCTGCTGGGGCCTTCGCCTGTGCTGGCCGTTGGTGCCTCTCGGCGCCTGTCTTATGTGCTCACTGTTTATGTCTGCCTCAATGCCATGTAGGCTGAGACCTGCAGCCATGTACCACTTTTGGACATATGTGGTTTCATTCAAGTGCATATGGCATGCTGTGCAGGTGGACTATGTGGCCACGCCCTTATGCACCTGTGGAGCCCTGTCTGCACACATGTTCTCTCTGCAGGGCTGCACACACTACTACGCATGTTTCGTGCATATCGTGCACCCATGTCCTACATGCCTGGTGTGCATATCCCCCTACGTGCATTGTGTATGTGCACTGCGTATCTCTTATGCACCTTGTGAATAGGCCCCCATGTGCACACTGCACCTCAGACCATGCACTGGATTTTGTTTTCTTATTTTTCGGAGACCAGAGCCACATGGGATTCTCATGCTTAAGAGCAGGTCAGATTGGAGACAACAGCACTGCTCAACAGCAGAATGCAAAATAAATAAAACCATTCAGCTTCTGGTTTGTTTATTGGGTACATTACGCTATCATGCTAATTTGTGTGCCAACATACCTTCCAGTGTTATGGGCTTGTTCCCAAACCCTAGTTCCAGTAACGCTTGGCAGTGCTGAGTGCTAACACTCAATGAGAATGTACTCCAGCCATGCAACTTCAAATATTCTAACCTTCTATTTCCGCCCCCAGAGATGTCATTCACAGTACCTGGAAACCCCTCCAAATGCATTTTAAGGCATCAAAAATCATTCAGCTTTCGGGAGTGTAAGTGCCTCCCAACTTCCCACCTATTGATGAAGTCATAGGGGACCCCACAATTACTAATTGCCCATGGCCCCACAACTTGTTAACATGGCCCTGTAGGCATATAGCCTTCTGCCATCCTAATACCACAGTATACACCACAGTATATTGGAGGGGTAAGGGATTGGGAGGGGGAACCACGACACATTGCCACAATGTGCCCAACTCTGCCAGAGGGATATTTTTAAGTACCCTTAGACCAGCACTGGCTGGTGTAACAGTACTTAAAAATTCTCCCTCTGGGAGAGTTTTGAGAATCCAACATTCAGGGATGTGTCAGCTTGTGTCACCTCATGCCTTCTTGCACTGTGCCACAGCCCATTTTGTGGCACACAGGTGGCACAAGCCCCCCTTTGGGGCAGGCAGTCTGCGGTTGATGCAGGCTGCCTTTATGAATCACTCCTGGTGCATTGTTTGGTACAAGGGATACTTTGTGCCATTCATTCTGGCACAAGCCCCTTGCACTGCACCGAGAGCTATGAGAATAGCTGAAGACAGGCAGCACCAGGACTTTTAAAGTTGGATAATCCTTACACACTGTTCCCCTTTTCAACCTCAGGGCTCAGTTTTCACCACTGACCAGAGGAAACACCACATTTTTGAACTGTACACAGTTCTTGTGCTCAGTCTGCACTGCTGGCCCAGAAAGAGTGGAGCACATGGCTTCATGTTTCACTCTCTCCCTGCTGGCTGCAGTGCTTGAAGTCCATCCCGGGGGCTTCTGAATTTTGTTACATAAGCTGCTTTGCTTAAGCTAAATATATGTTTTTAATCCTGCTCCTTTTTGGAATGAAGGCTAGATTTGTTGTCTCAGGGCACAGCAGTTTGCTTGCTGGCCCTAGACTTTTGCATAACTGTCTGTCTTCCAGCTAGGTGTGCAAGGCCCCTTGCATGCTTTTCTCTTGTCCACCCAACACTTAGCTGTTGTGAAGGTGGAGAAGGGAAAACATATAAATATGTTGAAAGCGGGACTATGTTTAGAGCTTCTGAGCTCCCTTTAGTAAGTCCCTATTTAAATAGCAAGTGACAATGAGTGGAGCTGAACTGTCTCTCCAGTATCCCTTCTGCTACAACAAACGAAGGCAGGGATACAAACAGTATGAAAACCACCTTTTGTTTTTTTAGGGCACCATTTGAGATGCCTCCCAGCAGGGACACCTTTATTTTCTGTTTGACCTTCCAGTAAGGAGGTCAGTATGCATTACTGCCCTCCTGCCAGACCCACTTCCCTGGGACATGAAGGCTTGGACCTAATACTGTCCTCAGGAGGGAGGCTGAAGAAAAAAGAATAAAGAGAAACAGAAGACGAAATCACCACTGGATGGCAACTGATGGTGAAGCCAAGGAAAGAGAGGAAAAAGCAAAAAAACAGAATGAATGTTAGTATATTTTTATCTATCTATCTATCTATCTATCTATCTATCTATCTATCTATCTATCTATCTAACTATCTATCTATCTGCAGGATGTCCTCATTTCAGCACCAGGAAGGACAGTCTTGCAGCAGCACAGTAGCATTAAACCTAATCCTCATTTTAACCATAGGCAGATGCCGAGATCAAGTCACCTAAGTTCAGTCTTGGCTCTACTTGCTGGTATGCACATCCTGTATCCTGGAGGCAGAATAGAGGGGTGATTTTATTGTGACCCTAGTTTGATAGGCTTTTGTCTCAGCTGGGGGCTAAAATAAATTACGTAGGTGAAATGATGCATGCTAGCCTGGGGTGATGTGGCACTGATGTCCAGTTAGGTGGTGTCTCTACCTGCACATCTGTACAGGCTTTAACCTGATGATTACCTGTGATAGGTCACTTACTGACTCTATCACACTATGATTTTGCAGAAACTGACAGTTCTAGTTGTTCCAATAAAAGGTATCAAGTCACTTGCTTTTTTCTTCTCTCCCTCCAAAAGCATTTCCTCCCCACTCTATTCTACCATTGGATTCATTATTTCATATTAGAAAATGGGCAGGAAAAATAAAGGAACCTGACTGGCTGAAACACCATGCCAGGGATACATTTATTTTCCAACAATGCCATCCAAAAAATGAGTGCTAGTTCAGAGTGACCCATTACATAGGGTATCTCTGGTCACGAATTTTGAAACTCACCAGCCATTTTTCCACCTTCTTTATTATGAGAAACTTCTGCACTAATCACCGCGCTTTTATTTCTCTCACATAAAGTAAACTAGATTTTAGCAATCTTTTCCCCTTTGACAACCAAAAATAAAACAACTTTTGTAACTAAAAGTAGTAGTGCTAGTGTGTCACGTGCTCAGTGCTACCCCAACATAGCCCAGCTCATGTTCACTTCACTTTGGCTTGACCAAAACCAACAGAAAATGAATACTTGCTGTTTTAAAATAAAGATCGTTGAACTGAACTATGGAGTAGATTTGTAATGATGCTCCATCTGTCAGTCAGCCATATCTGCTGTAGTCTGCTCAAATGGTTGGAAGAGTGGCAACTGGGGTTTAACGCAAAGAAGTGCAAGAAAGAACATGCACATAGGGAAGAGAAACCCTGAAACCACCTATTGGCTGGGAGGGGAGTTGCTGGCAGTCACAAGGGAAGAAACTGGGTGTCATCATCACAGATGACCTGAAATCATCCAAGCAGACCTCTAAAGTAGTAGGTAAGGCTAGAGGGATGTTGAGGTGTATTAGTAGGGGCATCACAAGTCAGAAGAGGGAGGTAATAATCCCTCTTTAAAAGACACTGGTTAGGCCCCATCTGGAGTACTGCGCGCAGTACTGGAAGCCACACTTTCACAAGGACATTAACCAAATTGAGGCAGTCCAGAGAAGGGCAACCAAAATGGTGCAGGGACTCCATCAGAAAGCATATGAGGACAGATTAACTGAATTCGGTATGTACACCCTAGAGTAAAGGAGGGAGACAAGCGATATGATTGAAACATTCAAACACCTTACGGGCATTAACAAGGTGAAAGAGTCTAACATGCTTTAATATAAGAAAAATAGCAGGACAAGAGGACACAGCACGAGATTAGAGGGAGGCCGATTAAGGGGTAATGTAAGGAAGTTCTTTTTCACAGAAAGGGTGGTGTATGCATGGAACAGCCTACCTCAGGAAGTGGTGGATATGAATACAGTGCAGGGCTTCAAACAGGGATGAGATAGGCATAAGGGAGCAATACAGATGAATATGAATAGATTGGCCATTGACAGAGCAAAGGCCTATGGCACAGTCATAAGGTAGAAAAAGAAATGGGCAGAACTGGATGGGCCTTGTGGTCCTTATCTGCCGTCAACTTCTATGTTTCTAAATGATATAAGTAATGATTTGTGTAAAAACTGGCATCATCCAAAAGAGGACAATGTGAGGCCTGAAAGCTTGTGTTCTGAAAAGTTCTTGTTAGTTCAAAAAACAAAACAAAAAGGTATCAAATCACATTCTTTGTTCATATGTTGATACAGAACTAACATAGTCTGAATGAAAACCAATCTCAGTCAGACAAAGCTGGTCTTCTAAGGAGATTCTTGGAAATCAAGAGCTAGGAAGAGATAATTGTCTTAAGTACAGTAGGCGAGTAAAGATTCTTTCATTAATCAATGTCAAAGAGATTTGGCAAAACTCTGCTTGTAAAACTGCAGCCATAATAGGAAGCATCTGCATGCCTAGCAGGTAACAAAGTTTGATCTTAGGACCTGTGCTTCCTGAAAGAGTTCCATGTATAAATGTAAGTCAGGAGCATTTTATTCCCTCCCAAGTGTCTTTGTGCCCATGCTACCTATCTGCAGTGACTTTTAAGGGCTCTCTCTTGGCATCCTGCAGAGATTTATATCATGAGGCGGTCTATCAGCTATGGATGAGTGGATTGGTTGCGTCAGGCACTCTGTCAAGTTTTGGCCTGGTGATGGAATGCAACATGTTGGTGTAACCCTGGCACCATTATGCCAAGGGCTACTACCCCTGCCTGCTTCCCTGACTGCAGGTTGAGGGGCCTGGGTTCACTATCAGGGGTCGCTTGTGATGTCACTACCAACAATAACACTACAACT
The DNA here is from genome assembly GCA_016271365.2 of Neoceratodus forsteri. Taxonomy (NCBI): domain Eukaryota; kingdom Metazoa; phylum Chordata; order Ceratodontiformes; family Ceratodontidae; genus Neoceratodus; species Neoceratodus forsteri. The sequence continues at coordinate 168,195,842 of CM028131.1, read as the reverse complement.
ATGATGCCTCCACCCAAAGTAATGATTTAGAGGGTTAGGTCTCGAACTGATACAGCCCTCTAGAAAGCTATACCTACCCACAGCCCCACCTAGTGGCCCCACACTTGAAATAACAATAACCACCTTGCTTTGCATTCAAGTCATCATTAATGGAGAGTGCTTATAATGTGCTCACAGTGACCACTTACCAACAGGCTCTGGAAGTCTGCATTCACCCAGTGCACCTGTGAAGAGCAGTTACCAGCAATAACACAAAATCTTCAGTTGTTTACATTAAACCAGCACTCAGTAATAATATGCTCATGGACCAGATTAACATTTAAACATCAAACACTTTGCAGATGAATTATGCTGAAATGTGAGTTGCTTTGTCTGCTATGTCTGAAATATTTGCTGTGCTTAAATTATTAAAGTTTTTTTGCACTAAAATGGAATCCAATCTGTGGTTCTACAAGGAGTGGTGGAGCATACAAAGTGTCGGTTTTAACTTTTAAAAGCAGGTGCCGGTTTCTCTTGTTTGCTTAAACAGTTTTCCTTTATGCCTATCTCATGCATGATTTGTAGCCATCATTGTTTTCACCCCGACCACCCCTGCTGGAAGACTGCACCAGGCATACACCACACTCTCAGTGATGAAATACTTTCTCACACTCCTCCTTAACTTTCCTCTCTGTTGCATTGTTGCATGCCCTCTTGTTCTTGTACACTTTTTCTGAAAAATGTTCACTTCATGTGCCTTATTCACCCCCATTAGATATTTAAAGGTCTCGATCATGCCTCCTCTCTTCCAGGGTGTACATGTTCAGGACCCTTAGTCTCTCCTCTTAGGGAATTTGTTGCTGCACGTACACTATTTTTGTTGCCCTTATTTTGATTACCTTCACCCTATGTCCTTTCAGAGGTGTGATTTCTACAACACCACCTCCCTCCTTCTGCTGGTGATATCCTTTCCTATGCACCCCAGCATCCACTGGCTTTCCCTACTGCTTTGTTACATTGCTTTGCCACCTTAAGGTCATATGTTATGATTACCTCTAGGTCCCTTTCCCGTTTATTGACCATCAATACCTCTCTCCCATTCTATACTCTGCCTCTGGGTTTCTACACCAAGGTACATGATTTTGCACTTTTTTTTGCATTGAAACCCAACTGCCATACCTATGACCATACCTCAAACTTTCTTAGGTCTCTATTCATTCTCTTCATCCTCACTGGAGTGTCCACCCTATTTCTGATCTTGGTATCATCTGCAAAGAGGCATACCTTCCCTTACAGTTCTTTTGCAATGTCACTTATAATAACATTAAAGAGGACTGGACCCAGTGCTGAGCCCTAGAGGAACCCTTCTGGTCATTCTCCCTTCCCCTGAGTGAGTGTCATTAACCAGCACCCTCTGTCACCTGTCAGCCAATTTCTTGCCCAGTGTTCCATTTTGGTTCCCACCTCCAAGCTTCCCAGTTTTTTTCTATGAGCCTCCTATGTGGCTCAGTGTCAAAGGCCTTGCTGAAGTCTACGTAGGCCATGTCCACCACTCCCCCGATCTATTTCTCTCGTCACCCAGTCAAAGATATCTATCAGGTTTGTCTGATATGATCTTATTTCTGTGAATGTGTGCTGCTTTGGGTTCTGTAACCTGCAGGATGCAAGGTAATGAAAGTTTACTCATTTGGAAAAGGTGATTGTGGGAAACTATCACTACAACACTTCAAGGGGTAATGAACTGTAGTGCTGTAGAGATGGTGGCCACCAATGGTCACTTCTAAAGGAAAGACTGATAGTAGATTAGCTTGCATCTGGGGAGCTGGATTCCTATGTTCACCTGATAGACTGATGGTTAAGGGAAACATGCAACAGATTTGAAATCCCACCCCTTAGTCCTAGGACCTCTCAGGTATCTGCAGATTGATTTTTTCCATAGCTGTGAATGAATTATGTTAATTGGACAACACAGATGCCACGTTAGAAACATAGACTTTGATGGCAGATAAGGACCACTTGGCCCACGCAGTCTGCCCATTTCCCTTCCTATTGGATAAGCTGCAGATTCTAGTTAACCAACAGCCTACTTCCTGCAACCCCCCACTACAATTGCCTTATGTCTGTCCCATGCATGTTTGAATTCCCCCACTATTTTAGACCCAACAACTTCCCCAGGAAGGCGGTTCCATGCATCCACCACTCTCTCCGTGAAAAAATTTCCTTACATTACCCTGAGGCAGTCCCCTCTATCTTTAAATTGTGCCCCCTTGTTCTTACACATCTCTTTTCTGAAAGATGCTACCCTCCTGGACTTTGTTGATTCCCTTGAGGTACTTAAAAGTTTCTATCATGTCCCCCCGTCCCTCCTTTCATCAAGGGTATGCATATTAAGCTCTCTCAGTATCTCTTCATATGGTTTCTGATGCAGACCCTGCACCATTTTAGTTGCCTTCTTCTGGACTGCTTCCATCCTGTCTATGTCCTTGAGTAGATGGGGTCTCCAAAACTGCACACAGTATTCCAGATGGGGTCTCGCCAACTGTCTGTACAGAGGGATAACCACTTCCCTTTTTCTACTTGTGATGCCCCGTCCTATGCATCCCAGTATCCCCCTGGCTCTCCTTACTGACTTCTCACATTGCTTACCCACCTTTAGGTCATCTGATATGACTACCCCCATGTTCCTTTCCATTTTTGTTGTTGCTAGTACCTCCCCTGCTATTGTGTACTCTTCTCCTGGGTTTTGTTTCCCAGGTGCATTACTTTGCACTTCTTTGCATTGAATCTAAGTTGCCATATGTCTGACCATTCCTTCAACCTTGCCAAGTCCCTTCTCATCCTTTCTACCCCCCACTTGTGTATCAGCTCTGTTACAGATCTTTGTGTCATCTACAAAGAGGCATACCTTTCCTTCCAGACCCTCTGCAATGGCACCTATAAAGATGTTAAAGAGGACTGGACCCAGTACTGAGCCCTGAGGTACTCCACTAGTAACCCCCCTTTCTTCGGAATGTGTTCCATTCACTATTACCTTCTGTGTCCTGTTGTGCGCCAGTTTGCTACAGGCTACCACCCTGGTACCCACTCCCAGGCTGGCTAACTTGATTATTAGTCTTTGTGCAGGACTGTGTCAAATGCCTTGCTAAAGTCTAGGTAGGCCATATCCACAGCCCCTCCATGGTCTATTACTTTGGTCACCCAGTCAAAGAAATCAATTAGATTTGTCTGACAGACCTTCCTGCTGTAAATCCATGCTGCTTTGGGTCCTGTGCCCTGCTGGCCTCTAGGTACTCAACAATTATTTCTTTCAGAAGTGATTCCATCATTTTCCCTACCACTGAGGTCAAACTTACAGGTCTGTACGTTACTCAAGAACAGATCGCAGTGACCAGATAATGATAGATGGAGACCCATATGTGAGAAATCAGCAAGTAGTCTCTTTATTCTAATACCTACTAGACATGACAAAACTACTAGTAACATGGAGGAGAGTTCACATTTCATAACATATTCTGGTCCCAGAGTGTCAACTTCTCTAAAGCAGGGCCCTGGAGTGTTGTACAGATACAGTATGCTCCCACAATCACCTTTATCAGGTGAGTAAACTTCGTCTGTGGGTCGCAGTCTCTGCAGTACTCCCACAGATTACTTCATGGGTTCTTATGTCCAACTGTTAGGTTGAAGATACCAGAGATACCAGTACTGCAGCATGGAAAAGGGGGTTATTCCATTTTTCTTATGGTCCTCAAGAGAATGGGAGATCTACATCCCATGCTTGATCTAAATACTTAAATCAATAGTACAAAAGAAATTTAAAATAAAAAACATCTGAACAACACCAAAGGCGATATACCAAGCAGCCTTTCTAATCTCCATCAATATGAAGGATTCCTACTTTCATATCCCAGTCAGATTGTCACATCACCGATTCCTCAGGTGCACCAAAATGGGACAACATTACCAGTATCAGGCATTGCCCTTCAGCCTAGTGTCTCCCTCCCAAAGTATTTCTAATGGTGACAGTAGTCCTGATGGCACACCTTAAAGAAAAAGGAACACACATAATACCCTACCTGGATGAGTTGCATATAAGGGCAAGTTACATCAGCATACCTTAAGAGACACCCTAACGGTAATAAGAGTGCTACATGCACACAGCTGGGTGGCCAAATTAGAAAAGGGTACTACCATCCCAACTAACAACTAGAGCATCTCGGAATGATGATAGACATGCCGCTCCAATTCATTACCTCATGGGTGGTAAAAAAGCAATAAATCAGTTCCCAGGTGGGAGAGAGAGTGACCATTATGGGATCAGGATGTCAATCAATTTCTATGAATCAATCACTTTTATTTCTATACTGGAGGGTATGTGAGCAAAAATGCTCATTTTCACAAATGTCCAGTGTAGGAAATACAATAGATGAACACATATATAGGCCAATGGAATACATAGGACATACAATGAACTACTTATGATATACAATGAAGTAAATATATTATATATACAGGTGTATAGAAGTACATTATGTATACACAGGTGTATAGAAGTACAAGGAACTAACAAGTGCAAAATAAAACTAGCATATTACATGGGCAAAATCGTACAAGAGTTGGCCTGAAGGCAGACTGATAAACAAAAATGTTTTCAGGTATTGCATAGGGCAGAGAGTTTTAGTACACTTGGTGAGGACAAGAAAAGTGTGAGTGACATGGGGGAGAAAGAGCCACTGGGATTTACCGAGAGGGCCATGGATGAAGCCTATCAGGGCAGCTGCAGGTGGACGATAGGAGGATGTGCTCCTTTAGGGAGGAGTTGAAAGAGTATATGGACCCACAAGCCTGGATTTCAGGGGGTAGATTGTTGTAAAGCTTTGTTCCCTTGAAGTAATGGAGTTCTGGGCATGCTTAATCCTGTAGAAAGGGGTGTCAAAAACCAGACTTGTAGCACGTCTAGTCAAAAGCCCAGGCTCTGCAAGTCGGAATAGGGAGATAATGCTGGGGGGAGGGATATTGAGGTATATCTTATGTAGGAAGGAGAGCATCTTAAGATGGAATCTTCCTTCTAGAGTGAACCACTCAAGGGAGGAATAAAGTGAGCAGTGGTGCGATTTCCAGGGGAGACCAGTGATGAAACGTGCTGTGCTGTTGAACGTGACTCTAAGTTTGGAGAAAAGGAGGGTTGAGGTAGGGGAAGAGAAGACAATAGATCTGTAGTTGATAAGGGGCAGGGATAGAGAGCTAGTGAGGCGAAGTCTGGATGCAGGGATGAGGAACTTTCTAATCCTGTAGAGCAGACCAAGTCTGACATGCACCTTCTTTATGAGGTGACCGATCTGGAGATTGTATGAGAGGTGGGGGTCAAGGTGGAGACCTAGGTTTTTAAATATTGACGCCTCTTCAATGAGGTTGCCAGAATTATTGAGGAGTTTAAAACCACGGGCTGGGGCTTTCCTGGGTCCCAAGAAGATCACGAGCTTGGTCTTTTTTGGAGTTGAGGACAAGGCCATTACCAGACAACCAGGAGTGAAGCTTCATGAAATCAAATTGCAGATTGTGGAACATAGTGGAGGGTTATTTTATCACTGCAGAAAAGGGCTGTGTCATTGGCGTAAAGGACAATTTGAGTGGAATGCCATATTGAGTGAAGGTTATTTATGAAGAGTGAGAAAAGAAGTGGGCCCAGAATTGATCCCTGGGGGACACCATATTTAATTGGACATTCTGAGGAGAAGTGGCCTTCGATTGCAGTCTTGTGGGATCTCCTAGAGAAGTAGCTACTGACCCATTTTATGACATCATCAGAAAGATGTAGGCCTTTTAGAGTGTTAAGGAAGAGCACATGGTCCACAAGGTCGAAGGCCTTCATAAGGTTGACAAAAATGGAGCCAGTGTACTGGTCTTTGTCATTAGCTATAAAGATTTCACTGGTGAACCAGACCAGTGCTGTTTTGGTGCTGTTCCCATATCTGAACCCATGCTGGGCACTAGAGAGTACGTTGTTGGATTCCAGGTAGTTGGAGAGTTCAGCATGCGCAACCTTCTCTATAATTTTTGAGAGAGGGGCAAGTAGGGAAATAGGACAGTAGTTGCTCACCTCGTTTCTAGGCCTGGACTTGAATAAGGGTCTGATGGTGGCAGTTTTCCAGATGGCGGGGAAGAAGCCAGAACAAAGGGAGTGGTTCAGTAGGCTGGTAATAGGGACTGCCAAGGCATTGATGGAGAGTTTAAGATTTGTTGTTGATCTGGCCCCTGGCTGCCCCTATTTCTGAAAGTTGAACCCTCAGTGAGGAGGGGTAGAGTCCCTTGTTCAATCAGTCCTATAGAAAAATGAGAATTTGAAATATTGAGACTTGTTCTGGAATGATGTCAAGCATTGCACACCATCTGGTGAACACTGCCTAGTGTCTTTTGTATGTGCCTGTCATCGAGGCCTTCAGTTTTATCAATGTGCTCATTGAGGACCATACTGCAGCGCACAGATATCCTCAATGGAAGCCTCATTCTTTTCTGCCCATGAGGTAGCAATCATTCTAGTGGAGTGAGGTTGTATGTCTTTCAATGCAACAGCATTCTGTGCTTTGTAGACTCTCTAATAATTCTCTTTATCTATGATGCAGTCATGGACTTGGACACAGTCAAGCCCATCTTGTGCTCCTTGGTAATGATGAATAGGTGGTTTGTGCGCTTGAAGCTTTTGGTTCCATTCGAGTAAGTATAGGTTACTGAACCACTGGAGGAAGGGAAGGAGACACAAGTCCATTAGAAGGGGAAAGAGTCCTAAAGGAGCTTGCAAATTTGAGAGTGGCAAGGCTATTGGGCTGGATGGGGAACCTCCAAGCATATTGAAGGAGTTCAGGGAGGTACTTCTAACAGCCCTATTTGATAACTCACTAGATACAGGGGTGATCTGAGAGGATTCGAAAAGGTCCTGCTGTATAAGAGTGGCAGCAGGGAAGAAGATGGCAACTGCAGACTGGTCAGTATAACATCAGTAGTGGGGAACTAATGAAGTAACTTCTAGTGGAAAGACTGGTAGATTGTGGGTCAGAATCTCTACAACGCTCAAGGGGGTAATGAATGGGAGTGCCATAGAGATATGGTCCCACAATCACTGTTACCACATGAGTAAGCTGCCATTATAGAGTGATCTACATTTTTCCTTTTCCAGTCCTGTGGGAGCACCCATGTAGAGCTCCACTAGTACCACTGGATGTACCCCATCTGGCCACACAACCCTGTCCTCTCTCAGATCAAAAGTTTCTTCGGGACTCTTTCCTATCAAATGAACCTTGTGCTTCTTCCCTCCCTCCAGTGCCATTGTAACTTATATGTGGCCCATCCCCTTCACTTTCCACTGTGAAGACAGAACAGGAGTATTTGTTCAGGATATCTGCTTTTTCCTTCTCACTGTCTGCACAGTCTCCTTCTGCACCACTCAGCCTCACAATTCCTTCCCTTGTCTTTCTTTTTTCACTTATATATGTAAAAAATGTCTTGCCTCTTTGTTACCCACATCAGCCATTATTTCCTCAGTTTATGCCTTAGAGACCCTCACTGCTTTCTCTGCTTCCCTTATATCTGCTAAACACTGCCCCTTTTGTCCTTACTCTTGCTACTACTTTCATTGAGAACCATAGTTGTGTCTTTATCCTCCTGGTTGTGCTCACCTTTCTTGCAGAGAGGTTTGTTGCCCTCACTATTCCATCCCTTAATCAGTCCCACTGTCCCTCCACCCCATCAGGATAATCCCATGTCTCTGAGACATTCACCAAGTTTTAAAAATGCTGCCCTCCTGAAGTTCAGGACCTTTGACCTTGTGTGGTTGCCTCCACTGATGTTCTAATGTTAAACCACATTGTTCCAGCGACCACTAGTACCCAGGTGACATCCCACACTGATGTCCACAACACTGTCCTTATTTATAAACACCAGGTCCAGTCTTGACCCATCCCTAGTGGGTTTCCTAGACTAGTTGCCTCAGAATCACCACCTGCAGGGAGTCTAGGATAACCTTGCTTCTAACCAAAACCTTGGATGGGAGGCTCCAATAAAAACCTGCTAGATTGAAGTTCCCCATCAGCAATAACTCCCCTTTATCTATCATCTTGCTAATGGCTTCTCACATTTCCTTGTCTAGAGCCTCCCGCTGTGCTGGAGGTCTGTAAATCACCCCAGTGTGAATGGAGGCTCTGGCTGCTGTCTCCAGGGTGACCCACTGTACTTGCAGCCCTTCTTTATGCCCTTGAATTTCTGTTGTCTTGATATCTTCCCTGATATATAACACAACACCCCCACTCAGCTTTATTTCACTTGCTATCCTTTCTGAACTACATGTATCCTGGTACAGCAATGTCCCAGTACTGGTTTCCTGTGCACCATGACTCAGTAAGAATAACTATGTCTGGGTCCATCTCCCCCATGATAGCCTTGAGATCTGGAATTTCATTTAGAAGATGTCTTGTATTTGCACACACATAACTTTCCACATCTTTCTCCCACCCTACTTGTACACGTACCACACTGAACACTCTCATAGCCCATGGAAGCTATCAGGCAGGAAAAATAGCATATTGTGTCAACAGCCCATGCAGGTCATATCTCAGTCTTTTCCAGTGCAACAGGTATTTATAATCAATCCCTAGCTGTTCTTGATCATCTAGGTATGTCTGCACCGAAGTGAGTGCAGACATCCTGATCTCTGGCTGTGACTGCACTACTTCTTTGGTTGCAGGTTCTCCCTGGGAGAGAACTGACCCTAGGGGATTGGAGCCTGTGGCTTGCTGCTGTGGATCCACTTTGGAGGATACAGAGTGTGTTACTGAGGAGGACAGGTACATGGAGAAACTTGTTGATGTTGAAGACAATGCATTTCTTTGTGCCAGATGCACTGGGCCATGTTCACTTTGCTGTGAGTGCTGCTGATTTGTCATCATGTGTATGTATACTAGCCCTATCAACACCACACTGTACTTATTCAGCTCTGTCTTGCCTCCAGGACACCTTTCCATGCCTGTAATGTGGATCAAACATGGTTACAGCCACATTCTGTAGGGCTTGGACTCCATTATGCTGTATAACTGCCTGTTTGTAGTCATAAATTCCAACATCTGCTCCAGCAGGGTACTTCTGGTCATAGTAATCCTTGAAGATACACACCATGAACTAAACAGTCCAAGACACAACCATGCAGCTCTCAAAGAAGGGCGGCAAACCCAAAGTAACAACAAAATCCAAAAAAGAGAGCGCAGCTGAACCTCGAGCACTGGAATGTAAAGACTTGTTAGTGTAGACAGAGGTAGTCCACAATTGAGTATCTTACAGTGCAAATACTCCATGATTTATTCGAAATAAAGTCTCCACAGTAAAAAATAAATTGGTTAAATAACCAGTGCAAAAGAACTTCTGCAGGTCAATTAACACCCCTAGTGCCTTGACTCTCGTGAGTCTTCAAAGGGGGTCATATTTGCATTCAGTTTCTTCTGCTTTCGGTGTTTATCAGAGCCTGCTGCAACACCCAAAACCATGGTATCGCCTGGCTGATGCTTGTGTTTGCAGCAATTACAGTTTGAGTGGCATGTTTGAAGGTTTTCCAGATCTGAATGAAGCTATCATCCTCCACTGAACTAGAGGGAAGGAAAGGTATGCACTATGATGACCATGGTGCATCATAGTGTAGTCATGAGGGCTTTGACTTTCTCAGTTAAATGTTTCAGCATGTACAGTGTGGAAACTGCCTTTGTGAGGTTCACAAACCACATGCATAAGGCTCTAGATATGAGTAATTTTCTTGCCAATGAGTGTGTGGACCTCACCAAAGCATTCAGGGTGGTTGATCATAGTTTGCTTCTTAGTCTGTTGACTCAAATGCATTTTTCAATTGATGTATCTCGGTTTAAAAATTATTTAAGCTGTAGGGTCCACAAGACCTGAATTCAAAATATTATCTTTCATTAATTAAATGTTAGTATGTGGTGCTCCACAGGGATTAATCCTGCAGCCTCATCTGTTTTTTCTTTCTAAACACTGCACTTTCTGCCTGCTTTCTATGGAAATGGTTTTGTACGCAGACAGTGCAACGAGCTTCAAAGACAGAAATATAATGTTGGTCAAAATAATCAAGCTTCTGAAGTCTGATTTTAAATGATTGAAAATGGGTTTGCTCAACATCACCCAGTATAAACAGAAAAAAAAGATTGAAGTTATGGGATTTACTGGTCCTCAAAAATTATTTCTTTATCCTTTTCAGATTTTTGATAGTAATATAGAGCAAATAGAATTTGTAAATGAGCCCAGATATGTGGGAGTTACTTTGGCAGCATTCTTTCTTATGAACCACATCAATCTTCTTGTCAAGGCAGCACATCAGAGAAGTCCAAAATTGTTTAACACCTGAATCTAAAAATACACCAGTGGATGACTTGTTGCTTTAGTTATTGATTTTAGGATGCCTGGGATGCTTGCTTATGTTTTGGCTGCAGAGGGGGTACTGTCCAAGGTAAGGGTGTTTTCATAATTCTGCTTGCAAATTCCAAACAAATTGCCACACAGAACCCACCTCTGTAGTTTGTATGAAATGGCTAGTCACCTTTCTTTGGAGTATTGTACCAAGTTAAACACGTCAGTTTTCCTCCATAAAACAGCTATAGGACTCTACCCACTTAGTATTCAAAACATAATTTTCTATCTGGTTATACCAAGGGCTCCAGATCACAGAATAAGCAACTTTTTAATAGACCATTTGTGAGCAATGGCTTGAGACAGTGATCCCTGGCATACAGGGCAACCTCATGGTACAGTAACCTACCAGTATATGTGTCTTCCTACTCATCTATTGTACATTTTACATAGGGCTGTCAGAAATTATTGTATAGACAAGCTTGCTGTAATTATGTGTAGATACTGAATGTTATTTGTTTTATTTATGTGTTACAGTATATTGTATTCTATGTAGTGTATGAAATTGAGAAATTTCGTTACGCTAAATGTTTTGCAAAATTCTCACATTTTGCAAAATATTTTGCAGGTGTGAAATGTGAAATTTCACATGAACATTGTGACATTTCACCCCAAAATTGCAAAATTCCACCCACAAATGGCAAACTTCCCTATGAAATGTGAACTTTTGCAATTTTCGGGTGAAATTTCACAATTTACAGGCAAAATTTTGAATTTCACACCCACAAAATATTTCATGAAATGCATGAATTTTGCTAATATTTTGCACAATTTCACTGGCTAAATTTTATTTCACAACATCTCTAATTCTATGTTAACTGGACACTTGTGAAAAAGGGCTGATTTGCTCACGAAGGATTTCCATACTAATAAAGGAACACAATAAAATCAATATAAATTTCACCTTAATGACACCTTCTGTTTCAAGCAGCTTTGGCAATCCCATTACTAGCTTGAAATGCCCTCATCTGCTTACTGGTTCTGTAGAATGGGTGAAATGTTCACATATCTGGTGGAAAATAACTAAAATACTGTCAATATTTTTGTCTGCCTTCCGGAAGTCATGTGCAATCAAACTTAGGCAGTGTGCAAAACACAACACATAGTAAAAATACCTAGCATTAATAGCCTTTACAGCATTACTAAGATTGCACTGGAAATGAACCAAGATTGAAATGTCAGCTATTCATCAGTTTGAATGTTCAGCTCTGCCAAAATGTTGATAGAGTTGTGCTGGACAGAGTCCACACAAGTCATGCTAAGTATAGCCTGTTGTTGCATACGTGTGTGTGTGTGTGTGTGTGTGTGTGTGTGTGTGTGTGTGTGTGTGTGTGTGGGGGGATTTGGCATGTAGTTGAGTGACATGACTTTGCAGCATATTTATGGGTAGGAACTGAGCTGAGTGTGTGGTGATGCACATGTTCAAGGATGCTGCTTGAGGGGTGCTCCACATATCTATTTTTAGGTAAATAGCATCAAGCACCAAATGACTCTGGCTATATGAAACATATACTTTCAGATAACGGTATAGTTCAGGAACTGCCATAGTTGAAAAACATGTGCACAAATTAACAATCTACTTAAGCACTGCACCTCTCATTAGATTACTGAAAGCAGAATTTTCAATAAAAGATTATGGCAGCATATCAGCCTATCTTAGGCTACTCATGTTGATGCATGTCAGCATTGCCAATATTTTTTTTGCCATTTTTGGCCAGGAAAGACATACTATGCCAAGGCTTGTTTACAGGTGTATCCTTGGGGCACTGAGAAATTAAGTGATTTGCTCGTGATCAAACAGAATGCAAGTAGTGGCAGTAGGATTCAAGCCCAGGTCTCCAGGCTTGCAGCTCAGTGTTCTTTGCCACTACACTATACTGCTACCCATATAATTGGATCAGACCCATACAACATCAATTTTGAGCAATAACATTCTTATTTTTTTAGTTTATTTTATTCATTAATGGTATTGAATGCTGTCACTGAATCCCATAAAGAAGCCCTAACCATTTTTTCATTTCTGCCAGTGTGGAATAAAGATCTTTGGAAATGATGCTCTGACAATTAATGTTCACTGCCTGGGCCTCTTTCATGATGTGAATAATTGCATCATTTTCCAGGGCATTATCCAGGCCAAAAGGAGACATCATAAGAATAACTTTGGAAAGTTTCCTGCAGAAAAGGGAGAGTGATCAGCGGTCAATTCTGAGGTTTACCCTGGTATCGCCATTTCATTCTGTGGTTTTGGTACCATAAGAACCCCTGTCCCCTCAGTCTCCTCATCAGACAGTCATGTTGTCACCTTCCAAAGAGCATTCATCACAGAAGTAGCCTTAAAAGGCTTCTTTATTAGACTGTCACCAAATCAAGACAATAAAGGAAATATTTCCTTCCATATCCTGGTTGGCCTGGTATTGTGGTGAGGTAAGTCCAAAGCCTCATCAGTGACCTCTGTTAAAATTCTCCAACCATTGCTGAGACACTAAGGTTGGAAACTGCTTGTAGCTCTGCCACTAAAAGTGCTGTGCAGCTATTAACAATAGGCAGTGTCCCATCACCAAATTTGTCATTGTGTTCACCAGCTGGCATTGTCACTGCAAATGCTATGGTTTCGGTGACTGCTTCTGAATTATTTCAGCACCTTCTTCATCATTGTCATCAACAATTACTATGTCAATAGCCTAGCCTTCACAACTGTTGCTTCTATCAACATCAGCTATTGACTCCTCAGGGTGTTGGCCCCGACATCGACCCTATGCTGTAGTGAGGATACTGTGGTTTATAACCTTGGGACTCACACTGAGGAGGCATGTTTTCAAGCTCTGTTACATCTCATGCAAGATAAGCTGGGATTTGCTGTTAAGGAAGAGGATTTTGCCAAAGGGGATACGTATGAATGCCCTTGTGTCCCCACCTTATCATCTGTAATGATTCTTTTAATTATCCTGGTTTGGAGGATGTCACTATGGCTGCTTGGTGCAGACCTAGTAATTTACTGACTGTCCCTCACAATGGACAAAAAAGTTCATGCCACCCAACCTGAAGCTGACTTGGTGGTTATAATGGCTGCTCATGATAGAGCCTGGGTCCCTGGAACATGAGCTCTTTGTCTCTTTGAAACTAATGTATTTATTTATTTAAGATTTTCATTAAGAGGACATTCCAAGCAATTTCCTTGTTTCCAGATGCACTCTGGGGTAAAGGATAATGGGAGCACATTTGTATACATAGTAACAATAAGCAGAAACAAAAAATTGTAGGCTAGCAATAAGGCTGACACTGAATAATTGAAGACAGTCAGGACTCCTTCTTATATTTGATGTTATGAATGATCCATATTTATGGACCAATTTAGGGCTGGTATTTAAAGATGACAACTATAACCTTAGAGGTCACCTGCTGCAGCTACAACATTGAAAATGTAATTTAATGCCATGGAATGGTTTCTCTACTACGATCACCAAGCCCTGGAATGCTTTACCAGTAGAGGTGATAACTAGCAGTTCCAAGTCTATGTTTATAGATCCCTACTGGATACATTGATCCTTTCTGGAACTACTCTTAGTTATTATTAGTCCAAAGGAGCAATCATGTGCCTTATGACTCTCTGGTTTCTGTTCAATTTTAGTATGATTCTTAGCATGAACGGTACACAAAATAGGCTACTATATCGATTCAGGCAAGATAAGCAATACAGTAGGTAGCACTGAGCATAGTGGGGAAAACAGTGCATAGCAGACAAGCATAGATAAAGATTGAATTTTGAGCTCATACATTTAGCTAACAGTATGTGGAAGTGACGAGAGCGCTGACACTGAGCATTAATTAACGCATCTGAAATCGAGCAGTATTCTGCTCAGTATGCCTTTCCTGGTAAAATGCTTAAATAAATAAATAAATAAGGGCCGTTTGTCACTTCCTTTTAGACACTAAAAAAGGGGGTGCTAAAATGGCATTTGATGGTAAGTGCTTGAGTATGAGGAGTAGGCTATAACTCAGAATAAGCAGTGAAGCACAGGGTGAAAGAGAGAGGACCAAAGAGTGCACAGGAGAATTAGCATGGCAACTGTAGTGGGGGTGAAGGGGTAGGTTAGGGAAAATTGCAGGTGGGGGAAGTGAAGGAGTGCAGGTGGGAGGAGAGGTTGTGGGGTGAGGAGGCATTATGTATCATGGTGGGCAGTGAGTTCCAGGGCTTGGGAAAGCAGTAGGAGAAAGCAGCCTGGCCAACAGAAGATGACCTGATGGGGATGCAAGGGACCGAGCATCCATGTTTCTCAGGGAGTGGGATGATGTGGAGGGTTGAGAGGGAGGATGACAAGTAGGAGGGAAGTGTGCTGAACCAAAACTTGCCAGAGAGGGTGGTACAATAAGCCAGACGCCAATCATGGAGGGAAGCGAGATTCAGGGTTTGGTATAAGGAGCAATGGTGAGTGCATGGGGGACAGCTGAGAACAAAGTGGCAGAAGGAGTGGTAGAAGATGTTCAATCTAGCTAGGAAGGATTTGGGGATGGCACTATAGACTACATCACCATAGTCAAAAGTTGGGAGGATCATTCTCTGTAGAATTTCTTTGCAGGCCAGCGAGGGAATGCATTCACAAGTCCGGTATAGGTCTCCCAGTTTCTGGAGTAGTTTCTTATGAATGGCAACCACATGACCAGCTAAATCAAAATGCTTCTTGAGCCAGATCCCAAGGTACCTGAATGATGCTATGTCTTCTAACTTGGACCCATCACGAGTGAGGAAGGATGGGAGGAAAGGGAGCCTGGTTAGTCTCTGCCTTGTGCCAAAGGCATGGAGACAGTTTTCTTGGCATTTAGAAATAGATGATTGGTGAGTAGCATATGTTGGACACTGTCAAAGTGCTGCTGTAGAGGGCACGCTATCTCTGGAGAAGATGAACTGGATACATAGAGGACAGTGTAATCTGCATACATATGGATAGATGCTGTAACTGGGTAATACAATTACCTTTCTCAGGTTCTTGTTGGAACTGCACAAAAGTGAAGAAATGACAGACAAGTGGTGTCCAGCACATAAAGTGATTTATTTCTGGTATATAAAGCAGGCTTACAACCAAAATAGTGTGATCACTGGGAGAATACCTCCAATCTCTCCATCTTACCTATAGACAGCAATATGTCTCTTCTTCTCAGAGGAAAAAGGTGCAATGCAAAGGGTCTTATACCCCTGATAATCACTATAGCAACAAGTATAAAGATATATAAAAACATTATAATTGGTCAGTGGCAAATAACCTGACTCCTCACTAGCCTAGGAAAGCATGCTGAGCTGGCAAAAATAACAGATAGATAAAACAATGGTCTTGCATGTTCTGAAGGACACTTGTGGTTACATATGCAGTAGTAGTTCTGCACTATCACTAAAGATGGCAGTATTGTCTAACTAATTATTATACAATAGTATAGACAGACATATCTCCCAAGTGTTACAATTACAAACATGGCAACAGCATTATGATTCTCAGTAAGAATACAGTAGAACTCAGATCCTGATACTTATACTTGTATGATAAGTGCCTGTGCCTTAAGAATAGTGCATATACTTATAAGTATTGCTGTCTGTGAGGTAGAGGGCCAATCAGGGGTGCTGGTCCATGGAAAAGAATGCTTATGAGCAGAACGAGGGAAGATCATTAGGAAAAATGGACAGAAGAATCAAACCAAGGACAGACCCTCATGGTACCCTAGTGTGGATGGGAAGGGGTGGAGATCCTAATGCTGACTGATTGCCACCTGCCTGTTAGGTAGGACCAGAACCAGTAAGTGGCAGTAGATGACAGACCTGCAGCTGCGAGTTTATCCAGGAGAAGGGAATGTGAGACAGTGTAAAAGCCCTTGGTTAGATTGACAAAGACAGCAGATGTGATCAGGCTCTAGTCCATACCTGAGTGAATGGAGTCAGCATCAGTAGGGAGGTGACAGTGGAGTGGTTCTTGCAGAAGCCAAATTGGAAAGGGGTGAAAAAAGAGGAGGAGTCTAGGTTAGGAGAGAGTGAGGAGAGTACTATATGTTCCTGTAACTTGGCAAGAATGGGAAGGAGGGAAATGGGGCAGTAAGTAGGATCCCGACTGTTAGGGAGTGGAATAATGGTGGCATGTTTCCAAACAGTCAGGACAGAAGCTAGTGTGAATGAGATGTTTAGGAGTGCTGCTATTGGGTATGAGATGGCAGGGGCAGAGAGGTAGAGGAGCTTGGAATCAAGGCCATGTGGGCTTTTACCTTTGGAAGGGTTTAGGGCTAGGAGTACCTTGAGGGTAGAGGATTGTGATAGAGGGGAGAAGGAGAAAGGAGGAGCAGAAGTCACAGAGTGTGGAGGGGGAATGCAGGGAGGAGGAGTGGAAGGGAAAGAGAAGAGGAGGGAGGAGGCACAGGAGGTGAAGAATGTATTGAACTTACTGGCTACAGATTGATGATCTGACATGGTGGTGTCCGACACTCTGAAAATAGGTGCTGGAGGATTGCTAAGGGGAGAAAAGGGCATTAACCACCTTCCAAAATTTAGATGGGTGGTTTATGTTTGTCTGGAAGTTACTGGATAAGTAGTCAGCCTGGGCTTGTCTAACTAGTCTGGTGCAACTGTTACATAGTTGTCGGTGTCTTTGGTAGAGTGAAGGAGAGGGAGAATGCTTATGTTCTAACCGATGATGACATACAGAAATAGATTAGTTGCCTTATTAGTCGTTATAAGAACAGATCCAGAAGAAAATGGTGTAATACCTTTTATTGAAGCAACATAAATGTTACAAAAAGAGAACAATGTCTAAGTTTTCGGACCAACCAAGTCCTTCCACAAACACTTATTACATTATAACATTGATATAAGTCTCTGAGGAAGGACTTGGTTGGTCTGAAAGCTTAGACATTGTTTTCTTTTTGTAACATCTATGTTGGTCCAATAAAAGGTCTCAAACCAACTAGTGGCCTTCATGGAAGGGTGCGTCTGGATATTGTGGCAGTCACAGAAACATGGTACACAGAGAACCATGACTGGGATGTCAACATACTAGGGTACACCATCTACAGGAGGGACAGAAGGGTAAAAGAGGAGGCAGAGTATCTCTCTATGTAAGGAAAGGGATCAAAGCAACAGAACTAAAGGGTAAACAGGGAGGGGAGGAGAGGAGGCACTGTGGGTCACCCTAGAGACAGGAATGGCACCACCATCCGGACAGGTATTGTATACAGACCCCCATCTCAGGGGGAGGCAATGGACAAGGAAATGATAAAAGGCATCCTTAGAATGACAGAAAAAGGGGAGATACTGTTGATGAGGGATTTGAATATGCCAGATGTTAACTGGAGCACCTTGCTGCAGGCACATCAAGAGCAGGGTAATTTACTGATGCCCTACAGGGGGCATGCCTCAGACAGCTAGTGTTGGAACCCACTGGAGGGAGCAATCTTAGACCTGGTACTCTCAAACTGGGATGGAGAGAGGATCTCAAATTTAGAAGTGGGTAGCCATCTGGGAACAAGCGAAGACCAAACAGTGTGGTTCATGATGAACACAGCCGTAGAGAAAAGCCATACAAAAGCAAGGGTATTGGCCTTTAGGAGGGCTGACTTTGGGAAAATGGGAGAGTGCCTCAGAAAAGCACTAGCAAACAGGCGAGAGGGAAGGGTAGAAGAACAATGGGGAAAATCAAAACAGCCATCACAGAGGCAACAAGCCTTTGTGTGAAGCAAATCAACAAAGCAAAATGAAGGGAAAAAAACACTATGGTTCTCAAAAGAGGTGGTGGGGAAGGTTAGGGAGAAAAAGATAGCATTCAGAAAGTATAAGGAAACACAGAAGGAGCAGGACATAGCACTGTACCAGTTAAAGCAGAAGGAAGTAGGGAAGGCAGTCAGAATTGCAAAGGCCTACACTGAGAAAAATATAGCCAACTTAGTTAAGAAGGGGGATAAAACCTTTTATAGATACATTAGGGAGCGAAGAAAGACCAAGGCAGGGATAGTGAGGCTTTTTAAAGGGAAGGTGGGGGTCAGACAGAGGGTGACAGTGAACAAGTAGGGATACTGAATGAATACTTCTACTCAGTATTCACAAAAGAAGAGGAGGGGGAGGTACCTAAACCAAAGAACAGAAGCACTTTAGATAGGGGGGTAAATACCAGTCCATTCACAGAAGAAAGGGTCCTGAAAGATCTTCTAAAACTAAAGGTGAAAAAAGAATGGGGCCAAATGGGATTCACCACAGAATTCTGAAGGAACTAAGGGGAGAACTAGTGACACCACTAAATACCCTTTTTAACAAACCATGGGACGATGGTGTGGTACCTGAGGACTGGCGGAGGGCGGCTGTAATTCCCCTTCTCAAAAATGGGAGCAAGACAGAGACAGGAAACTATAGACCTGTTAGACTGACCTCAGTGATATGGGAAATGAGGGAATCACTTCTGAAGGAAAGAACTGTTGAGTACCTAGAGGCCAGTGGGGCACAGGACCCAAGGCAGCATGGATTCACAGAAGGAAGGTCATGTCAGATGAATCTAATAGATTTATTTGACTGGGTGACCAAAGTAGTAGACCAGGAAGGGGCAGTGAACATGGCCTACCTAGACTTTAGCAAGGCATTTGACACAGTCCCATACAAAAGATTAATAAACAAGTTAGGCAGCTTGGGAGTGGGTCTCAGGGTTGTATCCTGGTTAAAACATTGGCTGGACAACAGGATGCAGAAGGTAATAGTAAATGGAGTCCACACTTAAGAAATGGGGGTTACTAGTGGGGTACCATGGGGTTCAGTACTGGGACCGCTCTATATAGGTGACATTGCAGAGGGACTAGAAGGGAATGAATGCCTCTTTGCAGATGACACAAAGATCTGCAATAGGGCTGATACACAAGAGGGGGTGGAAAGGATGAGAAGGGACTTGGAAAGGTTGGAGGAATGGTCAAATGTATTGCAGCTCAGATTCAATGCAAAGAAGTGCAAAGTAATGCACCTGGGAAACAAAAACCCAGGGGAAGAGTACACAATATGGGGAGAGGTACTAACAACAACAAAAATGGAAAGGGACCTGGGGGCAGTCATATCAGATGACTTAAAGGTAGGCAAGCAATGTGAAAAGGCAGTAAGGGGGGCTGGGGGGATACTGGGATGCATAGGGAGAGGCACCATCGGCAGAGAACAAGAAGTTGTTATCCCTCTGTACAGACAACTGGTGAGACCCCATCTGGAATACTGCGTGCAGTTCCAGAGACCCCATCTCCACAAGGATATAGACAGGATGGAGGCTGTTCAGAGGAGAGCAACTAAAATAGTGCAGGGTCTGCACAGAAGCCATATGAAGAGAGACTAAATGAGTTTAATATGTATACTCTCGAGGAAAGGAGGGAGAGGGGAGACATGATAGAAACATTTTAGTACCTCAAGGGAATCAACAAAGTCCAAGAGGGTAGCATCTTTCAGAAAAAAAGATGTGAAAGAACAAGGGGGCACAATTTGAAGATAGAGGGGAGATGGCTCAGAAGCAATGCAAGGAAGTATTTTTTCCTGGAGAGGGTGGTGGATGAATGGAATGGCCTTCCTGAGGAGGTAGTGGGGTCAAAAGCAGTGGGGGAATTCAAGAATGCATGGGACCGACATAAAGCAATTCTAGTGGGGGTAGGAGGAAGTAGGCTGTTGGTTAACTAGGTTCTGCAGCTTATCCAATAGGTAGAGATATGGGCAGACTGGGTGGGCCAAGCCATCCTTATCTGCCATCAAAGTCTATGTTTCTATGTTTTCTCTGCTCCTCATCCAGCTTGCAGGTCTTCTGCATGTAGATTGTGTTTCTCTCCACCAGCAGCTTCAAGTGCCTCTGCACGTCCTCCCTACTGCTTCCAGGGTCCCCATTTCTCCAGCCCCGCTCTGACTGTCCCACACAACAGATGTCTCCAGGGGATGCTGAGGTGCACATTTAGGGGAATTAGGGTCACTGGGTGTCTGGTCTTCCATAGAATGCTGTCTCCATATTAACATTCTGGAGATGAGGGCTTTTCTTCTTGTCCTCCTTGCCGTCACCCCTCAAATTCAGCACATTCTGCTACTAGTCTGTATGGACAGCATTTGTGTCATACACTACCTCAACAAACAAAGTGATACCAACTCCTACCCCTTCAGCAGAAAAGCCATGGAGGTATGGGAGTGGGTCTTGGCACCTGACTTATAGGTCATGGCCATATTTCTGCCTGACTCTCTACTGTCCTAGCAGACTATCTCAGCAGGTCAGTTGCTTAATCCCATAAGTGGGTATTCCTGGATGACATGGATGCAGACCTCTTAACTCAATGGGGTTTTCCTGAGTTGGACCTGTTTACAACCCCATGCAATGCAAAACTGTCATGTTTCTGCTTGGTTGCTCAACAGCCTAGAGTTTTTGGTGTGACAAGCTATCATTCTCTTGCAAGTGAAGGTTTATGTATGCTTTCCCTACAGTCCCTCTAATTTACTGGTTATTGCCAAACTTCAGGCAGAAGGGAAATATTGATACTAGCGTCCCTGTTCTGGCCCAGACAAATTTGGTGTCCTCTGCTATGAAAGGTGTAGACAGAAACCCTATGCTGCTCACTTTAATGGTGGAATACATTTCACAGGAATAAGTCTGTCTGTTTCACCAAGCCTTTTATCATTGTAAGTACTTGCCTGGCTCCTTATGATGTAGAATTCTCAGACTTCAGTGTCTTCTGTATGGTTTCTGAGGTTCTGCTGTGGATTACAGCCTGTCTTCTTGACACCCAACTGCATGAAATAGAAACATTTCAGTATTTGAGATTCTTTTCACTTACTGGACTCCTTTTCTTCTGTAGTGCAGTATATCTTGGATTATCTCCTGTTCCTATCAAACCCTGCCTCCAGGACTGTTCTGTAAAGCTGCATATTGCCGCCATTTTGGTTTTTCATGCCATCACAGAGTTGGTCCTATAAATAGCATGGGCAGCATAACAGGAGAAAGGGTGTTGGAAAACCTTAAAGGGTTACAGTGAAATAAATCTATGAGACCTAACGGCTTACACACTAAGAGAGGAAACTGATAATGGTCCACCAACAAAATTTCTAGTGAGTTTGCCAGAAATTATACTGCACTTTAATGTGTTTGTCTTTGTGGGTAAGTTTTACATTCTAACAAGGGGTACAGCAACTGGGGTGATATTTGTCTTTAGCTTTGCAAATATCTATCTGACAAAATGAGAAAAGAGTTAGTTCGTAGCAATGCCACATATCAATACCTTTGAATGTTGGTCGATAACAACTAGTTGTTGACTGCCATCACAATGACGGATTTATGTTCACCGCAGCTTGAGGTTGACATAAATCTGACTTGAGCCCCCAGCCATTTTTTCATCGAGGGGGCTTCACCCACTGAACCCTCATGCAGGGGGCTCAGCCCCCTCACCCCTTCCCCCCGATCTCTAGTATTCTAACTCCAAGTTGGAGGTGGATCAGGAAGGGGGTGCAAGACTAGGAGAGAGAGAGACTGCCGTGGGTCTTCAGAGATCTATTACATTCTGCAGGTGTGAAAAGTCTGGTACCAAGCTTTCCAGTGCTGCAGAGAGTGCCCAATAATAGGCTTCCAGTGCAGCACTGTGGCCCCTAAAAGAAGCCCCAACTATGCCCAAAGTGCCCAAAAGACCCGGATACCTCATGGGATCAAGATCCAATTTAGAACGATATTGGATCACTTCTGCAGTTGGAGATGGGTTGTTAAAGGCCCAAGCATTAGGCAATATGGTGTAGTCGTCCAACCAAATAACAGCCTCCACTAAGATATTATCTATATTCAACCCCTTCGAGAAGATAAAGTTGAGGGTGTGGCCTGCTGAGTGCATGGCCTGGTAACCTACTGTCTAAAAGTAGGTTACATATGAACATATGAATGTGCCAGCAGAAACAGACCATCCAGTCAATCTAAGTCTGCTCGAGTGTGCAGCTAGCACCCCTAATTTGTAGCTGCCCCACCCTCCCCCTTTGTCATCCCACTGCCACCTCCCACCTTCCCCACCCTCTCTCTCTTGCCTGTTCCCTGTCCCATGCCCTTTTGAAGCTGTTCACAGATTTACATGATACCACTCATTCTGGTAACGCATTCCATTTTGATACCACCTTCTCTGTGAAATACTGTCTCCTCATTTCCCTCCTAAATCTTCCCCCCCTATTGTTAGCCCATGCCCCCTGGTGTCCCTCCCTTCTTAGCTTAAAGACCCCATCTGTCCCATCCTGATTAATTCCCCTCAGATACTTGAATGTCGCTATCATGTCTCCCCTGTCCCTTCTATCCTCCAGAGTGTACATATTCAGGTCTCCCAGTCTGCTCTCATAGTCTCTCCCCTCTATTCCACATTTCATCTTTGTTGCCCTCCTCTTTACCCCCTCCAGGAGCCTGATATCACGCTTTAGGTATGGCCTCCAAAACTGAATGCTATACTCTAAGTGCAACCTTACCAGCGACCTGTAGAGGGGCAAGATCACCTCTCTTTGCTTGGACAAATTAACCAGCATGGAAGTGGGTCCCAGGGTGGTAGCCTGGGTAAAACATTAGCTGGACAACAGGACACAGAAGGTAATTGTAAACGGAGTCCACTCTGAAGAAAGGGGGGTTACTAGTGGGGTACGACAGAGTTCACTACTGGGTCCAGTCCTTTTTAATGTCTTTATAAGTGGCATTGCAGAGGGACTGGAAGAAAAAGTATGCCTCTTTGCAGATGACACAAAGATCTGCAACAGGGTTGATACACAAGGAGGCATGGAAAGGATTAGAAGGGACTTGGCAAGGTTGGAGGAATGGTCAAAGTATGGCAGCTTGGATTCATTACAAAGATGTGCAAATAATGCACCTGGGAAACAAAAACCCAGGGGAGGAAAGAAGCAGGAGGCTGTTCAGGACAGAAGGTTTGTTTTATCTTCTGTTTTAACTGTAATATTTAAGTAGTTTTGTACTTGAAGTTAGTTCTGTGTGTTAAAAATTACTACTTTGAGTTAGAACTGGGACGTTTGCCTGGTGGTGGTAGAGCCCTCTCTCCCACCCTGTTTTGTAGGCTTTCTTAAATAATAAATACTGAAAAGCCACTGGGGGTTGGGATTGAAGGGCTGTGCATTTCTGTTTGTGACTGAAATTTGAAGCAACAGGAACTGGTGGGCCTGTGACATCATACGGTACCTGATGTCTACATACACACACTGTTAGTGGGACTGGACACACACTGGATTGTATGTGTTAGTGAGACTTGGGAACTTTATTGGTTGGGTTGAAATTGGGTTTGTAAATAACTACAGTCAGTATAGAGAGAGACTGTATTCCAGGGGGAAGGGACTGAGAAAAGGGGTGTGTGCCATTATAAACAGAGAGGGACAAACAGGGTGATCATATTCCACCATGGCAGGCATCTTTGGAAGGGTTGTAGGCTGCACAGGCTATGGGATGGCAATAATTTAATTGGGCCTGAAAGAGGGGAGGCTGCCCACTCTGTGAGCAGCTGTCTTGTATCAGGAGTGAAGTATATTGGTTGAGGAGTAAGCTGGGGAGTTGGGTGGGGTGTCCATGATAACGGGTGTGGATATGGGCAGCAGAAGGTAGGGCTGTGGGGAGGCTGTGGCAATGCTCAGAAATTACAGGACGTTATGTTACAGCAAGCGGGAGGGGGATATTAGGACAGAGGACCCTAGATAGGGATGTTGATGCTAAGGGAAAGCAGAAGGGTAAACATTCCAAATATAAAGAGAGTGGAGGGGAAGAGTCAGGAGGGCTTGTGAGGAAGCCTAGAAGAACAGACATTGAGAAAGGAGGGGCTGTTGTGGGGAAGCCTAAAAGAGCAGGCTGTAGGAAGGGAGCTCCTTAGGAGAACAGAGCAAGAGGGGAGGAAGAGGGGCAGTTAAGAGGGGCAGTCGGGGAAAACTCAGGTTACTTGATGGAAGCTGGCATAGAGTGTTACAATACATTTGAGCTACTAAGCAACCTCGAGGGGAAGGAAGGGGTTGGTGGAAATGAGGAAACTGATACAGTGGCTGGGGGGAGGGAGTCAGATACCCATAGGGTACAACAGACTGGCAAATGGAAAGGATAGAAATAGTCCTAGAGGGAGAAGGTGAAACATAAATGTTAAGCAGATGGGGGAGATGCAACATATTGCAGACATGAGGGAGGAGAGCACGACTGGACAGAAACTGGGAGACAAGGAGGCGGGGAAGGGGCCTCCCCTTCAGCAGGGGGGTCTGCACCAAGGATGGGGCCCTAGGTAAAGGGGACCCACAGAGGGCATCTGGAGTTAGGGGTACTATTACAAGCGGGGAGGATGGCGGTGTCGGAGAAGGGGAAACCATCAGGGCCAGGATATATGGCTCTGATAAGAAAGGGTTAAAGGGGACACCTATTCGGGGGGGTCTGAGTTAAGTGGACAAAATAACAAAGAAGGCAGAAAGGGGAGGGTGACAGGGGGTCTCTAATAAGGCAGGAAGACTCCATGGAATTGAGATCACTAATAAAGGGGGATGGGGTTGGAGAGTGCATAGTGGAGGTAACCATAAGGATGATGGCGTGTTAAGTTCTGTTGTTGGAGACTGATGATTAGGGGTATCCAGTGGGAGGGGCAGAGGGTGGATGCCATAGCCAGGTGAAGGTAGTGAGTATATCTGGGCTGACAGTGCACAGAGAAAGTTCATGGTGCACGAACTGGTTAGGGATTGTGGAAGGAAACTGGATTTCCTGGTGCATTTGGGAACCAACGATCTAGAGGAAATAGCTGCTTGGAAATCCAAGCAAGGTTCCAAGAACTTGCCAGAGTCTGTCAGGATAATGGATGCAACATTTTTCGGAGATATTGCTAGTACCAAAGGCCCCAGTGGAGAGAAAATGAAGATCACAGAGGTTAATGACTGCTCAGGAAGTGGGGTGAAGAGGGTGGTTGGGGTGTTGGGGAACTGGAAAGGAGTTTGGGAGGATAGAGACTGTATGCCAAGGACAGGCTTCATCTTGCCTCGTTAGGGAAGGAAGTCCTTAAACAGGGGATGGCTGACTACATTCAAGAAAGGTGGGGTTTAAACTTGTGAGGGGGGGAGGGATAAGGGAGGGGCTGACCAGAAGCCCTCTCCTCTGGATGAGGGAAGTAGCCTTTAAACCCAAGGGGCAGAGAGGGGAAATAGACTGGGGGTGGAAGGTTCAGGAGGAGCAGAGGGAGGATGGAAGCATAAGAAACCTGGGTGGGGTTCGACAAAGGGGATCAGGGATAAGGGGTGGGGCTGGTGTTAGTAAATTCCAGGAGCTTGGGAAACAAGTTGCCAGAGTTCCAGAGCATGCTGTTCTGGGGGGCGGTGGATGTGGAGGTGATCACTGAAATGTGGGCCAACAAAAACCATGACTGGGACGTAAACGTGCGGGGACACACTATGCTTAGGAAGGATAGAAAGGAGGGCAGAGGGGGTGGAGTGGCTATATTCATTAGAGATGACATAGAAATTGCTAGGGTAGAAGAGGCAGAGGGAAATGTGGAGGCCTTATGGGTCACCTTATGAACCCCAGCAGGAGGTAAGGTCAAGCTGGGTGTAGTATATAGGCCCCCCGGGATGGGTGATGTTCTGGAGGATGGTTTGCTGGACAACATCATTGCCCAGTGTGGACCAAAAGGGGAAGGAGTGGTGTTGATGGGGGACCTTAATATGCCAGGTACAAACTGGGGAACCATGTCCTCTAAGGTGGCCAAGGAGCAGAGGCTGCTGGACGG
Organism: Neoceratodus forsteri; assembly: GCA_016271365.2. NCBI lineage: Eukaryota > Metazoa > Chordata > Ceratodontiformes > Ceratodontidae > Neoceratodus > Neoceratodus forsteri. Next base: position 168,169,682 of record CM028131.1, on the reverse strand, counting down.
CTTCCAGGATGTGTTCTTAACACAGCATGTGATGGAGCCCACAATGGAGGGGCATGTCCTGGACGTGGTTCTGGCAGATAGGGATCTGGTAAGGACCTGGTTGTAGAGGATCTCCTGACTGGGAGCGGCACAATACTGTCTGGTTCAGCTCTAGAGCAGGGGTGATTCTGCCGCTGTACAATGGACTGGTTAGGACCACACCTTGAGTACTGTGTACAGTACTGGAGACCACACTTGAAGAGGGTCATACAGCTCCTGGAGAGGGTACAGAGGAGGGCAACTAAGATGATAGGAGGACTAGGGATTTGACTATGAGGACAGACTTGAGGAGCCTGCCTGTTTTCATTGAAGGAGAGGGAGAGATGGGGGACATGATTGAGGTCTTCAAGTACCTCAAGAGAAATAAATAGGGTAAACATGGAGGGATCTTTAGACTAAAGCAGGAGGTATCACCTGAGGGCATGGTTTGAAGTTGGAAGGTGGAAGGTGAGGGGAAGAGGAGGAGGTTTTCACTGAGAGGTGGTGGACCCTTGGAATGCACTGCCTGCTGAGCTGGTTCAGAGATCCACAGTGGAGGGCTTCAAGAGAGGGTGGGACAGACACAGAAAGGAAGTATCAGATGATGGCCTGGCCCAGGGGTGTGGGGATGGATGATGGGGGTTTCTGGAACACAAGTGGGGGGGAGGGCCTTGGCACCCAACTAGGGATTTAGGGGTTCGAGCAGACTCGATAGACCGTAAGGCCTAATCTGCTGGCAATTAGTATGTTAGTATGTAAGAGTACACAATGGGGGGAGTAACAACAACAAAAGTGAAAAGGAACCTGGGGATAATCGTATCAGATGATCTTAAGGTTACAAGCAATGAGAGGCAGTAGGGAGGGTTGGGGATGCTGGGATGTATCGGGAGAGGCATCACCAGCAGAAAACAGGAAGTTGTTATCCCTCTGTACAGACAGTTGGTGAGACCGCATCTGGAGTACTGTCTCCAGTTCTGAAGACCCCATCCCCGAAAGAACATATTCAAGATGGAGGCAGTCTAGAGGAGGGCAACTAATACGTTGCAGGGTTTGCAAGAGAAGCCATGCAAGGAGAGATTAAAGGAGCGTAATATGTATACACTTGAGGAAAGGAGGAAGGGGGGGACATGATAGAAACTTTTAAGTACCTCAGTGGAATCAACAAAGTCCAAGAGGGTAGCATCTTTCAGAAAAAGAGATGTGCAGGAACAAGGGGACACAATTTGAAGATAGAGGGGGGACAGCTCAGGGGCTATGTGAGGAAGTATTTTTTCACAGAGAGGGTGGTGGATGCATGGAACTGCCTTCCTGAGGAGGTTCTGGGGTCTAAAACTGTGGGAGAATTCAAGACTGCATGGGACAGACTAAGGCAATTCTTGTGGGGGTAGGAAGAAATAGGCTGTTGGTTAACTAGGATCTGCAGTTTATCCTTTAGGTAGGGAAATGGGCAGACTAGGTGAGCCTGTTGTCCTTATCTGCTGTCAGATTCTATGGATTCCTGTCTCATGCACCCCAGTATTTTTTCTTCTTTGCAGCTGCTCTCCTGCACTGGGCAGTGTTGCTCATGGTCCCTGTTATCATACCCTTAGGTCTTTTTCTCCTCCCTCAGTGATCCCCAGCTAACCCAGCCCCAGCAGTTTTCTCTCCTTGGGTTCTTCACCCCAAAGAGCATAACCTTACACTTTTTTGCATTGAACCCCAGCTGCCACCTCTCTGACCACTCCTCTAGCTTGCTTAGGTCCACCTGCAGCTGCTTCCATCCCTCCCCTTCATCCTCCACTGCTCCAATTTTGGTGTCATCAGTGAACAGACTTACCTTGCTCACCACCCCATGTGCAATGTCTGATATGAAGAGCCCATATAATACTGGCCCCAGCACAGAGCCCTGTGGCACCCCAGTCATCACCGGCCTTGGATTTGAGAGCTCCCCTTTCACCACCACCCGTTGCAGACTCTCACTCAGCCAGCTTTTAATCCAGTTCATCATTTTTCCCCCTACTCCTATACCACTTAGCTTCCCCCCAAGCAGCCCATGAGGCACTGAATCAAAGGTCTTGCTGAAGTCCAAGTAAAGAACATCCACCGCATGACCCTTATCCAGCTCACCTGTCACTCAGTCACAATATTGTATCAAGCTGGTTTGACAAGACCTCCCTGAAATGAACCCATGCTACCTCACATCCTGCAGGCCATTGTCCTCCAGGTACGACTCCAGTCTTTCCTTTAGTATCATTTCCATGAGTTTGCACTCTATGGAGGTGAGACTTACTGGATGATAATTACCCGGTTCATCCCTTGGCTCACTCTTGTGTAATTGTACTACATGTGCCATCCTCAAGTCCAGTGACACACACATCCCAACTCCAGTGAGGTGCTGTACAGATCCGCCAGTGGCTTCGTCAACACCTCCACCATCTCCCTCAGAACCCTGCGGTGGACACCATCCAGTCCTGGTGCCTTGTCTACCTTCAGTGCCCTCAGTCCCTCTAGGACTCTGCTTGCCTCAATTAATCCATATGTCGCCTCCTCTCCCCTGTCCCTACCCTACCCTCCCAGCCCATGGTGGTAGCGGTCCCCTTTCTTCCATGAACACTGAGCAAAGTATTCATACATTGCTTCTGCCTGCTCCTCCCTTTAACGCCCACTCCCCATCCCTTTTATCCTCACTGTTGTCTACTTGCACTTCCTTTTCTCCCTGATGTATCTGAAAAGTCTTTCTACCCCATTAATTCCCTGCAATAATCTCAGCTCCCTCTGGGCCTTGGCATCTCTCACTTTTCTGGGAAAAGTGTCACTGGCAGTGGTGGGTTCACCTATGAGCCATCGGAGCTTGTTTTCAAATACATCTGAGAGGTCATTAACCCTGGCATTTAAGTCCCCCAGGACAAGAGTCCTCTGGGACTCCAACACCCAATCCGACAATCCCTCAGCTTACTACTGCAGGAAGTCCCCGCCACCTCCCACAGGCAGTGCTTGAGAACCATGCTGCATTTCAGACCAGACAAACACTCCATGACCACACACTCAAAAGACCCGACATTCCTGATGGGAGACACCAGATAGGCTAGGCCAGCTCTAATACAAATGGCCACACGACCACCCCTGCAACCCAGCCTTGAATGGTGTACCACTTAAAACCCTGGAGGGACCAGCGCCCCCAAGACAGGATCAGCAGATCCATCCAGCCATGTCTCTGTGATACACATCAGCTTGACACATTAATCAGAAATAACATCATGTACAATGGCAGCCTTATTCACCACTGATCTGGCATTGCAAAGCAATATCCGGGGCGGGGGGAGCCATGTGGATTTGCCCCACCCACCTACCTCTTCCAGCCCACATTGCCTTGGTGTTGGGATGAGGCAAGACATATCTCTGCCCCTCCCTTTACCAATCAGCAAGTAACCCCTGACTCTTCCATCCATTCCTCTCAACTGTCCCTGATTTTGCCTCAAAATTTTCCTCTGTCCCTCGTAAAATGTATGTGTTTGTGACAGAACAATGGGGATTAAAATCATAAAACAATGTCAAACATTAAAGTTACAGACTTGTTCTTCTTCAGAAAATGCATCTTAACACAAACCCTCTTAATCAATTAGCTTTCTGAGTGAATAGTACCAATTTATAAAGTGTGTCCCTGATTTTGGGTCTTTGCCCCTGATTTTTTTAAGTCTTGTCCCTGATTCATGAGGCAGGAGGTTGAGGTGTATGCTTCTATCCCACTCTCGAGGAAGCACTGCCTACCATTCCTTCCCCTTTTCTTAGGGCAAATTATAATAAAAGCACTACAAAGTTGCAGCACTCCACTAGGGAGAGGAAAGTGTTCCAAATCACAGGGTCTCAACTTTCAGAGTTCCTGCCTGGAATATGTTGTCACACCCAAGCACATAATTTATACTTACTACTTGGCTGACCACCGGTCAACCTACCCCAGTACAGAAATCCTAGCTCAGATAAAGGGAAGCTGGCCCTGGGTCCACAGAGACCAACAGCAGCTGTCCTGTGTATTGTATGTGTATATAGTATAAATATAACTCATGGTTGAAGAACTGGTGCTATCCCACTCCCTATGCAGCTGATCATCCTATTTGCTCTCCACACCACTCCTGAATACTGGGCCACATCTTCAGCAATGATAAACCTGTGGTCCCTTTCCTCCGAGGCACATGCCATGACCTCTCCTCCCTACCTATACTTGACTGTGGAGTTTTTACATTTTTAACTTTACATGAAATGGCTGACACTTTGCTTTTATACAAGGATAATATAGACATAGGTGCAGTACAGTCAAAACTGATGCACCCAAATTAAAAATTAATATACCTTTTTAATGAACTGGCATGAATCCCAAGTAAATATAACTTCAAATGATTTACTTCCAGTTGTTTGAAATCCTGATTATCCTAATTTCATGGTGGCCAAGCAATTTGAATAACTGAGATTGTACTGTGTCTCAGGATTGTCGGCACTGACAGGTACTGTAGTCCCAGTACTGAGTTTAAAAGAGCTTTTCATTTGCTTTCTGGTATGAGAGTACCTGTGCACTTATGTACCTTTCCCCATAGCAAGCAAGCGGTTAAGGTGTTTATTAAATCTGTCTGACACGCGAGGTGTATTCTTAGAGTGACTTTGTATGATGCATCATGAGGCTGCTTCTATAACACATGCTTATATGTTATACAGTATCTCCCATAGCAACGCTGTATAATGTAAAGGTTAAATCATATATTAACTTAGACTACCATACCTCAATAAAATACCTTCAGCAGGGTCTTCTGGGTAGTGACAGCTAGTGTGCTTTAATGGGTAAAAATGCTTGCTAGCTAATGCTGCAAAAAGCTATCTTCCATCATCTTATGTTTTATCCTGTCCCATATTACAGTCGCACAGAATGTTCAGCTATTCTGTGTGAAGCAGAAAGACAAATTAGTTTTATGTGCTTCACTGCACTACATTCACTGCACTCGGTTTCACAAATATTGAAAATGCCCCAAACATACTACATTGTAGTGCACCATGGCTCTGCCACGCCTGTCCGACAGGCAACAGGTTAACCGACATCACAGCGCAAGGCTCCATGTCAACCATGAGTCAGCATGGAGCCGCACACTTCGGTGTGTGTTTTTACATCGGGGGCTTCTCCCCCAACTCCCCACATAGGGGGTTTGCCCCCTGCACCCCCTGAACTATTAGTTTCTAACTCAAGGTTGGAGTTAGTTTGGGGAGGGGGTGCAGATCAGGGAAAGTGGTTGCCCAGTTCCAGTGGGACTTCTACGGCGACATGGCGCTGTTGTTGATATCGATGCATGTTGCTGTAGAAATGTTGCTGTTTGGGGGGCATATCACCCACTATCTGATACTTCCAACTTCACAGACTAAAAGCAACAAACACATCTCTTAAAGTCTCAGAAGCTCTTTTCACAGTCACGTTGTTGGTGGCTTATAATCAAGGTGCATACAGTACATGCTCCCCATTGTGCCATGACCAAGTTCTGCCATACACAGCAGTGTGCCTTAGTCACTGGGGGAAAGGAGTTTACTCAGTGACAATGTTTCAATGCAAATGGATCAACCAGATGTTAGTGGAGGCAAATGCAGCTTGTACATTATTCATTTATTTTTTTTATTTATGTACACAATTGAATATATAACTTTGAGCATAAATGCTCATTTACAGAGGTACCTCATCAATTAACAAAGTGGTACAACATATCAGAACATTCAGGCACATACTGGAGTTAGCTTACAATTGGCAAACAGGCAAATAGAGAAGCAACCACTCATAGGCATTGTTATAGCACACAGAACAGGGTATGTGAGGCATAATAGCCCGCAGTACTGAGTGGATTACGTAGTTAAACTAAGGGGAGATAGCAGGAGCTAGCTGAAGAGGTGAGAATGTTAGGCGGGGCAGGAGGTGCACTTTTTAGGGACAGCTACACAGGGCCAGGTGTGGGTGTCTTCAGTAGTTCTTTCCAATTCCAAACTGTCCAGTTTTTGAGATCTCCTTAAGTGGCATATCCAGGTCATTTAACCACTGAGGAGCCCTTATCATGAAAGAATGCTTGGCCAGGCTAGTTCTGCAGAGTGGGACATAGAAGTTGCTGAACATCAAGCTCCTGGTGATATAGGTATTTTGAGAGGGGATTAGGAGCATTTGTGTACCAGTGGAAGTGAGGCCCAGGAGTGCTTTTGCTCCCATCAGACAGGTCTGATAATTTAACCTGTCAGTAAAAGGTAGCCAGTTAGTGAGGGTATAAGTGCACAGGTGTGGGTGGTTTGGGCTGCAATGGTGACAAAGCAACATGCTTTGTTGAGCACCATCTTGACCCTGTTTAGAACTGTTTCTGAGGCAGCCCCATAGACCAGAATGTCTTTATCAATCATAAGGAGGATGGAGCTAGTCACAGCCACTCTTTTAGCCTCGGTGGTAAGGTTATGCCTCAACCTATAGAGCGACCCAAGTTTTCTATTGATATTGCAAACCAGCTGGGCAATGTGGTGTGTGAAAGTGAGTGACTGATCTATTGTGACTCCCAGGTATTTAAATGTGACAACCTGGTCTAGGGCAGCACCATTCACACTGAAGATGGTGAGTGGAGGGACCTTGTTTCTTTTCTGTGTGCTGGTGAAAAGCATTATCTTTGTCTTTTTGTAGTTTAGTATCAATTTGTTATGCTGGAACCGCAGTTTGAGCGATACAAAATTGTGCTGTAGGTTATGTGTGAGGGCCTTTTGGCTTGGTCAACTAGCACTGATGACTGTGTCATCCACATAGAGTAGTATCATCGAGGTGGGGCAGGCTGTCAGGAGGGTGTTAACGAAAAGGCTGAACAGGAGGGGACCCAGTACAGAGCCCTGTGTCACTCCTACAGTGACGAGGCTAGAGTCAGAGCAGACTCCATTAATCCTGACTTGTTGAGCCCATTAAGTGAGACAGCTGCTAAACCATTGGACAGTGTCAGCAGAAAGACCAAGGGCCCAATTCTGAAAAGGATCTGCATGAACACAAGGTGCTTGTGTCAAACAGGAATGATGCAAGTTGCACCTTGCATCATTTGTTGCAGCATTCCCTATTTCGGTACACGGTCTGTGCCAGTGAGGGAATCCACTGCACCGAAGGGGCACTGTGCCTCCCTTGTGACCTGCATCTGGCTATGCCAGGTCACAAGTGGGCTTGTGCCATGGTGGGGCTCACATTACCAGTTCCGAAAGCCACTCCGTGGCTGTCACAAGGGACTCCTCTTACACCTGCCATGAGGTGGTCTGAACCCCTTGGGACTGAGTGGGACACTGCTCTGGGTGGGCTACCAGTGGGGTCCGTGGGTCAGAGGGAAACAGAGGGACATTGGGAGGGTTGGTGTGCAGCTGGGATGTAAGGGATTGCCTTGGCACCTGGGGGGGGGTGCATATGCCAGGTCTTGGGTGTATGCACCCTGCTGGATGCTGAACCAATACTCGTCCTCCCTGCTGGCACACCAATCCACCCTATGTCCCCTCCTGCCCCCTCACCCCCAATGGGCATGTGTGTACCCCCTCACCATCACCACCAGTACTGCCCGTCCTGTGTAACATCATCAGGAGGGGTGACAGATCCTTGTGGCATGTGCCACAGCTGCACCGCTGTCCGGATGCTGTCCCACAGTTGCGGTAATCCCAGGGGGTTTGCTGCAGGAACTCTGCTTTTTCTTGGAATATGGCACAGAAACATAGAAACATAGACTTTGACGGCAGATAAGGACCGCTTGGCCCATCTAGTCTCCCCATTTCCCTACCTACAGGATAGGCCGCAGATCCTAGTTAACCAACAGCCTATTTCTTCCTACCCCCCACAAGAATTGCCTTATGTTGAATCCTAGCTGCCATACTTCTGACCATTCCTCCAACCTTGCCAAGTCCCTTCTCATCCTTTCCACGCCTCCTTGTGTATCAACCCTGTTGCAGATCTTTGTGTCATCTGCAAAAAGGCATACTTTTCCTTCCAGTCCCTCTGCAATATCACTGATGAAGACATTAAAAAGGACTGGACCCAATACTGAACCCTGTGGTACCCCACTAGTAACCCTCTTTCTTCAGAGTGGACTCCATTTACAATTACCTTCTGTGTCCTGTTGTGCAGCCAATGTTTTACCCAGGCTACCACCCTGGGACCCACTCCCAGGCTGGTTAATTTGACTATTAATCTTTTGTGTGGGACTGTGTCAAATGCCTTGCTAAAGTCTAGGTAGGACATGTCTACAGCCCCTCCCTGGTCTACTACTTTGGTCACCCAGTCAAAGAAGTCTATTAGATTCGTCTGACATGACCTTCCCACTGTGAACCCATGCTGCCTTGGGTCCTGTGCCCTACTGACCTCTAGGTACTCAAACTATTCTTTCCTTCAGAAGTGATTCCATCACTTTCCCTACCACAGAGGTCAGACTGACAGGTCTGTAGTTTCCTGCCTCTGTCTTGGTCCCACTTTTGTGAAGGGGAATCACATCCGCCTTCCTCCAGTCCTCGGGTACCACACCATCTTCCCATGATTTATTAAAAAGAGTAGCCAGTGGTTTCATTAGTTCCTCCCTTAATTCTTTTAGAATTCTGGGGTGAATTCCATCAGGCCCCATTGCTTTCTCCTGGTGCACCCAGTATTGCTGTAGCCCTTGGAGTGGCACAACTTGCATCACTCCAAGGGCTCCTTTCAGAATCAAGCCCCAAGTGTGCACAGCTTAGTGTATAAACATGCATGGTTAACCAGGTCAAAGGCCTTAGTTATGTTAATAAAGATAGACCCCACCAGATGGCCTTTATCCAAGGATTCACTGAGGAATTCAGTGTGTTCTACAAGGGCCGTGATAGTGCTGCACAGCTTGCAGAAGCCATTTTGGTGGGCACAAAGGAGGTTGTACTGGCTAAGGTAGGCTATGAGTTGATCAGAAACCATCCCCTCAAGAGCTTTAGACAGTGGATAAGGGATTGATATTGGTCTGTAGTTTGAGACCATAGCATGGTCTCCAGTCTTGTGCACTGGAGTTACAAGGGCAGCTTTCCAAAGTTGAAGGAATAACAAGAATCTAAGGGAGATGTTGAATAATTCAGTTAGAGGGGTGAGCCAACTCTTCAAGCATGATGGCCACTAGTTTCATATCTAAGGTGCTCCCCCTTCATTCTGGTTTTGTTGAGCACTTGTCTTACATAACTGATTGCGTCTTTGGTGGAGATGGCACGGAAATAGAACTTAGGAACATGAGAGGCCACATTTCCATCTGGCAAGTCAATGGGGGTTGTAGTCCCTTGGGGGGTGGGTTCATTGTCTTTTGTGAGTACGGCACTAAGGTCAGTGAAAACATTACTGAAGGTATTGGCAATCATGGCGAGGTCCATTGTGACCGTGCATTCAAGTTAAGCATCGTTAGTGCAGATTTGTCACCCTTCCCTAGGAGGTTGTGCAGTGAGTCCTAGAAGGCTTTGCCCTTGCCTCAAGTGTTAGTTTGTTGTTGCATAAAGGCTAGCTGGAGTCCTTGGCTTTGAGCCAGAGGTTATACCTTGCCCTCATGTGCGCTAGTAGGGAAGGGGTGACCCAATCTGCCGCGGTTCCTCTCATGACTTGCTTTCTAAAGGGGGCAAGTTTGCAACTGAATTGAAGGCAGTGACAAAATAGTCCAGGGCCTGGTCAATGAAAAGGGTGGTGTCCAAGTGGCTCCAGTCAGTTTGGGCCAATTGGTGCTTAACATCCTTTGCTACTCCCTTCCTTAGTATCCTACTATATATAATTTTTTTTTTCAACTCTATTTATCCTCCTACTCACCATCACCCAGACTTCCTCCAGTGTGGACGCTTGGTCCCACTTTCTCCCACCTGCCTGAAGTCCTCCACTGCCGCTCCAGTGTGCCCTTCCCCATCGTTACCCAGATCACCCAACCTCCCCAGCTCTGAGCCCACCAGGGTAGGACCATCAACTCCTACTGTTACTCTATCTGTAATCTGATGGAGTGGCCATGCTTAGCAGGGCACTGGAAGCAGACACAGAGGACCCAGCATTGGCCATGGGTGTGGCACCCTTGGACCCACCTTCGCCTACTGGAGATAGGGCCATTTTCCACTTGTTGTTCCTCCCCCCAGTATGGACATGCAATGGTGCCAGCACATGAATGAGATGCTCCCACCCCCTCCTGTAGATGCCCGCCAATACCAGCCCCATTGGCTGTCCCCCCTCAGGGTGAAGCACCTCCTAGCCACTGCCAGGAGCTGCTACCAGGTGGGGAATCCACAGAACCCACCCCCAGAAGAGGAAAGCAGTCCTCCAGACACTCAATCCTCTCCTCCCCTGCTGACCCCCAACATCTCGAGCTTGCTCCTGAAACCATGTCACTGGCATAGCCCGAGGTGTTGCATCCAGTGCCTCATCCCTCAGCACCATTGGGCTGACTTATAATTCTTATACTAACAAGCTAACTTGTGAGCTCCCACGACATTACAGCATGGTATAGCACCTCTCAAATAAAAACCTGGTAGCCTAGTACTTTAAGGACAGTAGGGACTGTCAGTCAATCAAGTCAGCCCTCCTGCACCACAAGCAGAGATTAAGCAGTATGATGTGAAACATATATTTATTTATAAGTGGGTTTTTTCCACTCTACTACCCAGGGTACCCTGTAATTCAGTTGGGAAACAGATATTTTATAGGCTTTCCTCCAAAGCCTGGATACCACAGGCAACCCCAGAACAGCACATCAGAGTAGAAGCAGACTCTATTGAAATACACAGCAGCAAAAAAGAAGCCTTGCACACCAAGGCTTTCTAAATAAACAAAATGTTTTAATGTGCAAAATGCAGTTGTGCAAAGGAACTGGAGCACATTCCTCGCCAAAGCAAATAACTCTTCTTAACTATTTGATATAAGTTATGTCTTCTTCAGCGGCAGAATTAAGTGAGTGTAGGCACTGTTTTATAGTGCTATACGATACATATTCAATTATGTTAATTTTGGCAATTTCCATATAAAGGGCTACAAATATCAGTGCCAGAGTAAAGAGGAAAAAAACACATGACCTCCAACATAGCCACAAAAATGGAAAGGTAGAAAAAGGGAGACATTAATTTATATATATATATATTTTTTTTTTTTTGTATTCTTTGGAAACTGAATAAGGCCCACTAGGCCCAAGACCTGTTTTCGGGGATGACTTGGGAGCACTGGGGAGGTTAAGTGACTTGCTCAGGGTCACACAGTATGCAAGTGGTGTTTGTGGAAATTGAACCCAGGTCTGCTGGATGTACAAAGCTAATTCACAATCACAGCCCATTACTTTAACATCTAGGCCATACTGACAGCCTATTTAGAGAAATCAAAAGAGGATAAAGAGAATTAATGCAAACTGCACAGTTATTCTATTTCATTTATATTTCATTATATCCTATGTGCTCTTATTCCCTACAACTTCACACAAAACAGTGCCTATACCAGAGCAAACAGTGAAAACAAACAAGTGCAAAAGTGCAGCAGATTTATAAAGTATCAGAGACTAATAGCATTTCAGCACTGAGAGTAGATATGTTAAATTCTCATTTTATAATTAATGTGGTAGGCATTCAAACATATTACTGTTCAATAGAATATTAAATCTAGTCAGCAATACGGAGACATACTGTATACAGACCGCATTTCTAACAACAACCAGATGAGCGAAGACACAGCAATATGGACAAGGCACTGGATTTTCAGAGGCTTTAAACTGCCACAAGACCTGGGTGCACCCAAGATATGGCGCACCAGGCTTGCAACAAGAAAACTGGATTTTCCTTCCTATGTGGCAATTGACACAAGTTAAATCATCTAACTGTGGTCTAGCTTGCATCAATCTTGAGGACTGTTTTTAAGGAGATTGCACCACAGCTCTGGCGAAGGCTGCTGTAAATTGGGAAAACTGTTACAATTGCGCCAGACCTTAGAAACCTGGGTGCAGTTGTGGCAAAAGGGATTGACGCACTGGTGATTTCAAAGTGTTGTGGTGCAGGACTTTATGCAAGCCCTGTACCGCTGCTAGAAAATCCAGCCCACTGTCTCAAAGAGACATTCCTTTACAAATTCAAATGTCTTTAATTGCTCATGGGTCCCAGTGGACAGCACATTAATTGGGGTTCTTCTTCTTTTATCTGGAAAGGGGAATATCCGATATTAAAATTAAGCAGCAAAATTAATTATAGTCATAAACTATTTGATTAACCTATTAATGATTTTCACAAGACAAAAAAGAGGGGGGTCTTATGGTAATATTACATGGAGACTTTATAGGAAAGGAGTGTAACCTAGGACACCATTTAGTTAATTCAGGTAAAAGCTGTTAAAATGGAAGATCCATCATGACTCTCTTCTTACCAATCTGTTTAACCTATAGCCCCCAGGACTGGATATCACGTGCTTCAGTGCTATGTAATGACATGTTTCTGGATTTTTTTTAGCACTTTTAAAAAAATGTTCTCCCACAGCATTAGTTTCTGTGCCACTTTTCAGGGCACAGACGTGCTCTTGTATACTCTTCTTTAGCTGCTTGGGGCTGCCTCCACATAAGTACTGTATGTGAGAATGAGCAGCACATTGGAGGTATCATATGAGCTGTGAAGCAGCTGACAAACTGTCTCATTTGCACCAATTTATCTGCTCCTGGAATGGTGCCTTTTGTAAAGCATGATGCATGTTTGCAGGTAACGTATCTGTTGCAGGGATGGAATCCCATTGGTCTATTTTGTAGCCATTCTATTTTGGATTCAGTATAATGGCTATTTACAAATCTATCATCTATATTTGGTGCTCTTGGTGTTGCACATACTACATCTTTCAGTGTTTCATCTGCTGTCTAGAGTATCCAGTGTTTTGAACAATAAATCTAACTTCCATTGCCAATTTATTATATTGCAACACCAGAGTAAATGGGGGGGGGCACTGAGGTTTACAATTTTCGGATTAAGCAGGGTATCCCTAGGCATGTCTCTTGCTTTTTTTGCATGCTCTTTTCAACCAATGGCTAGAGTACTCTCTGTCTCTGAACCTTTGCCTCATTAATGTTGCTTTCCTTTCAAAACCATCAACAGCCAGTTTGTTTTTTTCCTTCATGAACTTTTACTGTCTTCATATCCACTGTCTTCCCAAAAGGCTGTTCCATAGTTTCACCAACACCTGAGAGAAGAAGTGTCTCCAAATGTTACCTGTAACTATAGAATCTCTCAGCTGCAGGGCATGTCACCATGTCCTGCTGGAAGACACCAGATGTCAAATCTCCATCTGTTCCATACTTTAACATAGTATTTAGAGGACTGAGATCAAGTCCCCTGTTGGCCTTCTTTTCTCCAGGATGAATAATTTAAGGGAGTGCAGCCCCTTATCATAGCTTTGGTTCCCCATACTCTTGAGAATGATGGTGGCCCTGCACTGTACTCAATTTGCTGCCTCAGTGTCCTTTCAGTATTAGCAGGGTCAGAACTGCATACTGTACTACAGGTGGGGACTGACCAGGGCCTTGTAAAGTGGCTGCATTACTTTCCCTGCTCTTACGGTCCACCTATTTTGATGCATCCCAGCATTTGGAAAGTACTCTTGATAATGGACATGCACTGTTTAGTCTACTTCAGCACCTTGTGTAATGCATCCCCTGGTCCTTTCTCTCCTCCACTTTATTAAAAGGAGTCCCACAGTGCAGGTCCTCTTTCTGTTTTTTCTCTATCCAAGTGTAACACCTTAGTTTTGGTTACATTGAATTGTAGACTGCAGGATTTTGATCAATCTCAAGCGATTTCAGGTTCTCCTGAATTTTGTCCTCATCTTCAGAGGAGTTCATAGCTCTGGCCAGCATAGTGTTGTCTGAAAATGTAAGCAGTCTGCTGGACACACCAGCAAAATTTTAAACAGCAGTGGGACCAGCATTGATCTCTTAGGGACGCTATTGAGTACCGCTCTCCAATCTGAATAGCCCATACCACGCAACCTTCTGCTTCCTGCCCCTAATTAATTTACTAATCCATCTTGTGTATCCCTCACATGTATATTACACTGGTGTGCCTTACCCAAAAGTCCCTTTTCTTGTAGACTAAGATGGCTAGTATGAGTTACCAGCTTTTGTTTCCGTTCCCTAGATGGTTCATTAGAAAATCTTGTTTCACATGTTCTAGTATGAAAAGGGCTTTCTAAAAGCCTTAGAAACAGGTAAAATGCAAAACTAAATATTTGAAACCTTTTCTTGAAGAAGTAGGGATTCCAGCCAAAGGACCATTAGACCATTTTGCCCTGCCAGTGACTGTAATGGAGTAGCAGGGCCACCCACAACAGTTTCACTGGGAGCAATCCCCTCTTGAATTCATGACTGCTTTGCTGTATACAGGAATGGTTTTGGGTGCAACTCCAAAGTTTTGAAGTTCAGGAACCCTATAACTTTAGAACAGCTAAAAGTCCCCTATCAGGCTATGATGATAGCTTTGGAGTGTATGGAAGATAAGCTTGATTGTTATTAACTGGTGATGAGAACATGCTGAGAATGAGCTGACAAAGATCAATACACAAAGAGCCCTCACTGTACTTGCTTGAAGTGTGTTGCCTGGAAAAGAGAAACAAACATGAGAGAACTCTCAAAGACATGTAAACCTTCACGCTATAGGTTTTCCTGCTCATATAGATCACTTGTACTGCACAGCTATGAATCTTATTAGTAACTGCTTAAGTCAAGCTTGAACATTTCTGGTTCACTGACCTATGCAACCAGGATAGTGTTATGCTTGTGCAACTGTGTTAATTTGGTTTTGGCTGTTCACACTCACTATTCCAGAGGAATTACCACCCTTTAGGGGTACAAAAGGCAAGGAACCCTCAGAGAGGGTTCCACCTCTACTGGTGTCACGGGATGATTCCTGTGACTAAAAGTACCTTAGGAATCCCTCTAAGGAAAGAGTGCTGCTGCTGGAGGAGGAGGAGGAGGGGAGGATAGTAGGGCAAAGAAAAAATGCTTCACAATGAAGCTGAGAGGAACTGCTTATGTAGCTCAGGAAGTGGGAGTGGCTGGCTGCTTGGCAACTGAACTCCAGGCAAAGTCTTTCCAATTCACTGACCTATGCAGCCAGTATAGTGTTATGCTTGTGCAACTGTGTTAGCTTGGTTTTGGCTGTTTGCGCTCTCTATTCCAGAGGAATTACCACCCTGGAGGGGTACGAGAGACAAGGAACCCTCAGAGAGGGTTACAACCCTGGAGGAGAAATGGGACAATTCCCATGACTAAAGGTACCTTAGGAATCCCCAAAAGAAATGTAGTATAATCATCCCCAAAGAAGGAGGCAACATGAAGCATATGAGTAAGCAGTAACTGTGACATAGGAGCAGTAACTGTAATGTAACTGTAACTGTAATGTAGTAGTAGAGAAGCATAGGCAGTTTGATAATGCAATAAGATGCTCAGTTGGATAATGTAATGATTGCCCAGGCTTGCGCAGCATGATACTGATGGTTGCATTGAGAGTAGGGGATTCCCTAAGGAGAGAGGGAATGGCAGGACATCCTCCACCTCCATCCAACAGTGGAACCTACCTAAGAAACTAGGGGAAACAACTGTGCTAACTACATGTTTTGACCTGAGGCAACAGAGGAGAGAAAAAACCCTATAAGGAGGAAATCACTGGGGATACAAGGCCTAGGTTGCCTTCCCTCCAAGCTTGGGATAGTTTATTTAGTGACAACTCTGCAGCTGCAATTTGGAAAACCCAATTAAAGGGAGGTGCAAAATAATCCAATTTGAAGGAAGGCTCTTACTCAAAACCTCTAGCAGGAACGCCGTGGAAGGTTGCAAGAAAACTCTGCAACAATGTGTGCATCGAAGGTGCAGGAGGAGAGCAACAACAGCTGAGGCACTCACCTGGCCTACCCACCCTAAATTAAACCAGGTGAACCAGAGGCAGTCATAGGGAGAATGCGGTGAAGGTGCCTTGCTAGGGAAACCACTAAAGTCAATGGCTAACCATTATAGTGGAACACTAGAGCCAAAGGAGGTAACTTTTTCCACCCTTCACCGCTAATCTTAAATTCTACACCAGGAGCTGCTGTTGCATAGCAGGCAGCTAAAGCCAAGCCCAGGATGAGGACATTCTCAGCTATTGGCCAGGTGAGAAGGATCCTGCCCCAAGTTGGACACGCTCAAGATGCGGACTAAATCCAGAGTGAGACTGTTGGCTGCAGGAACCCTGCACCAGAATAGAATGGCTGGCATGCCCCAGAAATTGATTGGGAGCTGAAAAACTGGTGAGCTGAGTGAGCACGGTGTGCTAAGATTGTGATGAGCACTGAGTGCTGAGACCTGCAAGGTCAAATTCAGATTGAGTGCAGCAGAATCCCAGAGGCTGAAGCCGAGGGGATGGCAGTAGGCATGAAGCAATGGTTTGTGTAAGCAAGGAGCGACGGTTGCGTAAGCAAGTGTGTACCTGCACATAGGTCAGTAAACAGAGTAGTAATAAGTGGACCTACACGTAGGTCTGCATAACATTGGGCAAACAGTACTGAATAAAGCCAGCCAGGCATAAATAGCCAAATCAAGGTGACAAATACTCTAAGAATTTTAGGCGGGGAGGCAGGATTTAATAATAATACAGCTATACAACAGGATTTTGTTGTAAACAGGATTTGTATCCCAACAAATGTTTTTCCTGTGTAAAAATACATTTTTATCAATCAATCAATATTAACAGCCTCAGCAGGAGCTTAATTGGCTGACCTCAGAGTTGTAACTACAATAAAACATGGAAAACAGGTGTAGCCAGGCAGTGCAATGAAGCTGAAGTAGAATGACAGCATGAATGAGCAGCACAGCTAGGGTCAGAGTAAACCTGTGTCAGGGGAAAAGAATTGAGTATGCAACATGGAGCTACTATGGTTGAGTTGAAACACACAGATAATGATTGCAGTTGTATTGCAGTAGTTTGAGCATGGTGAGCAACAGTGTAAAAACACAAGCACTGAGTACAATAGTAATTGGAGTAATCAGTAGCAGTGGCTGCAGTTGTAGGTAACTGAAAGCAGCAGTATGAGCTCTGAGGAGCAGTATGCTAGGAGCTTAGAAACAAAGCCCCCCAAAAAGATAAAACCAAAACACAGCAAAACAGAAAACAGGGAACAAGGCCCAAAAACAAGAGATATAAAACACAGGGAAGCACACAGACAGAGGAAGGATACAAACCAGAAGCAGAAAAACAAACACCGAAGTCCAGCAGAGACACACAGAAACAGCAGGCGGGGAGGCCCCAGCCAGCTCAGAGCACAAACCAACAGATCCTCTGGCTGCAAAGAAAAAATGCTTCACAATGAGGCTGAGAGGAACTGCTTATACAGCTCAGGAAGTGGGAGTGGCTGGCTGCTTGTCCACTGAACTCCAGACAAAGCCTTTCCAATTGAAAATGTTCCTCTGGTTGTGACAGCTTTTGGGGTCCCTTTTCATCTTAAAAACAAACAAGAAGAATCAGCTGGTCAAATAACACCTTAAGTTACATATCTTCCAGAAACTCACCCTCAATCTCAGACTTCTATGATATCTCCTAAAGTAAATGCTATATTTGCATTTCTCATTGTCAAAGAGAATATCATTAAAATGGTCCATAATAGGGGGCTTTTGAATTTTATGAGGCGCATCTCTTTATATATCCTGATTTCTGCTGTGTAAAAGTTTTCTGATGCTCAGACCTCACATTTTTGAACTTCAAGGCAAAATGAATTTGGATTACCCTTTGGTGTAAGATTGCTCTGAAAGAAGAGTCTTACTTTTTATGTTGATCAATGAACAGAGTCTGTGAAGGGCAAACTTGCAAGTGTTAGTATTGCTGCATCATTACTGTATTACAGGAGTCAGACACTAGAACTTGGCTGGTTCAGAGACTCTATATGATCCAATTACAACAAGATTAAAGTTCTTTAAATGAACTGATTCTTTCACAAAAGGACTGTGATTAAAATTATAAACTTTGCGTTTGTGGTTTCTTTATATAAAAATAAGAACTTTTTTCTAATGTCTGTTTTGTTCCCTTTTTTATTGTTTGTATTTTTTCTGCATTGGTGATAAATATGCTTATTTAAATTCTGCTGAACATTGGACGGGAGAACAATTTACCCTCATACATTATTTATTTAATTTATTTAAAAGTTGTATCAGGGAAGACATATGGAGCTGTTAATAGCTCATTTCCAGATGCATCTTGGGAAAAGGGGATGAGGAGAAGCAATAAAAGATACACAAGTGAAAATAACATACTGAAAAGTGCAATATTAATTAAAATAAAATATAATATGAATACATTACAATATAAGTAAAAATAAAATGCATTCCTGTAGCTCAGACATAATGTACAGGCAGATAGTAAGGGTAACACAAAATAAAAATATACACAGTGCAGGTGCAATACAGTACTAGGAGCATACATCAGATAAAGAGCAGATTACCACCACCAGACAATGAAGGTGTACTGTAGGAGTTATCAATGACAATGCAGTAAGGCAGGTACAGGAGTAAAACTTTACCAGAGTTGAATAACTGATCAGGAGCAGATCAACGTCATATAAATTGGGGGTCTAGGGTGGGTAGGAAGTTACTCAGAGCAGAGGGGATGGGAATCAACAAAACACAGAGGGGCAAACAGAGTGGTCAGGTACAGTTTTAGAAGGCAGTAGAAAAGTCATGAAAAAGAGACCTGAGGGATAAAATGGATGACACTGAATGGATAAAGAGGGAAAGTGAGGACCAGAGCTTAGGAAAATGATACAAGAGGGCAGTTTGGCCTGCTGAAATTTTCCTGCAGAAGAGGAGTAGGGAATGGAAAGCAATGTTTCTGAGGCAGTTGGAGGAGGGAAGGAGGGAAGATAGGAGGGCAGACATGTACAGGGAAGAGAGAGCCAAACCAGAATTTTGAGGTGAAAGAAGCACAGTGGGTGAGGGATCTGGCATGAGGGGAAGGGTGTGAGAGGGAGAAGTAAACAGAGCAGTATTGTGAACAAGGAGAGCAGTCCAAGGCAAAAGAGCAGAATGAATGAAAGAGGGGCTCCAATCTGTCATGGGTGAACTTGAAAGCTGCACTGTAGGCAATGTCACCATAGTCAAAGATTGTGAGGATCATCTTTGTGACTAGCTCTTTGGGGCATGGGGTGGGATACTGGCTTTGGTTCTATAGAGTGCACCCAGTCTACGGTGAAGCTTCAAGCAGATGGCATCAATGTGCATGACAAGACTAGGTCGTGATCAAGCCAGACCCCACTGTACTTAAAGGAGGAGATCCTCAATCACAGTACCATCAATGGTGTGGAAGGAAGGATGGGGAGAGAGCCTGGTGTTTCTTGGCTGGGAGACAAAGGACACAGAGACTGTTTTCTTGGCACTGAGAGACAGCAGGTTGGAATGAAACCAGCATTAAGCACTGTCAAAATCCTGTTGGAGACAGACTGAAAGATGAGCAGTGAAGGAGCCAGAGACAAACAACACAGTGTCTATTTCATACATGTGGATGGATGCAGAAGAACAGATTGAAGGAAGGTCATTTGGGAATATGGAGAAGAATATAGGGCTCAGAACAGAACCTTGGGGAATGCCTGAGTAGATAGGGAATAGGGGGAAAGGAATGTCTTCAATGCAGACAACTTATGACCTGGCCTCATGATAGGAGCAGAACAAGCTTATTGAGGAGGCAGAAAGCCCCACTGCTAGAACCTTATCCAAGAAAAGGGGGTGTGACACAGTGTCTGAGGCTTTGGCCAAGTCAACAAAGATGGCAGAAGTGAACTGGCCCTGGTCCATACCAATAGGATGGAGTCAGCGATCCAGAGGAGAAAGGTGGGTATGGAATAGGATTTCCTTAAGCCAGACTAGAAAAGAGTAAAAACGGAGGAGGAGTCAAGGAAAGGGGGAAGTTGTGAGAGGATAAGATGCTCCTGGAGTTTGGCCAGGACTACAGGACCCAAGGCAGCATGGTTTCACCAGGGGGAGGTCATGTCAGACCAACCTCATTGAATTTTTTGACTGGGTGACTAGGGAGGTGGATCAGGGGAGGGCAGTGGACATGGCCTATCTGGACTTCAGCAAGGCCTTTGACACTGTGCCACATAGAAGACTATTACACAAACTGGGGAATATGGTGTGGGCAGGACTGTAGTGTGGTGGGTAGGTAACTGGCTGGGTGGCAGGACACAGAAGGTGGTGGTAAATGGCTGTCACTCCACAGAGGGAAGAGTAACCAGTGGGGTACCACAGGGATCAGTGCTGGGACCGGTCCTATTCAACATCTTCATCAGTGACATTGCCAGGATCTAGAAGGCAGAATTTCACTGTTCGCTGATGACACAAAGCTCTGTAACAGAGTAGACACACCAGAGGGTGTAGACAGAATGAGAAGGACCTGCAGAAACTTGAAGAATGGTCAAGGGTTTGGCAGTTGAAATTCAATGCAAAGTGCAAAATAATGCATATGGGGCACAAAACCCTGGCACAATATATCAGTTGGGGGTGAGGATATAGCATGCACCAAGCAGGAAGGGATCTTGGGGTTGTCATCTCTGATGACCTCAAGATAGAGAAACAGTGTGACAAGGCATCAGGTAAAGCAAACAGGATGCTGGGATGTATAGGCAGGGGCATCACCAGCAGGAAAGGGAGGTCATAATTCCGCTATACAAGACACTAGTGAGGCCCCACCTGGAGTACAGTGTACAGTTCTGGAGACCATACCTATGTAAGGACATAGACAGGGTAGAGAAAGGTTCAGAGGAGGGCAAAAAGATGGTGCATGGTTGCATCACAAGTCCTATGAAGACAGGTTGAATGAACTGAACATGTACTCCCTGGAGGAGAGGAGGGAGAGGGATATGATAGAGACATACAAGTATCTTACAGGGAGGAACAGGGTGCAGGAAAACACTATTTTTAAGTGAAAAGATGTTTCAGGACTAGAGGCATGGGATGAAGTTGGAGGAGGATGATTCAGAGGAAACATGAGAAAGAATTTCTTCACAGAACGGGTGGTGGACAAGTGGAACACCCTGCCAGATGAAGTGGTGGGGGCTGAAACAATCACGGGATTTAAGAATGCATGGGATAGACATAAAGGAATTCTAGAGGGCAGGGGTAAGGGGAAACAGACTTCTAGGAAAACAAACTGAACTTACAAGCTCAAATGGGCAGACTAGGTGGGCCATAGGCCCTTATCTGCCGACACTGTCTATGTATCTATGTATCTATGTATCTATGTATCTATGTAGGGTGGGAAGGAGAGAGATGGGATGATAGCTTCCAGGAAAGGAAAGATCACGCCCCTTAGGGAGGGGATGACAGGGGCTTATTTCCAGGCATCCAGGACAGAGGCAGAAGAAAACAAGAGGATGGGGAGATGAGTAATTGGGATGGTGATGCTTGGTGCAGAGAGATAAAGAAGCTTGAGGTCAAGGCCATCAGGGCTCATCACAGATAAGAGAGCTAAAGAGAATATTACTCCTTACCAAAGAAAAAGACGAGAGTTTTGTAAGAATTTAGACTATTAAAACATGCAAGGATATATGCTGGAATATACTGGCTGCATACAGGTATATATGTTTTTATGTAAGAATTATATGCAAGGAATAAGGAAGGATTGTGAATTTTTTTGTGTATGAAAAAATAATGCAGGAAAAATGCTCTGTCAATATTATGAGATGCTAGGAACATTGTGTGTGTGGTTACTGCAATATATGATTAGGTTTGCATCCTGTGGAGTAAAACATTTTGGTTGGCATATGCACTACAACATTGTGATTATTCACTTCTATATTTCAAATGAGTGCTACCATTTGTGTCCTTTACTATGTATCTTATTAAGTCAACACCCATTCACTCCCATGAGCCTGTGTTTTTGTTCTTTTCTTTAGTGATGTGGGAGTTTCCAACATTAAGGATGGAGGGGAGTGGGTCGGGGAGGAGAAGAGGGAGTAAACAGCTTTCCTGAAATTGGAGGACTGATTATGGTTGTTCTGGGGTGTGAATGTGAAGTACTCACATTTCGCAAGCCTGGTGGCTTTGGTCCAAGCATTGCAAAGAGTTCAGTAAATTAACAGGGTAGCAGGGGAGTCAGAGATCTTTCAGGACAGCCAAGCTAGGCCACAAGCTCAAAGACAGGTGAGCAGCTCAGCAGAGATCCAGGGAAGGTAGTAACCCCGGACACTAGATTTTCTGAAGGTGGGGGGCATGATGGTCCCAGACAGCCATACATTTGAATGGGAAGGATTTAGGACTGAACAGATGTTTGTGGCTGTGAAGATGAGGGATCAAGGGGAAACAAAAGGTTAGATGAGCTCATGACACTTCCTGCAGCCCAGTTATTGCACTCCAGATCAAGTGTCATTTTATAATTCAGCTTTATTGTGCTGGAGGTTTTCAGTCACAGATAGTAAATGATGCAGCAGTCCAGTAGAGCAAATCTCATGATACAGCATGTTATTAAAGTATGAGTTTAAATTACAGGTGGCAAAGTGGCTGAAATTCGTTCCGCGGAGTGATTCACGGAGTTACGAGGAATCATGAGAATGCCTACAACGAAGCAGAGTACTTCATGTTATAATGAGGATTGTGAAGTTCATTGAAACCAATGACTTTGCATTATTCCACCTTCCCCAAACCACTTCTTCACCAATTTTAAGGCGAAGTACATTGAAATCTATGTACTTCGCATCACTTCGCCTTGTAATTAAGCTGCAAAGGCGAATTTTGCAGTGTTTCATGGGATTGCAGGTCACATGGGCTCTAGATTGTTCTGCACAGCCTCAGTTCTGTGTAGTGTGTGTGTAGTGGAAGAAGGAGACAGTTTTCTCTCAGAGCTCTGTGATTCAAATCCTTTAAAAGCTGATAAAAAAACATTTTGAGCCATTTTTTTTGCTCAGAATTTAGTACATCGATTGTAGGAAACCCTTCTGTGCTCATGTCATCGAGTGTTTATTGTTTGTTTGTGATTTTGAATGTTAATTTAGAACAGTCAGTCTTTGTACTGTGAAGTGTGCTTCGGGAGAGGGCATCTGTGGTGTAGGTTGATTAACTGGGAGAAAAAGGCAGTCTTTCTATCTTGGTTATATTTTTCTTGTATAACTGTGTTAATGTACACATAGTAATATTTTCAGTAATTCTTGACATTTTTTTGCTGATTGTTGTGGTGCAGCAGTGTCTGAATTCAGTTTGTTTAAAAATTTGGTTATATTATTAAAGGTTTTCAATTTGCTACGCATTACTTGTAGTGTGTGTGTGTGTGTTCGTGCGATGCGTGCCATTAAATCAGACACTTTTGATTGTGCCACACAGTAATTGCAGCAGTGTGAACCTGTGATCCACTGCACCTACGTGAATTTTTTATACTGCTTTGTGGTATCTTTACTGGTAGTGGACTTTTACTGCCATGCACCCCCCCCCCCAAACCGGCAAAAGATATTCTTTTCCAGATTTGGATTTGTGACTTCTGAGCACTGGTTAGGTGTTGTTGTGCCTTTGTGCCTGCATCTCATGAGTGCATAGCACAATCTTAATCTGCCTGTGTGTTTGAACTTTGCAGTACACCATTAATTCTGGGAGACTTTGCATTTCTTGTTACTCTCTCGTTTCACTTCATTAGCACTGGGGAATTTTCTGGACACAAGTCAGTAGCATTTTGGGGATGCACATTAATTCTGGTGACTGTGTGTTACCAGTGTGCTGAAGACTGAGTGTGCCATTAATTCTGGAAGACTTTGCATTTCTTGTTGTGCTATCATTTACTTTGTCAGCACTGGGGAGTTTTCTGGACACAAAACAGTAGCATTTTGGGGATGCACATTAATTCTGGTGACTGTGACCACTGCATGCATGACTGAGTGCACCATTAATTCTGGGAGACTGCGTTTCTTCTTGGGCTTTCATTTCACTTCATCAGCACTTGGGAATTTTCTGGACACAAGACAGTAGCATTTTAGGGATGCACATTAATTCTGGTGACTGTGTGTGACCACTGCACACATGACTGAGTGCACCATTAATTCTGGGAGACTTTGCATTTCTTGTGCTATCATTTCAACTAGTTAGCACTGGGGAATTTTCTGGACACAAGACAGTAGCATTTTAGGGATGCACATTAATTCTGGTGACTGTGTGTGACCACTGCATACATGACTGAGTGCACCATTAATTCTGGGAGACTTTGCATTTCTTGTTGTGCTATCATTTCAGTTCACCATCGTCAGCACTGGGGAACTTTCTGGACACAAGACAGTAGCATTCTGGGGATGCACATTAATTTTGGTGACTGTGTGTTACCACTGCACCCATGACTGAGTGCACCATTAATCCTGGGAGACTTTGCATTTCTTGTTACACTTTCATTTCACTTCGTCAGCACTAGGGAATTTTCTGGACACATGACAGAAGCATTTTGGAGATGCACATTAATTCTGGTGACTGTGTGTGACCACTGCACGCATGACTGAGTGCACCATTAATCCTGGGAGACTTTGCATTTCTTGTTGTGCAATCATTTCACTTTGTCAGCACTGAGGAGTTTTGTGGACACAAGACAGTGGCATTTTGGGAATACACATTAATTCTGGTGACTGTGTGTATGAGGGGCTGCCAATATTGTTGTCACTCCACCCTATTTTGTGTCAAGGTGGAATGACAACACAAAGTAATAATTACAAGGCCAAGTGAGCCTTTTGCTTTGGCCACTCCAGGTAGTGTAGTGACAATGAGAAGTTGCCACTTCATGTTCACTTTGCAAGCAGAATTTAATTTCGCTGCATCTCTAGTTTAAATACCAGCAATGAGGTAAAGGTGCTATAATGCGAGGGATATTAGTATACAAAAATGGGATAAAAAAGGCTCAGAAATTGTTACCTGTTGCATTGTGGTCATAGACATCCCAGTACTTCGCCCTGTTGCAGGGCTTTGTCAAGAGGTGCGGTCTTAGTATTTATGGACCCAAGCGTTCGGAGTCTGATTTTATTTCTCTATTTGTGCTAGCTGTTTTTAACTTTAAGATTTGAAATGTTTGGCTTGTTTTTAAATTTTGTGTGGCACCTTGGTTTTTTGAAGGCGCCATAGAACTAAAGCTTATTATGATATAATTATTATTAGTAGTGGAAGTTGTCTTTTATTGGGGACACCTAAAGCAAATCAGGGATGGAGTCTTCTTCTGGGTTGTCATTCCTAAAGCTCACCCCATTAGGTGTGTATGTCTCTGGAGTGTATATAATCAGGTGACCTTAAGGGTTGACGACCCCTAGGAAGACTCTCCTGATTTGCTTTAGGGGTAGCATTTGGGTTTTAAGGTTGGAAACCCTAAAGCCACATTTTCCTACTTTGACACTGTAGCCTCAACCCTGGATGTTGCATTAATGCATTTTTTGTAAAGAATATATATATATATATATATATATATATATATATATATAATATATATATATATACATATATATATATATATATATATATATATATATATATATACTATATGTATATACAGTATATATAGATATATCTATATATCTATGTATATTAAACAAAAACTCAGTTTAATGCATTAGTTAGGGTTGTTCCACAGTGACAAAAGTGAAGAAATAGTGTTTGGGTTGAAAGCCCCGTTGAAACCCCGTCCACCCCCAACCAGCATCAGGGTGTGCGTTGGGGTTGTTGGCTAACTCTCACCCCATCAGATGTGTGAAGAAGCAGAGGCTATGGGAGAATGGGTGAGAGTTGGGACTGACAACCCCAGCTCGCACTTCGATGCTGGTTGAGGGTATGGACAGGGGGCCAGGGGCACTTTCAACCCTAACACCGAATTTCCTTACTTTTGTCGAAGTGGAACAACCCAAACTAATGCATTAAACTGAGTTTTTTGCCTCTAATTTCCCTTTTTTTTGAGAATGATAATGAGAAATAGTTAAAGGGCCCCGCGCTCCCGCCACATGATGTCTTGTCACATAGTAACATGATGCCCGCAAACACAAATGATAATGCGCATGGTAACACAAAGCGAAACAGAAAGATAAACAGTACTGTAGATGCAAATGGTTAAAATAACACAAACACAAATGCAAATGAAAATGCAAAGTGTAACGCATATGGTGCCGTAGACGGGAACGGTAAGTGAAACAGGTATGGAACCTCAAGCGGAAGCGGTAAGGGTAACAGTAATATAAGTGCACAGGCTAGTTTTCCCCAAAAGCTGCATAGAGAAAGACAGTGAGTACAAAGAATGTATGCATATGGGTCTCGGAGCAGAAAATGAGGAGTTGGAATACTAAATTGCTTATATCTCAGAAACCGTACGACGTAAAAAAAACATGTAAAAGTCATATGATGTATGACTTTCCTGGCTAGTTTTGTACTTAGCCCTCTGCAGGGGGCTAAGCATTTTTCTGACAAAAAATCCATATCTCGCACCGTTTCTGAGATACGGGCCCTGAAAGATGTGGCGAACATCGTAATGTTATCCTATGGGGAAAAAAGAGAAGTTCAGAGTGCGATATCTTTGGCTCCCTGTAATATTTTTTCACCAAACCACTGAAAGTCCTCAAGGAATTGTCACAGAAAGAACCAAGATCAGGACCCCTGGTGGCAGTCCCACTCCCCGACAACCTCTTCCTCTTCATCCAAGGGTACTCTGTCAGCTGCTGCTGCACCGACACCTAAAAATGCTGTCCAGGTCTCTATTTGTACCAGACCCCTACAGACAGTGCCACTGCCTGATGTGCAAAGTGGCCCATCATTGACGGCCCTCCCATTGAGGCCTGATGCTTCTCTAGGTCCTCATGCTTCTGTGGGATGTTGGCTTTCTTCCTTCCAAATTTCAGCCCAAAAGACCAAACCGTTATTTTGCAGCAGGGCGGCAAAAGATTCCTGTAATGTGGCGGACGCCGTAATGTTATCCTATGGGAAAAAGCATCAACTTTGGAGTGCATTAACTTTGCCGCTCTGTAATATTTTTTCACCAAAAGACTGAAAGGCACATCTGTGAGATGTTGGCTGCATTCCTTCCAAATTTCAGCCCAAAAGACTAAACTGTTCTTTTGCAGCAGGGTGGCAAAGAAATTGCTGTCATTTTGTCATAGCCTAGAAAAGTAGTGTCGCAATTTGCGAAAGCTTTCGCAAAAATTTGCGACACTTTTGCGAGTGCAACACTACTTTGTGAAAGTACTTTTTCCAGAAATTTGAAAAACATATTTCTAGGGTGTTTAACCTCAAAATAAAGACATGCCTAGCATCCTCAGGGTCCGGCTAGGTAAACACAAGAAGAATTCTGTTGCTAGAGGGTCCCAAATTTAAATGCCAATCATTTTTCTGATCACTAACTGAAAACAAAATGGTGGATTTGCGAAAGTAAAAGGGCCATTTGTGAAAGTAAAAACTACATTTGCGAAAGTGTTGAACTTTTGTAAACTTTTCCCATTGCTTATAATGGGAAACTATTTTTTGAATAACTTTTGAACCGTTTAATATTTGTTCACAAAATCTTCAAAAGACACATCAAGGACCCCAACTGCATGTTCCCTGAAGATTTCGGACCGGTTGTGCAAACCGTGCGACCTGTAGAGATGACCAAATAATTGCAAAAAAGCGTAAACGCGTGCGCAGATCACGCTTAATAACTCTGCAGCTGTATATACGAACAGTACAAATGTTGGCGGATCCCAAGACGTATGGTTCTTGATCATGTATTCCAAATTTCAGGCAAATCCGTTGAACAGTTGCAAAGTTATTAAGGTGCAAAATTTTAGGTTTAACATGTAAATGGCTCCTCAACCCTAACTATGGCAGCATTACCGTCTACCATAATATATATATATATATATATATATATATATATATATATATATATATATATATATATTACAATCATTGGAAACAACCTTTGACAACCTGCCCTTTTACAAAGGTTCAACGTCATACAAGCAAGACAAGTACCAGTATACAGAGATAAATAACAGAAGGTTCATTGCCCTCAGAGAGGGCTGGGTTACAATATAGTTACTACTGTAGTTTTTAAGGAACAACTTAAGGTAAAAGGAAATTAATGAGCAGCCCAAACAAGGGCCTTGTTCATTGAAAAAAAAATGCTCCACTTGTTAAGAAAAGAGACAGAGGGAGAGATGGTTGGGGGGGAGCATAGAGGGCAGCAGGTGTACAGAGTTGGTCAAAATAATGATCTAATTGTAGTTGTGGTGGGCAGTTAAACTAAAGTTGTAGATGTACACAGTTGAGGGGGGATAGACAGTGGGAAAGGAGAAGGCAGTCTCAGAGTGTCTGAGTCAAGGCAAAATTCAGGACAGGGATGCAGGGTAGTGGTGGGGAGAATGGAGGTTGGAGGTGAAGTGGTAGAGGGGAGTAATGTACTTAGCTGATTTTGTGTAGAAAAGATGATAAGGAATTTAAGATAAGAGTACATATTAAAGGGATGGACTAGGTCCAGTGGTTCAGTGGAGAAGGAGTTTCTATGTATCTATATATATACTGCAAAAAAAATGCGTCAGTGCAGACATTAGGGGGTTGAAGAATGCAAAGTGCAAAAAATAGGGAAATGAAAAACCATTAGGGTTTTGGGTCTCTGGAGTATTGCTGAATCAGTGGTGGGGTCTTACTTGGGGTTGTCAACCCTAACACCCACCTCCACTCCCCAGCTCGTAGCCTCCTGTTTGAAGCACAAGGTACAGCTCCAAGCTAGTGCCTCATAGTGATGCAGTATGGCCAACATAATCTGTCATAGCTTTCTTCACATAGGGCCCTGTGATCCCTGCATGAAGACATCACATCTGAGTTTGTTTGCTCAGGGGAGGGGGTGGGAATCAAGGTTGAAGGTGTCATGTCACAGCAGAGATGGGAAAACAGTGAAGACCATCACAGCAACATTATTGAGAGTTCACTGTGATGGTCCGCTGGGTTCCCGATGCTGCTCTCTCTGAGATGTTTACCCTCTCCCTGAACCAACTCTGACTTGGAGTTGGTTATCCAAACAGCGGGTATTGCGGGGGGCCAGGACTCCCACAAAAAACACAGTTTTCCTCAGTGACAGCACAATGCCAATTGGCAGCATTATTCTGTCACTGACTCAATGGTCTGCAAAGTTCCTGTCACTGCGCCAACATGGAACCAGGGCTGACAACCCCACGGAGGATCTAGTCACTGATTCGGCAAGACTCTGGAGACCCAAAAACCTGCTGTTTTTTCACTATCCTACTTTGTGCACAGTGCTTTCTTCAACCCTATTGTTGGCATTAATGCAGTTTTTTTACAATTAATTTCCCTTCTATTTTTGATCAGGATACAATTCTACTATTTGCACAGGTCTCTTCAGGATCTGCGCAAAATGAGATAAATACAATATTGGTTACAGTCCTGACCCTTTGCATGGGCCCAGCAGGCCTTCATATGCATGTCAATACCTTGTGGAAAAGGCTCCCTAACCCACCACAGGGTGTTGCACCTGTGCCAAAACACTCCTCTATCCTTACCCAGGCCAGGGAGGGTACTGCATACTGTAGCACCTTCCCCATCAAGCTTGTCCCATTAAACCAGCTCACTGAGTTTACATCTGAACGCAGGTCATTGACATGGTAAGGCAACATGGTCCCCAGTGGGGCAAGACACATCCCTGAAAACAACGTTATATCATAAATTCTTTATTTTTTTAATATTTTGACCCCAAACATTCAACATAGACTTCTTGTGACCCCACCTCATGAACCCGGTAGGAGGAAATGTTCAAATTCCCACCAAGAGCAACACTACCCACCCCAGAAATGGACACCAACTATGGGAGTGGACTGTGGGGAAGGCCCTAAAGGCTTCATCCAGGAACCTCTCTGCCTCACAAGCAGCACTACCCACCACAGAAACGGACACCAACTACAGGAGTGGACTGTGGGAAAGGCCCTAAAAGGCTTCTTCCAGGAACCCCCCTGCCTCACAAGCAACACAACCCACTGCAGAAACAGATGCCAGCTATGGGAGTGGACTGTAAGGAAGGCCCAAAAGGGTTCCTCCAGGACCCCCCCCCACTTCACAAGCAACACTACCCACTGCAGATACAGATGTCAACTATGAGAGTGGACTGTGGAGAAGGCCCTAAAGGCTTCTTTCAGGACCCCCGGCTCACAAGCAACACTACACAGCAGAAACAGATGCCAGCTATAGCAGTAGACTGTGGGGAAGGTAATGGCTCCCCTTGTCTGAGCTACTACTGGTGTGGGGGAATTTACCCAGTGACACTTTGCGTCAACTCCCCACCCACCCTAGCTGTCTACTGCCAGTTACACCATCTTCCATGAAGATAGAATTGGCAAACATGGTGGAGGTTGTGCCATTTATCTCCAGGACTCTATCCAGGGTCTCAAGCTTCTGCCCACCCAGTTGGAGCATGGAGCTCAGGTCCTAACCTTGAACATTTCTAATGGCCCTGGCAGGGTCCCCTCCTTATTAGTTCTGTTTATATCCCCCCCTGGCACCAAAAGCCTGCCTTTAATAAAGTCTTGAACTACTTCTGTACCCTGCACCCTAAATCGGAGCTCATTGCCTTAGGCCCTAAGGCTTAGGGGACTATAACATGAACTGAATATCCAAAACAGCTGCCCCACTTAAGAATGCAATTGCTTCAATGGACATATTCCAAGTCATTGCCTCACCTATGTGTCTAGATCCCAAAACTGGCTCCTCCACCCTAATAGACCTCATCTTAACCAACTGTCCATACAAAATCACCAGTGTCTCTGTGCTGCCGATGCTCTGAGTGACCATTCACCTGTACTTTGCACTTGGTCCTCTAAGACTAAAAAACCCACCCCACAAACAGTGTATCAACATCGTATCAAACCCAGTATACTGGGTCAAATCAAAATCTTCTTAGTGACCTGTGACTGATCTCCTCTTGACCATGCCCCTAACATCGACACTGCCCTTGACATTTTTATTACCACCTTCAACCTGGCCTGTGATACCTTTTCTCCCCCAACTAAGACCATCATCAAAGGTCCTCATACTCCATGGATCTCCCAGGCTGTCCTTGACAAAATGCACCACAGAGATGCCCTCTGGCACTTAGCCTGGGAATCTGCCTCACCTGCAGACTGGCAGCACAATAGGGCTGTCAGGAATAAATGTACATGGGAGATCCAGAAAGCCAGAGCTGAATACTATAGAACCACTCTCTCCTCATCCTGGGACTCGGGACAAAAATGTTGGGACAACCTAAAGGAACTGAGTGATAAAATCATATCCCCCCACCCTCCCAGCTTAACATCAATGGCAGCATTACCACTCACCTCCTACTCATCGCTGGCTCTCTTAACTTGTCCTTCTCTGACCTCAGCAGCATGCTCCCCCCAACTTTTTTGACCCCTTCCCCACTCCTCAGTCCCCTGCTAACTCCCCCCTCTTCCATTGCAAAGCTGTTGCCAGGCATGAAGTCAAACCATATCTCTTAAAAGCCATTAGTAAATCCTGGTATAGTAGTGATTCCCAGGACCTAACTCTCTTATGCCTAGCCTTAGATGAGATCCTTTCCCAGCTTACAACAATCCTAAACTGGTCCCTCCACTTTGGCCAGTTCCCGGCTACATGGAAAACGGCGATCATTACACCCATCCATAAAGGTGGTGACCACACCTCCCCGGGGAACTGCCGCCCCATCACCATCCCCAAGGCACTGGAAAGAATCATTGCAGACCAGCTTACTGAACACCTCAATAAATATGATCTGCTGTGCAAGGAGCAGCATGGTTTCTGAGCTGGGCACAGCACTACCACTGCACTACTGGAGTACACCAATGCTATTCATAAGGCCCTTGATCATGTCTATCTGTTTGGGTCAGTCTACATGGACCTATCAAAAGCTTTTGATACCGTCAGTCACTCCCTACTTCTCTCAGCCCTTACCCAAACTGGCCTCTCCCCTGAAGCCACCATGTGGTTTGCTGACTACCTAGGTGGATGGTTCCAACAAGTCAAAATTTGTAGCATGCTTTCCTCCTGCCTTCCAGTCCAGTCATGGGTTCCCCAAGGTTCCATCCTTGGAACCCTCCTATTTATTCTATTTCTGAACACTCTCTCAACAGCCTGCTCCAGTCAGCTACTATTTTATGCAGATGACACAGTACTTTTCTGCTCCCATTCTGATCCACCCTCCCTGCAATTGTCACTCCAGAAATGTTTTGCTGAGGTAGAATCCTTCACTGACCACCGACTGGTTTTTAACTGCAAAAAAAAAAAAGTTATGATGTTCTTCCATAACCAGAACAAATACATATGCTCCCCCCTGGAAATCCTCAACTCCAGTTCCTAACTGCTTGACATGTCTCCTCCTTCATGTACCTAGGGATCACCTTCAATCTGACACTCACCTTCCATGAACATATCCACCTTTTCAGCTCCGCTGTCAACTCCAGAATAGGTATACTCTATCAGCACAGACAGTGCCTCCCCCCCCTGAGGCCCTCTGCCTGGCAGTCACCTCTTCCATCCTGTCCCTTATTGATTACAGGATCACACTCTGTGGGGCTGCCAGCAACACTGCCCTTCATAGAATCAAAATGTCCCTAACAAAGCCTGCAGTCTCATCACATGATGTGATAGGATGATCCATACCTGCACCCTTTTCAGCCAAGCCAACTAGCTCAATTTTGACTGTAGACTTACTGTAAAATACCAGACATGTCTACTTGCCAAAAATATTGGCAGTGGATTAGCCCTTCCTGGTCTCTCTAACCTCCTCCAACCAGCACCCACGGTGAAAGCCACCCATAATACCTCCAAACCTTCCTTCCTGGTTCCCCATTATAGAACATCCCTGAGCCAGAGATCATTCTCCTACAGGGCCCTTCTCTGGATGAATGCATTGCCTGGGGCCATAGCCACTGACTCCAAACTTGGCTCCTTCAAAATCAACCTTAGGGAACACCTCCAGTCCTCCAGCACCTGCGACTGCCACTAGCCCCTATGCTCTTCCTTTCCATACCCCGTTCTCGTTCCCCTCATCAGCTCTTTAATTATTGCCCTGCTTCCTGCCTCCACCTCTTTTTCTCTCATCCTCTTAACCCTGCTGCCTAACAATGGATGTCTTATCCTGCTCTAATAATGTTGATCTCCCATATTGTGTATATGCTGACTTCATTTGTTATGACTTTGCTATTATCACTGTGTATTGTATTAACTTTATCCTGTCTTCACTGTGCTCTGTACCCACATGCAATGTTATTATGTTTGTACCCTGATGTGGAGCCTTTGTAAAGGAGTCTCTGACTCAAAGGTTTGTAATTCTGATATATAATCTAAAATAAAATAAAATAAAACACCATTCCATGTCACAGGTGCGAAAACCTGTTTTGGCCAGGATGTAAAAATGACAGCTGTAATGTTCATGAGGTGGTGTGAAAGAATGGCTATGTTGAAAATCTATGATCAAGATACTGAAAATTACCAAAGTTATGCACCTGCATAGAAAAGTTTCAATGTACACTCAGAACTTTGTCATTTTTAGGAATTTTTTCACCAGAGTTTCAAGATAGCCTTTTTGGAACCCTGACCCCAACTCATGAACACTGGTAGTGAAATTTAATTAATCTGGACCGAAAGGTGACTTCATGCAGCAACTGCAAAATCACATTCTGGATGTGATTAATGAAATTTCACCACCAGTGTTCATGAGGTCAGGTCCCAAAAGGTCATATTGAAAATCTGCTGAAATAATTCCTAAAAATGACCAAGTTATGAAGAGAAGTTAAAAATGCCATTTAAACACATTATACAGCACCTACCTGTAGTCCTCAGTTCAGGGTTCAGCATTGAAGAGTGAAGACGTGTCTCTGGTCCAGAAAGGATTATGGCGTTGGACCTCGGCTGGTAATTATGGGGTAATGGGGGGCTGCGGGGTGGTCAGTGCTCAGTGGGAGGTTCAGAATGGGGGGGTGGCAGCAACAATGAGGGACTATTTTTTTTCTTTCAGGTGGGTCCCCCCCCCCGATGTCAGCGACTATACATAACAATGGGCTTGTGGAGGAGGGGTTGTATTCAGACAGGAGGAAGGACCAATCAACACTGGGGGTGGGCATCCTGGTGTGTTTGGATTATACAAAATAATAAATAAGTTGGCACCAGTGATTGGGGCCCCCGGTGTGTAGATATAGTAGTAATGGCGACACAGCACAGTCAGCACAGTGGGGCTATAGTGACAGTAGCTCCGTTCCTGACATACAACACAGCAGGGATTGATATATGACAGACTCTCATGTTTGGTACAAAGTAACAAACTACAGCTGTGTTGTATAATACACCCTGCTATTGTCTCAAACATTTAGAAATCTTCAGAACGCTGATTTTTTAAACCGCGCATGCTCACAAACCAAACTTTTTTCTTAAATAATTTAAAAACTACTTATGCTTGGGACATAAAAAAACACAAAAGCACACACCTTTTGCCAAACCTGAAAGTTTCAGATTTCAGATCCTCATATTTTTTGAGTTATTGATGAGAAAAAAAAAGTCTTAATTTTGGTGATTTTTGTGTTTTTTTGCACCTCTGTAACTTTGCCCCCACTGAACCAATCTACATGCACTTTTTAGGATCTGGAGATCCTGCCACCAATTAAACCTGGGTGAGCCAGGTCAGGCTCGAGCCAAGCTTGAGCCACAGACATGGCTCGACTCGGCTTGACAGTAGTGCAAAATGTAGAGCCAACTGCAAGCCGAGCCACAGTATGCAAAAAAAAACTGCCAGCATCTTCAGTCTGAGATGGGGAAATATAAATGTCAATCATTTCTGCACTCCGATACTCCACTGGTCAGTTTATCCCTTTGCAACAAAATCTAGGACACAATTGTTTGTTAAGGAGGAATGTGAATGTGGCACAGTGGCAGAAGGCAGTACAGTAAACAGAGCAGCTAACGTCCTATACCGTCAGTGGAATGCTGCACAGATGAGAACATTCAGAGACTTTCACAATATAGCATTAATTAAATCTGGGGTTTGCTTCACACTTACAAATAATTGCAATACTAAATTAGAAGTAATCGGAAGACCAAGTTGTGTGCAGCTGCCAGAAAGACACGCTGAGAAGCCCTCACCCCCACCCCCCCAGCATAATATGATTTCTGGAAGTCAGGGAGTGAATGATTTTGAGGTAAATTTAAATAGGGAACTGTTATATGTCCAGTTAAATAAAAGCACTGCATAGAAATATTTTTCTTTCAGGATACTGCGCTGAGTTGGGGCAATTATCAATAATAAGTAACAGAAGACTTTGGTGTTGGAGCACAACATTGTTCTAGATGGCCAACTTTTCATTTGAATTCAACCAAGACCTGCAACAAATACCGTGGTTCTGTGTTCTGTGTTCTGTCCTGAAACCCCTTCAACCATGCAAGGTTTTTTTTTCAATTTCCTCTGAGCTAGTTTAGCTCTGAATCTTTTGATGTTTTAAAATAAAATAATAAACCCAACAGTTTTTTTAATGCTACGCCATCCTAGGTTAAGCGCCCCCTTCCCTCTTCGCTCGACTGCTGATGAGGGACTGGGACCAGCCACCACTGACCCAAAGTAGTAGTTAACATTTCTGGGACTGAGGAGAACTTTAGCATGAAACAGAACTGGTGTTTGTTCACAGAATCTCCATGATTAAACTAACTGCTTTAAAAGTCATACTAACACTTTGCATGGATTTTACTCTTTCTATCACTGCTGCAAGGTTTAGCACTGCTGAATTTGTGAGTTACTGCCATTTGTTTGCCCACCTTTTTCTTTTACTACAGAGATCCTGGGAGACTACCTGAGCTGACAGAAAGTAAGTGTACTAGTATTGGCACCAATGCTGTGTTTTCCAAATTTCATTTAAATCACTTGAACACATGAAAAGTTATTAAGGTGTAAAAGTTAGGGTTTAACATTAAAGTGCTTACTCAACCCTAATATACAGGCACTACCATGCCTGTATACTATAGATCTATTCATGCCATACAATACCTGTGAGAATACGACATGACAAATCTCAGTGCTATTTTTGCCATGCATGGACATACAGTGAGAATTTCAGTGATATTCTCACTGTAGGTCCATGTGTGGCAAAATATATTAGTGTTATTCTCATTTAGAATGTTCAGCCTCAGTAGCAGTACTAACTATATTCAAATGCAAATAACTTTAAAATGAAAATGTTATGATGACTGAACCGTGGCATCTCATTGACTCTGTAATAACAATTTTGCGGCCTTTTGAACATGCCACACCAGCAGTGAGTGGCTAGTCTGCCTCCATTAGCCAATCAGTTTCACTGCTACGGGTGCTGAGGCAGACGTTGGTAAATGTGCAGCATGTTGCCGGAGGCAGTGGTAGCAGTATGTTGCTGCAACACATGCTGACAGTATTCGACCAGAATCATCACATTGTGAGCATTAAGCATAGTGGCAACTTTGCCATAGTAGCAATGCTGGACCCACGATACAATTGTGGAATTGCATCAGTACTGGAGGGAGGGCCGGAACAGGTAAAAATTATCAATGGTCAACTGGGGAGCTTGGTTCATGGGGCACAGAAGTCTCGCACCAAGGTCAGCAAACCTCAGCAGCGTAATCCGGCTGAAGGTGTACCTGGAGGACCAGCAAGCATATCCTGCAAGAGGAAGTGGACTGCAGTTCCAGGTGGTCTGTTATCCAAAGTGGCTGGGGTCAACCTGCTTTGGGAGGCTTTGTCCCAAGTGGGTATTTGTGAAGTAAATGATTCAGGAGAACAGGATGATGCATCAACAACTGGACTTAGTGTGGCACAGAGAATGGTTGAGTCATATTTGTCTGAAAACAGGCATCTGAAAATAACTGAAGATCCTCTTTTGTACTGGAGTGGAAAGGTCAATGAATGGTCAGAGCTGACTGCAGTGGCACTGAAGTACCTCACATGCCCACCCTCCAGTGTAAGTGTTGAGAGGGTATTCAGCTCAGCAGGTGCAATAGACAGGGATCGTTGGACAAACCTGTCTCCTGCAAATGTTAGTTTGCTAACATTCATTAAAAGGAATGAGAGGCACATACCAGCACAGACTGCAACTTCGGTATTCGTACCCTGGCTTAGTCATGGTGGTTTTGGCGATGTGAAAATGGACCATCCTGGTGGTACTGGCAGTGGCTGACTGAAACGGCACACCACCGACGTAGATGATGACACAATGGAGAAAGAATTTCCCAGTGGTCATACTTCAGACATCGGTGACTGTGAAGGCAGCTTTCTTTATGAGGATGATGATGTGGTTAATGTTGGCAGGTTTTAACTGAAGTTTTTAAAAGGCGGTGTGCCCCCCCAGACCACCACCACCTCCGTGACTACTGTCAGCCACTGCCACCACTGAGCCTGAGTCTGTCCACCCCATGGACTACCACCACCACCACCACCAGAACTGCTGTTAGCCACTGCCTCCACTGAGCCTGAGTCTGTCTGCCCCCCGGACCACCACCACCACCACTGGGACTGCTGTTAGCCACTGCCACCACTGAGCCTGAGTCTGTCCGCATATCTATCTATCTATATATCTATATATCTATATATATATATATATATATATATATATATATATATATATACACACATATCTATAGCTACTCACCAAGGCTACTATTAGTGTACAGCCAAAGGGCACCCTTCAATCCAGTTAAGATGATTACATTGCATTTGCTCAAATCACCTTGCAGAACACATTGGACCAGTAACAGAACGCTCACGGTCATCATTTTATACTGTGGGACTTTGTATGTGCTGAAACACTCCCATTTCACTGTGTTACCACTTGTCAATTTTCTGCACGCAAGGATGATACATTTTGGGTCTGCAGAAAAGATCTAGGGACTCTGTGCCACTTTTGTGTGTTGTGTGATTGTTGTGAGCTCATGATGTCATACTGACATTACAATTAAAGCAACATTGCAAGAATGTCATGACAGTTTTGAACTGTACTTTTTTATGATACTTTAGATTGCCACAGTCACTAGTTACATCCAAGTCGTGACTTGAATGATATGCTTCCTTTCACAGTTTATGTCTGCTTTACTTAGTTGGCTACTTTTTTTCATGTATAAACATAATGAGCACACCTTCCAATACTGTTCTGACCAGGTTTGTATTTATTTGCAGCTGCTTTTCAATAACTATTGTTCCGTGGTGTCATAAAACACTGCCTGCTGCATAACTGTTAATTAATAACAGAAGTGATATATAACAACTAACTGATGTGATGGAGAAAAGCAGAGGAAAACAATGACAAAGACCTGGTCAGCACCAATTTAGAAGGAATGCTCCTTTCATTATTTCACAGGTAGTACAGCAGACTCAACTACTACAAATTCTCGTATCATTCCAGTCAGTCAGGATGTAAGTAAAGAAAGTTATAACATAGCATTAAAAAATATAGCTCAGAGTTCTTAACAGATTGCTGCTCTGCTGCTGCTTTACAGAGATTCACCACATTACATAGTTATGGTGATGCACATAACTTAATACATGGTGGCCTTACTCACACAGGAATATTTCTTGCTCCATGGAGTGCAATATATTTCTGTGAAAACTGCCTGTAATTTCATTACAGTGTGTCATGTCACGGAGGAATTACTGTTCAGAAAAGTCACCCACATTCTGCCCCCCTTTCTCAACAACATTAGGACGTGATGCCAGGGGGAGTTCAGGTGCATGCTCCACTATAGTGAATGTCTGGCAGCTATTCCAGTGTTTCCTTATGTTATAATGTTCACTTTGTTGTGAAATGTGGGAACATTTCCACTAATACGGCTCTTCTTACTGGAAACGTGCCCAGACGTTTCACCACAAACTGACCATTATAACATAAAGAAACATTCAGAAAGCTGACGGACAATCGGATATTCACTGTAATGGAGCACGCACACATGCTCTCCCTGGCATCATGTCCTAACGTTGCTGAGAAGGGAGGTAGAATATGGGTGGCTTTTTAGAATGGGAGTTCCTCTGTCACGTGACACACTGTAACGCAATTATGGGTGATTTTCACAGAAATGTGTTGCACTATGTGTCACAAGAAACATTCCCCTGGAAGGGAAAAGGTATATTATTAAACAACAACAAAGAAAAAAACAGCACAACACAGTAGTGGGGTGGGGGGGCAGAAAACAATAACCGTAAGTTACTGTGGCCGTGGGATGCCATGGTGGTCCAGCAGCAGGTGCAGCATTCTAACTAATTGCTGCTGCTGTTCTTCTATTGTGTGGGCCTGTTGCTGCAAAGCACCAACCCTCTGATTGTTCACTTCCAGAGCCACCCACACCAGGGAGATGTCGTGCTGTGTTGCAGGGATTGTGGCGGGGTCCACTGCAGCTGGGAATCCAGGTAGTGAGGGTGGTGGTGGAGAGGATGGTGCTGGCGGCTGTGGTGGCGGTGGTGGTGGTGGTGGAGCAGCTGCTGTACTGGTCCTCCTCCTGCTGCGGCGGTAACTGTGAGGCACAACTCTGACCCCAGCAGCACCCTATGCCACTGCCATGGCAGGGCCAGCAGGTGAACACCTAGCCCCTTCCATGGCAGCCTGCCACTCTGCCTTGTGGTGGTTGAGCATGTGGGTGCACTGGCCACCGGTCCCCAAATGTGTTCCACGGGGGCCACGGCACACCAGCACACCACACACACAGCACACCACACTGTGCTGTCTCCCCCCACAGAGTTAAAAAACTCCCACACTGGGGAGCTGTGGGGGGACCAGACACAGTCCTCACTCGAGTCGCACCACCTTGATTTTCTAGGGGCACCTCCAGTGGCTGAGGAGGTGGTGGAAGGGGTGCTGCTGGAGCCCCTACAGCTGCTAGTGGTGGTGGTGGTAGTGGTGGAGAAGGTGGACGCACAGCAGCCACTGGTGGCACTGGTGCTGCTGCTGCTGCTGTTGCTTCAACATAGGGGGAAGCAACACCCAGGAATCAGGAGCGGTCCAGCATGACACGACTGCCCCCATGTGTCTGCACTTCCCTCCGACCATGCCCACAGGCCAGCGACTCACCTTCTCCAGGGTCCATCCTACTTTACTGACACAATACGAGTCCCCAGGCTGACACATACACACACACACACAGACACACTGACACTCACAGTCACAAACACACACACAAAACAAAACAAAACTTATAAAAAAAAATCACTAAGAAAAAAACAATAACAAATACAAACAATAAAAAAACTAAATAAAGAGATAGCGTTTAAAAAAGCTGTTGGTTTGTTCACTACTGAAAGGCAAGCTGCAATCAAGCACTTTCACTCCCTACCACTCTCCTCTAAACAAAGCCTTCTCCCTCTACGAATGCAAAGGAGAAAGTGAAACTGCTTTTCTGACTCACTTCCTTCCTGCCTGGCTAAAGCATGTGACTTACAGTACTGTAACCCATGTGATGTGTGGGGGGCAGCCTATTTACTTCTCACTTCGCCTTACTTCGCGTTAAGGCATAATGGCAATGTGAAGTAATAATGATAACGCAAAGTGAGCAGTTTGCACTGCCCACTTCACCAGCAGATTAAAAATTCTCTGCATCTCTATTGGGGGGTTTCCACTTTTCTTTCTTCACCCTAGACTTTGGCTCCCACTATCACAGATAGGCCCATTCTGCTTTGCTCCATTGCTCCCAGTTACTGCTCCTGAGCCATTGCTTTTCATTTCATGGGACATCAAGGGTGGAGGGCCAGGGTGGCAAGCAACCACCTCAGTCCAACCATGCCCCTCTGGCCGAATTTTAGGATTGACTCCCCCCCCCACAGCTCCTCTCTCTCCGGGTCTCTCTCAGAATCATTCAGAAAAACAATATCTCTCCTATTTATACTCTCTGAAATGGGCCCCTGTGCAGTCAGCAGGCAAGCATGCATCCCAGACTTACCGGCACCAGAGCTCTCCCTGCCTAGCTACACTTAGTAACCAGCCTAGCTGCACATAGCAACCAAAATTAACTAGTAAGCTCCCAGGGGTGCTGACGTGGAAATGATCTATTACCAGCTTAGTATAACTTTCCTGGTGAAACTTTTGAAATAAATAAATAAGATGGAGCCAAGAAGCAGATAGGAGACAGCACCAAAGGCACCAGTGGGAATATGGACATATGAACATATGAACATATGAATTTGCCAGCAGATAAAGGTCACCTGGTCTATCAAGTTTGCTCAACTGTGCAGCTAGAACCCTCATGATGCAGCTGCCCCACCTCTTCCCCTTCCCAATTACCCCCCCTCTCAACTTGTCCCATCCCCTTTTGAAACTACCCACTGTCTTACAGGCTACCACCTCCTCTGGTAGGCATTCCATTCTGCCACGACCATCTCCGTGAAAAAGTGTCTCCTAATTTCTGTCCTAAATCTTCTCCCTCCAATCTAAGGTCATGCCCTCACATGTCCCTCCCCCCTCCTCAGCCTTAGTATCCCTTCAGTGCCTGCCTTGTTAATTTCCTTTATGTACTACAAGGTCTCAATCATATCACCCTGGTCACTTCTCTCCTCCAAGGAGTACATGTTCAGCTCTCTCAGCCTCTCCTCGTATGGTCTGTCCTCCAATCCCTGGCTCATCCAGTAAAACTGTGGGAGAATTCAAGAATGCATGGGACAGACATAAGGCAATTTTTGTGGGGGGTAGGAAGAAATAGGCTGTTGGTTAAATAGGATCTGCAGCTTATCCTCTAGGTAGGGAAATGGGCAGACTAGGTGGGCCAAGCGGTCCTTACCTGCCATCAAAGTCCATGTTTCTATGTTTCTATGCCCTGTGTTGTACCCTTTCCAGTAATTTCACATCCTTCTTCAGAGATGGGAGCTAGAATTTCACACAGAAGGGAGGGTAGGGATAAGGATGGACAGGTGGGGGAGGCAGAGGGCTGGAGGGAGTAAGACCAAGTGAGGGAGGGGTGGGAGATGGTGGAAGGGAGAAAAGGGAGAAGAGGAGGCAGAGGAGAGCTAGCAAGTGGAGCTGAATGGTGGATGAGCTTAGCAGTGGAGAAGAACAGCTGGAGGGCTATGAAGAGGGAAGACCTGTCACAGTTATAGAGGCAAAGTGGAGCACAAGCCTGACCCAGATAGGGAGGCTAGGGGAAGTTCAGGCCTGATATAGAAAGGGAGGCAAGGGGGAGTACATGCCAGATAACTGAGATAGGCCAGTATAAGGAATCTATAGTGGAGGGACACTAGGGAGCAAAAAGTAAGCAAATCACAACAATTTTGCAGTATAATAAGCCCACAGAGTTCTTCGGTTGTACTAGAAGGTGCTACAGCTACTTAACACTAGGCAGCATAAAGCTTGCATTAAACAACACCTGAAATTTTAACAAGTACGAACCAATACAGGAGAGGATCCTAATTTTCCTATGTGGAGCAAAACAAATGAGGGTAGACAGAGTTCAGATTAACAGCTTACTAACTGCAGAGAGGAAATTGGAGTATCCATTTTTTTTTTATAGAAGTTTTTATCCTCCATTGGCCACAGCGTGGGAAGGCTCCCTTCTGCTGGTTTTGCTGCTCTCCTACACCATCCATAGCCTC
The DNA here is from genome assembly GCA_016271365.2 of Neoceratodus forsteri. Classification (NCBI taxonomy): domain Eukaryota; kingdom Metazoa; phylum Chordata; order Ceratodontiformes; family Ceratodontidae; genus Neoceratodus; species Neoceratodus forsteri. The sequence goes on along the minus strand of CM028131.1, from coordinate 168,127,142 downwards.
CCCGGTGACTCACTATATGGGTCAGGCCCCATGGATTGCACCCCATGGTGGGGAGGGGGATGGGCATCCTCCCCCCTGGATACCTGAAATCTTGCCATCTGCCACAGGTTGCCTCCATGACCAGGCGGATTGAGGGTGTGATCAGCAAGCATTATACTCCCCCGCTGTGCCTACATTTTCCTACTGACTTTTCTCCCTTCCCATCTCCAGCTTTGGCTTTTTCTTGAGGAGCATATGCACATGGAGGCATGCATGTGTCTGAAAGACAAGACTCCCTCCCCCTCCCCCTCCCTCTGACTCCCATCTGCCTCCTGATGCTGTTGTGGGCTTACCACCAGGCCTCCACCTGGTGGCAGCCAAGAGCCAGTGTGGCCTACCTACCAGATCCAGGCGATAAGAGCTGCCTGGCAACCATTAAGTCCTCTCCCAGCCTTCCCCCCCGGCCGACTCCAGCAGCCTGGGCTCGTTTCCAAACCCGGGGCACATGGCAAGAGTTAACTCACTTGGCAGTTCAGCCTTCCTTGCCACTGGACCAGCTTTTAGAGGGAGTATCCCGGTATTCTGATGTCTCTCCTCTGCTGACTCACCTCGAGGACTCCAACTCCTGCTGTACTCCTCATGCTGGGAATGCTCACATGGGACTGCTAGAACAGGTGATAATAATAAGGAGGAGAACAAGCAAAATTGCTGGTTCTAACCCAACCTGAAATCAGTTATATTTCAGCAAACAAAGCAGCTCCTGTTGCTGCTTAAAAGTCTCCAGGGGTTTGGTAACTGGGTGGGGGAGCTAGGTAGCTGAAGGCTCATGTTCCCTCTTATAATGGTGACTATTTTTGTGGTCCTAGCATCTGGTTGCAGGCACGGGACAGCAAAGTTGCAAGTGAAGAACTGCACTGAAATGAGCACTAGGTGTTCCAATTGGGTCCAACAGTTCAGCAAGCAAAACAGATGTTTCTGCTGTTTAAAAGTCTCTGTAGGGAGCTGGTGACTGTGTGGGGGAGCCAGCTAGCTGAAGGCTTGTGTCCCCTCCTAAAATGGTGAATGGCTTCATGGCCTTGGCATCTGGCAGTTGGTTTCCTCAGCCAATTGCAGGTACAGGGCAGCAGAGTTGGAAGTTAGGGCCTGACCAGAAATGAGCACTAGGTGCTCTGATTAGTCCCAAGAGTTCATCAATCAAGACAGTGTCTGCTGCTGTTTAAAAGTCACTGGTGGGGCTGGTGATTGTGTGGGGGAGCCAGGTAGCTGAAGGCTCACAACCCTTCATAAATGGCAACTGCCCTATTGGTCCTGTTCATCATGTTTATGAAATACAGATTAGGAATACATTTAACTATTAGAACATAATTTTAGCGAACTAAATAGGGCCTATAATTCATTGTACTATATATTTAAAGATTCTTAGAAACCAATGTGGTGAATAGCTCTTTGATATATTTTGATCAGTATTGTGAAGTATCAATATTCTTTAGGAGTTCATATATTTTTTTTACTTGCCACTAGCTTTAGCTTATGTAAGGCTATGTGTCAGTTTTTATTTGTAGATACCAGCACTTAATGTAAACCATCATCTATTAAATATGAGCTTGGTAATAGGGATGGACAAACTGGCTCTGGTGCTGTAGCAACCCCCCCCCCAGGCTAGGAAGACTCAGCTCTGACTAGGAAAACCAAGCCTTTCATGGCTCGACCCGCATTGCAAAGTTGACCCAGTTCAGAAGAGCAATCCAGTCTGGAATAACACTCTCACCACCAGTACTGCATGGAGAAGGCAGTACAAGGTGCAGAAAAGTGCAGAAAAAAAGAGTGTTTCTTTTTTTCTCCGATCTCTGCCAAAGACTCTTGAATCCCTGGACCATCACATGACCAACAAAGGGAAACAGTCATGATCCTGGGGCAATGAAGGGAGCCAACAAATGGTCTCTGTTTAATGACTGACACAAGTTCTAGTCAATGCAGTGTGTCAGTCACCACAGGGCCTCCCTAGAAAACTGAATATTGAGTGCATTCAGGGCTTTGCAGTCAGCTGAGACAGGTGTGTGTGTGTGGAGATGTTTTCATTAGAAAGAGAGAGAGAGAGAGAGAAGAGAACGAGACCAACAAATTCAGCAGCAGAGTGCAGATGTTGCAGACCACTCAGTAAAATGATAAAACATCTGATTTTGATAGTCGGAGAGAAAGCGAGTATATCAATCAATCAATCAATCAATCAAAATCTTTATTTATCCAGGCAGGCACCATTGAGCAAGGCTCATTTGCAAGGTGGACCTGGTCATGAATACATCAAAGTACAGTACAGAAGCAGGCATACAAAAAGCAATAATATACAAGGAAGAAAAAGTGTATACAGTACAGTACAAGGTCATGTAGAAAGAGAGAGAGAGACAGTGAGAGACAGAGAGACCAACAAATTAAACAGAGTCAGACAGGACAAGAGGACGCTGACTCTGACCGAAGGTCATAATGCCCCAGTAATTTTGAGGGGGCTTAAAGTGCCATAGATTTTGAGAAGAGGGTGTCATCCATGTCTCAGACTCCATGTTGCCCATCTCTGTGCTGCCCTGAGAGGTCATACTGCCTAACACTCTGTCTTGCCCATCTCTGTGTCATAGTGCCATACAGATTGTGAAGGGAAGGTATCACATCTCAGACACTGTGTTGTCTATCTCTGTGCCTGAACTAGTACTAGGTCATATACAGCCTCACATATTTTGAGAAGGGGTTGCCACCCACATCTAAGACTCTATGTTGCCCATCTCTGTGCTGCCCTGAAAGGTAATACTGCCCCGGACTCTGTTGCCCATTTCTGTGCCATAGTGCCATACAGATTGTGAAGGGGGGGGGTGTCACATCTCAGACTCTGTGTTGCTCATCCCTATGCCTGATCCACTAGTAAGTCATAGTGCCTTACAGATTTCTGATGGGGGGAGTCCAGTCTTTCTATTGTGGTTTTGGTGATTTTCAGTGTTACTGAATTTTCTGTTTGATACCACTTAATTTTTGGGTGCAACCCTGTCTTCTGTTTCACGTCACTTAGTCATGAATCACGCCACTTAATTTTTGGGTGCAACCCTGTCTTCTGTTTCACGTCACTTAGTCATGAATCACGCCACTTAATTTTTGGGTGCAACCCAGTTTGTTTAGTGAATCTTTTGTTTAGTAAATCTTATCTTTTGCTAAATTTTTTGTTGAGTTTTGTTTTGTTTTAGGTACAACACTGTTCACAGAGTCTTCTGTTTCATGTCACTTAGTTACAATCCTCATGAATTATGACTCTTAATTTTTTTGTGCAACCCAACCCTGTTTTTTTACTGAATCTTCTGTTTAATGTCCTTGTTTAAGTAAGCCATTTTGTCAGTGTCTTTCTGTAGCACTTTCAGTGATTTTCAGTGTTATTGAATCTTCTGTTTGATGCAATTTATTTATTTATTAAATTTTGGTGACCGGGTAGGCTCACTGAGCCCCGAAGGTCCCTTTTTCAGGGGCGACCTGGGATAACAATACAAGTTATAAGAATGGACAAGGACGTAAGGAACATTTGAGGCATTGTGAGTTACATCATGAGGTGGTTACAGTAAAGAAAAATAGTGGATACAGGCATGGTAAAAGAAAAGCAGTGGATACAGGCATGGCTTACAGACATGGTAAAAGAAAAGCAGTGGATGCAGGCATGGGTACAGGCATGGTTATCATCACGACATGTAAGCAATTGGTAGTACTTTGCATATAGTTTATTCAGGGGTTACACGTGGCCTCTGGCGAGCAGTCTGTATAAGGCAGGTATTAGGAAGGTTAAGCTAGGAGACGGGAGTTGGAGAGGAGGGGAGTATCTTAGGAGCTTTAAGTGCCATGACAGTGGCATGCGCTTGAGGTCAGCAGATGGGACTTAAGCCTGGTACAGAAGTTCATGAGTGAGGAGGAGGCCTGGACCTGGGGCGGGAGCTTGTCCCATTGGCAGGCTGCTTGGGAGGAAAAGGATCTTCCGCCAGCATTTGTCCTTACCCTAGGGACTTCTAATAGCATTCTATCTGAGGTCCTTAGGTTCCTTGGGTTATGTTTGAGGGTTATGGTCCCGGCAATGCTTGGTGGAGAGTGGGGTTTTAGAAACTTGTAGGCCTGGACAAGCAAGGGGTGTTGGAGGCGGGCGACCAATGTGGGCCAATGAAGATTGACCAAAGTGTCACAGTGGTGATGTCTCGGGTGGTCTAAGGTTGCGAAACAAGCTATTTTATTATATAGGGTTTGCATCCTGGTAATCTCTTGTTTAGCCATGCCCTGTATAATAGGGGCCACAAAGGTCAGGTTGGGTAGAAGGACTCTGGTAGCTATGGAGAGCCTGGCTTCAGGGATGAGTTGGTCCCTGAGTCGGTACAGGGTGCCAAGTTTCCGATGTAGGGTCCTGGTGACCTGGTCCACGTGTTCCTTGTATGTGATATTCTGATCCAAGTGAGGCCTAAGTATTTAAAGGAGGGGACTACGTTAATGGCTTTACCAGAGAGTGAGGTTAAGGAGAGGGATAAGGACCTGTCAAATCCCAGGGATCTTGGCCCGAATAGCATTGCCTTGGTCTTGTCTGCATTTAGTACCATTCTGTTTTTACATAGCCAAGTCTCTAGTGAAGTGAGATCCTTTTGGAGTAGAGGGCCTAGGGCAACCACATCATGCAGGGGTCGGAAGATGACAGTATCATCAGAGTACTGCACAACCGAGCTCTCCCCTCAGTGGGTACGCAGGTTGTTGGTAAACAAGGAAAACATAATTTTTCGGTGCAACCCTGTACATGAATCTACTGATTCACATCACTTAGTCACAAATCACACCACTTAATTTTTGTGTACCCTGCCCTGACCTCCTTGTTCAATTACTCACTACTGTAGTACAGATGGTTGTTACATATTTATTTTTTTATTACTGTTGGCTGCTTGATGACCAAACGACACAAAAATACAGACACAACATGTTTCTTTAAAAAGATTATTTTTTTAACAGAGAAATCTTAACGAATAATACTGAGGCATTTCTCATACTTAAATATACTAAAATAGGTCTACAAGTCATCAGAGTTAATCAGAACCATTTTGAAAAAAATCAGAGTCAGAATCAGATAAGGGTCACTGCTGACCCATCCATTTCTACTTTGTAACAGACGGAGGGATCCGCACCGAAGGGTCCAGGTCGTGAGGGCTGTATGGGAGTAGCCCTCCCCCCCGAAGCAATTCAGATGGAGGGATCCGCACTGAAGGGTCCAGGTCACGAGGGCTGTATGGGAGAAGCCCTCCCCCCTGAAGCAATGCAGGTACGGAGATTACAGACACCGAAAAACGTGCCTAAAGAGTGAGAGCTGGTCCTAGATCGTGCCTTGGTGCCTTTTTTCACATTTGAATTTGTGTCAACCCTACAGCGGAGATAGCTTCTTCCTGTGCAGTTTTATTGCAGTAGATCTTAAGGGCTTTTAGCCTTATCTGTACCTGCACCTTAATTAGAGACTTTAATACATGTGAATTTACAGGGTTTTTTTTGTTTGTTTTTTCATTAGCTTAATTTGTACTTGCGCCCTAAGAATTATCAGATGGATTCAAGTTATTGCTTTTCCCTGTGCAGCATTGCTAGACTCTTGCCTTATTTGCACATACCCCATAAGTGTTAGCCAAATTCTTGTTAAGTCGGATTTAATGGGCTGTGTATGTTAATTTTTGTATTGCATTTGGGCTGCACATGAACAGATACCACACTCATATTAGTTGGTGGTTACTAGGACTGTGCTTTCCCCCTTGTCTTGATTCAGCTGCTTTACTTAAGTAGATTGCAAAATGCTGTCTTGTAGATGGCAAAACGCTGCCTTGCTGTAACTGGCCTGATGAAACTCACACATATATCTGGGGCACCACGTTATTTCCCTCTAATATCATACTTAATCTCCTGGGGCTGAATATAAATAAACCTACCTCTCCTACTTCTCTCCTCAGACAGCGGGATCTGCAATGAAGGGTCCAGGTCATGAGGGCTGTATGGGAGAAGCCCTCCCCCCCGAAGCAATTCAGATGGAGGGATCCACACCGAAGGGTCCAGGTCGCGAGGGTTGTATGGGAGAAGACCTCCCCCCCAAAGCAATTCAGGTATGGAGATTACAGACACCGAAAAATTCACCTGAAGAGTGAGAGCTGGTCCTAGATCGTGCCTAGGTGCCTATTTTCACATTTGAATTTGTGTCAACCCTACAGTGGAGATAGTTTTTTCTGTGCAGTTTGATTTGATCTTAAGGGCTGTTAGCCTTGTCTGTACCTGCACCTTAATTAGAGACTTTAATACATATGAATTTACAGTTTTTTTTATTAGCCTAATTTGTACCTGCATCCTAAGAATTATCAGATGGATTCAAGTTATTGCTTTTCCCTGTGCAGCGTTGCTAGACTCTTGCCTTATTTGCACATGCCCCTTAAGTGTTAGCCAAATTCTTGTTAAGTCGGATTTAATGTGCTGTGTATGTTAATTTTTGTATTGCTTTTGGGCTGCACATTAACAGATACCACACTCATATTAGTTGGAGGTTACTAGGACTGTGCTTTCCCCCTTGTCTTGATTCAGCTGCTTTACTTAAGTAGATTGCAAAACGCTGCCTTGTAGATTGCAAAACACTGCCTTGCTGTAATTGGCCTGTTGAAACTCACATATATATCTGGGGCACCACGTTATTTCCCTCTAATAGCATACTTCATCTCCTGGGGCTGGATATAAACAAACCTACCTCTTCAACTTCTCTCCTCAGACAGAGATCCACACCGAAGGGTCCAGATCACGAGGGCTCTATGGGAGAAGCCCCACCCCCCCGAAACAATTCAGGTACGGAGATTACAGACACTGAAAAACGCTCCTGAAGAGTGAGAGCTGCTCCCAGATCATGCTAACCCCGCAGTCGCTCGCAACTGCTCCCCACCTCCCCCAATATCCTCCCACCCTTTGCTGGTGTTACTTATATAGCCACAAGAGTGTCTTGTCTTACTTCTTGTGAGACAGTGGTTCATTTCATTCTAATTTCTAACTCCATAGTTTCCCATTTGCTCCTCATCTTCTCTGGCCACTTGAGGTCACCCTACCCTTTCTATCTTGCCTAATTCCTTCTCTAATCACTTGTCTGACTCTAGCTTGCCTAAATCCTTCTCTGATCACTTTTCTGATTTGTTTTAATCCTTCACCCTTTTGCTTCTCCCCTTCTTACTGTCCACTCTCTCCCCCCCTTTTGTCCTCCTGACTTTACTCCAGCCCATTGTGACTGCCATGGCTATACTCTCCCTTCTCTCTTTTGCACTCTTACTATGGGTTCTCTTTATTCTCTCTGGTCCTGTACTGTTTACATCACCCTCATCTGTAGACTCACTGGATATCTTCTTCTTCTGTAACCTCCTATCTGACCCTATCCCATATTCTCTCCCTAAATACGGGCTTGTCCTTAAACAACTGGGGTTACTTATCAAATATATCCTGTGTAGATTCTCTATCTCCCCTGGAAGTGTAGCTTGGGCCTATATTATTGCTACTCTCTGGATCTTTACCCTATCCCTTACTCTTGCCGGTGATGTTGAGAAAAATCCGGGTCCTACTCTGGCCAATAATCCCACCCAGTCTTTTCACTTTAATAGTCTGCCCCAAACTCCTGGCCTCTCTTTTGCTCACATTAATTCTAGGAGCCTATTGGCCAACCTCCCTGACCTGGAAACTTGGACTACTACAAACAACCTTGATATCCTAGCCATATCTAAGACATGGCTTAAGCCTTCCAGTGCTTATTCCCTGTGCTCCCTCCTGGGATATAACTTGTTACGGGCTGATCGCCCTACTTCCAAAAGAGGCGGTGGTCTTGCACTCTACTATAAACCTCAACTAAACATCACATTATTGCCTGTTCCCCCTCTCGCCAACTGTGAAGTTCTCCATTCCCTTCTACTGCTTGGGGCACTAAAAAACTTCACATTTTCTGTATTCATATTCCTCCCAGAAACTCTAAGCTTGGCCTTGAGGAGTTCATGGATTATCTACCATCAGTGACTGGGAAAAATGATATTATCTGTCTTGGGGATTTCAACCTTGATTGGTCCAGCCCCTGCCCTGCTCTCCTATCCTCCTTGACTAGCAAGGTAAATCTCTCACAGCTTATTCAGGAACCCACTAGGATCTCCCATGGTGGTGCTAGTGCTACTCTACTTGACTGGATCCTGACTAATAGAAAGGAAGCCTTTACCTCAACTGGTGTTCTTCCAGATACCGTAACTGATCATTACCCTGTGTACTGCATATGAGATACCTCAGCCCCCTCCTTCCCTTCTAAAGTGTTAACTTTTTCCATTATCTCCAATTTAAACATAGAAAACTTTGCTCATGATCTTAACTTAGTCGACTGGTCTCCCCTATACTTTACTGACGATATAAACATTGCCACAAATTATTTCAACTCTCCTCTACTCTTGCTACAAAATAAACACATCCCGGTGACCACGAGAAGGGTTAAAGGGAAAATCACCAAATGGCTAAAGTGTCCCCTGCTCTATCTTCTGAAACTCAGAGATAAACTGTGGTCCACTTGGAAAACCTCCCGTCTACTCACAGATTTCGAAGCCTACAGATCTTTACACAACAAATGCAAAAAAGAGATTCGTCTGGCTAAAAGCTCCTACTACAGGTACCTCCTATGCTCTTTCACTTCATGTCCTAAAAAGTATTGGTCTCAAATCAAGGAAATTCTTGGGAACAACAAACCAACTACTCCTACTGATATGTACATAAATGATGCCCACTGCAACCACCCTCTCATCATTGCTAATGCTTTCAACTCTTTCTTCTCTTCCCTACCTACTCTTACCCCACCATGAGCTCCCCAAATCTGGATCTGCCCCTTCTCCAAGTTCCCCTACTCCCCCTACTCTGGAGCTGGCTCAGGTCACTTTCAAGGATGTTCAAGACCTACTCAAAACTGTGCCTGCTAGTGGCAGCCCTGGTCCTGATGGAATACATCCTGGGATTATCAGACTGTTTGCTGCCAGGCTTGCAAGGCCTATTACCAGGCTTTTCAACCTTTCTATTACCACTGCCTCTGTCCCCTTGATCTGGAAAATGGCTAGAACTATACCAGTTTTTCAGAAGGGTGATGCTAAACTACTGTCTAATTACCGTCCTATCTCTCTTCTCCCCACGCTCAGCAAGCTTCTGGAGAAAATCATGCATCACCAGGTTTCCGAGTACTTTATTAAGTTTAATCTTCAATCCCCTTCCCAACATGGATTTAGGGTGGGGCACAGTACTACCACTGCCCTGACCCTGCTAATGAGTGATATCAAAAGTAATATGGATAAGAGCCTGCTCACAGATGCTGTGTTCATTGACCTATCTAAAGCTTTTGATATGGTTCACCACCCGCTCCTACTGTCCAAGTTACAAGCCATTGGAGTCTCTGACTCTACCCTATCCTGGTTCAGTAGTTACCTGGACAACCGCTCTCAGGTGGTTTCCTACTATAAGGTTCTCTCCTCCCTATCCCTATTACATGTGGTGTTCCACAGGGTTCTATACTCGGTCCTCTTCTCTTCTCTTCTCTTCTCTTCTCTTCTCTTCTCTTCTCTTCTCTTCTCTTCTCTTCTCTTCTCTTCTCTTCTCCCTCTTCCTAAGTGATATTCCTAGTCCTTCCCACCACAGCTGCCTACTCATGTACACTGATGATCTAGTGCTTTATTATTCTGCCAAGTCAATTACTGACATTAACCCAAACCTCTCACGTGACTTTCAATCCCTTCAATCCTGGCTCTCGGCTAACCATCAAATCCTTAACATAGTTAAGACTCAGGCCATGCTGTTCAGATCAACTAAAAAAGAGCTCTCTGAATCCCCTAAGCTCCTTGTCCACTGTCGGAAAGGAAATGCTGTCACTAATACCATGACTTTCAAATACCTCGGAGTTACGCTTGATCCTGCTCTTGATTTCTCCTTGCATGTTAATGAGGTGCGTCAGTCTGTCAGTACCAGAATTGGTGCAGCCTATTGAGTATGCCACTCACTCACCCCCTCAGCTAGGATAGCAGTAGCTAGAGGCATGCTACTCCCTCAACTCCTTTATGCCTTCCCAGTTCTCTACCGAGCCAATACTAGTGTACTCAGCAAGTGGGACACATCCTATAACAATATCTGTAGGTTTGCCTTGTCTCCTCCTCTACTTACTCATCACTGCCTGCTCTACTCTGACCTAAACTGGTTGTCTCCCAAAGACCTCCATTCTTACTCCCTGGGGTGCTTTGTTGACGCCTCCACTAGACCACCCAGTCTGGCCTCCCTGGGTGACTTGCTTACCCCAGTCTCCTGCGTCCACTCACTCAGGTCTTCATCAGTCCCCTTGCTATCAGTTTGGCCTTGCTGTACAAAATTGGGGGAACAGGCCGTCTCCTATTTTGCTCCTAAATTCTGGAACTCGCTACCCCCCTGGTTAAATACTCCCCATCCTACCTCTCCTTCAAGTGCTCGCTGTTCTCCCACCTCTATGCACTATGTAACTGCAACTGCAAATAATTGGTAGTCCCCTCTCTATTTCTCCATATAATTGTTGTTGTCTAGGAATAATCTTCCTTGTTGTATCTTAGCTATTGTGATTGTACATATGGCACTGTTTATTATATATATTACATATATCCACCCTGATTGTTAAGTGATTGTACCTATTTTTACTGTTACTGAATTGTCCTGATGTCTTCACTGTATTCTCTTTGTTGTACTCTCCCAGGTTGTGCCTGAAAATAGGCAGGACTGTTACCTAGTGCACTTACCTGGTCACCAAAGCTAATAAATAACTATGTTGCTTCCTACTGATGTCTTGTATTTTGCATTATTTCAGTTAAAAAATGTATAAAAAAGAAAGTTTACCGAGAAGCTTCATATGTATCACAGTGTCAAAGACCTTGCCAAGGCAGTTGCCTGAGACTAGACCATGCTACAAAACTGGTTACTGGTTCTTCTGATAAATATTTCCCACCACCTGCCCTACCTGCACTCTTAGGCCTGCACCTGAGCTGTACCTGTTTTCCTTACTGTTGTTGTCTGTCCATGGTCCTCTGTTGGTACCCCCTGGCCCCAACTCCTTGTTTGTCACTGAAACAATCCTTGTATCTTGTGGAACCCCCTCCTTATCTCCATGCCTCCATTAAGTGATTCTGACAAAGTGGTTCCATTTTGATCACTGACCCCTGCTGGCTCAGGTACTTGGGATGGTTAGCTTGGTGTAACAGCTTAGGCATATTGTTGCCATTTGGCTGGTGGGAGGTCCTGTGATGACTGAAAGTACTCAAGCTGTTATAGCTTACATTAACTATTTCTTTCACCCCTTCATAACTTTGTTCCAGTGCCCCTTCCTTCTAATAAATCTACTCCTTTTAATTAACTGTATTCCTGTGTATTACCTTGTTCCGTACAGTAATATACAGCTTATTGAGGGCTGGAATTTTTATTTTAGGTGGAAAATACCAAGGTACATCCTGTTAGTGTAGCAAAGGAGTCATGCTAGGTGGAGGCACCACACACTGACTAAGAACACCTTAAACATCAGCAGATAGACCAGGTCTATACTCCTCAAAGGAAAAAGGTACACGCAGCATCAGTATCTTAGTCTAAGATTCACCTTGTGACAGGGTTAACATCTACAGTTGATTGAATTTGGGTTAACAAAAATAACTGTGTATTACGGTTACTATATACTTGCCCTACAACATCTTTTATTAAATGAATAAGGAGGTGGAAAGGGACATGGCTGTGGGTGTAATCCATCTGGACTTCAGCAAGATCTTTGATACTGTGACACATGACAATCCCATTAGCAAACTATACATGGGGCATACTCCAGGTGGACTGCTAATTGGATTGGGGTAGGAAGCTGAGGGTGATTGTCAACAGCCCCTTCTCTCAGTGGAGAGGTGTAGTCAGTGGTGTTCCTCAGGGACGGGCAGAGGCCACTAATGTTTAGCATTTTCACTAATGATCTGGAAGCTAAAGTCTCCAGTAGGCTGCTCAAGTCAGCTAATAACACTAAGATGGTGAGCTTGGTGGACTTCCTTGAGAAGTGAGATGAACATCAGGAGGATATGAACAAGCTGGGTGATTGGTTACATTCCTGGAGCTTCCAATTCAATGTAGCCAAATGCAGGGTGCTACTCTTGGGGAAGAAAGACAGTTGTAGAACATACAAGCTGTGTGGGGAACCTCATGCTAATATGAAGGAGGTAAAGGACATGGTTGCCATATTGCAATAGACAAGGGGCTAAAGCAGGGTAAACAGTGTGTAGCTGCTGTTGAGATTAACAATAGAACGCTTGGTTGTATTAAAAAGGAGCTGACCTTTACAGCAGGGTAAGTAATCTTATGACTTTACAGAACCCTGATCAGGCCCCATCTGGAATACTGCTTGCAGTTTTGGATTCTTCAATACAAAAAGGACATCTAACACAGCAATACTAAATAAAAATAATCAAATCTTTTGCAACGGTTTGTTTCCTGTGCTCTGTTGAGCACTTACCTGGTAATCTTTCTTGTTTTTGCTGTACTATCTCCTTGTAATTTGCTCCACTTTTCTTTGTTTTTGTTTACATTTCTCCCACCTGCCATGCTGAATTGGAACCCTCAGCTGCCAACCACACATGCGCATGACTCATTGCACTACATAGGGCCAGTGGGAATGGGCAGCACAGGGTCCCACGGAAGTAAACAAAAGATGTGATGCAGTGTGAGGGGGGAATTTGGCTGCAAATTAGGCAGCAGCCATATTTACTGTGGATCCACAACAATGGAAATAAATGTTAAACATTTAAAAAACTAAAGATTGGTAGAAAAAAATATTTACAGATATGGAAACCCAAACATTGGCCGCATGCTTCCAGCCAAAAAACTGAATTTTAATAATCACTGCTTGATTATCTAGTACTACTGCTTTAAGCAGTTGAGAGGATAACATTCTGAACCACCAAAATGATCAGTGGTATGATGACACAAGCTATAAGGAGAAGTTAGGGGCTCTTAACATGTTTACCCCCCCCCCAAAAAAAAGGCTGAGAGGGGACATGATTGTAATTTTCTGCAAACCCAAAGAATATCAACAAGATTGAGAATGCAAAGATGCTTGATCTGTTGTCCTCCAGCTGGATGCAAAGACATGCACTGAATAGGACTGTTGTGAAATTTAACTTCAGACATGTAGTTGAGGTAAAGTCATAAATTGTACACTATGCATAACAGGGCAATGTTTCCAACTTCACAGCTCCTGTGCAAGACTAAGTCCCTTTTTTTTAAATATTTCTGTTAATTTAAAATGAAAACATACCCTTTTAAACATCACCAGTTCAAATGCATGTATTACCCCCTCATCGCACCAACCTCTCTCCAGTTTCCCAGCAAAGCAGCTTTTCTTCTTACAATAAAAAACCCTTCCCCCACTCCAGTGCCAAATAATCAGTTCCCATTCCAATTTACCACTCCACCTACCCCAGCCCCATTCAAATAATTAATGTATGGTACACCCCCACCTCACCACCCACTGGCACCCAGCACTCTCCTCCCCCATCATCCAAAGAAAGGGTACTGAGAGTGGGCCATACACCTGCAAATAAGAAAACTGTCCCCCACAGCAGCAACCACTCATCATCACTGATTTATTGACAATGAATGAATAGGTGATAACATGATAGTAGTAACAGCTGACTAGCTGACCACACTGACCAATCAACTGTTACTACTAGCATGTCATCACCAATCAATCATTGTGAATGAGCTGATGATATTTCTTCTACTATGGAAATAGTTTTCTTTTTACAGGTGTACCTGTCCACACTCTGTATCTTTTGCTTTGGGTAATGAGGGGGAAGAGGAGGGTGCTGGGTGCCAGTGGGTGTTGGGGGTGTGGGACAACTGTACATTATTTAAATGAAACCAGGCTGGTGGGAGTAGGGTGCGATATTGGAATGGGAGTTGATTTGTTGGCACGATGCATGGGGAAGTGTTTTTTTTCTTGTTTATTGTAAGATGAAAAGCACCTTCAGCAGAAACTCAGGGGAGGAGGGAGATGGGTGCTACAATGGTTGGAGGTGGGGGATACACATGCATTTGAACTGGTAGTGTTGGAGGAGCTGGTTTCATGCTACATGAGAGAGGGAGTATTTTTCTTTAATGTAAGGATTTTTATTTATTACCTGTAATGGCACTTTGCCAGGTACTTGGTGATTCACCGCCTGAGATTGGATTGTGGGGTTGGGGGGGTTGTGGTCTGTTTTAAGACTGAACTCAACCTCACGAGTGTACCAGTCGAGGAGACTGAGTCATTCAAGTGTACCGTGGTAGCAGGTGTAGGCTGTAGGATCACCCTCATCTGCTGTTCACCCAGAGATGAGAAGCGGTTCCTTCAGGAAGTGGTGGACTTCATCATTGACATGGCATTTGAGTCATCCAGACTGATGGTTCTGGGCAACTTCAATGCCTGGGTTGATGACGAATTCTCACAGTTTGGACAACACTTCCTCCAGCTGATGTCATCTCTGGGTCTTACACAGATAGTTACCACTGTTACCCATAAACATGGTCACTCCCTTGACTTAGTCTTTCTCCTGGGGATCGAGGCCTCTGATCTAGGGGTGGAACCAGTTGGATGGTCCGATCACTACACCATGGGGTTTAGTTTTAGCACCCCCTTTCATAGGCCTACCTCTGTGGAGATGATCGGATATCACCCTTTACGAGATGTTAGCTCTGAAGGCCTGGTGGCGGTACTTGACCTATCAACCCTTCCAGTGGCAAACAGTGACCCAGAAGCCCTCATGGTAGCCTATAATACAGCTATCTCAGTGGCCCTGGATGTCATTGCGCCTGTCTGTGTTTGCCCTCTCTCCCTTTGCCCTTGGTCCCCATGGTTTGATGGGACCTTAAGGGAGATGTGGCAATTAGAACGAAGGTTAGAGCATTGCTGGCGGAGAGCCTCCCTTGATGCTGACCACCTTAGAATGATGGAGCATTATCAAGCCTATCAATCTGCAATCACCCATAAGGTGGAAGACTAGGTTTGCTGGCCAGGCACCTAGCTTCACCTGAGCTCTTTTCTTCTAGGTTGCTTGAAAGGACAGAGCAAAGAACCTTACCAGAGCAAGGGAAAGGATTAAGGCTTCTTTTGGCAAGACAGATTTACTGTGTGTTTTTATTTTTATTTTGTACTCACAGGGATTGTTACAGTTTGCTACTAACATTTTATTGCTTTATTTTTCTCTGATTCAAATTGCTGTTGCTGGGTATACCTTCTGCGGCATTATTACAGGGTGTGCCTACAGGTGTGTGCTTACAGATTACTGCTGTAATCTTTTGATTCAAATTGTCTTTTGAAAGGTATATCTTCTGTTACTGCTTTATTTGTCTCTGTAGCAAAGTGTTTCATACAGGGTATATCTTCTGAAAATTATTACAGGTGGTGCTTTACAGGTTTTACAGTTTTATCTATCAATAGGATAAGCTTTCAGGGCTGCTACATTTGTTCCTGGCTGATTGTGTCTGCTTTCACCTCCTTGTTTCTTTCATCCATGGTGCTTCTTTTTCAGCAGGGAAAGGAACCAGCCACCCACCACAGTCCCCAACCACCCAACACTACACTCCTTTTATAGGGTAGCACAGTCATGATATTTCCTGTAGCAAAGCAGGAAGGGGTGGATCAGAGGGGTATCCACACAGTGACCTCATTTACAGGAGTACTAGTAATTTAACTTGTTATGACAAGTTATACCAAAACAAACAAACACAAACTCAAACTTTTGCTTTCGTTTTCTTCCATCTAATTACTCTGCCCAGATTGTAAACTCAGCAGCTTATCTGGAATGGATATCATTAACTGCAGGTACTGCAGAATACTTTCCAGAAGGGCAGTTTTACAGGATTTAGGACACTGTCCTACTTGCTGGGCCATTGGAGGTCTAAGGGCTCAGCTCCAGGCAGCCTGTGCAGAGATTGTGTACCTCAAGTTGCATATTCAAGAGGAAATATATTATAAGAACTGCCCACCATTTCCCCAACATCCAACAGAAGCACCATGACCGCAGAGGGTAGTTGGTCCAGGAGGATGGCAGGTGGTTAGGAAAGGCAAATTGGGTGCCCCATCACTCGGTGCTCTCCGACATATCACCTCCACAAACCATATAAAAACTACAAACAGGTATCTGCTTCTAGCTCCGAAATCAAACAAAGGGGCAGAGGACACTGCAGAGCAGGACACTGCAGCACAGGAGCTAACACAACAAAACTAGCCCAAAACAGGAACCAAAACAAAACAAAGCAAAAAGGAAATCCAAAAAGTGTCTCATCATAGGAGACTCCATGATTCGGGGAGTTGATACCTATCTCCAGCCAGAGGTAATGGTCAGCTGTCTCCCAGATACATCAGCCATCAGCATGAAGAGATACTGACCACATTGCTAAAATTGTTCAGGAAGCAGGAGAAAACATTGACATCTTGGTACACAAAGGGACTAATGATCTCACCAGTTGGTCAGTTGTGGAGACCCATCTGTCTAAGGAGGGAGTCAGTGCATTGGGGCAGAAGTTTGAAGTCATTGCAGAATATTTAAACTAGCAAATGCAGAGAGGGATGCAGCACCCCATACGTCAAATGGGAAGAACACCCCTCCCCCCTCAGCTAGTGGTCAAACAGGAGTTCAGCATGTTTGCAGTTCATTTGCATCACCAGGTAAGGAAAAAGGTCCGGCTCCCCATACGACGCACAAGGGAAACGCCAGACCTAGCTCAACAACTAACACACCAAAATCTGGCCAATGGAAAATCATGTACAGAAATGCTCACAGTCTGGGAAACAAGATTGCAGACCTGCAGGCAATAATGACAAAGGCTAAACTGGACATAGTGGCCATTACTGAGACATGGTTTACCAGTAACCACAATTGGGAGACTTCAGTACCTGGCTATGTACTGTTCAGAAGAGACCGAGGTGGAAAAAGGGGGGGAGGGGTATATTGGCCCTTTATGTCAGTGAAAATAACAAAGTTACAGAAATTCAGAATACACATAAGGAGCCAGAAGAACTGTGGGTCACCCTGGAAACAGGAAATGGGACAGCCATACGAACTGGGGTTGTGTACAAGCCTCCAGACCAGTGGGAGGACATAGACACATTACTGTTAGAAGATATACAAAACATGACAGCTAAAGGGGAGGTTCTGATAATGGGAGACTTCAACATGCCAGATACAGATTGGTCAATACCTGCAGGAACATCTGTCAGAACTAGACAGATGGTGGATTCCCTGCAGGGGGAGGGCCTCAAACAACTGGTACAACAACCTGCAAGAGACAGAGCTATCCTAGATCTAGTACTGACTAACAGGGAAAGGATCTCAGATCTCCAGGTAGAAGGTCAGCTGGAGGCCAGCGACCATCACATGGTATGGTTCAATTTGGCCACTAGAACTAAATCATACCATTCCAAGGCAAAAATATGGGACTTCAGAGGATCTGACTTTGATAAGATGGCCAACAGAGTTAAGCTAGCCCTGGAAAAAAGAAATACAGGTGAGGGGGTATAGGCAAAGTGGGCAAGCATTAAGAATGCAATACTTGAAGCAACATCCCATTGTGTTACAGAGAAAAGGAAGTGCAAAAAAAGAAGGAAACCACTTTGGTTCTCAAAAACAGTAGCAGAAAAGGTCAGAGTCAAAAGGTTGGCCTTCAGGAAATATAAGGGAATGCAACAGGATAAAGATAGGGAGGCATGCCAAACTTCCCTAAGGGAAGCAGAGAAGGCAGTAAGGCAGGCAAAGGCCCAAACCAAGGAAACACTAGCACAAACAGTAAAAGAAGGTGACAAGACTTTCTATAGATACATTAGTGAAAGGAGACAGTCCAGAGGGGGTATTGCTAAGATCAACTGGGATAAGGGGGCGTGAGAGGAGGAGGAGGACCATGTAAAAGCATCTATCCTAAATAGATACTTCTGCTCAGTATTTACTGAAGAGAAGGTAGGTCAGGGCCCACAGCTCAGCATCTTGGACACAGGGGGGAGGGAGGTGTGCACTAGTCCCTTCACAAAAGAAAGGGTCCCACAAGAGCTCAATAAGCTCAGGGTGGACAAAGCAATGGGAAATGATGGCATACATCACAGGGTACTAAAGTAGATAAGGGTGGAACTGGAAGATCCATTATCGGAAATGTTTAGTGCATCTCTGAGCACAGGAGAGGTCCCAGAAGACTGGAGAAAGGCTCATGTGATCCCGCTCCATAAGAGTGGTAGCAGGGAGGAGGCAGGGAACTACAGACCAGTCAGTCTTACCTCAGTAGTGGGCAAGATTATGGAGGCAATCCTAAAGGAAAGAATAGTGCAACACCTGGAATCCATAGGAGCACAGGATCCAAGACAGCATGGATTTACAAAAGGAAAGTCCTGTCAAACTAATCTCATAGATTTCTTTGACTGGGTAACCAGAGTGGTGGACCAAGGGGAGCAGTTGATGTTGCCTACCTTGACTTTAGCAAAGCTTTTGATACTGGTCCACATAGAAGATTGATTAATAAGCTGGGTAGGCTGGGGGCAGGTCAGAAGTTGGTCAACTGGGTGGCAAACTGGTTGACAGGCAGAAAAAAGAGAGTGGTGGTAAATGGTACACAGTCAGAAGAGATGCAAGTCACAAGTGGGGTACCTCAGGGATCAGTTCTGGGGCCAGTCCTCTTCAATATCTTCATCAGTGACCTTGCAGATGGTCTGGAGGGTAAGGTTTGTCTGTTTGCAGATGACACCAAGATCTGCAACAGAGTAGATGATCCAGATGGGGTGGGCAGAATGAGAAGAGATCTGGATAAACTAGAACAATGGTCAGAAGAGTGGCAACTGGGGTTTAATGCAAAGAAGTGCAAGATCATGCACATAGGGAAGAGAAACCCTGAAGTCACCTATAGGCTGGGAGGGGAGTTGCTGGCGGTCACAAGGGAAGAAAGGGACTTGGGCTTTATCATCACCGATGACCTGAAATCATTTGAGCAGACCACTAAAGCAGTAGGTAAGGCTAGGGGAATGTTGGGGTGTTTTAGTAGGGGTATCACAAGTCGGAAGAGGGAGGTAATACTCCTTCTTTACAAGGCACTGGTTAGGCCCCATCTGGAGTACTGCGTGCAGTACTGGAGGCCACACCTTCACAAGGACATTAACCAAATTGAGGCAGTCCAGAGAAGGGCAACCAAAATGGTGCAGGGACTGCATCAGAAAACATATGAGGACAGAGTAACAGAGCTCAATATGTATACCCTAGAACAAAGGAGGGAGAGTGGCGATATGATTGAAACATTAAAATGCCTTAAGGGCATTAACAAGGTGAAAGAGTCTAACATGTTTTGATATAAGAAAAATAGCAGGACAAGAGGGCACAGCATGAGATTAGAGGGAGGCCGATTAAGGGGTAATGTGAGGAGGTTCTTTTTCACAGAAAGAGTGGTGGATGCATGGAACTGCCTTCCTCAGGAAGTGTTGGATATGAATACAGTGCAGGGCTTCAAACATGCAAGGGACAGGCATAAGGGAGCAATACAGATGAGTATGAATAGATAGGCCATTGATAGAGCAAAGGCCGATGGCACATTCATAAGGTAGAAAAAGAAATGGGCAGACTGGATGGGACTTGAGGTCCTTATTTGCCATCAACTTCTATGTTTCTATGTTAGAAGGCAGAGTTCCTGTCCGGGGAGATTGTGGCTGCTCAGAACTGACCAGCTCAACTCTTTCGCACAGTAGACAGACTGTGCAACCCAGCCTGTCTACAGGTTCAAAAGGCATTTTCGCAAATAGAGTGCAATGAACTTGCTCGATTCTTTGCAGCTAAGGTGGCCGACATTAAGGCAGCACTCCAACCAGCACACTCTAAGGGTGTTGCTCTGGATCAGCGTGTGGCCGCTGCACCTCAGCTTTCCTGGAGTACCTTCTACTGACCGGAGTTCATGGATATCATGTGGATTGTCTGGGGTGCGTACCCTACATGCTGTAGTTTGGATCCTGGACCTACTTCCCTGATTTTGGATTGTATTGATTCCATCAGTCCTGTTCTAGCATGGATAGTCTGGTGCTTCTTGGAAACAGGTGAGTTTCCTAGCTCCCTGAAAGAGACAGTGATAACACTCCTCTTGAAGAAAGCTTCTTTGGACCCCGACTGCCATGCAAACTACAGACCAATCTCTAACCTCCCCTTTTTAGGGAAGGTGATTGAGAAGGTAGCTTACAGCTGGAGAACCATTTGACCATCCATGATATCTATGAACCCCTCCAGTCTGGTTTTTAAAAGAAGCATAATACTGAGACAGCGCTGGTTCGGGTGCTCAGTGATCTTCTGATGGCTAGGGGCCAGAAGAACTGTTCCATCTTGGGTCTTCTAGATCTCTCATCAGCTTTTGACACTGTGGACCATGGGGTTCTACTCGCACACCTGAGGTTCATCTGTGGACTTTCAGGTGCAGTCCTCAGGTGGTTTACATCTTGCCTCACTGGAGTGGTTTCCAGGGTTTATTCATCGGACCCAGTTTCCCTGTTTTGTGGGGTTCCTCAGGGCTCAGTGTTGTCCTCCCTGTTGTTTGCAGTGTACATGCTGCCCCTCAGAGACATTGTAAGAAGGTATGGGTTAAGGTTTCACTGCTATGCTGATGATATCCAGCTCTACCTTTCTTTTGCACCCAACCAAGATGGATCTCTCTCTGTCTTTAGTAACTGCCTCAGAGAAATCCAGGAGTGGATGGACCCAAGTTGGATGAAGTTGAACTCAGAAAAGACAGAAGTGCTGGTTGTGGATCCAGCACATCGCATAGGGTGGCTGGGGGTTGGTTCACCCTCTGGGCTTTTTCTTGGGGGTGTTTCACTCCTGGCCTCTGAACACGCACGTAACCTGGAAGTACTTTTTGATGAAGGGCTGACTCTGCATTCACAGGTGTCTGCCATCATCAAGTCCTCATTTTATCATCTGAGGAATATCTCCAGGATTAGGCAGCTTGTTCTGTCTGATGATCTTCCTACACTGGTCCATGCCTTTGTGTCCTCGTGGTTGGACTACTGCAATTCTCTTTACCTACGGCTTCCTGGGGTGGAAATCCGCCACCTGCAGCTGGTGCAGAACGTAGCGGCCCAGCTTTTGACTGGTACCTCTCTGTCCAGTCATATTTTGCAGGTCTTGCATGGACTGCACTGGCTGCCAGATCAGTGGCAAATCACCTTTAAAGTCAGTCTTCTGACTTTTAAAGCCCCATATGGACTTGGTCCAGACTACCTGAAAGAGCTCCTGGTCCCTTACTGCCCCAGGCGATCGCTCCTCTCGGCTGATGAGGGGTTGCTAGAGATTCCGAGGGTGTATCTGAAATCTTCTGGGGCCCGTGCATTTATGCATGTGGCCCCTACCCTCTGGAATTATCTACCCCATCAGTTACAGGAGTGCACGACCACAGAGGGATTTGAAAAGGCCGTGAAAACATATTTATGGATTCAAGCCTTTGGTGTCTGATTTTATTTGCCTAAATGTAATAGCTGTTTTATATATTTTAAGATCTGAATTGTTTGGCATGTTTTAAATTCTGTAAGGCACCTAGTTTTTTTGTAAGGTGCCAAAGAAATGAAATTATTATTATTATTATTACTATCATATATAATTTTTGACTGGCAGCACTTCTCAAAGTTGAGCCATCACCTGCAAAGTGCAATTTCATGTAGTCTCTACCTTGTAAATTATTCACTGTGCCAGGTGAAGAAGTATGTGATGTAGCACTTTATGTTATGCAAAGTTGGGCCACTTTGCATAGTGCTACATGTAGCTACTGTAAGTTTAAAAAACTTCACAAACACCTAGCCATGAAGCTCTGAAGGGGTAAACTCAGAAGTGACATTTTCTTCCACAGGGTGTTAAACCAGTGGAAAAGGCTAGTGGAGTAGACAGCAGATATGAAGACAATATAGGCCTTTCAGTTAATCCTGAACATATTTCTGGTTGTTTATGGAATCACAGTTTACTCTGTATAGTACTGCAGAGTAGGGATGCTTGGAATTAGGCAAATCCATTCCTATAGGATATTTATCAGATTTTCCAAATTTCTGATATCGAGACCCATACAGTTCTGAATCCGTTCAACAGTCAGAATCATAAATAGAATCAGAATCTGAATTCTTAACTCCTGTTACTAAATTCAATATATTGCACAGAAAATTAGAGAAGTATAAAAAATTGAAAACAGACAGAACAGCACCACTTCATCAAGCCCCAGTATTAGTGGTAGTGCCAGAAAAAGCTGATCAGATATGTATTACATTTCAGCAAAAATATCTCTTCATTTAATGCAATACCTGATGACAAATGGTATAACCCCCCTCAGAGACTTAGGCAGACAGAGGCAAGAAAAAAAAAATGACCAGTTTCACTAAGGTGTCATCAGGAAGTGTAATAAATAGCATTGCTCCACCAGAATTTAAATTCACATATTTAAAGTGACAGTACATTAAATCACACATAATACATAAAATATACTAATACAACCACAACATTTCATCAATAAAGTGAATTGAAATCACATGTGAAACAACCAAAAGTGCAAAAATGTGCAAAAAAGCATAAAGTGTGCAAATTTGCAGCTTTCTAGTAATATGGCTGGTACAGTCCTGGTGCTGGTAGACTCCTTTATATGATTTCCACAATATCTAGGTTTCACAGTGCAGCATGTGCAGCAAATTAAACAAGTGCCTGAAAACACTTAAAAAATCTGTACCACAGCCTGCAACTGTGAATAGAGAGGGAAAACAGGGGATAACATTTTCTTTAGATAAATCAGCACCAAAAACATGACTCCGTTATACATCAGGAGACTTCCTATCCTTAACATATCGTATATAAAAGGAATATAAATATAAGTCAGAATTCCTATAAATTAACATAATTGATTACTGCCTCTCATGGTCATAATTCTGCCACCAATTATAGCCTCCAATTGCTATTAGGTAACAGCATAATGATCATTCTTTGAATGGTCTCCTGTTAATAAAAATGCATTTAATTCAATGTCATCATTCAGTTCATGTTTCTTAAGAGCCCCCAGCTGAAACATCAACAACAACAAAAAAAAACATCTCTTTTAGAAAGCTTGGTCCCATAGTCCACCTCCCTTGGGCCCATCTCAATTTTCTCCATACCAAAAAATGAGAATTAATTTACTTCATCCCCTTGTACATGGTTCAGGTGCCTATACAGGTGCCTAAAGCGCTATGTTCATCTCTATTGTGTATTGCACTTGGATGTTCATATATCAGGATCTGAAAAATGTGTGTTGTCCTTTCCACATAAAAGGACTTTAATAATTTTGAGTTACAGTTAAATCAAGATGATTTTGGCACAGGACAATAAAATGAAAGCACAGAAATTAACTAAATTAACTAAATTAGAGAGGGATTTTTTTATTTTTATTTATTTAGAGTCTAGGATTACTGTTACCTTTGAGCCAAGGCTCTTTTACAAAGGTTCCACATCAGAATGAGTCCGAACAAGCAGGACATTAATTATTACATTACGTTATTACATTGTTACATTAGTAATTACAGGATACAGGGATAGACATGATTATTTGAAAGACAGAGCTCCAATCAGAGACAAGGGAAGAATAACAGAGAGCACACAGCTTTAAAATCCAACCCTAACAATACAACTCAAGATCACTTTATCTCTGAAAGTGAATCAGGTGCAGATACCTCAGATGATTTTTTTAGAGGAAATATCACAGGAGGCGCCACAATGTTCTACATCAACACTGAGGAGGAGCACCAGAATCGTACAGTTTCAAGGGGATGCAAATGCACATGATGGGGGAAGGGGGGAGGAAAAGGTGAAGGACCAGTAAGTACAACAACAGAACAAAATGAAAGTCAAGGGGAATGTGAAGAAGACTTACAAATCATAAAAGAGGTAAATGTTATTAATTTATCCAGCTTTTAACTTAACCAAATGTTTTAAGTAAAGGTCTTGCATTTTTTCACTGCATCAGATGTGAGCTTCTTTGATCTGTTTATAGATCTGAAGAAACTTGTTATGTAAATTGAATTATTTTTTTTACAAGAGAAATCAATGTTAATAGTGAAGCAGTTTCTTAAATGCACCCTGATGATGTGATTGTGAAAGATGATGATGAACGGAATATATTAAGATCTCCTTCAACCTTTATCCCTCCATAATCGTTATCTGAAGCAGTCTTTGAGAAGGCCTGCATTCAGGACTTTGCAAGACTTTTCATAATGTACTGAACATCAGAGTTTGTAAATATCTTGAGAGAAAGCAAAGCAATTAAAGAGTTACAGGACAATCTCATGTTCACAATAAAGCTAGCCGACAAAGCAGGCTCAGTTGTAGTAATGGATACACAGCAGTACATTGAGGACATTTTTATACAATTGTCAAATACGAATTGCTATGCTTGCCTCAAGCCTGACTTAACAGATCAATTTAAGAAAGAAATTGATTAATTCTATTAATCTGCTTTAAAACTGTTATAATAACAGAACAAACATTGTAGGTATCACGTGAATACAGCGATGTGGAAATATCGAAACAATTTGGGTGAACCTGTAACAGTGAGCCACATTTGAGCGACTAGAACATTTTTTTTAATTTATTTATTTATTCAGGATTCGAAAAATACCTTTGAGTCAAAGACTCATTTACAAAGGTTCCTCATCACATAGCTAGGACATTACAACAATAAGATAAATACAGTGCAGGAAACAGGACAAGCTTGATACACGGTAAAATACAATTAGAGGCTCGCAATCAGATCCTAACAAACTTAGAGTGATTGCTTGACCAGATAAGCATATAGGCATTTATACACAGATGATCAAAATTGGAGGAAAGGGGATGGGGGTAAGCCAGCCAGAGGCCCTTGTCATGGTAGAGGGAGGAGTGAGTGACAGGTTCAATTGCAGTCACAGCTGTTAAAGGACTGGAGATGTCCCCTAAGATGGGTTTTGAAGAGGCCGTTTCTATTTTCATTTATGAGGGAGCTAAGTAGGCCATTCATCTATGAGGGGGCTTTGTAGCTGAAGTATCTTTGAAACTGGGGAGGTTTGACAGTGGGGAACTGTGAGGAGTTTCTTGCTAGAGTGAAGGGTTGCTTTTTGGGCAGTAGTTGGATAGATTAATGAGGTAAGACTGGGGGGGGACCAGGGGTGATGTTCTGGTCATAAAGCAGGTGTGGAACTTGATCCTATTGTCTAAATTAAGCCAGCTAGTAGAGTTATATAGTGAGCAGGTATGGGTAATACGATCGCAGTCCAGTACAAGGTGACAGGTTTTGTTGAGGGAGAGATGGAGCCTACTAAGGGCCGAGGTGGTGGCAGTGCTATAAATAAGTATGCCATAGTCGAGGAGGCAGAGGACTGAGGATGAGACAACAAGCTGGAGGGCGTCTGGAGTAAGGCAGTGTTTAAACCAATAGAGCAAGCTGAGACGGACATTAAGGGCAGTGGACAGGTGATGTATGTGCTGGTGGAAACTGAGTGCTGGGTCAAGGGTGATGCCCAGATATTTAAAGGAGTCCACTTGTTCAAGAGGGGTTCAATTCATAGTTAGAACCTGGGGGCAAAGTTCCTTCCTGGAGTTCTGAGGGTGACAGGAAATCATTAACTTGGTCTTCTTGTAGTTCAATGTAAGGCATTGTGCAGAGAATCACTGTTCGGATTTGCTAAAGGAGGACTGGAGGGTTTGGTTTAGTTGAATAGGGTCGGGTTGGATGCATAAAGTACAGCATCATCTGTATATAATAGTAGGTTGCCAGCGCAGGATGTGGGGAAGGAGTTAAGGTAACGACTGAAGAGAAGGAGACCAAGAATGGACCCCTGAGGGACCCCTGAGTGAACTGGGAGTCTATTGGATAGGGCAGTGCCAATTTTGACTTGTTAGGACTTGTCCAATAAGTGGTCTGTGAACCAGTGTAAGACATCCTGGGAGAAGCCAATGTTGTAGATAGTGACTAGCAAGAGGGAGTGATTGACAGTGTCAAATGCCTTTGTAAGGTCAACAAGGACAGCGCCAGTGATTTGGCTTCTGTCTAATGCAGAGTCGATGTGTGCGGTAAATTCTAGCAGGGCTGTAGTAGTATTGTGCCCTTTGCGGAAGCCATGTTGCTGTTTACAGAGTAGATCATATTTGTTAAGGTGGTTGGTGAGCTGATCATAGACAATGCGCTCAAGTGCTTTAGATGGGGGGGATAGAGATGGGCCGGTAGTTATTGGCGGCAGTACGATCACCACTCTTAAATATGGGGGTAATGGAAGCAGATTTCCAATGGGTGGGGAATTTACCTTGGCAGAGAGAGTGGTTAAGAATATGGGTGAGGGGTAGAGTATGTCATGGAGGGTGAACTGGAGAAGCCTCAGATCCAAGGAGTCACTACTGTAGTGTGAGTGGCTTATTGCATTTTTAAGTTAAGGCTCAGCAGACTTGGGGGTGATGTACTATAGGTGAAGGGGTGATTTCAGAGGGTGTGCACCAGGTAGGCGGTGGGTGAAATAAGATAGGAGGGAGGACATGGCTGAGGCTCATGAATGCACAATTGAAAGCCAAGGCTATGCGAGAGGGATCGGAGGTCAGGTGCCTGTTAACAACTATCTGGTTGGGGGGGTTAGGGTCTTTGCCACTGATTTCCTTGATATTATTCCAGAATTTGTGCCCTGTGCCCCAGGCAGCAGTTAGGGTGGATTTATAGTGCTCAGCTTTGGCTTTGTGTAATGCCCATGTGCATTTGTTCTGGGCCTCTCTGTACCTCTGTCTATCAGATGGAAGGCCAGTATCATTGGAGAGGTGCCATAGTGAGTCATGAGTCTGCATCAGGGCCATGAGGTGGTCAGTGATCCAAGGGACAGGGTTGCCTTTGACCATCATTTTGGTAAGTGGGACAAACTTGTCACAGATAGTGTTGAAGGTGTGAATGAAAAGGTCAAGGGCTAGGTCAGGGTCAAGAGTATTAGTTAAGAAGGACCAGTCCAGCAATCTGAGATGAGATTTTAGGAGAGCAAGTTTACCAGCACCAAGCTTGAGCTGGAAGATTATTTTAGGAGGGATCTTGGGCACTTTGCAGGACCAGGTGCAGAGAATAGGGGAGTGGTCACTAAGCTCATTTGGGAGTACAGTGGTGCTAGTGATTTTGTGAGGATGGTTGGTGAAGACCAGGTCCAGTAGGGAGGAGGATGCGGTATAAGGATCCCGACGAGTGGAAAAGGGGACTACTTGAGTGAGGTCTTGGGCTGTAACTGCATCTATGAGCGGGGCAGCGGTCTTAGCCAGCCAGCTGATGTTGAAGTCACCAAGAACTATGTTTTCGTTTTGTTGCGGGACAGTGGTGAGATAGGACAGGACCGAGTGGAAGGCTACTTTCTGGTCTCTTGGGGGGAATGTAAACCACATTGATAAGAAGGGGGATTTGAGAGTGACCCAGGGTAAGTCTGAGTGTAAGGACCTATGGTCCAGGTCCCAGCTGGGGAAGGGGGGAAGTAGCTGACAGTGTAATGAGTCCTTAATGTAGATGGCACAACCTCCCCCATGGTTACTCTGCCAATCAGCTTGGAAGAGGTTGAACCCAGGCAGGACTACCGTCGAGTCAGGAGTCAGGAGGGAGAGCCATGTTTCATTGAAGGCAATGACATCGGGCTGATGCTGGAGGACCAATCCCTGTTATGAGTCCCACTTTTTTAGTAGGCTACAGACATTGAGGCTGGCAATTCGAAGTCCTCTAATGGGGGTGTGATTTGGCATTGAGGTTGCACGAGGGCCAGGATTTGGGTGGATATTACCAGATATAAGGAGAAGGAGGAAGCAGGACCTGAGGACAGAATTCCAGGCCAATTTTTTGAGACAACGAGCTATGCGTACAGAGGATCCAGGTGTGTTGGAAAGGGAGGTAATAGGGAAGGATAGTGTGTGGGGGGCAGACAGGAGGAGAGGGTGTGAAGAGATGGGGGGTGGTGGATACAAGGGTTTCATGGGGTGCGGCTCCCAGTGGAATAAAGGCATACTAAGAGTGGTCCATCTGTGAAAGTGGGCATAGTAGCAGGTAGTAGGGGAAGGCAGAATGATGGTCCCATCGGCCAGGAGGGAGAGTGTCGCAGTGTAGATGGTGTCCTCCCAAAGGAGCTTCACTGGATTCTTTGGATTGCAGGTGGGATGTAAGGAGAGGGGAGGCTGCCAGCCTGCCCGAGGGTAGTCAGTGACTCCAGGAGCGTGAGTCATAGGGAAAATTAAGGGTGGGAATGAGCACAGGGAACAGTGTAGAAGAGAGTAAGGAAAAATAGGAGCATGGTGAGGAGGACAGAGGTGGGAGGCTAAGGAATAGTCAGCAATAGGGGAGAAAAATGAGGGCTGCCTCTAGTGGTGATAGGGTAAAGGTTGCTGATGGAAAAGTGGGCTGATTGGTTCAATCAGCAACCGAGCTGCCTATATAAATGTGAGTTGATCAAGGGTGGTAGCGGGGCCGGTGAGGAGCCACCACAGTGCGTTGACAGGGCCCAAATTTGGATCTCACAGGAGCAATTTGGAGGAGCTGATCTCCTTGAACTGGCGTTGGCTCGATCGGTGTACCTGTGTGCTTGATTCGGGTGGGGGAGGGCAACTTCACTAGCCCTCATGACCTCTTGTGGACCCTCGCTGGATCCGGGCTGCAGGCTGTGGAGAACAGAAAGGCAGGTAAGACTTTAAATAATATCAAGTGGGGAAGGAAATAGGGATGGGGTGAGGGCCTGCACTGGCTAGGGAAGGAGTCGTCGGGAGAGACTGGGCTCAGCTATGTAGCAGATCCTTCCACCAGGCAGTTGAAAGAATAGAGGGAATTGATGTTTAAGTCCCACAGGTCAGGAAATTGTTTTGTAAAATCCCACAGATCACAGCTTTTGAGAAAGCAGCTAGTCTAAGCAGCACAATTAATTCAGAACAATTAAAGTTGAGCTAGGTATAACTGCACTGTTTCATCAAGCAGCAACTTATTATAGCAACTCCAATTCCTACACACAGGACAGCTCTATGCTGCAGAAGCAACGAGTGCCAGATACATAAATTAAAGTACCCCTTACATGCTGTAAGAAAACTAGCACCTGCTAGAATATATTTAGTAACCCCAGTAAACTGTAGTAAACAATTAGGTAGCTAGCATTTTTAAGGAGGGAAAAAAAAAACTAACTTCACTACCACACTGACAGTTAATACTGTGGAAGTTTAAAGTTCAAAATGGCGCCAAGTTCGAATTCGGATTTCACAGGAGCAATTCAGAGGAGCTGATCTCCTCGGACTGGCGTTGGCTCGATCGTCATACCTGTGTGCTTAATTCGGGGGATGAGGAGAGCAACTTCACTGGCCCTCATGACCTCTTGTAGACCCTCGCTGGATCTGGGCTGCAGGCTGTGTGCTGATGCAGGGGGGTGGGGAAACAACTTCACTGGCCCTCATGACCTCTTGTGGACCCTCACTGGATCTGGGCTGCATTATAGCAATATGAAGGAAATAGCGACCCGACTCACAATGGTGTTTCAGTGGCAACTAGGGCACAAAATAGCAACCTGTTCAAATGGGCTTATGGATGAGAATCACACCTTATCCCCACTATCAGTGAGTGCCTCAGAGTTGGTGTATATATATATATATATATATATATATATATATAATACACATACATATACATATATATATATATATATATATATAATATATATATATATATATATATATATATATATGAGTGCCTCAGAGTTGGTATATATATATACAGTATATATATATATATATATATATATATATATCTATATATATATATATATATACACACACACTACATATATATATATATATATAGGTAATTATATATATATATATATATAAGATAGGGAGGGTGTAAGGTCAGACCTCCCCTCCCCCGCATATGTCAATTGGAGACACCTGTGCACCTGGGTATTAAATAGGTACTGGGTAGGTGGGGTTTGTCTGTGTGTTGAGATATGGAGAGGGAGGATGTCAGTGTGCAAGTTCATTCGTCATCAGAAGGGACATCCATTGTTGTTGCATGGAGGTTATCTATACTGGAGGGACAAAGAGGTAGCTACTAAGGTATATTGGAGATGTGCTGTATATAATTGATTTTCAACTCCATGTCTAATTGTCAGCATTTGCATTTGTTTTGACTTTTGCTTTTATGCATTCACTGTAATCACATAGAACCGACATTGTACTATCTAACATTCAAATTTCTTGTGAGGCTTTCAATATATGTTCTACCAAAGGTTCACAAATTTTTACTGAACCCCCCCCCCCGGACATCCTTTTGTGTCTGGGAGAGGGTTCCTAATTGAACGTTATCAAGGTTCATAGATGAACATATTAACCACTTGGTTCCTTTATTACCTTCTTATACTAGGAGAAACTGCTAAGGTTTTGGCTGTCCTGGATGGTGTGAATCTTGAACCAAATCACTTGTTAGTGACAATGGAGGTAGAGTCACTTAACATGACTGTCCCCCTTGATTGGGAGAACTTGGTGCTTTGTGCACCTGGCTTGACATATCTTCTGAATATTGTGAAAACTTCAAAGAATTCTTGTGAAAACTGGCAGAATTTGGTTTGAAATATAATTCAGGGCAATATTTCCTATAGGTCAAGGGTACAGCGATTGGTGTAACTTTTTCCCCTGTGTATTGAAATTTATACCTTGACCTGTGGGAAGGAGGTTCTAAATCCTGAAGCAACACCCTTTTTTGGCCACTTTGTGCTATGGTGTTGCTTTATTTATTTTATTTGAGATAATCAGAAAGACCTTTGAGTCAGAGACTCATTTACAAAGGTTCCACATCATACATAGTGCGGTACAGAGGAACAGAAACAGACAGGTTGCTGTGTATTACATTATAGAGATTATAAAGAGATTATAATGGTTCCACGTTATACATAGTGAGGTACAGGGGTAACAGAAAACATATAGGTAGCTGTGAAATTACCTAATTTCACATTGTGATATACACTAAATAAAAAAGTGAAACTATAAACAAGGACATCATGGAATATTGGGGTTTAGCACAGCCCAAGGTAGGGGAGAGACTGTTTGTCAAGACAGAGTTTCTGTGGGAATTGGGTCTGGAGCCTGATTAGAGGCTGGTCTAGGGGCAATCACATAGGCTGGAGGCCTGGAGGTGATTCCTTACACTAGATTTAAAAAGGCCTAATCTTGTTTCACTGGATATTAGAGTGGGGAGTGCATTGGTCCATGATGGGGCATTGTAACTGAAAGTTCTTTGGAATTTGGAGGTCCGGCAATGGGGTACCCTTAGTAACAGTTTGCTTGAGTTACATGTGACTCTGACAGGGGGTTCTGGGTGGATGATTTTGTTTAGGGTAGTTGGGGTGAGGCCTAGGGTTATCTTTTTGGTCATTAAGCAGATGTGGTACTTGATTCTGTTGTCTAAGTTTAGTCAATTAGTGGCGCTGTAGAGGGAGCAGGTGTGCGTGGAGCGATCACATCCGAGTATGAGTCAGCAGGCTTTGTTTAGTACAAGACGAAGTCTATTTTGAGCAGAGGTGGGAGCAGCACTGTAGATTAGAATGCCATAGTCTAGCAGCGAGAGGACAGCGGAGTTAATGGTGAGACGTAGAGCCTCGGGGGTGAGGCAGTGTTTGTACCAGTAAAGTACTCCAAGTCTAGAGTTTAGGGCAGTGGATAGAAGCCAAATATGTTGATTAAAGCTAAGGGCCAGGTCAAGTGTGAATCCTAGGTACTTGAAGGTGTCCACTTGTTCGAGGGGGGTTAAGTTTACAGTAAGAAACTGAGGGGAAGAGGTTCTTCAGTGGGTTCTGTGGGTGGGAGAAAATCATGACTTTTGTCTTATTGTAATTAATTATTAGGTGCTGGGAGGTGAGCCAGTGTTCAGTTGCATGGAGTGAGTGTTGGACTGTTTGGTGGAGTTTCAGGGGGTCTGGATCAGTTGCGATAAGGACGGCGGCATTGGCGTATAGCAGTAGGTTGGTGGGGCAGGCCGATGGGAGGGAGTTTAGGTATAGACAGAATAGCAGGGGGAAACGGATGGCGCCCTGAGGGACACCAGAGCAGACAGGGAGGCTGGAGGATAGGACAGTGCCTACCCTAACCAGCTGTGTTCTATCAGAGAGATAGCTGGTGAACCAGTTTACTGCCTCATTGGAGAAGCCGCTGTGGGTGAGTGTGTTTAGTAAGAGGGCATGGTTGGCGGTATCAAATGCTTTAGAGAGGTCCACGAAGATAGCTCCTGTGAGGTGGACACTATCTTAGGCAGTGTGGATATGTGAGGTAAGTACAAGGAGAGCGGTGGTGGTACTGTGTCCCTTTCAGAAACCATGTTGCTGTTTGCATAGCATGTTATATTTGATAAGGTGGTCTGTGAGTTGATCGGAGACTATACGCTCTAATGCTTTGGATAGACAGGGTAGGATGGAGATGGGGCTGTAATTATATGGGGAGGTACGGTGTCCACTCTTATGTACTGGGGTGATGTAGGTGGATTTCCAGCGAGTGGGATATTTCACCTGACAGAGGGAGAGGTTGAGGATATGGGTGAGAGGGGTAAGGACTTCCTGGAGGGTGAGTCGGAGAAGCCGCATGTCCAGGGATTCACTACTAAATTGAGAGTGGTTAAGGACTTTAGCAAGGTAGGGTTTGGCTGTCCGTGGGGTAAGGATGTGAAGGTAGAAAGGTGGAGTGTGGGGTGGTGGGGTGTTAGTCTGGGTAGGCAGCGGGTCGAAGAAATTAGGGGGGAGGACATAGCTGAGATCAGTGAAAGTGGAATTTAGGGCCGAGGCTATACTGAGGGGATCCGATGAGAGATAACCATCTATTACCAACTGGTCTGGAGGTAGGTTAGTACTTTTGCCATGGAGTTCCTTAATATTATTCCAAAATTTGCATCCATAGCCCCATGTGGTGGTTAAGGACGATTTGCAGTATTCTGCTTTGGTTGTGTGAACAACCCATGTGCATTAGTTACGGGCTTCCCTATACCATTGCCTGTCCACAGGGCATTGAGTTTCATTAGCTAGATGCCAAAGGGCATCACGGTGTCACAGCATGCCCAAGAGGCAATCCGAGAACCAGGCGACATGGTTGTCTTTGGACATTTTCTTGGTAGAGGGGGCAAACTTATCACAGGCGCTATTGAAAGTGGTGATAAATAGTTCCAGCGCAGTATCAGGGTCGAGTGCATTTGCTAATGGGGTCCAGTCCCAGGCACCAAGGTAGGCTTTGAGTTGGGCAAGTTTACCAGGTCCAAGTTTGCGATGGGTGGTAATTTTAGGGGGTTTGGGGGCAATGCAGGCCCAGGTGAAGAGTACTGGGGAGCGGTCACTTAGAGCGTCGGGGAGAACTATGGTGTTGGTAATTCTGTGGGGAAGGTTAGTGAAAACTAGGTCTAGGAGGGAACATATCCATGTGCAGGAGTTTACCTGAGTGGGGACAGTGACTATCTGTGTGAGGTCAAGCGCATTGGCCTAGTCTATAAACGTAGCGGCTGACTTGGCCAGCCAATTTATTTAAAATCACCCATAATAAATTTTCCTGATTGGGGGAAAAGTGGCTAGATGGGACAGGATATCTAGGAAAGCTTGCTTCTGGTCCCAGGGAGGGATGTAGGCAGTAGTGATGAGGAGAGGGGAGGTAGACTTGCCTAGGGTTAGTTTTAGGGTGAGTGCTTGAGCCTTTCGATGTTAAGTGTGGCAGGGGGAGTAATTGACCTAGGAGTGAGTCTTTAAGATAGACAGCACAGCCACCCCCTTGCTTACTGATTCTGTCAGAGCGATAGAGAAATAGCCAGGGAGGTAGACCGCTGCATCAGGGATGGAGGTGGGAGAGACATCTTTCGCTCAGTGCTATGATGCCTGGGTGGTGTTGAAGGACCCATGCCTGAAAAGGGTCCCATTTTTTTTGCAGGCTGCAGATGTTTATGGAAGCAATGTACAGCCCATTGGCTGTCTGTTGGAGGAGCTGAGGTGCTGTCAGAGGGCCAGGGTTGGGGTGGATGTTGTTCATCAGTAGGAGGAGCAGGATAAGTGACCAGAGGCGATTGTTACATCATTGGGTGTTTAGCAAATGGGATGGTTTCTGCGCGTACCCTACGAAGGGTATTGGGAGTTTTAGGTTGAGGGGGGCTGATAGGAGGAATAAGTAGGGAAAAGGGGGGAGGCACAGTGGAGGATCTGTTGGAGGTAGGCATGAGAACGAGGGGCTCCATAGAGTCATTTGCATGGGTAGATGATATGGGTGAGGGAGGGTGAAAAAGGAGAAGTTCATTTTGATAAGACTGGCGCTGTGAGAAGGTGCAGCCAACTGGGTGCTGGCCTGGGCTTGTAGGCGCGCACTGCTTAGGCAGTTAGGGATGGTGGAGCTAGGTGTGGAGTTTATGCCAGCTTGAGGGTTGAGTGTTGAGCTTTTGTTACTTGTTCTTAGTTTGGGAGAGGGAGGGTGATATTGATGGTATATTGATGGTGTGGTGCAGGGGGGCACAGAATTTGAAGGCATTCATCTTATTACTTGATCTTTTTTTTCTTTCCCCAAAGTCAGAACTTCTTCTGAGGAATGATCCAGCCCCATCACCCGATATCTGCTGGGATGTATCTGCCTACCATCTTCCCCCACCAGAGCTTGCCTCCCCCTGGAAGGTTGACAGGGTTGTCCAAGCCCCTCCGCAGAACAGATCTGGTTCTGGTTAGCATGCCCACCTAGTTGGGTGCAGGGCATTTGGATGCTCCTCATCATCCTGCTGCCAGCATTTTCCTCCATTTTTTTTCACCTGGAGATGTGATGTGTGATGAAGTCCTGGTGCATGCCATGTGCTCCTGCATGACGTTCACTGATGACTGCCATGTCCCCTCACCTTCTTGGCCTGAGCTACCTTTCCCCCAGCTTCTGCCAGGGACCAGGTAAACTTCAGGGTCTGCTCACCCCATTCCCCTGAAGCAGGAAAACAGTCCTATGGATGCTCAATCCTTCTAGCCCTGGGCAACCTTCTGACAGCCCGGATTTGCTTCTGAACCTGGGTTATCAGCATCATACGTGGTAGCTCTACTACTGTGCTGGCAGGCCAGCATTCCTTGAACAATCTACTGTAACCCAAATCTCAGATTCTCTGTGACTTCACATCAAGAGAACATCCTGTTTTTGGATTTAGACATACATGAAATGGAGACAGGTTGTAGCCAGCCAAAATCTATCTCACGATTATATAATACTTATCAAGACTCAGATCCAATTAAGTTGAATGGAAGTTGCAATTATTGGTCCAGAGAATTAGGGTGAGCATTAGATGATGAGGGCTGGCAGAAGCTTTTGGCTGACCTGTTCAAATACACAGCACAAAAGAGATTTAGAATACAATTTAAGATCTTACACAATACCTATCACACATCTAGGAAATTACATTAGATGCACAGGCTTGTTTCTAATAGTTGTACAAGGTGTAAATCAGAGGCTGGCACTCTGCATCACATTTTGTGGACATGTGAGAAAGTTTGGTCATTCTGGTCACAGATCCAGAACAAGTTAGATCCATTGCTGGGACTTCAGCAGGCCTTTATCCCAGAGATCTGTCTCCTAGGGCGTTATATGGAAATGTTTTTTGGGCCTCAGAGAAGACATATTGCTCTTATTGCCTCAGTAGTGAAACTGATTAGCCTTCATCATTGGATGGACAAGAGAATCCCCTGATATATAGAGCACAGGGAAATGATATTTGCCCATAAAGAGCAAGTGCCATAACTCATAATTACAAGTATCAACCATAGATATCAGTCTTTTCGCAGAAGGTGGTAAACGTTGTTAACCCTGACATTGCTAGACCAGGTACAATAGAGTGTATGTGCTAATGTGATTTCAGAAGCATGTATCCTGTTCTTCTGTGGTCATTATGACTGGTTTTAATTCCATAGCAGTGATTCTGCTTGACCAGAATGACTTGTGCTATGTTTAGCCATGTAGTCGGATATGATTCACCTTCATTTGTAGTACGGAAGCAGGCCACAGGGGAAGGGGTGTTTGGGGGTATATCTATGTTGTTACTTCATGTGGCGTTGTCTCTTGTTTTTGATGCTTGTACTTTGGATCAAAGTTCAGTAAAGTATAATCAATTGAGAAAAATGGGGACAGACACAATTGTTACTGATTTGTTCAGGAAGCAGACAGATACAAATAGCCTCCTCCATAGAAACATAGAAACAGAGAATTTGATGGCAGATAAGGATTGCTTGCCCCACTTGGTCTGCCCATTTCTCTACCTAATGGATAAGCTGCAGATCCTAATTAACCAACAACCTACTTCCTCCTACCCTCCACTAGAATTGCCTTATGTCTGTTCCATGCATTCTTGAATTTCTCCACTGTTTTTGACCCCATGACCTTCTCAGGAAGGCTGTTCCATGTATCCACAACCCTCTCTGTGAAAAAATACATCCTTACTTTACTTCTGAGCTGTCCGCCCTCTATCTTCAAATTGTGCCCCCTTGTTCTTGCACATCTCTTTTTCTGAAAGATGCTATCCCCTTGGACTTTGTTGATTCCCTTGAGGTACATCAAAGTTTCGATCATGTCCCCCCTCTGCCTCCTTTCCTCGAGGGTATACATATTAAG
Source organism: Neoceratodus forsteri (assembly GCA_016271365.2). Classification (NCBI taxonomy): domain Eukaryota; kingdom Metazoa; phylum Chordata; order Ceratodontiformes; family Ceratodontidae; genus Neoceratodus; species Neoceratodus forsteri. The sequence goes on along the minus strand of CM028131.1, from coordinate 168,090,471 downwards.
CTCCTTTAGCCTCTCTTCATATGTCTTCTGGTGCAGATCCTGCACCATTTCAGTTGCCCTCCACTTGACAGCCTCCATTCTATCTATGACCTTGCAGAGATGGGGTCTCCAGAACTGTACACAGTACTCCAGATGGGGTCTCTCCAACTGTCTGTACAGAGGGGATAACAACTTCCTGTTTTCTACTGGTGATGCCTCTCCCTATGCATCCCAGTATCCCCCCAGCCCTTCTTACTGCCTTCTCACATTGCTTTCCCACCTTTAGGTCATCTGATATGACTACCCCCCCGGTCCCTTTCCATTTTTGTTGTTGTTAGTATCTCACAACCCATTGTGTACTCTTCCCCTGGATTTTTGTTTCCTAGATGCATTAATTTGCACTTCTTTGCATTGAAACTAAGCTGCAATACATCTGACCAATCCTCCAACTTTGCCAAGTCCCCTTCTCATCCTTCCCACCTCACCTCGTGTATCAACTCTGTTTCAGATCTTTGTGTCATCTGCAAAGAGATATACTTTTCCTTCCATTCCCTCTGCAATGTCACTTATAAAGACATTAAAGAGGACCGGTCCCAGTACTGAACCCTGCGGTACCCCACTAGTAATACCCGTTTCTTCAGCGTGGACTCCATTTACTATTACCCTCTGCATCCTGTTGTCCAGCCAATTTTTAACCCAGGCTACCACCTTGGGATCCAATCCAAGGCTGGCTAACAAGTATATTAATCTTTTGTGTGGGACTATGTCAAATGCCTTGCTAAAGTCTATGTAGGCCATGTCCACAGCCCCTCCCTAGTCTACTACTTTGGTCACCCAGTCAAAGAAATCTATTAGAAATGTCTGGCATGACTTTCCCACTATGTATTCATGCTGCCTTGGGTCCTGTGCCCCGCTAGCCTCTAGGTACTCAACAATTATTTCCTTCAGAAGTCATTCTATAATTTTTCCTATCACTGAGGTTAAACTAACAGGTCTGTAGTTTCCTGCCTGTGCCCTGCTCTCACTTTTGTGAAGTGGAATCACATCCACCCTCCACCAGTCCTCAGATACCACCCCATCCTCCAATCAAGTAATTGCCACTTGCACCACACCAGCAATAATATCCCTAATCACAATTCCTTTGAGTTCGAAGGAATTGCTCCACTGAAGAGATGTTTGAACTGAGGTAATTTGAGATTTATTTATTTATTTGTACAAATCGGATTTTCTACCTCTGAGTCAGAAACTCGTTTACACAGGCACCTCATCACAGAGAAAACAAAAACAGTGATACAGAGTTCCAGATACATACAGACAGTGTTACATAGGTACAGTCTCTTTACATAGGTTACATATGAATCAAATTAGGGAACAGTATACCCCTGTTATACAATTACAATATAGGCAGAGAAAACATGACTTGCAATGTTGGCATGACTAGTGAAACTGCCCTAGGGCCAGGCTACAATACAGAGCAGACTGGCGACTGCAGGTGCTGCATGTAAGACTGATGTCTAGAAGTGGAGTGAAGCAATGAAGCTTGTAAGGAGGAGGAGGGGGGGCTGAGGGTGAGCTGTCCACAGGACGTTGTCAAAATTGGAGTGCACTGTAAGGCATGAATCTTTAGAAGCCTAGTGGGAGCGACAGCAAGCAACAGTTAGTTAAATTTACAGCAGTGTGTGTTGAAGAGGTAGTTATGAAGAGCGATTTTAAAGGGACTGATTTTGGAAGTGTTGGTAATGTTGACTGGGAGAGAACTTAACCAGGAGGAGACCCTGTAGCTGAAGGATCTCTGAGCTAGGGAGGTCCTGGTTCTAGGCACCAGTAGGGTGGCCTTATCTGAGCTGCGGGTGGAGACAGTGGGGGTGACATGCTGAAGGGAGGCAGGCACCCCAGTGGGGGAAGAACCCTAGCAGAATTTTCTTGGCTAATAGGCAGGTCTGGTTGCAGAGTCTTTCTTTGAGGTTGAGTAGATTGGCGGTGGAGTAGAGTAGGCAAGTGTGGGTAAGCCTGGGGTCTCTGGTCAGGAGCCTACAAGCCTTGTTGATAGAGAGTTGGATTTTATTGAGTGCAGTGTTATTAGCAGCTCCATATATAGGCAGGCCATATTCCACTAGGGACAGGACAGAAGATGTGATTGCCAGCCAGAGCATCGGGAGGAAGGCACTCCTTATGGTGGTAGAGAAGGCCAATCCATGAGGTAGTGGCAGTCGAGAGGGTATTAATGTGGGCGTGGAAAGTGAGGGCAGTGTCGAAGGTTATCCCTAAGTATTTGTCGGTGGACACTTGCTATAAGGGGTGCCAAGTGCTGGGGAGGATAGGGAGGGGGTCTTTTCTAGCTTTATTTTGGTGGTGGGTGAAAAGCATTGACTTAGTCTTTTTTAGATTAATGACAAGTCTATGATCCTTGAACCACTTTTCAGCTTGGCTGAAAGTGAGTTGGAGAGAGTCCTGGAGTGATGCAGACTTATGGTGTGAGGCATAGAGAATGACTTCATCTGCATATAGAAGAATTTTGCCAGAGCAGGCACTGGGCAGAGTGTTAAGGTAGAGACTGAAAAGTAGGGGTCCCAGGATGGAGCCCTGGGGAACCCCAGAGCAGACAGGTCGGGTGTTGGACAAGGTCCCATTGATTTTTACACACTGGGATCGAGCTGAGAGGTAGCTAGAGTACCAGGTGAGGGGACCAGTGGAGAAACCAATTTGGTAGAGGGAGTCAAGCAAGAGGGGATGGCACACAGTGTCAAAGGCCTTGGAGAGGTCTATGAACACTGCTCCACCAAAGTTGCCAAAGTCAAGGAAGGAGTGCAGGTAGTAGGAAAACTCAACGAGGGCTGTGGCAGTGCTGTGTCCTGGGTGGAAACCGTGCTGCTCAGAGTGTAAGATGGCATACTTGGTCAGATACTCAGTGAGCTGAGCGGTCACCACTTTTTCTATTGCTTTGGAGAGTGGTGGGGAAGAATGGAAGTTGGCCGATAGTTGTTGGGGGAGGCCCTATCACCACTTTTGTGTATGGGCATGATGATAGCTGTTTTCCAGACACTGGGGAATTGACCCAAGCAGAGGGATCAGTTAAGTAGGTCAGTTAGAGGGACTAGGACATCATCCAAGACTAGGTGTAGGATCCTGGTGTCCAGAGTGTCATTACTGGGGCTAACCACCTAGTGCTTTTAGCAGGTACGGTCTGGCTTCTTGAGTGGATATTTTGCATAGCCGGAACTGAAGGCGTTATAGGACAGGGGGCTGAGATTCAGGCACAGGGTCAAAGAAGCTACTGGGGAGGACAGAACTAAGATCAGTGAAAGTGGTGTTAAGGTAGTTTGCTATGTCAAGCGGAGTCCGTGGTAATGCAGCCATCAATAGAAAACTGGGATGGGGGGAGCGTGATTTCCCATTCAGCTCTTTTATGTTATCCCAGAAGGTCTGGGCTGACCCCAAGGAGGAGGAGGTAAGGGTGGCCTGGTAATTGTCAGCTTTGGCCTTGTGGATGGCCCAAGTGCACTTATATGTAAGTGACATTGTAGGCTTGCCTATCTGCTGCCTTGCCAGATTCTGCAGCAGTGTGCCAGAGGTTACATAGAAACATAGACTTTGACGACAGATAGGGACCACTTGGCCCACCCAGTCTGCCCATTTCCCTACCTACTGGATAAGCTGCAGATTCTAGTTAACCAACAGCCTGGTTGTCCCTCTCTCTCTGAGTGTTTGGAGCAGGGAAGGGGTGACCCATAGCACATTTTGTTTTTTTGGTGCAGAGCCTGGTGAGTAGTGCATAGAGATCACAAGCCTTGTTAAAAGCCTGTGTGAATAGGTCCAGTGCTGTGTCAATGCTAGGGGTGTGGTTGATGGGGGACCAGTCAGTCTGGGCAAGATTAAGTTTTCTAAGGCCACCAAGGTGGAGGTTCCTGTGAAGAGTGGTTTGAGCCACTGGCTTGGGGGTGGAGGAGGACCAGTGGAATAGGATAGGGGAGTGGTCACTTAAAGAGTCGGGAAGCACTTTGATGTCCTGGACTTTTGGGGGGCAGTTAGAGAGTATGACTTTCAGGAGGGTGCTGGCACCACTGGAGGGATTGAGTCTAGTGGTCTGGGAGACTAATTAGGTAATGTGAAGGGCAGCGAAGGAGTACCTTGCTTGGGAGGTGGAAGAACCAAGCCAATTGACATTAAGGTCCCCTACAATGACTTATTCTGCTTTGTGTGGGAGAGTTGAGAGATAGTCAATGAGTGACAAGATTGCCATGTTTTGGTTCCTTGGAGGGACGTAGGAAACCGTGATGTAGAGAGGACCCCTGGTAGGATCAGGGATGATTTTGAGAGTGAGGGCCTGAGCTCCATTGTTGAGCTTGGGGGCAGAGAGTGCATAACCAACAATGGTGTCACGTATGAAAACAGCACAACCACCCCCTTGTTTGCCTACTCGATCCTCCCGACAGAGGGTGTTCCTGGGGAGTGAGACAAAGTGGCAAAACTGAGATGAAACAACAGTTTCTGAATTGGGATTATGGCTCAGGATTAGTACAGGTAAGTAGAATCAGGGATGAAGTGAGACACACCCATAGAGAACAGCTATTACACTATAGACAAAAAATGTCTAAAGAGAATGAGGGGATAACAACTTTGTTTATCAATGCAGCTCAAAGTCTGCAGAAATCAGGGACATTGTGACAAGAAATTGGTACATCTAATCCACTGAACTAGCTTTGTATGGAGTTTTGACTGAATCCACCAGAATAGTCTATAGACTGGGAGTCAGTCACAGAAATATGCCGTTACACAGTATTCAACTGGTAGAAAAACTACAACACAGGAATTGGCTGCCCCTCACCCTCAGGGATGTTTTACATGTGGCCATCATCATTTTTGTAAAGTGGTCAAGAAAAACAAAACATTTGAGAGTGCTAATGTCCACAAGATTTATGATATTACAACTTTCATTAATTGCAGTACTCTGTAGTTTAGTTATTTGGCACTGTGCATGTCAATCCTTTTATGTGGGAAGGACAAAACAAATGTTTCAGTTACAGATAGGTGAGCATCTAAGTGTGATACACAATGGAGATGAACACAATGTTTTGTATAGACACCTGAACCATGTATGGGGGTTGGGGTGAAGTAAATGATATTTCTTTTTGTGGTATAGAAAAACTTGAAATGGGGCCAAGAAGAGGGACTATGGGACCAAGCTTTCTAAAAGAGGGGTTTTGGGATTTTTCTGCTGGGGAATCTTAAGAAAACAGAACTGAATGATAACACTGAATTAAAGGCATTTTATAAAAAGGAATACATTTGGAAAATGGTCATTATGCTGTTACCTAGTAGTCACTAAAGGTAAGAAATGGTGCGCTATTATGAACGTGAGAGGCAGTAATCAATTATGATAGTTTATAGGAATTCCTGTTAATATTTATATTGCTTTCATATATGATGTATTTTTTTTCCAACTCTATTTATCCTCCTACTCACCATTGCCCAGACTCTCTCTGGTGTGGATACTTAGTCCACTTTCTCCCACCCAACTGAAGTCTTCCATTGCCATTCCGGTGTGTCCATCCTCCCCACCAGTACAACCCAACCACTTGGCTCTGAGACCCCCTTGGGTGGCACCACCGACTCCTACTGACACTCTATCTATAATCTGATGGTGCAGCCAGGCATTAGCAGGACACTGTAAGTAGGCACAGAGGACCCGGCATTTGGTGTGGGTGTGGCACCCCTGGACCCACCTTAACTTACTGGGTATAGGGCAATTTTCTGCTTTTTGTTCCTCCCCCTGGCACAGATGTATAATGGTGACTGCATGTGGATGGGATGCTCCCGTCCCCTCCCACAGATGCCAACCGATACCAGACCCCATTGGCTTTCCACCACAGGATGAAGCACCTTCCAGCCATCACCAGGAGCCATGACCAGGTGGGGAATCCCCAGAACCCACCCCAAGGAAAGGAGAACAGTCCTCCAGATGCTCAATCCCTGCCTCCCTCTCACTGACTCCTGGTGGCCCAAGCTTCCCCGAACCCTGGTTGTTGGCATGGCGTGAGATGTGGAGTCCAGCTCCTCAACCCTCAGTGCCACTGGGCTGCTTTCATAGATGATGTATTTAAGAAAAATGAATTTTAGTGGTGCATAATTGAGTCATGTTTTTGGTGCTGATTTATCTAAAGAAATGTAATCTCCCTATGTTCCTTCTCTGTTCACAGTTGCAGGCTATGGTGCAGATTTTTTAAGTGTTTTCAGGAACTTATTTAATTTGCTGACACTCTGCATTGTGAAACCTAGAAATTGTGGAAATAATATGTAGGAGGCTACCAGCAACGGGACTGTGCCAGCCATAGTATCAAAAGCTGTGAATGTTCATATTTTATGCACATATTTGCACCTTTTTGCACTTTTTATGGTTTCACATGGGGTTTGGATTCACTTTCTTGATAAAATGCTATAGTCATAAGTTTTTTATTTATTATGTGTGATTTGGTGTACTATCACTTTAAATATTTGAAATTAAAATCTGGAGGAGAAGGCTTGACAATTACACTCCCTGATGACACATTAGCAAAACAAGTTTTTTCTTTTGTCCATCTGCCTACATCTCTGAGACGGGTTTATACCATTTGTTATCAGGTATTGCCTTAAATAAACAGCTATTTTTGCTAAAACGTAAGTTTCTTATCAGCTTTTTGTTGGCATTACCGGTAATACTGGGGCTTGACGAAGTGGTGCTGTTTTGTTTTCAAATTAGTTTGTTAAAAAGTAGTACACCAAGCAGTGGGAGAGACCTTTTTTTCTCAAGTATAAGCAATTACCTAGTTCACCTCTACTGTATCAATTTCTTCATCTTGTTTAACATCAGTAACTAATATATATGTGTATTAACCAAACATCTGATACAGTGGAGCTTGAGAAAGTACAGTATATAGTATAGTTACCTGATACTGGGCATCTGATTATGGACTTACCTTCTGAGGTGCCTGCACAATTAATAAAAAAAAATATTTGTTGTCATCTATTACAGTTGTTAGATGATGAATTTTGTGCTGGTGGTCATCTTTGGAATAATGCATACATACTGTAAAACTTATGAACATTACTGGCTAACCTCAGCAGCTGCTGAAGGCACCTATGTGTGCCATTGCCTTAGTTTTGCCAATGCCAGCTGGTGTTGATTCATTGTTGGTGTCATCACATTGAGTCCATCCACAGTTTGTCCATTCTCTGATGATTGTTGTTTTGTTGCCCACCTTCTTACTGTTTGCCATCACTTTCCAGAGGGATGACTTTTCTCATCTCAATTACCTTTTGCTGAGTGCACTTGGGTTTTTTAGATTTTTGTCAGATTTGGCTTTGCCAGCTTCAATGCTTGTGGAAGAGATCAGGTTGCTGGCTGGGTTGACTGGTTCAGCTATTTTGGATGGCTGGGCAGGCTTGGCTGGTTTGGTTGTCAGTGCCAGCTTGCCTGGCAGTGATGGCTTTGCTGGCTTCTACTCTGGCAGGAAGAGACAGGTTGTTGGCTATTTGGTTTGTCTGGCTTGGCTGGCTAGGCTGGCTTGGCTGTCTAGGCTGGCTGGGGTAGCTTGGCTGGTAGTGATAGCTATTGTTGATTTTCTGGCATTGCCAGCCTCTACGATGGTGGAAGAGACCTATTTGCTAGCTAATCTTTTTTGTCTGGTTTTGCTGGCTGGGCTTGCAGTAGTAGTGTGGCTGGCAGTGCAGAGAGAAGAGAGATACATTTAACTTTTCACATACAAAGAAAGTTTTCACATGACTCAAAATGTCCTTAAAATACCCAAGTGTTAGCTCATGGATTAAGCATAGAGATCTAAAATCTACTTATCAGTTTCCACAAATGTTCCACTATCCACACAATTCTCTGGGCTTCCCTGAGCTTCTTATTTCAAAACTTGGTGATTCAGACAGTTTCCTCTTGATTAATGACTCTGCCAGGTGTTTATCCATTGCAATCCACACGGCTGAGTGCAACATCTACTTTTAACACCTTCTCTTGTGTCTCTGGGTATCCCGGTTAGAACTTTATAGGATTCAGAATGTTTCAGAATGTAAACTAATAAAAAGATGATGAAAGTTAAAAAATCAAATCTGGTTTTCAAGGATAAAAACTTGAAAATAGTATCTCAAAATATAAGCTACATGCCAGAGAATCAACTAGCCAATCCTTTAAGTTGACATGGTTTTATTTTGATTACAGTGTTTAAAAGTTTTAGAAATTTTTATAATTATATATTTATATTGAGCAAGATTCAAAAAGGGATGTGCTGGCGCATCCCCAACTAGCGCACAATCACGATTCTGTATGGGTATTGATGTGCTGACACATAGCAGATGCACTGCACACCAACCATAATGTTACTGTGGTGCATCCGGAAGGGCTGTGCAGGGGGCAAACCCATGCATATGGGGTGCAGCCCTATTCACAACCCACCTTGGATGTGCATCTCCAGAGCAAGTTTGGAGATGTGCCTCCAAAGGATGCCTACAATAAGTAGACTTAAGTGGGTGTCTGCCCATAGGATGGCTGCTGCACTGCAGACAGAAGCATGGCAGCCAGCTAAGCCTGGCAGTCCAGTGCTCCCCCCCGCCCATATTGCCATAGTGGCAAAGATACCATCAGGCATCTTAGGTAGTCTGGTGTAACCCCCGTCCCTGCCCATATCACTGGTAAAAGTAAAAAACACTCTCAAAATACCTAGTAGTCTGGTGTAATCCCCCTTCCCTGCCTGCATCCCTGGTATTATGGAAGTCAATGCTGCACAATCTGGCAGTCTAGCAGAACCCCCCTCCCTGCCTGACCGAACTGCAATGATGACAGAATTCCTGAAGTCTCCCTGGTCGTTCAGCAGACCCTCCCACGCACTCAGGCACCCCCACCCCGCTTCCCCATCCTAGCATGTCCCTATTGTTGGTGGGCATCTCAGCTCACCTGCATACCACCATGGCTGCCCTCTGACAGAGCCATCTGTGAAAGACAGCCACTGTCACAAAGTTGTGAATGACAGCCGACAAAATGCACTGCCTGCCCATTGGTTGACATGGTCTACCAGTGGGCTTACCATAGTACAGTGGCTGTCATTCACAGACAACTCTGTCAGTGGGCAGCCTTGGTGGTATGCAGGTTGTTGAGCTGCCCACTGACTATCTCTTGCCTGTTTGATTGCGCAATCACATTTTCATTGTGGCACCTAGGAATTGGCCACTCCAATGGTCCCACAGTTTCCCGTTTTCTCCTTTCCTTCTCATGCTGTTTCTATTCCTTTTCTTTCTTTCTTTCTTTCTTTCTTTCTTTCTTTCTTTCTTTCTTTCTTTCTTCTTTGAGGTTGAAGGACATATGAGAAACTGTGATCCCTTGATTTGCCAATGTATATAATTATACTGTTGAAATGAATATAGAAAGCTATTTGGGTTTCTTTTAAAATGGCAATCTGTAATTCAAGGGGTTAACCCTGAGCTGTGTTTTGACCTCCACAAGCTTGTTTGCAGGATGTCTTAATTGTTTGCACCTGTGAAGAATACTAATACAGTCTTCAGGCAGGTCACAGGAAGAGCAATGAAAAAAGTTCTATTGCATTTTGTGAAAAAAAAGGATATGAACATGACAAGAATGGGACACAGAGATTAAACTGCCAGGAAAAGACATCTTTTATACAGTAAAGAGAGCAGTGTTTTGTTGAGACAGAGAGATTTAAATTGAAAAGAGACTCTCAGATGAAAGACTTTGGTTTTCCTTCTAGTCTGGCTGCCATTCTTCTAGTAATCACTCCTGGGCTAGCTGTTGCAGGATCCATACCTTTCTTCTATGCATCCCTAGTACCAGATCTAGTACCCACACACAAAGCTCCTAGCATAGGTATGCATAGTGTAAATCCCACTTCTGATTTAACTGTTATAGAGGCATAGATCAGGACACATAGGCAAATCAGGAGAAGTTGAAAAACTCATAAGTAGCATTTCATTATTCTTAACAACAATACAATTGTACAGGATAGCGCTTCACAAAGACAGTACAAAAAAAGTTCTTCACCCGAGAGTCTCTTTTCAATTTTAATCTCAACTGAGCTCTTCGTATAAGATATCTCTTCCTTGCAGTTTAATATCTGCATCCTGCTCATGTAAGTTTTCATCTTTCATTGATGCTTACTAGATAATGGCAATAAAATTTAACTTGTGGAATTGAACTTTCACAAAGTACTTATCACCACTGAATCACCTTACCTGCACTAGCATCATGGCCCAGCAATAACCCTCCAACACTCCTGCAACAGTGATGCCGAGCATCATGCTCTATCACGACTAAAGATGTCCAGATACTTCTGTCACAATAACCTAAGTCACAACTAGTTGTAAGGCATGACATCATTTGGTGCTACTGTTTTTAAATAGTAAAAATATACATTGCTATTTACAGGGTTGTTATTTATTTGGTTATTTGAAGTTTCGGGTTACAATACAATTGAGCTAATAGCTCTTTGATAAAGGTTCCACACCAAGAAATGAGGAATAAACAGTCAAAGGAAGGTAAACAGGATTCGTTCAACAATACAGCTTTCAAGAAAATATCTGACACAAAAATAATGATCAGACTTACAGGAATAGTTTTTATCTCACAAAAAACAGCTCATGGCCTTGTCCTGAGTAAAGCTGGCATGTCACCAGGAGATAGATCACAGAGTGGTATCTGAGGCATTAGTGTAGGTGTGAGGGATGGTAGAGATTACCTGAGGGGTCAGGGAATAGAGGTTTAGTTGTGTGGGAGGAGGCTGGGTAAGGTCAGTGCATTGTGAGAAGTAGTGGAGAGAGGTGGGATTGGGACATAGGTAAAGCAGTTTAGAAGGGTGGGAATAGGGGAGAATGTGGAAGGGAGAGGATGGGCAACTTTTAAGAGTAGCTATCTCATGAAATTGAATCAAAGCAGTCACATTTTCCCATTTGTGTGAGTTGTTTTCAGAGTTCAGTTTTGAAGTAGCCAATTTTTACATCATTCATTATTGAGGCAGGGGGGCTGTTTAGCCATAGTGGAGCCCAATAGGCAAAGGACCACGTCTCCAGGTGTGTTCTTCTGTGGGAAACACTGACAGCATTGCAGAAAAAACACTTCTTGTGTGATGTGGGGTGTGCACTGGCTGTATTAAGCCTGGATCCCGGGGTGGGGATAGGTTTAGCAGTGCCTTCTTTCCCAGGAGGCATACTGTACCTGGTACATAATTCTTGCTCTGAGGGGGAGCCAGACAAATTGTTCATAAAGATTTCAGGTGTGGGTAAGTTTACAAACACCGAGAACCAACCTATAGGCTTTGTTCATGACCATCTTGACTCTATTTATGGAGATGTCCGAGGCTACGCTGTAGACTATTAACTCATAGTCAATGAGAGATGGGATGGAGCTGGTCACAGCAACATTCATGACTTCAGTTGTGATAGAGTTCCAGTGTCTGTATAAAATGCCAACAGAAACAGCAAGAGCCACTTACTGGGGCCTGGTTCAGTGTGACCAAAGGTACAAAGTCAAAAGAAAATAGGTTACTGAACTCACCCAGCTTGAAAAAACTGCTGTCTACACTATAGCTGTGCACATAAACCAGGCAGTTTTTTAAGAACAAGAGTAGAAAGCTGGGCTCCTCCACCCAAGGGCACCCACACCGACCGACATTTAACCAAAGCTGGCCTTTGTCGAGCTATGCACTGCTATAGTGTGGACATGTTCCTGATGCTGGACAGGGTTCCATCAATTTTTACTTGCTGTGTTGTACCTGTGAGGTAGCTGTGGAACCAGTTGACTGTTTCAGGGGACAGTCCTAGGGCATGCAGTTTAGTTAAAAGAATATGGTGGTTAACCAAGTCAAATGTTTTCGTGAGGTCTATATAAATAGACCCAACCGGTTTGCCACTGTCTAGAGCAGTGAATATAGTTTGTGTAACTGAGTGTGGTAGATGTACTGTGTGCTTTGTGGAATCCATGCTGCTGAGGGCATTGTGTATTGTATTTGCTTAGATATTCCATTAATTGGTCAGACACAACCCTCTCCGAGGCTTTTGATAGGGGAGAGGATGGAGATGGGTCTGTAATTAGAGTGTTGTGCATGATCATAGCTTAGTGATGGGGGTTACAAGTTCATCCAGGGTGAAGGATACTATCTTCATATCTATAGAGTCACTTCGTACCCTGGTTTTGCCTAGTACCCACTTGATGTACCTTTTGGTGTCAACATTGGAAATTTGTTTGAAGTAAAATGGCAGTATGACAGCTCTATGGGGGATGTTAGGATTTAGTGTGTAAGGTATGTCACTGTCAGCCTTTACAGGAAGGTAGTCAGGGGGGAGGATGCTACTGAGATCAGTGAAGGATGCATTGAAAATGTCTGCAATATCTGTGGGATTTTTTTGTGATTATCCCATTGTGAATTAGCATAGTGGGCTGGGATTTGTTGTCATTTCCAGTTAGTTCTTTAAGCTTAGTCTAAAACAGTTTCCCATTACCCCAGTGATTCCCGAGCTGTTCTCTATAGTAGTTAGCTTTGGCTGTTCTCACCTCTCCAATACACCTATTTCTGGCAGCCTTATCATTTTTAAGGACAACTGGCCTACCTATTGCTTTTGCTTTGTGCCAGAGGTGATCCCTGTTATGAATACTTTCTAGTAACAGCTGTGTAATGCAACTATTGTTGATTCATTTTGTTCTACATTTCCGTATTGGCTCAAATAATGTCATGCACTAGCGAGTTTGGTTATGAAGTGGTCAAGTGTCTGATCTAGGTCTTGGAAGGAATTGAGGGGAGACCAATTCATTTGTGAGAGGTAATATCTAAGATGTTGCAATTTACCTTTACAGAGTACTCTGTTTTTGAGGGTAGTAGGCCGCAGCTTTAGGGTTTTGTTGGACCATTTACACATAACAGGGGAGTGATCACTAATAGTGTGTGGTATCACCGTCACCTTGATTATCTGCTCCAGGTGGTTAGTGAACACCCAGCTAACAATGTACTGTTCCCAGTGTGGTAGTTAATTCTTATTGCTTCGTTTGCCATTTGCATTAGATAAAGGTTGTTTGTCAGGTCCTGTTGGGTGGCAGTGTCATGCCCAAGCCAATTAATGTTGAAGTCTCCTAGTACAATAGTTTCCCATTGCTTACTGATACTACATATGTGTTCAGAAAATTTTTTTAGCCAAGGTTTTGTTTACCAGGAGATAGGTATACTGTAGTTACCATTAGGGATGTTTTGAGTTCTCCAAATAAGAGTTTTATGGAGATCATCTATATGTCACTGGAGAGGTTGTCTAAGTTGAGCATGTGTACCTGAGTGTGGTCCTTCAGGTATACTAGACAGCCCCCCTCTCTTTTATTGAGCCTATCCAGCTGGAAGAAGGTGTATCCATCTAATGTGAGGGCAGAGTCCAGTATTTGGGGGGTGAGCCATGTTAAAAGAGTCAGCAAGTGGCATTGTACAGAAAGAATGCTGCAAGTGCATGTGCTTCCACAAGTCATTACGTCAGTGAGCTCTGGTGGTTATCTGGCATATTGTAAGAATTCAGGCTAATGCACAGTGATGTCCATGTCTATTATTCATAGTTTGTTATTCAAGATAGTGACCTGACAATTCACACCACTACACTTTTACTATGGAACCTCCTAAGAATGCTATCTTATTGCCACTATACGCAACCTTTACCTTCCTGTACAATGGCAACTCAAGTGTATGATTAGACAAAATGTATGGACATGGCTTCAACCCACCATCACACCATTCCACAATTTCACAAAAGATCATGAAATTCAACTTCAGTTACTGATGTTATGTAGAATCTTTGGTCAGCCTTTGAGCTAGAGATTAGAGAGTTGACTGACACAAAGCCTATTTTATTTTCTTCTTTATTGTTTTTCCTCCCAGCTGGCAGCTTGTCTCTCAGGGATATACCATGGTCACAGGGATATACTCTAATTGGGCTGAACCCGGCTATCATTCAGTTGACTACAGGGTTTTTCTCTAACATTTTTTCCTCCCATCTCCTCTGGTGATGGTGGTGGTGGGGGGTGTTGCCTCTGTCAGCCCCACACAGCCCTAATTTCCCCAGTGGCAGGAGCAAACTCCCTGACCCAGCCACAGTGGGTTGGTGGAACCCATTGCCAGCCATTCCCAACTGAGATGCACTGCCAAGTAGCAGCTGTCTCAGCCATGGCCTGCTTCCAGACATAACATTCCAGGCTTGATTCCAAATGTGGGTTATCAGCATGGTAACACAATGCTTTGCTGCTAGGCCAGTAGAGTTGTGCGAAATTTCAGAATTTCATTTAACTAAATATTCTGCAAAATTTGCACATTGCGTGTAATATTTTGCGAGTGTGAAATACGAAATTCCACTGGTGAAATGTGGAATTTAACTGGTGAAATGTGAAATGTGAAATCTCACCCATGAAATGCAGAAATTTGCCACTTGCAGGCAAAATTCTGCATTTTGTGGGTGAAATTTCACATTTCGCACCTGTAAAATATCTTGTGGAATGCGCAGAATTTCACAAAATATTTCACATAATGAAATTTGTTATTTTGCCAACATTTCACTGACAAAATAAAATGTCACCTCATCTCCATAAGCCAGGGGGTGGCCTCAAAGCCTAATATTTAGGATCAATGAAGCTAACAAAAGTGGTGATATTCCAGTCTCTATTATTAAAGTTATAGGGGCTTCAAATACTGCTGTTTACATTATTACAAAATTTAATTTAAAAATTTCTGTAAGAGTCAAGGCTTGTCACTCAGTCACCTTTTAAGATAAAGATCTGAAGCTTGTTATATTCCTATACTGACCCTGGCAAAGTCATTGTACCACATTTTGTACAATGTGAACTAATACATTTAAAATTGATGGAAATAACTGAAATTGCAATTCTGGCAAAATTTGTGAAATTGTCAGAAAATGTCACAAAATTTCACAGAAGCAAAATTAGAATTTTGACAGAATTCTGTTGTGAGAAGATGAATTTCAGCCAGCCCTATCAATTACACAATACATGTATACAAAAAAAATGCTAATACTAAATGCATGCTAAATGTAGAAAATATAGTTAAAATTGATGTTACTACTATAGGAGTTCTTTAGGAATTATCTAAAAGAGAAAAAAACAAAGTTAGTAGAGAGGTAAAGGCAAATAAGGGATATACATATATATATATATATATATACTGTATATATATATATATATATATATATATATATATATATAAAATATATGGAGAAAGAAAAAAGGGGAGGCTGTAGGAGAAAAAGTGATAATAAGCAAGGTAAGAAAAGAATCTGGAAAATAAAAAGGTGAGAATGGGTGTGGAAAGGCACAGAAGGAGTGAATGAGCTGAGGAGTCCTCAGGTGGGGACTAATTAGCAGGGCCTAGTAAGAAGTCTGAAAGGAGACAAACATGGGGGGAGGAGGCAGAGGTAGAGCTGGAATGCACATGAGAGTATGCCCCCCACACAAACACACACAGAATGGAAGCGTGTGCAGTCATACACACACAGGCAAATGTAACATGTACACATGCAAGCAAAAATATGATGGGGTAGGGGTAAAAAAGACAGACAAAGGTGGAAAACCATAAGGTGGCTGAAAGGTGTTAGAAAATAAGTCTGTCTTAAACTGGGGAGCTGCTGGGAGCCTAGGGGGATGATCAGCTCAATTTCCATGTTTTTTATTTGCTCAGTATCCCAGAAATCCTGCTGAATGGCACAGACAGAAAGATCACTGACTCTGTGATCCTTGGTGGTAAAGTGAGATAAAATGGGTTTATCAGTGTCTCTACTCCTGACTGCCCTGTAATATTCTCTGAATCGGTTAGCCAGGCATCTGCCAGTTTCTCCAATGTAGGTGGCTGCACACTTCCTGCAAAGAATACAATTTACCACTTTAGTGGAAGTGCATGAGAACTCCTTGGTGATGCGAGAAACATCTGTGGGACCCCACATTTCAGTGACACTAGGTATAACAGTGAGTTCTGTTGCATGCTTTGTTAACTAGCAGGAATGAATTGTTAGGAATATGTAGGCAGCTTCATACCAGGTACTCCTAATATATTTTCAGACCACAGGCTAATGCAGCACCTTGATGTTCTGTTCTTACATTTTGTGCAAGTCACCTGAGGGACAAGATATGTACTACAATGTGTCTGTTACACATTCACAGCTACTAAAAAAGAAGAAAGCAAAGGTGCCAATTAAAGATGCTCAGATAATGTGCTATAAAAAAATTCTTTGAATTTTAGCAAAAACTTAGGATTGCACAATTTGTGAGCAAAGTGAACCTGATGAATGTCCGCCATCCTAAATGTTGTATTACAGAAACTGCACCACACTATTCTATAAAAACCCCACCACCACTGATATTAGTAATCCCCTACTGTCCACCTTGTGAAACCCTCCACTTCCCTCATCCCAGCGAAGCCCTCTATGTTAAATACATCCTGTCAACCCAGTTGTTATAATAAATTAAATTATGCTAATATGTGGCCACCCACATCCCCCAGTAAATTAAACTGCCCACCACCAACACTGGCAAAATCCATCATATACCCATTATCACCCCCACATTTAAGCAATTTAACCCCCTCAACACACCCAGTAGCCACAACCTCACTCTTCCCCTCAGCCTAATAGCACCAATAATTATGCAATTTCTGAGTCGCATCATAGGTGCTTGTGTCTGTCACATTACTTGCACACCCCAATCCTCCACGTTGTTGTAGCAGAAGTACAAGTAATGTGAGCAACTGATCATACATCTTGGAAAGTGCATACTTTCTTCGGCTGTGGGGGAGGGTGGAGTTGGACGGTAGTGTCTGTGGCTAAGGGTTTATCATTGAATCAGGGGTATGGGTTGGGAAACAGCAGGTATGTTCCACTGTTGGGGCAGAGCTGTATTTTGATTTAAGGCTGAGTCTGCATATGCAGCACTATTCACTTTATTATAATAAGTGGAGTGACAGGATGTATTTCACACACTATAAATGGACTTTGGTTGGTAGGTCGGATGGATGTTGTTGATCAGAGGGTGGTTTTGGTGTGGAATGTGTGTTACTCACATGATGGGGAGAAATGTAATCACATTTGAGGTATTAGAAAGGATATTTGGGGTTTAGTATATCCAAATTCATGTCCAGTGTCATGCGATCGTATCACAGAATCAGATTTCTGATTCAGGACAGATTATCCTGTTATTCAACCATTCAGAGTCACATCTGATGATTGTAAGATATCCAAGAACTCTAAGAGCCATACTGTGCAGTAAACTAAGAAAAGGGAATGAACAAAATAATTGTAAACATTCAGGGTAGGTACAAGGTACAAAAGTTTTTATTGTTCAGCATATATGCCTTCTACAAAAGTCATAGTTACATAGACATTAATTACATTTACAAATAAAGTGCTTGATTGTTCTTCCATCTTTAAACATACAGTAGTAAAGTGCATTCAGAACTTCATGTAATCTCAGTTATATAACATTACTTAACATATTCACAGTTTCACTCTTTTTAAGTAATTCACGAGCAGTTGAAGTACATTTATATAATTTATAGTAAAATAATCTTTTATAATCTGCACTTTGTCATGTGGTGTATTATAATGCTTCAGAATCGGACCAAGCCAATACTTCCTCTGTCTCTCATATAATGGACAATATAATAACACGTGTTCCAAGCCATCTTATATTTTAATTTCACACTTACAATGTGGGTTTATGACTCCACCTCTTTTTTGTTTGCAGTATATATAATTCACCATATAAATTTCTAATTTAAATCTTGTACTCAGCCTTCCTTCAGATGGTTAGGTTAACTTTAATAAATATAGTTCAACACCATGATGTAGTTTAATAGTCTTGAACCATCTAAAATGTTTTAGATTTTTTTATTCTAATCACATCTTTTCTTAAGGAGAAGTCACAGACCCTATTTCCAATAAGTTCACTTATTTCTGAAAAAGGGGATTGATAAATTCTGTACAAAAGGGTTCCCAACCCCAAAGGAAATATTAAACCCTTAATTTCTGTAATTATTGGGAAAGTAAAATCCCTAAGTATACAATTAACAGCTTCTTGTAGAGCAAGTCTAGGTAACCGAGAATCAGGCAACAAGAACAATTGCAGAGTATGTTTAATTCTTTGAATACAAGAAAAGGATACCAATGAGTATTGTCCCAATTCCCTTCTAACTACTTCTATAGGAACAGAGTTAGTAACCCTCCAAATATATCTACTGTATCTAGTTTGTTTAATATTACTTTGAGAGGTGTCAGATTATCATTTGCCCATATTTCAGTCCCATACAAGATGCTTGTTTTTAATTTTGTATTTATAACTTTAAGGAGACCCATAATACTTTCACTCCCATATTTTCCTGCAAATATTTTAAAGGCATTAACTGATGTGTTGAGTTTTGCTTTAAGTAAACAATATGGTTATTCCAGGTAATATTTTCTGAGTTTCTTAATCTTAAATAATTATAGGTTTTAACTGTTACTATTTTATCTTTGTTAATAAATAAGTAAGGTACTTTCTGCTGTTTATTCCACAATATTACCATGTTTGTTTTTTGATTATTAATAGTCAATTTATTATCAACACAAAGTTTGGCAAAATGATTTAGTTTCCTCTGTAATCCCAATAAAGTAGTGGACATTAAAACTGTGTCGTTTCCGTAAGCTAGACCTGTAATTTTCTGGGCCACAAGAAATACAGAATGAAAATTAGAGTTCTCTAGATCTTCAATAACTGAATTAATGCATGTATTAAATAAGAAAGGTGCCAGAATGCACCCCTGCCTGACCCCATGATTAGTATATATATTCTATGCGACAGGTCCCTTTTATGATTGTATTGAACCAGGATCCATATATTATTATGGAGATGTATTAAGATATCCAATATATATAGATCAATACCATATTATTCTAATTTCTGTCATAATAGAGGTCTATCAACAATGTCAAATGCTATTTTTAAATCTACAAAACAGCAGAATAATTTGTGTTTTTTAATTTTAAAATACGGTACTTCCTTATCAGATGGTATAGAACATGGCAATGTTACATAGATACATAGAATGTGCCAACAGATGGGGGACCACGAGGTCCATCTAGTCTTCCCATGTTTTTTCCTACCCCTCTAATTGGAATTGTTTGTTAACTTACTGACATGTCTGTCCCATGCTGATTTAAACTGCTTGAACGTCTTTGCCTCCACCACCCCCTGAGGCAGTCAGTTCCACCATTTCTTGGTAAAAAAAAACTTTCTGCTATTACTCCAAACCTACCCGCGTTAGTCACATGTCATGCCCTCTTGTTTTACTGTAACTGCGAATCTGGAAGAGGTCCTGTGATTGTATCTTGTTGATACCCTTTAAGTGCTTGAAGGTCTCAATTATGTCCCCCTCTCTCTCCTTTGTTCCAAGGAGAAGAGGCTTAGTTTACTCAGTCTTTCGCCATACAGTGTGTGTTATGGAGTAGGCCATGAATCATCTTAGTTGCCCTTCTCTGCACTGTCTCCAACCTGTCGATGTCCTTTTTGAGGTGAGCCTCCAGAACTGGACACAATACTCCAGATGGAGCCTCACCAGTGACCTATATAGTGGCATTATCACTTCACACCTCCTGCTAGTGATGCCTCTCCCTATACAACCCAGGAGGCCATTCACATTGCTTCTCCATCTTTAAGTAGTCAGAGATGATGATTCCCAGGTCGTGCTCCTGCTTGGTAGCTGTTAGCTTCTCCCCTCTCAGATGGTACTCTGCCCTGGGTTCTTTTTTCCCCATATGCATCACCTTGCACTTTTTTGCATTAAACTTCAGCTGCCAGTCTTGTGACCATCATCACAAGATTAACAGGTCCTTTTTCATTTTTTGCAACCCCTCTGGTGAATCCACTTTACTGCAAAACTTCGTGTCATCTGTGAACACACACCTTTCCTTCCAGACCATCAGCAATGTCACTGGTATACACATTGAACAAGATTGATCCCAGCACTAACCCCTGTGGAGCCTCACTTTTCACCATCCCCTCTCCTGATAATGCTCCACTGACCAACACTTTCTGCATTCTGTCGTTTAGCCAGCTTCTCACCCAGTCTATTATTTTATGGCCCACTCCCATGTGCTCGAGTTTGCTAATCAATCTTCTGTGGGGGACCAAGTCAAAAGCCTTGCTGAAGCTGAGATAGATCACATCAACTGCACCCCCCTGGACCACCATTTTAGTGACCCAGTAAAAGCATTCCATTAGGTTGGTTTGGCAGGACCTTTGAGTAGTAAAGCCATGTCACTTTGGATCTACCTGCCCACTCACTTCTGGAAAAGTCAGAATTCACTCTTTTAGAAGGGATTCCATCATCTTACCCATTATCAAGGTAAGGCTGACTGGATGCTAGTTTCTAGCCTTATCCCTGCTCCTGCTCTTGTGCAGTGGCACCACTGTAGCACTTTTCCAGTCCTCTGGGACTACCCTGCTTTCCAGAGATTTCTTGCAGAGCGTGGCTAGTGTAGCCATTAATTCTTTTCCAAGTTCCTTGAGTATCCTTGGATGCATGCCATCGGGTCCCATTTCTTTGTCCACTTGCAGCTTGTTGAGCTCTTCCAGAACTCTTTGTTCTGTGAATGGACTCATGTCCACTCCCTCAGCAGTGACTTCTTATCTGGTTACTGCTGTTCCATTGTTGTCTTCCTCTTGTATAAAGACCAAGCAGAAGTACTTGTTGAGGATTTCTGCTTTCTCCTTGTCATCTTCTGCTTGTTTTCCATCCTCCTTCTTTAGTTTTATGATTCCCCCTTTGCTTTTTCTCCTCTCCCAGTGTACTTTGTAGAAGGTTTTGTCCTCTTTGGTTGCCCCCTGTGCTATCCTTACTTATGTTTGGGCCTTTGCAGCCCTTATAGCCTTCCCTGACTTCCTCAGCTTCTCCCTGTATGCCTCTCTATCAAGGTAACTGCTAGAGATACAGCAAAATTAAATTCCTCCTGCGAAGTGAGCACGAAGTGGCCACTTTGCATTATCATAATGCTACATAAAGTGGCCATTGAAAAGTGCTTACTTCACTTTGTTATTATGATTTTGCATTGTTATTCTGCCTTAACATGAAGTAAGGCAGAATGACAACAATATAGGCATGTTAGGCAACCGCCCCTCCACATATCACATGGCATACAGTACTGTAAGTCACATGCTTTAGCCAGGCAGGGAGGAAGTGAGTCATTTAAGCAGATACTTTCACTTTCTCCTTTGCAGAGGTAGAAAGAGGAAGCATTTTGTGTAGGAGAAGAGAGTTCATTATTAGTTTCTTTCTTGAGCAAATTTCAAAAACCCAAAAGCTTTTTTAAAAGCTAATTCTTTAGTTTTTTTGTACGGTTTTGTCAGTTCTTTTTGGTGACCAATTTCTTTGTTTTATGTTTTGTTTTATGTGTGTGTGTGAGTGTGTGCCTGTGTGTGAGTGTGTGTGAAGTCACTCATCACGTTGAGGAGGGAAGGAGTATTTTTGTGAGTGATGGACCAGGCACCGTATGTGGCCTGTGGCTGGAGGGAACTGTGCACCTGTGGGGGTCATAGCCAGGTGGTGATGGACTGCTCCAGACTCTTTGGTCCTGCCTTCCCCCCTTCTGAAGCAGCAGTACCACCAGTGCCACCACCACATCCACCAAATCCGCCACCACCACCACCAGCAGTAGCAGCTGCAGGAGCTCCAGCAGCACACATCCACAGCAGCAGGTGAAGCACCAGGTGCATGACCATGCTGCCAGCACTACATCTACCCCTCCTCTGCCTGGTCTACCCCACAGCTCTCCTGTTTGGCAGTTTTTCAACTGTGTCAGGGGGACAGCAGCCTTGTGGTGTGTCTGCTTTGTGGTGTGCAGGTGTGCCATGGCCCCGGGGGACACATCTGGGGACTGGGGGCCAGCACACAAATATGCTGAACCACCACAAGGTGAAGTGGCAGGCTGCCACCGAAAGGGCCAGGCCTCCACCTGCTGGCCCTTCTGTGGCAGTGGCAGAGGGTGCTGCTGTTGTGTGTTGCCACAGCAGGAGGAGGAGGGCCACAGCAACAGCAGCTGCTCCACCACTACCTCCACCACTGCCACCAACACCACCCTCACCACCATCACTATCTGGTTTCCCGCCTGCACCAATGGATCCCACAATGCCTACAACTCAGGCAGACATAACACTTTTGTGGGCTGTGGTGAGGAAAATAATGAGAGGGTGGGTGCTGTCCAGCAGCAGGTGGAGCAGATCAAGCAACACCAGCTACAGACTGTGTCGATGCTCCATCTGCTGCTGGAACATCAGGGGATCCCCCATTAGCTTTTTTTTTCAGCACCCCCCCCCACTGCTGTAGTGTTTTGTCTTTTATGTTTAAAAACAGACAGAGGGAAGGCCACAGTATTAGTTTAAAGGGAAGCAGTCAGCAACAGGAGGTTTTCCACAACCACTCCACAACAGAAAGTAAACATTGCTGAGGCACTGGATTATAATAACAGGGCAATAAGGAGCATGTATGTCTGTATATATGTGTATGTGTATATTTAAAGGGAAGCAGTCAGCAACAGAAGCTCCTGCCCCCTGCAAAGCTTGCCCTCCAGTTAAGTCTTTTAGGTATGTTGTGGCATTTTTCTCACACCGTAGCATACTTTATTTTAATAGAGAAAATTCAGTGACCTGGAAGTATGGCAGACACAATAAGGGCTACATTATGTGTAAAGATGCAAAGGCAATGCATCATGCACTCCAATACAAAAGTATTGAAGTGCATTGTGCATCTCCACCATGCCTTTCCTTTACACATGATGGCGCCCCCATAGCGTCCGCTATACTTCCGGGTCACTGACCTTTCTTTATTAAAATAAAGCATGTTGCAGCATGAGAAAAATAATGCAACATACTTAAAAGGCTTAACCAGAGGGTAAGCCTTGTAGAGGGCAGAAGCTCCTGTTGCTGACTGCTTCCCTTTAAATATATACATACACATACAGACATACATGCTCCTTATTGCCCTGTTATTATAATCCACTGCCTCAGTATTGTTTACTTTCTGTTGTGGAGTGGTTATGGAAAAGTTGGTGTCAGCAGTGCAAGTATGATGTGCTAAATTGCATGTGTGCAGCCAGTGTTGTTTGGTGTGTGTGTGTGATGTCAGACATTGTCCAGCTCCTTGAAAACATATATTACTGACTTGTTGCAGTGTTTATGGTATAAAGAATAGTGATAAGAATAACGTATATTGTATTGTCACCATCATCATCAACAAACTAAGTGATACAATATTTTTTCAGGGGTGTCTGGCCAGAGTGCACCTTAGTCACATACTGCTCAAATACTTTCAGGAGAGCATGTGGTTTTTTGTGCTATGATATCCACAAAGTCATGTGTGCACTATGAGTGACTGAGGTACAGTGACCCAATACCTCTTGAAAAATATCATATCACTTACTCTGCTTCTGCTGATGGTACAAATAAAAATACATCATATATTCTTTTTATCTTTATTCTTGACATACTTTAACAAGTCACACCATATATATGTTTGCACAAAGCTGGACAATGTCTGCACACACAGGAAGGAACACTGCCGGCACACATGCAGTTTAGCACAACATACTTGAACTGCTCAGTCATGCTTTTTGTGAAACACTTCAAATCACGAGTCCCAACACAAAGTAAATATTACTGAGGCTTCAGAAATATTTCTTTTTTAAAAAATAGACATTAAAGCAGCAGTGCAACAATCAGGTGAAAATGTTGATCTATACTTTTTTATGGTATTTTACATTGCCACTTTGCTTACCTCCTGACTTGTATGATACAATTCTTTTCAGTATTTGAGTCTGCTATAGTACTTTTTTTCATGTCTGAAATAATAAAAGGAGCACTCCTTTTAATATGGTGTCGACCAGGTCTTCGTCAGTATTTTCCACTGTTTTTCTCCATCAGTTGTTATACATTACTTCTGTTGTAAAATTAACAATTATGCAGCAGGCAGTGTTTTATGACCTCACAGAACAATATTTATTCAAAAACAGCTGCAAATAGCGATGAAAACCTGGTCACAGCCATATTAAAAGGCATGCTCCTTTTTTTTCAGACATGAGAAAAAAAGTAAAGCAGACACAAATTGTGAAAAGAAGGGTATCATACAAGTCAGGAAGGAGTAACTAGTGGCTGGCAATGTAAAATAGCATAAAAAGTATAGGTCAAAATTTTCACCACATTGTTGCACTGCTACTTCACTTCATAATTTAAATATGGCAGTATGTGCTCACAATCACAACACACAAAATGCAACTGTCTTGTGTCCAGAAAATTCCCAAGTGATGAGGAAGTGAAATGGGAGCTTTATACCACATGCAAAGTCCCCCAGAATGTACTGCACAGTCACTCATGCACGCAGTGGTCGTACAGAGTCCCAGAATTTTCTGCATCCCCAAATTGCAACTGTATTGTGTCCGAAAGTTTACATACTCTGTGATGATGATGTCATGATGCACAGTGTCTTGCCAAACCATCTGAAGGAGGGATAACATGACATGAATCCATTCAGTGTTCCATCAGAAATAATGACCATGAGAGAACTGCTTCTGGTACAAAGTGTGCTGTGATTCCTGAATCGCGATGCGATCACCTCAACTGGATGGAAGGGTGCCTTTGTGTGTACACTAATAGTAGCCTTAGTGAGTTGTATATATATATATATATATATATATATATATATATATATCTCCTCTCTCTCTATATATATATATATTTATATATAGGGGATACATGATGGGCACAGTGGAATATGGAAAATATTTTCACACCTGCAGAATGAACCTGGATATTTCCACGAGTGCGAAGGCATGAGTGAAATATGAAGAAAGGCCTACAAGGCACTCCAGGAAAAATAATTTTCATATTCCACGATGTGCCCATCATGTGTCCTATTTATGCAATGGGGCCTAACTATTGCAAAATGTACCATTTGCATGGCTTTGTGCAGCTTTGCACAGCTTTGTGTGATTGTGTGGCTTTACGTGGGTTTAGCATGGGTTTAGCACGGGTTTCGGGGTGTAAAAATGTCAGTTCTTACAGTTATCAAATGCCTGTGAACATAACATGATTTATCACACTCATTTATCACTCACCCCATTGTATAAATCTATAGATAGGTAGACAGATATATATATATATATATATATATATATATATGATTTTCTAGGTGGGGGTTGACATATAGACATGTACTCATTGTATTGTTTTGTATCACATATCACATACGCTTGGTGTGCACATTCCAGTGCCTGATGAGAAATGTTGGCGTGGACATTGGAAATGGAATACTCTCAAGCCAATGAAGATAAGTATTTTTATTTTTTGGGGATGCATATTTGCAAATTGCAAGTAGGTCTCATTAAGGGTTTATTATTTGTTACTTCTTCACAGATTTCATCTGCATCCTTCTCCGGTCTGGTAATGATGGTCATGGTCATCGATTGAAATGACTTCTGTGTATTGCACATCTGCCTGAGGTGGCATGATGTTTAAGAAGTTCTTGGATAAGGCAACTATGACACAACAAAGCATCTGGAAGTTTTCTAAAAAAGAAATGAAGGACTTATTACAACTTGATTGCAGCAGTAAGACATTATGTTTAAGCTGTGGCTGTTCCACAGGTATCTGGATTAACACAGATAGCAAGCTGTCCCACTGCAATCATCAGATCACAACTTAATTTAGTACCAGGCTGTGTAACAAATACACTGTGTCAGTGTCCCTACGTCTCAACTCAGTTACATTTCAAAACCACATCTTCTCAAGTAACACAGCCTGGGTCCAACCTTTTCAACACTGTCATGGCTGCACAGCTGCAGATTTGGAATGCAGTGCATGATATATTGCAGAAATATTTTTGTGACATATGCGTCACCTAGTTTATAAATCCTCAGTCGGATTTGTTGTACTCTTATGAAAAAAAAGGAACAGATGAAATAAAATTGAAATACTTACCAGTATGGATTGGAAATGGATATTCCATAGGTTCCTGTAGACAGTACTGCTGCTGTACCACTGACACAGACCTTCAGTGAAGGAAAGTCATTTGTTGTTAACCTGTAAAAAAAAAATAAATAAGTTAACCGTATGTGTTTGACCATTGCAGCTCAGAAAAGCAACAGTAAACAAAACACACAACTAAAGGAAGTTGAATAGCATAAAAACATTAGTACACATACTCACTTTATAGTTTTAATAGTAAGAAGCCTTGTGCCTGAGGCTGATGAATGTGGTCTCCTGTTCGACTCCCTCTGCCTTGGCATGGTCAATGTAATGGAAAAACATTGTCACAATGACACTGTTGGTGGGTGTTGGTGATCATAGCTGTGGCACATGATGACATTCCCTCTCACATCTTCCTGCATCTGGTGGTGGTGGCAGTGGCAAACAGTGGTCCTATGGTGGTGGTAGTCTGGGGGGACACACAGTCACATTCCCTATGGTGGCAGTGGAGAACAACGGTCTTATAGTGGTGGTAGTTCGGGGGCCAGGATATACTGTGCTCTGTGTTATAAATGTGATGACGTGACATATGGATTTTGAGTCAGTATGAGTGGGACAATGATTTAATTTTATGAAAAAGAGAACATGTATCATACAAGACATGTGACAGCCTTTAAACCACATAAGTTAAAATCTGCCAACATTAACCTCATCATCATTCATCATCATCTTCAGAAAGAAAGCTGCCCTCGCAGTCTTCTATGTCTGAATTCGGACCACAGGGAAATTCTTTCTCCATTGTGTTATCATCTACTGTACATCAGCTGTAGGCCACTTCATGCTGTCACTGCCACCAGTATGGTCCCTTTCTTCAACATCAGAAAAATCATTAGTATGCAGGAGTATGAATACTGAGGTTGCAGTCTGAGCTGATATGTGCCTCTCATTCATTTTTATGCATGTCAGCAAACTGACATTTACAGGAGAGAGGTTTGTACAATGATCCCGAGCTATTGAACCTGCTGAGCTAAATACCCTCTCAACACTCATACTGGAGAGAGGGCATGTCAGGTACTTCAGTGCCACAGCGGTCATCTCTGGCCATTCACTGACCTTTCCACTCCAGTATAAAAGGGGATCATCAGTGATTGACAAATGCCTGTTTTCAGACACATATGACTCAACCATTCACTGTGCTGTGCTAAGTCCAGTGGTTGATGCATCATGCGCTTCTCTGGAATCATTCATGTCACAAATCCTGACTTGGGACAAAGCCTTCCAAAGTGGGTTAATGCCAGCCACTTTTGATGACAGACCATCTGGAATTGCAGTCCCCTTCCCCTTACAGAATAGAAACATAGAAACATAGACTTTGACGGAAGATAAAGACTGCTTGGCCCACCTAGTCTGCCCATTTCCCTACCTACAGGATAGGCCACAGATCCTAGTTAACCAACAGCCTATTTCTTCCTACCCCCCACAAGAATTTCCTTATGTCTGTCCCATGCATTCTTGAATTCTCCCACATTTTTAGACCCCACAACCTCCTCAAGAAGGCTGTTCCATGCATCCACTACCCTCTCTGTGAAAAAATACTTCCTCACATTGCCCCGGAACCACACCCCCATCTTTAAATTGTGTCCCCTTGTTCTTGCACATCTCTTCTTCTGAAAGATGCTACCCTCTTGGACTTTGTTGACTCCACTGAGGTACTTAAAAGTTTCTATCATGTCCCCCCCTCTCCCTTCTCTCCTCAAGGGTATACATATTAAGCTCCTTTAGTCTCTCCTCATACTGTTTCTCTTTCAGACCCTGCACCATTTTAGTTGCCCTCCTCTGGACTGCCTCTATCCTGTCTATGTCCTTGCAGAGATGGGGTCTCCAGAACTGGATGCACTCAGATGGGGTCTCAGAAAACAGGAAGTTGTTATCCCTCTGTACTGTAAGTTGTTATCCCTCTGTACAGACAGTACAGAGGGATAACAACTTCCTGTTTTCTGCTGGTGATGCCTCTCCCTATGCATCCCAGTATACCCCCAGCCCTCCCTACTGCCTTCTTACATTGCTTGCTAACCTTAAGGTAATCTGATATGATTACCCCCAGGTCCCTTTCCTTTTTTGTTGTTGTTACTACCTCCCCCCAATGTGTAATCTTCCCCTGGGTTCTTGTTTCCCAGGTGCATTATTTTGCACTTCTTTGCATTAAATCCTAGCTGCCATACTTCTGATCATTCCTCCAACCTTGCCAAGTCCCTTCTCATCCTTCCCACGCCTCCTTGTGTATCAACCCTGTTGCAGATCTTTGTGTCATCTGCAAAGAGGCATACTTTTCCTTCCAGTCCCTCTGCAATGTCACTTATAAAGACATTAAAAAGTACTGGACCCAGTACTGAACCCTGCCGTACCCCACTAGTAACCCCTCTTTCTTCAGAGTGGACTTCATTTACAATTACCTTCTTTGTCCTGTTATCCAACCAATGTTTTACCCAGGCTACCACCCTGGGACCCACTCCCAGGCTAGTTAATTTGACCATTAATCTTTTGTGTGGGACTGTGTCAAATGCCTTGCTAAAGTCTAGGTAGGCCATGTCCACAGCCCCTTCCTGGTCTGCTACTTTGGTCACCCAGTCAAAGAAATCTATTAGATTCATCTGACATGACCTTCCCGCTGTGAACCCATGCTGCCTTGGGTCCTGTGCTCCACTGGCCTCAAGGTACTCAACAATTCTTTCCTTCAGAAGTGACTCCATCACGTTCCCTATCACAGAGGTCAAACTGACAGGTCTGTAGTTTTCTGCCTCTGTCTTGGTCCCACTTTTGTGAAGGGGAATCACATCCACCTTCCTCCAGTCCTCGGGTACCACACCATCCTCCCATGATTTATTAAAAAGAGTAGTCAGTGGTTTCACTAGTTCCCCCCTTAATTCTTTTAGAATTCTGGGGTGAATTCCATCAGGCCCCATTGCTTTGTCCACCTTCAGTTTTAGGAGTTCTTGCAGAACCCTTTCTTCTGTGAAAGGGCTGGGATCGACCGTCCTGTCAAGAGTGCTTCTGTTAATTGGATTAGGCACTTCCCCTTCCTCTTTTGTGAATACTGAGCAGAAATATTCATTCAGGATCCCAGAATGTGCTTGATACTATCCTTCAGGTTCACTCCTTCAGCCTCATTATGCTTCTCAGGTTTCCTGACCTCAGGCATGTGACTTCTGTGCCCCATGAATCAAGTGCACCAGTTGCCCACTGACAGTTTTTACCTGTTCAGGCCCACCCTCCAGTACTGAGGCAATTTTATGTTTGTATCGTGGGTCCAACATTGTTGCTATTGCAAAGTTGTCACTATGCTAAATGCTCAAGATGTAACAATTCTGGTTGAATACTGTCAGCATGTGTTTTAGCAACACACTGCTAGCACTGTCTCGGCAACATCAAGGCTATGCTGTACATTACCCAATGCCTGCATCAGCACCTACAGCAGTGGAATTGATTGGCTAATGGAGGTTGACTCACCACTCACTGCCTGTGTGGCATGTTCAAAAGGCCTCAAGATTCTTATTACAGAGTCCATGACGTGCCACTGTTCAGTCATCATAGACATGGAAGTCCCAGAATTGTCGTGGCTAGTGTGCATGACAAGATATTCTGAGATGGCTTTGTACTGTTCATACAACCTTCTGGCATGTATAAAGTGGAGTTCCACCGGTGACAACTTCCAGTTTCAAGCGGTGCTGCGGGAGGCTGTTTCGCATCTGCAACTGCCGAAATCGGTCATGGGCCTTTGCAGAACGTGAAAAGTGAGAACAGATATGGCATGCAACTTTCAGCATTTCCATTATAACAGGGTGCTGCAGAATCCCCTGCACCACAAGATTTAAACAGTGGGCCATGTATGGAACCCAACAAAAGCCACCATTCATGATGCATTTCACCACATTTGACCCATTCGTCACTTGCTATAAACCCAGCTCTCAGCGACAGGAGGTTCAGCCACTTGTCAGTTTCAGTCAGTACCACGTCCAGCATAGCCACCAATGTGTGAACAAGTCACATTGTGCATAGCAATTGTTGCATGCTGTCAATTCTGGAAGATTGCTACCACAACACTCCACCTTACTACACTGATTATTCACACTACCAACAGCACAAACAACCCCCAGCACATGTGCCCAGTGTGCAGTTATACACAAATATGAACTCCCTGATGTTTTTCTGCTTGACCACATATCCATACTTAAATGGATGAATGGAGAATAGGAATGGTGAAGGGCGTGTTTTACTGAGTAGGATGCAGTACTGTACAACTCAGGGACAGCATGGGTCAAAAAGTATGTCCTGGATGGGACTTTCCATTTTGAACAAGCATGTGCAGCAAACTGCAGGAACCCAAAATTCTCCACAAAGGAGAAGGGCAAAAGGTCAATTGCCAGCATTTCAGCTATAGCAGCATTAAGTTCACATGACACTGTATGATTGGGTGGGTACTTCAGCTTATGCACAATAACACTCTTTAATGTGGGCTGACAAACGTTTTACATGGGGTGTGATGACAAATGGTTCTGCTCTGCGAATGTCAGGGGGTGGAGGGTGGGTGTGTGATGAAGACAGTTGCACAGTTGATGATAAACCCATAAATGTAGTTATTTTCCCAAATTTACCAACAGGGTTTGATGTACCTCTTGCACTAGACATACTGCACTGACCACCACCACCACCAAAACTGCTGCTCTCACCATCATTGGACAAGACTTCAAAATCATTCTGCTCTTCCACCTCATTATGCCTGTATTAATCCTCTGCTGTTATTTCATCACTACTGCAAGCATTTCATTTTCTACTTGATGCTACAGTCATGGAAGGGGATAACATGCTCATTATGGCTGATGACGAGGGTGAACGCCCCACTGTGGTACAGGTATTAGCTGCCATCTTGTGCTGAGTCCACAGTGCCATGTGCCTATTCTTAAGATGTGTATGCTGTCCCCCTTTGCTCAGATGGCTTCCCTTTTTCCTCAACTCAAACGCACCTGGCAAACCTGGCAGATTGCAACTGACTCATCATTTGCATCTTGCACAAAAAAATCCCAAACAAGGAATCTTGATGCTCTAGTTTTAACATGTCCCCCCGATGCTGCTTATTGGACTCCATTTTTTAAGCCATGAAATGGGGGTGTGTGCTACATGATTTTCAGGCAGGACACACTTGGACTGCAACAGTCCACCACGACTACCTATCATTATTATTGGATCATCATCATCAACTGAAACTGGTAATCAAAACTTTTTATGGGGGCAAACAGACCCAGACACAGCCACCTTGAGTTTCTTTTTCTCCAGTTTCCAACAGGAGTCACTGACATCATCATCATATTCATCAACATCATCCACATCTTCTGCTTGGATACTGGCATATGGACTGCACGTTGCAACCACAGCAACATCATCATCATCAGCACCACTATCACCCAAAATAGTTTCACCACACTGTGAATCACTGCATGGCAAATGCATGACCTGAACCACAGTGGAAGAAATGTCACTATGTGTGCTATCATTGAGATGATGATCAGAATCCTCATGTTCAGTTACTGGGATGTTACTGAGGAGTATGACATCATCTACAGTCACTCACCGCCACTGCTTCACATTCCACTATATTTTTGGACACAGTAAACTGGTCAGAACTGGAACTTGAGGAAGCAATACTCATACCACCACCAGCAACTGCATTAACACTACCAACTGGGACAACATCATCTCCTCCAACTATGAGTGAAGCTACTGTTTGCATTGTAAAAAACACTGAAGGAGAAATACCTTTCCTCACATCAGCAATGCACTTCTGCGACTGCTTACTACTACCATGCCCACAGACATTATTACCACTGGCAGCAGTGCCATGGCGAGAAACAGCTTTGCTTGCACGTCTCTTTGTGGGCATTTTGGGGAATCAACAGGAATATTCTAAACAAATTCAGATTTTGGAATGTTCACTCTTGGTGGGGGCTGGGTGGGTGATGCTGGATGTGAAGCCAAAAAAACAACTGTGGCTTCAATAACAGATACAGATGCAAAGTAAAAACAAGTTCAACAACACCTTAACTAACCAGTGGTGTTCTCAATCACAAACAATCCAATCTTGAAAAGAATACCTTTTGCCTGTTGGGGTACTGACTGCAGATCACTGCAGTGCAAAATCAAGAAAGGATACCACAATGGCAGTCCAAAATCATACAGCTGCAGTGGATAGCAGGCTCACACTGTTGTCCTGCAATTACACTGTGGCACAATAAAAGGTGTATTATTTGATGTCACATCACGCACCGCACACACACACACACACACACACACACACACACACACACACACACACACACACAGAATTTGTCTACAAGTAATGCGTACCAAATTCAAAACTTCAGTAATATACAATGTATTTTAAACAATGTCAATGCTGTACCAGACCCCTCCAGACCACAACACACACAATCAGCAAAAAATATCAACAATTACTGAAACTATTACTGTGTGTACATTAACACAGTCAGTTCCTGTATACAAGAAAAATATAACCAAAAAACACAGAACTCCCTATTTCTCCAACTTAAATGTACCTACACCAGGTACGCCCCCTCTCCCAAAGCACAGTTCCACTGTCTCTCAGTATACAGATGGAATGTTGTACATTAACATTCGAAATCCACACATAAACAATAAACACTCAATGATATGAGCACATGAGGGTTTCCTACAATCAATGAACTAAAGTGTCAGCAAACAAAATGATGCAAAAAGACTTTTATAACAGCTTTTAGACGGTGTGAATCACAGAGCGCTCTCAGAGTAAACTGTCTCCTACAGCTTCCTACACACACTCTACCACGAACTGAGGCAGTGCAGAACAATTTAGAGCCCATGTAAATTCGCCTTTGGGGCTTTAAAACAAGGCAAAGTAAGGTAAAGTACATTGTTCTCAATGTACTTCGCCTTAAGATTTGGTGGAGTAGTGGTTTGGGAAGGTGGAGTAATGCGAAGTCATTGTCTTCAATGGACTTCGCATTACCCTTTATAACACAAAGTACTCCGCTTCGCATTGAGGAGCACTCCACGAATCCTCCTTCACTCCTTGAATCACTCTGCAGAGCGAATTGAGACCACTTCACCCATCTGTAGTCACTACCTGAGTTCTTGTATCTTTGAAGGCTTTCTCGCTCCTTAATTCTGATTGCTACTTTGCTTAAGAACCAAAGTGGATGTCTTTTTTTCTTTGTCTTGCTGATCTGCCTGATACAATGTGCTGTGGCAGTGTTTATTGCCTGTTTTAATCTGGTCCAACACTCTTCCACCCCTCCATCTGTTCCATATTTCAGACTGTTCTTCAGGTATGCTCAGATGAGATTAAAGTCTGCCTTCCTGAAGTTTAGGACTTCCTTCTTTGTATGGCTAGCCTCCTGGACTTTATTGACTGTGTACCATTCCATGTGATTGTCACTAGAGCCTAGGTGGCTAACCACTTCTATGACTGAGACCTGGTTGCTGTTAATAAGCACTAGGTCAAGGATTACCCTCTCCCATGTAGGTGTCTTTACTAGCTGCTCAAGGCCAGCTTCACATAGTGCCAATAAGAGTTGTGACTCCTTGTTGATGCCACTGTGCAGGAGCTCCAGTCTACATCCGGTAGATTAAAGTCTCCCAACAGCACCATCTCCACTTTTTCTGACATCTTTAGGATGGTTTCCAGGATATCTTTGTTCCTCTCTTCCTCCTGTTATAGTGGCCTATAGATCACTCCCACCCTTATGGGGGCCTTGCTACCAGATCCAGTAGTGATCCACAAGCCCTCTGCTCCATTCTGTGCTCCATGGAGCTCTGTCACCTTTATCCTCCTTCCATGAGATTGCTACCCTCTGCCTTTTTCCTTTCTGGTCTCTTCCTAATAGCTTGTAGCCCGGGATTACTGTATCCTAGTTATGACTGTCTTTGAACCAATCACAGTCCCAGCAACCCAGTCAAGATCAGCCTCCAGAATTGTGGCCATGAGTTCTGGGATCTTACTTGCCAGACTATGTGCATTGATAGACATTGCTTTCCATGTTTGGATAACTCATGTGTTTGCATACCTACCCCATCTCTTAGTTTTAGCTTTCATTACCATTTTACTCCTTCTTGTGCTGGTATTTCCTACCACCGTTTCGTATCTGTTGTCCTGAACGTTCCTCTCCAAGTTTAGTCCCAAAGTAAAGCTCTCTGATTGTGGGGGAGAGGTAAAGAGATTCCTGCAACAGGGTGCAGACATGGTTTCCTTCTCCCCACCTCTTAGTTTAAACTACTAGCATAAACAATGAATGTCTGACCAAGTCCCCTGGACCCTTGCTTTGTTAGGTGTAGACCATTGAAGTGGAAGTACTCTTTCCCAGAAGTCATTCCAGTCACCAAAGAAGCAGAATCCCTTTATAAGGCAGCATTCCTTTATCCATACATTAAATTCATTGATCTCCTTCTTCCTGATTTTCTGTTTGTTGCCCCCTTTTCCCAAAGAGGCAACACATTTTTGAAAAGGCTTAGCTGGATGAAACAGAAGACAGCTTTTCTCCTAGGCAGATCAGGTGCTTTTTTGTCTCATCCACTGATCTGCAACCCTGATCATTTGTCCCTATGTGGACCAGGATGTCTGAGCCCTTAGCTTCCTTTTGCATGATTTTTGTGATGTGGTCAGTGTTCCTCCAAGCCGATGATCCTCTGAGACATATGACCATTACCCATATGTTTGTACCATCCCCTAAATGGGGCTCCATGTCCCTAATAATGGAGCCCCTAATGATAAAAAGGTTCCTCTTTTTGGGTTTGACGTTATCCATCAAATATTTTGCCTTGACATTGGTCTCCTTCACTGCTTTGTGGCAAACCACATCATCTGCCTAGGCATTTGGCATTGATGCTAGGGGATGGTGTACCTGTTTTCAACTTGGATATGCTGTTGGACATTTTGGTTGACATGCTGTTTTTTGTGTCAGTGTCTCACACTTTTCCCCTTAGACATCTGCCATCCCCCAGGTCCAGTTTTCCTCTGGGGGAGGGGCCTGAGTAGCTGGTACAGGTGGATTTGTGGTGGAGTGTAACTGGCCAGTTTGCTTTTGAAACATGTTATTTCAGCCCAGGCTGCTCTGAGCTGATCCTTGAGGTCCCCTATCATCCAACAGGTGGGACAGCTTCCAGACCTCCACAAGGTCCATCTTTCATGGAGGGCTGCACAGATTCTGCAGACAACAAAGTCCATCCCTATAGTAGATGGCATCTAGTTATCACTGTGATGACAGTTGATTTGCCCTCTTATTTTCCCTGCTTTGAGGTCTGTCCTCCACCAGCAGGTACCTTTTGGGTGTAGCTTCTGTCGGCTATGAATGTGCCCTTGCTGCTTGAAGGCAGCAGGTATGTCTTTGCTAAACCTGTGACTATAAAAATAAAATGAGCTTAGGGTGGGTGGGAGGCTGGGGAGGATGGGTGGCAATTAGTAGCCCACCACTGCTTCCCCTGATGCAGAGACTGCTCTCCTTGGGAGAGCCACGGATCAGTGAAGCTCAGCAGACAGTAAGGCTAGTGGCTAGTCAGCATTTGGTGTATGCCTCCTAGGGTTGCCCTTTGTGTCTGAGCTCTTGCTTCTGGCTGTTTCTGGCTAAGGGCTTTCTATTAACCAACCACTATTTCAATAGTGGGCACAGCAGATAGTGAAGATCAGTAGACAGTACTGCTAGGGGCTAGAGTGCACTTGGTGTATGCCTCCTAGGGGTGCCCTTTGTGTCTGAGCTGTTGCCACCAGCTGAAACCTTTCTATTAGCTGACCACTATTTAGGCAATAGGTATAGTAGTACAAATGCTGGTATACATACAGCAGTCAGGAATTCTGGGTAAGTATTCCAGTTGCTCCTTATGCTGAAAAAGCAGCCACTGGCTGGGTCTGAGCAGAGCAAGTGAGGAGAGAAGCTGCCTCAAAGGAGAAAGGAGCCCAGACTGTGCACTCCAAGGGGGATTTACCCAGGTAGAACTGCTGTCAAGGAAATCCTGTTTCAGCACCTGCCAGTCTGCCTTCCCTCCATGATTAGTCTCTCTCCCAGTCGGTGAAGATCAGTGAAGCCCGGCCTTACGTGATTGGTCTCTCTCCAAGTCAATGAAGATCAGTGAAGCTCAGCAGACAGTAAAGCTAGAGGCTGGACCGCACTTGGTGCATACTCCCTAAGGTTACCCTTTGTGTCTGAGCTGTTGCTTTTGGCTGTTTCTGGTTGAGAGCCTTCTATTAGCCAACCACTATTTCAATAGCGGGTGCAGCAGTCAGCAAAGATCAGCAGACAGTAAGGCTAGGGGCTAGAGTGCACTTGACATATGCCTCTCAGTGGTGCCTTTTGTGTCTGAGCTGTTGCCTCCGGCTGACAGCTTTCTATTAGCTGACCACTGTTTCAGCAATAGGTATACCAGTACAAATGCTGATTTACATACAGCAGCCAGAAAGTCTGGGTATGTGTTCCAGTTGCTCCTTGTGCTGAGAGAGCAGCCACTGGTGGGGTCTGAGCAGAGCAAGTGAGGAGAAAAGCCACCTCAGAGGAGAAAGGAGACTGGACTGTGCACTCCAAGGGGGGATTCACCCAGGTAGAACTGCTGTCAAAGAATCTTTGCTTCTGCACCTCTCAGAGTCTACCTTCCCTTGGAAGAGAATAGTGACAGAGGTGGGAGGGAACGAGGGAGGGACTAGGGAAGAAAAGGGAGGAAGTGGAGCCTGCTGCTGCTGAGCTACTCACCTAGCTTGGCGGGAAGGGATGCTACCTGCGGTATTGGTGGACCTGGGTTCAGGACTGCCAGCAGGTATACTTTTGTTTGGTTTTACAGGGTGTTGTGTTTTTTTTGTTGTATGACATTCCCGTCATTGGCACCTCTCCTCTGAATTATTTTTCCTCCGTATTCGCCTCTCAGAGATGGTTATTTTAGTATGGGGGTGTGGGAGGCATAGCCCCTGCCCTGTATTAAACATTAATTTACATTTGTGCTCAGTTTGTGTTTGGTGCTGTGTGCTATGTGATGATTTGGTTTTCTGCAAAATCCACACGCTGTTTTGTGAGTCGTTGAAATATATTCACTCTTATGACATGGAACAGCTTATAGGTACTTGTGTCTGAATTTGAATAACAATTCCTACAAAACAAAAATACAGTAACAGAATATATGAGAAATGGTGATGTCACAAGTTACATTATTTGCAATACTGTATCATATATCGAAATTAAAGATACAGTACAATACAATGTGTGATGATGATGCTTCAGGTGTAGTATTCATGTATGACAAAAGATACAGAATTATGCAGTATTCAAAGGAACCAGTGGGATCACCTTCCTGGGATTAAGAAGACTGAACTGAAGTGTTAAAAATCTTGGTCATGATTTAAGGGCCCACACATTTGTGAGACTAGGTAGTGCTAACATGTCAAATGTTAATGGCACAATTCTAATCTGTATGTACAGTATTTTTCACCATCATTCATGCACTTGAGAAGAAGCAAGCCTGTAAACTAAATGGAATATACTGTATAATATATTATGTTGCAAAGCACAGCAAACTATAATTTGAAGTGACTGGGTTGTGGAGTTTTTCCTTGATGCCCCAGAACAAATGTGGCAATTGGCATGCGCATTTTACTATATAACACAAAAATCAACTTCAGGACTGTGATGTAAGCAGTGAAAGCTCTTAGAGGGGCATAAACATGAGTCTCACAGGAGTTATAACATAAATGGACAACATTGCAGAGTCTAAAATATTGACAGTACCTCCATTGCCACCTACAATTACTACCAATATACCTTATTATACAATGGCAAGTAAGAATGTTGGGCTCTGATTGATCACTTTGGAACGGGACCCGTGATGTTATCCCAGCATAACATCACAAATCTAGTCCCACCACACACAAGACCATATTAAATGTTACAAGAATCATTCCACAGCCCATGTCCAAGTTGCCCACACTTGGCATGGCTGCTGTGGCTTTTGCCAGTACTTGCTCATTTTTTTTTTAAAGTAAATCCCGCCTTCCAACAGTCACAAAAAAGTCCAACACACCATTCATGAATTTATTTTAGCCACATTAACAGTAGCACACTATAGCTTTCCTGTCCAGCTTCGTGTTTTAACTCACATTTTAAAGAAAGTAACCTGCCATTACTGTGATTGCTTCAACAGTCCCTGCTCGTTTCCCGACCTAAAGACAGTAAATGCATGACACAGCACTTCAGTAAAATTCAAAATATATAAATCCAGCTTTTCTCTTTTTTCTCTCCCGGTAGCACTACGAACACACTATGCCTCTACCAGGAGAAGGAAACACTCCAGGAACACAGCAGTGCGGGAGTGCAAAAACTTACTGAGTCCATTACATATGCGATCCATTTCCAGCTTCTCAGAGCTCTCCCGGTGAAACCTCTGCCGAGACAAGCAGCCACCAAATAAAGTGGGGGGGGGGCTAGATAATCAGTCTGCAACAGCGGACAGTGTGACAACGGCAGTTGCGCTTGAGGGGTAACGGAAGTGAGAGCTCCAGTGGGGGATGAAATCAAACTTACAGGAAGTGCCACCTTAAACAGCATGAAACCAGAAACAAAGAAACAAAAAATTTAAATATGGATGGTAAAAACGAAGTGGCTTAACAACAATACAGGCAATACAGGTGAATACCACAAACAATGACAAAGCATGGTTTACTGTGAGGACTCAGCAGTGCAAAGCTACAATTACAATGCTACAGCTCCACCCACTGGCCAAACCAATACATCTACTATTTTTTTAAGTAAACAAACTGCAAAAATCTAGTTGTTAATGTACTTTTCCATCTTTTTATTTTTTTAAACACACGATCCATTGTATAATAGGAATAATGAACTCCAGCGTGTGTATGGTGCTGGGATAACGTCACTTCTGGGGTGATTAGCTGCACTGGCCTGTGGGCCTCATGCCCAATCACCCCAGGCGTGACGTTATCCCAGCACGACACACACACCCTGTCTGCATTATTCCTTTGACAACCAAATTCAACCAATCAAACAACCTACGAATACTAAGCAACACATTTAGAGAATGCACTTTGGGATAAAAGCAGAACCAAATATAAGTGAAGAGTGTCTGAAACACCAGGAATGGTAATTAACTAAGGAATGACTTAGAAAATGAAAAGCAATGTTGTGGTAGTACAACAAAATATTGTTCCACTGGTATAGTCTCACACTTCACAGATGCAAAAAACACTGCATGCAAAAACATATGCACAGA
Source organism: Neoceratodus forsteri (assembly GCA_016271365.2). NCBI lineage: Eukaryota > Metazoa > Chordata > Ceratodontiformes > Ceratodontidae > Neoceratodus > Neoceratodus forsteri. Next base: position 168,051,188 of record CM028131.1, on the reverse strand, counting down.
CGTGCAAAACATTTTTATTTTCCTTTGTATGCAGTGATTAGGGTAGGCTGGTGGATATGTGGAAGGGAAAGCACACTACATACTAGTCATTAGTGCTGTGCAGAATGGAGAATTCTGCCAATAGAATTAGTGTGGAATGGTGATTCCACTGGTGGAATTTCTGCCAGAATTTCACTGGTTCTGCAGCAGAATTCCACATACTGTGATCCACAGAATAATATTCCATCGAAAAAGCTATTTTTTCAGGGAAAGTTATTCCACAAGAATTTCCGCAGAAAATGTTGAGATTTACTGAATAATATTCCACGGAACAGCATTTTTTCAGCAGAAAACCATTCAACAACTATTTTCTACAGTGGAATTTCACCATTCCGTTTGTGGTGAAATTCTGTGGATTTTCAGCAGAATTTTTAAAATTCCGTGGAATTTCATTATGCCGTAATTTGAAAATTCTGCACAGCACTACTAGTTGTTCAACCATTTTTTCCTTTTTATGCAGTGATTGGGGTAGGCTGGTGGATATGTGGGAGGGAAACCTAAATAAACTATATATTAAAATAAACTGTTTCTTTACAAGGAACGTTAAAGGAGGTCTATAGATTATGCACTCATAAAGTCACAAACATTGTCTTTACCCTATAACAATTATTGCTGTTACAAATGTAAAAATAGGGACGTCTGCTTCTGGCTGTCAATCATGGCTGCTTAATAGCTTTGCTCCACTTTATGCCATTATTTTAGCCTCATCAAATTTGCTAAATCATAGTTTATTAATATACTTTTGGATTGAGGCACTTTATTATGACATGGGCAGAACAAGAAGACAGAAAAATCCTACCGGCTGCACCACTAGATTATCAATAATTTACACAGTGCAAGCTAGTGGTCCCTCCCAGCAGATCAGGGCAGAGTCTGAATCATCACCACCTCCTACCACTACAGATCCCATGGTTCTAGCCATTCTGCAAGAGCTTTGAGACTTCTGAATAGAAACCAGATCAGTCTGTTCAGAGCTCAAGACATCTATTGCCTTACTGGAGAGGAAAATGTCAGAACTATCAGCACATACTTCAGAAGCTGACTCTTGACTGGACCGGTTGGAGACGGTTCAAAGTTTAACAGATTTCTTGGATTCAATGGACCAGTGTGATGACCTCGAGAATTGCTTGAGGAGAAACAATTTAAGATTATATGGCCTACCAGAGGGAGATGAGGGGTCTGGAGATATAGGAGACTATGTGGAGTGGGTCCTCTCTTCCTTGTTGGACATTTCTGATCTTCTCCCCCTCCCAAATGAAAGAGCACACCTGTCCCAATCTGCAAAGCTCACATCATCTGAGCAGCGGCCACACTCCATAGTGGTCCAGTTTTACAACTTTGCAACCAAACAGGAGCTTCTCTGAAGGGCTTGAAAGAGCTGCTCACTTATTTATAAAAAGTCCCAGATTTTTATGGACAATGACTATTCTCCAGCTTTGCAAGCCAAAAGGAGGGCATACACTCCCTTATTCAATATTTTGATGGCCCATAACATTAAGTATGCTACGTTATATCTAGCCAGTATTCAGATTCATTTTCTGGAAGATTCCAAGACTTCTGATGACCCAGAATTGGTCTTACAAGAACTGGAGGCTCATAAACATTATCCTGATGGAATTGGCAGACTGAGTGGGCCAAGCGGTTCTTATCTGCCATCAAAGTCTGTGTTTCTATGTTTCCAACCCAAGAGTCTATGGATGTTACAGAAATCTGGGACAAAAGGGAACTGCAAAAGAGAAATGGCATACAGTCTCACCAACCAGTAAAAGCGACACATTGAGCCCTCATTGCAGGAGATCCGAGCCATGTTACAAGCTTTCAGATGAGACGATTCCACATGAAAGTTAAGGAGTGGATCTTTATAGATTTTGATCTTCTAGGTCCATATGCTCATGGATCCTTATGGAATACATGGGTTTTGAAGCCTTTTCTTTGTCGGTCTCCAGAGGATCTCCAGATTTGAGTTCCTACATCAGTGGAATGGCTGGATGAACCCTCCTTTATGCTTATCTAATTTTCTTTTTCCTTTCTCCCCTTCCCTTGATTTATTTTGTTTTTATTTTATTTTCACTCTTTTCTTGGTTATATCTTTTTCTTGTAGTTTTCTTCTTTTGCTTGTTCAGTGTCATATATTTTGTTTGGATTTGTCTTTACTTTCATGGCTTTTGGTTGTTTTTATTTTGGTCATTTCTCTATGGTTCTATTTGACATTTATTTTATATTACCAGGTTCCTTTTAGGTTTTTTAATTTTGGTTAATTTTTTGGTTCCTTAAGAGGTTTCACCCACTTTGCCTTCAACATTTGGGACCAGCAACAGCTTTTGATAATTTGCATAGGAGGTTTATCTCTGACTGTTATACACTCACATTTCCACATCTATTTGGACCCAGGACTCAGTTTTTTAGACTTTCTCATTGTTTCATTCCCAGCCTGGATGTTTCACTTTTGAGAGATAAACTGTAACAACTGCATTTGTGATGTTAATGTCTCAGTTTTTCTAACTTTTATAACATCTTTACAGTTGGATTTCGCTTTTTGCAGGTGTTGGAAATGCAGACTTTTGAACCATACCTTCAGTCCCCAGATTAGGTTCTTTTTATTAAACTCATTTTTGTCTATACTTCTTCAACTTTTTTGTGGGGGTCCCAGCCTTTACCTTTCACTCTCTACATATGTCTTTTCATATGGATAACTGGAAACTTTTATTTTTCTACATGAAATGGATACTTTTTTCTATGGTTATGTGGGTCTCAGTTATACAAAAGTATGGGGCGGGGAGTGGAGTGGGCTGTCACTATGTTTTCTACTATTTCTTCACCGAAATGTATTATCAGGCTGATTGAATGGTTCACTTTTAGTACTGCCTATGTTTTTCCTATAGATTATTCAAAATGATGGTGGTGGAGTAGCTGTTAAGATGGTCTGCTGGGTCTCTTGCTTTCTTTACTCTACTGGCTTTCTTTTGAACCTGGGGACAGGGGTTAACTTAATTTTCTCCTCATAGCACCTTTTAGTTCTTGTGCGCTACCTAAGAGCCCTTGGTTGTTTGTGGCTCCTACCTTGGAAGCCTTTTTGGACTTTTCTGCTTGTTTAGCTTCATAATTAGATTGTAGCTACAGTATGTTATATAGCTGTGTTGGTTCACTTTCAGTTTTACAGTTTACAGATGTTTTTGTATTGTGTTAATATACTGGCTGCTTTTGGTTTTTGCAATGGTAAGGGTCTATGATCTTTAAGAATTATGCTATGTCAGATGACGATCATACTGGCATTTTACTTATCTACTGTTTGGGTCCCAACATTTATTTTAGTTTACTCCTTGATCCCTTTTTCCATGAGAAGGATAGCTTACCACATGGAATATTATGGTTTTGAACAGTCATTACATTGCTACTATAGCCACACTTAAAATCTACTCCCACAATGTAAATGGTTTAAATAATCCTGTGAAACACTCCAAAGTTCTGTCTTATATGAAGAAGTCAGCTCCATCTTTCATTTGTCCACAGGAGACACATTTGAAAAGAGTAGAACATGATGAATTGAGGAAATTTGGTTTTACACATGTGGTGGCCTCCACTTACAGGAAGGGGAAATGGAGAGGTACTGCCATTCTGGCCCCTTAATCTACTATGTTTTTCCCTAATAAAACATTTGCAGATTCAGAAGGTTGCCTGGCCCTTCTGAGAGGCCAGTATTTAGGGTGCACTCCCACATTGGCCAGTATTTATTTGCTCCAGGGGCTACCATGGACTTCATTCATTTCCATAATTGAATTCCGACAGGACACTTTGATATTAACTGGGAACTATAACATGTACTTTGATTGGAAGGATACAAGTAATCCTAATACCCCAATAAATCAAGTTTGGTAGAAGTTGGTTTCTTCCTTTTGCAAGGAAATTGGCTGGGTAGATGCCTGGAGAATCACTCATCTCCAAGATTTAGGTTTTCTCATTTTCCCCACCTCATAATGTATATACTAGAATTGACATTGTCATGTCCCAAGGAATTACAATACAATATACAAGATTGTAAATTGCTTCCTATTCTACATTCTGACCATGCTCCAGTATTTTTACAACTACAATGGTCCCCCCAACAGCACAGAGGACTATGGTGCCAAAACAATTATCTTATGAATATTCCCTCATTTCAAGCCATAGTCAAAGAAAAGATCCCTCAAATTATATGGGAAATGACTTAGAGGGGGTCTCTCATGGGATTCTATAGCATACTTTGAAATCAGTCCTCAGCGGGGACATTTTTACATTTTCCTCACATTATAAAAAAACAAGCTGAGATACTGGATAAACTTTTACAGCAGTTGAACAATCTCCAGGCCCAACATTCTGGGGTGAGGGGGGATACCACAGTTCTTCTACTACTGCAGGCCAGGAAACAAGATACAGGAGATGTTGGAAATTACGACGGTTTATGCTCTTCAAATTTTAAAGCAGAAATATTATGAGGTAGGCTGTAGATCAGCTGGTATTCTAGCTTTCAGACTTAGACAATAAAATTCATTCTATGGTTTCACAAATACAAGATCATACTTCTGGCCACCTCCTACATCAACCTCATGATATTTTACAAGCTTTTGCCCATATTACAATCTTTATATGCCTCAGAATCGATGTACTCACTAGAGGAAATCAATGCTTTCCTCCAGACTTAAGTTACCTTCCTCTCTTCAGTACAGGTGTCTCAATTAGTCACCCCAATACGGGAGGAAGAAGTCTTACAGGCCATTAAACAGCTTAAGTCAGCTAAAAGTGGGCCAGATGGGTGCTTGAGTGAATTTTATCATTTTTTGGCAACTACTTTTCCGAACTTATTTGAGGCATATCAAAAGTTTTGGAGTTAAGTTGATACCTCCTCATGGGGTATGTGGCTACTATTTCTGCTATTTCCAAACCTGGAAAAGATACTACTTATTGTTCTTTGTATTGCCCAATTTCTGTTTTAAATATTGATTATAAAATATTCACTAATGTTTTAACTAAAAGACTGGAACCATTGCATCTAAATTTAATAGATAGGGACCAAACTGGTTTTATTGTTACTCTTCAGGCACAGGATAAAATTAAATGTTCTTTACACATTTTATATTATGCCACCCGTCAAAGGCTCCATTTCTTTTGTGCTTAGATGCTAAGAAAGCCTTCAACAGAGAGGTTTGGCCATTTATGATGGTCTCATTGCTGAAGTTTGGTTTCCCACCTTTATTCCAGGCCCTGATTTCACACATTTATGAGCAACTAAAGGCATAGGTAAAAGTTAATGGTTTAATCGTCAATATTTTTTCACTCTTCAGGGGGAGCTGACAGGGTTGCCCAATTTTGCCTTTACTATTTGCCATATACTTAGAGCCACTGGCGCAAGCCATTAGGCAAAATGATGCTATACAGGGCCTGGAGTTAGGGGAAAAACATCAGAAATTGGCTCTTTATGCCAATGATTTATTGATTTATTTGATGATCCCTGAGCTTTCTCTTCCCCCTTTAATGGATGTTCTTGCTAAATTTGGTTGAATGGCAGGGTATAAGTTAACTGTATCTAAGACAGAAGTGTTGCAGATAAATTATTCTCCCTCCCAGCTAATTTGGCAAACCTTTCCTTTTTGATGGGATTTGTCTTCTATAACATACCTAGGTGTCCTATTAATGCCTGAACCCAAGTCCCTATCTAGTTATAACTGTGTTAAGGGCCCCATGTTCACTGCGGCAAATTTGACCTACATTCTGCAGCAGGACCTCATGCTTGCTGCAGTCAGATTATGATCAGTTCTGTGGCAGTTCTGTGATGGGCTTTACATACTCTGGCAACTCAAATGAGCCCCAAAATAAAATCTAGTTACTCAAAAAAAATGCTCAGGAAAAGGCAGCCTGTGGCAGCTTGACAAATGCACAGGTAAAGCAATTCAAAGCACTTTTGACATCATGATTTAGATTGGATGTAAGGTGTAGGGAATCAAGGGTTATTATTTTTACTGCAGTCTGTTTTATTGTCCCAAGGCTCGCTCCCACCTGCCCATTGCTGGTTTACCACAGCTATGATCCTGAGAATTTATCCCCCTGCCTGCCCAGTTGCTTGAAGACCAGCATTGCCTGGATGCAAAACAGCGCTGCTCCAATGGCTCCTCCCACCCACCCACTTGCTTGAAGCCTGGTGGTGATAGCTTGTGCTGCAACACTGCTCAAGTTGCTTCCTCCTGCTTCGCAGGCCAACACCGGTGGTGTCATTTGTGTCAATGCCACTTGGCCTTCATATTTTCTTTTTTGCCACTCTGTAAGATTTACTGTGAGGCTAGAGAGTAAGTGACCATTTTATATTAGAACAAAGGTCCAGAAAGCCTCCCATTTTTTTCTGCAATAATTACTAATAATTTTTCATCCCACAGTACTGCAGCTGGCAAATAGAATCACCATTCTTTCCCATGAAATAGACTTTCTGAAGTTCCGCCAGTGTTTGTAGAAGGCCGTAATGTCAAAAGTTTCAGGGCTGAGTGCCAGTGGATTGCAAAGAGGTGGCCCCACTCACCATTGCAATCCGGGGGTGGATGTATAATGGAGCTGCCAACAACTCACATTAATGCAATGTTAAGTATTCTGACAACTATTTTAGCCATTTAGATGGGGTTTTCAGTGGTGACAGTCATTTTACTGCACAAAATGCTGTTTCTGTGGAAGAAGCTTGTTTCTGTGGTAGGACCATGTTCTCACGCAGTTGCTGCAACTGCAGAATTGTGAAAACACATGGCCCTGACTGTGATTGACTGTTGAGACAATTCCTTAAAGATCTCAAGGTATGGTCATAGCTATCCCTTCCACTGATTCAAAAGATTGAGGCAATTTGCAGGAACAAGGTTCTGATTTTCTATATTGCCCAGACTTTACCTCCTTCTCCATCACTTTTTTTCTGGATCTCCAAAATGTATTAGGTGATTTTTCTGTGGATCTCTTCAACCTCAGGTCCACAACTTGATGTTGCAGCTTCCAAAACTGTTAGGGGGGGGTTCAACTCTACCAGATTTTGAAACATACTATATGGCAGCTCAACTCCACATAGTGTTGTATTGTTTTATCCCTTCGTATCAGGCTTATTGGAAAAAGATAGAGGTGGTTGAGGAGGATTTCATACATTTAACTAAAATATTACTCTCGTACCCCTCCCTAACCCATTCTGATATATCACATAATCCATACACAATAAATACATTATGAATAGGGAGGGCCTTCTTAAATTCTAGCTAATTTCATTACAGATGGCTTTTGTACTTGCTCCCGTATTTATCACTTTTTTCCCCAGCTCACTTAAATCATGACGTCCAGACTTGAGAATGAATGGGCTTGTATTTAGTGGCCCATTTTATTCATAACAATACCCTTCTATCCTTTTTAGACCTTTAACTTTTATATTCCTTATCTGAGGGGGACAGCTTTTGTTTTCCTCAGACCACCACTTTTATTAAATGTATCTTATCGCCCTGTCTTCTGGTGCCCTTTCCTCTGGTAGTTCAAAAATCCTTAAAGCACTTGACTGCTCAGCCTCTCTTTTGCACGTACTCTCCCAATAATATAAGGTGCTATCGCAGTTGGTAAGGGCATCTGTTCACTTTGTAAGGAAAAGATGGGAAGGGGACCTTTGGATTGTTACTACAGAAAAGGAATGGGAGAGGTGCTTAACTTATCTTATTAACTTACCAATTCAGTCATATATCCCCTGTGCTGCATGCACTGCATTGGCTACCTGTTCAGTGGTGGATCACCTTTAAAGTTGGCTTACTGACTTTCAGAACCCTACACGGTTTGGGTCCGAGTTACCTACAAGTGCTTCTGAGACCCTACTGCCCCCTCAGACCACTCCGCTCAACTGACGAGGGATTTCTAGAGATTCCCAGGGTGCATTTGAAGTCCTAGGGAGCTCGGGCCTTTTCCTTTGCTGCTCCTTCTCTGTGGAATTCTCTACCTTGTCAGGTACAAGAGTGCCAGACAATGGAGAGCTTTAAAACTGCTTTAAAATCATGCTTGTTTACATGGCCTTTTCTGACTTTTAGTATGTATAATTGCACATTTCAAGTCTTTTTAATTGTCCTATTTATTTAACTGTTTGCTTCCAGAAAATTATACAGCGCTTTAATAGTCACTGATACTGTTATTATTATTATTATTATTATTATTATTATCTGCACTCCATCGCATATTCTCTCCTTTGGAAGGAATTTTTGTGGAAGGTTGCTATCAGGTATTTCACTGTACCAAAGTTCAACATAAATATCTTTCTTCTATCAGTCCTAAGTGTTGGCAGTGATGTGGTTACTCCCTGGCTTCATTTGATCATATATTTTGGGATTGCCCATTTTTGGTGAATTACTTTAATGCAATTCAGAAGGAATTAACAGATTTGTTTACTTCACCTATTCACGTAAAACCTCACATTTATTTCTTATTTAATTATGACCCTCTCCTGCTTTCTCCCCTGGCAAGTAACTTACTATTTGCCTTTTGGCAGGTAAAACAGTTCATAACAAACAACTGGATCTCTACTAAGATTCCTAGTATAGCTTTATGGCAAGACCTGGTAATTCAGATTTATTATATGGAAAAGTTGATGGACTGGGCAGCAAATTACACTGTGGATGCCTTTGATTTATTATGGAACAGATGGGTCATATATATTTTGTGCCATAGAGCTGATTTTGTTCCCTAGTTTGTGTTTCTTCTAAGCAGGAGAAGAATATGGCATTAATATTTAAAACTGACTTCTATTTCTATAAATTTCAGTTGTTTTTCTCAGCTGCAATAACAAGATTTTTTTCAAAGACATTTTTACACTAAGGGACCTGAATCTTCTATTTTTCTTTTATTTATATGGGACTGGTAATCAGGTATGCATTTGTAATATTAAACAGGGTTGCTTCATTGTTCCCCCACCCTTGTTAGATGTATTTCTATTCCATATACAGTGCACCTGGGCTTTGTCATTTATGTGTTACTATACAGCAGCCTTTAGTTTTAAATTTTAGACTTATGTGGTTCTATTTGTTATTTGTTCTTTCACTGATGTTCTTTACAATGCATAACAATTTGTAATTCATATCTGAAATGTTTAATAAAGACTATCATTAAAAAAATGTAAAACATAAAAAGATGAATTCTTAGAGCACAGACTACTACACAGAGGGATTAACAAAGGAAATTAAATGTGGGATGATGATACACTGAAATAGGATCAGGAAAGATATGTAATGATGACAGAATCACAAGGAGATGGCTGACAAAAAACAATCGGACTGTAACAAGTACTGTGTGCAATACAAGTTATTTACTAATGCCCAGCTGAGCTAATGGTAGTAGACTGTGATAAGTGGTCAATGAGGAGAATAGACAAAGGTACTAAACAATATTGTAGTAATGAGGAAAGCTGAAAGGCTGACAGTGTGATAACTAGTTCTGCTCAAGAAATGTGTTATCCAGTCAATTCCTTGTTACATTGTCTCCTCTTCTTCATCCTCTAATCCAGTGTAGGACCATACATCTGCCTCCCCAGTGTTGAATGTTCATCATATGCAAGGTCTATGAGTGGAACTGCTTGTTGGAAAAATTCCTGCAGGTTCATCTTTAGGAACATGAGCATCTCAACATTGCCAACACTGATGCGTATTCTTCAGTCCAAAGCAATAACTCCTGCTGTGCTGAAAACATGCTCTGAATGGATGCTTAAGCTTGGGCATGACAGACAGCAAATGGGTAATCTTCTCAGATCAGGTCAAGAGGACATTTTTGAGTGACAGTACAGCAAAGAGTTTTACAGTCATTTGATGAGTACAACACAGTCAAAAATGTATGCTGCAATCTGGGAGTCAATGGAAATGTTTTCAAAATGGCTATAAGAGTTTGTCACACTATCCAATACAAACAACTGACACTGCATTCAAACACAAAAATAAATGAATGAATGTTTGAAAGAATGACAAGTATAACATTCCTCGTGAGAACTGGAACATCTGGGACAACTAAAGAGGTACATGTTAGCTGCATTTCCTCACCTATTTAACAAATCTCTAAATGATCATAAAAAATGATGCCTTGTTGTTGACAGATAGCCAGCTCACACAACAGTGACAGTGGCAGCACGCCCATGTATGGCATCATGGGCATGCTCTTCCTTTGCCTGCTTGTTCATGCCACAAACTGCCTCTGTCACTGTCATCCTGATTACACTCTGAACCAGCATCCACAAAGCAGCGGAAAAGGGATTACTGACGCTCCACTTAGAAAGAAGGCTTCAATTAGAAAATAGTTGTATTGCTATGTTTTTAAATAAAGTTCACCACAGTGGACAAATGACAGACTTACACAATTTGAATGTGATCACATTATATTTCGATTAATAAAAAAAAAGACTTTCTGACAGTGTCCCTTGAAGTACTGTACAGTGAGATTGGACTCATTTTAAATCATTTAGTAAGAGGCAGCTTCAGCAACTCCCTTTGCAGCTATAGAACATTTGGCAAGTAACAGGACTGATTTGTACTGTCAGTTTATAGTGACGTAACTAGCAAACTACAGTACCTGCATGCTTCTGTTTTGGAAGCTATTTTTAACATTTAACTCATGTGGCAAGATGCAGCTTCTGTAAGCTCCTGTGAGTTTTACTTGGTTGCTAGAAAAGGCTTTGCTAGGACTGGAAGTGGGCTGGCTGGCGCTGGCAGAATGAGGGGACTGGGCTCAGGTACTTTAAAAGCCTGGGCTGTCCCACAGAGAAAAAAAAAACTATTCATCTGGGAGTCATACTTTGCTCAGTGGGAGAGTGGTAGAGGAGACAAACAAGGAGGGAGAGAGGGAGAGAGAGAGACGCATGGTGCAAAGCGTCTCTGGTGGCACAGTTTCAGCAAGTCTCATGAAGTACTGTGCTATGAAACTGAATTCATTTTGAATCATTTAGTAAGAGGCAAGTTCAGCAACTCCCTTTGCAGCTAGAGAACATTTGACAAGTTATAGGACTGATTTGTACTGTCAGTTTATCGTAACGTAACTAGCACACTACAATAAAAGGATTTGATAGGTTCTTGTGGTCTATGATTTGTTAACTCATTCTAATTTATTTAGTAAATTTACATCTCTTATAAGCTTTTTTATCCTTTAAAAGATGTTTTGGCAAGTCTTAAAAGCTCTGCTTTGTTAACTTATTTTAAGTAGTGAAACATAGCCTTTAGCTGCAACGCCTTGAGTTAAGTATTCTTCAGATTCTTATTCTTGGCTTCTCAACTGCAGGACATTTTATATACTGTAGGATAGCATTTAGTCATTTTAACTGATATTTTGTTTACTTTTATTTAACAGTCGTAATATAAGATTTAAAATTTAAAGAAGAATGTTTCTCATTCTGCCTGGTGGTAACCTATAAGCAGGCTACCCTTGAACTAACTGTGGTGATGTGCTCCATTCTCCAAGAAACAGCAACATTGCCCTGGTCAGTGCTCGGCAAAGGCTAGAGGGTCAGGAGGTAGGGCTGTCAGGAGTTTCAAAGAGCAAGCCAACCCTGTGTGAGTCCACCTGAGGGAGGCCGCCATTAAAAAAAAAAAAAGTCACTGCTTGCTGTATGTTAATATATTCTTGTAGTTGTTTTTTTAAGGACACATCTGACAATAATAAACTTGTAAGTGTAAAAGATTTATTGGTAACAAGTGTAGGCTTGTAATATACTGGAAACCTGAATAACTGTTTAGGTTTTGCTGGGAGGCCGTAACCCCCTAAATTTTCAATACTTACTTTATGTTAATATAGTCTTGTAGTTCATATAATCGCAATAAAGACAGGCACTTGGTTGGTGGTGCTAATAGCACACAAAAAATACTTAGCTAAACAAATTAGGTGCAGTAGGACACATTTGACAATTGTAAACTTTTAAGTGTAAGAGATTTATTGGTAAAAAGTCTAGGCTTATAATATAGTGGCAACTTGAATAACTGTTTAGGTTTTGGTAGTATTAAAAGTGCAGGATACTTTGAAACTGTTCAACTGGCCACCCCTCCCCCCTCCATGGTCATGTTATTTGTACATTGAACTGAATAATTATGCTGTAGACAGCCAGATCATCTGTGCACAATATAAAGTACCTCGGGTGATCTGAATGTCTCCAGCATTAATTACTGACTGCTGTGTACCTCCTGAGAGCAGAAGCCACCCTCCACCCCACACTCAGGAACTTCACACCTTGGAACCCTGCTCGTCCTTCGCAGAGCTTTGAACTCTGCTGCTCTCTATATTTGCAAACTACCTACTCACTTCTCTTTTGTTCTAGGTTAAAACAAAAAAGCAGTGATGAGATGAAATACCACCCTGCCCACACTGTTCCCTAGCCTGCAGCAGTTCCACTGTGACCCACCGGGACCGACCTTTTAAGACTGATGAGACAGTCACTCAAGATGAGGAGGGAAGAGTTGCACTTTCCCTGCTTGACATTCACAGCCTTTTTTTATGTAAGATAGAAATTGATTCAAGATAACTTTGAGTTAGTTCCCATTAATTTTGCCTTTGCTGGTTGTTTCTAAATTAAATGTTCAGACTACAGTCTCCAAGCAGGCCCATATCTGTGTGTTTTCCTGCTATCAAAACCACATTTAATCAATCAATCAATCAATCAAACAAACAATCTTTATTTAGCCAAGTGAATCTACATTGAGCAAGCTTGTTTTCAAGCAGGGCCTAGGTACAGAATAAATAATACAGTAGCACAATAAAACATATATCACAAATGGGCAGAGAAATACAATACTGTACATAGAAATAAAAACATTCAGTAGGATAAAATTATTTCACCTAGGTATAATTATAATATATCATTATCTTTTCATATCTTAGTTAAATATCTTGAAATGCCATATAATTGAAGTTCCTCATTACCTCATTAATAGACGTTTATAAGAACAATCCCTTAAGTAACAGTAACACCTTTTAGAACTATCAGATTGGTACTAGGTATTACTTGCAGTCTTAAACTGAAATTGCCATATAAAGTATATCTCAATATTTAGAAAGACCCCACCTTGGTTTGATACAGCATAATACTGTATGTAAAGCAAAACATAAAAACACAGTATGAGGTAGCTGAATGTCTCTGCAACACCTTTCTTCACCTGGCATCAGAATCACAGTGCATGCTAATGTTAGTCCCAGAGCCCACAAATAAAATTTGGCCCCATTTTAAAATCAGGAGTGGCTCAAGAAAACCAAGAGCTGCAAAGTTAGTTTCTGTGCAAAGTTACTTTCCTAGTAGAATCTTGAATGTAGCTTATGCTGTCGTATCAATTAACTGTTTAACTTGCATACTGTAAGAGTAAGACACATTTTCTATAATACAAAAAAAATCATTACAATTGTATATGTGAAAAAAATATCATCCAAATAAAGATATTCTTAGCATTTCATGGTTCATATGAATAAAATTGTTTTCCAAACTCAGCGGCTTTGCACTGTTCCTGTCAGTTTAAATGGAAATCAGTTTTTGGTCACTATTGCAAATCAGCTGCCTGTAATAAAAGAGCTGGTGGTGATTTTCCCTTACTAAACCAGAAGATCAAGTTAAAATCAAAACAGAAAGATAATCTAGTTGTTTTAACTATCACTCTTACCAAATATATTTTTATTTAAATTCTGCATGGACTGGCTCATCATCAAGGGTAACTTACAGTAGAACTTCAACTGCTAGACCTTTTTTTTTAACAAATTGATGGGCTGCAACTTGCAGTCAGTCCTTCTCATTCACTATTATGTGTAATCATATATACCAGACATGTTCAGAAATCAGAATTGTGTATGTGTGTTTTAGAAAGAATAGTGGAGACATTGATGCTTTTACCTTCAGTGGCAATGCAACATTCAGTTTAGGGAGACTGATAAAAACAATAAACATAAACAACAAAACTTTTATATTGAATTTAACAGTATGATATCCTTATGCTTTTGCCCAGGGTCCTGGATGGAGTCACTGGATAACACCCTGAGTACCGAGGCAGTAATTTCTTATTTACTGCAGTACACTGAGTATCCAGGTAGCTCATTCCAACATAAAACACTGTAGACATGATTAATGACGTGGAGAATATATTTGTTTCACTAAGATGTGCCACGCAAGCTTCCCCTACACAGGATTACAAGTCATTATTATGTTTGTCTGTAAGATATCACGGTGAAAACCTCACATAAGTGTGCCTTGTAATCTTATGCAATTATTTTGTGAAGCATGTGTTCTCAAAGATAGGGCTTTAATGCTTCACATCTTTCTAAAGCAAATGGGGATTCTTATAAACAGCTGGCATTAATACATGGAATGTGCAGTTACACTTTAGTTCCATTTGATTGAAGGGAGTGGGGATCTTTAAAGACTTAGAGTAACATAGAAACATAGAAAACATAGACAATGAAGGCAGAAGAAGTCCAAGCGTCCATCCAGTCTGTTCAAGGGCCTATTGTCCATAGGGGATTCTAGCTCTTCCTGTCCATCCCCATGCTCCCCTGGCTACTGCTTTGGACCGGAGTAAGCACCAAACATTTCACTGTGTCCCAACCAAGCATGAGGCCATTTATGGCCTTTGCCCCCACCACATCCCCTGGCAGACTGTTCCAGGGCTGCTCTACCCTTTCTCTAAAAAGTAACTTTCTCACATCCCTCTTAAGCTTAACATACACTTAACCTGCAGTGACTGTTTAAATGAAGTCTCATTTGCCCTTGCTTGTCAGGTTGCTTTGTTATGACACAGAATGATCCAACACAACATTGTAGACTGAAAATGCATATTATATGTCTACATGAGAGAAAAGACAGACACACACACACACACACACATTCTATCCCAGGTTGCAACATTCTGAAGCAACGCATTCCACCCTTTGAAAAACAGATACAGTTTAATTTTACATTTTTACTGGAATTAATTACAGAGACCTGTTGACCAATGTCCACAGCTGTGGATTTTGGGATGACATCTTTGAAAGAGACAGAACACTTGCAATTTCTTTCTTCTTTTTTTCATACAGTTTTTCTTACTGCTTTGTTCGCTGCTCAACAGTAGCTAGATCTCCAGTCCCTCTGGGCCATCTCTCCACTTCCCTTGGCTATGTGTTTAATCAGGTTCTTCCTATGTGTTCCCTCTTGTGGCAGGGCCAGGAGGGGAGGCCATCCTCACCCCAGTACAACAAATCTGTGGCAGACTGGGTCACACACATGAAGTGGTGTGTGGGCATGGAGAGCCAGGCTTCATGAAATCCCCTGATGTATAATGTTTGGCATTTTCTAGTCCCAGATCTGCTGTGGAGCATCAGACCCGTGTGTGAAGGTGCACCCATTCAACATTCCCTAGAGTCCCCTCCTGCACTTTTCTTCATTGACCTGCTCTACCCTCTGGCCTCCATCTGGGGCAGCCTAGGCAGGAATAACATGCTTCCCAACCCCAGCGAAGGAGAGTAGTCCTCTTACTCCCTGGCAAACCTCCAATAACCTGAGTCCATTCCCAAACCCGAATCTCTGTCATCAGAAGAGGTAAGGCCACCAGGCTGGCTACTCAGCACTTGGCTGACTACCACACTTGCAATTTCCCACCTTTTCTACCTTAAAGCACCATGCACTACCAGATATATTACACTTCTTAAAGCAGCAGCATTTTTTAGCATAAAGAATAATCATATAATTTTTTTTGTAATTTTGCATTTCTGTTAAAATCATCAATAGATCTATTCTTCTCATCTCCTGAACTGATGCATGTGGTTTCAGAATTTTTAGAACATTCTATTCTCTGACCTGGGTCACTATGAATAATTAAACATTTTGGTATATGGCTGTACAGTTACCATCTGAAATATGTCCTAATGAGCCATCCTGATGGCCCAGTGGTTGTTCATGGTATTGCATCACAGGTGATCTAGGTTCCGGAATGGAGTTGGTTGATGTATCAGGACAGGCTTGACTGAGGTAGCTGCTGCCCAGCAGTGCACATCTGTTGCGGATGAGTGACAGTGCATTTCAGTGCCATACTGACCCATGACTGCACCACTTACTATGGGGATTCTGGTGTCAAAACCAATGAAGACACTTAGGTTGCATGGGTGGAGAGAGACATGGGGAGACAATGGGGCAAAAATATTTCCTGCTATCTCAGTTATGACCCAAAGAGCCTGAAAGCCTCAACAGGGCATAAAACTGATTATAGAGCATACCCGTGATAGGATGGCAGGGAAATAATGGAATGAATAAAAACAAGGAATGCATGCTAACACCCTACTAATACATCAACTGTATAACTACACAGCACCTCACGAATGTGACAGCTGTCTTTTTTCAAATCCTGGCCAACATGTTTTTGCATCCCAAAAGGTGATTTCATGGGCCCTGTAAGAAATCACCTCTCAGACAGGAGTTGAAAATGTTCTCTGACCCTTCTTCATGAGGCAGGGTCATAAGAAGGCTATGTTTCACATTTGGTATAAAAATATTATCCGAACTTTTCAACATAGTCATTTCTTTACAGTACCTCATGAATGTAACAGCTGTCATTTTTCAACTCCTGCCCAAAATGTGTTTCTGCATCCTGAAAGTTGACTTCACTCTCCCTGGGCAAAATCGCCTTTAGGCCAGGAGTTGCACATTTTCTCTGTCCTTCTTCATGAGGCAGGGTCATAAGAAGGCTATGTTGAAATGAAATGTTGTGTAAAATATTACAGAAGCAAATGTTCTCCATTTTACTCAAATTCCTCAGCTGCAGCCCGATTGGCTCTGGCCAGAGTTTGTTAATACTGTTAACATTCAAGGAGGCAAAGGCTGAAGTAAATGACATGACCAGTTTAAGAGATGAGCAATCACTTATCCATTTTAACTGTTCTTTTCTTATATACCTTCCAGTGTCTTGATGTCTTGTAGTCCAGGGGAGCAGCTTCAGGATATGTTACTGTATCATGTTGGGAAGAGGCTACTGAGGAAATATCAGATTCATTATCCATGTCTCCCCATGTCTTCCATTTGGCCAACAAAGTGAATCTGTTTTGCAGAGGAATTTCCCTCAAGGTGGACTGAGGAACAATACACTGGCCCCTGCCACTCATGCTAAAAGTAGATCTGCAGTGCAGTGTACAAACAGAAGAGTTAGGGACATGTGCGAGTGAGGAAAAGCTAAATTCTCAGAGGCCATTCCACTAGTAGAGGCAACAGCCACATCATTCTCTTCGAATGGACTCTCAACAGGGTGCTTCTCAGAGGAAGGCTGCAGGGAGGAGGCCTCTGGCAAAATACCCCAAAAGGGGTGCAGAAAATGAAGAGGGTCTGGAGAAGCTTGAAAGATGGTTGGAGATGTGGCAACTGAAGCTTAGTACAAAAAACTGCAAAATAATGCACCTGGGTAGAGGGAACCCTGGGGAGAACTAACAGGATGAAGGGGGATGAGCTGACTATCACCAAAGAGGAAAGGGATCTAGGGATTATCATCTCTGATGACCTTTAAGGTATCAAAGCCGTGCACAAAGGAGGAGGGTCAATGGCATGCTGGGGTGCATAGGCAGTGGTATAACTAGCAAGAGGCGGAGGGTGATGCCATTGTAAAAAACATTGGTAATGCCTCACCTGGAGTACTGCATGTAGTTCTGAGGGCCACACTTGTGCAAGGACATAGATAAGGTGGATACTACCCAGAGAAGGGCAACAAAGATGGTGCAGGGTTTGCACCACAAAACATATGAGGAGAGACTGAGGGACCTCAATATGTACTCACTGGAGGAAAGTAGAGGAGACAGCGGGGGGACATGATTGAAACTTTCAAGTACTTCAAGGGCAGAAACAAGGTGCAGGTGGGGGACCTTTTCCAATGTAGAAAAAGTACTAGAACAAGGGGTAACGATATGAAATTGGAAAGGGTTAGATTAAGAGGTAATGTGAGGAAGTTTTTCTACACAGAAAGGGTCGTTGATGCTTGGAATTGTCTGCCACAGAAAGTAGTAGGAGCAAGCACAGTGGAGGGGTTTAAGAATGCCTAGTACAGGCACAAGGGAAGCTTGAGAGGGGAGTGAGTGATGAAAGGTTATTGACCACATAGGGTCAGTGGCCACATACAATATATAGGGCCTATAAGTAGACTGGATGGGCCTAGCAGTCCTTATCTGCCAACAATTTCTATGTTTCTATGTTAAATGAGCACCTGAGGCAGGTCATCCAGGATTGCAGGTAGAATGAAGTCTACTTCCCACACCATAGGAGGATGAGAATATGCAGGAGAGTTAGAAACAGGGATGTCAGAGGCAGGGACTTCATCAACCGAATGTTATGCTAGTCTAGAGGAAGACCAGTTCTGTGCTCTGTTAACAGCTTCCTCCTGATCCTCTCATTCAGAAGCTGGCTTGCTGTGTGATGCCCAAGAACATGATCGATATGTGTGACCAGATTCGTCACACGAATTACAGCTCATTGAGATGGTAAAATTCAAGGCCACATGCCCTATTCTGAAGCTCAAAGAACATTTAAGTTTGTGACAGACATTATTGTGATGCAAATAAGAACCAAAAGAGCCCCTGGCGTACAGTCTATACTGACTCTTCACTGTGTCTCCCATCCAACATGAAGTTTGGAATGCTTAACATTTGCAGTACCCCACTGAAGCACTACTCAAGGGCAACATTCCTTCAGATCTAGAGCCGCAAGTTGCTTCAACTCACTTCTGCCAGAAATTACAAACCTTGCCACTTTATGTACTTTTAAATGCAGTCTTTGCCTGCACCTCCTATCCCGGGCCTCCTGTGATTGCTTCTCATAATTTGAGTCTAGTCCTGCACTATCTCTTGCCTTTCCCTTTGTTGCCTCCTCTTCGCTCTTAACACTTTCTTCTCCTCTTTCCTGTTACCTTTCTCCCAGTTTCAACCAACCTCTGTGTCCATTCCATTTCCTTCCCCAACTCCACACTTATTACCCCCACTCACTCCCTGCTCTCATTCTTAGGCTGATTACTCAACATCTAGAAACCCCCTCCTCAAATTTTCCCCATCCCATTAACCTCATCTCCTCATTTCCTTCCACTCCCCACTGCCATACCTCAGCCCCACTTCCTCTCCCACATTCCTACCCTCACTCCCCCCTCTGACGTTGCTCCCTGAGCTCCTCTCTCCCTCCTCTATTCTACCTTCCTCTGCTCCTTTCTATGAGCCCATATCTTGCCTCTGTCCTTGATACTCTAGCATTGGCTTCTTTCATTTAGTGTATTATACCCTGCTATGAATTTGCTTGATACCTTATTGGACAATGCCTTTGGCTGCTCAACATTGTTTACCTTATAGCATGTTTTGTAACAAAATGTATCCTGTTTTTGTACCCTACTTGTCTGGTTTACTGACATGGAACCTTTGTAAATGAGCCTTGGCTCTAAGGTTTATTTCTGAAATCTTAATAAATAAAATAAATAATAAATAAACAATGAAAGCAGGATTTGGTTTGGCCCACATAAAAGATGAAGCCCCTAGCTTGACCCAGATAAAAACAACTGTTGTGCAGAGGTTGTACAGAACCATTCAGTTGAGGCAAGTGGACATGAACATGCCAGCCTCCAGTCCAAATTTGTTCTATGCCCATCATTGGTTAAGGCAGCCCCAGCACAGTGCATTTTGTTTATAGGCAGTACAAAATGTCAGTAATACTGATCACTTCATTTTTGAACAGAACAGTAATGGTCTTTTAAGCTGGCTTCATGAGGAGGATTGCTACAAAGGGCATCCACAACGGAAGATACTTAACATGTTGATAAGTCATCCAGAACCACTCCAGGCCATTAGCAGTTTTAATGTTAATGTCAAACATTGGATCACTTGAGGTATGAATCAATGCATAAAAGTCAGATGCCTGGAAGCCCAAACTGTCTTTCAGAAGCTGCCGGCCCACATACAGATGACCAGGAAAGATTTCCAAACCCCCTTTATACTTCAAGCACATAGCATTTCTGCACTTAGCAGGCTCTGGGGAAGTATAAAAATGACTAATAAAGGTATGTGTGTGGTTGGGAGCACTCTGTAGCATAGGAACCATCTCAGGTAAAGTAGTAGACGTCCATGGAATGGGAGCAGTCGGGACCGTAGAAGAACTCGGAAGGGGAGGAGGCAGTAATTTGGAGCCAGAATGTATGGCCCCTGCTGAAATGGTAGGTAAAGAAGTTCACAGAGGAGCCAGAAACATCAGTACCTGAGGCAAGAACAGGGACTGGACAGCAGAGTTACCAAAATACAGCACAGGGTTCTGCATGAAATCAAAGGAAGATGGTAAGTCCACAGAAAGGGACTTTCCTGAGAGGCTCTATCATTGTGTACAACATCCCCAAGATCAGAGACTGAAACAGGTCTGGGCAACTGCCTAGGGCTGCTGATCCCCTGATTTCTCCCACCCTGCATGACAGAGGGCCTTCTAGGAACAATGCTGAGGTTGAAGTGCACATATCATAATTGGGCTGCATACAGAAAGATCCTTGAGAGAGACAATCAGGAGGGACCAGTGTAGACAAAGGACTGAGAGCTGAGCAGTGGGTATAGACACCTCCACAATTGCAGATAACAGAAGCCAGGCTTGGGAGGACACCACAGCCACTGGCATAAACTGTACAGCAGATGCATTCAAGGACTGTGGCGGTAGGGTCTGTTTACAAGCAGACCATGCATGTTGCACCATAGTGGATGCCACCTGAGTTTCAGGTGGCTGACCCTATGAAAAGCAGGACAGTGGTGGACTGTTCCCCATAATGGCAGACAAAAACACTGTGACAGGTTAGGCTGGGAAGCAGGGAAGGTAACAGCAGCAGGCAAACAATACAAAACAGACAAAACACTACCTGAAGCAGAGACATCAGCAGCCACAAGTGCGGCCTTTACTGAACTATGGTGAAACAGCAGGAGTGGCTTCAGTAGCACTTGACCCTGCATGAATCACAGAAACCCGACCTGTATATGGGGTTTACAATTTCCTTTCCTCCACTGCCAACTGGCTGAGCAGGTAGGCCTTCTAATGATAAAACTCTTCCTTCTTCACATCCAAATCTGATTGTATAAACACGGTAGCAGTAGACTGGACAGCAGAACCATCAGAGAGATTCTCACTAGGGCCACTGTTAACTCTGACATGAGGTGCTTCCATAGAGCTCTGGGTGGAAGGAAAACAAGCTTCTCCACCTGTGATGCCATCACTCTGTACCCACTGTCCACCTCCACTGCTGGAAGCACACAGTGCCCCCGATCAACAAGAGTAGGGGAATTTTTTATTTGCAAACAATATAAAAGGAGGTACACATATAAAACATTAAAAGAACTTAAAGTAAACATATAAAGTAGTGAAGTCCAAAACATGAAATAAAAAGCAGACCCCATCAATTCCCATCCCAAAGTGTTACAATGATCCTACAGTGCTGGTTGTGTAGACAATCATCACAGACTCCTTGTCCCCACTCTCCTAAAATAAATCTACCCCATAAGCAAAACAACCAACTGTAACACTTTTTTATCCAACATAAAGTATAAGCTGTAGGCAGATGAATCTATTCAGGATCCCATGTCACTCGAGCTGGAATATGTCTCCAGCAAATGGACAAAACTGCAACTGGTAAAGTGGAATGTTCTGCAGAATGAACAGTTTGTATCTCCTTCATTATTAAACCATCCAGAGGAATACATTTTTGCTGGAGGGTGTATTGGCAATGTACCTGCCAGATTGGACATTTAATAATAGCCATCAAGACCCTTAACATACTTATGTTAAAATCATTCCACACTGTATTAAACTGACCCTAAATCAACACTTCATAGGAAACATGAGACAGCTGTGCAAATGATCATGCCTTTGCCAATTGTGACTATAAGGTCTGTATATAAGGACATTCAAAAAAAAAAGGTGCATCATAGTCTCTACAATATTTTGGCACTCTGTCCGTAAACAAACTGGTCTTGTGTGGCTTTGTGGTGATGATTTCCCATACATGCAGTTTGTTGTGACAACACAACCAAAGGCTATCCAATATTTTGTGGTACCTTGTATCTGTCAGTTGTCTCTGCAAATTCTTTTCATCAATGTGCAACTGGACAATTAAAACAAGGGGAACCAAAAGTGTTTATGAAGTACCCGTTGAGATGACCCTTTCTGGTATTTGAAAGGACTTCGGTTCAGAAATTTGCAATTGTTTAAGCTCTAAAAAATCTATTAAATACGGAACCATCCTAGGTGACAGTGCCCGAAAAGCTCCCTATCATGGGGCTTTCCATTTTGAAAAAAATAAACAAAGCGATGTTGTAGCATGGTAACCCAAATCATTTGTTTCCTTTCAATATTGCAGCAATATTGTTATACAGAAAAAGACAAAAAGAAAACTACTGGTTAACCATATTTAGCCTCCTTTCTATTGGCCAATATGTAACTGAACGTATGACCGGTTTGAGTCTACTGCTCCACACAAGCTGGAAGCACACATTGAACATTCTGACTTTCAATCTTTGAGGCAATGGAAAAATGGAAAAATAGTACTGACAGTGAAAAAAATTGGGATTATTAAAGTTTTCAAAATAAAAATCTGTTTCATCCTTGTCAATGGAAATGATTTATACCTTGACACTTTTTGTTCGGCTTGATCCAGACAGGGTACCCATTTATCCCTGGCAGGATCTGAGCATCCAAATCTAAGTCCCAAGAGCTTCAATGGTTCCTGCTGGATCTTGATACCTGTTAAGTCCTCACCCTGTGGGGGCTGTCCATATAGAAGTGTCATACCTAGGCTTTCAGACTTATTTAGCTGAGCTCCTGTTCAATTGAAGTACCCCTGTACTATTTCTAATACCCATAGGCCAGAATCTTGATAGCTACCAGTAGGTAGACATCATCCACATAGCCCATAACCATAGGAAATCTAGTACCTAACAGGGTTATCATATGGTTGATCATCTGGTCCGAGTCTAACTTACGTAATAAGGGATCAATTGTGAAAACATACAAAAGGGGTCTCAGAGGGTATCCTGATGCACTTCTCTCTTAATGATCACATGGCTACCTCTGATCCCATTCACCATAGGACATGTGGATGCTTTAGCATACAGAAGGTGGATTCAGTGTATAAATGTCTGTGGTATGCCATAATAAACCAATACTGCGAACAGATAATCATTGGACACTGTGTAAAGTGCCTTGGTCTGATCCAGACTCAAGACATAGCCCTCTGCCATAGCACTTTCATAGACTTCTCTCAATGACTTTAGATTATCTTGCATATTTCAATTTGGAATGGCACAAGTTTGGGTACTAGAAATAACCACAGCTGCTGCCTGAGCAAGCCTATTACTAAGAATTTTACTTAAAATTTCCAGTCCTCTTCAAGCAGGCTGATTGGTCTCCAGTTATGCAGATCCAATCTATCCCCTTTTAAATAGATAAATCAAGACACTATCTGCCAAGACAGGTAATATCTCCAAATTCCCAGACAGAACTGTTTTAAATATTATCACAAATGGTGGCTCAACAGGTCCAATGTTTTTATAAAATTCCCTGGGATTCCATCGGGTCCTGGGTCAGTGTTATTTTGAAGCCAAATACCACCTATCTGACCTCCTCCTGGGTAATAGGAACTGTCATCTGCTGTTTTATATCTGTTGATAAGGTTGGAACCGACAAACGCTCAAAGAAGTCTTTTAGGATGTCAGGGACAGGGACTGTGTATCCAAACAACGATGTGGTATGCTCACCACAACCTTCATTAGGTCCTGATTTGAACACACCACCTCTCCTGTATCAGATTTTAATTGAGCCATATATTTTACATCAATCCTACTACTACATCCAGCATTTATTTACTGAATTGTTTCACCAGGAAAGATACACTGAGCAACTTAATGCTCATCTCACGGTACATCCTGGGGGAAATGGGGAGAAGTTGTAGAGAGTGAGAGTTCTTAGATACATGCATAACAGATGGTGAATACATATACACAATTTCAAAACAGGTTCAAGGCAATTGAGTACATAATAGGCTTATGCAACAGTTACTGTACTGGCAGTTCATAGGAGCAGCATACATAAAGAAACAGTACAGGGTCAAAAGCATAGGATGTAAGGTCGACAGTGCATACATTACAGGCAGTTCTCTGGTGATGCAGATGCAGCAAGGGTGAACACATGGGATCCAGACACCTTTTTAAGAAGTAGTCTATAAGGGGCAGTATAAGTGCAAGTGGGGTGGGGGGATGAGAAAGAGGAAAGCAGGATGGAGAGAAAAAGTGAGAGGGAGACAGGTATGCAAGGAGGGTCAGGAGCAGGTGCAGCTGGATGTAAGGTAATTATGCAGAGCAGAGGTAAGGGAATATAGAGGGAGGAGTAGCAGATTTGAGGAGGAAGTGAATTCCACATTTTAGGCAAGTGGTAAGAGAAGGCTTTCTGGCCAGAGGAGTAGTTCTGTTGGGACTGAGAGGGCACGAGTGTCAGACTTGGATCTCAGAGAATAGAAGGAGTGGTAGGGGTGCCAAGAGATGAGGAGAGATACATGTGGGGAGAGATTCAAGCCAAAATTTAGAGATGAACTTAGCACCATGTGGTGCATGCCGGGAGTGTAGGGAAGGAGGGTTGAGAGACGTAGAGGTCACAATGATGGGTGCTGGAGGGCATCAAGAGCAAAATGACAGAAGGAATTGAAGAGAAGGTCCAGTCTGGATAGGTGGTACTGTGGGCAGCATCAGAGACTACTGTATGTCACAGTAGTCAAAATGGGCATGATCATCTTCTGTACCAGCTCACGCCTGGTGTCGAGCAGGATGCAACTGCTGTTTCTGTAAAGGGCCCCAAGCTTGGACCCTAGCTTTTTCAGAATGGCATCAATGTGTACAGAGAAGTCAAGGTGTCTGTCCAGCTAGATGCTGAGATACCTGAAAGAGAGAGGAGTCCTCAAGAGCAGTCCCATCAAGGGTGTGAAAGGTGGGGAGGTGACTTAGCCTAGTGAGTCTCTGCCTTGTGCCAAAGGACATGGAGACTGTCTTCTTGGCATTTAGAAAAAGTTGATGACAACTAAGCCAGAGTTGGACTTTAGTGCAGTCAGAATGGAGCCTGGTAGTGACATCAGTGACATTATTGCCAGAGGTAAACAATACTGTATCATCAGCATACATGTGGATGCTGGATGCAGTGCAAACCAGGGAGAGGTCATTCAAAGAGATGGAGAACAGAATGGGCCTAGCACTGAGCCTTGGGGGACTCCAGTGGTTATAGGCAGGGGGTAGAGATGGCATCAGCTATTCTTACTGATTGCAACATGCCGGACAGGTAGGCACTGAACCACCCTGTGGCAGAAGGGGATAGTCCAGCAGCTGAAAGGCTGTGAAGGAGGATGGAGTGAGAGACAGTGTCAAAGGCTTTGGCCAGGTCTACAAAGATAGCTGAGGTAATGTGCCCTTTGTCAAAGCCTGAGGAGACGGTCTCAGTTAACCTTAGCAGAGAGGTGGTGGTAGAGTGGGATTTCCTGATGCCAGACTGGTTGGGGGTGAAGCAAGTGGAGTCAGAGAGAAACTAGGAGAGTTGGTTGAGGGCCATGTGTTCTTGTACTTTAGCTAAGGTTGGCAGCAGAGAGATAGGATGATAGTTCCCAGGAGAGTAGGAGTCACCCCACTTCAGGAGGTGGAGGACAACAGCATGCTTCCAGACAGAGGGAACAGTGGCAGTCTCAAAGGAGAGGTTTAGTAACAGGGAGAGTGGAAAGGCTATGGCAGAAGCAGAGAGGTAAAGGAGCCTAGGGTCAAGGCCATCAGGTGAGGAGCCTTTAGTAGGGTTTAGTGCCAGGACAGCTAGAATGGTAGTGTCAGGAGAGCGGGGAGGCGGAGAACAGGAAGGGGGTGTGAGGTTTGAAGGAGTGGGGCGGGGCAGAGGGTGGGGACAGGGTGGGGTGACATAGGGAGGGAGCAAAAGCAGTGGAGGGTGAGTCAGTGTGTGGGGCATAAGAGCGGGCCATTGGGGCAGGGAATGGACTTGGAAGGGTGCTTAGCAGAGAAGAGGCACAGGTGGCGGGAGTTGAAGCACTTGGCAATGGTGATAGGTTCAGAGAGTACAGAGGACTGTGCCTGAGGATAGGTGGTGGAGGGGTAGAGGATGTTGAGAAGAAGGATTGAACGACCTTCCGAATTTAGATGGGTTGTTTGTATTAGTTTGGAAATTAGACTTGAAATGCTCCAGCTTGGCAAGGCGGATTGCTTTAGTGCAGCCATTCGGGTTCACGGTAACATTGGTGAACACCAGGGCAGTTGGAGACTTTGGCATTGCACCACACAAGGCCACGAGCACATTGGCAGGCCAGAAGCTCAGGATTGACCCAGGGAGGTACCGCTGTTGACCCTGGTTTTATGGGGTGGGCTTGGGAATTCCAAACCCAAGAAACTTAGAGGTGAAGTAGGCAAGGGCCTTGTCAGCTGATGCTGCTGTGATAAGGGAGGACCAGTCAGCTTATGCAAGGTCATGGAGCAATGATTGCAGGTCAAGTGATGTGAAGGGTCTTGTGAAAATAGTTTTGGCTGGAAGTTTAGGCCTGTGTATTTTCTGCACTACAAAGGTCATGTGTGGTCACTGATAGAGTCTGGTAGTAGCCCTGAGGCCACTACTCAATGGGGAAGGGAAGTGAGGACCAGGTCAAGCAGGGAGTGGTTTAGCATTTTAAGGTTTTGATGAGTGGGTTCCAGAATCAGCTGATGGAGGTTTAAGGCTTCGATAGTGGAGCGGACACTAGCTAGCAATGGGTCCAGCCAGATTCGATTTAGGTCACCCAGGATTAATAGTTCACCACCGCTGGCAAACGAGGAGAGCTTTGAGACCAAATCAGTGACATTGGAATGTGGCTGTACCAGGCAACAGTAAACTCCAGCGATAAAGATGGGGACTGTGTGAGGGTAGGAGATTTTTAAAAGAAGAGCCTCATGGGATGACTGAACAGAAGTTGTGAAGAAGGGAGTGATCTGGAGGGTAGAGGAGGTATAGATAGCCACACTGCCACCTTGCTTGGTCCTGTCCTGTCTAGATATTGTAAAGTGAGGAATAGCGATAGCATGGTCTGGAATGTTTTTGGACAGCCACGTTTCAGTGATCACAATAATGTCAGGGGCATAGGCATGTACCATGGGTTGCAATAAGGAGATTTTGGGAACAAGACTTCTTATGTTTAGGTGGATGATTTTAAGACCATTTGGTAGTGAAAGTGGATTTGTGGCAGGGTGAGCACCGGCTGGTGGATGGGCAAGTACAGGGCCAGGGTTAGGTTGGATATCACCAGATGCCTGGAGGAGCAAAAGAATAAGGAGCTGGGGTAGCCTGCATTCCTTGGGTGAGCAATAGAGTAATCATTTACTAATTTTAGGGGGGAGTGACAGAATGATAGGAGAGGATACTATCTTAAGGAGGGTAATAAGCTGAGTGGGCACAGAGGTGATTGTGGCACAGGGGAGTGTAGGGCAGTGGAGGAGTAAAGTAGCAACCGGGTGGTACAATGTTCCAGTGGGGCAGGCTGAGCTGTTAACCACCGTCGGTGACACTAGCAGACTAGATTGGTCTTCCAGCAGCTCAGTATGGAGTGAAAGAAGTATGAACGGTATGAACCAAATTTTTGAAGTCGGCCAAGACTCCATAGTACAAGCAGTGAGGGTGAGAGAACACTGGAGGAGGAAGTAGGGTGGCAGAGCTGAAGCTCATGTAGGGTGAGCAGCAACCATATGCCACTAGTGGTAGAGAAATATAAGGAGCCAATGGGGAATTGGGTAGATAGAAAAAAAGCCAATCAGGTGATCAGTGTTGATTTTAAATATAAGTGTCGACCACGGGTGGGTGGGCAGGGGCAAGTGGGGAGCCAACACGCAGCGCGGGGGCAGAAGTGCTGGGGCTAAGGTCGCACTCTGGAATGCTGAGGATCCAGGCAGAAGGACTCATGAGGTGGCGTGAGGAGCACCATCAGCCTGGGCCAAGCCTGGTGGCGGTTGGGGCCTGCAGTCCCTGTGAGGGGCCCAGCTGGAGAGAGAGATGAGAGTGGGAGAAATTAAGTATGCTGGCCGATGCAAGAGGCATAGTCAGCCTCAGCAGGGAGCCCAATTTACACAACAATGGGACCAGTAGTTTGGGTTCCAAAAAGTCCAGGCCTGAGTGGAGCAGCACCAAATTCACTGAGAGAACTGTATTCACAGCCCTTTTGAGCACTTAACAACTTAAAACTCTAAACAACCTGTAACATGGTATACAATTCAGAAGAAAATATCTTGAATCTCTTAAAATGATGGTTTTGGAGGAACAGAGTCAAGGAGAGCTTCAGACCAATCGGAGAGTGGCCCTGGAAAGGCGCTCCATTCCGATTGGCTGGTGGCTAGGGCCATACCTGGAAGGCTGAGGATCCAGGCAGGAGGACTCTGGGTGGCAGGTTGAGGAGTGCCATCAGTCCGGGGTCCGAGGGTCAGTGGTTGGAGCCTGTTGTCCCTGCAAGGGGGGCCAGCTGAAGGCTGAGGATCTGGTCAGGAG
The DNA here is from genome assembly GCA_016271365.2 of Neoceratodus forsteri. Lineage (NCBI taxonomy): Eukaryota > Metazoa > Chordata > Ceratodontiformes > Ceratodontidae > Neoceratodus > Neoceratodus forsteri. The sequence continues at coordinate 168,022,624 of CM028131.1, read as the reverse complement.
GACTCATGCGGTGGCTTGAGGAGCTCAATCAGTCTGGGGACTGAGGGGTTGGCAATTGGAGTCTGCAGTTCCTGAGAGGGTGGTCCCAGCTGGAAGACTGAGGATCTGGGCAGGAGGACTTGGATGGTGACTTGAGGCGCTGTCAGTCAGGGGGCTGAGGTGGGTTGAGCTGCGGTCCCTGTGAGGGGGGGGCCCAGCTGGAAGGCTGAGGATCCAGGTAGGAGAACTCGGGCAGCAGCTTTCGGAGTGATGTCAGTCCAGGGACCAAGCGGGTTGGCAGTTGGAGCCTGCGGTCCCTGCTGGGGGGCCCAGCTGAATAGATAGTAGTCACCACCCCCCCGTGTACTTAATTTGTGCTCCATAAATAATGAGCTCCCATGATCATATTGGTATTGACTCACTTTTCATTTAATTGTTGCTATTTGGGAGGTGTAATCCAAGCCAGTGTCAGAAGCAAATGATAATTTTTGTAATTGCCTACGCAATTCTAGGTAAGTAATATACCTAGTTCTACAACTTGATTTTGAAATGAGTAGGAAAAGCTTTTCTGTTTTGACCTTTGTATCTTGCCTCCTTAAGAGTGGGTTAGTATAGAGCTTCAATAAAGAGGCTCTGAATTTTAAGAAATAATGTAGGTCCAACCCTGAAAAAGAATCTTCTAGAAGAGACATGCTCAGTTTCCACCAATTATGTGAGACTGGTTTATTTACTGCCATTCCCAAAGTAATAAGTACCATCCCATGGTCTGAGGTTTTGACAGATATAGCATCATGTGATTGGCAAGGGAGCCATACTGATAGAAAAAAAAATCTATCTTTGTTGTTAAGCACCCTTTAGCAAAAGTGTGTGTCAGTGGATGTGGCCCATATGTGGCGCTGTCTACTAGCCTAGTGGTCTGGTGCATTTCCCTTAAGAAACGGGTATCACTATATAATTTCAGAGTACTCCCTGTCTTATCCGACAGAGACAAAATACAATTAAAATCACCTCCCAAAATAGCTGATTTTGTGGTATGTAAATATGGGCAAAGTTCCTTTATAAGGTCCACCCACAGAGTCTGGGATTGTATAGGTTAATTAATCAGTATTATTGTCTCTGAAAAGTAATATCTAAAATTATAACCCATCCTGGTACCAGGTCCAACAATCTGGACACAAATACACCTTGTATATTAAATAACATTCCCAACCCAGTAGAAGTCTCCTCCCACAAGGACCAAAATGATGGCCCCCCCAAACCATTCCCTAGTTGCCACATTAATTTCATGAATGGTGTGCAGTCTTGTGTCCTGTAAAAAATAAATTGATTTATTTAAGTCACATAAGACAGCAATGGTGGAAAATTATTTTCCTTGGGGACTTAATACTGTTAGTATTCGATGAGCCGCAGGTTAGAGTATGTACAAACATAATTCAGGAATCAGAAAGCCCAGTTCTCATGTCTGAGGAGATTTTAGCTTGAATCGCTTCCTGCTTGAGGATCTAGAGTCACTGGACATCTCCTTAGTGTCAGTCATAGCCTCAGTTTGCGAAGATGCTACTGAGGAGGCATCATAGCTAATAGTTGGCAGAAGACACCAGGAGAAAGGACTGCTGTGTGACTGAACTTCTCTACTGGGACTAAAGAAGAAGAACTTTTGTACTTCGACCATTTATTTAGGGTAAAAAAAACTAACAAACAAAACAAAAAAAAAGTGAGTGTTTGTCTGAGTTAACTGAACTAAATGGTTATCTGAACAGTTAACTAGGTGTAAATCTCAGGTGATTGAAAGTACTTAATAGTTGTGAGGTTTAAATTACTTGTAGAAAGATCTAGTAAGTAGGGGGAGTGGCTTAGCTAGAAGGAAGCCACATTTAAAGACTGCCTTAGAAAGATTCTGCTAATAGCTTGGCAGAAGACACCAGGAGAAAGGACTGCTGTGTGACTGGACTTCTCTGCTGGGACTATATTGCCCTCCTTCCCCACCCACAGCTAGTTCTATTTTTATAGGCACAGGATTTGACTGACAACAGGAACTTCCTGTTTGGGAGCAGGAAGTGAGTGATCACAGAACCACCAAAGATCTACCATCCTAGAAGGGAAGAGTAGCTCTCCGGCCCTCTAGCTGTGGGAGGTCTGTCTCTGAGCAAGTAAGGGTCTACTGAGAAATATAGATATTCTTGTCTCAGAACAGTACAATCAGTAGCTTAAAGGGCACACAGGCAGAAAGTAAGGAGAGAGAAAAAAACTCAGAGGAAAGAGTAAGGATTGCAAACAGTTAAGGGGACAGAAAAAAGACATGATTGGAGTGGTGCAGTGCAGTGGCTGTGGAGCAGCAGTCTTCTGGGAGACGTTCTGGAGGATGTGGTGTTGTCCCATCTGCAGGCACCACTCTGAGCTGAGGGAGGAGTTTGCTCATCTCCAGGCTGAGTTGGCCAGGATTTGTGGGACCTCCTCTTCCATCCAGGGACCACCAGTGCCACTGCTGTTGCCTCAGAGGTTGCCAAGAAAGAGGAGTGGTTGGACCACAGTGGACTCAGGGAGGGTGAGGGTGGTGGAACAGAGGCGCATCCCTCCAGTTGTACCTCTCCACAATTCCTATGCCATTTTGGCAAAGTGTGGTTCCTCTATGGAGGCACCTGCAGTGGAGACCAAGGAGGATGCTGGGAACCTCCACAAAGGAGACCCACAGGAGGGTGGCAGGGAACTCTGCAGGGGAAGGAAACAACTCCTGGTGGGGGATTCCATTGTTAGGAAGGTAGAACTGGGGGAGGAAGGGGAGAGGGAGGTAAGGTGCCTGCCTGGCGCTATGTCTTGGAGGGACAGGGAGCGAATCCTCAGGATTGCAGGAGCAGCTGCACAGGGGAGGGAGCTGGATGTCATTGTCCACCTAGGGACAAATGACCTGGCTAAGAAAGGGATTAGAGAAGTGCAGGAAGAGTTTGTGGAATTGGGAGGGGCCTTAGTCAAGTAGCATGCACGGTAACCTTCTCAGAGGTGCTGTCCATCTATGGCATAGGAGAGGCTAGGGTGTTCTGCACCATGGGATTCAATCAGTGGTTGAAAAACTGGTGTGGAGCTCAAGGATTTGGCTTCATTGGGGACTGGGGGTCCACCTGGAGTGATGCAAGCCTATACTGGCATGATGGGCTGCATCTGTCCTGGAGGGGAACCAGGATCCTAGGTGATAGGTTTAAATGCTACATTGCCAAGCATTTAAACTAGCCAGGGGGGGAGGCACTGGAAAGGAGCAGGGAAATCCTAGCCCCCCCCAAATAATCACAGTAGTAAGTGCGGCAAACACCAACATAGAGATGTCGATCGGGAGAAGGGCAGGGGAAAATGGAGATAGTGACAAAGGCAAGAAGGACAGGGATGGGGCAAAAGTAAGTAAGGCCATCAGGAAATGGAGGGTAATGAGTACCAATGCCCATAGTCTGGGCAACAAGCTCTCTGAGCTGGTGGCCTTGATGGAAGAGGGATGCCTGGATATTGCAGCAGTCACAGAAACATGGTACACAGAGAACCATGACTGTGATGTAAACATACCAGGGTACATAACCTACAGGAAGAGACAGGCAGGGGAGAAGAGGGGGAGGAGTAGCTCTGTATGTAAAGGAAGGGATAAAAGCAACTGAATAAAAGAGTAAACAGGGAGGAGAGGAGGCACTGTGGGTCACCTTGGAGACTGGAAAGGGCACCACAGTCCACACAGGGGTTGTGTACAGACCCCCATGTCAGGGGGAGGGAATGGACAAGGATATGATAGAAGGCATTCTTAGAATGGCAGAGAAAGGGGAGATACTGTTGATGGGAGACCTGAATATGCCAGATGTTAACTGGAGCACATTTGCTGCAGCCACATCAAGAGCAGGGCCATTCTTGATGCCCTACAGGTGGCAGGCCTCAGACAGCTAGTTTCAGAACCCACTCATGAGGAGCAATCTTAGACCTCATACTCTCAAGCAGGGGCAGTGAGAGGATCTCAGATCTAGAAGTGGGTTGCCATCTGGGGACAAGTGACCATCAAACAGTGTGGCTCACGTTAAACTCAGCTACAGAGTCAAGCCATACAAAGTGAGGGTACTGGACTTTAGGAGGCTGACTTTGGCAAGATGGGAGTGCCTCAGAAAAGCACTAGCAAACAGGCTAGAAGGAGGTGTGGAGCAACAATGGGAATCATCAGAACTGCCATCACAGAGGCAACAAGCCTTTGTGTGAAGCAAATAAACAAATCAAATGAAAGAAAAAGCCACCATGGTTCTCAAAAGAGGTGGCTGTGAAAGTCAGGAAGAAAGATATCATTCCGGAGTATAAGGAAACACAGAAGGAGCAGGACAGACAGCTGTACCAGTTAAGGCAGAAGGAAGCAGGAGGGAAGTCAGAATAGCAAAGGCCCATACTGAGGAAAAGATAGCCAACTCAGTTAAGAAGGGGATAAAACCTTTTATAGGTACATCAGGAGCGTGAGAAAGACAAAGGGAGGGATAGTGAGGCTGAATAGAATGAGCGTGGGTGGGCAGAGGGGAGTGAAAAACAGGGATACTGAATGAATATTTCTGCTCAGTATTCATAAAAGAGGAGGGAACTGCCTAATCCAATTAACAGAAGCACTCTTGATAGGGGTCGATCCCAGTCCTTTCACAGAAGAAAGGATTCTGCAGAACTCCTAAAACTGAAGGTGGACAAAGCAATGGGTCCTGATGGAATTCACCCCAGAATTCTAAAAGAATCAAGGGAGGAACTAGTGAAACCACTGGCTACTCTTTTTAATAAATCATGGGAGGATGGTGTGGTACCCGAGGACTGGAGGAAGGCGGATGTGATCCCCCTTCACAAAAGTGGGACCAAGACAGGCAGGAAACTACAGACCTGTCAGTCTGACCTCTGTGGTAGGGAAAGTGATGGAGTCACTTCTGAAGGAAAGAATAGTTGAGTACCTAGAGGCCAGTGGGGCACAGGACCCAAGGCAGCATGGGTTCACTGTGGGAAGGTCATGTCAGACAAATCTAATAGATTTCTTTGACTGGGTAACCAACGTAGTGGACCAGGGAGGGGCTGTGGACAAGGCCTACCTAGACTTTAGCAAGGCATTTGACACAGTCCCACACAAAGATTAATAGTCAAATTAACCAGCCTGGGAGTGGGTCCCAGGGTGGTAGCCTGGGTAAAACATTGGCTGCACAACAGGACACAGAAGGTAATTGTAAATAGAGTCCACTCTGAAGAAAGAGGGGTTACTAGTGGGCACAGGAGGTTCAGTATTGGGTCCAGTCCTTTTAATGTCTTTATAAGTGACATTGCAGAGGGACTGGAAGTAAAGATGCCTTTTGCAGATGACACAAAGATCTGCAACAGGGTTGATACACAAGGAGGCATGGAAAGGATGAAAAGGGACTGGGCAAGGTTGGAGGAATGGTCAGAAGTATGGCAGCTAGGATTCAATGCAAAGAGTGCAAAATTATGCACCTGGGAAACAAGAACCCAGGGGAAGAATACACAATGGGTGGGAGGTAGTAACAGCAACAAAAAGGAAAGGGACTTGGGGTAATCATATCAGATGACCTTAAGGTTAGTAAGCAATGTGAGAAGGCAGTAGGGAGGGCTGGGGTATACTGGGATGTATAGGAGAGGCATCAGCAGCAGAAAACAGGAAGTTGTTATCCTTTGTACAGACAGTTGGTGAGACCCCATCTGGAGTACTGTGTCCAGTTCTGGAGACCCCATCTCCGCAAGGACATAAACAGGAAAGAGGCAGTCCAGAGGAGGGCAACTAAAATGGTGCAGGGTCTGCAAGAGAAGCCATATGAGGAGAGACTAAAGGAGCTTAATATGTATACCCTTGAGGAAAGAAGGGAGAGGGGGCACATGATAGAAACTTTTAAGTACCTCAGTTGAATCAACAAAGTCCAAGAGGGTAGCATCTTTCAGAAAAAGAGACGTGCAAGAACAAGGGGACACAATTTAAAGATAGAAGGAGGGTGGTTCAGGGGCAATGTGAGGAAGTATTATTTCACAGAGAGGGTAGTGGATGCATGGAACAGCCTTCCTGAGGAGGTTGTGGGGTCTAAAACTGTGGGAGAATTCAAGAATGCATGGGGCAGACATAAGGCAATTCTTATGGGGGTAGGGAAATAGGCTGTTGGTTAATTAGGATCTGCGGTCTATCCTGTAGGTAGGGAAATGGGCAGACTAGATGGGCCAAGCGGTCCTTATCTACCGTCAAAGTCTATGTTTCTATGTTTCTATGTTTCATCAGAGTCCTCATCAAATTCTGCCCTCTGTTTCCTCTTTGCCAGTGCTGCAAATCTGTTTCTGGTGTTATATCTGGTGGGAACTGATTTAGGCACCCCCAAAGTCCCTTTAGGGTCCTTATTTCTCTGGGAACACCTGCCCCTTGACTGTTCCCATGCGAGTTCTGTACGGGGTGACATACCACTTCCCTGGCCTTTGCCATTGTCTTGGTCCTGTGGCCATTTGGTGGAGGATCGATTCAGATCTTGTTTGGAGAATGCTTCTGAAAGTAGAGTGACATCGTGCAAAATTCCTCTTGATGAGTGTCCATGTGGAAACTCCTGTCGCTCTAAGAGGCCACCAGGATTAGATTCCTAGGCTGGCATGATTAGAACCTCCTGGTATCCCATAGCCCCATCTGGAGAGTCATTAGTAGTGGGGACAGGGTGAGTAAGGTCTGCTGTTGCTGGGTATGACAGGCTTTTTGTTGGTCCTGGTTAACCACCTCTTCAAGGTCCTCCATAGCTGTAAATGGGGTTGTTATGCATCACCCAGGGCAGTTCTTATATGTATGATGTGTGTCCTCACATAAACTGCAAAATTATGGATTCAGGCAATTAATGCCCATGTGTCCCATAACACCACACAGGAAACATTTTACTTTATTGCAGCCGCTATCCAAGTGGGTGTATGCTCCACATCGAAAACAGGACTTAGGCTGGCCAGCTTAAAAATTAAAATATCTGTTCCTGCCAAGGAAAAAGCAACTTTGCAAATGTTGGATAGAGCCATTAGATTTGGGTAGATGCACTTTAATATACCATCCCCCTGTCCAAATCTGTAAGTAATCCAAAATCTGTTCTGGGAGACCCAGGACAGTACATTTTAATTTTAACCAATAGTCAATGTCTTCAATAGCCCTACAGGGTCATAATGTCATACGCTTAATAGCATACAACATTAGCGCTAACCTGGAATAGTGCTGTATGAGACAGCGAGTGGTGCAATACCGCAAATACTGCTGTATGCGGTATTGCACCACTAACTATCCAGGCAGAGATAAGACCTCTGCTGGGATTGGGTTCCACTGAGCAGCTGCGGTGGCTCAATGGACTGAGCCACTGCAGCAAGGAACCCAGGCGCTGTGTCTGGGACTTGGTTTGATTCCCGGTCCCAGAAACTTTCATTTTTTTTTGCACTTTGTACTATTTGGAGGTGAGCCCCCCTGGAGTTGAAAATCCTTATTGGGGGGATTCAGGGGGTGTAGCTCCCCATAACAGGGGGTGCGGTGGGTGGAGCCCTCTGCAAAAAACAAGAATTACACTGCATGCAAGAAATCATGCTGTATTAGCAGTGTCAGTGGCTCAGTAGGTAGCACACTCACCTCTGAGGCCAGGAGATCAGAGGGCTGTGGGTTCAGTTCCCTATTCTGGAACTTGGTTTAATATCCCAGCACTGACACTGTAGTGCAGCATGAGAGGGGTGCTGCACTTCTGAGGTGCCATCTTTCTGATGAAACATTAAACCGAGGTCCCATCTGCCTGGATTGGTGGATGTTAAAGATCCCCTGGCACTTATGGATAAGAGTAGGGGAAGTTTATTGAAAAAGAATCATAACATCACAAAAGAATCAAAAACACATCATAAATACTCAGTGATACAAAGAAAATTTTCTGTACAAAATATCAGAAGATAAAACAACATAAAAATTAATTATGAGAAAAAATGTTTCCATAAATTATCCACTTTATCCTTTGGAAATCTACGAGCATCACTTTCTTTAATATATAACAATCCTTCTTCAATTTGTGAAATAATAGTAGCATTCAAAACTTGTTGTTGCTGCAATACATATTGACAACGTGCCTGCCATAAAAAATATTGAACATAGGAAAAAAAGACAGAGTACTCTTATGATAGGACTTCCATACCCCAGTATAGTCACCTAAAATTACAGTTTGTTAAGAGATACGAGACAAAAAAGGCAAATTCCAATTCCAATGGCAGGCAGCATCCTGCCAAAATAGCTGACTATGAGGACAAGTAATAAAAAAGTGGTGCATGCTCTCCTCAATATTAATAAATGTAAGTCTGGGGCAAAATCTCTCAGTCTGAGGTTTATATTTTAAATTTCTCCTGACACCCAACCTTTCCTGAATTGAAAGCCATACAACATCTCAGATATGAAAAGGTATCCTGAAATCTGTCAATTTATGCAAGGCAAATATTATTTTAGTGGGTACACATTCTGGAAATAATAGAATAATGTTTTGAACTTCATAAACACTATATGAATAAAAAGACTTTCTATCTAAAGACATCAATTTTGTGAAAGAAACTTTCCACTGTTGCATTTTTTTGATAGATGAAGTTCCATAAGTAGGAAGAGAATCAGAGGATAGAATTTTAGGGGGTAATAAAGTCAATTTTACAAAATACCGGAACCAAAGAAACTGGGATCATAATTGCCAAAATAAGGTAGCAGAGGTCCATAAATAATTAAATGAACTAAAAAAATACAAGGAATGATAAAAAATGATAGGATTAATTATATTTACTCCTCCTTTTTTAATAGGTAAATAAGTAATTTCCCTCTTCACTGGATTCAATCTATTACCACAGAACATTTGAAAAAAAAGACTTAGGAGCCTACTTTCGAAATGAACTAGAGGGGGTATACATAACTTAAATATAGAAACACAGAGAGTAAAAATTTTTTAATAATCAGAACCGGTTTTTTCTTCCAAAACTTCCAACATTTCCATCTATTAATTTTATCTTCCGCTATTTGTAACTGTCTATCCCAATTATAAGTGGCTAAATCACCAGGACCAAACCAAAGCCCCAACATTTTGTGAGGGGTACCAACCACAGGAATCCCTAATGTAGTTAAAGAAATAGGTTGTACATGGTCCAAGGAAAAAAAATAAAACTCTTTCCCTATATTAAGCACAGCTCAGAAAAAGAACCAAAATTTGAAAAAAACTGTCAAAGCCTTTGTCAAGAAAAAACATCTTGAATAAGTAATATAACATTGTCAGCATAAGCAGTAATCTTTACTAACGGTAAAAAGGGGAGGGCCAGACCAATAATACTCTTGTCCCAATGTATTTGTCTGATCACAGGATCCAAGGCAAAAGTATATAAGAGGGCTTAAAGGATATCCTTGTCTAACACCAACAGTGAGAGGGATATCGGTTCCAAAAATCAATTAATGGTAGGGATAATAGTAACATTAGCATATAACAAAGAAATCCAATATACAAACTGTTTGGGAATACCATAACAGTAAAAGTGGAAAAAGATAATTATGTTGCACTTTATCAAAATCTTTAGCTTGATCTAAATCTACCTCATACCCTGAGATATTATGTCTATTGCTAGCCTCAAAAAGTTCCCTCAAAAGATATAAATTATGCTGTATTTGTCTTTTGGGAATAGCACAGGTCTGAGCTGGATGAATAAGAATTTCAGCAACTGTTGATAATCTATTATTAATAATTTTAGCCAGAATTTTGTAATTACTGTTTAGGAGACTAAGAGGTCTCCAGTTAGACAATAGTGTTTTATCTCCAGATTTGTACAATAAGTGCAAAAGAGAGGTATTAAAGCCACAGAGGAAAGGAGGAGGAGAGGTTAACATAGAGTTGAAAACTAGGGGCAGAAAATAAGACATATATGACAGAAAAGTTTTATAAAAATAGTTTGGAATACCGTCCAGTCCAGGAGATGTACCTGTAGTTAATTGCTTATACTTCTTCGACTTCTTGAGAAGAAATAGGTTGTAATAAACACTGTGTAATAGAATCTGTTATTTGAGAGGTGGTGTAGTAAACCCATGAAAAAGGGGAGAGTTAGTGTCAAAAGTAAAATTAAAAGTGGAGCTAACAAATTGCTGTACTACCGATAACATTTCCAAATCAGTGGACACCACAGTATCATCTAATGTAGAAAGGCTAGTCATCAGGGTTTTGTCTAACCGCTGCTTGCATGCAGCATATGGATCTGATGCTGGTGTTTTCTTCATTCCAAATCTAAACTCCATCTCCAATAATTTAGCTCTATCATATTGATAGTGTTTCATTTGTTTTTTAATTTCAAAAATCTGAGATTTAAAGCATGCACTACCACAAGAAGAGAGGGACATTAATTTATATAATTGGTTTCTAAGAAGAAGATAGTTCAAACAATTAGAATTTGCTTTATTTCTACCAAAGGAAAGTAAATGTCGTTTAGCTCCATTTTAGTGTCCAACCACCAATCAAAAGAGTATCATAGGAACACATAATAGAGCTCCTTGCTGCAAAAAGACCTCAATTTGAGAAAAATAATCAGGAGAATCCAAAAGTGACATATTTAAATGACACCGATGATGAGGTGAAAACATTTTTGGAGGGACAGTAGATAAACTTAGAGTGCAGAATAGAATACTTTGGTCTAAGAATTCTGTAGGTTTAGGAATACATAAAATAGGAGTAAGATATTTAGAAACAAAAAACATATCAATACAGGTGGAATAAATATGCCTATAATAAGTAGCCCCAGTATCAGTCTTATGTAAAGTCCGGAAAGCATCCCTCAAACTAGCATCAGAGAAAACATGTAGCAAAGCATGAGAGTCACAATACATTTTCTTCTGTGTGACACCAGTAATTTTAGTGTCCACAGTACAATTAAAGTCACCCCCCCCCCAAATAATATGTTTTTTTTGTATATAAAAAAGGCTTAATTTCGTCAAACAGTTCTATCCTAGCAGTTTTAATTTGGGGGGCATAAAGATTGATGAGATGAAAAGAAAAATCCCCAAGGGTACAGTCAAGCACTTAGGCACGACCAGGTCGGATATCTATAAGTCTGTTATCATGTAACTTAGTGGATTTAAATAAAATACCAATCCCATCTGCAGCCTGTAGGCCAAAAGTCCAAAAAGAAGGACCTCAACGCCATCATCTCTTTATTTGTTGTACTTCATAAAGAGAGGATAAACATGTTTCTTGTACAAATAAGATATCTATATTAAGGGAGTCAAAAAAAGAAAGTATAGAAATCTGTTTTTTGTAAGCTTTTAAACTACGAATGTTAAAAGACCCAATCCTTAAAGTAGCCATCTATAGTGTATAGGAATTAAGGCCCTCCTTTTAGGCTATTACTAGCTTTCCTTTTCTTTCCTTTTTTTCCTTTTTCTCTTTAAAGAGCTCAGTGGATTTACTTTCCTCATCCTCTGTTACCAGCTCAGACCTGTGAGAGGTATCTGATTCTAAATCAGAATCCCCCAGGTCATCTTGAAGGGGAGAAAAAATATTCTCCATAGGAATAGGACAGGGAGAATGAATTTTAAGGAAGACCTAGTAAATATGCGGTTTTAACAGTCTCAAATAAGGGGGCATAGAAGTACCAACAGGTTGATTTTTAACAAAGAGGAATTGTCAGGCACTGTAGTAGGAGGAGGAATAGTATCCTGTATTGATATTGAGGGCAAAGAAGGCCTAACTATAGGGAGAGAATGTCAGTAGATTGTGGCAAGAGGAATCCCAAGAAGGAGCAGGCTCAGGTTGTGAGACAGAGGAACAGAAAGAGTGGAATCCTGTTGCTTTTCCTGAGCCCTGAATACTAGATCATCCTGGTCCCACCCTTCGGTTCTGTTTCTTTTAGCCCAAGGACATTGATGGAATTCATGTCCTTTCTCACCATGTAAATTACATTGAAAAATGTTTTTACACAAATCTACACAGTGTCCATAGCCCCCACACAGAGAGCATTTTAACATACCTCAAGAGCTGTTAATGTGAGTTCTAGAGCCACATTTATAGTAAGCTCGTGGTTATCCACTATAAAAGCAAACTCCTCTGTCTTTTCCAAGAAAGAAACTATTGGGTAAATGGATAATGTCTGAGTTAACCTGAAATACTTTAACTTTAAATGTCCACCCCCCAGTCCAAATGCCTTCCAGATCAAGGAGTGCTTCAGGAGGGCCTAAGATATCGCAACAATTTTGTAGCCAGTGATAGAAATCACTGACATTCCTCCTTCATTATGAAACATGATGGTTACATATCTAATCTGTGGTCTAGTAAGAGGGATAGCAAAAAAGGGAGTCCATAAAGGGGTAGCTTTAAGAACTAAATATTTTTCCCAAAACTTCTCCAAACTGCTATTAAGTCTAAAACTGATGTCAAAGGAATCTCCCCCTGAAATATGAATCAGGGCATAAAATCAGAAGGAAAAAATTGCATAGAACCTCGTAATAACTGATTGGCTACATAGTACCTATCAGGGTGGGTAGAAAGCTCTCCCCTATATCACAACCATACAGCATTTCTTTGAGGTGCTTGCTCTAGTTTATTGTTAAATAAATCAGCTATTGGAATACGTGAAGACCTCTCAGATGTACCCGACTTGCCTTATCATTCCTCCTCCCCACCCGAGGATATGCTCAGTCTAGACAAGGCCTCAGCATCATCCTGCAACTGGTGTGCACCATTACTTGAGGCCTTATGAGGAAAAAATTGTCCAGTCTGTTTACCTGAGCTCAGTTTACTAGATTCGGTGGCATGCTTAGAAGTAGAGGCAGCAGAGGTAGAAGGTCTAATGTCCACCCAGACAGGGTCCGTAATCCATTGCCCCGAGGCCGTGCGCATCCATCCTGACTTAGAGAGTGTATCATCTGCCCACCAGTCCACAAGGAAGTCAGGTGAATCCTATAGTACTCCGAATTGTTGTCACACCATTTGCAAGGTAGAACAGGCTGCAGGCTGTGGTACAACCCCAGCAGTCAGCTCGCTTCGTTCTTGTACAGTTCCTGGAAGTTCCGGCTGAAAAAAGGGGTCCATAGATGAAACAGGTCCCAAAGAGATTGAAGAAACAGGTTCCACTTGCACAGAATTAAGCAGCAAAGTTTGTATAGCAGAAAAACTCACTTCTGCCACAGTCTCCTGCACTGGCGATTGACGAGTAATCTTGGTAGCAACAATATCGGGAACTGCATTGGAAGATATCCCAGTCTCAGGTACTGCATCCTTCGTAGCGGTCGTTATTTCCATTTCAGTGACAACAGGAGCCACCAACAGCACATCCTGCTCCATGAAAAGCTGTACATCATCTGCCATCCTGCAGACACAGCGTGTCCCCCTACTGGCAACAATGCGGTAGGGGAATTTTCCCGGTGTCCTGGCCAAATTTACCTCATTCACTATAAATACCACCAACAGCTTAATCTGGTTCAAGGTCAGTTGGCATTCATCTGTATCCCCCGGGTCGTGCCTGAAAATAGGCAGGATTTGTCTAGTGCACTTACCTGGTCAACAGAAACTAAATAAAAAAAAAAAAAAGCAGCACAATTTTTGCATGCGTATAATGTCTTATGAAATTATGATCCCAAGCCTTCAATAGTCACCCTCACTGTAATATTGTGGAAGGTTAATTTGATAAGTGGAATAGCCACAAAGGGGACCATAACAGTGTGTGTTTAATTTCTGGGTATCTTTGCCAGAATGTTTCTAGACCATGGGCAGTTTTAAAACTGAGATAAAAATAGAGTCTCCAGAAGTGTGTATAGGTCCATACAGTTCCGATGCAGCAAACCCCATACTGTCCAGAATAAATTTCGACCAACATACAGTCTATCAGGGTAAGTCTCTAAACCCCTCTGTACTTAAGATTTATGGCATTTTGCTGTTTGCAAATTTAGGTGGGTATGGAACAAACCCAAATAGGTTATAGCATTAGGTCCCATCCGAGGTGCAGACAGGGGTGCTTCCCAACTAGTGTGTCCCCCTGCATGGTCTGAGTTATTCTGCCGAGGGGGTGGGGTCTCCGCATGGGCTGGGGGCTGTGCTCTAATCTGCCTGAGTCACTCTTGGAATCAGTTTCGACTCTGTCCCCAGTGTCATCAGATAAGGGTCTGTCAGAGGAATGTTGTAGTAAAACTGGATTCTGAGTTAACTCAGACATAGAGGGCAAAGCTAAGGAGTCTGCTGTACTATGCTCATCATCCTGTGCAATAGACGTGTGCATGGCAAGGGACATGCAAGGTTGTGTCCTGTTAGGCCACACCCACATGGCAGTGCTCAGGGCCTCTGCAATCATGATCCCTGTACAGGATGTCATAGTGCCATAATTCAGGGGAGGGGAAGGGCGGGGAGGACACTCTGTGCCCAGACCCACCCTGCTGCAGTAACAGCACTGTATTATTATCTATTATGTCTGTTTTTGCTGTCTCCATTGAGGCAGCTTCCGGGGACTGGCCTGTTGTGCACCAGTGCTTTCCAGATCCTCCAGCAAACCAACAAACACTTCAGTCTCATCACCCGGGACCCTCCAGGAAATATTCTGGATAAAATCATTACCTGTGTGTACCAGAGTCCCAGGGTCCATCTCCTAATGCACCACTGTCTCCCCATCAGCTGCCATCTCCACTGAGGCAAAAACCAAGTCGCAGCATTGATCCATCATCTGGGTAGAAACTGAATCATCAAGGGACCGCTCCGCTTGTTCCTGTTCCAGAAGTTCTGTAGCCATGATCAGAGAGCCATTCTGCCTATTTAACATGCCTCCTGCTCAGCAATAATGTTGAGCAACTGCCGTTTTGACCCTCAGATCCAGGAAAAGGTTGTCTGCCACATCCTCGGCATTTTCTCTAGACTGGTAAGTTGGCGATTCTCCATCTTTGCTTAGGTAGTAAATCTTCTGAAAACAAGCAACTCTAGGGAGGCTGAAGCAGAAGGGGAGCCAACCCTTCTGCTTCCTCTCCAGCTCTAACTCCACTCTGGCATCTTCAGCCTCTATTCCAATGGACCGTAGTACCCTTATTGACAAGAGTAGGGTAATTTTTACTGATAAATTATATAATGAAAATAACATATCAGATATCAATCAATCAATCATTATTTAACCAGGTGAGCATCATTGAGAAGAACTCATTTACAAGATGAGCCTGGGCATTCACATATATAAGTATAGGCAACAGTATATACAATGTTACAACAACTGGAGTCCAACATCACAGTAATTCAAAAATAATGACATATGAAGACAAGACAAGAAACAAGAAGAGCCTAAAACACAGTTTTTAAATGTTGTTCATACATTCTTTTCCTATGAGTACTCAAAGCATTTGAATGTGAGATATAACATCGTATTGTCTTATACAATTACTTGAAAGACCCATCATTAAACTCAAACTTATTTCAAAACACAGAACTAAAGTATAACAAAATAACGTGTGTGAAAAAATAAAGAACAAGTTAAAAAGACATTTTAGCTCAATTCATTCCTCTGTCCTAATCCATCACCTATTTTGACCTAAATCAATATTTTATTAACAATCTTAATAACACATTTGAAATTGTAGATCTATGTGATCAGAAACCTTCTAATAATGCTGATGGCAAGTTTCTCCACCATGAGCAGAAACACTGGAGTGGGCAATTAATTTTCTCCTTTAGATATATTTGATCAACTCCCTTGTAATACTATTTATTAGTCCTGGACGTGGATCGTCAGTTGCTGTAATACAATTTACACCTGTTCTGCCATGTACTCCATTTAATTATTACAAGACAACCCTTTGGGTACCAGAGTAAAATACTTTACAACTGTTATCATAAGCACCATATATCAATACCTCATATGTCATCAAAACAATTTGTGGGCTATCCCAGGCCTTACCTAATTCAAACCATATCTCCTGGATATAGTTACAGTCAAAGTATAAATGTTTCATATACTCTACTTGGCCTCTTCAGTCACTTCTTAAACATACCCTTTCCTCAATTTTTTTATGAAAGTGATTCCCCCTGACATTGAGTCTCTCATGGCAACACATCCAGAGCATGTCCCACATTTTATGTGGTACTCTGGCTGCCACCAGTTGGTTAGTTACTTTATTTGTATCGATATTTGAAGGACAATCAAAATAAGAAGAGCCTAAAAACACAGTTTTTAAAAGCTGTTCATGCATTCTTTCCGTATGAGTATTCAAAACATCTGACTGTGAGACTTTCCAGGTACCAACCTTCCTAAAAAAATCTATTAAGTAATCGAGAGACGAATCTTTTTCATTTTCCCCTACACTGAGGAATCCCATTTTTCCAAAAAATAAGAACACCTTGCCTTGAAACTTAGGGCCCATGCATCCTGACCTTTTAGTATTGGGAGTATGTTTGTATATACAAATATCAAAAAGAAAACAAAATAGGTTTCAACATATTTAAGCCACCTTTTTGAGTTAGCCAGTAAGTTACTACTCTTTTAATGGGATTTAGCCTGCTCCCCATAGGAGCTGAAAACACATGTTATACATTCTTGCTTCCAGCTTTGCTGGTAAAGGGAATAGATGGATAACATTTAGCAAGATAGGTATAATAAATGTTTTTAATAAATTAATCCTTTTGGCTCTCGTCATAGGATACCCTTTCCATTTTTGAATTTTCTCTCCCGCGTTCTCTAAAGCATACCCCCAGTTTTCCGTGGCAGGGTCTGGACTTCCAAAGAAAATACCTAGGATCTGCAAAGAATTTGAGTGAATGTTAATACCTTCATTTTCCCTTACGGTAGAAACACCCTGAGTAGCCAAGACAACCCCTTTACTCTTTTGTTTATTTAAAATGGACCCTGAGATTCAAGAAAATGTTTGGATGTTATTTAGTGCATGAATGCCTATTCGTGGTCAGCTACCATAACACAAAAATCATCCTCATAGGCTATAACACTTGGAAATACCATATTTGCTGGACTTAACGTATGCTTTATTTTACTATCATAGTTCATCTTTCTTAACAATGGGTCTATTGAAAATACATATAAAAGAGGACTTAATGGACATCCTTGCTGAACTCCCCTCCTGATGGAGATCTGGGAGCCTAGACAACCATTTTCAAGGGGAGTCAAAGAGGCTGACTCATATAAGATTTTTACCCATTCAAAAATTTTTTGAACACCTTATAGTAATGCAAAACTGTAAATAAATAATCATGTGACACTAGATCAAAAGCCTTAGTTTGATCCAGGCTAAGAATGTATACCTTGCTGTGTAGGCCTCAAAGATTTCTCTAACTTGTTTTAAGTTATCTAACATAGATTGTTGGGGAATAGCACATGTCTGTGTTGGAAAAATGACATGAACAGCCATCTGTGTAAGTCTATTACTTAGTATTTTAGAAAGTATTTTCCAGTCATTGTTGATTAAACTTATGGACCGTAAGTTGTTGATAGCTTCCTTTGTACCATTTTTGTGAAGGCAAATTAAAAGACTGTCAGCAAGAATAGAAACACAGAAACATAGAAACATAGACTTTGACGGCAGATAAGGACCGCTTGGCCCATCTAGTTTGCCCATTTCCCTATCTACAGGATAGGCCGCAGATCCTAGTTAACCAACAGCCTATTTCTTCCTACCCCCCCCACAAGAATTGCCTTATGTCTGTCCCATGCATTCTTGAATTCTCCACAGTTTTAGACCCCACAACCTCATCAGGAAGGCTGTTCCATGCATCCACTACCTCTCTGTGAAATAATACTTCCTCCTAAAAACTGCCTGCCTTCTTATACTATATTAAAAATACAGACCAGGTGGTCTCCCAGTATCTGAAAAGATTTTTTTATAAAATTCAATGGGGATATCATCTGGTCCTGGTGATGTATTATTTTTTAAATGAGAGATCGCAGTTGAAACCTATTCTTTTGTAATGGGGTTTGTCATATTAGCTAAAATGCCTGTGTCTATATTTGGAATGTCATGAGATATTAAGAACTCATTGAAGGCCCCATCAGTACCTGTGAGCTGACCATATAATTCCCCTGTATGTTGAGTTACCTCTTTAATTATGTCATTGTTGTGACCCACTAAATCTCCTGATTCTGAAAAAATCTGTGGCATATATGTTTTCTCTACCCTGTCTTTACAATTATCATATGGATTTACTGATTGAGTTTTTCCTTCTGTACTATATTTTTGCTGTAGAAAAAGGGACTTTGCCCTATCATTTTGTACTTTAGCCATTTCTTCTTTAATATTTTTGACCTGGGAGAAATAATCATATCCTACGTCTGCCATTAAAGATGTTAGATTTTGTAGCTGCTTCGGTTTTCTAAATACTTAATATAGTTAGATCCTGTTGTAGTTTTAGCCAATTTTGTACAGTGATTTTTAATTTCTTGTTTAGTCTCTACTCACCAAATCAGAGGGTTGTCATATAATTCATAAACTGTTAGTTTATCTTGTAACATATTTTTGAGATCATCCCATAGGGGTTTCTCATTTAAAATTGAGGTATTCATCTTCCAGTGAGCATATGAGACAGGTTTATTTTGAGACTGTCCAATTTGTATCTTGATTAAACTATGGTCCGAGGTTTCTATAGGGATAACTATATGGCTGTAACAGGGAATTCATTCAGACAAAAAGAAAAAAATCTATGTAGGTAGTAAGTCTGCCTTTCCGAAAGGTATGCTGGGGGTATTGTTGGTGTGCTTTGTGCTGTCTAACAATTTTGCTAGATGTCATTGTACATAAAAATTGGTATCTGAAAAACAATTTGAGGGTACTTCCTGTTTTGTCTGAATGAGACAGAATAAAATTAAAATCCCCCCAATATGACTGACTTAGTGGTGTGTAGGTAAGGCTGAATTAGTTTTAATAATTCCTCTCTTTTTGCCTTCGTTTGGGGGTTGTAGATATTAACCAACCTCCACTCCTGGTTATCATACACTACATCCAGTATAAGAACCCTGCCCTGCACCAAATCTACTAATTTGGTGACCCTGAAACCAGATATGTTAAATAAAATGCCCACCCCTGAACAGGGTTCTTCTCTAAGGATCAAAAGGATGGGCTGCTAAATCATTCTTTAGTGGCTTGTAGTACTTTGCTAAGATAATGAAGCCTGGTGTTCTGAAGAAAACAAACATGTAACTGCTGCTGTCTTAAGATATAAAAAGTGGTCATTCTCCTCTTTCTATTCTTAATGCTGTTTACATTCAAGGACCCAAAAGAAAGGCTAGCAAGCATTGTTAGTTTGTGAAGAACACACTCATTTAATGTTGGCTTGTCCTTTCCTGATGATTTTTTCTTGCGTCTTTTCTTGTGTGAAGATTTGGAAGATTTAGAGTCTCCTGACCAGATTTGCCATGGGATCTGGTTATGATGATGCAATAGATGAAGCATCAGAATCCTCCTCCATATCAGCTCATTGTTTCTGCTTTGCCAATGGTGTATACCTGTTCTTACACTGTAGAGGCTCTTCTGATTGACCTGTTTAGTGCAGTTTTGAATCTACTTCTTGTTACTCTTTGGGACTGTTTTTTGTAATCAGGAAGTCTCTTCTGGGGGTGGCATGTTAGCCCCCATTCCGTTACTGGAAGGCCCTGGTATCTCTTGAGATGTCTGGTGCTGGGTTTCATTATTTCCTTTAGAAGCTTGTTCTTCCTCCAGGATTTTTTTCCAGTTACTTTTGGTGTTACCTCGCTTGACAGAGACTGTACTCTGTTCTCTGTATCTGAGCCCTTTTGTAGTTTTCTACTTTCCAGAGAAGGGAGAGAGAAAAACATGCTAGAGTCTATAGGAGAGTTTCTTTCAGGTGAAGCTTGGGATTTAGTGGACCTGGCAGCCAACTGCTGTTGTGCCTTATTGACCGTTTCCTCTTGTGCCTCCTGCTCCCCTGTAGATTTGTTATGAGCGGCCCAAGTGCAATTCTTGAAGGACTGTGTGGTTTCTTCACCCATGTTACAAAATTGTGGATTCAGACAGTTTTTACTGAGATGGCCCACCCTATCACATAGGGAACATGTGAGTCTATCGCATGCATTATTTAAATTTGTGTAGGCCCCACATCTAAAACAGGACTTAGGTTGCCCTGCATAAAAGATGAACCCTCTGTTGCAGTCTAAAAAGAAGCAGCTAGGTAGATAATGTATTACTCCATTTATTTGGGGTAATCTGACCCAAATCCTCCAGCCTCCTGTCCAGAATTGTTCTGAGTCTATTATTGGTTTGGGTGTTCCCAAAGTAATGCATTTTGTTTTAAGCTGATGCATTATGTCCGTCACTGCCACCACCTCATTATTGTGTTGCTTGCACACATGTGCAAGAAACACATTGAATCAGGCTTCCTTTACAAGCGGGTTGTGGAGGCGCAGCAGTGTTGTGCTGAATGGCAGCAGCTATTCAGGGCGGTGTCATCTACGGCCAATAGAGGGAGCATGCTGTCGATGACAGCTGTTAATGAGCAGGTCACTATGATCAAAAATTCTGGCTGTTGCAATCAGGGAGCACTCCATTACTATGCAATCAGCTGTTTTTGCTGTGGGGCATCCTGACTGCAGCAGCCAATTACACAGCTGCAAAGTGTGGTGTCCCATGGTGACAGCTTCTCCGTTGGCCTCTCACAGTCCCCACAAAGCTGATGGAAAGCCACCACCTGCCATTCAGTGTGCCTTCTTGGTGAAATGTTTCAATAAATAAATAAAAGCTGATGGGTGCCCAATCCCCTTTGCCATGCCCCTGCCCTCCCTAGTTCATTTGCTGACAGGGTAGCACAATCCCCATCAGCATGCTGCCCTACCCATTTGTGGTGTGCTAAGGGGTGCCAGTCCCCTCAGCTCATATGTTCTCTCCAGCACCCAGCATGGCCGACGGGTGCCCAGTCCCCATCG
This sequence comes from Neoceratodus forsteri, assembly GCA_016271365.2. Classification (NCBI taxonomy): domain Eukaryota; kingdom Metazoa; phylum Chordata; order Ceratodontiformes; family Ceratodontidae; genus Neoceratodus; species Neoceratodus forsteri. The sequence goes on along the minus strand of CM028131.1, from coordinate 168,001,762 downwards.
GCTCCACTCCCCTCAACTAACATTCAGGGGCATGCTGGGAGTCCACCTAGGTACGCAAATGTCCTGTAAAAAGAACATCTTCCCGTGAGGTTTTTAATTTCTTTTTAAACCTGTAAACTAGAAAAGGTTCCTCGTTGAGTCCGGTGGCCCCTCCCCAACCCACGCCCACCCTCTGTGCACCAACCTCCCCACACCCTTCCTTGCCTCATACTTACCTCCGAGCCCGGCATGATGATCTTCGTGGGACCAGGAATACTTCTGCACACTTCAAAGCTGACTGTGAACTGGAGAAATGCTGGTAAGCTGTACAATAGCATAAATATTTTTTTTTTCAACTGTGGTGCATATCTCAGCCATTTTGGGGAAATTTTTCACCAAATTTTCAACATGGGGATCTTGGGACCCCCACCTCATGAACTCAGTCACTGTCATTTTGTTATTCAGTCCCAAAGGTGATTCTGAGTCACTGCATGGAACCACCTTTAGGACCGATAAACAGAATGGCAGTGTCACAGTTCATGAGGTAGGGGCCTCTAAACTTATATGGAAAATTGCGAAAAATTCCCAAGCATGACTGTTTTACAAGCATGCATTGTGCAGTTACTATGCACGCTCATAACTTTGAGAATTTGTAATATTTTTCTCCAGATTTTCAACATTGCCATTTTACCACACCTCCTTATGAATAGTACACCTGTCATTTTTCACATCTCCCTGAATGTGTTTTGCACATGTAGCACACAATGGTGTGGTTGTGTGAATCAATGTTAGGGACAGATTATGAATATCACAGTGACACTGTTCATGAGTGGAGGGCTAAAATACATATGTGGAAAATTGGGTGACAAAAGTCCATTGAATGACTGTGTTACCAGTGTGTGTTATGTAGTTTCCATGCACACATGTAACGTTGTGAATTTGTAATATTTTCACTCAGATTTTCAACATTGGCATTTTTTACACCTCCTTGTGAACAGTACAGCTGTCATTTTTCACATCCTGGTCGAAATTGTTTTGCACTTCCAGCACAGAATAGCGCGTTTCTGTGGGAAATCAGTGTTTGGGACAGAGTAAGAAAATCACAGTGATGCTGTTCATGAGCAGAGGTCCCAAAATGCCTAAGTTGAAAATTTGTGGCAAAGGTCCATAAAATGACTATTTTATGAGCATGCATTGCTCAGTTTCCATGCACATTCATAATGTTAAGTATTTGTAATATTTTCACTCAACAGTTTCAATATTGTCCGTTTTGTACACCTCCTTATGAACAGTACAGCTGTCACTGTTCACATCCTGCCCAAAATGTGTTTTTGCACATCTGGTGCCAATGGCGCAGTCGCCGTGGGAAATTAACCTTCAGGACAGAGTAAGAAAATCATAGTGACAGTGTTCATGAGTAGAGGTCACAAATGCCTATGTTGAAATTTTGGTGAAATTATTCCACTAAATGACTGTTATGAGCATTCGCTAGCAGTTTCCATGTACGCTGTATGTTCGAGCATTTTAATATTTTCACTCCAGATGTTCAACACTGCCTTCTCTTCACAACTCTCTATGAATGGTACAGCTGTAATTTTCACATCCTGCCCAAACTGTTTTCTCACATCTGGTGCAGAATGGCGTGGTCGCTGTAAGAAATGAGCATTTGGGACAGATTAACAAAATCACATTGCCACTGTTCATGAGCAGAGGTCCCAAATACTTTCATGAGGTGGGGGTCACAAAGGCCATGTTGAAAATTTGTAGTGCAATACCAACAAACACCCAAGGTGTTAGGATTTCTAACCATAATGCCCCCTCAACTCATGGTGGGGCCCCAGTGCCCTTATCTTCTCTGAACCGCAGACACATCGTCACTCTTCAAAGCCAGATCATGAATTGACGAAACAGGTTACAATGCACTTCGCTGTATTTCAACAGCAATGTAAACTTGGTGGCATAACTTGTTCTTTCTGCTGGGAACTGTAGTCCTGCCAATCAATGCATACCAACAGCAATCCCAATGATGAACTCTGGCATTGACAAATGCTTGTTCTGTTTTTTTTTTTAAATCCTTTAAAAAAAAAGAAAACAGTCCCTCGCTGTCTGTGGCACCCCCTCACCCAACCCATGCCTATCCTTTGTGCACCCACCTCCCCACACCCTCACCCCATACTTACCTCCGGAGCCTGATGTGATGATCTTCGTGGAGCAGGAGCACATCTGCATTCTTCAAAGTTGACCACTAACAAGAAATGCAGGTAAGCTTTATAATAGCATAAATAGGGTTTTTCAACTTTGGTACATATTTCGCCATTTTGGGGAATTGTTTCCCCATGTTCAACATGTGGTTCTTGGGACCACACCTCATGAACTCAGTCACTGTCATTTTGTTATTCGGTCCTGAATGGTGATTTTGCATCACTGCCTGAAATTACCTTTCAGGACCAATTAATGAAACAACAGTGTCATAGTTGATGAGGCAAGCCCCAAATACCCTATGTTGAAAATTTGGTGAAAAATTCCTCAAAATGACTTTTTACGAGCTTGCATTGCACAGTTCCTACGCATGCTCGTAACGCCTAGAATTTTAATATTTTCACTACAAATTTTCAACATTGCCATTTGACCACACTCCTTATGAGCAGTACAGCTGTCATTTTTCACATCTTGCCCAAAATGTGTTTTCACACATGTAGTGCACAATGGCATGGTTGGAGTGCAAAATCAATGTTCGGGACAAATTAAGAAAATCACAGTGACACTGTTCATGAGCAGAGGTCTTAAAATGCCTATGCTGAAAATCTGGTGACAAAAGTCCATTAACGACTGTGTTATGAGTGTGCATTGCGCAGTTTCCATGCACCCTCATAACTTTACACATTTGTAATATTTTCATTCCAGATTTTCAACATTGGCATTGTCCCACACCTTCTTATGAACAGTACAACTGTCATTTTTCACATCCTAGCCAAAATGTGTTTTTGCACTTCCAGCACAGAATAGCACAGTGGCTGTGGGAAATCAGTGTTCGGGGCAGATTAAGAAAATCACAGTGACACTGTTCATGAGCGGAGGTCCCAAAATGCCTATGTTGAAAATCTGGTGTAAAAAATCCCCAAAATAATTACAGGTGTGCATTGCACAGTTTCTATGCACTCTTGTGACTTCACCAGTTTAATTCAACATTATAATTTTTTTACACATCCTCATGAACAGTACAGCTGTCATTTTTTTACATCCTGTTCGAAATGTGTTTTTGCACCTGTGTCACCAAATAGCGCAGTCGCTGTGCAAAATCACCTTTTCGCTAATGAACTGATAGTGTCACTGTTCATGCGTGGGGTCACAAAAGCCCATGTTAAAACTTGCAGGAAAATACCAAGAAATGCCCAAGATGTTAGGTTTTGGACCATAACACCCTTCCCTGTAGGGACTGACAGGCATCTGGGTGTAACTTGGGATTGTTGAAGTAATGCTTCACGCTATTCCACCACCTCCACCCTGCAGCCAGTGACAAACATCAAGGTGCACCTTGGACTCTTTGGCCACAGAGTTCACCCCATTCTCTTATACTGCACCCATTTCAGCATATTTCCATATGGAATGAGGTGAGTATGAAGCCCGAGCACCCCAAGACACACCTCAACATTTGTAAATGTCTGCAAGGTAGGCTGAGGTGAAATGTCATGACTGTTATGGGTGATGACCCAAAGGCACACCGAAATGCCTGTCCATCTCTGCAGGGTGGGGCTGGAGTTGGCATCAGTTCAATACTTCACTGCCATTCCTATACTGCATCTGTCTAACTCCTGCAATTCCACTGCTAATGCCAGCAAGCAACCATTTGGCATTGACAAATGCTTGTGTTCATTTGCAAGGCAATCAAATATACTGGTATTGGTCTGAACTGTGAGGTGGCTTTGGGGGCAGTGGGGGCCTTCCCCTCCTCCACCTATCAAAGCTTCAGAATACTGAATCTACTCCCTAATTACACCCACCATCTGCCTTTCTCTTCTTTTTTTATTTTGCTTGTGCTTGCACAAGAAATGTTTCGCTACAGAGAACAACATTGCAAGGTGTGTCACTGGCTAGCTGGGCTCATCCTTGATAGACCAATTATCATGCAAGCTAAGTATGACATTGGTTTACAGTTTATGGGTGGAAGCTTTATGTACTTGAAACAAATGAAGAGCTCCAATGAGAGAAACTTCTTCCATTTCAGATACATAAAGCCGTCCTCCCTCCTCCCTCCATCGCCCATTTTCCTTGATGTCTCCCTCCTCCCTGCAAACACCTTTTGTCTCATTCCCCATACCTCATTTCTCCTTTGTTGTCCCTCTGACCCCTCCTGTCTCTTCATGTTTTTCATTTCTTCGAACCAGGCTCCAGTGACCGCTAATGTGACTGGCTAAGCTGTGCTGCTATCAGCCTCACAAATTACGGGATGAAACAGAGAACCTTTAGCTTAAACGATGCACCACAAAGCTGCCTAGCGCTCCATTGGACAAGTGTTGCTGTAAGAGCTGAAGCCTGATATGCTCAGAGAGCCAGAGAGGATGGCTGACTCAGACTGTGCATGCATTTTGTGAATAGCAGAATACTCCGGTAGCGCTCCAAATATTTCCTCGGCTCTAAGAATACACTTTTTGTTCTTAAAGTGAATCCATACAGTTCTTCTTTTGAATGGATTTGATTAACTGTGTGGCAGCACTTGACAGTACAATAATGCAGACCTCTGTGCAACCAAAGCACAGTTAACAACTCTGTGTACACACTCAATATGCTATGGACCACGGGCACCAAGCACCGCAGTGAAATCCATCCTGCACAATTTTAGCTTCTAAGGCCCCAGTCTATGCTGTGTGCATTTTCAGACTGTAGTCCAGTGCCACAGACAGGTTATGTCCCCAAGTTGGTGAAGTGCAATGGGGACAAGCCAGGTGAAGTGATCCCACTGTGCAGTCTGACACAGAGAGAGAGAGAGAGAGAGAGAGAGTGACCTGGACAGAGAAAATGTCAGGCAATGGTATGGCAATCTCTTATCTGTGTGACAAGTTGTGACTAGGGGACACAGAAACACCACACAGTGCAAGACAGCGAGGCGTGCATGGCAGATGTGTAGCCTGTGAGCTCAGAGACAGAGCATCTGTGTGTGTTCCACCTGCCACTACCCTGTCCAGTTTGCAGATAATTAGCAGTCCAAGTGAGCAAGGAGGTAGTTGAGAGTGACAGTGGCCATGCGGTCTGGTGTGTAAGACAGAGAGAGAGAGACACACAGACAGTGGGAGACAGTAGGTACCAAAGTTGCAGCAATGTGCTGTATCTCTCTCTGTTTGTCTATCTGTCTGTCTGCAGAAACAGTGGAAGCAATGATCAGCAGTATAGAGCCTTCTGACAGGCTGTAATACAGGAGAGCAGAGGACAGAGTGAGAGTGACAGTGGCCACCCAGGATTTCCTTTACTGGCACCCCCCCAACTGTGGCTGCCTCATTGCCTGCTCCCCACCCTGAGCACAGACGATAGAGAGAGTGAGACAGCATCTTCACTCTTCTGCACCTGCATCATGGCTGAGATGTCCTGTGAGACAGCAAGACTGAAAACATTGAGATGTTGTTGTCTGTGGCCTCTCCTTGCTCCCCGGTACAGAATAGTGCTACAGTTTGTGTGCAGGAGAGACCTGTATATTTGCTGTGTGTGTGTGTCTCTCTCTCTCTCTCTGTCTGTCTCTGTCTCTCGCAGTGTCTTTTTCTTTGGGATCCTCTGTGCTGCTTTGCCACCTCCCATACAACAAGTTCTTTGTGTCCCGTACTGCCAACCCCCCCATCCCAGTGAGAGAGAGTGAGAAAGCACAACTGAGTTTTTTCCCCGACGTTCAAGAATGGAGCTCGGTGCTTAGAAAGAGAGCGACATAGAGAAAGTGAGACAGGGAGAGTAGCAGTGAGAGAGAGAGAGACACTGAAGGAGCAGCAATGAAGAGACAATGTGTGCTGTGCCTCTCTCTCTGTGTCTGTGGACAGTAGTGTGTTAGGGAGGACATAGGAGCAGCATATGCAAGTGGCATATGCTTGTAGGTCTCTCTCTGTCTGTCTGTAATTCTTAAGAGAAAGAGACACATAGAAACATAGAAATTGTCAGCAGATAAGAATTGCCTGGCACATCTAGTTTGCCAGTAAGCCCTTGCACTGGATTACTGCTTCTGACCCACTCTCTGCTGTACCTCTGTGGTTCACCTATGCCTGTCCCAAGCATGCTTGAATCCATCCACAGTGCTCGTTCCCACCACCTCCTGAGGTAGACCATTCCATGCGTCTGCCACCCTGTCTGTGAAGAAGAACTTCCTACATTCCCTCTTAACCTCCCACCTTCCAATTGCATGTCATGCCCCTTGTTCTTGTGCTCCTCCTGTATCGGAAAATGTTTCCTTCACCTTCTTTATAACCTTGAGGTACTTGAATGTTTCTATCATATTGTCTCTTTCCTCCTCTTCCAGTGAGTACATATTGAGGTCCCTAAATCTCTCCTCATAAGTCTCTTATTTGCCCTTCTCTGACCATCTCCAGCCTGTTAATATTCTTATGAAGGTGCGACTCTAGAACTACACACAGTACTCCATGTGAGGCCTGACCATGGTTTTATATAATGGCATCACTACCGCCCTCCTTATGCTGGTGATACTCCTGCCTATGCACGCCAGCATGTCACTGGCCCTCCCAGCTGCCTTAGCACTTTACTTTGACATTTTCAGGTCATCTGAAATAAGAACCCCCAGGTCCCTTTCCTTCTTTATGACTGTCAGCAACCCCACCCCCATCCTGTAGCTTTCCCCAGGATTTCTGTGTCCCAGGTGCATAATTTTGCACTTTTTGGAATTAAACTTCAGTTGCAAGTCCTCAGACCATTTTTCAAGCTTCCCCAGGTCCTTCCACATTTTCTCCACCCCCTCTGCATTATCCACTGTGTTACAGATCTTCATGTCATCTGCAAACAGGCCTACCTTTCCCTTCGGCCTTTCTGCAATGTCACTAATGATGACATTGAACAGGACTGGCCCCAGGACCAATCTCTGCAGCAGCCCACTGGTCACCCCCTCTCCCCAGACTGCACCCCATTTACCACCACTCTCTGCTTCCTGTCTGTTAGCCAGTTTCTAACCCAGTTTACCACCCTTTCCCCAATGCCCAACTTACCCAGCAAGTTTATCAGCCTCCTACGTGGGACAGTGTCAATGGCTTTGCTGAAATCAAGGTAAGCGTTGTCCACTGCCCCACTCTGATTTACTTCCTTTGTCACCCAGTCAAAGAAATTAACCTCCCCACTGTGAATCCATGTTGCCTCATGGTCCTGAGCTCTGATGGATTCCAGATGCCCCATTGTCCTTTCTTAAGCAATGTCTATGTGATCTTCCCCACTACTGAGGTGAGGCTGATCAGCCTATAGTTTCCCACCTCCTCCCGCTGCCAGATTTGTGCAGAGGGACCACATGTGCCCTCCTCCAGTTCTCTGGTACCACCCCTGTGTTGAATGACTCAGTGAACATGGCTGCCAAAGGTACTGCTATCTCCCTCGCAGTTCTCTTATTATCCTTGGGTGTATGCCATCAGGTCTCATTGCTTTGTCCACCTTCAATTTAGTGAGCTCCTACAGGACTGTTTTGCCTGTGAATCAGGGATCTGTCCTGTGGCCAGTCCTCTTCAATATCTTCATCAGTGACATTGCAGATGGACTGCAGGGTAAGTTTGTCTGTTTGCAGATGACACCAAGATCTGCAACAGAGTAGATGATCCAGATGGGGTGGGCAGAATGAGAAGACATCTGGATAAACTGGCAAAATGGTTGGAAGAGTGGCAACTGGGGTTTAACGTACAGTGCAATATCATGCACATAAGGAAGAGAAACCCTGAAGCCACCTATAGGTTAGGAGGGGAGTTGCTGGCAGCCACAAGGGAAGAAAGTGACTTGGGCATCATCATCACAGATAACCTGAAATCATCCAAGCAGCCAACTAAAGCAGTAGGTAAGGCTAGGGGGATACTGGGGTGTATTAGTAGTGGTATCACAAGTCATAAGTGGGAGGTAATAATCCCTCTTTACAAGACACTGGTTAGGCCCCATCTGGAGCACTGCGTGCAGTACTGGAGGTCACACCTTTACAAGGACATTAACCAAACTGAGGCAGTCCAGAGAAGGGCAAGAAAAATGGTGCAGGGACTGCATCTGAAAACATATGAGGACAGATTAATGGAGCTCAATATGTATATCCTAGAGCAAAGGAGGGAGAGATGTGATATGATTGAAACATTCAAACACCTTAAGGGCATTAACATGGTGAAATCATCTAGCATGTTTCAATATAAGAAAAATAGCAGGACAAGAGGACACAGCATGAGATTAGAGGGAGGCTGATTAAAGGGTAATGTGAGGAAGTTCTTTTTCACAGAAAGGGTGGTGGATACATGGAACAGCCTACCTCAGGAAGTGGTGGATATGAATACAGTGCAAGGCTTCAAACAGGTATGGGATAGGCATAAGGGAGCAATACAGATGAGCATGAATAGATAGGCCATCGACAGAGCAAAGGCATGGCACATTCATGAGGTAGAAAATAAATGAGCAGACTGGATGGGCCTTGCGGTCCTTATTTGACATCACCTTCTATGTTGCTATGTTTCTATGAATGGACTATTGACTACCTCTTCACCCCTTGGCAACTGCTGTACTGCTGTGGCCTTGCCCTTCTCCCTGTTCTGTGAATACTGAACAGAAAGACACAGTGGATGTCTTGTGGTGGGCACATGACAGTTCTTAGGCATGGTACTATCACTTCCAAATATCTAAACAGCACACACAAGCAAGCAACATTTGGCATTAACAAATGTTTGTCAAAAAGTACAGTTATAGTTCTAAAAGCTGGCTTAGTGAGTGGAATGGCTACACAAATGGACCATAAAGAAGTGTATTTGACCTGCTGGTACCTTTGCCAAACATTTTCCAAACCAGTAGCTGTCTTAAAGCTTAAGTCAAAATTGGGGTTGCCAGAGGTGTGGATAAGGGCATAAATTTCTATGGGAGAGAAATCTAAGCTTTCCTTTATCATCTTTTTCACCACATATAAGCGATCTGGGAAGATCTCTAATTCCCCTTTGTAACAAAACTTTATGGCATTCCATCACTTTGCTTGCTCTTGCGGTGTGTGGAAAAGCCCACTGTAAGTGTGTTCTTGGGGTCTAACATTTTGCTGTGTGGAATTTTTATTCTGGTTATTGTGTCCTCCCACAGGCCCATGCGACCTACTGTCTGTGCTTTGCTTTGTTTGGAGGGGGGGGTGGGGCCTCATTTCCCATTTCAGTGTGTCCAGCATTTTCAATATTTTCACCGTGTCAATTATTTTTATTCTCCTCCTTTCCCTGTTTAGGTAATTGCAATCTTGGGTTCTGTGTTAAAACAAGTTCTGGGGGGAGATCTAACAAGTCTGTTTGTGAGTCCTCCATATCACTTGTTTTTTCCCCAAGCCTATCTGGCAGACTTTGCCTGGGTTTATTCACATCTGGTTTTTCCCAACCTGCACTTTTTAATGCATCAGCACTAGTCTTTCCAGTAACAGAGACATTTGAATTGAAATTGGGGAGTGAAGGAATGATCCCAGCTGCTTGGCCTTATGATCCCTTTCTTTTTTTGTTTTCATTCTCTTCATTCTCAATAGAGAGTGCAGAATTTTTCTTTCCCTGGTCAGTGTAAATGCCTTTATACACAGAGCTTGACTCTGTTTCATTTCTGTTTACCCCAGTTTCATTGTTTCCCTCTTCCTTCTCTTTGTTTAAACAGTTTTCAACCTCTGTCTTTCCTTGTTTTTCTTCTGTCACCCCATTCAAGTCAACATAAGCCTCTGGTGTTAGTAAAATATTTCCCACAGAATTTTAGTCATGAGTACTCACATCTGAAACATTCTGGCCCAATGTGTTTTCCTGCTCACTTGACTTTAAACCTGCAATTCTCCCAGCGTCTGCATTGGGCATTGTCTGCTGTGACTCAGGAGCCTTTGATGCTCCTGCGTCATCGCTTGTCAAACACGGCTGCTAGGCAGTCAGCTCAGACAAGTCAGCCTCTTTCCCTTGGAACTGCTGCTTCTCTGCCATCACATTGTGCTGCCATCTTCCTGACTGAATTACAGCTTTGGATTTTGAGAGCAAATCAAGAAGCTTGTGTTTTTGTATTTCCATTCAGGAAGGTTTTCAGTTACTGTTGTTCTCTGGAATGCAACTCCTTTGTTTCCAACTTTTATATTTTCTCCTTCTTGTGGTTCAGTAAATTAATTTCCTGTGGTTGCCTCTAAATTAACAGACACTAGACAGGAGGCAGTCTCCCCAGTGTCTTCCACCTCCATCAGCTCCTCTCTTCCAGCAGCCATCTTGGCAGGTAGTAAAATGCCAAGGGTACAAGACCAGGGAGTTTTTCTGGTGTCATGGCCAAGACTCCTCAGATCAGTAAAACAGGTTCATGCTACCCACTCACCAAGACATATGAACAAATGAAGAAGCTAGCAGAAGAAGACCATTTGGTCTATTAAGTCTGCTCATATTGCAGGATCCACAGCTTGAGCTAATGTCCCTGCCCTCCCTCCCACTCCTCCCATCCTCCCACCCATGATCCTTACTTTCCCTGTGCCTATCCGAGCCTCTCTTAAAGCTGCCCACTGTCTTCCTCTAGATGCCCTCTTCAGGCAGCACATTCCAAGTGTCCACCACCCTCTCTGTGAAGAAAGTGCTTCCTGACCTCCCTCCTAAACCTCCCACATTCCAGCTCAAGATTGTGTGCCCTTGTGTTATGGTTGCCACTCAGCTTACAAAGACTCTCCTTATCTTGTCTTTCATTATCCACTTGGGAACAGAGGTAGGAGGTTGTTCAGGAAAGAGGTTTGGTTTTATCTTCTGTTTTAACTGAAATATTTGAATAGTTTTGTACTTGAAATTAGTTCTGTATGTTAAAAAATTACTACTTTGAGTTAGAACTGTTACTTGGGCTGCGATATTGTAACTATTGGGGCTTGTGTGCTGGGTGTGGGAACACTTGTTTGGCAGTGATAATTAAAGCAAAATTTAAATGGGATGTTTGCCTGGTGGTGGTAGAGCCATCTCACCCACCCTGTTTTGTAGGCTTTCTTAAATACTGAAAAGCCACTGGGGGTTGGGATTGAAGGGCTGTGCATTTCTGTTTGTGACTGAAATTTGAAGCAACAGGAACTGGTGGGCCTGTGACATCATACGGTACCTGAGGTCTGCATACACACACTGTTAGTGGGACTGGACACTCACTGGACTGTATGTGTTTGTGAGACTTGGGAACTTTATTGGTGGGGTTGAAATTGGGTTTGTAAATAACTGCAGTCAGTATAGAGAGAGAGACTGTATTCCAGGGACTGAGAAAATGGTGTGTGCCATTATGAACAGAGAGGACAAACAGGGTGGCCACATTCCACCATGACAGGCATCTTCAGAAAGGTTGTAGGCTGCACAGGCTGTGAGATTGCAATAATTCTCAATTGGGCCTGGAGAAGGAGGCTTCCACTCTGTAGACAGCTATCTTGTATCAGGAGTGAAGTATATTGGTTAAGGAGTAAGCTGGGGAGTTGGGGGTGTCCAAGGATAAGGGGTATGGATATGGGTGGCAGAAGGGTGGGGCTGAGGGAGGCTGGGGCAACTCAGTAATTATAGGACGTTATGTTACAGCAAGTAGAAGGGGGATATTAGGGACAGATGACCCTTAGGTAGGGATGTTGTTGATGCTAAGGGGAAATGTAGGGGTAAACATTCCGAATATAAAGAGAGTGGAGGGGAAGAGTCATGAGGGGCTGTTGTAGGGCAGCCTAGAAGAGCAGACAGTGAGAAGGGAGGGGCTGTTGTGGGAAAGCCTAAAAGAGCATACTGTGGGAAGGGAGCTCCTAAGGAGAACAGGGCAAGAGGGGAGGAAGAGGGGCAGTTTAGAGGGGCAGTCAGGGGAAACTCAGGTTACTTGATGGAGGCTGGCATAGAGTGTTACAATAAATTTGAGCTACTAAGCAATCTAGAGGGGGAGGAAGGGGTTGGTGGAAATGAGGAAACTGATACAGAGGCCGGAGGGAGGGAGTCGGATACCCATAGGGCATCGCAGACTGGCAATGGAAAGGATAGAAATAATCCCAGAGGGAGAAGGGGAAACATAAATGTTAAGCAGATGGGGGAGATGCAACATATTGCAGACATGAGGGAGGAGAGCATGACTGGAGAGAAACTGGGAGACAAGGAGGCAGAGCAGGGGCCCCCATTCATCAGGGGGGTCTGTACCAAGGATGGAGCCCTAGGTAAAGGGGACCCACAGAGGGCCTCTGGAGGTAGGGGTACTATTACAAGGGGGGAGGATGGCGGTGTGGGGGAAGGGGAAACAATAAGGTCCAGGATAAATGGTTCGGGTAAAAGAGGGTTAAAGATGACACCTATTAAGGGGGGGTCTGAGTCAAGTGGGCAAAATAACAAGGAGGCAGAAAGGGAGGGTGACAAGAGGGTCTCTAATAAGACAGGAAGACTACCATGGAATTGAGATCATGAATAAAGGGGTTGAGAGTGCATAGTGGCAGTAACCATAAGAATGATGGCGGTGTTAAGGTTCTGTTATTGGAGACTCGATGATTAGGTATCCAGTGGAGGGACAGGGGGTTGATGCCATAGCCAGGTGAAGGTAGTGAGTATCTCTGGGTTGACAGTGCACAGAGCAAAAGTTCATGGTGTACGAACTGGTTAGGGATTGTGGAGGAAACTGGATTTCCTGGTGCATTTGGGAACTAACGATCTAGAGGAAATAGCATTTTGAAATCAAAGCAAGGTTCCAAGAACTTGCCAGAGTCTGTCAGGATAATGGATGCAACATATCCTTTTCGGAGATACTTTCAGTACCAAAGGCCTCAGTGGAGAGAAAAATGAAGATCACAGAGGCTATTGACTGGCTCAGGAAGTGGGCTGAAGAGAGTGGGTTGGGAGTGTTAGGTAACTGGAAAGGAGTTTGGAAGGATAAGGGACTGTATGCCAAGGACAGGCTTCATTCTGCCCCATTAGGGAAGGAAGTCCTTAAACAGGGGGTGGCTGACTACATTCAAGAAAGGTGGGGTTTAAACTTGTGAGGGGAGGCATAAGGGAGGGGCTGACCAGAAGCCCTCTCCTCCAGATGAGGGGAGTAGCCTTCAAACCCAAGGGGAGGGGGAAACAGACTGGGGGAGGAGGTTTCAGGAGGAGCAGAGGGAGGGAGGAAGGAAGTATAAGGAACCTGGGTGGGGTTCGACAAAGGGGATCAGGGATAAGGGGTGGGGGGTGGTGTTAGTAAATGCCAGGAGCTTGGAAAACAAGTTACCAGAGGTCCAGGCCATGCTGTTTGGGTGGGGGTGGATGTGGCGGTGGTCACAGAAATGTGGGCCAACAAAAAACCATGACTGGGACCTAAACGTGTGGGGGTACATTATGATTAGGAAGGATAGAAAGGAGGGAAGAGGGGGTGGAGTGGCTATGTTCATTGGAGATGACATAGAAATTGCTAGGGTAGAAGAGGCAGAGGGAAACATGGAGGCATTATGGGTCACCTTACAAACCCCAGCAGGAGGTAAGGTCAAGATGTGTGTAGTATATAGGCCTCCCGGGATGGGTGATGTTCCGGGAGGATGGTTTGCTTGACAACATCATTGCCCAGTGTGGACCAAAAGGAGAAGGAGTGGTGTTGATGGGGGACCTTAATATGCCAGGTACAAACTGGGGAACCATGTCCTCTAAGGTGGCCAAGGAGCAGAGGCTGCTGGACAGCTTGCAGGATGTGTTCTTAACACAGCATGTGATTGTGCCCACAAGAGAGGTGCATGTCCTGGACGTGGTTCAGGCAGATGGGGATCTGGTAAGGGACCTGGTTGTAGAGGATCCCCTGACTGGGAGCGACCACAATACTGTCTGGTTTCAAATAAGCATGGGGAGGGGGAGATCTAGGACACTGGCAGTGGACTTCTGGGGGGCAGACTTTGTGGGCATGGGAAATATTCTCAAGGATCACTTGAAGGGGATTACATCAATGACAAATGTGGAAAAGAGATGGGAGGTCATAAAATGGGGACTTCATGAGGCAGTCAGGACCTGCGCTAAGGTGAAACATAAGGAAGCAAGGTCACATGAACCATGCTGGTGGTCCAGTGAGGTTCAGGTAGTGGTCAGAGAAAAGAAGGCGGCCTACAAAAAATATAAAACAACAAGAGGGGATAGGGAAAAGGAAATGTACCATCTTGCATCTAGAAAAGTCACCCGGATGGTGAGGGGGGCAAAGTTCAGTAAAGAGCAGTGGCTGGCACAGGGATACATGGAGGGGAAAAGGGGTTCTTCCGGTTCATTGGGGAGTGGAGAGAAACTAAGGGCCATCTCGGCAGATTGAGATTAGAAGGAGGGTGGGTGGAAGCGGTGAAGGACCAGACAGAGGTATTAAACGAGTACTTCACCTCTGTGTTCACTAGGGAGGGGGATAGGATATCTACAAAGCAATGCACAATGGGGATAGAAGTGGTAATGAGTGGGATCAGGGGACCAACAGAAATGGAGCAAGAGGGAGGAAGAGGTACCCAAGGGGTGTCACATCAGGATAAGGATAAAAAGGTCAGTAAGGTGAAGGGGGCAGATGATGCTAACTCCACCAAAAGGGTGTGGTTAGCCCTCAAGGCCCTAAAGAAAGATAAATCTCCTGGGCTGGATGGCATTCATCTGAGATTACTATGGGAATTGGTGGACATACTGGTGGCACCCCTGGTGGAGCTCTTCAACAGGTCGCTTGAGACAGGGATGGTACCTAGGGATTGGTGAGAGGCACATGTGGTGCCCATCCATAAAGGGGGGTCGCGGAAGTACCAGGTAACTATAGACCCATCGGTTTGACCTCAGTGGTGGGAAAAGTAATGGAGAGTATACTAAAGGAATGATTGTGGGTGTACTTGGAGGAGGTGGGAGGTCTGGATAGTCGGCAACATGGGTTTGTGTCAGGTAGATCATGTCAAACCAATCTTGTGGAGTTCTATGAATGGGTAACATTAGAACTGGACAGGGAATGTCTGTAGATGTATTATTCTTGGACTTCAGCAAGGCATTTGACTCTGTTCCCCACAATGGTCTAGTGGAGAAACTGATGGGGTTGGGAGTAGGCCCTTTGATGGTCAGATGGATTGAAAACTGGCTAGCTGGATACACCAGAGAGTAGTGGTCGTGGGGGATCTCGAACCCTAGAGAGGTCGGTAGTGGGGAACCACAGGGCTTGGTCCTGGGTCCAATCCTGTTTAATGCATGCATATCGGACATCAGGGAGGGTATAGGGTGTGAAATGAGTCTCTTTGATGATGATTCCAAGATGGGAGCAGTAGTTGAAGGGGAAGAGGGAAGGTTGGCACTGCAAGGGGACCTGGACACCCTGGAAAGCTGGGCTCACACATGGAAATTAAATTTCAATATCACCAAGTGCAAGGTGTTGCATCTTGGGTGGGGAAACCCTAAACACAGGTACACCCTGGGAGGGGAGGCCATGGATTCCTCAACAGGGGAAAAATACCTAGGGGTCATGGTGGATGCATGCATGAATAACTCTGAGCAGTGCAGGAGAGCGGCTAGCAAGGCAAACAGGATGTTGGGATGCATCATAAGGGGGATCACCTCTAGGAGCAGGAAGTGATTCTGCCACCGTGCAATGGACTGGATTAGACCACACCTTGAGTACTGTGTACAGTACTGGAGACCACACTTGAAGAGGGACATACAGCTCCTGGAGAGGGTACAGAGGAGGGCAACTAAGATGATACAAGGACTAGGGGATTTGATGTATGAGGACAGACTTGAGGAGCTCTGCCTGTTTTCATTATAGGAAAGGAGAAACAGGGAGGACATGATTGAGGTCTTCAAGTACCTCAAGGGAATAAATAGGGTAAACATGAGGGGATCTTTAGGCTAAAGCAGGGAGGTATCACCAGAGGGCATGGTTTGAAGTTGGAAGGTGGAAGGGTGAGGGAGAAGAGGAGGAGGTTTTCACTGAATTTTTGACTGGGTGACTAGGGAGGTGGATCAGGGGAGGGAGGTGGACATGGCCTATCTGGACTTCAGCAAGGCCTTTGACACTGTGCCACATAGAAGACTATTGCACAAACTGGGGAATATGGGTGTGGGCAGGACAGTAGTGCGGTGGGTAGGTAACTGGCTGGGCAGCAGGACACAGAGGGCGGTGGTAATGGCTGTCACTCTACAGAGGGAAGAGTGACCAGTGGGACCACAGGGATCAGTGCTGGGACCGTACTATTCAATATCTTCATCAGTGACATTGCACAGGACCCTAGAAGGCAGAATTTCACTGTTCGCTGATGACACAAAGCTCTGTAACAGAGTAGACACACCAGAGAGTGTAGACAGAATGAGAAGGACCTGCAGAAACTTGAAGAATGGTCAGGGTTTGGCAGTTGAAATTCAATGCAAGGAAGTGCAAGATAATGCATATGGGGCACAAAAACCCTGGCACAATATATCAGTTGGGGGGTGAGGATATAGCATGCACCAAGCAGGAAAGGGATCTTGGAGTTATCATCTCTGATGACCTCAAGGCAGGGAAACAGTGTGACAAGGCAGCAGGTAAAGCAAATAGGATGCTGGGATGCATAGGCAGGGGCATCACCAGCAGGAAAAGGGAGGTCATAATTCCACTATACAAGATACTAGTGAGGCCGCACCTGGAGTACACTGTGCAGTTCTGGAGACCTTACCTACGTAAGGACATAGACAGGGTAGAGAAGGTTCAGAGGAGGGCAACAAAGATGGTGCATGGATTGCATCACAAGTCCTATGAGGACAGGTTGAAGGCACTGAACATGTACTCCCTGGAGGAGAGGAGGGAGAGAGGGGATATGATAGAGACATACAAGTATCTTACAGGGAGGAACAGGGTGCAGGAATGCACTATTTTTAAGCGAGAAAGATCTTCCAGGACTAGAGGGCATGGGATGAAGTTGAGGGAGGACGATTCAGAGGAAACGGAGGAAGAATTTCTTCACAGAACGGTGGTGGACAAGTGGAACACCCTGCCAGAGGAAGTGGTGGGGGCTGAAACAATCACGGGATTTAAGAATGCATGGGATAGACATAAAGGAATTCTGGAGGTCAGGGATAAGGGGCAACAGACTTCCTTGAAAACATAAACTGAACTTACAAACTTAAATGGGCAGACTGGGTGGGCCATAGGCCCTTATCTGCCAACACTGTCTATGTATCTATGTAAGGTGGTGGACCCTTGGAATGCGCTGCCTTGTGAGCTGGTTCATAGATCCACAGTGGAGGGCTTCAAGAGAGGGTGGGACAGACACAGAAAGCAGATGTATCAGATGATTGCCTGGCCCGGGGGGGTGGGGATGGATGATAGGGGTTTCTGGAACACAAGGGGGGGCCTCGGCACAGCAACTAGGGATCTGATGCTTCGAGCAGACTCAATAGACCGTAAGGCCTAATCTGCTGGCAATTAGTATGTTAGTATGACGACACAATGGAGAAAGAATTTCCCAGTGGTCAGACTTCAGACATCAATGACTGTGAGGGCAGTTTTCTTTATGAGGATGATGACATGGTTAATGTTGGCAGGTTTTAACTACAGTATTTAAAAGGTGGTGCGCCCCCCCTCCGGATCACCGCCATCGGGACTGATGTTATCCAAGTCTGCCACCATGAGTCTGTCTGCCCCCCCAGACCAGCTTCACCACCACTGGGACTGATGTTATCCACTGCCACCACTACCACCATGAGTCTGTCTGCCCCTCCGGACCACCACCACCACCACCACCGGGACTGATGTTATATAAGTCTGCTACCATGAGTCTGTCTGCCCCCGGACCACCACCACCACCAGAACTGATGTTATCCAAGTCGTCACCACCACCAGGACTGATGTTATCCAAGTCTACCACCATGAGTCTGTCTGCCCTCTGGACCACCACCACCACCACCACCGGGACTGATGTTATCCAAGTCTGCCACCATGAGTCTGTCTGCCCTCTGACCACCACCACCACCACCACCACCGGACTGATATTATCCAAGTCTGCCACCATGAGTCTGTCTGCCTCTTTGACCACCACCACCACTGGGACTGATGTTATCAAGTCTGCCACCATGAGTTTGTCTGCCCCCAGACCACCTTCACCACCACTGGGACTGATGTTATCCACTGCCACCACTACCACCATGAGTCTGTCTGCCTCCCAGACCACCACCACCACTGGGACTGATGTTATCCAAGTCTGCTACCATGAGTCTGTCTGCCCCGGACCACCACCATCCCCAGGACTGATGTTATTCAAGTCTGCCACCATGAGTCTGTCTGCCCCCCAGGCCACCACCACCACTGGGACTGATGTTATCCAAGTCTGCCACCATGAGTCTGTCTGCCCCCCGGACCACCTTCACCACCACCAGGACTGATGTTAACCACTGCCACCATGAGTCTGTCTGCACCCGGACCACCACCACCACTGGGACTGATGTTATCCAAGTCTGCCACCATGAGTCTGTCTGCCTCCCGACCACCACCACCGAACTGATGTTATCCAAGTCTGCTGCCACCATGAGTCTGTCTGCCCCCCATGGACCACCACCACCAGCTTCTAATATTTAAACCATAAAGTGGGTATGTGTACTCATGTTTGTGTTGCTGCTTCACTTCCTTAAGTTGTATGTTTTGTTTTCTGTAGCTTTCAGAGCCAAAATGGTAAACACATACAGTACACTTCTTTGTTTCTTTTACAGGGTAACAAAAAAGGCTCCATAGCTAATACTGTTGGGAATGATGCTGTAGCTGTACCATACAGAGAGGAACCGATGTAATAGCCATGTGAAATCCATTCTGGTAAGTATGAAGATTTTATTTCATCAGTTTCATTGTTTTGTAAAGACTGCAGCAAATATTGCACACAACAGGTTATGTTAGTTGACAAGATGTGTCTTTGAAATGTAACTTGACTTTAGGGATTGAGATTTGAGAACCAGGGAGGGACACATAACAATTAAGTTGTAAGAAGTCATTCATTTATTTTTTTAGGAAACTTCCAGATGCTTTGTTGTTCTGACAAAGTGGCCTTATCCAAACAAGTTCTTCAACATCCAGCCCCCCCCCCCACCAAGGGCTGGGGCACACATGCAACATGCAGAAGTTGTTTCATTAGATGACCATGACCATCACACCAGACTCGAAAAGGATGCAGATGAAATCTGTGAAGAAGTAAGAAAATAAGTAACCATTACAGACAAACCTGCAAATATGCTTCCCCCACCCAAAAAAAAAAAAATACTTACCTTCATATGCTTGACAGTTATCCATTGCAAATTTCTATGCATAAAGTTCTAATTGAGCACTGGAATGTGCACACCAACAGTATCTGTGACCTGTAATACAGAACAATACCATGAGTAGATGTCCATGTCAACCCCGTCACCTATAAACTACAGAAATATATATCTATATATATCAACTCACCAAGGCTACTATTAGTGTACAGACAAAGGGCACCCTTCCATCCAGTTGAAATGATCACGCTGAATTTCTAATCGCAGCACACATTGGACCAGCAACAGTTCTCTCACGGTCATCATTTTAGGGCACTGTGCGCATGAGTGATCATGGAATTAATTCTGAGGTACTTTGTCTATGCTGAAACAGTCTCATTCACTTCATTACCACTTGTCAATTTTCTGCACACAAGGAGGATGCATTATGGGCCTGCAGAAAAAATCTGGGGACTCTGTGCCACTTTTATGTGCGTGTCTGAGTGCACCATTAATTTTGGGGGACTTTGTATGTGCTGAAACAGTCTCATTTCACTTTGTTACCACTTGTCAGTTTTCTGCACACAAGGAGGATGCATTCTGGGACTGCAAAAAAAATCTGGGGACTCTGTGCCATTTTTGTGTGTTCTGTAATTGTTGCTGTGAGCTCATGATGTCATACTGACATTTTTACAATTAAAGCAGCATTGCAAGAATGTCCTCATAGTTCTGAACTGTACTTTTTTATGCTACTTTACACTGCCACAGCCACCACTACTTACCTCCGAGTCGTGACTTGCAAGATATGATTCTTTTCACAATTTATGTCTGCTTTACTTACTTGACTACTTTTTTCATGTATGAAAAAAAAATGAGCACATCTTCCAATATTGTTCGGACCAGCTTTGTATTTATTTGCCTCTGCTTTTCAATAACTATTGTTCCGTGGTGTCATAAAACACTGCCTGATGCATAACTGTTAATTAACAACACAAGTTTATATATAACAACTACTTGATGTGATGCAGAAAAGCAGAGGAAAACAATGACAAAGACCTGGTCAGGTAAAAAGGAATGCTCCTTTCATTATTTCACACATGAAAAAGGTAGTACAGCAGACTCAACTACTTCAAATTATTGTATCATTCCAGTCAGTCAGGATGTAAGTAAAGGAAGTTGTAACATAGCATTAAAAATATAGGTCAGAGTTATCAACAGATTGTTGTGCTGTTGCTTTACAGACATTCACCACATTACATACTGTAGTTATGGTGATGCACGTGAACTAATATGTAGGGTCATTACTACCATTTTCTTGCTCCACAGAGTGCAATATATTTCTGTGAAATCACCTATACTTTATTACAGTGAGTCACATGATGGAGAAATTACCAATCAGAAAAGCCACCCACATTCTGCCACCTTTCTCAGCAAGGTTAGGATGTGATGCCAGGGGGAGTGCAGGTTCATGCTCCACTATAGTGAATGTCCGGCAGCTATCCCAACCAATGTTTCCTTATGTTATAAGGCTCACTTTGTGGTGAAATGTGGGATGTTTCCACTAACAAGACTCTTCTTACTAGAAATGTGGCCACACATTTCACCACAAACTGACCATTATAACATAAAGAAACCTTCATAAACCTGCTGGACAATCAGATATTCACTGTAAGGAGCACACACACACAATCTCCCTGCCATT
The DNA here is from genome assembly GCA_016271365.2 of Neoceratodus forsteri. Lineage (NCBI taxonomy): Eukaryota > Metazoa > Chordata > Ceratodontiformes > Ceratodontidae > Neoceratodus > Neoceratodus forsteri. The sequence goes on along the minus strand of CM028131.1, from coordinate 167,980,750 downwards.
ATGTCCTAACATTGCTGAGAAGGGAGGCAGAATGTGGGCAGATTTTCAGAATGGGAATTCCTCTGTCTCGTGACACACTGTAATGAAATTATGACTGGTTTTCACAAAAATGTATTGCACTATGTGGTGCAAGAAAGATTACCCTGGAAGGGAAAATGTGTATGATTAAACAATAAACAAAAACACACAAAAAGTATGACACAGTACTGGGGCAGGGTCAGGGGTGAGGGTGGGTGTGGGGGGCAGAAAACAATCCCTGACTTACTATGGCCATGGGATGCTGTGGTGGTCCAGCAGCAGGTGCATCATTGAAAGTATTTGCTGCTGCTGTGCTTCCACTCTGTTAACCTGCTGCTCCAAAGCACTGAAACACTCATTATTTTCCTCGAGTGCTGCCCACACCAGGCCAAGGTCAGACTGGCTTGCAGGGACTGTGGCGGGGTCCACTGCAGTGGGTATCCAGGTAGTGGGACTGGTGGTGGACAGGGTGTTGCTGGTGGATGAGGTGGCGGTGGTGGTGGTGGTGGTGGTGGAGCAGCTGATGTAGTAGCCCTCCTCCTCCTCCTCCTGCTGCGGTGGTGACTGCTGTGAGGCACATCTCCCAACACAGCAGCACCCTCGGCCACTACCATGGAAGGGCCAGCAGGTGGATACCAGACCCCTTCCTTGGCAGCCTGCCACTCTGCCCTATGGTGGCTCAGCATGTTGGTGTGCTGACCACCAGTCCCCAAATGTGTCCCAGGGGGGCCACGGTGCACCAGCACACCACACACACTGCACTCCACCACTGTGCTGTCTCCCCACACAATTAAAAAACTCCCACACTGGGGAGCTGTGGGGGGACCAGACACAGTCCTCACTTGTCAGGCACGAGTCCCACCACCACCTACAATTGCCGGGGCCACCTCCTGTGGCTGTGGAGGTGGTGGAGGGGGTGCTGCTGGAGCCCCAACAGCTGCTGCTAGTGGTGGTGGTGGTGGTAGTGGTGGAGAAAGTGGACGTGCAGCAGCCACCAGTGGCACTGGTGCTACTGCTCCTGTTGCTTCAGCAGGGGAAGCAACACCAGCCAGGACATGACTGCCCTGCCCCCCATGGGTCCACACTCCTCCCTTCCTAACTCACCCATGGGCCAGCGACTCGCCTTCTACTGTGTTACCTCCATCCTTCTGAGTCCACGGGACGACACGCACACACAGACAGTGAACACACACAAACACACACACACAGTCAGTCACACATGCAAAACAAAACAAAACTCATACAAAAAAATTAACTAACTAAAAAACACTAAGACAATACAAAACCTAAATAAAATAGCTTTTAAAAAAGCTGTTAGTTTGTTCTGGGTTCCGGCAATAAAAAGAAACAAAAGCCAAGCAAACTCCTCTCCTCTCACAATTTTGCTTTCTCCCTCTACAAATGCAAAGGAGAAAGTGAAACTGCTTCTCTGACTCACTTCCTTCCTGCCTGGCTAAAGCATGTGACTTACAGTACTGCAAGTCATGTGATGTGCCTATTTTCTTCTCACTCTGCCTTACTTCGCATTAAGGCATAATGAGAAACATAAAGTGGTAACAATAATGCGAGTGAGCACTTCACAGGGCCCACTTCATGTTGTGCTCCACTGACGTGAAGTGCTCACTCGGCAGATTAATATTTCGCTTCATCTCTACTTATTTATCCCTTTCAAGTACTTGAAGATCCCAATTATGTCCCTCTCCCTCGCCTGTTTTCCAGGGAGCATGTTCAGTGCCCTCAACCGTTCCTCATATGCCTTACCCAGCTGATGCACTACCATCTTTGTAGCCCTCCTCTGGACCTTCTCCAGCAGGTTAATGTCCTTTGAGGTGTGGCACCAGTACTGAACTCCATACTTTAGATGCAGCCTTACCAGTGACCTGTACAAGGGCTGTATAACCTCCTCTTTCCTACTACTGATCCCCTAGATATGCATCCCAGTATCTTGTTTGCCTTTGCTGCTGCTTTCTTGCACTGCGTGGAGTGCTTCAGGTCACTAGTGATCATCCCTCCCAGGTCCTTCTCCTCCTCTGATGCAGATACTTGGACTCCACCCAGGTAGTACTCTGTCCTGGGATTCTTGGCTCAATATGCATAACTTTGCATTTCTTGGCATTGAAGCCAAGCTGCCAGATCCGGACCAACCCCCAGCTTTTCCAGATCATCCTGTAGACCCTGTATCCTTTCAGCTGTGTCCACTCTCCCATAGAGCTTGGTGACATCTGCAAATAGGTACATGTAAGCATTAAGCCATGATGAAGGTGGCATCTAATAGTGGATTAATGCATGGTTGGGAGGGTTGTGGCCTGAGACCACAAGCCGAGAGCATACAATGGCCTAAACATGCATTAATCCCATTAGATGCCACCTTTGGAGTGGCTTAATGTGCTTGTAACATGGTATTTAGGATATCACAGTTTCTATCACTGTATTTGGTATACTGTGAACAACAGAACACACACACACACACACACACACACACACACACACACACACAGTTAGTGGTGTTTTGAAATGTTTTCTGCAGTTTCAGCACATTTAGAGACTGTGATTTACATCGTGATGGTCTCAACAAAAGTGCATTGCTACATATCTATAACGTACTTCACCATTTCTATTTCAGAGATTTGGACATCTACATGGCTATTATTTTGATTCTGTGCGTAGGAGGTCTGCAACATACATTTCCTACTTAGATTTCTCTCCGTCGGACCCTTATTTGCATTTTGCATGGAAAGGCTGTGTGTTGCTGTCACGTACCTCCGATGTGGTCTCCTCCAAGTTCTGCTGCTTCTTTCCCTGGTGCTGGTTGTTGCTATCTGCAAGTGATCTCGTCATTCTTCCCGTGTCCGCAGCTGCTGTACTACACCCATACTTCAACTTCACTGTTCTGTGCACGGTAAATGTGCAGCACTTAAATGGAGAACAGATCTCTCCTTTTTGGTGCTGTGACAGTGTATTTTCCTCTGCACACTTTCAGGGGTGCCTGCATTCTCATGCTGTATGTCACTACTCATTCAGGTTCTGGATGGTCTCGAAGAGGCCTGCTCTCCAGATTGTTGGGTACTCTCTTCAGTGCTGCTTTTTATGTCTGTGGATACTGCTGGTATTTCGGTTTGGAGGCGGCATTACTGCTGGATTAATCCCCACTCCAAACTGTACCAGCTAATCTAATGCATCCAATCCAGCGTGCTCTTTTGACCTTACTTAACTTTGCCATGTTACAATTTGCCCTTAATGCCATCCCCAGTGTCATTGATGAAGACATTGAACAACACCAGCCCTAGCACGAGCCCTGTGGGACTCCACTGGTTATCTCTCTGGTGCCAGATAACTCTCCTCCCACAACCACTGTCTAGGTTCTGTCCTCAGCCAGTTTTCCACCCCTCTGGCCATCTTTTCCCCAACCCTGAGATCCAACAACTTCCTGATCAATTGTTTGTTGGGCACAGAGTCAAAGGCCTTGCTGAAATCAAGATAGAGGATGTCTACCGCTCGGCCCCTGTCTACTGTCATACTACCACAGTCAAAGAAGTCAATCAGATTTGTTTGACATGATCTCACCCCCATGAACCAATGCTGCCTTGAATTCTGGAGACCATGCTCCTCTAGATAATCCATCAACCTTTCCTTTAGTATGATCTCCATGAGCTTGCCCACAATGGAGGTCAGACTGGCTGGTCTGTAATTCATTGGGTCATCCTTGGGACCACTTTTGTGGAGGGGCATTGTATGTGCTGTTCTTCAGTCACACGGTACCATGCCTGACTCTAGTGAACTATTAAATAGGTCTGTTAGTGACCCTGCCAGCTCCTCAGCCAGTTCCTTTAGTACCCTTGGATATACTCTGTCCGGGCCTGGTGATTTGTCCACCTTCAATGCCAGCAGCCTTCCTCACTCTATGATCCTCTATCACTACATCTGTGTTCCCCTCCCCCACTCCTCTTTTCACTCCTGAAGGCACTGGTCCATCCTTCTCCCTGCTGAAGACAGGACAGAAATATTCAATTAATATCTCTGCTTTTCCCCCCATTATCCTCCACCCACCAGGATGCATCTGGAAACAAGCTGTCATAAATAAATATACTACTAATATAGCTTAGTGTGCCTTTCCTGGTCAAAATTAGAAATAAATAAATATTTCCAGAATTGTACCTCTGAATGTATTGCTTTCCTGTGACCCTCCCACTAGGTTACACTGAAATAACCCTTGGCTTAGTCTGCCTTTCCTGGTCATTTATTTTTAACAATTAAATAAATATAACAATAAGCAGCAGTCTATTTTATGGTGAAACTGTTGTTCAGTACATACATAGTTCATTACATTTAGATAATTTTTCTTTGTTTACTACATGATACTCTTTGCACCCATTTTGAGTCTGCATAAGCATTTCTCTGGGTATGAAATAATAATCGGGGATCATGAGTAAATACTGGGGTATGGATTTTCAAAGGGTGGCACAGGGCTTGCATCAAGCCCTGCATCAAACCCATTTATTCCTGAAGCTGTGCCATTGCCTTTTGCTGCATCTGCACCTGATTGTACAGTATCAGGCATAGTCTGGACATTTGTTCCTGCTTTACGGCAGTTTGCACCAAATCACGGGCGCAAGCTCTGTAAAATGGTCCCAGTTATTGACACAAGCTAGACCACAAAAAAGATGGTCTAGCAAGCAACAGTTGCCACAAGGGATAGAAAATCCATTTGGATTGCCACAATCCCAGTGCATCATATCCTTGGCACACCAGAGGTTTGTGGCAATCTCGATCGTTTGAAAATCTGACCCCGTATGTTTGTGTAAGGCTATTATTGGCATATTTAGCTGTATTTGAACACCCATAATTTAACATCACTTTCCTTGTCATTATCAGTAGCTCAGCAGGTAGCACACTCACTTCTTTGAGCAGAAGATTACAAGGTCATGGGTTCTAATCCCACATTATGTGCACGATTTGGTATAAAAGCCATAGCTGACACTGTAGTGCAGTACAGTGGAGGTTCAGTATTACTGAGTGCCTTTCTTCGGATGAGGCATTAAACATAGGTCCTTCTGCCTATCTCTAATCACTGCTCAGGAAGGAGGGATTTAAAATCCCCAAGCTCTTACAGAAGTAGAGAGGAGAATTTGCATCATGTGCAACAGGCCACCTATTAATAAAACAGGTCCATATAATGCACAATTCCGACACAGCACAGGGTGCCTTTTCTGGTCAAAATATTACAAATGCATAATTAAATAATAGGACAGGCATAAATTGTAACAAACAATTTCCTGATCTTATGGTATGATAAGGGCATGAGTGCTAACTTCAGGCCACAAAATGCAAGCTATAACATTGTAAATGGATTTGGAAACACAAATGACCACAGAAATCAACACCAGAGTGCTAATAAAGCATGCATAAGGGATTATATAAATTTTTTTAACATAAACTATTCCTTTAAATAACACTGCTATAAATGTTATAGCTTACAACCTTTATTGTAGTATGCACCTGTTCTTAAATTCAGCATTGCCTATTTCATAGTCCTTGTGAATGCTGAATTTGAAATGATATGACTGATTTAATGTATGACTGTTGACTGTCCTTTCTGTGCATCAGGTAATTGTTTTAGGAAAATAACCAAACTGCAAGTGCCATAACCGGGATTGACCAGCTCTCATTTCATTTATTTATTTCTTTGTTATCCGGGTGGGTGCACGGATCCCAGAGACCATTTTCCGGCCTGACTCAGGCCATTGAGATGGCACATCAGACATGGTACAAGAAGATATTTGGGTAGGTGTAAGTATCTGAGCACACTAGTAGAAACACAATGATTAGTGCAAAATTAGTGCATGAAGTGATAACAGAACATACAATTGAAAGTACACAGTGGTGCTGAGCACTGCAGAATCACAGTAAGACATCCAGTACAGCATCAAATACATTATGCAGATACATATACAGAATACAATAAATCCAGGTAGTAGAACAGGGGCCATCCAGCAGCTCCTGGGTGGGGCAAGGCAGTCAGCTCAGAGCACATGGCTGGCCCTGCAAGAAGAGACATTAACTGGGATTTGAACAGGGGGTGTGATTCCAGTGCCTGTAGAGGGACAGACAGGCTGTTCCATATGATTGGTGCAGCTGAGGAGAAACCCTTCTGTCTCATCCATGTGGTGACATGAGGATGCTCAAGCATAAGGTTAGATAAGTTCTGGAGGCCCTGGTAGTAAGGTTTAGTCTTGTGGGGGTGCATCTTTTCCCTAATAGATTTGTCCACAAAGCAAACAAGGTGGTAGTTGCAACAGGCTGGGGGAGCCACCTGATTGTCTGGTAGAAGGTGCAGTGGTGAGTTGAGTAAGGTGCCATCAGGACAAACTGACAAATGTTGTTGTAGGTTGTGTTCAGCCTGATGAGCCCAGAGTCTGTGGTCTGAGTGTATATGGGAGAACAGATGGACTTCTTTCCAGATCTGAAAGACAACGCATAGGTGTATCCTTTCCCATCTGTTTTTCACATTATCCTGTTTTTGCTGAACTACTGTATTTTGTTTCACCAGCTATAGTTTCTGGATTAATTTTAATGATTCAGTAGATGCTGTTCTTGGAATAATTGCAGTGATTCATCAGGTTCTGCAATTGGACTAACTTCAGTGAGTCACCATGTTCTGCTACTAGATTGATTAAAGTGATTCACCAGATTCTGTGTTTGAGTATTTGACACAGTTCTACTCTTGGATTCATTTTAGTTTTTTTTTCTAGGTCCTGTTATAAGATAAGATACATTTCAACGGTTTTCATTTGTGCTCTTGTATTAAAATCAGTAAGTTACCTGGCCCCATTCTAGATCTCATTTCACTGTTTTCATAGGTGCTGTTCATGAACTAGTGTCAGCATTTTACCGGGTGTAGTTCAAGGATTAATTTCACCAGTTGCTGTTCTTGAAATCATTGTAGCAATACTAGTTTATTTATTTGACTTGCTCCTCCTTGTCTAGTAGCACTTTTACAAAACTACAAAGTAAAAAAATAGATAAATATGCCCTAATAAAGAAAAAACTTCCAGCAAAGTACTAGAGAAAACAGAACAGTCTGACCCTATGATAAAATTACTCTGCCATCATGCAAAATTTCTGATGGTCCAGAGACTTTCACTTGAAGCATGTTCTACAGTATGATCATCAGCAAACTTTAACTGAGTTGATGGTTCTTTCAAGTGTCCCATTTCAAGTACCTTACCATTCTGGCTGGAGCGTAGGGGGTCAAGATGTTGTTGAGATATTGGGGGCCTAGTTCATTCAAAGCCTTATACCATATGTTAATAAACAGAACCTTGTATTAAATGCACCACCTTACTGCAGCCAACCTAGATCTCTGAGCAAGGGAAGTGATATGGTCTGTCTTCTGAGCAGAAGTCAGAGACCTTGCTGCAGAGCTATTGTCTAGCTGCAGGCAATACAATTGACTAAAGCATTTGCCCTATATAGAGCTCATTGCAGTAATCAGTCCGAGGCTAGACAAAGGTCTACCCCAAAGTGTAGAGTGCAGCACCATTAAGAAGGAGGAATAGCCTGATGATTATTACTGCTCATTGCAGTAATCAGTCTGAGGCTAGACAAAGGGGTACCCCAAAGTGCAGAGTGCAGCAGCATTAAGAAGGAGGAATAGCCTGATGATTATTTTCATATGACAGAAACAAACCCATAACCACATATGACACTTCAGATGGAAATGTCAATTGTCTGTCGAGGGCTACTCCCAGGCTGTGAACCTCTCCCTCTTTCAGATGCACGCTGTCAAGGACAGGGAGTCTGAAGCTATTATTCAAAGTTGATAACTGCCTATCAGTCCTCATTTGGAGCAGCTCAGACTTATAGGGGTTGAGCACCAATCAACTGAGGCAAGCCAACCTCTGATTGCCTGATGACATTGTTCAAATGAAACCCCTGATCATACCCCAACAGGAGCAAAAGACAAATACAGCTGTGTAATATATGCAAGGTCCCTTAAAATCTGCAGTTCCACATCTGTGGGAATTTCTGAAAAACTTGCTTCCAGCTGCAGAATACATGCTGTGCTGCACAATTCATTGTTGTTACTGATCTTTCATTAAATGTACAGTTTTACCACAGACTCTCGTTCTCTTCTCCTCTTTGTCTATCCTAAAGCCCCTCCTCTTGCCATGTTAATGGCAACAGGACGGAGGTTAGAGCATTGCTAGAAGAAGATGAGCTCTGCAGATGACACAGCGGCTCTAAGGCCACATAATACACACGATAAGGGGGGCAATAACCCTGAAAAAGGCTGAATTCATGTCATGGGCTAATGTTTAGATGACGACAGACCAGTGCAGTTCTTCCACACTGTGGACAGGCTAATATGGCTGTCCTGCATGCAGTCTGGTGTAGTGTTGACTTGTCCCTAGATATATGTCGCTAGTTTAGTCAATTCTTCCTGGACGGAATGGATGGAATGTCATCAGTTAGCAATGGAATCTCTACAGGAGCCAGCAGTGGCTTAAAGGAAAGGTACTGAAACATTCTAGGGGCTGTGAGTGATATTTAACTAATTTCATCAGAGGAATGTTTGCAGTGATCATGGGTTTGCATCCCACCTTCTGAGACTGGGACCCTAGGATGACACAGCTATTGGCATCCTGCCATGATGTCATGGATCCTTTGCTTGCCAGCGTTATGTGTGGTTCCCTTTCACTGGTTGTTTTCTAGAGGTTTTCTAAAAAAGACTCAGTAGACCATTTCTAAAGAAAAAAAAATGTATGTTGTCTTGTGCACATGCAAGCAACATATTGTGGCAGTAGGAGAGATGCAGAGGTTTGTCAGTTTTGGCAAATGTAGGGCACACTTTAGAATATGCGCCCCTCATTTGACAATTAGCGAGCATGCTAGCAGTGACACAAGTGTTTTTCAATGCCACCGACTTGAAACAATTTCGCTACTGCAATCAGAGCCAAGCTTGTTATGCAGTGGCACCGATGACATGCCTCCACTATGTGCCTTGCGTGGTGTAACATGAAAATAAACGTGGCAGCGGATTCATCGTCTGCCTCTTCCAAGCAGTAGCAAGCTGGCATGTGTAAACCCCCAAGATTGTGTGGCACACTGGGAGCCCACCCCAATGTGCCTCCCTGTATTCAGAAGTCGACCTTGTCTGCATTTTTGTGCCCCTGCCCACCTCCATTGTGAACCACACTAGAAGCCCACCCCAGTGTGGCAAACATCATGCCCCCAAAGTCTTGGGGCAGTTGGGGAGCCCTCCCCAGTGTACCCAACATTGTTTCATACACTTGTAAGGAAAAAAAAACACCCGCGCTGTTGTTTGTTTTGTTTTTTAGACTGTAAAAAATGGTCCCTCAATGTCTCTGGTGACCCGTCCCCAAGCTGCACCCACCCTCTTTTCAGCCCATCTTCCCACACACCGCCTCACCTCATACTTACCTCCAGAGCCTGGCAAGATGACCTTTGGTGAAGCAGGAACAAGTCTGCACTCTTAAAGCTGACCGAGAACTGACGAAATTCTGGTAAACTGTATAATGGCATAAATGGTGGGGTCAACTTAGGTGGATATCTCAGCCATTTTTGTGACTTTTGGCTCCATGTTTTCGACATGGGGTTCTTGGGACTCCAACTAACAAACTCAGTTACTGTCATTTTGTTATTCAGTCCGGAAAGGTGATTTCACAGTCACTGCATGGAATCACCTTTCGGGACTGATTAATGAAACGACAGTGCCACTGTTCATGAGGTGGGTACCCAAAATTCTTTGTTGCAAATTTGGTGAACAAATTCCAAAAAATGACTGTGTTATGAGTGTGCATTGTGCAGTTTCCATGCACACTCGTAACTTTGAGAATTTTTAATATTTTCAGACCAGATTTTCAACATTGCCATTTTTTACACCTCCTTATGAATGGTATAGCTGTCATTTTGCACATCCTGCCCAGAATGTGTTTTCACACATCTGGTGCACAATGCCACGTTCACTGTGGGAAATCAATGTTTGGGACAAATTGAGAAAATGACAGTATCACTGATCATGAGCAGAGGTCTCAAAATGCTTATGTTGAACATTTGGTGAAAAAATTCCTAAAAACGACTGTTACGAGCATGCATTGTGCCGTTTCCATGCCTCTCATAACTTTGATTTATTCTGACTGGCTTCCCTGTCTGGAATCCTACTGGGAGTACTGTACATGCTGTTTGTTGGAGGATAGCTTGGAGGATATTCAATTTGAGATTGTCTCTCTACCTGGAGCTCTCCTTGTGTGTTTTTGAAGGCCGACTGAGATTCCGTGCGCTGCGGCTGGGAGTGCTGCTGACCAGCTGCGGGGTGGATTTCCATGTGTGTCTGCCGGAGCTGGTCAGCAATACCGCGTTGTTTGCTTCCTTAGTCATGGCGTCCTGTCCTGCTGCTTGCCATTTGGATGCAGGACTTTTCTCGGACTGTTTCTGGATCAGGAAGGCCCTTTTGGCTGACTTGGAACTTTTAGGAGAGACCGTGTCCGGACAGAGACCGGAGGGAAGCAGGTTGCCAGAGTGATACCAGTTGGTGGACTTTATAGACCTGTATACATCTGTGGTGATATCTAGCTTTTTGGATTGGGCCAGTGGTGGTGACCTGGAGCGATCGAACTGAGGGTCTATTTGTCCTTTTGCTTCGAGCTGAGTGCTGAGAAGGATCCAAGGAGGTGATAGTGGCGATCTGGCTAGGCCAGGTTAACATGCCCTGAGGATTACTTTGGATTCCTATTGATTGTTGGAGGTTTTGAACATCTGAAAGCACTCTAAAGATGTGATGAACTATTGGGGAATTTAACTTGGAAGTTGATCGGATTATTGTTTGTGGATTTTTGATCTCTGTTGCTGATTAATTCAATAATCCTTTGGAACTAAGTTATTGGGTGAAGTTTTCAACCCCAACACAAACCTACTGGTAGGAGTAGGAGTTCTAAAACAACTTACTATTGCTGCTGAATTGGTGATCCTGATCCTGCGAGGGGCCTGCCTGCTGAAGTCAATAGCTACACGGGGACAGGGCCTTGCTAGCCGGATAACAGGTGGTAGGGCTGTTCGCGCTCTGGGTTTCTTCGGGGGGCCGACTGGTGAGTTGGTCTCGGCAGAAACCCATAGTAGTGGCTGTTAGCTTTGGCAGTGTTAGTTTCCCTCTTGGATTTGTTTGGGGCCCGCTCCTGTATTAACCAAATCACTGTGGAAGTGACATTTTTCCTACAAATTTCTCTGCCTAATTTTGTCTGACTACAAATTCTGTGATGGCAGTGAGAGTGCCATGCTGTTTCAGTCTCCCTCACAGTGAGAGGGTTTGGGGGCTGATTAGCTGTTCATGGACACTGAGAAGTGATATCTCCTTTACAAATCACTTTTGCTTAATATTTGTCTGACTACAAGCTCTGTGAAGGCAGTGAGAGTGCCGTACTGTTTCAGTCTCCATCACAGTGAAAGGGTTTGGGGGCTGATTAACTGTTTATCGACATTAAAGAAGAGACATTATTTTTCGTTTTAATTCTTTGCTTAACTTTATTTTGATTATAATTATAACCTGAAGGCAGTGAGAGTGCATTGGTGGTTGAAATAACAACTATTTGGTGATAACTATCTGGAGAGATGAGAGCACCCAAGATTTAAAAACTGTTTTGGAGAGAACTGTTTGTTTTTATTAATTCTATTTTTATTTTTATTTTTGGGGGTTTTAGTGTGTATATTTTTGTGTGAAGATGTGTTGAGGAGTTATTCAGATGGTCAGGCATTATTCCCCCTCCCAGCTTAGGGACCTCCGCCCTTTTAATTGCCCCCATTGTCCCCAGAGGTATATAGATGTTGTAGGGCTTGAGGGATTGTGAGGAGGAGGAAGGTGGGGGCCCGACCTGGAGGAGGAATGGAAAAGAGCAGACAGATTGGGACAATGAGGACAAGAAAATGCCCTGGGGTGAAATAGGTTCAGGAAAGAGGTTTACCTTGCCTGATTCCCGTACCCAAGGGCTCTGCTTTTAGCAGGCAGGTAACTCAGTCTTCACTGGCAAATCATCCAACTCGGATGGTGTTATGTAATGCCAGGTCCATTAAAAACAAGATTGCTATAATAGCTGATCTTGTCGGATCATCGGACCTGGTGTGCATCACCGAGACCTGGCTGGATGAAAATGCTGGCCCTGTTCTGGCTTCAGCTATACCAGTCGGGTACTCGGTGATACACCGTCTGAGATTGGATCATAGAGGTGGGGGGGGTGGCAATCTGTTTTAGAATGGAACTGAGTCTGATGGAGATAGTAGTGGGAACTAACAAATCTTTTGAATGTATCCTGGGTGAGGGTGTGGGGTACAGGATTCTTCTCATTAACCATCCACCAGGAAATGGGAATGTTTTCCTGCGGGAAGTCACAGACTTCATCATCAACATGACATTGGGATCCTCCAGATGGCTGATCCTGGGGGATTTCAATGCCTGGGTCGATGATGAACTCTCGCAGTTTGGTTCTAACTTCCTCCAGCTAATGAATTAGCTGGGCTTTACACAGGTTATTTCATCCTCTACCTATATAGATGGTCATTCATTGGATTTTGTATTCCTCCTGGGGATGGAGATATCCAATTTGATGGTGGAGCCAGTTGGATGGTCTGACCATCACACCATCGGGTTCAGTTTCCTGACCCCCCCCCCCGGTAGGTCGGTTTCTACAGAGATGGTCCGGTACCACCCTTTGAGGTGTGTTACCCCAGAAGACCTGATGGCGGTGCAGGATCTATCGAGTTTGCCTAGTGAATGCATGGATCCTGGGGACCTGGTTCTTGCCTATAATAAGGCCATAGTAGGGGCCCTAGATTCCATTGCTTCTGAACATGTTCGACCCCTCATCCTTCGCCCAAAGTCTCTTTGGTTCGATGAGACCTTGAGGGAGTTCAGGAGAGTGGGAAGAAGGCTTGAGAGATGTTGGCGGAAATCGGGTCTGGAGTGTGACAGGCTTAATTTGATGGACCACTATCATGTCTATCAATCAGCAATTACCTGTAGGCAGAATTCCTGTCCATGGAAATTGCTGCTGCACAGAATCGACCAGCCCAGCTCTTTCGGACTGTGGACAGACTGTGCAATCTACTCTGTCTTCAGCCCGAGAGAGCATTTTCACAGGAACGCTGTGAGGAGTTTGCTCGATTCTTTGCACATAAGGTTGCCACAATCAGGTCTGATCTCCTTTTAACTCTCTCAAATGGGAGTTGTAGTGGTTGGCAGGAGATGTCAGACACCCAGTTTGTGTGGTCTGATTTTGACCGACCCACAATCAGTGACATAGTGATGATCGTCCAATCACTGCGACCGACCAACTGTAGTTTGGATCCGGGCCCCACCTGCCTCTTAGTAGGATGTGTGGACAACATCGGCCCAATCCTTGCTGAGATAATCTGGTTGTCATTGGAGAAGGGGATCTTTCCTAACCTCTTGAAGGAAACCGTGATTAGGCCCCTTCTAAAAAAAACCTCCTTAGACCCGGAATGTCTGGCCAACTACAGGCCTGTCTCTAACCTACCTTTTGTAGGCAAGGTTATTGAGAAGGTGGTTGCGTTGCAGTTGTATGATCATTTGACCAGCCATAATGTCTGTGATTCTCTCCAGTCAGGATTTAGGAAAAGACATAGTACCGAGACAGCCCTTGTTAGAGTACTAAATGACCTCCTAATAGTGAGAGATCGAAAGACTCATTCCATCTTGGTCCTTCTTGATCTCTCTGCAGCATTTGATACCATTAATCATGGGGTTCTTTTGGAGCACCTGCGGGTTATCTGTGGGCTATCTGGTTTAGTCCTCAGTTGGTTTCGATCATTCCTCGAGGGTAGGACTCAGAGGGTGGTGTCTGGGATTTGTTCCTCGACACCACTCCCCCTATTGTCTGGGGTGCCGCAGGGCTCTATCTTAGCACCCATGTTATTTGCGGTATATATGCTGCCATTGGGAGTGATCATTAGGTGGTACGGCTTCAGTTTTTACTGCTATGCAGATGATACTCAGCTGTACATGTCCTTTGTGCCTGGCCAGGGTGATGCTGTCTCGGTCTTTAATAACTGTCTTACCGAAATTCAGGACTGGATGACTGTGAGCTATTTGCGGTTAAACCCTGAAAAAACTGAGGTGTTGTTGGTGGACCCAGGCCATCGAGGGGTAGGTTCGTTGACTGGGTCACCCTGAGGTCTTTGGCATGGGGGGGACCCAGCTGACGACCTCAGACCAGGTGCAGAACTTGGGCATTATATTTGATGACTGTCTGACCCTCAAACATCAGGTGTTAGCTGTTGTCAAAACCTCATTTTACCATCTGAGGAATATAGCCGAGTGAAGCATCTGATTCCGTTGATGACCTTCCAACATTGGTCCATGCCTTCGTTACCTCCCGGCAGCGGACTATTAGCGCCTACTTCACCTATAGAGACACCGGTGGATATTCGCCATTTGCAGCTGGTGCAGAATGCAGTGGCCAGGCTTTTGACTGGTACGCCAAGGGCCAGTCATATAACGCCTGTCCTCCGTGGACTGCACTGGCTGCCAATTCAATGGCGAATCACCTTCATGGTCGGTCTGCTGACCTATAAGGCCCTACACAATCAGGGACCTAGTTACCTGAAAGATCTTCTTTGCTCTTACTGTTCTTCCTGTTGGCTCCAATTCACCGATGAGGGATTGCTAGAGATTCCTAGGGTTCACTTAAAGACATCAGGGGCAAGATCATTTAGTTTCATGGCTCCAACCCTGTGGAATTCTCTACCTCATCAGGTGAAAGAATGCCTGACTGTCCAAAGCTTTAAATCAGCTTTGAAGACATATCTGTTTAACCTTGAATATCCGGATTTTTAAATATATTTATGGATTGTTTTTAGGAATTTAAGATTTATGTATTGATTTGTTGTAAAAGCGCCTTGGTTTTGGAAAGGCGCTTTTTAGAAATAAAGCATTCATTCATTCATTCATTCATTGAGACTTTTTAATATTTTTTAACTCCAGATTTTCAACATTACCATTTTTACACCTCCTTATGAACAGTACAGCTGTCATTTTTTCATATCCTGTCCAAAATGTATTTTTGTACATCTGGCACACAATGGTACCATCGCTGTGGGAAATCAACGTTTGGGACAGATTAAGAAAAATGCCTATGTAGAAAATCTGGTGAAAAATTTCCCCAAAATTATTTATGTTATGAGCGTGTGTTGTGCAGTTTCCACATACGCTAGTAACTTTGAGATTTTTTCAATATTTTCACTCCAGATTTTCAACATTGCCATTTCTTTATACCTCCTTATGAATGGTGCAGCTGTCATGTTCATCAGCGGGGGTCCCAAAATGCCTATGTTGAAAATTTAGTTAAAAAAATCCTCAAAATAATTGTGTTACCAGTGTCTGTTGCCCCGTTTATACACGCATTTATGACTTCTCCACTTTTCCACATTTTCACTCAAGATTTTCAACATTACCATTTTTTAACACCTCTTCATGAACAGTACAGTTCTGCACAACAGAACTGATTACCTGAAAGAACTCCTGATCCATTACCACCCTGTGAGATCGCTCTGCTCAGCCGATGAGGGGTTGCTAGAGATTCCAAGGGTGACCTTAAAATCTGCTGGGGCTCGTGCCTTTATGTTTGCAGCCCCTTCCCTTTGGAATTCTCTACCCCATCGGATTAGGGAGTGCATGACTGTGGGGAGTTTTAAACATGCTTTGAAATCTTTCCTTTGGGAAAAAGCCTATGGCTGTATTGTTTACTGATCTGACTCTGTTTTAGTTTTATGATGTTGACTTTATTGTATTTTATTATCTTATTGTATTGCACCTTGATGCCTGAAAGGCACACAAAAAATAAAGTATTATTATTATTATTACAACTGTCATTTTTAACATCCTGCCCAAAATGTGTTTTTGTATCAGTGGCGCCAAATGGCACAGTAGCTGTGCAAAATCTCCTTTCGGCTATTGAACTGATAATGCCACTGTTCATGAGGTGGGGTCACAAAAAGCCCATGTTAAAAATTTGGAGTGAAAATAACCAACAAAAGCATGGGGCATTAGGGTTTCCAACTGTAACGCCCCACCATGTAGAGACTGACAGGCGTCAAGGGTGTCATTTGGGATTTTCAGCTGTAATGCTCATGCCATTCCATCCCCAGCCTGCACCCACTGACAGGCATCAAGGTGTGCCTTGGACTCTTCAGCCCCAAAGTTCACCCTGTTTTCCTATAGTGCACCCTTCTCAGAGTATTTCCTTATGGCATGCGGTGAGCATAAAGACCGTAGACTCTAAGGCACACTGTGACACGCATTAGTGTCTGTAGGGTAGGGTGAGGTGAAATGGTGTGAGCATTATGGCCAATGACCCAAAGGCACATCCCAGTGCCTGTCAGTCTCTGCAGGGTGGAGGTGGGATTGTCACCAGTTCAATACTTCACTGCTAATCCTATTATGTATCTCTCTAACTTCTGCACTATTAATGCCAATGCCAACAAGAGAACATTCGGCATTGATAAATTCTTGTTTTGTTTTGATTCCTAATGTGTTTGTGACTGCAGACTTGTCTTAAAACTTCCCTTTCTGGGGAAGGATACTGAGAAGGCAGTGGTGATGCAGCTTGAAGCTCACATCAAGAAGTATGGCATCTTCTGTATGAGCCATTCCAGTCAAGTTTCTGACCTCATCATAATGCAGAGACAGAGGTCGTCAAGGTGTTTTATGATCTGCTCCTGACAAGGAACACAGAAAGGAATCTGTTGTTCTTCTTCTTGATCTCCTCTTAGTGCTTGTCAGAATGAATCATGGGGTTTTGATGGAGTGCCTTAATTAAGCAATATGGCACAACAGGATGTGGGTTATTGAGGATTTACCCATGCCTTTTGTGGTGTGTCATGAGGTGCAGTCAAATGCCTTAACCACACAAGAAGTGGATAAATCACCCGATAACTCACACCCTATAATGCCATGTTGCGATTATACAATGGTTGATGTGTAAAATAAATTTAAAATGTGTTTAATTATGTTTTTTATAAATGCCATTCCTCAGCCGTGGGTTATGCAGGATTTACCCATGGTCATGTTTTAACCAATGAGGTTACAGGATTTTCACACACCATTGTAAAAAGAATATGAAGACTCCACAGGACAGCATTGGCATGCTTTGAGTTGTTATCTGCAGATTGCAGTGGGTTGTGATGAGTTTTTTTTTTATTGTAGCCAGCTGCAGTTAGCTGTGGTGTTCCTGAGGAGTTAGTTATTTCCTTCGTGTTATTTGTAGTGCATGTGCTGCCACTGGAGTGGGTCATCAAGTAACACAGCATCAATTTTCCATGCTGGGTAAATAACACTCTGTTGTACCTGTCCTGTACACCTAACAAGCAGGGTGGCCTTGGTGCTAAAACATTGTCTGTAGGTGATTGTGGACTAAATTGCCTGTTATTTGCTGAGCCTTAATACATAGAAAGTGTCGGCAGATAAGGGCCTTTGGCCCTCCCCCAGTCTGCCCATTTGATCTTGTAAGTTCAGTTTATGTTTTCTTAGAAGTCTGTTGCCCCTTACCCCTGACCTCCAGAATTCCTTTATGTCTATCCCAATCATTCTTAAATCCCATGATTGTTTCAGCCCCCCACCACTTCCTCTGGCAGGGTGTTCCACTTGTCCACCACCTGTTCTGTGAAGAAATTCTTCCTCACGTTTCCTCTGAATCGTCCTTCCTCCAGTATTGCTACTGGTGAAACCAGATCCTCATGAGTTAGCAGCCCGACAGGATGCCATAATGTGTCAATCATTAAATGACACAATCTGCTCCCAGGATGCATCTGGAAACAAACCTCAGCTTAGTGTGCTTTCCTGGCCAAAAATTGTAAAAAAAAAAGACAAAAAAAAAACAAAGGTTCCTGGGGATGGGATAAAACATATTTGACCCACTGTGAACTCTACACTGACACTTGAATATAAAGTATTGGCTGTAGTCCACAGCAACTTTGCAATATTTCCCATATTAAACCATATGTGATGCAAGAATATCTGGCAACCCTGACAAACACACTTGTGACTTTGAGACTCAACTACTGTAATGGTCTATACTTGGGGCTATCAGGGAGATTGGTGGGCCATCTGCAACTAGTGCTGAATGGTGCAGCCTGATTGAGCTCGAGATCATCATATGTGGATTTATGTTTCACTGGTGCTGCAGCATCTGCACTGGCTACCAGTTAAGTGTCACACAACTGTTAAGACTGCTTTTTTAACATACAGTAGCTTGGCAGAAGACACCAGGAGAAAGGACTGCTTTGTGACTGGACATCTCTGTTGGGACTAAAGAAGTTGAACTCTTGTACTTGAAACTTTAATTTAGGTTAAAAAAAACTAACAAACAAAACAAAAAGAAGTGTGTGTTTGTCTGAATTAACTGAACTGAATGGTTATCTGAACAGTTATCTAGGTGTAACTCTCAGGTGATTGAAAGGACTTGATAGCTGATAGGTTGAAATTACTTGTAGAAAGATCTAGTAAGTAGGGGGAGTGGCTTAGCTAGAAGGAAGCTACATTTAAAGACTATCTTAGAAAGATTTTGCTAGTAGCTTGGCAGAAGACACCAGGAGAAAGGACTGCTGTGTGGCTGGACTTCTCTACTGGGACTAAAGAAGTAGAACTCTTGTACTTGGAACTTTAATTTGGGGTAAAAAACTAAAAAACAAAAAAAGTGTGTGTTTGTCTGAGTTAACTGAACTGAATGGTTATCTGAACAGTTATCTAGGTGTAAATCTCAGGTGATTGAAAGGACTTGATAGCTGTGAGGTTTAAATTACTTGTAGAAAGATCTAGTAAGTAGGGGGAGTGGCTTAGCTAGAAGGAAGCTCCATTTAAAGACTGCCTTAGAAAGATTTTGCTAGTAGCTTGGCAGAAGACACCAGTAGAAAGGACTACTGTGTGACTGGACTTCTCTACTGGGACTATATTACCCTCCTTCCCACCCAAAGCTAGTTCTACTTTTATAGGCACAGAATTTGACTGACAACAGGAACTTCCTGTTTGGGAGCAGGAAGTGAGTAATCACAGAACCACCAAAGACCGACCATCCTAGAAGGGCAAGAATAGCTCTCCATCCCCCTCTAGCTGCTGGAGGTCTGCCTCTGAGCAAGTAAGGGGCCTACTGAGAAATATAGGATATTCTTGTCTCAGAACAGGACAATAAGGAGCTTAAAGGGCACACAGGCAGAAAGTAAGGAGAGAGAGAAAAAAAACAGAGGAAAGAGTAAGGATTTCAAACAGTTGAGGGGCCAGAAATAAGACATGATGGGAGTGGTGCAGTGCAGTGGCTGTGGAGCAGCAGTCTTCCAGGAGACGTTTTGGAGAATGCGGTGTTGTCCCATCTGCAGGCACCTCTCTGGGCTGAGGGAGGAGGTTGCTCATCTCCAAGCTGAGACGGCCAGGATTTGTGGGACCTCCTCTTCCATCCAGGGACCACCAGTGCCACTGCTATTGCCCCAGAGGTTGTCAAGAAAGAGGAGCAGTTGGACCACAGTGGGCTCAGGGAGGGTGCGGGTGGTGGAACAGAGGTGCATCCCTCCAGTTGTACATTTCACAATTCCTATGCCATTCTGGCAAAGTGTGGTTCCTCTAGGAGGCACCGCAGTGGAGACCAAGGAGGATGCTGGGAACCTCCACAAAGGAGACCCACAGGAGGGTGGCAGGGGACCCTGCAGGAGAAGAAATAACTCCTGGTGGGGACTCCATTGTTAGGAAGGTAGAACTGGGGAGGAAGGAGAGAGAGGTAAGGTGCCTGTCTGGCACCATGGCTTGGAGGGACAGGGAGCAAATCCTCAGGATTGCTGGAGCAGCTGCACAGGGGAAGGAGCTGGATGTCATTGTCCACTTAGGGACAAATGACATGGCTAAGAAAGGGATTAGAGAAGTGCAGGAAGAGTTTGTGGAATTGGGAGGGCCTCAGACAAGTAGCACACATGGTAACCTTCTCGGAGGTGCTGCCCATCTATGGCGTAGGAGAGGCTAGGGTGTTCCACACCATGGGATTCAATCAGTGGTTGAAAACTGGTGTGGAGAACAAGATTTGGCTTCACTGGGGACTGGGGTCCACCTGGAGTGATGCAAGCCTATACTGGCATGATGGGCTGCATCTGTCAGGAGGGGGACCAGGATCCTATGTGATAGGTTTAAATGCTTCATTGGCTGCATTTAAACTAGCCAAGGGGGAGGCACTGGAAAGGAGATGGGAAATCCCAGCCCCCCCAAAAAAATCATGGTAGTAAGTGCAGTAAACACCAACACAGAGGTGTTGATAGGAAGAAGGGCAGGGGTAAATGGAGAAAGTGACAAAGGTAAGAAGGACAGGGATGGGGCAAAAAGGAGTAAGGCCATTAGGAAATGGAGGGTAATGAGTACCAATACCCGTAGTCTGGGCAACAAGCTCCCTGAGCTGGTGGCCTTGATGGAAGAGGATGCCTAGATATTGTAGCAGTCACAGAAACATGGTATACAGAGAACAATGACTGGGATGTTAACATACCATGGTATATAACCTACAGGAGAGAGAGGCAGGGGAGAAGAGGGGGAGGAGTAGCCCTCTATGTAAAGGAAGAGATAAAAGCAATTGAACAAAAGAGTAAACAGGGAGGAGATGAGGCACTGTGGGTCACCTTGGAGACTGGAAAGGGCACCACAATCCACACAGGGGTTGTGTACAGACCCCAATGTCAGGGGGAGGGAATGGACAAGGATATGATGGAAGGTATTCTTAGAATGGCATAGAAAGGGGAGATACTGTTGATGGGAGACCTGAACATGCCAAATGTTAACTGAAGCACATTTGCTGCAGCCACATCCAAGAGCAGGGCCATTCTTGATGCCCTACAGGTGGCAGGCCTCAGACAGCTAGTTTCAGAACCCACTCATGAGGGAGCAATCTTAGACCTCATACTCTCAAACGGGGGCAGTGAGAGGATCTCAGATCTAGAAGTGGGTTGCCATCTGGGAACAAGTGACCATCAAAGAGTGTGGTTCATGTTAAACTCAGCTACAGAGTCAAGTCAAACAGAAGTGAGGGTACTGGACTTCAGGAGGGCTGACTTTGGTAAGATGGGAGAGTGCCTCAGAAAAGCACTTGCAAACAGGCTAGAAGGAGGTGTGGAGCAACAATGGGGAATCATCAAAACTGCCATCACAGAGGCAACAAGCCTTTGTTTGAAGCAAATAAACAAATCAAATGAAAGAAAAAGCCACTATGGTTCTCAAAAGAGGTGGCTGTGAAAGTCAGGAAGAAAAGATAGCATTCGAAGTATAAGGAAACACAGAAGGAGCAGGACAGACAGCTGTACCAGTTAAGGCAGAAGGAAGCAGGAGGAAGTCAGAATAGCAAAGGCCCAAACTGAGGAAAAGATAGCCAACTCGGTTAAGAAGGGGAATAAAACCTTTATAGGTACATCAACGAGCGTAGAAAGACAAAGGGAGGATAGTGAGGCAGAATAGAATGAACGGTGGGTGGGTGGGCACAGGGGACAGGAAAAAGCAGGGATACTGAACGAATATTTCTGCTCATTATTCACAAAAGAGGAGGAAGTGCCTAATCCAATTAACAGAAGCACTCTTGATGGGGGGTCAATCCCAGTCCTTTCACAAAAGAAAGGGTTCTGCAGGAACTCCTAAAACTGAAGGTGGACAAAGCAATGGGGCCTGATGGAATTCACCCAGAATTCTAAAAGAATTAAGGGGGGAACTAATAAAACCACTGGCTACTCTTTTTAATAAATCATGGGAGGATGGTGTGGTACCGAGGACTGGAGGAAGGCGGATATGATTCCCCTTCACAAAGTGGGACCAAGACTGAGGCAGGAAACTACAGACCTGTCAGTCTGACCTCTGTGGTGGGAAAGTGATGGAGTCACTTCTGAAGGAAAGAATAGTTGAGTACCTAGAGGCCAGTGGGGCACAGGACCCAAGGCAGCATGGGTTCTAGCAGGGAAGGTCATGTCAGATGAATCTAATAGATTTCTTTGACTGGGTGACCAAAGTAGTAGACCAGGGAGGGCTGTGGACATGGCCTAGCTAGACTTTAGCAAGGCATTTGACACAGTCCCACACAAAAGATTAATAGCCAAATTAACCAGCCTGGGAGTGCGTCCCAGGGTGGTAGCCAGGGTAAAACATTGGCTGGACAACAGGACACAGAAAGTAATTGTAAATGGAGTCCACTCTGAAGAAAGAGGGGTTACTAGTCGGGTACCGCAGGGTTCAATATTGGGTCCAGTCCTTTTTAATGTCTTCATCAGTGTCATTGCAGAGGGACTGGAAGGAAAAGTATGCCTCTTTACAGATGACACAAAGATCTGCAACAGGGTTGATACACAAGGAGGCGTGGAAAGGATGAGAAGGGACTTGGCAAGGTTGGAGGAATGGTCAAAGTATGGCAGCTAGGATTCAATGCAAAAGTGCAAAATAATGCACCTGGGAAACAAGAACCCAGGGAAGAATACACAATGGGGATAGTAACAACAACAAAATGGAAAGGGACCTGGGGTAATCATATCAGATGACCTTAAGGTTGGCAAGCAAAGTGAGAAGGCAGTAGGGAGGGCTGGGGGTATACTGTGATGCGAAGGGGGAGGCATCAGCAGCAGAAAACAGAATGTTGTTATCCCTCTGTACAGACAGCTGGTGAGACCCCATCTGGAGTACTGTGTCCAGTTCTGGAGACCCCATCTCCACAAGGACATAGACAGGATAGAGGCAGTCCAGAGGAGGGCAACTAAAATGGTGCAGGGTCTGCAAGAGAAGCCGTATGAGGAGAGATTAAAGGGAGCTTAATATGTATACCCTTGAGGAAAGAAGGAGAGGGGGACATGATAGAAACTTTCAAGTACCTCAGTGGAATCACAAGGTCCAAGAGGGTAGCATCTTTCAGAAAAGGCGTGCAAGAACAAGGGGACACAATTTAAAGATAGATGGGGGGCAGTTCAGGGGCAATGTGAGGAAGTATTATTTCACAGAGAGGATAGTGGATGCATGGAACAGCCTTCCTGAGGAGGTTGTGGGGTCTAAAACTGTGGGAGAATTCAAGAATGCATGTGACAGACATAAGGCAATTCTTGTGGGGGGTAGGAAGAAATAGGCTGTTGGTTTACTAGGATCTGCGGCCTATCCTGTAGGTAGGGAAATGGGCAGACTAGATGGGCCAAATGGTCCTTATCTGCTGTCAAAGTCTATGTTTCTATGTTTCTAAAGACCTACGTAGATTAGTTCCGGTTTCTTTGAAGACCTCTTGGCCTGGTACACTCCCAGCTGTTCACTCTGCTCTATGGAGGAGTTACCACTGACCATGATGAGATCATGATTTAAGTTGTTTGGAGATAGGACATCTTTGAGCAGCCCCATCCATCTGGAACTCCTTAATATACCATCTAAGGAATTCTCCTTTGGTTTAAGCATTAAAAAGGGGCTAAAATATATTTGTTTTGTCTTAGCTTTTGGTTCTGATGACTGTCTACGGCATTTTTCCTTGGTATTATATATTGCTTGATGTTGTTCTTTGATGTAGAAACATAGACAATGACAGCAGAAAAAGAACAAATGTCCATCTAGTCTGCCCTGAGTTCCCAATCTGCCCCAGAACCTATTTTCCATACAGGGTTTTATCCTTCCTGGTCCAGCACCCTGCGCCACTCCCTGCTGCTACTGACCTGAGCAACCACTAAATCCTTCAGTGTGTCCCAGCCATGTTTGAAACTACAGCCATGACAACCACCATTTCTTATATTGTTCTTCAATGTAGAAATGTAGACAATGATGCCAGAAAAAGACCAAAGTTCCATCTAGTCTTCATGGAGTTCCCTGTCAACCCCCCTGCTCCTCTCCCTACTCCTACTGATCTGAGCAACCACTAAACCCTTCCCTCTCTCCCAGCCAACTTGAAACTATTTACGACCTTTGCACCTACCATATCCACTGATAAACTGTCCCATGGCCCCACCACTCTTTTCAAAAAATAGAACATCCTCACGTCCTACTTAAACCTTCCCTCCACCATGTATAATGTAGGAAATTATATATTTACTGTATAGTTTTTTTTTTTACAGATTCCTTATCGGGTAGGGTCCTGGCACTAAGTCCTGCAGCTTGCGGCAACCCCAACAGGGTACCAAATGGAGGGTGCTCCTGAACAGGTTGCCACAAGCCTGTGGCAATGACACAGCAAAGGATGTTAAGTGCCCCCCAGCCCTGATCCCCAGCACTTAGTGATATATGGCCCTGGTGGGCTATCGGACACCCTCGTCAAGTCCTGATCCCTGATATTAAGAAAGATTAATCCCCGAACCCTGACAGCATTAAATGAATAGCACTATTCAGCCAGCAGACCACCATGCCCCAATCCACTCGCGGTGCCATAATACCAAATCAATGGTGGTCCAGTGGATCCCCCAGCCTGAACCCACTTTACACCCATCCCAAACATACCTGATGGTCTAGTGGTCACACACACACCCCCACCCGACAGTGCCAGAGCACCCTGCACCCCCCGACCCATGCCCAGCAGGTGACTGGCACAGCCCACCTCTCACAACCGTGGCCAGCCACCAACTGAGCTCTGCATGAGCATGTACTGTAAATAGTACTTGGTCAGTGAATGACAGTTATTGCCATTCAATGATTGTGTACTGTTCACTGTTTACAGTATGTACTCTTGCAGAGTTCAATCAGCAGCTGGCCGTTGTAGCGAGAGGTGGGTTGTGTCAGTCACTGGCTGGATATGTGATGGTCTGGCACTGTTGGGAGGGGTGTCACTATGCCAACAGTTATGTTTGGGATGGGCATCATGCAGGTTTGAGCTGGGGATCCACTGGGCCACCAATGCTTTGGAATAATGGCATAGTGGGGGAACTGGGGAATGGGGGGTCTGCTAGCCCAACAGGGCTATTATATTATACACTGCAAGCCCCTTAGTCCACAATGTGGACCAATGGGCTTACAGCTAATACTGTAGGTTGTCATTAAGCAGGCAGCCACAGAGTTATGCAGGTGGGTTTGCTGCAGCCCACCAATGACTGGTGGGGAGCTGGGTGAGTGGGAATCATGTGTAGGTGGGGCGGTGCCACTGGACCACCAGGGAATCATCTACATCACATTTACATGTTATTGAGGAAATGGCGGGGTGGGGGTTACCACTAGACTACCAAGGAATACAAAAAAATATTATTTTGTGGGGATCACAGCTATGGGAGGGGTGGGGCCTGCAGGTCTAATTAATATAACTGTCATTTCCTTAAGTTCCTGTGTTGCTTTACATTCTTTAGACTATCAGGGAGTTCTGAAACATTACATTTTCAGCACTCGGAGCTGTGAGCAAGGTGGGGGGACCACTAGACTACCAGGAAATATTGAAACAGTTATTTTACAGTGATTGGGCTATGGGGAGGGTGAAGGGTACCACTAGACTACCAGAGAATGTTTAAACAGTTTTTTATGACAATTGGAGCTATGTGGAGGAAGGGGAGGTACCACTAGACCCCCTCTGCCAGCACCACATGTTGTGCATGGAGCCATGCACATTTCACTGGCCAGCCCTGCACAACTCATTCAAATGGGGCCATAATGACATGCCAATGGCCCAATTTGTGCCTTGCATACATTATGGCCCCATTTGCATACTGCCAGCCGAACATCAGCAATTTGCGCACAGTGTAACTCTGTTGTGCTGGTGCAATTCCCATTCCTGGTATTCAGCCCTGTCTGGGGGGATGCACTAGCGCATCAAATTTGCACAGTGCACATTACCTGATATATTCAGAGGAGATGTGCCATTGCTCATCTCTTTTGAATATACCCCTAGGCTGTTGCGCTGTGCCACCATATGCGCCATTGCCAGTGCAATTCAGAATAGCAGGACCTATATTCCCAATCTTTTCTGCTTCTGGAAAATACAATGAAGCCCGCTAGGATCACGTGCAGTGTTACAGTTTCCATGCATTACAAAAGGGATTAACTCCCACTGAAATTGCATTGTTCCTTTCAGTGACTCTACTGCAGAATTCTGTAGAGTCAGACTTGATCCTGATGAGCGTCATTGTACTGTGTAATAAAAGTAGGCAGTGTTTCTTCTGGTACATTGGTGTTCCCTTGAAGCAGGGTTTCCCTGTTTGTTTCTTTTGCTACCTGGAATGCACTCTGGATATTGCATGCATTATGTTTACGTGCTGTAAATCTCTTTGCCATCTGAGAGCTATGTGTTTCAAAATCTGCGTCCTCTGAACATGTTCTACGGACCCTCAGAAGTGGAATGTTATTACTTAGATTCTTTAGATGACAACTGTCTCCCAATAGGATGGTATTGTGTGCAGTGTCTTTCCAGAACAGTTTGGGTTTTAATGCATCATTTGATTTGAATATTGTTAAATCCAGAGAAATGATTTGTTCTTTATTCTATTCCATTGTAAATTTCAGATGGACATTAGTCTATTAATAAAATCAATGAATTCTGCCAGCATTTCTTCACCCTCTTTTGAGACAAGAAGCGGTTATCAATATATCACTGTCATTTAGTGATGAATCTATGAAAAATATTAAATCTAGCATCAGAAATGTACTTGTTCTCCCATTTACCTACTTTGCTAGATTTGGGACAAAATTAGTGCCCATGCTGGTACCTTTCTTCTGTGTATAATGTTTATTGTTAAAAATGGAAAAGTTCCATTCAAATACCAGTCTAGCATAGTCTCCGATAAAATCTGAAGGAGGGGTCACTTCAGTTGATCTCCCATTAAGCACTTTAGAAATTGCATTTAGTCCACCTTCGTGAGGGATATTAGTGTACAGACTTTCCACATCAATGCACATTAATATATCATCTTCCTCAATGGCTGCTTCTTTTAATAAAGTGTACATATGAATAGTGTATTTGACATGCAATTTAATACAGGCACAAATTTCTTTATATACTGATTGACACATTTAGAAACGAGCTCAGTAGCAGACCTGATGGAGAAAATAATCGGTCTGCCAGGTACTGGAGCAAGTTTTTTATTGATTTTTGATAAAAGTTTGAGGGCTGGATTGCATGGTTCCTTTACTATTAAATAATCTGTTTCCTGTTGAGTGATCCAGCTTTTTTCTAAAGCTTCTGTTATTATTTCCAAGATGCATTGGTGGATAATGGAGGTGGAGTCATTTTTCTAGTTTAGAATAAAATGTTTCATTACTGAGCTGTTTGTTTGCTTCTGTGATATATTCTTTATAACCCTATATAACATCAACTCCACATTTTTCTGCAGGTCTAATTAATATATCTGTCATTTCCTTAAGTTCCTGTATTGCTGTACGTTCTTTAATAGTAATGTACTGTGTCTGATTTTTGTAAGGTGTTCTTAGTAATTCACCCACTTCTCTTTCTATGGCATTCATTTAAGATTGAAGAGTAGGGTTGTTTGTGATTGGGCAGAAAGAGGACTTATTTCAGTCCAGTCCAGAGGAGGGCAACTAAAATAGTGCAGGCTCTGCACCAGAAGGTATACACAGAGAGACTAGAGATGCTTAATACGTATACCCTCAAGGAAAGGGGGGCATGACAGAAACTTTCAAGTACCTTAAGGGAATTAACATGGTCCAGGAGGGTAGCATCTTTTAGAAAAAGAGATGTGCAAGAACAAGGGAGCACAATTTGAAGACAGAGAGAGGACAGCTCAAGGGCAATGTGAGGAAGTATTTTTTCACTGAAAAGGTGGTGGACACATGGAATGGCTTTCTTGAGGAGGTTGTGAGGTCAAAAACAGTGGGTGAATTCAAGAATGCATGGGACAGATATAAGGCAATTCTGGTGGGGGGTAAGAAGAAGAAGGCTGTTGGTTAACAAGGATCTGCAGCTTATCCAATAGGTATGGAAATTGGCAGACTGCATGGGCCAAGTGGTCCTTATCTGCCATCAAACTCTATGTTTCTATGTATCTATGTATTTCTTATGTTCGATCATTCATGAGATAGGTTATTAACTGCAGCAGTAGTCTCAGTCTCACTCTGATCCGTGAAGTATTCCTTAAGCAAAAGTGTACAGAAGAATTTCTTTAGATCCACTTTCATATTGAATGTGGTAGGGATGTTGGAGGGAATGAAGGATATGCCTTTCTTTAGTACTGAAATCTGATAATCTCTGAAATTTTTATCTGTCAGGTTTATGCCAGTTCAGGTTCTGATTCCTCGGTTACCTCCAGACTGGGTAATTCATACCAGAGTATTGTCTCCCTCTTCTTCCTCTGTTCCTTCTTCCATTTCTTCCTACCCTTTCCATGCGCATCCTCTTCCTTGTTGTCTCCTTGACCTTATGCATTCCCCTGACCTCCGCCTTCAGATTGCATCCTTTGTCCTAAGAAAGGATCCCTGTTTCTATTGTCTTGTTGTCTGGTGTTCTCATTGTCTGATGTGTCACTCTCCATTCCAGATGATATGTTTCCATCCCTTAGGTCTTGTGTGATTGGCTTTATGAAGAATTTTTTCATTCTGCCTTGCCACTTATAGATTGTTTCATCTGCATAATCTCTGGCATCTCTGCTGTATTTGTTTTGTTTGTGGTTCTTTAATTTGTTCTTAAATTTATTAATCTGTTGATCAATTTTAATTTTTAGATCCCTAAGTTGTTTGGTTATAAAGAGTGTTTTTGTTTATATTTTTAGTTAATTCCACAGTTCATGCATTCGTGTATTTAAAATATCACATTTGTTCTTGGTTTTCTTTATGACAAATAAAATCAAATCCAGACTTCCTTTATTCATTACCTTTTCTCAGTCAGCCACAAACTCTTTGTCATCTAAACCAAATGAAGGAGGTTTATATATTCTTATCCTTTTGGTATGTGCTTATCCCTCCAGTATTGTGATAAGGAGGTAGCATGCATTTGAAAATGTATCTACTTTTTTCTGAGATCTTTTTGAGCTATAGTGTCATTTGTCTGTGTATCCCTTGTTTGTATTTCAGTAATTAATTCATTTATTTGCTTGACAGTAGAACTTATCTGTTCACCTTCTGAGTCAGTAATACTTAGGGTGTCTGTATTGGTACCTGCTGCTGCTGTAGCCATGCTTGGAGCTAACTGTCAGTGTGTCACTAATACACCAAAAATAAACCGAAAAAATAAACATGTGACATTTGCTCAAAGACAGAATTGGGAGTCACAAGCTTAGGGTGCACTTACCAGGATGAAGAAAAATCCAGGACACAACACTGTCAAAACAGTGAGACAGTCAGCACTCCGGGGGGCCCAAACTGTATCCAAAAGTTATTTTCTAGAAATGGCCTGGCAAGTTTTTTAAGAAATAAAGACTTTCTTTGTAATCCAACAGTAAGAAAAAGACAGCAGAGCAAACAGGTACCTTCTCTCAAGTATGCAGGTAGAAAACTGAAACGTTCATCGTTGTGCAAAAAGGCTGAAAACTTATTTTAAAATGTCAAAGTAAGTGTGCCATAGCACCAACATTACCCTTGGCACACCTGAGCAGAACACCTATCGATGTAATGAATGTTTCAACATCATACAGACACTTCCATCAGAGTTGACATGGCATGGTTCACCAGCATAATTTAAAGCTCAGTTCTTAAAGCTACAGGTAATAAAGCACATACGTATTTGCTAAAGTGCTGAAGTGCTAATGTGCCTAGCATCCCTACACATTAAATCTTTACACCAATGAAATAATTAATAAGCAATCCTAAAACCCAAAAATAATGTAATAATATAAATAGATACAAGCATGCTCTAATAAATTCAGTAGGCAAAGGAGGGAAATGTGTTTATCACACAGTATAAATACAACTATGTACATCAGAAAACTCAGAAAAATAAATTTAAGCACTGTATAGAGCAGTAAATTATATAATGAACAGTTTGTCAGAAAGTCACAGAGAATGCAAAAGGATTTTATCATTCAGTACTGATGGCAAGGGAGTTTCAAGAGTGATAATCCAGTATGCTTCGTGGTTTAACAATTTTTGTTTCAAACTCCCACCTCTATAGTTCAGTTGTACTTTTTCAATGCCAATGTGCTGCAAAATGACTTTTGAATATAGAGTGGGCCTCCGGAGTGTTGACCATCTCACTGTTTTGATAATGGTGTGTCCTGGATTTTTCTTCACCCTGGTAAGTTCACTGTGAGCTTTTGACTCCACATTCTGTCTTTGAGCAACTGTCTCTTGTTTATTTTAACTGGCAAGGACATATTGTGAGAAACATGATGTCTCTTAATGAGTTCTCAGGCAAAGACCTATAAAAAGTACAGCAATGGTTTTGCTAGAGAGAGTGAGAGACAGAGACAGAGACAGAGATTTGGAATTGAAAAGAAACCCTCAGATGATGGACTCTGTTTTCTCTGTTTGGACTGCCTTTGTAAATAGTTCTATTGAACAATGTTTATTTGTTTTTACTGTTACTGATAATAATAAAATGCTACTTGTGAATCTGACAACTGCTCCTGGTCTTCCTATGTTTCCTGACCTGCGCCTTGATGACAGCACACAAATAATGAAGCCGATAACTGAATTTCTAAATATTTGGGTCCTGAATATGGATATTCAGCCAGATTTTCAAAATAAGGTATTTTCTCACCATTAGTCTTGTGTAGGTGTATCATCTTTGCTGCACAATATTGACCACTGCTTGTCATAAATATTGCTAATTGAGTTTCTTCTGGACTGGAGAAGTGTGTTTAGTACTTCCACTGAGAATCCAGATCTTAGCAATCTTTTCCTTTCAGAAGCCAGGATGTAAGGTTCAGATGGTTTGGCTGGTGATTAATCACCAGGTCCTGTTTGAGTAGATCCATTTGAAGTGGGCATCTAATGAGTTTCTCTATGGACATTATACAGGCATGGTAGTGAATGGATATTAGGGTTGTATTGGTGTTTCATTAAAAAAAGGCAAATTTCAGAGGCTTTTATCTCACCCATTTTAGATGCTAGGACTGAGAACATTGGTATGCTCCCTCACAACCCTACAGTCTATTAATCCTCTAACCATCATGAGGCTACTGTTTGTACCTTTTGAGTTACTAAGGGACAAATTTTCATATTTTTACCTGATTTACTACATTAATTTTTGTTCTCAGATAGCTAAAAAATATGAAACACTTGCAGTTAAAAAGTTAATAGTAATTTAAAGATTTTGTACCTCCTTCATCTCTGTGTCTGCTTCCTCTACTTGGGGTTTCAATGGTGATCCCAGCAGTGAGATGAAGGCTCACACCAGCCTCTGATATCCCCCTGGTGAGGTAGGAGGGTACCTCTAACCCCTCCAGCCAACTTCCAATGTGTTGGATGGCCAGTTGCCACCACTGCCATAACACTGAGACCTATCTCACAGAGCAGACTTTGGTCATGTTCGGCTTTTTCTGTGGAGACATGGTGTGTAATGATGTCAAGGCATATGCTGACATTGACCATGCTCCTCCCCACTGCTGTGGCAATGAGCTGCTGTGCTTCCAGCCTCTGCTAGAGGTCCATCCTGCTACAGGCCTTTCCTCACCACCCACTCCAGGGGAGACAAGCAGTCCTGTGGATGCTCAACCTCTCTTCTCCAGCTGGACCTCCAGCTCCCAGGCTTGCTCCTGAACCCTGGTCACTGGCGTAGAGAATGGTAACACTACTACTGCATCAGCAGGAAGCTTACAGGTTTTGTAGGTTTATATCAGACAAAGTCCATTTGGGTTGTTTGTTAAAAAATATAAATTAGTGTTTAAGTAAATTGTAATTATTTGGTCATACAAGGATGCACTGTAAAAAATCACAGAGAAAAATAACTAGAACTACTCCATTTTCTTTCTACATTAAAGTTCTACATGAACAAAAAATTTAAATTACTGTTAACTTTTTAAAGTCTTATAAGTCAAGGCTAACAGTCTACTGTTTGTGGGAGAATACTATGAGGTATGCATTTTATGTATTTTATAATGCTATAAATAATAATTAGTCATACCATGTTTAATTAAAAGTTAAACTTGCCACAAAGGATTCTCAAATTTGATGCAAGTGAATCCTTTACAAAATGTACGTGAGGTATGCATATTTTATTCAGTTAAAAAGGTTACTGCTATACAAGATTCATACTTAATGTACATTACTTTTATTCTCAAGCTGAAAACAATAGAGATGACAGGCTACTTACTGCCTTTTGTAACATAGATCACCCTACCTTGCACCTTGCATTGAGATCCTATATTTTTAGCAGTTAAAAAAAGGGTAGATCATGAGCAACTTGTTCGTCAGGCTAGGTCTGCCCAACAACCAGAGAGATATGATGACATGGCAGATATTACAAAAGCCATGAGCCACTGCTCCTTGGTTCAGATTTCATATCCCTGATATACATAGATATACAGCCATTTTATTTAGTATTTCTGAAAGCCTTGTCTATTGTCTACCAGTACAAAACTATGTATTAAATAGACTAATATGCATGTGGCTTCCCATCATTGTCTTTCAATGTAACTTACATAGCTGATATCCTGGGGCCCTAGAGAAACAGAATGCAATCTTCAAGAGTTTTGTTTTTCATATTTATGCTATTTCATCAGGACAAATTATAATTGCCATGGGAACTGGAGGGAATGACAGGGAACAGTAATGAACTGATGATGTGCTTTTTAGGATGCATTTTCCCTACTCACCATATAGAGAAGGACACCTACGGGTGTGAGCAATTCAGCAATGTGAATCTGTAATACACAACCTGTTCTAGTAGTATGGAAATGTGTGATTTGGTTTTGGTAAAATTTATTTTTATACAGTGTCATTTGCTGGGGAAAAGTAACCCCATTTACAACAGATTTCTGTGGTTTATAAAAGATTACAAATTACCAGACATACATTCAGTTGGATGGTCTGATCACTACACCGTGGGGTTCAATTTTAGTGCCCCTCCCCGAAGGCCTACCCCTGTGAAGATGGTCAAATGCCACACTTTACGAGATATTAACTCTGATGGCCTTATGTAGGTGCTTGATCTATCTTCCATTCCGGTTGCAAACAGTGACCCAGAGGACCTTGTGTTGGCCTATAATATGGCCATTGTGGCAGCTCCAGATGTCATTGCTCCTCTCCATGTTCATCCTCTCTCCCTTTGCCCTCGGTCCCTGCTGTTTGATGTGACCTTGAGAGAGATGCTGCGACAAGGACAAAGGTTAGACTGTTGTTAGCGAAGATCTGCCCTTGATGACAATCACCTTAGGTTGATGGATCATTATCAAGCCTATCAATCTGCAATCTCCCGTAAGAAGGCAGAGTTCCTGTCCAGGCAGATTGCAGTTGCTCAGAACTGACCAGCTCAGCTTTTCCAAACTGTGGACTGGTTGTGCAGCCTGGCCTATCTGCAAGTTCGGAAAGCATTTTCGCAAAGAGAGTGCAACGAGCTTGCTCGTTCTTTGCAACTAAGGTGGCCAACATCAGGGTGGCTCTTCATCCCACACACTGTATGGGTGTTGCTAGTGATCAGTGCTTGGCTATTGGCACTTAGCTTTCCTGGAGTACCTTCAACCACCCGGAGTTCATGGATGTCATAAGGATTGTCCAAGATGCACGTCCTAAGTGCTGTCGTTTGGACCCTGGACCAACTTCCCTGATTGTGGGTTGTATTGATTCTATCAGCCCGGTCCTTGCATGGATAGTTTGGGGCTCCTTGGAAACAGGTGAGTTTCCTAGCTCCCTGAAGGAGGCTTTGGTAACACCCCTTCTGAAGAAGGCCTCTTTGGACCCAAACTGCCATGCGAACTACAAGCCAATCTCTAACCTCCGCTTTTTAGGGAAGGTGATTGAGTAGGTAGTGGCTGTGCAATGGGAGAACCATTAGACCATCCATGACATCTGTGGACCACTTCAGTCTGGTTTTTAAAAAAAGCATAGCACCGAGACAGCACTGGTTCAGGTGCTCAATGATCTCTTGATGGCTAGAGAGCGGAAGAACCATTCCATCTTGTTCCTTCTTGACCTCTCATCAGTGTTTGACACTGTGGACCATGGGGTTCTGCTTGACTGCCTGAGGTACATCTGTAGCCTGTCAGGTACAGTCCTCAGGTGGTTTACATCTTTCCTCACTGGAAGAACTCAGAGGGTGGTGTCCAGGATTTATTCTTCAGACCCAGTTCCTCTGTCTTGTCTGGTGCCTCAGGGATTGGTTTTGTCCCTATATTTTTCGCAGTGTATATGCTGCCCCTCGGAGACATTGTAAGGAGGTATGGGCTGAGGTTCCACTGCTATTCTGATGATACCCAGCTACACCTTTCTTTCACTCCCGTCCAGAGCGGAGCTCTCTCGGTCTTTAATAACTGCTTGGTATAAAGCCAGGAGTGGATGGATTTGAACTGGCTGAAGTTGAACTCAGGAAAGACTGAGGTTCTGGTTGTGGATCCAGGATGCAGGATAGGGGAGTTGGGGGTTGGTTCCCCCTCAGGATTATTCCTTGGGGGCCAACCACACCTGGCCTCCAAACAGGTGCATAACCTGGGGGTAATTTTTGATGAGGGGCTGACCCTGCATTCACAGCTGTCAGCCGTTGTGAAGACCTCTTTTTATCATCCGAGGAATATCACCACGATTAGGCACCTTGTTCTGTCCAGTGACCTCCCCACGCTAGTTCATGCCTTTGTGTCCTCCCACTTGGATTACTGTAACTTCCTGTATCTAGGGCTTTTGGGGTTTGAAATTCACCATTTGCAGCTAGTGCAGAATGCAACAGCCCAACTTTTGACAGGAAGTTCTCAGTTCTGTCATATTTCTCCAGTGCTGCATGGTCTGCACTAGCTGCCTGTACAATGATGAATCATCTTTAAAGTCTGTCTTTTGACTTATAAAGCCCTACATGGTCAGGACCCTGACTACCTGAAAGAGCTTCTGATTCCTTACAGCCCTGGGTGATTGCTCCGCTCAGCTGGCATGCAGTTGCTAGAGGTTCCAAGAGTTTGTTTGATATCTTCTGGGGCCCAGGCATTCATGCATGCAGCCCCCCCCTTTGGAATTCTCTACCCTGCCAGTTACATGAGTGCATGACTGTGCCGAGTTTTAAATGGGCCTTAAAAACCCATTTACGGAACCAGACATTTGGTGAGTGACTGTTTTAATTTTAATGCTTTTGGATATCTGTGTATTTACTGATTTGCTGCAATTTGTACAAATATTGCCTGTTTTTAAACCTGTTCGGCACCTTGGTTTTGGAAAGATGCCTTACAAATAAATTTTTATTATTATTATTTAAACAAAACAGCATTTGTTCACATAAGTTAATAATGGAGAAGATACATTAGCACAGGTATATCACAATATCAAACACACATTCAACATTTATCTAAAATATTGGCATTGAACATACGTATATTTATTCAACATGGATTTAAACTTGTGCAAATCAGTTATCACAGTTAATTTGTAATCCAATTTATTCCAATTTCTAGCCAAACTATTCTGAAATGTAATATCCCCCATCCTATTTAAAGTTCTATTCGTAGGTACTTTCAATGAAGTTTTCCTTAATGTAAACATATGTGTTTAATTTGTTTCCAACTGTATTAGATGTACCAGTGGGTGTTGTCTATTTTTCTGATGGATTAGTCCATGACAGACTAAAAACCACCGGCATTCCCTCTGTGCTGCTGGTTGAAGCTAACCAAGTTCCTGAAAAACTATACAATGATGTACCTCATAGCCTTTTCTTAATATAAAATTCCCCATTCTATGATACATTTGGTTCAATTAAGCCAATGATTTCTGATTGGAATTAGAGATGGTCGAAGTGGCCCCAATTCGCTCCGTGAAGTGAATCGTGAAGCAAAAGCAGATTCACAGAGTGCCCCTCAACGTGAAGTGGATTACTTTGCATTATAAGGGGTAATGTGAAGTCCACTAAAGACAATGACTTCGTGTTACTCTGCCTTCCCAAACCACTACTCCACCAACTCTTAAGGCGAAGTACATTGTAATACATTGCCTTGTTTTTAAGCTCCAAATATGAATTTTGCAGTGTTTCATGGGATTTCAGGTCACATGGGCTCTAGATTGTTCTGCACAGCCTCAGTTTGGGGTACTGTGTGTAGAAAGCTGTAGGAGAGCTGCTCTGAGAGCTCTCTGCACTTCAAACCTTCTAAAAGCAGTTCAAAAAGCTCTTTTGATTATTTTTTTTGCTCAAACTTTACTTCATCGATTGTAGTAAACCCTCCTGTGCTCATATCATCAAGCGTTTATTGTTTGTGTGTGGATTTTGAATGTTAATGTAGAAAATTCAGTCTGTGTAGTAAGAGACAGTGAAAATGTGCTTTGGGGAAGGGGTGTATCTGTGGTGTAGGTAGATTAACTTGGAGAAAAAGACAGTTCTTTCTGTTTTGGTGACATTTTTCTTGTATAACTGTGTTAATGTACACATAGTAATATTTTCAATAATTCTTGCCATTTTTTGGCTCATTGTTGTGGTGCAGCAGTGTATAATTTTAGTTTGTTTCAAAATACGTGGTTATATTATTGATGTTTTCAATTTGCTATGCATTACTTAGTGTGTGTGTGAGCATGTGTGTGACATGTGTTATCAAGTCTGACACCTTTTATTGTGCCACATAGAAATGTCAACAATGTGAACCTGCTATCCACTGCAGCTGTGTGATTTTTGTACTTCTTTCTGGTATCTTTACTGGTACTAGTACTAGTAATTGTTACTGCAGCAATGCACTGCACTGCCCCGACCCACCCCAACTGGCAAAGGTATTATTTTCCAGATTTTGATTTCTGATGGTGAGCACTGGTTAGGTACTGTGCCTTTGCATCTGCATCTGCTCAGTGTGTAGCACAATCTTAATCTGTCTGTGCATTTGCATCTCTTTAGGGCCCAATCTCCATTTGTAACTTAAGTCACAGTTGTTTCTTTGGCTTCCCTTCAGAGTACTGGACTGGTGTGGTGCATAATTCTGCATGAACATTGTACTCATTAATATGCATTTTTAAGTCAGGACCATCATCAGGTTCATGATACAAATCACGTTCTTCATCATCACGGTCACAAATGCAGTCACAAATCACGATTCACAATCACATCACTCAAGAATCACAACGTTCATTTTTTTACTAGTTACTTGGAAGTATTGTAAGCCTGTTTTGTAGTATGTCTCCATGCTTCACAACCCCACCATTGTACTCATTAATGAGTGTTTTTAAGTCAGGGAATTTTGTGCTACAGCTCATCGGGGAAGTTCAGTCATAGGCATTCGCATTTCCAATACAGTTCCATATTTATCTCACACCGTCGACAGTGAATCACGTTCTTCATCACTACGGTCACAAATGCAGTCACAAATCATGATTCACAATCATGTCACGAATCACAACATTAAATTTTTTACTAGTTACTTGGATATATTGTAAGCCTGTTTTGTAGTATCTCTCCAGGCTTCACCACTGCACCACTGTACTCATTAATAAGTGTTTTTAAGTTGGGGAGTTGGACAGTGTCTACAGTACGTACACAGACAGGAAAGAAGACTGACTGCACACATGCAGTTTAGCACAGTATACTTGCACTGCTCAGTATGCTTTTCCACAAACACTCCGTGAGAGAAAGTAAACATTAATGAGGCACCAAAACAGCACACACACACAAACTTAACAGATGGAAGGGTACCAGAATACAAAGTGTCACGTATATGGAAGACAACAAAAAATGGGCATAGTTATATACAAGGTTTGGGGATGGTGGAGGAATTCATTTTATAACACAGCAAAGAAGGTGTGGGGGGACACATGGTGTGAGGAAAAAAAAAACTAACTTGAGATTCCATGGTGATCCAGCAGCAGTTCCAGCACTGACATAATTTGCAACTGATGTCCCTCTATGCAATCCAGCTGCTGCTCGACAGCACTCATCCTTTCATTGTTCTCCTCGATAGCACTCCAGAGAACTGCCAAGTCAGCCTGCGTTACACGCAGTTCTCTGGGGTCCAGATGTTCTACAGGCTGATCTGCTGGTGGTGGTCATGGTTTGGGTGCTGGTGGAGCAGCAGGTGCTGCTCTGGCCTTCCTCTTCTTAGGGCTGCCACCACACAAGCTGTACCTCTGCCACAGAAGGGCCAGCAGGTGCAGGCATGGCCCATTCTGTGGCAGCCTGCCACTCCAACTGGTGGTGATTGAGCATATGGGTGCGCTGGGCTCCAGTCCCCAGGTGAGTCCTCTGTGGGGCCACTGCACACCTCCACCTCACATAGGTGGCACCTGACTAAGCTGCTGTCCCCCCCAACACAGTCAAAAAACTGCCAAACAATGGAGGTGTGGGGATGACCAGGCACAGGCAGAAGAGGGCCAGATGAACTGGCAGCCAGTTGGTCACAGTGCTCAACAGAGTTGGGATCCACACCTGGGCCTGGGGGCACAGGCACATCCTGCTCCAGAGGACCTGGTGCTGGAGATGGTGCTGGACATGGTAGTGGTGGTGGTGGTTCATCTGCCTCAGAGTCAGGAGGCAGTGCTGGTCCTGCTTCTGGGGAGGGAGGCTCTCAGAATTTTTTCAGTCCAACAGGAACTGGCAGCTGTGCTCATCACGCATGTACATGGTACGATGCCTACCAGTACCACGCTCTCCCAGAGCTGCCCCCGACCCAGACATTCCCTCACCCTGATCCATCTCTCCTACTGCACTCCCTCAGTCTGAGCAATGACTACTCACACTGTCACAAAACACACCACAGTCACACAAACACAGACAAACAACTAGCTACTTATAAAGGCAAGAAAAATAAAGTTTACAGAAAGAACAAATTAGGTAAAAAAGAGTACAGAAAAGACAAAAAAATGTAGCTTTTAAGAAAGCTGTTGGGTCTAAATCAAAGTTTAAATCTCCTCCTCGCTCTGATCTCCAAGTCTCAGCAGTGACAAAACAATGCACTCTTCTCTCTCTCTCTCTCTCTCTCTCTCTCTCTCTCTGTCTCCATCTGCACAGGAGAAAGTGAAAGTGTCTACTTGTATGACTTACTTCCTTCATTTTTCTGCCTGGCCTTGGCTAAAGAGCATGGTGAAGTCCATTGAAAACAACTTCACCTTACATTGCGTTGTCATTCCACCTTAACATGAAGTGGTAATGACAGGGCGGAGTGAGCACTTTGCATTGCCCATTCCACGTAACGGAGTGGCAACGCGAAGTGCCCACTTTGCAGACACATTGCCAGTGGAATTCAAATTCGCTGCATCTTTAATTGGAATGCATACATAAAGGAAGGCCATATTCTACCACAGGTAATAGTAATTTCTTCACCAGTCTGGCTCTAATGTCTCTGGTTAAACACCAAGACATCCTTCTAAGGGCTCCCATCCTCTGGTAGACTTTCTTAGTTTGAGATCTGATACTGTATGCTCTGATAAAGTTAACCAGGAGTCCACAAGGACTCCTACATATTTATAAATTGTTACATTCTGAACCATAATCCCATCCATAAAGTTTTTTGCAAATCAGAATTTTTTTTTTGTTTTCTTTTAAACCTACAGAAAATTTCATACACTGTGGGTTTTTTTGTACTTATTAATACTCTGGAGTCCTTCGTCCACATCTCCAGATTAGTAAAGCCTGTCTGGAGCTGCCATATCAGGTTCTCAGGATTATTTTCAGAAGCCACTATGACAGTATCATTTGCACAGAGCCTGATCTCACTTGTTCTTATCTGGGTTACTAAATTTTGACATAACGTTAGAACAAGATAGGGCCAATATTGAGCCCCTGTGGTACACCCTTTTATATCTCCCAGACCTGAGATGGCCACTCAGCACTGGACACATTGTTTGTAGTCAGCGAGTAGGACTTACATCACTTCAGAGTCCTACTGTAACCCAGTATCAGACAACCTCTGTAACAGGACCTCATGCTATACCAAATCGAAGCTGTTAAAGAGGTCCATGAACACCAACCCTCTGCTCCTGCCCTGGTTTAATGATGTTGCAACCAGGTTGTTGAAACTATTAGGGTGGTGTTCATGGACCTTCCTCCTAAACCCATGGTGGTACTTGTTATAATCCTCCCATTCAAGGTACTGGCCAAACTGGTAATATACCAATTTCTCAGCACCTTCGACAGGATGGGGAGTAAAGTTATTGGCCTATAGTTTAAGGAACAATACTATATCCCCATTTTTATATGGGAATGATTTTCCCCATTTTCCAAATTTTGGACACCAATGAGGAACTTAATCTCCAGTTATAAAAATATGTGATCATTGGGGCAAGTATATCTGCACCAGTCTTTAGAAATCTTGCTTCAATGCCATCCATTCCTCCACTTTTTGACACTTTCAATCTTTTTAATTCTTTAGCTGTTTCTTTTGTTTCAGTCTCCCTAAAGCTAAATCTTGCAGTATTATGATGTAAAGAGGCTGGAGTCTGTACCATGGTTGAGTTAGTTGCTTTGTAATTTAAACCAGGTATCTTTAAGTCAAGAAGTTCCTTAAAATAACAATTAAATAAATTTGCAACCTCTTTTCGGTTGTCAACCAATTTGTCCCCATTTAATTCTGGGAGGCAGTATAGAACAGTGGTTTAAGGCTCTGAGTTGCAAATCTGGTGACATCCAGCAGACCAGACCTGAGTTTGAATCCCACAGTTTCCACTTGCATACTGTGTGATCCTGAGCAAGTCACTTAACTTACCTGTGCTCCCAGGTCACACCTGTAAAGCAGCTTTCAGCTTTGTGTGCTACTCCTGGTTAAACAACTAAAAAAAATAAATAAACAATAAATTAATTGGGTTTTTTGCTTTTACCAGGTTTCTCAGTCCTGAAATATTTTTCCAGAACTTATTGGGATCCTGCATCTTGTTGAAACTGTTTTGATAATACATTTTTTTTTTGTTGTGTCTGTCTCTTTTTTACACTTATTTCTTCAGGATTTAAACACATTCCAGTCCTCCACTGTTTTTGTTCTTTTGGCTTTTGTCCATACCCTATTTCTTATTCGTAGCTGTGTTTTTAATGTTTCCTTTAACCATGGTACATCTTTTTTGCTGTTGCTCTTTTTTTGCTCTTTTTTGTCTTTGGGACATGCTGTTGTACAATTTCAAAAAAAGAGTCTGTAAACTCACAAATAGCTAAATCTTTCCCAATTAAAATTGCTAAGGCTATTTCTAAAAGATTGTGCACTAAACCTTTTTAAATTCCTCACCCAATGGTCATGTTCTCTGCCTCCCTGGACTCTCTGCAAAATTATTTTGCATTGTATTGGGTTGTGATCCCCCAAATTCAATGGCAGGATCCCACAACCTTCTATTTTCAGGCCCTGGGAGACAAAGAACAAGTTCAATATTGAACCTGATGTTCTATTGTTCAGGCATCTCATGGGTAAATGAATAACTTGTTGTAGACCCAGAACATCAAAACTAGTTTTTAATTTATTTCCTCAGTTCTGTTCCCAATTTGTCTTAAATTCCCCCGTTAGTATTACACACTGATCTCTTACTTTCTCCAGTAGTATATCAGCTAAAACTTCAAACGTTCTTATTTTGTTTTTTTGGGGGGGACATAAATAATGCCAATCAATAGTTTTGTTTTTAGCAACTCAATTAATAAAAAGTCAATTCCTTCCGCATTATTTGCAAGTAACGTTCTGCAAGGTCGCAAACTTTCTCTTATATATAACAACACCCCCTCCCCTTTTTTCCCTATCCTGCCTCTGTAGACTATACCCTGCCAAAGTAACCTCATTGTTAGATATTCTGGAGTGACGCCAGGTCTCAGAAATTGTTAAAATACCCTGGTCCAGTTCTGCTGCCCAAACTCTATATTGATCAGTCTTGTGTGTAAGACTTCTAACATTCTCATGTGTAATTGTAATTCCTCAATTTCCTTAGGCCCCGGATTATATTCAGCATAGAAATAGAAACATAGAAACATAGACTTTGACGGCAGATAAGGACTGCTAGGCCCATCTAGTCTGCCCATTTCCCTACCTACAGGATAGGCCGCAGATCCTATTTAACCAACAGCCTATATCTTCCTGCCCCCCACAAGAATTGCCTTATGCTGTCCCATGCATTCTTGAATTCTCTCACAGTTTTAGACCCCACAACCTCCTCAGGAAGGCTGTTCCATGCATCCACTACCCTCTCTGTGAAATAATACTTCCTCACATTGCCCCTGAACCGCCCTCCTTCTATCTTTAAATTGTGTCCCCTTGTTCTTGCAAGTCTCTTTTTCTGAAAGATGCTACCCTCTTGGACTTTGTTGATTCCCTTGAGGTACTTGAAAGTTTCTATCATGTCCCCCCTCTCCCTTCTTTCCTCAAGGGTATACATATTAAGCTCCTTTAGTCTCTCCTCATACGGCTTCTCTTGCAGACCTGCACCATTTTAGTTGCCCTCCTCTGGACTGCCTCTATCCTGTCTATGTCCTTGCGGAGATGGGGTCTCCAGAACTGGACACAGTATTCCAGATGGGGACTCACCAACTGTCTGTACAGAGGGATAACAACTTCCTGTTTTCTGCTGCTGATGCCTCTCCCTATACATCCCAGTATACCTCCGGCCCTCCCTACTGCCTTCTCACATTGCTTGCTAACCTTAAGGTCATCTGATATGATTACCCCCAGGTCCCTTTCCTGTTTTGTTGTTGTTACTA
Organism: Neoceratodus forsteri; assembly: GCA_016271365.2. NCBI lineage: Eukaryota > Metazoa > Chordata > Ceratodontiformes > Ceratodontidae > Neoceratodus > Neoceratodus forsteri. Next base: position 167,938,115 of record CM028131.1, on the reverse strand, counting down.
CCTCCCCACCCATTGTGTATTCTTCCCCTGGGTTCTTGTTTCCCAGGTGCATTATTTGCACTTTTGCATTGAATCCTAGCTGCCATACGTCTGACCATTCCTCCAACCTTGCCAAGTCCCTTTTCATCCTTTCCACGCCTCCTTGTGTATCAACCCTGTTGCAGATCTTTGTGTCATCTGCAAAAAGGCAAACTTTTCCTTCCAGTCCCTCTGCAATGCCACTGATGAAGACATTAAAAAGGACTGGACCCAATACTGAACCCTGCGGTACCCCACTAGTAACCGCCCTTTCTTCAGAGTGGACTCCATTTACAATTACCTTCTGTGTCCTGTTGTCCAGCCAATGTTTTACCCAGGCTACCACCCTGGGACTCACTCCAAGGCTGGTTAATTTGACTAATAATCTTTTGTGTGGGACTGTGTCAAATGCCTTGCTAAAGTCTAGGTAGGCCATGTCCACAGCCCCTCCCTGGTCTACTACTTTGGTCACCCAGTCAAAGAAATCTATTAGATTCGTCTGACATGACCTTCCTGCTGTGAACCCATGCTGCCTTGGATCCTGTACTCCACTGACCTCTAGGTACTCAACTATTCTTTCCTTCAGAAGTGACTCCATCACTTTCCCTACCACAGAGGTCAGACTGACAGGTCTGTAGTTTCCTGCCTCTGTCTTGGTCCCACTTTTGTGAAGGGAATCACATCCGCCTTCCTCCAGTCCTCGGGTACCACACCATCCTCCCAAGATTTATTAAAAAGAGTAGCCAGTGGTTTCACTAGTTCCTCCCTTAATTCTTTTAGAATTCTGGGGTGAATTCCATCAGGCCCCATTGCTTTGTCCACCTTCAGTTTTAGGAGTTCTTGCAGAACCCTTTCTTCTGTGAAAGGACTGGGATCGACCCCTATCAAGAGTACTTCTGTTAATTGGATTAGGCACTTCCCCTCCTCTTTGTGAATACTGAGGAGAAATATTCATTCAGTATTCCTGCTTTTCACTGTCCCCCTCTGCCCACCCACTGTTTATTCTATTCAGCCTCATTATCCCTCCTTTGTCTTTCTACGCTTGCTGATGTACCTATAAAGGTTTTATCCCTTTCTTAACTGAGTTGGCTATCTTTTCCTCAGTTTGGGCCTTTGCTATTCTGACTTCCCTCCTGCTTCTTTCTGCATTAACTCAGTACAGCTCTCTGTCCTGCTCCTTCTGTGTTTCCTTATACTTCTGGAATGCTATCTTTTCTTCCTGACTTTCACAGCCACCTCTTGAGAACCATAATGGCTTTTCTTTCGTTTTGATTTGTTTATTTGCTTCACACAAAGGCTTGTTGCCTCTGTGATGGCAGTTTGATGATTCCCATTGTTGCTCCACACCTCCTTCTAGCCTGTTTGCTAGTGCTTTTCTGAGGCACTCTCCCATCTTGCCAAAGTCAGCTCTCCTAAAGTCCAGTACCCTCACTTTTGTATGGCTTGACTCTGTAGCTGAGTTTAACGTGAACCACACTGTTTGATGGTCACTTGTCCCCAGATGGCATCCCACTTCTAGATCTGAGATCCTCTCACTGCCCCCATTTGAGAGTATGAGGTCTAAGATTGCTCCCTCATGAGTGGGTTCCGAAACTAGCTGTCTAATGCCTGCCACCTGTAGGGCATCAAGAATGGCCCTGCTCTTGGATGTCGCTGCAGCAAATGTGCTCAGTTAACATCTGGCATATTCAGGTCTCCCATCAACAGTATCTCCCTTTCTCTGCCATTCTAAGAATGCCTTCCATCATATCCTTGTCCATTCCTTCCCCCTGACATGGGGGTCTGTACACAACCCCTGTGCGGATTGTGATGCCCTTTCCAGTCTCCAAGGTGACCCACAGTGCCTCCTCTCCTCCCTGTTTACTCTTTTGTTCAGTTGCTTTTATCCCTTTCTTTACATAGAGAGCTACTCCTCCCCCTCTTCTCCCCTGCCTGTCTCTCCTGTAGGTTATGTTCCCTGGTATGTTAACATCCCAGTCATAGTTCTCTTTGTACCATGTTTCTGTGACTGCTACGATATCCAGGCATCCCTCTTCCATTAAGGCCACCAGCTCAGGGAGTTTGTTGCCCAGACTATGGGCATTGGCACTCATTACCCTCCATTTCCTGATGGCCTTACCACCTTTTGCCCCATCCCTGTCCTTCTTGCCTTTGTCACTTTCTCCATTTACCCCTGCCCTTCTCCCTATCGACACCTCCATGTTGGTGTTTGCCACACTTACTACCGTGATTGTTTGGGGGAGGCTAGGATTTTCCTGCTCCTTTCCAGTGCCTCCCCCCTTGGCTAGTTTAAAAGCTTGCCAATGAAGCATTTAAACCTATCACCTAGGATCCTGGTTCCCCTTCGGGACAGATGCAGCCCATCATGCCAGTATAGGCTTGCATCACTCCAGGTGGACCCCCAGTCCCCAATGAAGCCAAATCCCTGAGCTCCACACCAGTTTTTGAACCACTGATTGAATCCTATGGTATGGAACACCCTAGCCTCTCCTATGCCATAGATGGGTAGCACCTCCGAGAAGGTTACCGTGTGTGCTACTTGACCAAGGCCCTCCCAATTCCACAAACTCTTCCTGCACTTCTCTAATCCCTTTCTTAGCCAGGTCATTTGTCCCTAAGTGGACAATGACATCCAGCTCCCTCCCCTGTGCAGCTGCTCTGGCAATCCTGAGGATTCGCTCCCTGTCCCTCCAAGCCATGGCGCCAGGCAGGCACCTTACCTCCCTCTCCCCTTCCTTGCCCAGTTCTACCTTCCTAACAATGGAGTCCCCCACCAAGAGTTGTTTCCTTCCCCAGCAGGGTCCCCTGCCACCCTCCTGTGGGTCTCCTTTGTGGAAGTTCCCAGCATCCTCCTTGGTCTCCACTGTGGTGCCTCCATAGAGGAACCACACTTGCCAGAATGACATAGGAATTGTGGAGGTACAACTGGAGGATGTGCCTCTGTTCCACCACCCTCACCCTCCCTGAGCCCACTGTGGTCCAACCGCCTCTCTTTCTTGGCAACCTCTGAGGCAATGGCAGTGGCACTGGTGGTCCCTGGATGGAAGAGGAGGTCCCACAAATCCTGGCCAACTCAGCCTGGAGATGAGCAACCTCCTCCCTCAGCCCAGAGAGGTGTCTGCAGATGGGACAACACCGCATCCTCCAGAACATCTCCCGGAAGACTGCTGCTCCACAGCCACTGCACTGCACCACTCCAATCATGTCTTATTTCTGGCCCCTTAACTGTTTGCAATCCTTACTGTTTCCTCTGTTTTTTTTTCTCTATCTCCTTACTTTCTGCCTGTGTGCCCTTTAAGCTCCTGATTGTCCTGTTCTGAGACAAGAATATCCTATATTTCTCAGTAGACCGCTTACTTGTTCAGAGGCATTACCACATAGGGCTAATAACATAAAACAGAGCAAACCTTGTGCCTTGAAATTTGCTTCACCAAATGAACCACTCTTACCAACAAAGAACTTTCAAAATAATTTCCTCGTATATGTAAAGAGATTGCGTCTTTTAAGAATCTCAGGCTGATAAATATGGGTTTGTTCCCTCATGGCCATAAAGGCCATCCCTTTACAAATGCTATTACAGTTTTCCTTTAATGCCTGTGTGTTTACTAACCACATGCCCATCAATAACCAGCCCCCAATGATATAGAAATTTCATATTAAAGTTGTTGAAAAGCAAATTTTAGTAACTGTTTTTTCTCTCCGAGTGGCACTCGCATCTCTCTCAATGCTTGTGCCACAGTGCTTTTGCCCATGGCCGGTGCGGGGCTTTTAAAGAGAATTGTGCCCTGCCCCTGTGGAGTTCTGCCTCTGAATGACCCGCTGCTGGACCCCTTCCAACATTCGGGCAACAGTCCCTGTAAACACAGTAAAACCAGTCAAGAAAAGTCCACAGCAGCCCCTTCTGTACTAAAGCAATGGTCCAGTGTATACCTCAGCAAAAAAATGCACCTGCTACCAACATGCTGGTTCATCTCAGATGTTTCAGGTGCAACTGTTTCTGTTGCATGTGTGTGTGTGTGTGTGTGTGTGTGCATTGGGGGGGCCTTATAGGCTTGCTGCCTGACTGCTTTCCCTCTTGGTGCGAGGTTGGGGCAGTGCCTTCTGGCGGCTAGCTGAACTCAGCAAGTTTCTTTTATTATCTCAGATGAATTGGTCACCAGGAGAAAGAGGCATGGAAGGAACCTGCACAGAATTGATTACAGTTTACACACACACACATAGATTTTCTTCATATGTTTATACCATCTGAAATGGTCTGGAATGAAATATGAATACTCACTGCTGAGGTTTGTAAGAAACTGAACAGCAGCAACTGGAGCCACTGGCATGGGTACCACTTTTTACCTCCCTGCTTCACAGGCGGTGGGGCAACTAGGCAATGAAGCTTTTTACTAGATGATCCTCCTTCATCTTTCTCTCCCTCTCTCTCTCTCTATGTATATTTTGAGAAAAACAGAATAACTTTGCCCCATGCCAGACAGCTGCATAATACATGTTGTTTAACTATTTAATTGAGACAGCAAAGGTACTGGGCTAGATTTTCAGAAGGCAGCGCAGGACTTGGGAGAAGCCCTGTATCAAACCCTTGCATTGGTGTGGATGCACCAGTCCTGACTGCCAAGACTGCACCCAATTTTACAATCTTAGGCACGGTTGCAACAGTTTCCATGATTTATGGAAGCTCGTGCCAAATATCAGGTGAAAGCTCCATAAAAATGGCCCCTGTGATTGCCACGAGCTAGACCGCAAAAAGTTGGTCTAACTTGCAGCAAAGGATAAAAAGTCCAATAAGATTTATGCAATCCTTCCCAAGTGCAGCACTTGAGACGCGGAGCTCAAAACAAGTAGTGAAAATGCAAAAAACATTTATATATGTAGTTTTTGTTGACCGGGTAAGTGCACTAGACAAATTCTGCCTATTTTCAGGCATGACCTGGGGGAAGGGGATACAGATGAATACCTACTGACCCTGAACCAGATTTAAGCTGTTGGTGGTATTTTTAGTGAATTTTAAAGAAAAGTGCTCATAAATTCCAATTGGCTATAAACATAAGCAGACACAGCCTCACAAAGTAGAATGTCATTAGATGCTGTATGCAAAGTCCTTGAAAGTGGCAACATGCCCTAATATCAGATCTGCTGGTATGCTGGATTGAAGCAAGCCTGGTGTGCCATATCATCCATTGCACCTGGGGCTTGTGGTAATCTAAGCCATCTGAAAATCCGTCCCACTGTCTGTGTATGCTAAATGAAATGGACACCTGAAAGTCACAACATACAAACTGACAGATTCTGTATGTATTCATATATTTTCCAAAAAAAATCTCTTATTGTCTAATCCCAACCAAAAAAAGAAAATGTGGGAGGTAGTGCCAGAGCCCATTCTAAAAGGTTCTTCTATATTTCTCAAATTGCAGAGAAAATGACTGGACTTCGTGGTGTTGGATAACAGGTTTATTCCTTATGACTTGCCCTGCTTTTATTTATCAAATTTTTCTTTTTTCTTCATTCTATCTCTCTGTATATCTCTATTCGAATCTGGGTTGCCCCCTGCCACTCATGAGGCATGAATGCTTACTTTACTTTTTTTATTTTGTGGTTTTATTGGGTGTCACAATCTATCCTGGGGTACAGCAGATACATTCAACTATATTGCACAATTTTCTCTGTAACATTGTATTTATCAGACGAGATCAAATTATGTCAGAACTGGGTGTGGGAGGAGGGGGTCTGTGATAACTGGCACATCAGTTCTTGCTCACCCATGCACAGCACATGATGGAAGATCAATTTCACAGATCACAGGATTTTTTAGACTTCAAAATACTGTCTCTACAATACAGCCAAACAGTTTAATGTTAATTTATCATACAACAAAGATGCCCAGAAATTTAAAACAGGAGTATTAGTGTAATCATTACCATAATCCTCCTCCTTGCTCTTTAGTTTAGTTTAGTTTAGTTTATTAGTCTAGGAATTAATACCTTTGAGCCAGGGCTCTTTTACAAAGGTTCCACATCACAAAGAACATTTAACAAAGCACGATACACATTACAGGTAAAACCTCTTCAGATGTTTTCTCCATCTGTGAGTCAACTTCAACACCAACAGGTGCAACCTTCTCAAATGAATATGATAGTATTGTATTAGGTATTATACAATGGGATAAATCGAAATGCCCAGTCTCTGCAATCTGGTTGACTGGCTGGCACCTTTTCAGCATGATAAATCCTCCACTGTAAGCACTGGAAAACGTGCCAGCCACTAGTCAGCCATAGCAGAAACCCCCACAAAAATCACTCCAACTGCCACAAACGCTTAAACACCACTGATACTTCCCACTCTAAACCTGAACATTGTGTTCTCTTCATCCTACCAAAAAGCAACAGAAACATTGCCAAAAGCCATACAATGACCCCAAACAGTCTTTTTTTTAAAGTACTTTCCCTATAACCACTTCCTCACAGCTCACCTTTTTCACTTTCTACTGTCGGTTCTGCTCCGTTCTCATGTTCCCCAAATCATCACGGCTCACAAGTTCACTGAACACTCCTGCTGGAGTAAGTCAGTCTATTAATGTCCCCATTAAAAACAACTCCTTCAACTCACAATAATTAAAACAAAATAGCACTTCAACAAAGCACCCAGAAACAGACTGCTATGAATGGTAGCCAGTACTCTGTTCAGATGTAGCACATGTGCTAAACTATTGCTCCTTTCTACACTGCTGCCCAAAGTAACACATCAGAGCAAAAATAACAAATCCTCAACCTGTCAACACTTGCTGCATACTGATTTTGCCCACTGCAGCCCCTCACTAAACTAAAAAAATCTCCAGATATAGTGCCACCTGTCTTATTACAGGATAGGCTAACTGGGTTCCTCTCAAGTTTATATTCTGCCTATCAACAATAAATAAATAAAAAGATTTAAAACAAACAAAAAAAACTTTCTTTTCTTTTTCCAAAAACTGAAGGAACATTGTATAATAGCAATATACATCTCCAGGGGAGTGGGTATATGGTGCATGTACAACTTCTGGTGTGGTTGAATCACTCAGCTGCGCCTCATGACTGAACCACACCCGCATGGTAAATCCACCATATATCCACCCCTGTCATGGTATATAGCTTAATTGAAATGAATGAAGAACCCTCACTATCCTCTGAGAACATACAGCAGCTGTTTGAGCTGACACTATTCCACTAAAGGTGGACACCTTCAGTATTACTCCACAAGCCTGTAACCACACATCAGCCTATACATAGAAACACAGTTCAATGGCCTACACAACCAGAATAATGTAATACTTTTGCAACTATATTAGAACATTGTTGCTTTTTGCACTCTCTATTCCATTAGGAATTACCACCCTCTAACGGTACTGAAGGCAAGGAACCCTGTAAGAGGGTTCCACCCCTAGAGGTGCCATGGTAAGGGTCCCTTGGCTAAAGGTACCTTATGAAAGAACCCCCTGGGAATAGAGAAGTGAGCCATTGGAGGAGGAGGGGAGGATGGTGGGGCAAAGAGAAAGTGCCTCAGAGGGAGGATGGGAAGAACTGCTTATTTAGCTCAGGAAGTCAGCATGGCTGGTTGCTCACCCATTGAACTGCAGGCATGACATTTCAATTCAATGGCCTATGCAACCAGAATAATGTTATGCTAGTGCAAACTGTATTACAAAACTGTGGCCATTTACACTCTCTATTCCATTAGGAATTATCACCTGTAGAGGTACTGAAGGCAAGAGACCATGTAAGAGGGTTTCACCCCTAGAGAGACTGAGGGAAGGGTCCATTGGCTAAAGGTACCATAGGAAAGAACTCCAAAAGAATTGTGGCAGTGATCAATGACTAGGAGGTAGAAAAGCAGACTGATAGCTACAGGCAGCATAGTGAAACATACTGTACATGAGATGCACAAGTTAGCAGGATAGCTCCAATAATATGACTTGCACTGATGACTGCAAGAGGCTTCCTAAAGAGAGATAGAATGGCTAGTAGGGCCATCCAACAGCAGTACTTTCCTAAGTAAGCTAAGAATATTACTAAACTAACAAGTACTGTGATCTGTGGCATGGAAGAGAGAAAAAAAACTTTGAGGAGGAAATCTCTGGAGATCCATGGTCAAGATTACCTTCACTCCAGGCTTGGGTTAGTTCATTTGGTGGCAGTTCCAGATTGGAAAGCCTCCTCACTGTACATAGATACATAGATACATAGAGACATAGATACATAGATACATAGACACTGTCGGCAGATAAGGGCCTACGGCCCACCCAGTCTGCCCATTTGAGCTTATAAATTCACTTTGTTTTCCTAGAAGTCTGTTGCCCCTTACCCCTGACCTCCTGAATTCCCTTATGTCTATCCCATGCATTCTTAAATCCCATGATTGTTTCAGCCCCCACTACTTCCTCTGGCAGGGTGTTCCACGTGTCTACCACCCATTCCGTGAAGAAATTCTTCCTCAAGTTTCCTCTGAATCACCCTCCCTCCAACTTCACCCCATGCCCTCTAGTCCTGGGACATCTTTTTCTCTGAAAAATAGTGTATTAATGCACCCTGTTCCTTCCTGTAAGATACTTGTATGTCTCTATCATATCCCTCTCTCCCTCCTCTCCTCCAGGAGTACATATTCAAGTCATTCAACCTGTCCTCATAGGACTTGCAATGCAATCCATGTACCATCTTTGTTGCCCTCCTCTAAACCTTCTCTACCCTGTCTATGTCCCACGGTAAGGTCTCCAGAACTGTACACTGTACTCCAGGTGGGGCCTCATTAGTGTCTTGTATAGTGGAATTATGAACTCTCTTTTTCTGCTGGTGATGCCCCTGCCTATGCATCCCAGCATCTTATTTGCTTTACCTTCTGCCTTGTTGCACTGTTTTCCTACCTTGAGGTCATCAGAGATGATAACCCCAAAATCCCTTTCCTGCTTGGTGCATGCTATCCTCACCCCCAACTGATATATTGTTCCAGGGTTTTTGTGCCCCTATATGCATTACCTTGCACTTTTTGCATTGAATTTCAACTGCTAAACCCCTGACCATTCTTCAGGTTTCTGCAGGTCCCTTCTCATTCTGTCTACACCCTCTGGTGTGTCCACTCTGTTACAGAGTTTTGTGTCATCAGCAAACAGGGAAATTCTGTCTTCTAGGTCCTGTGCAATGTCACTGATGAAGACGTTGAATAGGGCCAGTCCCAGCACTGATCCCTGTGTTACCCCACTGGTCACTCTTCCTTCTGTGGAGTGACAGGCATTTACCACCACCCTCTGTTTCCTGCCACCCAGCCAGTTACCTAACCACCCCACTGTTGCCCTGCCCACTCCCATATTCCCCAGTTTGTTTAATAGCCTCCTATGTGGCACAGTGTTAAAGGCCTTGCTGAAGTCCAGAAAGGCCATGTCCACTGCCCTCCCTGATCCACCTCCTTTGTCACCCAGTCAAAAATTCAATGAGGTTGGTCTGCCATGACCTCCTCCTGGTGAAACCATGCTGCCTTGGGTCCAGATGTTCCACCAATCTCTCCTTCAGTAGTGCTTTCATGATCTTCCCCACTAATGAGGTGAGGCTGGCGGTCTGTAGTTCCCAGCTTCCTGTAGGATAAGGGAATGTCTATTTACCCTGGAGGAGAAGATACTGTAACTTATAGAATGCCAGCATAGTAATTTAGGTAGTCCTTAGTTAACAAGTAGCACACACGATTGAAATAAGGTTTCTTGCTGGTCAAGGCATGAAAAGTACCAAAACTCTTGATAGGATAAAGGAGCAAATCATACAGTTTACACAAGCAGCTGACTGGTGTGGCGTCAAAATGAAGAGTGAATTCAGATGATTAGCATGAATACTTTAATAGGCATTAAGGCAGAGTTATAGTAAGTTAGTCCATTAAGGAACATTTGCAACTCTGTAATGGAATGGAATGAATATCTTGAAGCCATGCAGGTTGTGAGGTTGAAGTATTTTAAACCAGAAAGATTGAAAGCTGCTGAGGTAAAGGAGCAGACTAAATCATAGTTTATGTAAAAGCATGCTCGTGCCACTTGAAACCACAATGCCCCACCGAGACAACCCAGTCCCCTGCCATGGGAATAACAGGGAAACCACAGCTGAGGATGTGGAACCAAACAGCAAATGTTACACTGATAGGGTAATAATCCCCCCCAAAAAATAATACAGCATAAGGAAGCAAGAACCAGCATCAGGAGTGATGGAGCAGCAGGCAGAATGCAGGAGAGCTTGATACCAGAAAAGGAATGTCAAACTGGGGCATGTTCGATAACAGAAATAAGTATGCAAAACCAGGGCATATTCAGTAACAGAAATAAGTATTCAATAAGCATTTGTCAATGCTGAATGTTTGATTGCTGGCATTAGCATTAGAAGTGCAGGAGTTAGACAGATGCAGAATAGGAATGGCAGTGAAGTATTGAACTGATGACAACCCCACCCTCACCCTGCAGAGATGGACAGGCATTGGGGTGTGCCTTTGGGTTGTCACCCATAACGCTCATGCCATTTCACTTCACCCTACCCTGCAGACACTAACAAGTGTCAGGGTGTGCCTTGGGGTGTTCAGGCTTTACACTCACACCATTCCATAAGGAAATACGCTGAAATGGGTGCAGTATAGGAGAATGGAGTGAACTTTGGGGCCAAAGAGTCCAAGGCACACCTCGATGCCTGTCACTGGCTGCAGGACAGGGGTGGAATGGCATGAGCATTACTGTCAATAATCCCAAGTCACACCCCTGATGCCTGTTAGTCCCTACAGGGTAGGGTTTTATGGTCAGAAACCCTAAAGCACTGGGTGTTTTTTGGTATTTTCACTCCAAGTTTTCAACATGGACTTTTTGTGACTGCACTGTATGAACAGTGACACTGTAAGTTTATTAGCCCAAAAGTGATTTTGCACAGCAACTGCACCATTTGGTGCCACAGGTGCGAAAACACATTTTGAACAGGATGTGAAAAATGACAGCTGTGCTGTCCACGAGGAGGTGTAAAAAACATGATAATGTTGAAAATCTGGAGTGAAAATATAAAAAAATTGGTGAAGTCAGGAGTGCATAGAAATTGTACAACGCACTCCAGTAATGCAATTATTTGAGGATTTTTACACCAGATTTTCAAAATAGGCATTTTGGGACCTCTGCTCATGAACAGTGGCACTGTGATTTTCTAAATCTGTCCCAAATGTTGATTTCACAGTGAGACTGCGCTCATTGTGTGCCACAGTGCAAAACATGTTTTGAGCAGGATGTGAAAAATTACAGCTGTACTGTTCATAAGGAGTGTGCAAAAATGACAATGTTGAAAATTGGAGTACAAATATAAAAATTGATGAAGTTATGTGCATGCATAGAAACTGCACAAGCATGCTGGTAACGTAGTCATTTTTTGAATTTGTTCACCAAATTTGCAATATAAGTTTTTTGGGAACCCACATCATGAGCAGTGACACTGTCATTTCCTTAATCATTCCTGGAAGGTGATTCCACGAGTGACTACAAAATCACCTTTGGGACGGAATAATGACAGATAGTGACAGGGTTCATGAGGTGGCATCCCAAGAACACCATGTTTAACATTTGGGGCCAAAACGCACAAAAGTGGCCAAGATATCCACCTAAGTTGAACCCCATTTATGCCATTATACAGCATACTGGCATTTCTTCAGTTCGCGGCTGGATTTGAAGGGTGCAGATGTATTCCCACTCCACCAAAGATCATCGCACTGGGCTCCGGAGGTAAGTATGGGGTGAGGGTGTGTGGAGGTGGGGTGCTGCAGAGGGTGGGTGCGGGTTGGGGAGGGGCACCACAGACAATGAGGGACCATTTTCTTGTTTACAGGTTAAAAAAAAGAAAAACTTTGTGGGAAGGTTTTCTTTTTTACAGGTACATTTGGCATGCTGGGGTGGGATTCCAGTGTGCCACCTGTATGTTTTGGGACTACTGGAGCCAACGGAGATTGGGCACCCCATTGGCAAAGAAAATGGGTCTGTGTTTTGGGGGGCATGATGTCGAGGGGGATTTGGCACCCCCTCGGCATACAATCTTTTTTCAATCACTACTTTATTTTATGCCCTTATGCAGCTTTCCCATTCAATCTGGACCAACTCCCAGCTCTGACACACACCCCGGCTTACCTTATGCCTGGTGGGGAGCAGTACCTCGTGAGGGGGGTCGGCATCCTGCTACAGGAATGTTTTCTCCAATTTTCACCTGGGGCCCCAGGAGTAGTCACCTGTGTGAGGAGGTGCATATGCTTACTAAAGCCCCAATAACATCCCCTTCCACTCACCTGTCGGCCTAGCACCTATGCACCCTCTAGCCAGTACTGACTCCTGGACTCAACCAGGAGGCAGACAATAGCTAAGGGATGTGACCTTCCCTCCCTGGAAAGGAGAGGAGATCTGCCTTTCCTGCAGCTCCATCCAGCTCTGCCCATGCTCATTGCTGAACCCAGGTCGTCGACATTGCACAAGGTAAGGTGTGCAGTGCCTTAGCCCTCAGTGCTACTTGGTTGGCCTTTGCATACAAATTAAACTACAGGACATCATGCCAGCGGATTGGGCTCCCATTGGCAAATGAACTGGGGAGGCAGCATGTCGACATGGGGATTGAGCATCCCTGACATTGGCTTTCAGGCAGGACTGTGAGAGGTGGATGGCAACAGCCACTGCCATGTTTACTGAAATCTTACACCAGGCAAGGCACACCCTGTAATGATGGGTTGCCCCCTTATTGCAGCAGTGAAATTGTTTCAAGTTGGTGGCACGCTTTTGACTTGCTGTCATAGACAGCGTGCTCATTCATTGGTGCCACACAGACAAGCCCTAAAAAGCACTGGTGGCATTGGCCACAACACGGCCACACCTCCACAACCTGCTACTCCAGCAAGCTATCACAACATGTTTCTTGTGCATGCGCACAAGCAAACATAAAAATGGGGTCATTTCAGTACCAGAAATAAATATTCAAAACTAAGGTATTTGCAGTACCAGAATTAGGTTCCTGGGGGAACCGACCAGGGATGCAGGGGTACTGGATGTGGTCCTGGCAGACAGTGACAAGATTGGGGGCCTGGAGGTAAGGGACCCATTGGTGGGGAGTGACCATGCCACGGTCTGGTTCTGCCTGGACCTAGGAGGGGTAGCAGGCTGCACAAAGATGGAGGTAACTGACTTTAGGGGGGGCAGATTTTAAGGAAATGGGAAGGATCCTTAAGAGTTTGGATGGGATTGGGTCAGACATGGATGCTGATAGTAGGTGGGAAATCATCAGGAGAGGGGTGCAGGATGCTACCAGCACCTATGCAAGAGTAAAATGAAAATGTGGTAGGGCTCAAAAAACCTGCTGGTGGACCAGGGAGGTCCAGGAGGTGGTGCAGGGAAAGAAGGAAGCCTATAGGCAATTCAAGTGCTCAAGGAGTGAAAGGGATCGAGAGGAGTACGAGCTGATGGCTAGAAGGGCCACTAGGGTGGAGAGGGCGGATAAGGTAAGGAAGGAGCAGAACCTGGCCAGGGAAATTAGGAGATGGAACAAGGGGTTCTTTAGATACGCTGGTTAAAAACGAAGGGTGAAGAGGCAGATTAGCAGGATTAAAACAGGGGAGAGATGGGCACAAGCCCCGGGAGCAGGCTGAGATACTAAATGAGTACTTCACCTCAGTTTTCACCAAGGAAAATGGGGTGCTGCATCACATGGGAGGAGACAGTGATACTGAGGAGGGGGACCCTTACTGATCAGCAGGTCTGGGGAGAGGGGAGGCATCACTGGCAGGAAGGGGGAAGTTAACAGGAAGAAGAGGTAGCGGAAGTGGAAATCACAGCAAAGAGAGTGAGGGAAGCCCTTGGGACCTTAAGATGGAGAAAGCACCAGGCCGGATAAATTACATCCCAGAGTGCTGAAGGAACTTGTGGATGTCCCATGAAACCCCTGGCAGAGTTTTCACCATCTGTCTGAGGACAGGGTGGGTGCCCCAGGACTGGAAGGTGGTGCATATAGTGCCTATTTACAAGAGGGATCAAGGGATGTGGCAGGGAACTACAGGCCTGTCAGCCTGACATCGGTGGTAGGCAAGATGATGGCGGGCATTGTCAAGGAGAGGCTGGGGAGGACCCTGGAAAAGTCAGGGTGCCTGGATGATAGACCGCATGGATTTGTCCCGAGGAAATCGTGTCAGACAAACCTTGTGGAGTTCTATGACTGGGTGACGAGTGCCTTGGACCTGGGAAGACCAGTGGACGTCCTCTTTCTAGACTTCAGCAAGGCATTTGACTCTGTTCCTCATGTGGGCCTGTTGGATAAGCTGGGAGAAATGGGGGTGGGGAACCAGATGATCAGATGGATAGGCAACTGGCTCCAGGACCAGACCCAGAGGGTCGTAGTTGGTGGGATAGTCTCATCCCCAAGGAGGGTCATTAATGGGGTCCCACAGGGATCAGTCCTTGGGCCCTCCTGTTCAACACCATATCTCTGACATAAGGACAGGTATCAGGAGTGAGATGAGTCTCTTGTGATGACCAAAACTGGGGGCGGTGGTGGACGAGGAGAAGGGAGGGTGGCCCTACAGTGGGACCTGGAGGCTCTGGAAAGATGGTCTAGAAAGTGGAAGCTGAGGTTCAATGCAGGGAAATGCAAGGTACTGCACCTGGGGGCCAGAAACCCGGGCCAAGTGTACACCCTGAGGGGGGAAATGCTACAAGTCTCGATGGCTGAGAGGGATGTGGGGGTGGTGGTGGATGTCAAGATGAACAACTTGGAGACTTGTAGGACAGCAGCAGCCAAGGCCAACAGGATGCTGGGATGCATCGCTAGGGGGATCACCTCCAGAATGAGGGAAGTGATACTCCCTCTGTATAACTGCTTGGTGAGGCTGCACCTCGAGTACTGCATGCAGTTTTGGAGGCCATACTTAAAGAGGGACATTAAACTCCTAGAGACGGTCCAGAGGAGAGCAATCAAAATTATTTGGGGCTTAGGGGACAGGACCTATGAGGAGAGGCTCAAAGAGCTAAATATGTACACATTGGAAGAAAGAAGGGACAGGGGGGATATGATAGAGGTCTTCAGGTACATGAAGTGGGTAAATAGGGAGGAACAGTCAGGGTGCTTGAAGGAAGGAGGAGGGGGGCCACTGAGGGCATGGGTGGAAGCTGAAGGGGAAGATTCAGGAGAGAAAGGAGAGGTGCTACTTCACTGAGAGGAGGTAGAGCCATGGAATGCACTGCCTAGAGGCTGGTGGAAGCAGAGACGGTGGATGGGTTCAAAGGGGTGTGACAGGTACAGGAAGGGTTCTGGAAGCAAAATTCAATGCAGAAAGAATATCTGGAATTGGGAAGGAGAAGCCAGACAAGCGAGGGCAGCAAGGTCAGCTCCCAGGGTGGGGCTGACCAAACGAGTAGACACAAAAAGACCATTAGGCCTATTCTGCTGGCATTTTAGTATGTTAGTATATAAACTGGGTATTTTCAATACCAGAAATAAATAGTCAAAACTGGGGTATTTGTACACGAAATAAATATTAAAAACTGGAGATTTTCTGTATCAGAAGGAAGTATGTCAAACTAGGGTATGTTAATTACCAGACAGATGTATTCAAAATGGTTGAGTAGAGTAGAGTAGAGTAGAGGCTCTCTTTGTAAGGAAATGGATCAAAGCAACAGAACAAGAGGGTAAACAGGGAGGAGAGAAGGCACTGTGGGTCACCCTGGAGACAGGAAATGACATCACAATCTGCACTGGGGTTATATACAGACCCCATCTCAGGGGGAGGAATTGACAAGGAAATGATAGACGGCATCCCCAAAATGGCAGAAAATGGGGAGATATTTTTGATGGGGGATCTGGTTATGCCAGATGTTAACTGAAGCACCTTTGCTGCAACCACGTCCAAGATCAGGGTCATTCTTGATGCTCTACAGGGGGTATGCCTCAGACAACAAGTGTTGGAACCTACTCAGGAGGGAGCAATCTTAGACCTGGTACTCTCAAATGGGAACGGAGACAAGATCTCAGATTTAGAAGTGGATAGCCATCTGGGAACAAGTGACCACCAAACAGTGTGATTCATGATGCACACAACCGTAGAGTTAAGCCATACAAAAGTGAAGGTATTGGGCTTTAGGAGGGCTGACTTTTGCAGAATGAGAGAGTGTCTCAGAGAAGTAATAGCAAACAGGCAAGAAGGAGAAGTGAGAGCACAGTGGGGAAAAAACAAAACTGCAATCACAGAGGCAACAAGTCTTTGTGCGAAGTAAGTAAACAAAACAAAATGAAGAAAAAAACACTATGGTCTTCAAAAGAAGAGGCGGGGAAGGTTAGGGAGAAAAAGTTAGCTTTCAGGAAGCATAAGAAAACACAGGACCTGGACAGAGAACTTGTAACAGTTAAAGCAGAAGGAAGCGGTGAAGGCAGTCAGAATAGCAAAGGCCCAAACCGAGGAAAAGATAGCCAACTCAGTTAAGAAGGGGGATAAAATCTTTTACAGGTACATTAAGGAGCAAAGAATGACTAAGGGAGGGAGAGTGAGGCTTAATAAAGGGAAGGGGGTGGGCAGAGGGCGACAGTGAAAAATTAGGGATACTGAACAAATACTTCTGCTTAGTATTCACAAAAGAAGAGGAAGGGGAGGTACCTAAACCAAGCAACAGAAGCACTATGGATAGGGGGCTGATACCAGTCCAGTCCATTCACAAAAGAAAGGGTCCTGAAAGAACTCCTGAAATTGAAGGTAGACTAAACAATGGGGCCTGATGGGATTCACCACATAATTCTAAAAGAACTAAGGGGAGAACTAGTAACACCACTGACTACCCTTTATAACAGATCATGGAAGGATAGTGTGGTACCTGAGGACTGGAAAAAGGCTGATGTGATTCCCCTTCACAAAAGTGGGAGCAAGCCAGAGACAGGAAGTTACAGACCTTTTAGTTTGATCTCAGTGATAGAGAACATGACGTAATAATTTCTGAAAGAAAGAATTGCTGAGTACCTAGTGGCCAGTGGGGCACAGAACCCAAAGCAGCATGGATACACAGTGGGAAGGTCATGTCAAACAAATCAAATAGATTTCTTTGACTGGGTGACCAAAGTAGAAGACCAAGGAAGGGCTGTGGAGCTGGTCTATCTAGACTAGGGCAAGGCATTTGACACAATCCCACACAAAAGATTAATAAACAAGTTAGCCATCCTGGGAGAGGGTCCCAAGGCAGTAACCTAGGTAAAAAAAATTGGCTGGACAACAGGACGCAGAGGTTAATAGTAAACAGAGTCCACTCTGAAGAGAAGGGGGGTTAGTAGTGGGGTACCACAGGGTTCAGTACTGGGACTGGTCCTCTTTAATGTCTTTATAGGTGACATTGCAAAAGGACTGGAAGGAAAAGTATGTTTCTTTGCAGACAACTCAAAGATCTGCAACAAGGTTGATACACAAGGGGGGTGGAAAGGATGAGAGCAGACTTGACAAGGTTGGAGGAATGGTCAAATGTATGGCAGCTTAGATTCAGTGCAAAGAAGTGCAAAGTAATGCACCTGGGAAACCAAACCCAGGGAAAGAGTACACAATGGGGGGGGGAGTATTAACAACAATAAAAATGGACCTGGGAGTAGTCATATCAGATAGCCTAAAGGTAGGCAAGCAATGTGAGAAGGCAGAAAGGAGGGCTGGGTGAATACTGGGATGCATAGGGAGAGGCATCACCAGTAGAAAACATGACGTTGTTATTCCTCTGTACAGACAGTTGGTGAGACCCAATGCAGGGTCTGCACCAGAAGCCATTTGAGGGAGACTAAAAGAGCTTAATATGTATACCCTCAAGCAAAGGAGGGAGAGATGAAACATGATAGAAACTTTCAAGTACCTCAAGGGACTCAACAAATCCAGAAGGGTAGCATCTTTCAGAAAAAGAGATGTGCAAAAACAAGGGGGGCACAATTTCTAGATGGGGGGATGGCTCAAGGGCAATGTGAGGAAGTATTTTTTCAAGGAGAGGGTGGTGGACACATGGAAAGGCCTTTTTGAGGAGGTTGTGGGGTCAAAAACAGTGGGGGGGATTTAAGAATGCATGGAACAGACATAAGGCAATTCTAGAAGGGGTGAAGACGAAGTAGGCTGTTGGTTAACTGTAGCCTATCCAATAGGTAAGGAAATGGGCAGACTGGGTGGGCCAAGGTGTCCTTATCTGCTGTTAAAGCCTTTTTTTCTATGTTTTTATGCAGAAGTACCAGAATGAAGTATGCAAAACTGGGGTATTAGAAGTACCAGAAGGAAGTACACAAAGCCAGGGTACTTGCAATACCAGAAATAAGTATGCAAAACAAGGGTATTTTCTATACCAGAAAAAAGTATGCAAAATTGGGGTTGTTTCAGTACCAGAAAGAAGGAATTCAAAACTGTTGTATTTTTTGGTACCAGAAGGAAGTATTTAAAAAGGGGGTATTAGAAGTACCGGAAGGAAGTATTGAAAACCAGGGTATTAACAATACCAGAAATATGCATGCAAAATAGGAGTATGTTTAATACCAGAAATAAGTATGCAAGACTGGGGTAGTTTTAATACCAGAAAGAAGTATGCAAAACAGAGGTATTTTCAGTACCAGAAGGAAGTTTTCAAAACTGGGGTATTTTAAGTACCAGAAGGAAGTATTCAAAACTGGAGTATTAGAAGTACCAGACGAAAGTATTCAAAACCGGGATATTCACAATACCAGAAAAACAAATTAAAAACTGGGATATTTTCAGTACTGAAACAAAGTAAACAAACCAGGAGTATTTTTAATGCCAAAATAAGTAGACAAACTAGGGTATGTTCAATACCGGAAAGGATTCAAAACTGGGGTATTCACAATACCAGAAAGAAGCAGTCAAACTTGACAGTAATTAGTTATAGCTTCCAACAGAAGCTGAGCTGAACACTTAAACAAGCACAGAAATGTTGGCACAGGCAATAAGCAAATAAAAACAACAGTAGTAATTGCTTGGTACAATTGGATTTAAGCAGGCTTGAATCCCATGATGAAAGCAATACAGACTTGCAGGAGACTGGTTTGATTCACACACTAAGTGATAATAAACATGCTGAGCAGATTTAAATCCCCAAAGGGTTGGATAAAAAGAAGGGCAGACAGAAGGAATTGCGAAGTAAAGAAATAAAATGCTGAGGTACTTAAGCAGGAAAGAACCATAATGGAATGCAAGGCTGCTGGCAGTATCAAGTGGAGCTAGCACCGGCAACTGAGAGCAAGCTGCCATAGTGAGAGTTAACAAACTGAGAGCAGGAGCCTAGGCCAACTGCAATGAATTAACAGAAGCAACAGCAGCAGCAAAGAAGCTGTAATGGGAGCTGAAACATAACAATTGCAGGAAAACTGAGGGTGGAAAACAGCTGAAAAGGAAGGGGGCTTGAGCACAGGCTAAATTAACATTGCTCACACAAAGGGCAATGAAAAGCCCAAAAGAAAATACAAAACAAGCACACAAACACAGGAAACCAGAAAATAAGCACAGGAGAAAGCACACCACAGGCGGAAGCAAAACAAATATTAACAAAGCAGGAGAAACACATGAACACAGCCAGCAGAACCAAACAGGTCCCAGAGTACTGACAACTGGAAAGGCGGGGGGGGCAAGGCTGAAGCAGGCCCCAGGCAAGGCCAAAGCAGGCCCAAACTGAGAAGACAGATCAACAGAGCCTCGGCTGGCAAAAAGGAATTACTTCAGAGAAAAGCTGGGAGGACTTGCTTAAATAGCTCAGGAAGTGGGCATTGCTGGTTGCTCAACCATCAAACTGCAGGTGTGGCCTTCCAAAAACCTATAATCTGACAGTAGATAAGGACTACTCACCCCACCTATTCTGCCATTTGTTTAACTAGAGAAAGAACTTCTAACTGCAGACGTGCCATATTTGAACCTTTGCAAATCATGTGCCACCACCTTTTGCATCACTTAGCAGCATCTCTCACTCAGACAAGAAAGGCATGAAAGTATACACTATTCATTTTGCTATCACACATTCACAAATGGCAGTATTACAAAAGAGCACTGCATAAAAAAATTGTTAGAAACTCATTCAGTATAATGACTGGATGCCCTTTATAAGAGTACTGTTCACTTAGCACCAACTGTGTTTGCCAATGTTCTTTAAGTTTTTTTTCTCAAGGAACCTAAAACAGAAACTCAGAAGTCTGGAGGCAGCCTAGCTGCAGTTCTTACATTTGTACATATTACTCAGCTATTCAATATTATAATAGTAAAAGCATTAAGCAACCTTTCTACATAATAATACATAAATCTATATGATTACAGTTACTATTATAATAAAAACATTGGCATTAATGTAGCACACTCAGTTGCTTCAGATGCATGGCACTTGCGCGATAATCTGGATAAAGATTATTTGATCTAGTGTAACAAAAAACTGCAATGGTGACCATGACAGATATTATATATTACAATCCATTTTAACCTTATTTTTTCTTGCTGACATGATGTTTGCTGACACTAATCAGCAGAAGGCTTATATTGGTTTTCTTTCGTAGAAGACTTATATTTTTGTCTATAGTGTTGGCCACAGAAATCTGCTTATTAAAAATGACTTTTCATTTCATGTATGTAAGAAAAAAACTTCATAATTAAGTATGATGAATGACTGAACTGGTACTTTACTGTAAGTGGTAGGTAGGGTCCCTTCATTTAACAAGAGATTTTATGCCAAGCATCACTTATTGACAGGATTGCACAGGTCAAGCAGCATATGCTGTTTTGTTTGGTCTGTGTTTTCTTTATTAATGGTGATATACATCTGTTCTATGCATTCATAATTTATTATGTGGTGACTTGCTGCACAGTTTAAATTGATGAAATATAATCACAGTGCCGAGCAAAGACAGCACTAAGTGCAAATGCGCAATTTAAATTTGCCCTACCATAGTTAACACAGCTGCTGAAACAGAAGGCTTTGCCTGTTTCCTTTGAATTATAATGAACCTAACTACAAAGATACAGGTTATTTAATTCTACACTAATTTGGCGAGTCAGTATATTATCTAAGTTGATCCCAAACTGTTTCTGTAGTTGACAGCAGGTGGCACTACTTATGCAGGAGACTTTAATTATGGGCCCGCTAAACTGGCACAAAGTCTGTACAACTAAAACAATGGAGGAGTAGGAAAATAAGTAGTAAAGGCAAATTATACTAGATGTAACATATTTTATTGCAGAAATTAGTCTTTATGGGCAGGAAAATAGGTAAATACTTGCAGATAAATATCACAGAAATAGAGAAAATTAACTTTTACCAGTTATCTTTATCACCCTTCACCATAAGGTGCATGTGTTGATTTGTATCTGCTGGATTTTTTACTGGGAAGTTCTTTAAAATGACCCTAAATTGACCAGCAGCTGTGGTGACAGTTCATTTCCAACATAGAATATGGGAGAAGCCCTAGAATGTCTATTACAAGTAACCCCCCCCCCAATAAAATGTATGCTCTTCAGGCGTTTGGGTAGAGCGATATAAATGACTTTACACGCACAAAAAAAGCTATCCATAAAAAGTGGAATCACTCATTCGATACTTCATTACCATATGCCACCCCCACCCTCACACACACATACACTCAGTTAACTAGTCACCCTCAAAGAACAATGCCATGGAGTGGTCAGGTTTAGTTCTACCTTACTGATCATTACTACTAATTGTGAAGATTTATATGGTTTCTTCAGCCCAAACTGAGTACAAATTGTGCCTGTATTGTTTGCACTGTTATACTCTACATCGTAATGGTCCCACATTGGATGGGATGCCCTTCATTTCACAACTGAGAGCCCCTCTGTGCATACCTCTCAAGTGACCCACATTATAAAGGACTTTCCCATATTTTACCACTCAGAACTCTACTGCCCATCTCTTTAAACTCTCACGCATTTGGATGGTTGACCCTCATTTTACCACTCAGAGCCCCTTTGTTCATACCACTCACCTGTACCACATTATGAGGGACTATTCCATATTTTACCACTCAGAAGTCCGCTACCCATCCCTTTTCATGCTCCCACATTAGGAGAGTTGGCCCTCATTTTACCTCTCAGAGCCCATCTGTACATACCTCTCAACTGCACACATTACAAAGGATCTCCCTCAGTTGACCTCTCAGAACCTTTCTGCCTATGCCTGTTATCCGACCCACATTACAAGTGATGTTTCTCATTTAACCTCTCAGAACATCTCTGTCTATGCCTCTCAACTTGCCCACATTCCAAATGATATCTCTAATTTGATCTCTCAGAACTTTGCTGTCCACACCTCTCAGCTGTCCGCATTACAACGGTTGTCACTCATTTGACTTCTCAGAACCGCTCTGCCCATGCCCTTCAAGTAGCCCACATTCCAAATGACACCTCCCATTTAACCTGGCTGAACATTTCTTTCAATACCTCCCAGATTGCCCACATTACAAACTGCATCTCTCATTTAACCTCTCAGAACCTCTCTATCTATACCTCTCAACTGGCACACATTATGAAGGACGTCCTTCATTTTACCTCCCAGTATCTCTCTGGCTATACCTCTCAGCTGGATCACATTATGAAGGACATCCCTCATTTTATCACTTAGAACCACTATGTTCATATCCCAAAGCTATTTCACATTAGAAGAGACAGTCCTTCATTTTTATCAGAGCACCTCTGTTCATACCATTCAGCAGTAGAAGACTAAAGACACACCCTCATTTTACCACTCGGAAAATCTTTTCCATACCTCTCAATTGTCCAGATTAAGAATAGGATCTCATATCCGGCCTGGTGGCGCTAAGGGTTGAGGCGCTGGATGCCACACCTCGCTCCACACCAGCGACCCGGGTCTGAGAACGAGCCCAGGTCATTGGGGGTAGGCAGGGGCAGACTAGGATTGAGCTCTCCTAGTCCTGGGGAAATGGGTGGATGCACATCACCCTCTGGTGGTCCCTGGGGATGCCTGGAGGTACTGCAGAGGTGCAGGTGCCAAGTTGGGGGGGAGCACGGCAGACGTCTGCACACTAGTGCATGGACATCATTGCACGTCCGTGCTCCTATCGGGGAAGAACAAGGAAAATAGCAGTACAAGTCTGCGGCAGCTTGATCGCCACAGTTTCACCGGTCCGACGATGCCTGGAGGGCGTGTGCTGGCAGTGGATCCTTGCCAGGTATGGGGGCTTAGGGGGAGCCCCTGTCGATGGGGTAGCTGCCTATGCCAGCTGGCAAGACAGCTTTGGGGTTGGTGGTGGAGGAACGGTGGCTGTAGATTGGCAGGACTGTAGCTGCAGGTGAGAAATCATTCAATGATAAAAAAAAGAATAGGATCTCATTATAACTCACTTAACCCCCCTGCCTCACATTGAGAGGGTGCTGTTGTATGTTCTGTACTTTAAGTAAAACATGTAATCTATGCTGCTCAAAGAACAGAAAACTTTATAAACATTAAACATTTTCTTGGGGATCACATGATACGAACGTTCGGGTAGCAGGGAATCCACAAGTCTTCACCAATCCAGCTATTAAAAATTGTTGCTTTTGCCATTGTTTTGTGACTTTTCTAACTTCACTACTTGCTATTACATCTTTAATTTTTCTTGTGCCTTGATTGTGGTGAAATTATGGAGTCAGTAGCTGAATCTGCTACGGAACTGATGTCAACGCAACCTGCACCACAAATCTTAGCAGACTACCATCCAGCGCCTAAGAGATTGCACTCAGATGTAGCCTATAGCCCACCTTCCTCTCCTGCTGAACTACTCACACTGTTGACTACTTTCTACTTGAAGTGGGCAGTCTTGATACTATCTAGGAACTGGAAGCCAATGTCCGTACTTTTTGCCTGGTGCTTGAGGAGCTAACCCGGTGAATGGGCGATGCTGAAGCCTACATTCCTTCTACCAAGAGTCACCAGGAAAAAATGTAGCCTGAACTGGTTACTTTGAAGAGGCAAGTTAATATGCTTGAAGACTGCATAGAGGATTTGGAGGGCCATAATAGAAGAAATAACTTGGTTATTGTGGGAGTCCCCAAAAATTCTGAGGGGATGGATATGTTGTTATTTACTCAGAATCTTCTACAAACAATTGCCAGTCCCTCCCCACATGGGCCTCATTATATTATCGAGCTGGCCCACTGTTCTGTCCGGCCGAAGTCATCTGAAGGGGAGAGACCTCGCCCTATTATTCTCTGGTTGCTCAGCTATTTGGAGAAGCAATTTATTTTAGAGAAAGTCTGCTCTCTGCAAGAGATTCAATGAGAGACTATCATATTTTTATTTTTCAAGATCTCTGCCCTGCGGTGAGATCAAAATGGAGAGAGTACCGGGTGCTATTTCTGAAATTGCAGACTGCTCAAATTGGATATTGAATGCTGTATTCTGTCAGACTGTCTGTTTTGCTGCACACTGGCCTGAACTTGTTTGATTTTGCAGAACAAGTCTGGAGGGAGCTTCTGAATTTATGCATGTGCGTGATTTCGGCACCCATTTAAAAATGTATTTTGCGGTATTACTACCACTTGTTTTTTTAATTTATATGCAAGGAAAGAATCATTATGGCCAGATGTGTTGGGTAAATGTCTATTCTCAATAGGCATGTCAAAAAGTGCATTTTGGGGCTACACTCCTGAGCAGACGTGCGTTCTACTTGTTGATATGCTTCCGGTGGATATCGGAGTTTAATTCAGGATGACTGAAACAAGATAGATGTAAATATTAAACAAATTGGGTAATAACCTTTTTTGGGGTGGTACTGTAACATTCCATTGTGACTGCTTTACATGTATGTGCCTAGAGGCACAATGATTACCCTTTCATGAAAAATGAGATACAAAGCTGACAGTACCCCTTTAAATGTTCCTTACTCAGAGGTTCAGTCTCCCACTTCGGTAGTGGTTACTGTAGTATCAGAACCTAATATGTAGATGTACATAGCAAGGCATTGTGGGCACAACAGGAAGGTGTTTTTCATTTTCTTACTGTGAAGTGAAGTCTCCTACTTCTGCAGTGGCTAAAGCTATATAAGATATCATTATTATTTATTTTCAAAATGAGGCATTGTGCACTCAGCATGTAGTCAACAAGATTTCTTTACTGAGAGATGTAGTCTCCTATTACCATAGTGAGTGCAGTAATATAATAGCCAGTATACTAATTTATTTAGTGAGGCATTGTGGGTACAGTATATAGCTGATTTTTCTCTCTCTCTAATCAAAGTGTAGTCTATTTCGGTAGTGTTTTACAACAGTACAGTCTGCAGAAAAATCTCTGAAAAAAATGTTTTTGTGTTGCATGTAGGCCAAAAAGATAATTTGTCATTTTTTGTAGATGTTTCACTTTTACTGCCTGCGATGAAGTGACAGGTCTGAAATGACAGCTCCTGTCAGAATGTGTGAGTATAATGATACTTTTTTATGTTTATGTTATAGGGCTTGAATGGTTATAAGTAGTTCAGCAGTGTAATTGTGGGTCAATAATTACAAAGCTCTGAGCTGCTTTCAGCCAATCAAATCACCAGAATCTTTCTACCCATGTTATGTGCTAGATACATCTACTTGCAAAAAAAATGTAAAGAGTCCGACAAAAATGGACACTGTCCTTTTAATTTAACTTTGTTTCCCTTGCATGATGTAAAGGTTGGGGGTTCCAGCACTAAAAAAAGGGGGCAGGGCTATGCAAATAAAATAGAGCATACTAACATACTAAAATGCCAGAAGAATAGGCCTAATGGTCTTTCGTGTCTGCTCGTTTGGTCAGCCTGCACCCTGGGTGCTGACCTTGCTGCCCCCCTCGCCTCCTCTGGCTTCTCCCTTCCCAGTTCCGGATATTCTTGCTGCATTGGATTTTGCTTCCAGAACCCTTCCCCTGTACCTGTCCCACCCCCTCTTGAACCCCTCCACTGTCTCTGCCTCCACCAGCCCCCTAGGCAGAGCATTCCATATTCACCACCCCTCAGTGAAGCAGCACTCCTCCTTTCTCCCTGAATCTTCCCTCCATCTTCCACCCATGCCTCTAGTGCCCCTCCTCCTTCCTTCAAGCACCCTGACTGTTCCTCCCCTATTTACCCTCTTCATGTACCTGAAGCCCTCTATCATGTCCCCCCGGTCCCTTCTCTCTTCCAATGTGTACATATTTAGCTCTGAGCACAGAAATGAAATAATTTTTTTCATGGAAAACAGTACTTTTTGGCAGTTTGAATGGTAGGAGACTGATTCACAACATCTACAGGTTACTATGCCTATTTGCTATGGCAATCTTCCATAAATCACTTTAATATTGTTATTTGATGGTCTTCTTTGAGTGATGTACAATGTTTTTTTTTTGGCGGGAGGGGTTGAGGGGTGATGTGCTATGATTCAGCATTCAGCAACCCTGGAGAAAAGGACAGAACAAAAAGGCACAAAAAAAATACACATTTTTTCAACCTTGTTACAATACTTGAAACACACAAATCTTACTTCAAGAGGGTTCCTGCAGTAGGTCTTCACATATAGGACTGGCGCCCCCTGGCGTCAGGTCTGCACGGCAAACTTGTAGATAGCAATCATCAGCAGGGACCGCCCCCAACGTCAGGGCATCGTGACATCAGCCCGACTATAAAAGGGGTGGTCCCGTGCCCGATCTCCAGTTCTTTCCCACCTTCGCCTCAGTCACGTTCAGCTCATGTCAGAACAGCAATCTAATGTCCACGCAATATTTGTCGAAGTGTTTCTTCACCTCTTGCAAAATTCTCAAAAATTTTTCTTCAATTTGGTGTCTTCTAAACAGAAGAAAAAGTGCTCGAAGTGCGGCGCTCAAATCCCTCACGGGGACAACCATTCCTGCTGCCTTCTTTGCCTTGGTTCGAAGCACGACGTCCAGGAGTGTTCCATCTGCCAGGCCTTCAACCCAGGTGACCAGAACCAGGTGCAAGAGGTCTCTTGAGGCCCATCTTTTGACCCGACGCTTGGCGTCCATGGAAAGGGGGCTCCAAAAACCCAGGGAACAGTCGTCATTGCCGACCCCGAAGAAAAAGAAAAGTAAGGAAAAGCGTTGGGACAGGAGTCCATCACCGCCGGAGAGGCCTGCACCTGAGTACTTTTTTAGGCACCCCGTCAGCTTCTTTGGGCCAGGCCCCTTCTCCCCCTCCTGCTGAGGTGAGCAGACAGCTGGGGGTTGCCTCTTTGGAGGTGGTAATTTTGTCGATTGATCCTGCCGATAAGTCACCCCTTGCTTCCGGCGAAGGGCGCACTGCCTCAGCCGATCAGACTAGCAGCAGCCTTCAAGCCATTTCTAGCCTGGCTGGATCTGTTGCTTCAGACGCTGACTCCTCCGACGCCCGCATAGATCTGTCCACTCTCCCGTCGGGCTGCAGTTTGATCCCCAATGTCAGACAGAGTGAGGGACTAGTCGACCCATCATCTCCCAGGGTTCTCCACCCTAGAGACTTGCCACCCAACCCTTTGCTGTTTGCTTTAACAAAGTCACGTTCAGACCTGCTGTCGGGGACCCCTCATGTCTCCCCACCAGGCCTTCCTCCATTGCCGGATTTCATTCCACTGCTGACACTGGATCCAGGTATGGAGCCTCAACCCCCCAGTACTTTGGGCAGTCTCCTGGACCCGACACCTCCTTCTGGTGCCATGGCACCTCACCCGGCGGGGTCTTTGTCTGGATTCATAGTCCAGGAACCCTCTTTCCCACCTGCAGGTGCCCCTCCGTCGGTCTCTCAATATCCGACGTCAGGCCAGGTGCCTCCATCGCCAGGTTTTCCGACACCAGGTTTTCTAACGCCGGGCTACCCGATGCTGGATTATCAGATGCTGGGCTTTCCGAAGTCATCATTCCCATCGATGGGTTATCCTACTCCAGGACACCCCAAGCCTGGTTACCCTGGGTGCTCATTTTATCTGTCCTGGCACTATACTAAGTACCCGGGTTATCCGAGTTATCAGCCACCTCCTCCTCCTCCTCCCCCTCCTCCCCCAGTGCCAGAACATGAGTCCGTCCCCCTGTGGTGGAAAGATGCTAGAGGGCAGCTCATGTCAGAGTTAAGACAGCCGGTGAGGGAGACACCCTCTGTCAGGGTGGTCTTCCCACCATCTCCTGTTACTAGAGCCACTACCTCTATCTCGGTTGGCATTACAGAATCAGACCCTTCTGTTCCTAGTGGCTCTGATTCCTCTGACTCTGGTTCCGACTCAGATGCGTCGGATCCCAGATCTCCCATGGAGGTCCCTCCGAAGGACTCTCCAAAGTCCCCTCCAGAGGATCCTTCTTTCGGAGACCTGTTATGTTCTATTCAGGTGGCTGGTGGTTGGCCATCCAAAGAGGTTGATCCACAAAGAAAATGTCTTGCAGAACACCTGGATCTGGTCACCTTGGACCCTATGCCCATTCCACCATGGATGGGACCTCATGAGGACCTTGTAACCACAGTCTGGCAACAATCATCCTCCATTCCAGCTGTCTTACGCAAAGCTGACCGCACATATTATCCCCGGAAAGGGATTCTTCACCTGAACTCCCATCCCAAGGCTGACTCTATGTCATCACGGCAGCTCACCACCATTCAGCTCAGCCCAAACATCTGAGTTCTTTGCCTCCCGAAAAGGACTTGAGTCAACTCAACCAATTTCGCCGCAAAATGTATTCTTCTCCTTCTTCTTCTTGTACGATACATTCCCTCAATTACGTCTAGCACATGGTCGCCTTTCAAAAAGCTTCTCTCTCTTTCACTCTTTTGGATTTAGAAAGGGACCTCCAGGATGTTCAAGATGAAACCCTGAGCAAGAAGCTCTTGGATAAAGTGCGATGGGGAAATCCTCGTGTCACCACGCCCTTCGGGCTACTTACTACTCGGTGATTCAGTGGTGAGAGCAGCTGCAATGGGGATCTGCCTCCGATGCCTCTCCTGGCTCCATATAGCGGGACTGGTGCAGGACATGCAGTCCTCTCTGTTGGATGCCCCTTTCAGGGGTTCCATCCTCTTTGGCGGTGACCCAAAAGACATCATTACTGAGCTGCAGTACAGCAGACGCTCATTGTGGGCCATCCATTCCTTATACAAGATGGGCCAGAAAAAGCAGCCTTTTCGCTGACAAAGAAGGTGGAACAAATCCCAGGCTAAGCGTCAGGCAAAGAAACGCGAACCTGGCTCGGGAGCTCAAACCCCACAGACCAAATCTCAAAAACAGGCCTCTGGGGCAAAAGCTCCCTTCCCCTTGGCATCTTGACTCTTTTCCCCTCCTGCTGCTACCTCCAGTACCTCAGGAGGAACCAGTCGGAGGGTGGTTGGCCTCCACCTGGAAGGCTGGAGGTCTGTCACTGCAGAAAATTGGGTGTTTCAGCTCATCCAACGAGGTCACTCAATAGAATTCAATGAAATCCCATCCCCTCAGCTGCCAGAACGGTCCTTCTATCCCTGTATTTAGGTCCCCATAGTCTCTCAGGAGATCCCAGCATTTCTTTTAAAGAAGGCCATACAGCCCATCCCGTTAAACCAAATAGGAAGGGGATTCTACTCCCATTTCTTCCTGGTTCCAAAGAAAACGGGTGACCTGAGACAGATCCTGGACCTCAGCACACTAAACATCTCTGTCAAGCGCAAGAAGTTTCGTATGTTGACCCTTCAGGGGCTCCTTCCCCTGCTCCATCAAAATTCTTGGCTGTACTCCCTGGACATGCAGTATGCTTACCTGCATATCCATATCCTCCCGGCCCACCGCCGCTTTCTCTGTTTTGTTTTGTTGGAGAAGCATTTCCAATTCCGAGCACTTCCATTTGGCCTTTTTTCAGTTCCCCGAGTGTTCATCAAATGCCTAGCAGTGGTGGCGGCCTTTCTGCACTGCCAGGGCATTTATGTCTTCCCGTACCTGGATGACTGGCTCCTCTCAGTACCCTCTCCTACCAGCCTGAAAGAGTCTCTCTCCTTCACTCTGAGCTTGTTTGCTTTACTGGGCAGTACCCTCACAGATGCTGCAGTTGATTGGAGCTGTATTAGACATAGCTCAGGGCAAGTCTTTCCTGTCATTGGATTGGGCCAAGACCCTTGCTTCTCAAGCCACACTTGTGGCACAGGCCCAATGGATCCCAGCACACTCAGTGCTTTGTTTATTGGGACTGATGGTGGCCACCATTTCAACAGTCCCAGTGGCCAGGCTTTACATGAGGGTCACCCAATGGTCTCTTCGAATCCAATGGGACCAGAGGATGGATGACATGAACCAAAAAGTCATGATCTCCAATAGCCTCCAGAGAGATCTCCACTGGTGGCAGGATCTCTCGAACTGGTCGAAGGGAATTCTTTCTTCCAGCACTTCTGACTCCATTTCTCACTACGGACACCACATATCGGGCTGGGGAGCTCATCTGGGGTCTCACAAGACACAGGGGTCTTGGTCCAACCAGGAGCTGATGCCCCACATCAATGTTCTGGAGATCAGGGCAGTTCTTTATGAGCTCCAGGCATTCCAGTCACTGCTGGTTCCAGGATCTCTCTTGGTACAGACAGACAACATGTCCACTGTCTGGTACATAAACAAACAGTGGGGAACTAGGTCATACCCTCTTTGCTGAGAAGCCATGAGGGTGTGGTATTGGGTGATTCAGCACAGCCTTTACCTGACAGCAGTTTATGTTCCAGGCGTTTCTAACATCCTAGCAGACAGTCTCAGCCAATCAGTGGCCAGGGCCCATGAGTGGGAGTTAAAGTCAGAGGTAGTAGAAGATCTCTTTCTTCAATGGTGTTGGCCAGAGATGGATCTGTTCACCTCCCCTTACAATGCCAAACTACCTGTCTTCTGCTCCCTCGTTCCCGGACATGGTGCTTTTTAGCAAGATGCGCTGTCTCTTTCGTGAACATGGAGGTTTCTATACATCTTTCCTCCCTTTTCTCTCATTTAGAAGATTCTGGTGAAACTTCAATAAGAGGGGGCCCATGCAATCCTGATTGCTCCTCTTTGGCCATGCCAAATTTGGTTCCCTCTTCTGCAACACTTGGCACTGGAACCCCTAATTCCTCTGCCCATGTCCCACGACTTTCTGACTCAGGAGCAGGGCACGCTGGTGCATCCAAGCCTTCAGTCCCTCCACTTTCATGCATGGCACCTGTGGACATAGTGATTTCTCATTATAAGGTCTCTACGCAGGTTGCGCACATTCTAGTGGGGGCCGGAAAACCCTCCACTAGATCCACCTACGCTATGAAGTGGAAGAGATTCATGATATGGGTGCAAGCAAGGAGCTGGGATCCATTTTCAGTCTCAGCATCCCGGTTCTAGTGTACCTCACACACACCTGTCTGAGGAGGGCCTTAGCTATTCCTCCATTAAGGTCCACCTCTCTGCGGTGTCGCCCTACCACCTCCCGGTGGAGGACAAAACATTGGCTCAACTGGAGGGTGCCAAAACCTTTTTGAAAGGCATCCTTTATTTGAAACCTCTAATCAGGAATCCTTGTACTCCCTGGGACCTGAATTTCATGCTCAAGAAGCTGAACTTGCCTCCGTTTGAACCAGCTTCTTCTTGCGACTTACACTTCCTTTCCTGGAAGACCTTATATTTAGTCACTGTCACTTTGGCCAGAAGGGTTTCCGAATGACAGGTCTTCGTCTGTAAAGAACCTTATTTGATTTTTCATAAGGACTGAGTAGTCCTTCGGACTAACCCTTCTTTTTTGCCCAAAGTAGTTTCAGAAACCACGTTGAACCAGAGCATGGAATTACCGGTGTACTATCCACAGTATTACAACAGGGTAGAACACCTGCTGTACACCCTTGATGTGCACCGGATCCTGAGGTACTACATGAACAGGACTAAAGAGGTTAGGAAATCTAGCCAATTGTTCATAGCCTTTGCCCCTCAGTGCCAGGGCAAGGCTATTTCCAAGCAGACCATCTCCCGATAGCTCGCTAACTGCATCCATTTTTCGTACACAAAATATGGGAAGTCCCTTCCAGGGGCAGTCAAAGGCCACCCGTAGCGTGGTGACCTCTACTGCCTTTTTTAGGAATGTGTCCATGGCAGAGATCTGTGCTGCGGCCACCTGGTCATCTGTTCACACCTTCACTAAGTATTATAGTCTGGACATTGCCTCTCGGTGCAGAACTGGCTTTGGTCTTGTGGTCCTGCAAGGCCTTCTGTCGTGATTATTCATGGCGACTTCCCCTCCTCCTGGATGCACCTATACCTTATTTTTCTTTGGGACTGCTTGGTATTCAGTCCTATATGTGAAGACCTACTGCAGGAACCCTCTCAAAGTAAGATATAGCAGTTACATAAGAACTTACCATAACAGTAGATCTTAGAGTGAGGTTCCTGCAGTAGGTCTAGTTTCCCCCCCTCCATCCTCTAGTTTTTGGATGCTTTACTTTCCATCCTATCTAGTCTGGCTGGACTAGAGGGGAAGCAGGGTCTTGGGAGTTCACTCCAGTTTTCTCCTTACCTATCTTTAGGTCTTCATTGGAAAAGAACTGGAGAGTGGGCACAGGACCGCCCCTTTTATAGTCGGGCTGATGTCACGATGCCCTGACGTCGGGGGCAGTCCCTGCTGATGATTGCTATCTACAAGTTTGCTGTGTGGACCTGATGCCAGGGGGTGCAGTCCTATATGTGAAGACCTACTGCAGGAACCTCTCTTGAAGATCTACTGTTACGGTAAGTTCTTACATAACTGCTATTTTTTACAGCAATGTTTTTTGAAGGGGACTGCCTGTTTTACTTGTGAAAACCATTTCACATGATCTTTGAACTTTAGCATAACAAGTCCATAAGCTTGCTGACAGGGAGGACTAGAATGTGAGTTCAGGAGATGACATAATCAGCAGCTCTTCACTGAAACTGGCTTTTTGAACAAGCAGTGAAATCAGGGTTACAAAATAGTTCGCAACTTTAAAATGAAGTAACGCAGAAAACACATTTTTGGCATGAGATTTATTGGGGTCAAGCCTATTCTAATTCTGCAATATAGCCCTTTTGGCTAGAGTCCCTCTTTAAATTAAGTAAGAGGCAACTGTCATATCTGTTTCTCATTTTTATTTTGTTTTATTGTTATTTCTTTCTACATTTGCTACCAGTTTGTATATAAAACTTTCAATAAAGTACATATAAAAAAAATTACCAATTTTCTTATTGTTCTCAGCTTTTACATCTATGATTTGATGATGTGTTCCACATTTTCTCACACTGGTTCCTATGCACTAACAAAAATGTTGCCTACGTGCTGCATATCTGAGGCGCGTAGGCAACCTCACAGGTGAATGCTATGCAGCGGGGGTCCCACAGACCCTTGGCGGCATTCACCAAGGAAGTGTAAGTGGAGCACTAGGTGCTTACATGCCCACCTCCTAGGCCCCTCAGGAATGTCCATGCTGGGGTGCATGTCAGGGACATGTCTGTACTACACGGCATTCACTAAGCCACATAGTACCAGGTGGAAGGGGTGCCAGGCACACCTGCCCTGACTTGGTGTAACCCGATGCATGCCTCCGTGAATGATGGCCACTGGGTGTGGCAGTAATGGGAACTGGACCACTGTGTTGCCCCAGCCCACTAAGCTGCAAGGGAGGGCTGGGGCACTGGTTTAGGCAATTGCATATAGGTGTGACTCCAGTGCCACTGTATGTGGCTGTTCCCTCACTCCCTGCACCCTCCACAAGGGTGCAAGGGATCCACTCAGGCACCCAGGTTGGGCATCTGATTGGATGCCCACCCAGGTCCATGGCTCAACCCCTGTCCACCTGCATGACCATGCACACTGTGGGGACATGGCCACAGACAGAAGCTCCACGGGTGCTAGCAGCAGTGCATATTGCTTACTCTGCACCTGTCTGGGGCCAGGTGGGGTATGCACCTCAGGCACATATTACCTGCCCTTTTGTGCATCGGGCCCATTGTGAGGGACAGGGTTCCATATTTAGACAATGAAAAATTAAGAGCTGTGGATATTTTATGTAGAACCATTTTTATTACATCTATACTGTGCCTTCATTGGGAACAGGCAGTGGACCACATTATGCACTTAGTATTCTAGTTGGCCCAGTGCTATGAGGGCTAAGGTGCTGGCACCTCACTTGCTGCACTGCTGGTGACCCGGATTTGGGAACAGGTCTGAGTTGCTTGAAGTTTCTGCCTGGGGAGGAGGGTTGATCATCCTACAGGATACTCTCCTCCTCTGTGGCGGGAGGTCTGCTGGCTTTACTGTGATACTGCCACCTGGGCGACCACAGGTGGTAGCACAAATGGAGCCACTAGGGGAGGGAAGGCACTTCCAGTTTGAGATGCGAGTGCTTGCATATGCCTTCTTCAGTCCTTGCCCACTCGGTGCCAGAGTGTGGGGGAGAAAACTGGTAGAAAAAAACATGGCTGTGTGGGATAACACTGCACTCCCTAGCAGGCCCTGCACTATCTTCTGGACTGCCTGCTGCCACATCCCTTGCCTTGCCACTTCCAGGAATTGGGGTCCCTAGAAAGGCCCACCATGGGGGAGGGGTAACTCTGTGGGGTACTGTAGGCAGAAGGATGTTAAGCCCCAGAGATGACGGGTGACAGGACTGGGGAGAGTAGCAAAGCAGATGGGGGCAAGCTGAGGTGAATGGGGTGAAAAGAGCCTAGTATTTTCTCCTATCATTAAGCAATAAGGCACGACAGGGTGTGTGTTATCGTGTAATAACGTCACTCCTGGGGTGGGTCAAAGCACGAGGTGAAGCGAGGTCACCACCCCAGGAGTGACGCTATTACACGATAACACACACCCTGGAGTGCCTTATTTCCATTATACAATGGCTCATTTGTTTAAAAAAGAAAGAAAAATTTGTTGAAGTATTTTTTATTATTATTATTATATTTTTGGGTTAGGGCAAGTATATACTATTTTGAAAAAAAAGTCCCTGGCTACTTTATAAGTTGTCCAGCAGATGGCTTCTTTCTGCTTCACAGTTGCATGTTCTATTTGAGTCAACAGCGTTCTTGTCCATTATTTTGTGTCTGTATTTACACACACACATGCACGTCTTTTTATTGCCGTTCCTTCTCCCACACACACTTTTTGTATTTCAGTTTGTTCTTGGTCTTAGAAGCTGGTACCGTTGCACTTCAGAGTCTGACTACAGGAGTTGGAGTGGAGGAAAGTACAGTCAGAAGCTCGAGTGGATCAGGGAGAAAAGCTCTTATCTGCTAACAGTGCTAAGTTACATGTTGTAAATCTCGGCAGGCTGCAAGACTTAACAAATAATTTAATATTACAAGATTAATGGGCTGAATTTTAGTCAGCGAGTGTGCGGCGTGGCGGTAAGCTGTGCACGCGCTGTCAGTTGCGATGTTGACCGGCAACAGAAAAAGACATCAGACGTTATGAAAGCTGCATTTTTTTTCCTTTTTCAAGGGGACAGAGGGTCACAATTAAATGTTTTATTACTCCTGAGTGGCGAGAGTTGAAATTACTGTGTGTGTTGGGACGGGGGTGCTGCAGTGATGAATTCAGTGTTCACTCTGTTTTTTTGGGTTTCTACATGGCACAGCAGTGAGAGCTGTGTGGTGGCTTGTATGGCGAGGAAGGGATTTCTTGTAGTGTTCTGCAGTCACCTGTGTGCCTGGACCTCATACAGTGATGTTATTGTTCAATAACATCACTGTCCCAGTCACACACTGACCAATCAAAGAAGAGGAATTTTCCTTGCCATTGTATAATTATTTTTAACAACTGAGGATAACCGTTTTATGCCATAAAAATGCATCTCCATCTATGGCTGCAAACATTTATTTGCTTATTTGTTTGTTTACTGGGTCAGTTCTTCAATTAAAAATCCCTATAACAAACATGTTGGGACAATTAAAACATTTACAATATGAGAAGGTATGCAATCAAAAATAAGAACAACAGCATACGTTGGCACAATAGTCAACACAGACTGTACATCGGTAGTGATATGATGGAACTTTATTGAGAATAAGCAAGCAGATAATCACTTATCTTATTCTTAAACTGCAGATGTGAATCAGTAGTCCTGATATGAAATGGCAGGGTGGTCCATATTTTAGAGGTCCAATAACCAAAAGATTTTTGAACCAGGTCTTAACAAGAGAGTGTGCCATAGGTTTACGTGCTGGTAGCAGCTTGTTTCCAGATGCTTTCGTGGGCGGGATGGGGGCTTCCTCCTATTGTTTGTGTGGTTTAATCAAATAAGATGCAAACCAAAATATAGTTATATGACTTTAATATATGATACCCAAATTGTTGCCCTAACTTTGTAAATATGGGAAACCCTCCAGCTGCTCCTGTCAGCCCGACCCTGCACTCCAAGCTCTAGCTTGTTCTTAAGCCCTTGATGGGGCTGCTGTTCTCCGTGTGGCCACAGCAGCTGAGAAACCCACTAGCTGCTCCTGCCTGTGAGCCTGACCCTGTGCTCCAAGCTCCAGGTAGGATTTCACCTCAAAGAACCAGATCTGCCATCAGAAAACTCACTGGATGGAGCTTTCTCGGTGAGAGCAAGGTGTTGGTCACCCTCTGTGCAGCTCATCCTTTATTTGCTGTTGGCAAAGAGCTCTCATTTCTGTACAGGGTTGTGAGAGCACTGCTTGGATGTTTCTCCTGCCTGCCTCCCACACCACAGCACTAATTAAAGACACTACTTCACCGCCTCCCCTACCACTGCCTCCCTGACATTGGCAATATCCTATAAGTGTCTAAATCTCTTCAGGGCAAGCTGTCCTGACCTCTGCCTAAAAGGAGCCTTATCTCTCCAGACCTGTAGCCATTTTCACTATTTTCTCCTATTACAAAGTTAACAATTTCAATAGGCTTTGTCACTGTCTCCAAAGTATCAATCCACAGATCCTTCTGACAAACTGCTGCCACTCCCACTATAACCTCCTCTTTGACTAAAATTTAATTAGACATACTTTCTCTGCCTTCTAATTTTGCTCATTTTTATTTTTTCCCCAAATTTATATCGTTATTCCTTGCCATGTACCCACCAGCCTTTCTCATTCTCCTTCTCCTGTGCTCCTTTTCCTATTTTCTCTCTCACTCCAGCCTCCTCCAAACACCTAGTTGCACCTCCAATGATGCCTGCCCAGTATATAACCACTTTGCCCCTACAGCATCTATCTTACCTGTAATCCCTACCACATCCTATCACTTGCTATACACTAATTTTACAGTGTTGACCTTGTATGAGATACCATACCATTGTTGTATGGCTCTGCACATTTAGACTGTCCTTGGGTTATGAGGGTATGGGAAATGGTAGGGTGGACGGGTATTAGACATAAGCACCTAAAGCACATTTCCAAACTTTTTGGGCATTGTGTATTCAACATTAGTAGTTTATTTCTAATGTTTGTGCAGTTTGCATTTTGTGTGGTAGCAAACATAATGAGCATTAAAATTATTTTTGTCATAAATTTATATTAGTGTTGTGTACTGGGCTTTTCTTTCCTGGCATAGGTTGAGAAATGCTACAACTGCATGGGAAAGAACTGAAAATGGCACTGAGACATCCATACTATAGCTCAAGGATTTCCTAATCCCTAGCATCTCTAATTGGCTGCTGTTAATCATTGTGGATTGCCAATAACTGTGACATGCTTGGTGTGTGCTTTATGTAGTGCTGTGCTGAATATGGAATTCTTTCTGTGGAGTTAGTGTGGAAGGACCATTCTGCTAGCGGAATTTCCACTGGAATTTCACTTGTTCACCTGCGGAATTCTGCCTACTGGAAAATTATTCTGCAACAATTTCCATGGAAAATATTGACATCCATGGAATAATATTCTGCGGAACAATGATTTTTCTGTAGAAAATCATTCCACAACTATTTTGTGCTGTGGAACTCCACCATTCCATTTTTGGTGGAATTCAGTGGAATTTTGAATATTCTGCAGAATTTCATTCCATCGGAATTTGAAAATTCCGCACAGCACTAGCTCCATGTTAAAAATGTTACTGTACATCAAGACATCAATGTACCTAATGAAAATTGAGTCCGTTCAGACCCACTTTGTCAGTATTAACAGTGTCAGTATTCAGACCTTCCACTGAATGCCAATTTGGCATGGGCTGGTCCTTACCCAGAACACCAAAGTCCAGTAGACTTTTTGCAGAAGTCAATGTAGAGAGATGATGTAACAGTTTGAAACACATTATAGTACCTCACATCAGTACATCAAGACATCAGTGTACCTAAAGGAAATTGAGTCCCTTCATATCTATTTTGTCAGTGTCAACAGTGTCAGCATTCAGGGCTTCCACTGAATGCCAATTTGGCTTTGGCTGATTCTTTCCCAGAACACAAAAGTCCAATAGATTGTTTGCAGAAGTCAATGTAGAGTGATGATGTAAAAGTTTGAAAAACATTATAGCACCTCACATCAGGTAGATTTCCAAGCCACATCAGTACTCCAGACAACCCCAGAACATTGAACAGCAATGTTCTTCAACTGCTTTTTCAGCACTGGAATAGTCACAGCAATTAGCAGACTAATAAACAAGTTCTCTTTCAAGCTACTCCAGCATCCTTACT
This sequence comes from Neoceratodus forsteri, assembly GCA_016271365.2. Lineage (NCBI taxonomy): Eukaryota > Metazoa > Chordata > Ceratodontiformes > Ceratodontidae > Neoceratodus > Neoceratodus forsteri. The sequence goes on along the minus strand of CM028131.1, from coordinate 167,899,575 downwards.
TTGTGAGACCAGATTAGGTTGGTGTCACTGGGTTCCAGTCACAATATACTGTATAATACATATGTTTTACTGGGTTCTGTTTATAATATACCAGTACTAATTCCTTTTTTATTTTCATTTTAAACACTTCCTTGAGAATCAAAAATCTATTTCTGTTGGCTCAAGAAAAAGTGTCATTTATCATTACACAGGGATAGCAAGAGATGAAGTAGTTTAGGAGTACCTATAGTTATTTTTTACTGCATTATTACCTAATATCAAAGAGGCTTAATCCTGTCTGGGTAGAGGTAATGTAGTTAACATAAGATTACCAAATTTTAAGATAGATGTATTTATTTGCAAGAGAATAAAATACAGCATTTGCTCAAGCGATGGATAGTATGCTAAAAGCTTAACATATAAAGATATGTTGGGGAAGGGGGCAGCATTTTTCCAGTGAAGAAGAGTAACTTTCTAAGCATTAATCAGGCAGATGTTCAAAAGGAATTTGGTATGATCTAGCAGTTGTTCCCCCATAATAGCAATCTTACTGATTACCTTATTTACCTTGCTCTAGTAAGTCTGAAGAGAGGGGCATGAGCAAAACATAAGCATGAGTTTTCCTCTACCAGTAAAACGTATTGGGCATTTATCAGACATAGACTGATTATTATGTAAATTATTAGATGTGTAACAGATTCTATAAAAAAAATCAACTTGATTTTGGTAAAGTTTCTTGTTTTTGAAGTACTGTAGAATTAAGATGTGAGTTGGGACCATAAAGAGACATTGGTACATAAACTTAAATCTTCTTACCTTGCATGTTCGTTTTGATAAATCTGCTTTCTTTAGATCTCTTATTAAATTAGATATTTGCCCTATTAATTTTTCATTACAGAGAGTATTAAGTATTAGATTGTTCAGCAAACAGCTGCGTAGTTACATAAAATCTGTGTACGGTTTCCAAAATGTTTCATATTTTCCTTTTTATTTAAAGCTAGCCCAACAAATGGCCTGGAGGGAGATTGAATGTTACAATCAAGTTGTCATAAAACTGAAATTGTAAGTCTGTGGCTAGAAGGAGGGGTGGAGCAGCAATGCGGAAGCATAAGAACTGCCATCACAGAGTCAACAAGCCTTTGTGTGAAGCAAATAAACAAATCTAAATGAAAGAAAAAGCCACTATGGTTCTCAAAAGAGGTGGCGGGGAAGTTTAGGGAGAAAAAGATAGCATTTAAGAAGTATAAGGAAACACAGAAGGAGCAGGACAGAGAACTGTACCAGTTAAGGCAGAAGGAAGCAGGGAGGGGAGTCAGAATAGCCAAGGCCTAAACTGAGTAAAAGATAGCCAACTCAGTTAAGAAGGGGGATAAAACCTTTTATAGGTACATCAGGGAGCATAGAAAGACAAAGGGCGGGATAGTAAGGCTGAATAGAAAGGATGGCAGATGGGCAGAGAGGGATAGTGAAAAAGCGGTGATACTGAATGAATACTTCTGCTCAGTATTCACAAAAGAGATGGAGGAGGAGGGGGAGGTGCCCAATCCAATTAATAGAAGCACTCTGGATAAATGGGTTGATCCCAGTCCTTTCACAGAAGAAAGGGTTCTGAAACAACTCTTAAAACTGAAGGTGGACAAAGCAATGGGGCCTGACAGACTTCACCCCAGTATTCTAAAAGAATTAAGGGGAGAACTAGAGACACCACTGACTACCATTTTTAACAAATCATGGGAGAATGGTGTGGTACCTGAGGACTGAAGGAAGGCAGATGTGATTCCCCTTCATAAAAGTGGGGGCAAGACAGAGGCAGGAAACTACAGACTTGTTAGTTTGACCTCTGTGGTAGGGAAAGTGATGGAATCACTTCTGAAGGAAAGAATTGTTGAGTATCTAGAGGCCAGCGGGGCACAGGTCCCAAGGCAGCATGGGTTCACAGTGGGAAGGTCATGTCAGATGAATCTAAATGATTTATTTGACTGGGTGACCAAAGTAGTAGACCAGAGAGGGGCTGTGGACATGGCCTACCTAGACTTTAGCAAGGCATTTGACCCAGTCCCACACAGAAGATTAATAATCAAATTAATCAGCCTGGGAGTGGGTCCCAGGTGGTAGCCTGGGTAAAACATTGGCTGGACAACAGGACACAGAAGGTAATTTTAAATGGAGTCCACTCTGAAGAAAGAGGGGGTTACTAGTAGGGTACCGCAGCGTTCAGTACTGGGTCCGGTCCTTTTTAATGTCTTTATAAGTGACATTGCAAAGGGACTGAAAGGAAAAGTATGCCTCTTTGCAGATGATACAAAGATCTGCAACAGGGCTGATACACAAGGAGGCGTGGAAAGGATGCAAAGGACTTGGCTAAGTTGGAGAAATGGTCAGAAGTATGGCAGCTTGGATTCAATGCAAAGAAGTGCAAAATAATGCACCTGGGAAATAAAAACCAAGGGGACGATTACACAATGGAGGGCGGTAGTACAACAGCAAAAATGGAAAGGGACCTGGAGTAATCATATCAGATGACCTTAAGGTTAACAAACAGTGTGAGAAGGCAGTGGGGAGGGCTGGAGGGACACTGGAATGTATAGGAAGAGGCATCACAAGCAGAAAACAGGAAGTTGTTATCCCTCTGTACAGACAGTTGGTGAGACCCCTTGTGGAGTACTGCATTCAGTTCTGGAGACCCCATCTCCATAAGGACATAGACAGGATGGAGCCAGTCCAGAGGAGGGCAACTAAAATGATGCAGGGTCTGCAAGAGAAGCCATATGGGGAGAGACTAAAGGAACTTAATATGTATACCCTTGAGGAAAGGAGGGAAAGGGGAGACATGATAGAAACTTTTAAGTACCTCAGTAGAATCAACAAAGTCCAAGAGGGTAGCATCTTTCAGAAAAAGAGATGTGCAAGAACAAAGGGACATAATTTGAAGATAGAGGGGGCACGGCTCAGAAACAATGTGAGGAAGTATTTTTTCACAGAGAGGGTGGTGGATGCATGGAACAGCCTTCCTGAGGAGGTTGTGTGGTCTAAAACTGTGGGAGAATTCAAGAATGCATGGGACAGACATAGAGCAATTCTTGTGGGGGTAGGAAGAAATAGGCTGTTGGTTAACTAGTATCTGCAGCTTATCCCATAGGTAGGGAAATGAGCAGACTAGATGGGTCAAGCAGTCTGTATCTGCCATCAAAGTTTATGTTTCTATGACATACAGTATAAATCTCTTAACATAATACCTTATCCTTCACATACGTGTAAGCATCAATTACTCTGTGCTCCTGAGATGTTATGATTCCATACAATAGGTATAAATTCTGATATTGATAGTTTATATCCAATCATTGTTGAGGTTTCAGCCGATGACATTGCACTTAATTTTGTTAAATAGGAACTTACCTTTTTTAACAGATGTTTGATGTTGGAGGATAATGGATGATGGAGATTTTGTAAGTTGGAGAATAATGTACTGGTCAGAGCTTTACATGGGGATAGCAATTTTTCTATATCAATCTAAACAGGAAAAGTTTCAGAAGGGTGGAGCCATTCATAAGTTTGTTCTATCTGTGCTGCTGAGAAATACCATTGCAGGTTTGGGTAAGACTAGACCTGTTTGTTCAGTTGTGGCAAATAGTTTGTCTAAACTGACCCCTAGGGTGGAATCTTTCCACAGAAATGTCCTGATGCTTTGTTTTTTGTTTTGTAAATCTTGATGGGAGGATTTGAAAGAAAAACAATAACTTGAGTAAGATATTCATCCTTATGACATTTACACTCCCCCTTATGGTAAATGGTAATGAGCTACATTTATTTAAATCCTTAAGTTTATCTCTCTACAGAGGTTCAAATTTTAATTTAAAGAGATCTGAGTGTTGTCCGAATAAGTTTAATGCCAGATATGAGTTTCTTACAGTATTTGTGAAGTTGTAGATGAAGAGAGTGTGGTGGAGCTGGAAGATGTTTATGAAATAGCAGTATAACTGTTTTGTCCCAATGTATCCTAAATCCTGATATGCTCTTAATGAAAGACAGCAAGGAAAGCAGTGGATTAATGGATTGCATAACATTATACACATATATCAGAACATCAGAACATATTGAAAGTTTCTATTCAGTGTTATCTAATATGATACCTTTTATGTCTGGGCTTAATTTAATTGCAGCAGTGATTAGTTCCATGTACAGTGGCAGCATCCTAATCTTCAATTTTACCAAAGAAAAATGTATTCAAAGGCTATGCCTGCAGTTCGATGTATGGGAGCAATCAGCCATGCCCCCTGCCTGAGCTATTTGGCATCTCCTTCCAGCCTCACTCAGAAGCATTGTTCTTTGCTGCATCCGGAGGCTCTGTTGGGGCTCTGCCTTCCCCCTTTCTCCAAGCAATTGTTTCCCCCTTCTGTTTGTGCTTTAGGACTTCTGTTTGGTTTGTGTGTCTCCTGCTTTTAAGGTTAGTATTTTGCTTTCTACCTTCTCACTGCAATTCATGTTCCTCTCAGTCTCCTATTTCTGCTGCACTTCTGTTCCTATACTTTGTGTTTCTTTGTATTGTTTCTTTTTGGGGGCCTTCTAGTTTTCCCAGCATCCTTCTTCCTCTTTGCTTTTGACTGTGATATTCAAGCTCCCATTTTGTTTTCCTCCCTGCCTGTAGCATCTCCTTGTGCAAATCCAATCCTTAACCATTTACACTTGGCTCTTAGCAGGCAGTCACTCCCTTTTGGGTTCCGCTGTTGTTCACTTCCACAGCTACTGCTCCATAGTCTTCAGTTCTCACATGTTCTTGCCTTCCATAGCAACTTCATTGTTGTTTCTCTGCCTCAGCCTACCTGACTTGCAATGCATCATCAACTAACTGTAATCTCCCCTGAGGAACTGGTTGGCATGCATTCTCACTCAGTTCAACCTTGTTTCATTCAATCACATTCGGTACTCTCATTGCCATTTGATTTCTTGATCATTCGCTCAGCCTTACCTATGTTTTTTTTTTCACGTGCTCATGGGTGTCAGGCTTCACAACAGCCTCCCATGATTCCTGCATTTGGATGCATGGCAGCCATAACCATAGCCTGTCTTCCAGAGCCCCACCCTTTTAGCTGATGATCTCATTCTGCCACTTGAAGTCCATATCTTGAAGGTGGGTACCTCATCTGGGCAAAGTTCTTTTCTTTTGGGCAAGAATGTCCTATGCTCTGAGGAAGCTTTAGCTGTGCAGATCAACTCAGCAGCACCTCTTGATGTAGTATTTAAGACTTCAGCTTCCAGAGGGTCGGGCTTCTAAGTCAAAGGGGGCTCACTTAGCTGTGCAGACTGAGTTGGTAGCACCTTCAAAAGATATTCCCCCCACAACCTCCTAAGGGTCACCTGGTCTTCAATTCCTTTCCTTCTTCTGCCACTCAAGGGTGAACATAGATTACATAGATTACATAGAAGTTCCCTTGTATCGACTGATCTGTTATTGCATCCACTAGTTCTCCATGAGGGACTTTGTCAAAGGCCTTAGTGAAGTCCAGAAAGATCACGCCCACCAAGTTTTTATTGTCTAATGCCCTACTAACCCTACTGTAGAAATCCAAGAGGTTAAGATCATACAACTCCAAGTTCAGCCACTCAAGGGTTCAACTCCTATGCTTTACCCCTCAAGGGTTTGGCTTCCTGTCTAGACCTCTTCTCATGGAGGTCAGGTGAGTGCCTTTCAGTGGTTGTTGATCTCCTCCTCCTGTCTTTGGATGAGTGCCTCAGCACATGGAACCTCCTTTAGCTGCAGAGATCGGCTTGTGGCACCCCCACAGCTTTCCTGTTAGAGGGATAGAGTGAGAGCCCTTCCTCTAAAATATTTCCCCTGAATTGGGTCTCTAAATTGCAGTAGCTGAGCTGTCACTAAATTTATCCCAAGCCTGGAGGGAAGGCAACTAGGGCCTTGGATCACCAGAGGTTCCCCCTCATAGGGTTTTTTCCTTCTCCTTTGTGCCAAAGGTCATAAACATTAGGCAGTCATCACAACAGGTGATCCATTTATGTTAGTATACCATTCACTTAGGTAGGTTTCCACTGTTGGATGGTGGCCCTCCATTCTTTGCTATTCTCTGTCACTTTATGGAAGTCATGCCTTTTTGCTATCAGTTCCAATATCTGTTTGACATTGCTCGACTCAGTCTCACTCTGCTTCCAATTGTCACTGCTTGATGTCAGTCTGTCCTCACTCAGGCTCCAGGGTCACTACGTGTTGCTCAATACTTTTTTGATGCTCCTTCCTAAGGTAAGGTAGAGTTATGAGCTGTGAATGATCGTGGTACCTGCAGACCTGGGTTTGATTCCCACAACCTCCTCTTGCATACTGTGTGACTCTAAGCAAGTCACTTGACCAGCCCTAAGCTCTTGGGTCACCTCTGAAAACAGGCAACTGTGAATACTGGTCCTTAATCGGTTAAGAAAAACTAAATAAAAAAATACCTTTAGCCTAAAGGAATCATTCCCATGACACCTCAAGGAGTGGAAGCCTCCTCAAGGGTTCCTTACGTTCATGTTACACCAACAGGGTGGTAGTTTCCCCTGGAACAGAGAGTGTGAACTGCCAAAGTATTCTCCCTTAGTAATCTATAGCTCATTCATTCAAATACCTTCAGGCTATCAACAAGTCACACCAGCATAACTCCTCACTAAGTTGCATAAGCCTTTTGAATCACATTATGGTACGGCAATACAGCAGTTTCCCCTTACAGCAATATTATTCTAAGTATCACATAAGCTAAAATGTTATCTTACTGTGCTGACTAAGCACAATAAGATACCACCTCAGTTTTTGTGGTACCTTGAATGGTACTGCCATAAGGAGAGGTGTAAGATGGCTACCTCTGTACATTGTAAACAATAAAGGTGATAAAGGACATTCCAATCTGGTACCTATGTAAAGTTTGATTTTATCAGAGATCTGAGAGCTAGCTTTTATTTGTGCAGTTGGTTCAGTATAAATTAGTTTTATCCATTGTGTACATTTATTACCAAATTTGTGTTTTGACAGGGCCCCCTGGAGGAAGTTCCAGGAGACCCTGTCAAAGGTTTTTTCAGCATCTAGTAATATCACTACTGCTTGGGGGGATGATTCTAGTATATTTAAGGTGCATCTAATATTGTGACGTAACCCCTTACCCTTAATGAAGCTGGCCTGATCTTTATGGCTTGTTAAGGGGATTGCTTTTTCTGGTCTACTTGATAACACTTTTGCAAAGATTTTGTAATAATCATTTGAAAGAAAAATGTATCTGTATGATGCATACCTGGAGGTTTTCTCTTTTTGGAGAGAAGAGACACGCAGCTTGATATTCAGATCCAGACACAAGTGCAGCAATTTGCATTGTTCCTGCACTTGCCAGGCTCTAAGTGATATACAGATAGATAGTGCTTGCCAATGGAGTGGCTTGTCTGACTGAATATCAGTCCATGTCAGCACAGTGTCAAGTGCTAAGTAGATCTGAGCTGCCCCAACATGGACCAAGGCTGCGTGCAGCTCACAGGAATAGCACTTCCCAAAACAGAATAGCACCAAGCCCCCTGTGGCCATATTCCACCCCAGTATGAAAATGATCTTATTGGGAATGCAAGGTGCTAAGGGGTCATCTGCATGCACATTTTGGGCTCATTTGCATGGGGCACAGCAGCCCCTTCATGTCCTTGTTAATGTCAAATTCACTCCCTGGAGGCATAGTACTCCAACTGATTGCTCATTGACATGCTTGTCAATATTCCCTGGTGGTTCAGTGGTTCCTCCACCACCCATGAGGGTGTATGTGGGACAGTGGTTCTGAGCAGCTGGGCAGGTGGGAGGCTCTGTATGATTGGTGGGTTGGGGAACCACTGGACCACCAGGGAATATTAAGAAACATAACAGTGAGTGAGTGGGCTGGTACGGAGACCACAGAACCACTGAGAAATCTTAAGAAACATGACAATGGGCTATTGAGAGGAGGGGCAACCACTGGACCACAAAGGAATATTAAACAAAATGACAACTGGCAACTGGGTGACCACAGGATAACCAGGGACTATTAAGAAACATGATAATGGTCAATTGGGGGGATGGGGGAATCATTGGACCACCAGAGAATATTAAGAAACATGATGATGGATGATCAGGGGATAATGGCAGGCAGCTAGGCACAAGGAAGGCAGCTGCAGTACAGCCACTCTGCCTTTGGGGGGAGCGCTGGCTTAGTGACTGGTTAAGATGTAGTTTTTGTGGTGGGAACAGTGCAACTTGGTGGTATTTCCACCACCACAGCAAACCTTTAAGTATGCCTCTTTGCTGGTATGCATGAGGAAACTCCATCATTTGCATAGATACAGCGGTTACTTAGCACCTTGATGCTGCTGGCTTTAGTAGGCTCTCTGGAAGCCTCTGAATATGGCCTCACCATTGAGTGCCAGCCCAAACCTGTGTTAGCACTGGCACTATCCATGTTTACACTGGTGCTAACCTTTAAATATAGGGCTCATAAAAGTTTCATCAAATGAAGGAAGAGATAAGAGAAGCCTCACACAATTGGTTAAATAGTGGGGTAGGAAGTGATGCTAAGGTTGTAACAAATGTTTCAAAAAATTCAGCAGTGAAATCACTGGAACCTTGTGATTTCCCAGGATTAAGTGTTGAAATCGTTTCCAGAACTTCCTGAAAGGAAAAGTCTGATCCTAATTTATCACTTTGAGTGCTGCCTCAAGGAAGGATGTCCAGGTTGTTGAAGAATACATTCAGATTTTCTTGATTGGGTCTAGATTCTGGAGACTATAGCTCAGTATAGTACACGTTAAAGCAGTCATTGACTTCTCTTGAGTCCAGGGTACAGTATTTCTGCCATGACTATTTATGATTTTGTTTATTCTGTATTGTGCTATTTCTGACTGGATTCAAAATCAAAACTGTCTATCAGGTTTGTTATGCGTGAAATAATATTTTTATCTTCCTCGAGTCATTCCATTTCCAGAATGGAGTTAAGCTACTTGATTAGATTGGTCCTTGACTGCTATGACATTAAGCAGTGTTTCTTCAGAGTTTCTGATGTGGTTTGCTTCTGCAGTTAGTAGTTCTTCCTCCAGTAGTTTTAACCATTATTTACTGTCCTGTTTTGGTTTAAGTAGTATGACATGATTTGTCCTCTTACATGTACTTTAAGCATTCTCATTTTGTATTAATTTAGATTTACAGTTTTGGCCTAATAAAGAGCTTTGTATTTCATTAATGATCCATTAAATGAAGCCCTGATCTTTGTAAAAAGTACTGCTGAACCTCCAAGTTCTATTTATGTATTGTCTGATACATATGATAGTCAAGGGGTCATGGACAGATAAATAGACCCCCCATATTCTGTTTCTGTGATTTTGTAATCTGTATTACTGTATAATTACTGGTGACCCTATTTATCAACCAGGTTACGAGTACTATGAAACGTTGTAATAACCCAAAAATGGGTTATTATGGTTCACCGAAAAACGTTCTTGACCATCAGTACCAGTCATTCATACTGTAATAACTGATTGGCTCCTAGTCTGAGAGTGGGCAGTTTCAACAATTCAAAAAACATGGCAGCTCTATTTCTGATGCTACTTAACTGTAGTAACCAGTCACCCACCCGCCCATACTAATTGACAGCCTGGCACCGTCCTCCCATGTAAGTTGTACTTTTTTTCCCATTACTTATCTGGTTGATTCTGCCATCACAACCAAAAGCATCTATCCAGTTGATTCTGCTGTAGTTGTGCTTTTGTCGGGGCTTTGGTCTGACCCAACGTGATCTCGACTCTGCCTCCCAGGCAAGAGTAGCATTTTTTAAAAGAAAAATAAAGAGAAAACAATGTCCTTACTATACAGGGTGTGTGTGTTTGTGGGAGAAACAATTGCTTTACCTAATGTTACCATTCACTCCCTACACCAGTAATTATAAAAAATAAAGGATAGGCAAGTGTGTGTGTTTATGGTTTCAGTCTCGAGGTTTATGGGTCAACACACACCTTGGGTGTATAAAAATAAAATCCATAACGCACACTTGCCTATCTATCATTCTCTCTATGTGAAACCAGAGCAAAGTCAATTATTGATTAAGAGTTGCATATTGGTGAATAGTATGAGTACACTTCCCTATCTGGAAATTTAGTGTGAAAGAAATCACATTAATTTAGATCTTGGTTGAAATTATCCAGCATTTTTGCAGTTCTCTTTTCATTTTCCTTAGAGCTCAAAGATTTATCCAAATGAATTAGTGTGAGGTAAAAATTGCTTGCTACAATATATTGAGAAGGAAATTGTATGAAGTAAAAAAAAACTTGGTAAAAAAGATGGTTCTTCTTTGTTTGGTGCATAAACACTGCAGAGAATGTCTGATTTACAGTTTTTTTTTGATAAGATAATTGCACTGTGGGGTCTTCATAATGGTCTATATTGTGGCCCCTAAATGTTTTTTTAGTATAATGATCATCCCTCTGGAATTTGATAGAAAAGGAGCACGTACCTGTTTTCCCTTGAGCAGATATATAACGTATTTGAAATCTGATTCCAGGAAATTTGTCTTCTCAATAAAGAGAAAATCTATTGCTTTTGATTACTGTAATTAATAATTTTCCTTATTTTAACTTGTTCTCTTGCCCCATCCCATTCGGCAAAATATTGCTAACATTTAACATCTATCATTTAGCATCATTCCCAGTAATTAAAGTGGAACCCCATGGCATACTTGTGTATAGCTTGATTTTAATAGCTAAAGATAATTTCATTTTTTAAACATTTCCAACATTGTCCCCAGATCCCCCCAAAGAAAACATCAGACCAGTATGTGTGGATGCTCAGATTTGGCAATTAATTTACTTAAATTCATTGATTTCAATCCACTTCAATACACAAATCCATACATCCATATACATTGAACATAATCCATATAAACATTATGTAACTCATATTAATTTAAATCATGCCATCATTTCATTTGTTAAAATTACTATCAATTTTATTCTTTTGTCTTCTTTATTCTCTTATCATCTTCTTCTCCTCCCCAGTTGTACATCCTGTGGGACCACCTTTCTTCATTCTCTTCTGCCCAAGGGGTATGAGCGTGCACACCATACCTCTGCTTCTTGTAGTGTTGTCGTATGTCCTATTTATTATTTATCCCCCCTTTCCTCTCTAGCCTATTCTCCCCCTCCCCAATTTTTCATTTTTCATTCTCTTCTTGCTATCCCTGCCATCCACCTTTGGTAGTCCTGGTCTGCTGCTCTCCACCTGCAGCAGTGACCATGCCTTCTTTTTCTCTTACATTAGGGCAGGTGGGTGGGAAATTCTCTTCAAGCAAATTTGTGAGCACCAAAGACCCATTGGGTTTAAGCACACTGGTTGCTCAACCCTCTCTCTCCTTAACCATCCAATCACTTATTCCCACCTCACCCCAGCTGTGACCTCATAACTCTTCCCCCTTCTGATCTTACTTACCCCTCCCACTCTCTTTTCTCCCCCTTCACCTGCCAATCAACCTACTTAACACACCCATTACCTTCTTTTGGTCTGGGCCTGTAGACAATGGGATCTGCCCCTTTAAATTGGGCACCTTATTTGTCCCCAGATCCCCACAAAGAAAACAGCAAACCAGTACATGTGGGTGCTCAGATCTGGCAATTAATTTACTTAAATTCACTGATTTCAATCCACTTCAATCCACAAATCTATACATCCATATACATTGAACATAATCCATATAAACATTATTTAATTCAAATCCATTTAAATCATGCCATTTTTTCATTTGTTAAAATTACTATCAATTTTATTCTTTTGTCTTCTCTTATTCTCTTATCTTCTTCTTCTTCCCCCCAGAAGCACATCTTGTGGGGCCACCTTTCTTCATTCTCTTCTGCCCAGGGGGTACGAGTCTACACACCATACCCCTGCTTCTTGTAATGTTGACTTATGTCCTAATTATTATTTATAACTCCCCTTTCCCCCAGCCTATCCTCCCCTCCCCAATTTTTCACTAGTCCACCTCCCACTTGCAATAGACAGTGGACTTCCCCCTTTCTTAGCCAATTTTCTCCTCCATCCAGGGCTCGATTGAATATGCAGCTTTGGAGTTAAACATTGCCAGGCCTAACCCGGAGAGGTGTACCCTGTTCCCCTGTATAAAAATCTGCCACCTGCTCTGTCATACCCCTGCATATGACCTTACCCCCATCTCCAAAAGCAATCCGCCCACCCTGGCATTTATGCATTTTTTGGCATTGTCCATGGCCTTGTGTTTTTTGGCATGTATCAATACCCTCCTTGGAACTATGTCTAACCACACAGGAGTAACCTCTGGCCACCATCCTTGTATCTTATTAATGTCCTTTTAAATGTAATAATATATATCCAGCCAGGATCTAGTCCCCAGGTTGTTCCCTCTTAAATGGATAATTAGAAGGTCCGAGCGACTGTGATCCTTTCTCATCTCCCTCAGTACTGGTAGCAGCTGTGCCCATTTCATGCCTTGAATGCCTCTCCAGGTCAGCTTGATCCAATTAGGGTCCAAATATAGCTGCTTCCCCCCGAGCCTCCTGGTTGTGAACTGCTCAGCTCCATGGACGAAGGAGTGACTCCAAATCCAGGCCTCCAACCTCATTGTTCGCTCTGGATAAATCATAAACATAGAGCTAGTTAGATACCCATCCATGGCCCTATCTATGTTCCTTTTCTCCTTATCCACCAAGACCCGGTCGCTGGGAAAAGCAGCACCCCACTATTTTATAATATTTTATATTTTTCATGAACCACCTGCCTGGATGGAGAGAAAAGAAAACATTGTTATTAAAGTTGTTTCACATCATGGACCTATCTTTTAAAACAGTTGGAAGACCACCTCCCCTTTTGCTTAATGACCCTGGTGGTGCCGCACTAGGCTGCAAATACCAGTGCTGCCCCAATGCTGAATGAATGCGAGGAATATCCACTCTGGTCCTCCCCCCTGAAAGCCAGACCCTTTTTAAGTGCTGCTACTACCTGTGACCCCATGACCGGGGCCCCATCCCCATGCAAAAACATCAAGGGTTTTTTATCCCACAGTCGACCTGTTGTGTACGTGTGCAGGGCCTGCACTGGACATATGGTCTCATTCTTATGTCTCTGCAGCAGTACCCTGTGTCCTTTTCCAGCCTGGTAGGTCTTTGACCACCTAAGGAACACTGATACATCTTCCTCAGTCCAGATCGTGTCTCCCCACTGCAGTCCTGCAAAACCATCTGTTTTCCCATGCCCTACAACCTCACTGCCCCAAAAATCCCCACTGTACATGATGGCGTATACTGCCCAAAACAAGACCACCTCACTACTAGATGTACATACCCTGTGTAATACCCCTAGCAGCCTCTCTAAAATAACCTCTGTAAGGCGTCTTCTGTGGTCCTGTAACTTCTCTGCACCTCAAAGCCAGCCTTGCATCATATGTCTTATAACATTGTGCTTTGTGGGATCACCACACCCCCTTAGGGTACACACCAAATGAACACCCATGGTCATGTGTGCCATCTTATTTCTCCACCCCACCACTATAAATTGTGCCACCTGGTCACCTGCTACAGCCCCACTTACCTCACTGCCATTTTGTGCTTGAAAGGCTTGGAATGCCCTCCAGGAGGTTTCCTACACTTTTAGGGTCCTAGGGAACCAGGAGTTGTGAAACAACTGTTCAGCTCCATCAATCCAATCTGTCAGATGCAATCTGGGATTGCTGTCTTCCCCTGTTCTTTTTATTGAGTGCTGGCTTGAAACCTGTCCATCTGCAGGTGGGAGAGGCAATCAGCTGTCAAATTATCTATGCCATCAATGTGCTTAGCCCTAAATGACATATTCAACATCAGTCCCCTTAATACCAGCTGCCTCAGTACCATCATGACCCTTTCAGACATCAGCCCCCATTTGCTGAGTACATCCATGCACATCCATGACTGCCCTGTTGTCACTCCAAAAGTTGACCTTCTGGTTCCTAAAGGCTTCTCCCCATATCTCAATTGTTACTCATATGGGGAAGATCTCAAAGAAGGTTATATCCTGTGTCACCCCTATGCATGCTCTTGCCCACATGCTGGGCCAGGCCACTGCAAACCATTTGCTCCCAAATTAAGCCCCCATTCCAATGCCAGCAGCTGCATCCATATACTGTTGGAGATCTGTGTTAAAATCTCATTCTTCCTCCCAGAAGGTCTTCCCATTGCAGTAACTCAAAAAGGTCTCCCACACCTGGAGGTCTTCCTTGGTTCCCCTGGCTATGTCTACCCAGTAATGAGGCCTAGAGACACCTTGCATTGCCTTTGCCAGGCATTGTGTAAATGTACATCTGGGTGCTATGACCCTACATGCAAAATTCAAATGACAAAATAATACTATACCTGTTGAAGCTGTACCCTGCTTTGGGTCTTGACCTCTTTAAGCAGGATTCTTAACTTTTTCACCTTGGGCACTGGCAGCCTAAAGAGCTTCCCAATGGTGTCTCAATGCCTAGAAATTCTATTGTCTGACTGGGACCCTCCATCTTGTCTGGAGATAATGGCACCCTGAGCTCCTTGTACATGGCATCGAAATCCCTCAACATCTCCTCTGCCTGTTGCCTCCCTTCCCCTATCATGAGAAAATTGTCCAGGCAGTGAATCACTGCCATGTACCCATATCTCATCTGTAAGGCCCATTGCAGCCATGTTCTGAACATCTCAAATGTAGCACATGCAAGTGAGCAGCCCATGGGCATGGTTTTATCAAAATAATATCTCTTCCCCACCTGGAATCTCAGTAGGTCCCAGTCCTCAGGCCATACTGGTAGCAGGTGGAATGCCACCTCGATGTCCATTTTTGACAGTCATGCCCTTCACTTTGCCCTAATCAACCTGACCACTTCCTCCAAGGTGGCATAGGTCACCCTGCTATACTTCTCTTTGGTATGATCATTGACTGAGTTGCCATCCAGATAAGACAGGTGGTGTATCACCCGGATTTCCCACCGGCTGTTTCTTGGGGTCTAGACCCAAGGTGATATCCTCAGTTCTGGTAATGGTGGATGATTGAATAGGCCTTCCACCCTAGCTGCCATTATCTCTTTCTGAATCTTCTGTGCTAATACTGTTTTCCTACCCTTTACTGACTTTAAGTTCTTTGCCCTGGTTCTTTTTTTGTCTCCTTGGAAATGCAGGCTGAAACCCTTCTATTAGCGTGTGGACTGCCTTTGAATCTGGGTAATGCCTCGCCCAGTCTGCCAAAACTTATTTTAATAGGGTGTCAACCAGCCAAAATTATCTACCTGTGCAGTCCTTAACTATCCTGATGGCAGCTGTAGAAGGCCTGTTCCCTGCCCCCACCTGCTCCCTTGCCTCTAGCCCCCTTCCCAACTGGTGTCTCCTGTGCCCCATCTTGTGACTCCAAAAGGACTGAATGTAGGCCACATTATGTTTCCCCATCCTCTTTTCCCAGCTGTACCTTCATTTTGATTCCGGGTGGCTACCCCACGCACTTCGAGCAGGCATGGCAGAAATGGCAATTTGCCCAGGAGCCCTGGAGCAGAAGGCCTGGTTATAATCCCAGCAGCACTTTTTTTTCTGCCCCGGTTTTCTTTTCCCCTTCACTATTCCCACTGGCCATGCCTATGCAAATCTCCAACCACAGGTCAATCTGCCTTGCATCCCATTTGACATCTCCAAAATGAGCCATTCTCTTCCTAAATTTTTCATCATATTTCAACCAGCTGTACCCCCCTTTCTTATAGGCATTTTTTATAATGAGGGAATAGGTTAATGAAGGAGTGGCCAGCTCTGACATTGTCTCTATGACAATAGATGTGTGATAAGTAAAACTCGTTGACCAAGTCTTTCCTTTCATTGTGTTCCCTTCTCCTTTCCCCAGCAGAACTACTGCCACTGCCATGTCCTTCTTCTCAAAACTCTCTTTCTCCTCGTATTTTTCCTTGTTATCTACATTAACAAGGGCAAATATGTCCACATATTAGCCCTTCAATATTTTCTTTTTTGTGGCCAATGGGATGTGATCCCCTATACAGACACCTGGTGCCCCATCTCAGCCCCAAACACCTTGTCACCACTTGCCCACCAATGCATCTGTAGTCTCTCTCTTATGTTTGTTCCTGATTTCACCCAATGCTTTTTCTAACTGCTCCAAACCTGTGTCCCCCATAGCTTTTAGCATCTGCTCAGCATACTCTCTCGCACTGCTTTCCAGTGTGATCTCTTTATTAACTGGCAGGGAGTCCTGCTGTGGGCTAGGCCCTGCAGGTGGGGCTGGCTGGATGGCGTCCGGAGCTGGTGTTGGAGTCTGAGGTGCAACCAGGGCAAGAGGAGCTGGAACCAGGGGGACTGGCATGTTCGGCAAAGGCAAATGCGCAGGGAGTGGTGCAGAAGGGGGCACCAGAGCTGGTGGGTAGACTGGCCCAGCAGGCATTTCCGGGTGCCTGTGGTGCCCAGGATGCCTTCTAGCTGCCCTTCCCCCCTTGCTTTGTGCCCACTTCTGCTTCTTGTCCTTCACTGAGCTAGGTGGATCCGAGGCCTCCAACAACTGATTTGCCTTGCTTCATCACTGCCTGGTAGCACTCCTCCAAGCTTGGCTTACTCTTCCTAGGAGCCATAATACAACACTTGCAAGAACCTGCAGAGGCACAAACACACAGTTAAATATCTTATAGCATTGTTGTTTCCTTCTCATGGCTAAGGTTGTGCGAAATTGGAATATTTAGCCACTGAAATATTTCGCGTAATTAGCACATTCCGCAAAATATTTCATTGGGTAAAATGTGGAAATTTTTCCTATGGTTGGCACAAAAGTTTGTCCCCAAGCCAGCGAATTTCACTCTGGGAGGATAAATTTCGCACCAGCAGGTGAAATTTCACCACCCACAGTGAAATTTCCTACTTGCGATAACAATTTCTCCTTCCACTGCAAAATCTTATGGCCACTTGGCCAGTAGCCGTGTGGCTAAGTTCTCCCTGGTGTCTAGTGAGATTACTCCACCCCAGCCAATCCACCCGGCCATAATTACATTAAATAATTGCCACCCCAAGTCACACTGCCTCCTCCATTTGTTTAATTAAAAAAAAATCACCCTCATCTCCCTGGTGTCTAGTGGTCCCCCAACCCTGCACCCATCATAGGATAGCAACATACCACTCTCATTCATTCAAGTGCTCAGAGGCACTCAGTTGGGCCGCCAGCTGTGGAGGTGAGTGGAGGGCTGTACCGGTGGCCCAGTCAGGGTACCAGGGGGGGAGCTGGGTGGTTGCTGCTTTCTAATGATGGGGTGGGTGGTCCACTAGACACCAGGGAGATGAGAGTGATTTTTTTTTTAATTAAACAAATGGAGGGGGCAGGGTAACTTGGGGAGTGCTTATTTACAGTCGGTGAGCGGCCGAGGGTAGGGGGAGCACTAGACACCAGGGAGATGAGGGTGAATTTTTTTTTTAAATAAAACAAATGGGGGGCAGAGTAACTTGTGTGTGTGTGGGGGGTTCAATATGCTGACTTGTGGTGGCCAGCAGCGGTGGGTGAAATTGTGAAATGTTGCCGCAATTTCATGTAACATTTTACCCGGCGAAACTGCCAGTTTTGTGGCAATTTCATGGGTGAAATTTAATTTCGCTGCATCTCTACTCATGGCCCCCTTTCCCATCTTAACTGCCTCTTCCCCATGAGGTCTAGAATCCACCTAGCCATCGGGCCCGGCTCAGTAAGGTCTCATCCTATGATCCCACCCCTCCCTCACTGAGTCATATTATCTCCAACTCCACTTTTTTTTTTTAAAGGACTCCCTGCCCTTCACAGGGGTAATCCCTCTGACTGCCATGCTGTCCTTGTGGCCACCACTTGCCATTCCTCATGGCCTTACTTTCCTATTGTGCCATCCCCTTGCATCTGCCATGTGCACTACACTGCACTGGCCCCTTCACAGTCCTTGCAAGTCTGTAGCAGTTGACCACCAGTCCTTGCCTTGCCCCTCCAGCAACTGTTCACACAGACCCCTTTCCCCCCTCCCTCCATATGGCCAGGATGAGCCTAGGCCTATTTGGCCTTGCAGTGCCATAACTGAGCCCCCAGACCATTGACCAAGCATCCCTTTTTTCCTGCTTCACCCTCAAATGGCCTTTCTTTTTTTGCATGATCTCCATATGCAGAAAAAGGGATTTTTGCCCTGCCACTGTTTTCCTTGGTTGTTCCACCTAAAAAGAATTGTTAATAAACTTCTAGCCCAGCCTTTTCAGCCATCACTTCCACTGATCTGAATGGCCCAGTAGCAAGGAAGTGCTCCTTTTGCCCGACTGCATGGCGATGACTTCAGATGCCATCCATCACACAGCCTGCTTTTGGGTCCAGTCAATCAGCCCTTGCTAACTCTCGAGGCCGCTCATGGCCCTCCTTTTGCCTAAACTGCCCCAAAAGCTGAGAAAAACTCTATATTCTCCTCCCTAGAGGTCCTCTGATGTTCAGTCCCGAGTGGCCCGGCCACGCAGTGATGACATCAGATGCCATTACCATGGGCCAAATCCTGGGCCTCCGTCAGCTGACTGGGCCTCTCCAACAACTTTTCTGACTCTACCCAGCTGCTGTTGTCCTGGTCCACAGAGACAAACCTCTGCCACAAAGATAGAACACTTTCTGCCCCAAGCAAAGTTGGGCCACACCTCGCACCCATGGGAGAACCAACCAAATGGAGGTGGCCTGATTCAAACGCAGCTTAATGATACAAAAAATCCTCCATTGATCAAGTATGCTAGGACATTTACTTGGACATGCACAGCTGTTGCCAGTCCCTAATAAACACCAGGCTAAATCATGCAATGTAGGGAGCTAGTGGCTTCTCCACCCAGACCACCCTTAACAGGGAATAAAACGCTCCAAACTGGACAAGCCTGCTTGTACAAACATTCTCTTTAACACATTTTTTTAAGTCTTACATCACTATCCTGGAATCCCATCCCTATTTTGGGCTGCACTACTCGCATTCCTTCAGACCACCACCTTAATGCAATTTTTATTTTTAGAACTCTTACCTTTACCAGGAAACTTCTGCAATTCTCACTTGCAGATGGTCCCAACCACTGCACCAGTTCTCTCACTACTTACCAATTACCATTTTACTATTATCGAATAATTCACTATTTGTTAAATTAATTGAGCCAAATATTTATCACTAACAATGACCAACAGGCCCAACCAAAGAGTACTCAGAAAACTGCCAAAACTGATGTACTTTTCAGAGAATTATCTTCAAAATTCTCTTCAAGCAAATTTGTGAGCTCCCAGGGCCTGTGCATGGCTTTAAGTACCCTGGTTGCTCCTCCCAACTGTCCAATCACTTATTCCCACCTCATCACAGCTCTGACCTCATAACTCCTCCCCCTTCTTACCTCACTTAACCCTCCTACTTCCCTCCTCCCTCCTCCTGTCCCTTGCTAATCAATCTACTTGACACACCCACTATTTTCTTTTGGTCTGGGCCTGTATACAATGGGATCTGCCCCTTTAATTGGGCAACCCTCTTTATTGCTTTTATTTTCCTTTTTTTCTGAAAAGTTTCAAGGTTTCCCTACCCTAGAAATGAGGAACTAAAGAAGAGCGAAGAGAAATAAACATACCCCTCCCAAGGATCACAAAGAATCAACCTTGATCTCCACAGAAGAGAGAGAGTATAGAGAAGATTTATGAACAGAAAGAGAAGGGAAAACAAATAATCAAGAAGTTAGGATGACACACCAGTGTTAGTGAAATTACCACAAAGATGGTTGCGAGCTGCAGAAAGAAAAGTTCTACACCAGTGGACATACAGTGTACAGGAAAGTGGCACCAGGATGCACAGATGATACGGAGGCCAAGCCTGTTATGTATTGTCATGAAAGAGTGGCGTATACAAGGGATAGAAACAGTAAGAGAACTCATGGGAAATAAGGGTATTAAAAAAAATTTTAAGAAAAAGCTACTGAGACACCATCAGCTGACTGAGTTCTTTTAGAGCCATCTCATAGAAACATAGAAGTTGATGGCAGATAAAGACCACAAGGCCCATCCAGTCTGCCCATTTCTTTTTCTACCTTATGAATGTGCCATCGGCCTTTGCTCTGTCAATGGCCTATCTATTCATACTCATCTGTATTGCTCCCTTATGCCTATCCCATGCCTGTTTGAAGCCCTGCACTGTATTCATACCCATCACTTCCTGAGGTAGGCCATTCCATGCATCCACCACCCCTTCTGTGAAAAAGAACTTCCTCACATTACTCCTTAATTGGCCTCCCTCTAATCTCATGCTGTGTCCTCTTGTCCTGCTATTTTTCTTATATTGAAACATGTTAGACTCTTTCACCTTGTTAATGCCCTCAAGGTGTTTGAATGCTTTGATCATATCACCTCTCTCCCTCCTTTGCTCTAGGGTATACATATTGAGCTCCGTTAATCTGTCCTCAAATGTTTTCTGATGCAGTCCCTGCACCATTTTGGTTGCCCTTCTCTGGACTGCCTCAATTTGGTTAATGTCCTTGTGAAGTGTGGCCCCAGTACTACATGCAGTACTCAGATGGGGACTAACCAGTGTCTTGTAAAGAGGATAATTCCTCCTCTTACAACGTGTGATACCCCTGCTAATACACCCCAACATCCCCTTAGCCTTACCTACTGCTTTAGTGATCTGCTTGGATGATTTCAGGTCATCGGTGATGAGGATGCCCAAGTCTCTTTCTTCCCTTGTGAATGCCAGCATCTCCCCTCCCAGCCTATAGGTGGCTTCAGGGTTTCTCTTCCCTGTGTACATGATCTTGCACTTCTTTGCATTAAACCCCAGTTGTGACTTTTCTGACCATTTTGCTAATTTATTCAGATTTCTTCTCATTCTGCCCACCCCATCTGGATCATCTTGGTGTAATCTGCAAAGAGACAAACCTTACCCTCCAGTCCATCTGCAAAGTCACTGATGAAGATATTGAAGAGGACTGGTCCCAGGACTGATCCCTGAGGTACCCCACTAGTGACTTGCATCTCTTCTGACTGTATACCGTGTACCACCACTCTCTGTTTTGTGCCTGTCAACCAGTTTGCCAGCCAGTTGACCACCTTCTGACCCACCCTGAGCCTACCCAGCTTATTAATCAATCTTCTATATGGAACAGTATTGAAAGCTTTGCTGAAGTCAAGGTAGGCAACATCAACTGCTCCCCCTTGGTCCACCACTCTGGTTACCCAGTCAAAGAAATCTATGAGATTAGTTTGGCAGGACCTTCCTATTGTAAACCCATGTTGTCTTGGATCCTGTGCTCCTATGAATTCCAGGTGTTGCACTATCCTTTCCTTAAGGAGTGCCTCCATAATCTTGCCCACTACTGAGGTAAGACTTACTGGTCTGTAGTTCCTTGCCTCCTCCCTGCTACCACTCTTGTGGAGTGGGATCAAATGAGCCCTTCTCCAGTCTTCTGGGACCTCTCCTGGACTCAGAGACTCACTAAACAGTTCTGCTAATGGCTCTGCTAGTTCCACCCTTAGCTCCTTTAGAACCCTGGGATGTATGCCATCAGGTCCTGTTGCCTTGTCCACCCTGAGCTTATTGAGCTCTTGTAGGACCCTTCCCTTTGTGAAGGGACTAATGCACACCTCCATTCCCCTGTGTCCATGGTGCTGAGCTGTGCGCCCTTCCCTACCTTCTCTTCATTAAATACTGAGCAGAAGTATCTATTTAGGATAGATGCTTTTATATGGTCCTCCTCCTCACATGCCCTCTTATCCCCTTTGATCTTAGTAATACCCCCTCTGGACTTTCTCCTTTCACTAATGTATCTACAGAATGTCTTGTCACCTTCTTTTACTGTTTGTGCTAGTGTTTCCTTGGTTTGGACCTTTGCCTGCCTTACTGCCTTCCCCTCTTCTTTTAGAGAAGTTTGGTATGCCTCCCTATCTTCATCCTGCTGCATTCCCTTATATTTCCTGAAGGCCAGCCTTTTGGCTTTAACCTTTTCTGCTACTTTTTTTGAGAACCAAAGTGGTTTCCTTCTTCTTTTGCACTGTGTTTTCTCTCTAACACAATGGGATGTTGCTTCAAGTATTGCATCCTTAATGCTTGCCCATTTTGCCTGTACCCCATCACCTGTATTTTGTTTTGCCAGGGCTAGCTTAATTCTGTTGGCCAACTTATCAAAGTCAGCTCCTCTGAAGTCCCATATTTTTGCCTTGGAATGGGATAATTTAGTTCTAGTGGCCAAATTGAACCATACCATGTGATGGTCACTGGCCCCCAGGAGACCTTCTACCTGGAGATCTGTGATCCTTTCCCTGTTAGTCAGTAATAGATCTAAGATAGCCCTCTCTCTTGTGGGCTGTTTTACCAGTTGTTTGAGGCCCTCCCCCTGTAGGGAATCCACCATGTGTCTAGTTCTGGCAGATGTTCCTGCTGGTATTGACCAATCTGTATCTGGAATGCTGAAGTCTCCAATTATCCGAACCTCCCCTTTAGCTGTCATGTTTTGTATATCTTCTAACAGTAATGTGTCTATGTCCTCCCCCTGGTCTGGAGGCCTGTACACAACCCCAGTTCGTATTGCTGTTCCATTTCCTGTTTCCAGGGTGACCCACAGTTCTTCTGTCTCCTTAGATGTATTCTGAATTTCTGTAGCTTTGATATTTTCATTGCCATAAAGGGCCACTCCACCCTCCTCCCCCCTTGTTGCACCTCAGTCTCTTGTGAACAGTACATAGCCAGGTACTGAAGTCTCCCAAGTGTGGTTACTGGTAAACCATGTCTGGCTAATGGCTACTATGTCCTGTTTAGCCTCTGTCATTATTGCCTGCAGGTCTGGGATCTTGTTTCCTAGACTGTGAGTATTTGTGCACATGATTTTCCATTGTCCAGATTTCAATGTGTTAGTTGTTGGGTGAGGTCTGGTGTTTCGCCTGTGTATCGTATTGGGAGCAGGACCTTTTTTCTTACCTGGTGATGCAAATGAACTACAAACATGCTGAACTCATTTTTGATCACTAGCTGAGGGGAGAGGGGTATTCTTCCCATCCGATGTATGGGGTGCTGCACCCCTCTCCCCATTTGCTAGTTTAAATATTCTGCAAAGACTTCAAACTTCTGTCCCAGTGCACTAACTCCCTCCTTAGTCAGTTGCAGTCCATCAGATTTAAAGAACTTTCTCCCCCAAAACTGTTGCCAGTTCCCTACAAATTTGTGTCCTTTTTCCTGGCACCAGCCCTTGAGCCACATGTTTAGCTCCCCTATCTCCCCTTCTCTGACCTTCTGTCCATCTGTCCCCCCTCCCAGACAGGCAGGATCTCAGAGAAGGAGATGCCGGACTAAATGGATGATAGTTTGTCACCCAACCTGGTCAGGTGTTCCTTGGTCTCCACAACTACTGGCTGGTCAGATTGTTAGTCCCTGTGTGTACCAGGACATCAGTGTTTTCCCCTGCTTCCTGAACAATTTTAGCAATGCAGTCAGTGTCTCTCCATGCTGATGTACCTGGGAGACATCTGACCATTACCCCTGGCTGGAGATAGGTATCAACTCCCCAAATCATGGAATCTCCCATGATTAGAAGTTTTTTGGATTTCCCTTTTGCTTTTTTTGTTTTGGTTCCTGTTTTGGGTGAGTTTTGTTGTGATAGCTCCTGTGCTGCACTGTCCTGCTCTGCAGTGTCCTCTGCCCCTTTGTTTGATTTCGGAGATAGAGTCATATACCTGTTTGTAGTTTTTATAGGGTTTGTGGAGGTGATATATTGGAGTGCACCGAGTGATGGGGCACCCGATTTGCCCCTCCTAACCACCTGCCAACCTCCCAGACCAACTACCCTCTGCAGTCTAGGTGCTTCTGTTGGATGTTGGGGAAATGGTGGGTGGTTTTTATAATATATTTCCTCTTGAATATGCAATTTGAGGCATGCAATCTCTGCCCATGCTGCCTGGAGCTGAGCCCTTAGATCTCCAATGGCCCAGCATGTAGGACAGTGTCCTAACTCCTGTAAAACTGCCCTTCTGAAAAGTGTTCCACAGTACCTGCAGTTAATGATATGCATTCTAGAAAATCTGCTGGATTTATAACCTTGTCAGAGTAATTAGAAGGAAGAAAATGAAAGCAAAAGTATGATTTTGTGTTTTGTTTGTTTGTTTTTGTATAACTTGTTATAACAAGTTAAATTACTAGTGCCCCTGTAAATGAGGTCACTGTGTGGATACCCCTCTGATCAGCCCCTTCCTGCTTTGCTACAGGAAATGCCATGACTCTGCTACCCTATAAAAGGAGTGTAGTATGGGATGGTTGGGGATGGGGTTAGGTGGCTGGGCCCTTCCCCTGCTGAAAAAGATGAACCACAAATGAAAGAAACAAGGAGGTAAGAGCAGAAACAATCAGCCAGCACCAAATGCAGTATCCCTGAAAGCTTATCCTAATGATAGAGAAAACTGTAAAACCTGTAAAGCACCACCTGTAATAATTTCACAGAAGATATGCCCTGTAAGAAACACTTTGCTACAGAGAAAAATAAAGCAGTAACAGAAGATATACCTTGCAAAAGACAATTTGAATCAGAAGATTACAGCAGTAATCTGTAAGCACACACCTGTAGGCACACCCTGTAATAATGCAGCAGAAAGTATACCCAGCAACAACAATTTGAATCAGAGAAAAATAAAGCAATAAAATGTTAGCAACAAACAGTAACAATCCCTGTGAGTATAAAGTAAAAATAACAAAACACAGTAAATCTGCCCAGCTAAAAGATGCCTTAATCCTTTTCCTTGCTCTGATAAGGTTCTTTGCTCTGTCCTTTCAAGCAACCTAGAAGAAAAGAGCTCAGGTAAAGCTAGGTGCCTTGGCTAGCAAACCTAGTCTTCCTTCTCATCAAAGGTTAAGATTCAAGTGGACACTTCAGTTCTTTGAGGATCCCCTGTTCATCCTGAAGTATCTATCTTGCATGATTGTGTTTATAGTTAACTGCTGTTCTGGTGTTTCATTCTCTTTGGGTGCTGCAGGGTCTACTGCAGGATCTATGAGCACAGTGGTCGCTGTCCTTTTCTGTGATTTCTGAATATATACCAGTCTACCATCAAAGCTTGACATGCTATTCAAGTGTGATTTATCCTCTCTTTGAGGTAACTGTTTCTGCTGAGTAGATTTAAGCAGAGAGCTAGGGAGGACCTGCTGTTCCACTGATGTTGCAGTTGACTGAGTTAACCCCAAGGCTGTGAGAGTGACCACCTAGTTGCCTGCTTAGTGGGAAAGTAGAACATAGCTGATGTGGAGAACTCAGATACTCTGCTGTCTGTAAAGGGGCTTCTCTGAAGGACTTTTTTTTTCTTTAAAAGTCTCTTTTATCAACGTAACTGCTTTCATAGGAGCTATGAAAATTTTAAGGTGGTCTTTTAGATATACCATCAGTCTGGCTGATGGGAACATGATAAATCTGATGTTATGAGAATTTAAAAGATGTTTAGCTATGTGGAAAGCTTTTCTTTTTTGAAGGACCAAGGGAAGAAGATCCAAATAGTGATATTTTCAATTCTCAGCCCTCTTCCAACTCTAGCCTTGTGAAGCAATGCCCTTCTATTCTGGAAATGATGGGGCTTGAAGATTACAGCTGTACAAAAAAAAATCTGCCAGCTGAATAACTGCAAAATGCAGAATTCTGCTGCTGTGAAATTTCTGAATGCACTTTGGAAACTTTCATGAAATTCCAACTTAGAACAGCAGAATGAATGTATTAACTGTTGATTACTGTATTAAACAGCATAAAGAAATTCAACAGAACTGATTAATTAACTGTGAAATAATTACTTGTGTTGCAGACTGATGTATGAAACTGCAGAAACATGGAATTTGACAGCAGATAAGACCACTTGGCCCATCCAGTCTGCCTATTGGAGGCACTATAGCACAGTGGGTTAAGGCTCTGAGCTGCAGATCTAGAGACCTGGGTTTGAATCCCATAGCTGCCTATGTGCATACTATGTGATCCTGAACACATCACTTAACTTTCTTGTGTGCTCAGGCTGCATCTGGAAACAGGCTTCAGTTTAGTGTGCTGCTCCTTGTTAAACATTGTTTCCTATTTTACTTGCTTATACTATATCCTGTCACCACTGACCCAACTTGATCTGCAGCTTCCCCCCCCAACCACTTCCCAACTAAGGTTCCATTTTGCCTGCCACATGCATGCTTGAAGCCCACTATTGTTTTTCCCCACCACTTCTGCTGGAAGACCGTTCCAGGCATCAACTGCTCTTTCAATGATGAATTACTTTGTCACATTTCTCCTAAATTTTTCCACTTCCAGCTTCATTGCATGCCCCCTTGTTTTTGTTCATCTTTTACTCTGAAAAATACTCTTCTTGTACCATATTTAATCCACTGAGGTATTTATTATGTGGGTTTCTATCATGTTCCTCCCTCCTTCTCTCTTCTGGGGTACACTTATTTAGGTCCTTTAGTCTCTCCTCATAGGTCTTCTGATGCAAGCCCAGTCCCATTTTAGTTGCCTTCCTTTGGGCAGCCTCCACCCTGTCTATGTCCTTTCTGAAAAGTGGTCTCTCAGAATTGGATACAGAACTCCAGGTGGGTCTCACCAGAAGTCTATACAGTGGCAACACCACCTCCCTCTTTCTGCTGATAATAACCCTCCCTGTGCACCCTAGCATCCCATTGTATCTACCCACTACCTTGTTTCTCTCGCCACCTTGAGGTCATCTGATATGATTACCCTCAGGTCCTATTACTGTTTGCTTACCATGAATTCTGATTCTCCCATTTTGTACACTGTCTCTGGGTTTCTGTGACCTTGATGCAAGAATTTGCACTTTTTCGCATTGAAACCTACAATAGTTGCCATGCCCTTGACCACTCATCAAGCTTTCTTAGGTCTCTGCTCACCCCCCCCCCAAGTGTCTATCCTATTTCAGATTTTAGTGTAATCTAGAATTGAAATTCCTCAGAAATGTCATTCTGCAATTCAGACAGAAACTTTTACAGAACGGGGTGAAAATTTACCCAACACATTAGGAGAATTTTGATTTCGCCAAGGTCGGAAATTCAGAATTCATGGTTTTTGTCCAGCACTAGGCTTGATAAGGAAACACTGGGGATGTTTGCCTCTAGATTTAGGATCAATGGTTTCTCTATGAGCATGATTCAGTTCTACTTTATCTTAAAGAAACTTATGGCCTAAGACCTCAGTAAGAATTTGTTCCATGTAAGTCAACAGGTCCTCACTCTTCATCCTTCAGGTATACCACCTAGCTTTATGTTATCTCTTTGCGTGAATTTCACAACCTTATATTTCCAGCTGCAATGCTTCTAGTTCCTTTGTATGCTGGGCCATGATACTCATTATATGATGTAATGTGTCTTCTGCCTTATTGCTTTAGACCAGGTCAGTGCTTATATCTTGTAGAACCTGATTCCTTTTAGTTCTTTTGTGTGACATCTCCTAGCCATTGTTAGAAGACCAGGCTTTGGGCAGCTTACTCATATGTGACAGGCAAAAAAAAACAAACAACAAAGCATTTCTTTTCCTGAGCTATAATGCTTCTCTTCTTGTAAGTTAACCAACAAAGAAAATTTGCTTCCCTCCTGAGCTCTTCAGTAGTAACAGATTTATGTGTACGATGTCCAATCCTGCTGGCTCTGGGAACCAAACAAAGTATACGTACAATTGCAGATACTGAATTCATTCAATTGAGACAAAGTAGATCTAAACAATATCATAAATAGGTAATATAAATAATAATATGTACGGTATCAAGGTGACAATCTACAACAGAGTAGACACACCGGGAGTTGGAAAAAATGAGGGAAGATCTAAAAAAGCTGGAAAACTGGTCAAGAGTTTGGCAACTGGAGTTCAACACCAAAAAATGCAAAATTTTGCACATGAGGCACAGAAACCCAAGAGCAACATATCATTTGGGGGAGGAGAAGTTAGCAACCACAAAACAGGAAAGGGATCTGGGGGTCATCATATCTGATAACCTAAAGATAGCAAAGCAGTATGATAAAGCAGTGGGGAAGGTTAGCAGAATGCTGGGGTGCATAGGGAGGGATATCATCAGCAGAAAGAGGGAGGTTGTCATACCCCTACATAGATCAATGGTGAGGCCACACCTGGATTACTGAGTCCTGTTCTGGAGGCCCCATCTCAGGAAAGACATAGACTGGGTGTAGGTAGTACAGAGAGGGGCAACCAAAATTGTGTATGGCCTGCACCGCAAGCCTTACAAGGAAAGACTCAGGGAGTTAAATATGCACTCTCTAGAGGAAAGGAGGGAAAGGGGAGACGTGATACAGTAGAAGCATTCAAATACCTCAAAGGTATCAATAAGGTAAAGAAGGTGACATTTTGCACAGAAAGAGATGTTCAAGGACAAGTGAGCATGATATGAATATGGAAGGGAGGAGACTTAGAAGGGATGTGAAGAAATACTTCTTTATGGAAAGCGTGGTGGACATCTGGAACATCCTCCCAGCAGAGGTGTTGGGTACCACAATGGTAACAGATTTCAAACATGTATGGGATAGATACAAGGGGAACTTGGTAACAGGGTGGGGGGGTAAGGCCGTAGATCAATTAAGGCTTACATCAGCAAAGAAGGTAGGAACTTTAGGACAGACTTGGTGGACCAGTAGGTCCTTTTCTGCCAACAGCTTCTATGTTTCTATTTTTCTATGACCAACCAGAAAGCAGTGAAAGCAAGTGAGTACAAATTGTGTTTTAGCCCCTTCTTAAAAAATGTCCTCCACAAAGGGGGTCTCCCTCAGACCCTGTTGCAACTGATTCCACACAATGGGCATGCAACAGCTATTACTTACCTTAAAGGAGATGCCACATCACAGGCAGTCAGTCTAACATCTGCAAAACTGGAGACGTATGTTCGAAATGAGACACTCTGGCAACCAATCTAGCTGCAACATTTTGCACCAGCTGCAAGCAACACAACAATCCTTGAAATAACTCAAGGTAATGAGGTTTGCAATATTTCAGTCTAGATGTCACAAAGGCATGCACCAGTGTCTTTAGTTTCTCAGACTGTAGACAAAGCTTAATCCAGGCGATATTCCTGAGATGGAAAAATCCACCACAACAAACGACAGCTGACACCTGATATTCTAATATCAGGGTACAATTCATGATGATTCCCAGATTTTTCTTCCTATCCATGGTGGTGAGAGAGGTGGCCCCAAGACATAATCCAGATGCCATCAATCCCAACTCCACCATTCTTTGGACACCTGCATCAACTAGTAGCACTTCTGCCTTATCTGGGTTCATCTTAAGCTAGCCAGAGGCCATCCAGTCGCTGATATTAGACAGACATCAATTCAAGGCAGAGACAGTATTTCTCTCCCCTGGGGCAAAAGACAGATATATCTGAGTATCAACAGCATAGCAATGACAATGCAGACTATGTCTCTGAATGACTACTCCCAGAGGCAGCACATACGCCAGAAATAATGTGAGTGACAAGATCAAACCTTGTGTGACCCTACATTTCAGGGCAGCAAGGCATGAGAAAATAAATCCTGATGCTACCTTCTGCACCCTACCAGAAAGGAAGGACTCAGACCACCTCAACACAGTGCCAATGAGTCCCACCAAGGACCTCAGTAGAGTTGTTAAAATCCCATGATCTATGGTATCAAATGCCAAAGGGAGATCATGGAGAACCAGAATGGAACATTCCCTTCTATCTCTCACTAGGAAAAGATCATTTTGCACCCTCATGAGTGCCATCTTTGAGCTGTTATGTCTCCTGAATCCTGACTGGAAAAGTTCATGGATGAACAATGCCTCCAAATGAGCCTCAAGATGCATTGTTACTACCTTCTTAATCACCTTTTCTTAAAAGGGAAGGTTAGAGAAAGGCTTGTAGTCAGACAGCATGTCTGGGTCCATCAGTGTCTTTTTTCAGGAGGGGCTTGCAATTGCCCTTTTCAGGAAAGACAGAAAAACACCTCCCATGAAGAGAACATTGGACTATCTCCACAATCTCTGGACCCAGAGACTCCCGGCAGCTCACCACCAGCTGGGTTGGTCCTTGGTCAATTGACCAGAAACTGGGATGCAGCTCTGAGATCAAACAGAGAATCTCTCTGTTAGCAGCACGTGTGGGATTATTATAAGTCTAATTAATTATTCATGATCATAGCTAGCTCATTGATTGGCTGCTGTGCCGGGCTGAAATCTCTTAGAAATGCCCAGCACAGCAGCTGCACATCTGTTTGCATGCAGCCCTTCATGTCGGCAGCATTTCTGTAACCGCAAACGATTTATCTCCACTAATTTGTCACAGAAAACTTATAAAGAAAATCACCACTTTATGAGCATTTGTACAACAAAGCCCTACTAAAAAGCTACAAAATACAAAGACACAATACCTCACCAAACATGGAAAATGATGAACAGACACCACAGGGCAGCTTTCAAGATACACAAAAGCTCCTAACAGGTCATTACTGCAGTTAGACTTATAATCGCAATGATGACCTCAGAGCCATTCATTTCCTGTCAATTAACAACCTGCTGGGTGAGGTTGACCCTCGGCTGTGCCTCGGGCCACCCTTCCCCCCCATCTGGTCATTAATCTCCAGGAAACTATCAGCTCTTCGGTCATTATTGCTTAATTGCAAACCATAGGTGGGTGAGAGTATCATGAACCACTGATGACCTGGAGGAATAAATAAAAGGAGAAAAAAATCTCACTGTAAGATTACATTCATATTATGGCTTCAGTCATTGCCTTTAATTATAGAAATATGAGAATAACTCTATCAAGGTCAGCATTGTTGGGATAATCAAGTTACAGGAGTGGCATTATCACATAAGTATGGTTGAGATTATCAACTAATTACAAATGATTTCACTCATTTCATATGAACAGCTAAAGCCTGCAAAACAGGTAAAATGCTGCTGGGTAACATCAGAAGAGGGGTTTAGAGTAGGAATAGGGAAGTGACTATGCTACTGCTATTCTATAGAACACGTCAGACCATATTTGGAGTACTGTGTACAGGAATGGTCATTTCATTTGAGGAATGGTGCTGATGACATAGAGGGGGTTCAGTGATGGGCCACAAGAATGGCTGATGGCATGAGAGATTGGACATATTATGAGAGATTGGCAGAACTAAACATGTGCTCAATGGAGTATAGAAGACTTAGAGGTAATATACTAGTGGTCTACACAATCATAAAAAAGAAGGAAGTATGGACCTCAGAATTGTTGGTATACAGCCAGTGAAAAGCACATCAGGGGACATGCTGATGAATTAGAATTAAGGAGCATCTGACTGGATTATTAAAAATATACTTTTTCCTTTTAGGGTGAACATAAAATGAAATGATTTGTCAAGGGAGATGATGGAATCAGTATCCAGGGCCCTGAAGGATAAACTTGCTTTGAGTATTTATTATGATGATTACTAAAGGGCAATCACCCCCAAAAAGTCATATTTTTATCTAGGGAAATTGTTCATGGGAGGTATTGACCAGTGCAGTTCTTTCAGACTATGGACAGGCTACTCTTTCCAGCCTGTCTGCAGCCAAGCAGGACATGTTTATCTGCTAAGTGCGAGAAGTTTGCATGATTCTTCTTGGACAGGGCATCCCCCATGGGGCTGAGATCTCCCAAAGTGGGCTATAGCACCCTTGCAGAATCGAGCCTGCTCTTCACAGATGTGCGCATCAGTCTTGGAAAGAGTTTAGGCCAGTTATTTGGAAGAGGTTTGTGGGGTGGTCTCAGAACTGTGACTTACATTCTGTAAGCTGGACCAGGGTCTGACACAGCTACTTGGCAGCCATGTGGGACATTTTTGTCCAATGTTTGTGGGGATTGTCTGGTGATCTTTGTTAGAGGGAGTCTTTCTTGCTGCACTGAAAGATGCATTGGTGAATCCCTGTCTGAAAAAATCAACTCTGGACCTGGATAAACT
Organism: Neoceratodus forsteri; assembly: GCA_016271365.2. NCBI lineage: Eukaryota > Metazoa > Chordata > Ceratodontiformes > Ceratodontidae > Neoceratodus > Neoceratodus forsteri. The sequence continues at coordinate 167,867,650 of CM028131.1, read as the reverse complement.
TGAACGTATTTGACCTTTCACAAACCTCCACTTCCTATAGAAGGTTATTGAGAAGACTGTGGCTCTGCAGCTTGAGGTGCACCTGACAGGTAAGCTGCACCTGACAGACTTTGACATAGAAACATAACGATGACAAAAAAACGCCAAAGCTCCATCTAGTCTGCCTGGAATTCACTACCACACTCGGGTCCTATTGTCCTTATGAGGTTTTAGGTTTTACCATTCCTAATGCATCCTCATTCTCTGTTTCCTACTGCTACTGACTTGAGCAATTACTAAACCCTTCACACTGTCCCAGCCATACTTGAAGCCATTTACAGTCTTCGTGTCCACCACATCTACTGGCAGACTGTTTCACAGCTCCACTACACTTTCCATAAAATAGAACTTCCTCACATCCCTCTTATACCTCCCCCTACCAGTTATCACTTGTATTATTAGGTTCTTGACTCTATACTCCTTCTAAATAGATCCCCACAATTCACTTTGTTTATTCCCTTAAGGAAGTTGAAGGTCTCTATCATATCTCCCCTCTATCACTTGATCTCCAGTTAGTACATGTTCAGTGCCTTGAGAAGATCTTCATAAGATCTCCCCTTTTGTCCCTGAATTGTCATTGTCACCCATCATTGTACTGTCTCCAGTCTGTCCCTGTCCATCCTTAGGTGAGGACTCCAGAACTGGACATAGTATTCCAGGTGCAGCCTCATCAGTGACCTATATAGAAGTAGTAGTACCTCCTTTTTCCTGCTGTCAATGCCTCTTCCGATACACCCCAGCATCCTATTAGCCTTTCTATAGGACTTCTTATACTGTCTTGATTGTTTGAGGGAGTCAGTAATGATGACTCCCAGGTCCCTTTCCTCTGCCATGGTTCTCAGCGTAACCCCTGTCATCCAGAACTCTGTCCTTTTTTTTCCCATAGGTAAATAACCTTGCCTTTTCTTGACATAGAATTTCAAATGCCAAACCTTAGACCACCTCAAGAGCCTTTGACATCTAATAAGCCCTTCCAGTCCAGCTTTAGGCCAATGCACTGCACTGAAACTTCATTGGACAGGGTGCAAAATTAATTCACAAGGTGAGGGATAGAGGGGGAGGGTTAATTGCCATCCTCTTCAAGGTCACTTCAGCTCTTGACACAGTAGATCATGGGCTGCTAGTGGATCTGCTACAGAGGTACATTGAACTTACGGGCAAAATCATCAGCTAATTTGAGTCTTATCTCTGAGATAGGAAACAGAGGGTGGTGATTTTTGTTATCTTTATTCTCTCAAGTTACTCTGTATTACTATGCAGCTTTAACTGCTTTGTACATTCCACTTTACAAGGTATATTATTACTTGTCTCTTCTGTGTTATTACCAATGTTCTTCTATTGTAGTACCTGAAAATAGACATATCCCATGTCTAGTGTACTTACCCAGTTACCAAAAACAAACAAAGAAACAAATACATAACTAAATAAAATATGGAATTTCTCCTTGCACCCTTTGACCCTGCCCTGTGGTGTACCCTAGGGTTAGTCCTATCACACATGCTGTTTAGAAACATAGAAATATAGAAGTTGATGGAAGATAAGGACCGCAAGGCCCATCCAGTCTGCCCATTTATTTTTCTACCTTATAAATGTGCCATTGGAATTTGCTCTGTCAATGGCCTATCTATTTATACTCATCTATATTGTCTCCTTATGCCTATCCCTTGCCTTTTTGAAGCCCTGCACTGTATTCATATCCACCACTTTCTGAGCTGGCCATTCCATGCATCCACCACCCTTTCTGTGAAAAATAACTTCCTCACATTACCCCTTAATCGGTCTCCCTCTAATCTCATGCTGTGTCCTCTTGCAGTGCACAAGACTCCCTTGGGGAGGATCATTAGATAATTCAGTGTGGGTTTTTATTGCTATACTGATGGCGCCCAGCTGTATTTGCCTTTTCTGCTTAGGCTACCTAACGTGGTCGAGGAGCTAAATTTGTACCTGTCTGAGATACAGGACTGGATGGCATCTAGCTGGCTGAGATTCAGCTCAGACAAGACTAAGGTACTGGGGATCAATCCAGGCTGTAGGAGTGTATGGTGTGGTAGCTGCTGAAGAAGTGACAGGGCTCCGGCTTGTTCCTTCCAGGCTGAAGGCCTCTGTTAAAGTTAGAAATCTGGTAGTCATTCTAGATAAGGGGCACTCAAGGCTCAGTTGTCGGTGGTAATCCAGAGTGGCTTTTATCATCTGAGGAACATTGGCTTGATTAAACCCCTTATTCCCCCCGAAGACCTGGTGACACAGGTGCACACGTTTGTCACACTAAGGCTTGATTATTGTAACACCATTTACCTCGGTGTCAATGGTGGTACCCTATGGCACTTGCAGTTGGTGTAGAACACTGAGGTTAAGTTACTGACAGGCAATCCCCAGTCCTGCGTGAATTGCACTGGCGGCCAGTGAAGTGGTGCATAACCTTTGAGTCTGGATTATTATCCTACAAGGTCCTACATGGGTTGGGCCCATGCTATCTGACAGAGCTCCTGCCTTGTTGCCAGCCTTCTTGCTCTCTCCCCTCCACTGAGGTGGGGCTCCTATCTGTTCCCAGAGCCAGACAAAAATAATCAGGGGAGAAAGCCTTTGAAATGACTGGTACTCTTTGTGGAATTTGTTCCCTAGAGCCTTGTGGGAGGCTTCCTTGGTTGAGGCCTTTAAAAGAGGTCTTAAAACCTACATTGGGCTTTCAATAATGTGTGATGACTGATTTATATTTCTGACTAAGTTGCTGATAATGTTTATATTTGATATGATGTGCTCATTTATTTCTATGTTGAAGCATGTCGTACTGTACTGTAGTTTTACTCTACAATAATTTTTTACAGCACCCCAAGCCTCAGGGGAAGGGTAGCTTATAAATTAAATACAAAGTAGAGTCCTGTTATCCTAACTGCCTGGGGGACACCAGAAATATCTGAATAATTGGGAGTCCAGATAAATGAGACAAACAAGAGTTCCATGTGTACACGTGGGAGGAGTGAGACTGCAGTTAGAGTAAATGCACTTTAATTCATCCTGGTGCTAAAACAATAAAAAAAATACATTTTTAAAATACAGTACTGTTCAGTACTGTGCAATCACATACTGTACAAGATGTTAACTTGTTCCAAAGAAATTGGACACAGTTTTTAGCTTCAGTCCAGAAAATCTTCTTTTACTTTCTCATATGTGCAAGTTTTGAATCAGCATCAGGTCCACTGCACCAGTTTCTGGTTGCCTCTCCAGGTATTGCAGACATTTTTCAAAGTAGGTCTCAGTGTCAGAGTGTGTGATGGATGCTGGCTGCATCATTGCACCCTCCTCTTCTGAGTCAGCATCTGGTGGACTGCTTCTGGTGGGGGTTGCTATGCTGTCCTTGTCGAGAATTTCATGCCCCTCCTTGCTCCGATCACATATCATCCACTCACCCAGTTCTGCAGCAGGAGCTGGAGTTCCAGGTAGAACAGCCGCAATTACACTCGGCTCCTCTTGTTTGGCTTCCATTAGTGTGGTATCATCATCTGTCCTCCCTTCTTCATCTGTAATGTCATTCTCAGCAACGTCTTCCTGTGGAATCGTAATCCCAAACTTTTGCCATGCTTTCTGTATAGTCTCAGAGTATACAGATTTATGAGGTCACTCAGTGACAAGCTCTGACTCTTATCAGACAAAACTATCTGCAGCAGCTTCTTTCGGTAATTTCTTTTTTAAACTTTCCAGTATCCCCTGGCTGCAGTTTAGATGTGTTTGGGGTCAGAAAGATACATCATATGGAAAAGTTTCTGGTTTTGACGGTGGGATTTGGGGTGAGTGGGGGAATTGTCCGGCAGCAGGATTAGTTTCACTGACAGCCACAGTGATCATAGGTACTCTTAAATGGCAGGGACAATATTGTGATGAAACCACATTTTGAGAAGAATCTAGTCCATCCAATTGTTGTTTTGATTAGTACAGCATACTGGGAGGTTGCTCATGTTTACATGCTTAAAGCTACCTGGCTCATGGATTTCCTAATCATGACAGGCTGAAGTTTATGTGTGACACTTGCATTTGTACATCCCAGAATCAAGACCAACTCGTTCTGCTTTTTAAACCCAGGGGCATCACACTCATCACAGTGGGTGAGTGTCTTATTGGGTAAGCATCACCAAACCAGTCCAGTCTCATCTGCATTGTAAATCTGATGTGCCATGAGACCCTCTGCCACAAGAATGTAATTGATTTTCTTTATAAAAGGTGCAATTCCCTCATCCACTGCACTTAGCCTCTCATCACAAAGTTTAAGCTGATGGATGCCGTGCCATTTTTTTGAATCAATCAAGCCATCCATCACTCACTGTAAAGAGAGCTGTATGCCCCAGCTTTTCATGAAACTGCAGAGTTTCTCTTTCAACAAGGGACCCAATATGGATGTACCCTACTCCCTTTCCTGTCTGACCCAAACATAAATGGCTGAATCTCACTTGTCATTAGCACAAGCCCTCATATTCTTACGATTCTCACTTCCTGATACTGACTCCATTGTGCTCGCAAAGTCTCATAATGTTTCCTTTGCCTCTTGAATGTCAAATGCGGTGGACTTGCCAACCTCATATTTAGCTTCCAAGGAGACAGCTTTCTCACCATTCTCCAAACGCTCCACTATTCTGAGCTTCTGAGCTACAGTATGGTGAGCACGGTATGTTTCTGTTAGGACATCACTGTACTGTTTTGTAACTGACCTGCCATTGGACTATTTAATAAAAAGCAGATCTGATCACCTGTGAAAGGTAACAATGAGCATGGAACAGATGCTATTCAATTAACAACTTATTGTAAATGACAGTAAATGACTGGTAATTACACTAGTTAACTGCAGGAGTGTTGCTCTCTTCAGGTGTTAAGTAATTTCTGATCAGGGTCTTTTAGATAGGGAGTTCTGGAAAAAAGAGGCTAGGAAATACAGGATTCTACTGTACTACTACTACTTACTACTACTGCTAGCATAGCTGACATCATGTCAAAGAAGAACAGACACATTTTTGGCACTTTTCAAAATTAACTGCTGCCCTGGACCATAGACTGCTGCAGTGAAGTAAATTGTCCATAGTGCAGAGGAGCTGAGCTGTCCTATTCTTCCCTGAGGAAATCACTCCAGACAGATATTCCACCTCCTTCACAGCGATGGCACTCTGGTGTCACAGATAATAGGATCTCAGAACCAATCCATCAGCCACACAGTGTGACCTCCCTTACACATGCTCAAATCTCTGACCCAGATATTTCTTCAACTTCAGCTCTTCACCATGTAGTAAGCTCTGGTGGAAAGTTACATATTGACAATGGATGGTGGCTAAGGAATCCATGACAGCTGGTAAGACCAGTTTTTAACTATTAACTACCTCTTTGGGTCCCATCATGCAAGCAATCATTATGACTAGGATGCCTAATATATCCTTGAGCTTCTCCTGCACAAGGCTATGCTGAAGCCAGTACTGGATATTCTCACTTGGGGCCCCACATTTAAAAGACATGTAAAAGCTCCTTGACTCACCTTGGCTGTTTGCAGGGCCCTCGAGTCTCACCTGATACACTTCTGAAGTGGCCGGCCTAGGTTCACTAGTGGACAGGAGAAGAAATGGAACAGTGCCTCCACCTGGGGTAATAATATGGGATACCTGTGGGAGAAATTCCAGGTTCCACCCCCCCAGGAAAATACAATAACTGCCCCCACAGTACCTTTCCCACCCAGGAAATGTACACAACTTACAATAACCAGCAATACTAAATTGTACCATAAACCAGCTTCCTGCTTTATTATATATAGGGGTGAAAAGCACAACAATAATGATGGCAACAATAGACTGTCTCCCACACTATCTCCCACACATCCCACCTCCAGATGCACTCAGCATTCCCCCCAAGTGGCCACTATAACCAGTTAGTTTCTTGATGTGGGTACCACACTGGGGTGTTGATGGCCTATCAGTGGACGAAGGGTTTTGCTCCAAGATGCAAAGATTCTGGTAGAGTAACAGTCTTTTACGTGAACAGAATACTTTCATTGGAGCCCAAATAACTTTTAAACACAGCAACTGATTGTTTTTTTCAGCAGGAAGGAGTAACAAAGGTTGTGCCATCCCACCCTACCCTCTAATCCCACTCACCCCAGGTCCTCTTCCTATATAGATTCTGCATGCCACCACCCACTTCCTGCCTGACCTGACTAGAAGAAAAAAAAGCTTATTTCTCTTTTGTCCACCTGGAACAGATCGTCTTCCTCTAAATTTGAATAATTATGTACTCTTTCATTCCATCCACTTGCATGCACATGAATATTGTTGGCTGCCAGCACTGTGGGACACTCTTCAATGGTCACATCACCCAAAGGAAGGGATGCTGTCTCATATTCTGGGAGATATGTCACCTCAGGGCTCAGCTGCAGAAGGCATGGGGTGAGATCAGCATCCTGTGTAACCACCTATAGGGAAATATTACTTTTAGGAGTGCACCTCCACATCACTGACACCAAACCAGCACACCTCTCCCCCAGAGAATGACCAGGCCTGGGGGATGGCAAATGGTTGCAGGAAAATGGGGCAGAGCTCTGGAAACTCTCCCAAACCAACAAAGCACCCTAAACACAAGAAACAGGTAAACACCTCTTGCACCCATACCATCCATAATGACGGAGGATGACTAGGGCCAAAGAAATGCCAAATGCAACAGGATAGCAAAACATCATAAACAAAACATAATCATAGGGGACTCCATGATTCATGGTGTGGACCCCCACCTGAGGCAAAACAAATGTGCAGGTGTGCAAGTCAGATGTCTCCTAGGAGCATCCGCTTGGAGGAACACTGGCAGAATAGTCAACATAGTTAAAAAGGAAGAAGAGGGCTCAAACATCCTGGCCTACTGAGGGACCAATGACCTTGCTAGCTGGTTGGTCAAGGATGATAAGGAGCACATTGCACAGCTCAGCGAGAAATTGGTTTCATTTTCATCCAGCATTGCATTCTCTGAGATTCTGCCTGTTTGGGAACAGAGGAAGAACAGGCAGAAAATCAGAGAGAAAGAAATAAGTGAGCTCAACACATGGCTTAAGGACTGGTACTACACAAAGCGACACCTCTTCATCAGAAACTGGGGCAACTTCTGGGGAAGGGAGTTCTTCAAATTTGATGGCCTCCACATGACTGAAGAGGGAGTTGGAGCACTAGGCCAGAAATTTGACATCCACATAGGACATTTAAACTAGCTAGAGGGGAGATGATGGTAGCTCTAGGAGAAGCACACATAGAGCCTGCTGTCTTTTCCCCTCCAGCTAGCACCAGATCTACACACTCCTGGATGGCAAAAGCAGATAGCTGGGAACATAAAACCCTTTCTGGCTCTGGTGTTGACCATCATAATAGAATGGGAGCAACCGTAAACAGGGAAAACTACAAAGGGAGAAACAATAAGATCAAGGGAGGCATGACAAACAAAGCAACACAGCAAGAGTGGTCAGCACTATGCCTCAATGCACGCAGTCTGGCTAACAAGACAACTGACCTCATTGCCACAACAGCTGAGGCTGAACTAGACTGGATGGCTGTGACCGAAACATGGTTCACAAATAATCATGGTTGGGAGGTGACTATCCTGGGGTACAACTTATTTAGGAGAGATAGGACTGGGAAAAAGGGAGGGCGGTAGCTTTTTATGTTAAGGATACTATCAATGCGCCTGCCCCCCGGTGCAGCGGTTGGATTTCCACTTGCGACGCCGGTGACCTGGGTTCGGGAATGGACTCGGATCATTGGAGGGCCAGCCAGGGGAGAAGGATTGAGCATCCCATGACTGCTCTCCTTCTCCAGGGGGAGGTTGCGGGATGCCACTGGTGCAAGGGGGACCCCTGGTGGAAGCCAGGAGTCCCACAAGCATACAGCACCACAAGGTAACTAGGGGGAGAACAGACGCTGGTGTCATTGCATGTTCCCGCCCCTCCAGAGGGAGAAAAACCAAGCCGTCTCCTCTCTGCCTATATGACACCCTCTCCTCAGCTGCAATCAGCTCCCCGAGCTGACTCCTGTCCTATCCCATTGTTCATGATGCCTTAAGGGGTGGATGCCACATCTCCGCCCTGGGAGGTAATCCAGGGGGTCCTGGTAGAATGGCTCATGTGGGAATGCCACAGTCAAGGAGTCCATGACCGGGCGGATGGCTGGCAGAGAGAGAGGCATGGTGCAAAAAGAATAAATAGTGAAAAAAATAAAAAGGATACTATCAGTGCTACATAAATGCAGCAGGCACTAGGGGAAACAGAGCATCTATGGATTGCAATAGGGTCTGGAAGCCAGAAACCCATTCGGGTAGGACTAATCTACAGATCTCCTAATCAGGAGGAGTCCAGGGATAAGAAAATCCTGGAAACCATCCTTAGGATGTCAGGCAAAGGGGATATGGTGCTAGTGGGGGATTTCAATCTGCCGGACATAGACTGGAATACCCACACAGTGGAATCACAGAAGAGCAGGGATTTCCTAGTCACACTACAGGAAGCAGGCTTAAGTCAACTTGTGATATCATCCACAAGGGGTAACATGGTTCTAGATCTGACATTCACAAATAGTGATAGGTTTTGGGTGTTGAAGTAGGGAATCACCTGGGCAACAGTGATCATAACACGGTATGGTTCAGGGTAAAAAGGACTGAAGACTCCACACAGTCCAAGCTGAATGTCCTTGATTTCAGGAGGGCAGACTTCACAAACATGAAGGCCTGCCTAAGAGACAACCTTAGTAACTCGACAGAAGGGAGCATTAAGGAATATTGGACAAGTTTGAAGGATGTAATAACCATAGTCACAGTGTTCCTGTCAGGTTAGTAAGAACAAAAGGAGGAAAAACCTACTATGGTTTTCCAAGGAGGTGACAACCATGGTGAAAGAAAAGCACATAGCCTTCAGAAAGTACAAGGAGTCGGGGAACGAGGCAGACAAAATAGAATATAAACAGAAACTAAAAAAGACAGGGAAAGTGATAAGAAATGCAAAGGCTCAAACAGAGGTTAGGATAGCTCAGGAAGTAAGAAAGGGTACTTATGTGAAAAAAGGAAGACCAATGGGGGCATTGTTACTATCACAAAAAAAAGACAGACAAACCACAGAGCAAGACGGGGAGAAGGCAAAGGCACTCAATGAGTACTTCTGCTCAGTCTTCACACAGGAAGCAGATGGTAATGGACCAATAATAGGCATAAAGTAGTGTCCGACTGAAGGAATAGACACAGGTCTCTTCACAGAGGAAAGGGTCCTGGAGGAAATAGTCAAGTTAAAGGTAGATAAAGCTATGGGGCCAGATGGGAGACACCCAAGATACCAAAAGAAGTAGGGAGGGAGCCGGCAGCCCCCTTAGCAGTGCTCTTCAACAAATCATTAAGAAGCAGGGAGGTCCCAGAAGATTGGAAGAGTGCAACAGTAGTACCACTCCACAAGAGTGGAAGCAAGGAACAGACAGGTAACTACCATCCGGTTAGTCTAACATCAGTCATGGAAAAACTGACGGAGTCCCTGCTGAAGGAAAGAATCATAGCTTTTTTTGAGCAAACTGGTTAGCTCGACAAAAATCAACACTGTTTCATGGCAGGGAGGTCCTGCCAGACAAACCTGGTTGAGTTTTTCAATTGGGTCACCAAAACATTGGATCAGGGTGGGGCAATGGATGTGGTTTACCTGCACTTCAAAAAAGCTTTTGACTCCGTTCCACACAGGAGACTAGGCAAAAATTGGAGAACATGGGAATTGGTCCCGAGCTTTCAAACTGGGTCAGAAACTGGTTACGTGGGAGAACTCGGAGAGTATTAGTAACATAGAAACATAGAAACATAGAAGTTGACGGCAGATAAGGACCGCAAGGCCCATCCAGTCTGCCCATTTCTTTTTCTACCTTATAAATGTGCCATCGGCCTTTGCTATGTCAGTGACCTATCTATTCATAGTCATTTGTATTGCTCCTTATGCCTATCCCATGCCTGTTTGAAGCCCTGCACTGTATTCATAGCTACTACTTCTTGTGGTAAGCCATTCCATGCATCTACCACCCTTTCTGTGAAAAAGATTTCCTCACATTCCCCTTAATCCTCCTCTAATCTCATGCTGTGTCCTCTTGTCCTGCTATTTTTCTTATATTTAAACATGTTAGACTCTTTCACCTTGTTTATGCCCTTAAGGTGTTTAAATGTCTCGATCATATCACCTCTCTCCCTCCTTTGCTCAAGGTATACATATTGAGCTCCGTTAATCTGTCCTCATATGTCTTCTGATGCAGTCCCTGCACCATTTTGGTTGCCCTTCTCTGGACTGCCTCAATTTGGTTAATGTCCTTAGTGAAGGTGTGGCTCCAATACTGCCACGCAGTACTCAGATGGGGCCTAACCAATGTCTTGTACAGAGGATTATTACCTCCCTCTTACGACATGATACCCCTACTAATACACCCTAACACCCCCTAGCCTTACTACTGCAGAGGTCTGCTTGGATGATTTTAGGTCATCAGTGATGATGATGCCCAAGTCTCTTTCTTCCTTTGTGACTGCTAGCAACTCCTCCCAGCCTATAAGTGGCTTCAGGGTTTCTCTTCCCTATGTGCATGATTTTGCACTTCTTTGCATTAAATCCCAGTTGCCACTCTTCTGACCATTCTGCTAGTTTATCCAGATCTCCTCTCATTCTGCCCACCCCATCTGGATCATCTACTCTGTTGCAGATCTTGGTGTCATCTGCAAACAGACAAGCCTTACCCTCTAGTCCATCTGCGAGGTCACTAATGAAGATGTTGAATAGGACTGGCCCCAGGACTGATCCTGAGGTACCCACTTGTGACTTGCATCTCTTCTGACTGTATACCATTTACCACCACTCTCTGTTTTCTGCCAGTCAACCAGTTTGCCACCCAGTTGACCAACTTCTGACCCACCCCGAGCCTACCTAGCTTATTTATCAATCTTCTATGTGGAACAGTGTCAAAAGCTTTGCTGAAGTCAAGGTAGGCGACATCAACTGCTCAACAGTAAATGGCACTCTGTCTGTGGAGGGGAGGGTGACTAGCAGGTTCCCTCAGGGCTCAGTTCTGTGGCTGATCCTCTTCCAACATATCCATCAGCAACACTGTGGATGAACTGGAGGGAAAGGTGTGCCTGTTTGCAGATCACACTAAAATTGGCAACAAGGTAGATACAACAGAGGGACAGCAAAGCATGGAAACTGATCTCCGAAAACTGGAGGAGTGGTCCAAGACCTGGCAGTTGAAATTCAATGTCAAAAAATGCAAGGTCATGCACCTGTGAAAGCACAATCTAGGGAAATTGTACTCAGTGGGAGGGGAGCAGCTGGTGGCTACCAGGCAGAAGCAAGGCCCAGGGGTGATTATATCAGATGATCTGAAGGTCAGTAAACAATGAGAAAATGCAGCACTAAAGGATAGTGGTATCCTGGGATGCATAGGGAGGAGCATCATGAGCAAAAGGCATGAAGTAATCATTCCCTTGTACCGGTCCCTGGTCAGGCCTCACCTGGAGTACTGTGTCCAATTCTGGAGTTCACACCTCAGGAAGGACATAGATAGGCTGGAGACAGTACAGAGAAGAAGAACAAAGATGGTGCAGGGCTTACATCAGAAACTGTATGAGGCAAGACTGGATGACCTCAAATTATACTCCCTAGAACAACGCAGGAATCATGGGGACATGATAGAAACATTCAACTACCTTAAAGGCAACAACAGGGTGCACATGCAGAACCTCTTTCAGGTACAAGACTACAGCAGGAGCTTCGGGCCATGAACAGTGCAGGACAAAACATTGCATACAGGAACACTGCGGCAAGAACATCGGTGATAGCAATAGCGCAGGCACTACAGAAAGCAGTCAGGAATATCGCAGTGATGCAGACCGCATGGGCAAACAGTGACTGCCAAAACAAGGGTGGAAAACACAGCAAGCGCCCAAATGCCACCAGTACAACCAATGGGGCCTGGAACAGTGCAGAGGATGCAGACCGCAGAAGCAATTGGCGAATGCCCAAACAAAGGTGGGCAAAAAAACATATGCCTGACATGTCACTGCACAACATGAGGCAGGGAACAACAGTGTCAGGCAGAATACCACAGGGGTCAGCAATGACCTCGGCACACACAAGGTCACCCACACAGTATGGGGCACTGGTGCCCATGCACAGCACAAGGTGGCTGAACTAGGTATAGCAACAGGGGTGGGGCACCCCAGTGTAAGGCCAGCATGCTCCCCCAAATGCCAACATGCTCGGATGCACATGGAAAGAGGGCCCAGGATAGCAACCCTCCATGGGGCACTGAGTTGGTGTGCTGACTGGTGGACCTCCAGTTGCTGCAGGACCGCCATGCAATGGCATGGTGGCCAGATGCAGCTGCAACCCAGTATAATGCGCACACTCCACAGAACATACAACAGTGTGGCAAGAGGGGGATACAGCCATAACACTGTGGTGGGCATGCGCCCCCAGGTGATCATGTCTGGTCGTGATGCACATGGGCACACCCATGGGGGACAGCATGGTTCAGATGAGCCACAGGCAGACAAGAAGCACTGGGCAGTGCAGGTGGACACTGCCACCCACACAGGCATGCACATATAAGATTCCCACAGACACACATGGCCATGGGATGTGTAGGGGCCATGTACAGTGCCGGCACACCCGTATGAACATGGGCTGCAGGGACCCTAACAAATGCCAGCCTGCTGGAGCCCAGGGACAACATGCGGCCAGTGTATATCCCAGTGGCTGAGCCACAACTGATGTACCACCAGCTGTGGGGACCACGTTGCACACAGTGTCTTATGACAGTGCCAGGGGTCCATGCCAACACAAGACACACGGTGCCCCCGCCAGCAGATACCAGGCATAGCCAACACAAAAGCCATGGCTGTGGCACACACACCACCAATGCATAGCCAAGCAGTGCACAGGACAGTGACCTGCATAACATGCAGCCCCTGCATGGCATAGACTCAGACATGCACTGCATGGAGCACACACCCCCGGGTTGGCATACCGGTCCTGCACATGGCATTGTCATGGCACCACTGCAGACGCCACATGCACCCACAGTGGCAGTGACCACCTCACACTGCACCACAGCCTGCTTGCAGACATCCACACCACCTGGTGCACACCCCCAGTGGTGCACAACCCCCATGGTAATAGAGACACCGCCCCAACACAGATAGCACAGGAGACCAACACCTGCACAGCCATCCCCCCATGACAGAGCGATACCCCACGGCAGCACAGTCCCCCTCCATGACTGAGCATCAACCCTAGTACAGGACAGTACCCCCCACCCTGACAGTGCATCAACCCATATTGGCACAGTACCCCCCCATATGCAGGGCAATACCCTGATAACAGCACAGTACCCCACAGTACCCCCACCCTCTCCTCAGTCCATTCTAGTCCAACCAGTACTACCGGTTCACCTCAGTCCATTCTATTCCCACCGGTACTACATACTCACTGCAACACACCCCCATCACCCACTCTTATGCCCTGATATCACCTGCTTAGTATGCCAGAATCTTTCTGCCAGCACCCCTGCCTCCTACACGTGCGCGTTTCCATTTCCCAGGGACTCCTTTACAGGCTATGAACATGTTTTTGATGGATAGGATTATAAAGGCATCTCTGTATACATTATTTACCTTTATTTCGACACTGTATATATTTTGTTGTATACGTCTTGCTACTGTTGTTTTATGTATATTTTACTTGTAGTCTATTCTGTACCCTCATCTTGCAAACTGCAGGTCCACCTTGTAAATGAGCTTGCTCAATGGTGATCGCCTGGGCAAATAAAGATTTTGATTGATTGATTGATTGCTTGATTGAATCAACCCATATTGGCACAGTACCCCCCTCATCTGCAGGGCAATACCCTGATAACAGCACAGCACCCCCACCATAACAGTGAATCAATCCATATTGGCACAGTACCCCCCCATCTGCAGGGCAATACCCTGATAACAGCACAGTACCCCCACCCTGACAGTGCATCAACTCATATCAACACAGTACCTCCCCATCTGCAGGGCAATACCCTGATAACAGCACAGTACCCCCACCCTGACAGTGCATCAACCCATATCAGCACAGTTCCCCCCCAGGCGTGTGTGATAGCACACTCTACAGGTGGTCAGCAGTCACTGGCACTCGCATATGGCATGGTGGTGATCAGTCCGTGCCCAGCAGCTGCAGCCACTGGCATGGTCCTGGTCAGACCTGCAGCTGGAAATTATGGGCAATGCTGCATAGATAGTCATACATGGGCCTGGTGCCATACTCCCCAACAATGTGCTGTATGAGATCTGTCAAGTTCCTGAACCACTTCCTTGATGGTGGTGCATAGCGCCCAATGATGCATTGCTCAATCTTCAGCTCATTGAGTCGCTGCTCTGACTTCAGGTCATCAATGAACTTCCACAGGCTGGGGTGGCATGCACCTATTAGTGTGCTGAAGGCACGGTGCCACACTTCCACAGAGTTGTTGGTGCGGGCACTGCCAGTTCTGGCTGCATCATAACAGCTCCACAGGTCGACGGGGAACAGGGGGCACCTGCGGACACCACCACAGATGGGGTGCCCCATCTGTGTGTCCTCAAAGTCCACTATTGGTGCCAGCAGCTCGTCATGTGTGATATAGAATTCGAACTACCTGAGAACCTCGAAGATGGTGGACATCTCACCTGGGGGGATGAAGGCAAGTGCAGGCAGCAGGTGCAAATGGAGTGCAAAGTCCTCGTCCTCTGTGTAGCGGTGCACAGCCTCAGGAACTTCCTGAACCTTCCTCCACAGGGCCTGGCACAGGTGGAAGAAGCAGTCTTGCTGACTGGCCTCTGGGAATACAGTGGAAAAGGACTTTATTGCAGCCTGCACAAAGTACATGATTATCACAGATGGCTTGAGGTCCTTTCAGAGCTCCCTCACTGTGGTGAACGCACTGGTGTACGTCCCCCCGTCTTGTTTAGCAGCAGAAGGTACACAGTGGGTATGACGGTACAGTATTGCTCCTCATGTATGGTGTATAGCTGTGCGAAGTGTGGTGGTACTGTCTTGAATGTGCCATCTGCATACCATGTATGGCACTGTGACAGCAGCTGCAGGTTCTTGTCCGTGGTGTATATCAGTATTTGAGATGCACCACCACTGTCATGGATCAGGAACTGGGCTCTTTCATGTGTCACTGTGTACACATCCGGGATGGTGAGGTCCTCTAGTGAGGTTGGCAGGGGTGGTGGCTGGCTAGCAGCTGTACGTGCATGGCGGACACTCCTTTTCAGGAGGTGTATGCTGGGAAGTCTACCGGATACAGCAGTGGTTATGTTGCTACTGCATGCTGCCACCACCTGGTGGGGTGTCTCCATCATTTGTAGGGCCTTCTGCTTTATGTCTGTAGTGGCCTCCCGGACACCTATGGCTCTGCGGTTGGGTACATGGTTGTGGCTGTTCACCACACCAATGACCTCCTCCCCTGCGGTGTGGATGCACCCAGGGCATTTTGCCCTGTAATACTCTGAGCATTTCCAATATGTTTTATGCACCAGGTTCCACTCCTTGTAGTACAAGTAGCCCTCATGTTGTAGTAGGGTCTTCCCCTTTTGGCTGGTCACAAAGTGCAGTGGCACAGTTCTGCGGACCACTCACGTGCCTCCCACACATTGTTTGTCCTCTGCAAGACACTCCCATGCACCTTAGTGTGGTCTGTGTGCTGTGCTGCCTTATGGGAGTGCCACTGGGTGTGGGAGTGACAGGACCTGCCCTGTTGGCACATGCCCAACTCACTGGTGTGTCCTGTTAGCCCTGTATCCATGCTGTGGTGCCATGCCCCACCCCTGTGTGTCCTGCTGTCTGTCAGCATTGTGTGTTTCACTCGTGTGGGTTGGTGCGGGTGCATTTCTCATGTTGTGGTGTTCCCCCTGTGTGGCCCTCAACCCTTGCTGTTGTGTGTGATGCATCACTGGGTGCAGGTGTCCTGTTCTGGGAGTCACCTCCTGTCCTGGGAGTCACCTCCAGCCCCTTTGCCCCTCTTTCCACATGCTGCATGCCCCTTGTGTGGCTGTGTCTCCCTTGTAGCCCTGTGATGACATTTGGATTATCGTACCCCATGTGTGGTCTGGCTCCCTACTGGTTGGCACTGTGGCTTGCTTGCCCCCCCTTCTCGGGGTCCATCCACCTTGCTGTACTCCTTCTGCCTCCCTCTGTGCTCTGGGTACATTTGATCCATGGTGCCTGTGTTCTTGTCCATCTTGCTGGGCCTGTTGTGCTGCCCTGCTGTCTGCCCAATGGTTTTGCTGGTGCTGGGTGTCCCTCTCCATGCGGTTCCTTGTGCACGCCTCCATTGCTGCTGCTGTGTTGAGCCGCTCTGCTTGTGGATCAGCCGCATTAGTGTTCAGTGTTGTTGGGTCCACCGTGATGTTCTTGTTCGTGGCATTACTTCCACGTTGTTCTGCCCATGTTGTTTCCTCCGTGATGTTCATGGCGTGAAACACAGCAGGACTAGAGGGCACAACCTTCGACTTAAGGGAGGAAAGTTCAGAAGCAATATGAGGAAATTCTTCTTCACAGAGCATGTTATGGAACCATGAAATAGCCTGCCGGAGGGGATGGTGGGAGCCAAGACAGCGGGGGAATTCAAGTGGGAATGGGACAGACACTGTGGGATACACAAGCAGGCAGCTAAGTAGGGGGGTAGGAAGCCAAGGGCAGACTTGATGGATCATACGATCCCCGTATGCCAACAACTTCTATGTTTCTGTGTTAACTTTTGACTTCACTGCCTGGGCTGAGCTTGAAACTTGGTGCAGTCCAGCCCAGGACTTAGCCCCCTTTTTCTGACTATCTATTATTCAATATACTTTATTCATAATGCCATAGTATAGAATGTAATTCACAAATGAGCCTCAATTACAAAGCCAAAAATTAACATAAGTCTATCAGGCCACCAGAAATAGGATTGATATTAAGGAACAGCAAAATTTGTATAATTGGACTGACTCAGAAATTTTGTCTTTGGAAATAAAATTATCTTATTCCAAACCTATATTATTGCTTGGCATATACTGTCCACCTAAAAGTAGTTTGGAAATTTTCTCTGAAATGCAAAATATGCTGAAGAATTATCTAAATTCACATGAGTTGTTGGTAACTGGGGATTTAAATGTTGATTGGGGTAAAATAGATGCTCACCATAGTTTAATTGATATGGCTGCAACTCTGAATTTAGTACAACTGATAAAAGATGTAACTAGGTTAAATGCATTAAATCGCAGACACTCAACTATTTTGGATCTCATATTTACTTCAAACCCAGATAAATACGTAAGGAGTGGGGTGTTACCGGACTCTATGTCTGATCATCAGATTATCTTTTGTATTAGAAATCAGAAAATTAGAAAGGTGCCTAAAAATTTTATACATACTAGGGTATTTAAATGTTTTGATTATATCTCATTTATGCTACACTTAGAAAGTTATAACTGGGAGAGAGTACATTTAATTCCTAATGTGGGAGATGCATGGATATGTTTCAAAGGACTTTTTACAAATTTGTAATCAACACGCCCCCATAAAAGCTAGGTTGATAAAATCAAATAATGCTCCATGGTATGAGTCTGGCATGTTTAAAATCAAAAGAGCCAGAGACAAAGCGTGGAAACATGCCAAATTAGTAAAAGGAAATCAGGAGTGGATTAAGTATGGGCAATTAAGAAATCTGTATACCAAAGAAATTAGGAAACCTAGACAGGCTTATTGTAATAAAAAACTGTCTAAAGAAATGATGGAAAATTAAAGGGTGTTTTGGAAAACAATAAATAAGTTGCATAAGGGTCCAACTATGGATTATCCTACTCATTTTCTCATAAATGGGGTTAAACAGGGTATAGGAAATTTGGTAATTAATGAGTTTAATACCTTTTTTATCAATATGGGTACCAAGGCAATAACATCAGGAGGAGAAAATGTAAATTTGGCCTCACAAGGCAAATATGAGTTAAATAAATATGATGGAGTACATGCACAACTTAGTGAACAGGATGAGTTTGAATTTACTCCTATTATGAGAGGTGAAGTTAGGGACCAGCTGCTTAAAATGAACACCAGTAAAGCAGAAGGTATGGATGGTATTCCTAATATTCTACTAAAGTTGGCAGCTCCTATTATAGACCAACCTTTAGCCAATTTATTTAATTTGTCCTTATTTTCTGCGGAATTACCCTCAGTTTGGAACATGGCTAAGATTGTTCCAATTTATAAGTCGGGATCTAGGATGCTCTTGGAAAATTATAGACCAATTTCCTTGTTACCAACTACTTCTAAAATCCTGGAAAAGATTGTTGCAAAACAATTACAGGGATTTCTGAAAGACAAAGATATCCTCAATGGCTATCAATCTGGTTTTAGACCAGAGCATGGCAGCAATACGGCTTTAATAAAGGTTACTGGAGATATTGTAGAGGGTCTGGACAGGGGGATGCCAGTGGGTGCAATCTTTGTTGATCTTTCAAAAGCGTTTGACACTTTGGACCACGGCATCCTCCTGTCCAGACTAAAAACCTGTGGTATGTCTGATTTGGTGGTAAATTGGTTTCGAAATTATCTTGCATTAAGACAACAGCAGGTAACTATTGGGGAGTGGTCATCTGATCTGAAATTGATTGTCTCGGGAGTCCCTCAAGGATCAATTTTGGGTCCTATACTATATAATTTATATATGAATGACCTGAGATTTGAACAACAGGGGGTGCAATATCATCTTTATGCTGACGATACAATTGTATATTTTATTGATCATTCTGTGCAACTTATTCAAACTGTATTGCAGCAGGCATTTGATCATCTGCAGGATTTTTTACTTGGATATAAATTGGTTCTAAATGAGAAAAAATCCCAGGTAATGGTGTTTCATAGGGGAAATGGGTCTAAATTGGAACAAGAAGGATTACAAATTACAACTCATTCTGGGGGTATATTACAGCAAGTTGATAAATACAGATACTTAGGTGTATATTTAGATGTAAAACTCAAATGGGATAGTCATATAGATAGCACTTTGATAAAAGTTGGAAAATGTTTGGGCTCATTATATAGAGTAAGAAATAGTATGCCTTTGGAAATTAGGAAATCAGTAGTTACAGTCGTGGTTTTACCCATATTAGAGTATGGAAATTTGATTTATATGGATGCCTCAAAAGAGCAGTTATATAGGCTTGATGTTATGTATAATAAATTAGTTAGATTCATATTGGGTGCCTCAAGAGTGACACATAGAATGGATATGTATAAAGAATTGGGTTGGTATACTTTATTCCAAAGGTGCGACATTAGTGCAATCATACTCATGTTAAAATGTATTTCAGGGAAAATTCCCAAATATTTGGCTGAGAGTATTAATATAAAACATACAGTAGAGGAATTGCACTCTGCAAAAAGTCTGGTATGTTATGTTCCAAAACGAAGAACTGTCTGGGGGATAATCATTTTCTAAGTATGGGACCCCTTTTATGGAATAATTTGCCTGGAAGCTTAGACCCATTAATAGGATTTCCAATTGTATTTAATAAAGAATGGCTTATTGATAATATTAACCATTGAGGGGTGATTAAGCTAGCTAAAAAAAATGTACAATTTAGATAGTAGTCTTGAAATTAGTTTATTGTTTATGCACTGACTACTTTGCTAGTTGAGTATGGTCTAGAAGATATATGTATATGTGGATATTCTGGATATGTGTTATATTTATTCATTGATGTAAGTCTGTTGTGGTCATTGTTTTTTATGTATAATTACTGGAAGTGTAACTGGAATTGGTACCTTAGACCTCTCTGTAAATGAACTTAGGCTCAGTAGAGTTATCCATATTCATTCTTTATGAATAAAAAATTTTACTACTACTTTACTACTACATATTGTCTGATTTTCAAACATTTTTACAATATATCCAAACCCAATCCCAAATACCTCCCAATAGTGCGAAGTGAACAGATCTAATTTGAGAGAAACAGAAGAAAATGGAGAACACAGGAAAAACAATGACAATGATACAACTTATGTACTTCCTAAGGTTTCTATGCTACTAACATGGCATCAAGGGTACCCCATTTAGTCAAGTAAGATTGCAATCTATCATTCATCATAGCTATATGTTTCTCTGGCTATAGAGCAATCAAAATTTATCTGTGTCACTCAAGCACAGAGGGCATGAAGTCTTCTATCCAGTGTCTCATGAATATTAGTTTAGATACGGCAGATATTAAGACCATGTATGCTTTCCTCAGCCTAATTAACTCTGAAGGGAAATAATTAAGCAAACAAATTTCGGGCAAAAATAGCAAATCTAGTCCAAATGAGAGTCTAACGAACTTTGTATAGCTCTCCAAAATACCTGAACCTTTGGGAAAATCCATATCATGTGATATAGATCCCCATAGGCATCCATACACCAGTGACGTTGTGGAGAGGGAAGTTTCCCAATCTTATGTAACCTTACGGGGGTAAAGCAGAGATTGTGCAGTATGTTATACTGCAGTAACCATTGTCTATCCTGCTTAATGAACCTATACATGTTAGTCCAGATTTGTTGCCAGGTAGCAGGATCCCCTGTAAGAGATAATTTATGTACCCAGTAATAACAAATTCCCTGGGGCAACAGTGGATCAAGGGTTTGCAGTTCCTGATATACTATAGAAATTGAATGGGGTTGGTCAGCTATCTGCAAGAGAGAGGATAATTCTATTTAAGGGATCCGGCCAGTAACATTGTGGGACAAAATATTGCTGGACAGAACAAAGCGGCATAAACATCGCCACCCACAATATCAGCAGTACATCACATTGCAGGACAGAATACCACAGGATAAGTAACATGCAGGCAGAAAACACTGCCTGCTGCAGTAATCGCCCCAACTGGTACAGCACAGTCTCCCTGCATCCTGTTGTTGTCCTGTGAGTGGTCACAGAAGCTCCCCCCTCGGCTGCTAGTGGCCACATTCGATGACTCCCTGTAGTGGGCATATGTCCTCTCTGTACCCTGGGCACCGACACACCCAAATCCATCCTGTTTGCTGGGTGTCTGCATCCCCAACCCTAACCATACCTTTATGCCCTGTCCTTAGGGCACCCACTGCGGCCATTGGCCTGTGCTGCTGTCACTGCCCCTTGTGCCATCTCCATCCTAAAGGCTCATTTGGCATGATTCCACCTCCATTGCAGCTTCTGTGTTGGTGCATGGGTGCCACTGTGTGCCTGGCCCTGTGTGTCCCTGTGAGTGCTGCAAGGTGGTGGGGCCTGACCGGGGTGAGCCATGGCTGTTCGGTCCCAGTGTTGGTATTACTTGTGGGCCCCCAGTTGCCCACCCTGGCAACTCTTACATGCCACTCAGTGTCATGCATCGATGCATCTGTCTGCTGCTGCACTGTTGCAGTATGTGGCATTACCCTTGGTGCTATTGTTGCCAGGCTTTATTTTGTCCACTGCGATGTTATGTCCCACGATGTTCCTTCTGCTTTGTTGTTTCAGTGATATTCCTTCTGCAATGTTACTGACCTGAACCCTATCTTAGGAGGCTCTATTCCAGCTGGGTTTTGCATAAAGGTAGCTACTGCTTGTTTAACCTGACAATATTTAAAAGGGTTTCCAATTGAGCAGGGAATATTATGGTGAAATTGGGAATGAGATAATACTTTACCATGGGGAACCTATATCCTCAAGTCGGAGACCCACTAGGGGAACTCAGAATGTTGGGGAGATAGGACAGTTTTGGATTTGAAAATGGGGATTATTCAGCAATGGTTGTTTCAAGGATTTATGCCAAACAATATTCACGGAAGTCTGAATGTGGCGTAAAGCCTTGAGGGACCACTCCATCAGAGTATTCCTCAATTCTTAGGGAATTAGCTTTGGGGAGGAGTGAACTAGAGCTGGGAGGGTACAAGAGAATTTGAAAGCTAAGGTTTCCTCAATAGCTATCCAAAGAGGCAAATATGATTCTGATTCTCTTGAGCTTGATAATCAACTCCAATGTACCAGCTTACTAATGTGAGCAGCCGCATAATATTTGAAGAAGGAAGGGAAGGAGGGAGAGACCACCACAAAGTTTTGACGCTGTGAGCTTAGAGTATGCTCTTTTTCTGACTATCTAGCTAACTAAGATAAGAACTCCACTGAGACACAGCTCAGAGGTACTTACAGTTTTAAAGCAGGGGGTTTTAGCAGATTTGGTTTAATTTCAAACAGTACTATTCTGGTATCAGGAGTTGGTGGTGGTGGTGCACCACAATTGCAGGTTACAGACCAACAGCAGCTGATCTTCACCTGTTAGGCCTTTCAAATCTTCACCTCTGAGGCCTTTGTATGTGGTTTCACCTGACAGGCATCTCAACATCTTCCTCTCTGTGGTTTCCTTATTGATCTAGGGGACAGGGCTGGCTGGGTGTCCCCTAAACATTTTCTGCTTGGCACACAGCTTCTAAAAAGCACACTTGCAGCTGGGTTCTGGCTCAGTCTCTAGCCCCAACACACACAACTTCCTTGAATAGAAGCAGTAAAGTACTCTCAAAACTCCTGCCCCTCTGAGGGGGAACACAGTTTGCCCAGTTTCTTTATTCTCTGGGGCAAATTTCTCTATTTCCAGGCTGCGCATTCTGCAGTCACCATTCACAGCAGCAGGTTCAAATCTTGCTTCAGGGAACACAGTTCGTGGCTTGGCTTTCCTTCCCTGCAGACACAGTTTCTGACAAGCTCTTTGCATCTCTATTTAGCTTTGGTTCCAGCAAGGCCATTGGCCAGGCAAACAGGCCTTTGAATGAGGTAGTCCACAAGAGTCTTTCCTGCTCAAATCCTCTGGCTCATCAGTCCTTTGCCAGGCTCTCACAGTCTTTTTTTATAGTTTTTCATAGCTCCTCCTCTAATTGTCTGCACAGTTCCTGAACATTTATGGTTCCCTTTCGCATTTCCCAGTGGCACCCTTGCTGCAAGAATCCCATGGGGGCCACCATTAATGTATACATTTTGCCCAAATATACTGTACAGTATATGCCCATACTATGGACAGAGTCACCCTGCTGACACCCAGAGGCATTGCCCAACTGATCCAGGGCTCAGCTGCCTGCCCTGGAGGTAGGGATAATATTAACTTGTGGCCAACCAGCCAAAAACATTATTGAAGCCATGGCTCCTTTAACTTGTTGACTGTGCATGCACAGAAGGTGCAGCATGGCCATTCTTGTTTACATTCTTGGTTCAGGTTTCTGCTGCTCCCCTGGACTGAGCAGATGACCTCCCTAAGCTCCTGGAGGTGCAGAAACACAAATGGAGCTTGGCCGTCTTCCCTACCAGGGCTGAAACACCTAAAGTTGGCAGCTGCAGCCACCAGGACCACACAGGTTAACATGGTCAAAATTCCTTCAGAACTACTGCCTGGACACTAGTGTAGCAGCAACAGGGCCATAGCCCTCCAGGTAAGCCCCAAATATGTGTGTGGGGGGGGGCTTTCAGACATCACTTGTGATCCGATCAAGCTATCAAATAAACCCTAAAATCAAAGAAGTCAAGCCCCACCATGAAGATCAAATCTAGAATGTGACCTCTCTTGTGCATGGGATGGTAACAGGCTGCGTTAGGTCCAACAATTACATGTGCTAAATGAATTGTTGTGAAAAATACTCTTAATTGACATTCTCCCAGTCATTGGAATTTGTAAGTACCAAAAGTCTTTGCAATTCCAGAGCCACTTCAATGGTAAATTAAGGAAATTCTTGCAGAAAATCCACCTCACAATGTGGCAATGGTAGGCGAGGAGGACTCTGTACTCCATGCACATCACACTCAATGTATACACAGTCAAAGAAAATGATCTCTGCAAGTGAGGATGTAATGACTCATCGCTTGCTTTAAAACAGATGAACCAGTCCTCACGCTCCTGTCTTAACTCAGGCATGGGACAGTCACAGAACAGTTGCGCTCCAGCAGGACAATGAAATGGCTTACACCAGTGTCTTCAAAAAAACTTTAATTTACTCCCTATTGTACAGCAAAGAAGCCATAGCTGGACACTCCAATAAAGTATGTACCCCAGTGCTTTGCCATAAAACAAGGCTTCCTTAGAGGGCAATCATTAGGACATACACAGAGCATTTTATAGTCCCCAATGATGACGTGAAACAGGTGCATCAGTGTTACATCATACAAGTTTCACATGTAAAATACCTAGAAAAAAAGGATCATACAGTACAAAGGCAATACATAAATGGGTAACTGAATTTTTTTTTCTAAAGGCCTCTACAGGATATTAATACTTTGTAGACCAGTTTAAACTTCATTCTGCCATTTTGTAATTCAAATATTTAGTTTTATTTATTAAATCAAATGTTATACTTTTCATATATTTCCCAAAATACTCAGGCATGGTTTACCTAGAAGGAATTGCTGACATCAGCACAGGTCCATCACCCACTTAAGTCCTTGTGATGCAGACAAAATCAACTGAAGAACTGAGATGAAGTAATAGACTACTGCAGTTTTATAGCTCAGTGATTCATCTACACAAAGAGTGGTCTATATCAAAGGAGCATGGCTACCTTGTCACAGAACTCCTATGTTGTTGGTTATGGACTATTGCTGCAGAACCTACTGTACGTTGCTGGTTACAGTCTGTGGCAGGGAAGCAGGAGCTAGCAGTATGGACCACTTCCAGATCCCTCCCTCCCTTGGGGCACCTCCCTGCCCAGACTGCCCCCTCACACTGTTCCCCTCATGCCTCTCCTACCCTGGGTACTGCATTCATTGGAAGATATAGGCATTTTTCTGGTGTGTGCTGAAGAGCAGCCAGCCTGGGACCTTGATCCTCAACACTCACTGAAGGAGCACCTGTACCTCCTAGTGGATGTATACCCTGTTGAATGTTATTGCCCACATCAATGCTACTCTTTCCTTAATTCCTTTTGTAACATGACAAGAAACATAGTACAACAATACCGTTATTCTATTCACCGAAACCCAACAGGTGACACAAAGTCAAGCAGGTATTAATCCCTTAGTAATGTCCACTTGCCATTGAAAGCACGCCTACTAAGAAAGAGAAAGCAAGGACAATAATAACTCATGTCACACATCTTATTCTGCTGGGTTCTCTCTCTCTCTCTCTTGTGCCTGCCTGTAGGTGGTGCTACTCCATACCGCAGCACACACATGGAATGCTTCTAAATCTGCTACCTAAACCTGCTACCACCCACCCAGGGGACCTCATAGAGTAGCACGACTACTTGCAGCAGCAAGTACATACCGATCAAGGTACAGTACAAACTCAGATAGTGTAGAATAAATAGTAATCTTGGTGATTGCAGGCACCGGCCCCACATAGGTTCAGTAGAGGCACGATCACTGTTACAATACAAAGGAAGAGACAGAGAAAAAAGCACTAATCATTCCGTCTGTCTCTTTGCAACTCATACTGTGATTTCCTGTTGTACAATGCAGTGATCATTAGTGTTTCTACTCAATAATACATCCTGGAGACAGCACGAATATTTGCATACATTGACACGTACAAGCGAGATGCCAGATATGCAAATATTCGTACTTTCCCCATAATACATTGGTGAGTCAGAACTGAAAACGAGTGAACAGATCACTGTTTAACAAACATAGGTAATGATTTTCTAAGGTTGCTGTGTCTTTTAATGGAAAACATCACGTTGTAAAGAATATGAAAGCAGCAGTTACAATGTAAATAGACGATGAGTGGTGAACGTGAACGCGCACCGTCAGACATTTACACGTATTGAAAAGTGCAGAGTTGGACAGCAGATAATGTTGTACTGTATTTAGCAATATTGTCAGTTGCTGTTCATTTATTTTCCACATATAATTAAATTATAACATTATTCACCTTCCACTTGCCATGTTACAAGTGCATTCATCCACACCAAAGGAGGGCTCTACTAGGGAGTTAATGCCTGGTTGGTGATTGGAGGCAACCCCCAACTAGGCATTAATTCCCTAGTAGAGCCCTCCTTTGTCATGGATTAATGTTCACAAACATCACACAAAGCAGTGTGATTTAAAGTGATGCATTGTCACTGGACCAATGGACCTGCCCAAAACAACAAACGTGTGTTTTAAAACACTATTTCATTATTACTTCATGTTCCTATTAAAAATAGAGAACTCATGCATCCAGTTCTGAGTTACAGCCTACCCTAGACTTTAATAGTTTGTTTGTATTTAATAAGTTAGTTTTTGATGCTTTTTGTGTAAATCATTTGCCTCGATCTTACGTTATTGCTGTTTGCACACCATTTTCATTATTTATTGTGTAATTGCTTCATGCATTGTTGAGCTGTATATTTTATTGTCTCTCTCTTTCATATTTTGTCATTTCTGGTATGCTGAGCTCTGGAAGGGTGGCTCAATACTACTAGGACTAATACTGCAGTTTTAGGGAGATACTAAATGAGTGCTTTACACCTGCACTCTTGCACTGACTGCTGATGTATGCTGTACATACTGTAAGAGTGACTTTACATCTCTGAAGGATGCCCACTGTAAGTAAAGAAGAGTGGAAATTAATAATCCAAATATTATCTGTTACTTTTGGGGATAGCTATCACTATCACATTGACAAGTGCTCACAGATCTGGTACTGTATAGTGTTGCAGCCTTCTTTTTCCTGGCACATGTTCCAATGCTATGAACTGTATCAATTACATCTATTGTGCCATGACCCACAAACCCATGCCCTGACCCTGTCACAAGCACTTCCTCATGGCCAGCGGTACTCCCCACCCTGCCCGACAGTCCAGAATCTTCCCCATCTGCAACCAAGCTAGTGTCTTTCCTTGGTGTCTCATGGCTCACATCTGCCAATGCATTCCCCCAGCAATCTTCAAAGTCCCCAGTAACTGATGCAGCATCCCATCAACCAATGCAAGTCCCCCTGAATACAAATGTAAGACTCTTTCAGATACTGATTCATGTCTGCTCCAGCTGTTACCAATCCGTGCCCCCTCATGTACAGATACAGTCCCCTAACAGTAACCAAAAGAGTCCCACTATATGTGCTATCCATGGAGTTCAATGCTGCCCCTGGCATTTTCTCACCTGTCTCACATTCTCTTGCACCCTTCAGTCTATTTATTTTTTATTTATTAGTTTACACAGTATGAGTGTTCATATTGAGTTACAGAACTTTCTGATTGTAAAAGGCAGTAACACACTACAACTGCTGACACCTACAGTCTGACGGAGGCCGCAAGAGCTGAAATGCTGTGTGAAGAGGCTTGTAAGCAATGAGTATTGCGGCTCCTACCCCTGTTGTTTCAGGTGCTCACAACCAACTTTGGAGACACACAAGAAGAGTCTGTGACTCCACAGCGCATGGCTCAGAAGAGCTGCCAGTGTATTGTAGCTGTAAATGGGTCCTTGTGATGACTTAGCATCTATGTTGTGAATGAGAATCAGGCCCCTTACTGTATATTTCACTTTGCCAGTGATCCTGTAACAGACGAAGAATTTTACCTGTTTCTCTGGTAAAAATGTTAGCACCAAACTGGGCTGCTAATTCCTCAGTTCTTGCTCCACGGAATTTGGCCTGTGTGTTTCACAGCTGCACAGCAGACGTGCATGGGGACTTCTTCTGCAAAGTTGCAGAAGTGTGACAGGCTCACATCCAGTGCACAGTATGTTGTGGCATTCAGAAGTGTCTTGTGTGCATTGCCACACAGCTGACTTCAAGAATGGTAATGGGGTTATATCAATAGATATGCATGACTCACACATGTGAACATCAACTAACAACATGAGACAGGCATTTACACCCGCACGCAGAAACTAAGCTTAGAAACGACACTACTCAGAACAACTGTAGCACATCCCCTTATCATGTCTGATGCATAAGGAAGACAAACGGTCACATTCACACGGAACAAGCAGCACGCGCATTAACAGCACGGCACTGTGGCCTGACCACCTTCTGTAATACACAATAGGCCATACACTAAAACCTAAAGTACTTAGTATCATGCACCCTTCAGCACATATAGGTCCCCTCCTGCTGTTCAGTACACCAGAACAAGGCCTTGCAATGCAGCACACAAAATGCATACATGGGGCACAACACACCATAGCAAAGAACACAGTGAAACAGGAATAGTGATATAATTTGCTGGATTTGACCTAGTAGATCGAGCTAGCATTTCTGACCAGAGTACTCCTTTCCACTTGCACGTGAGACAGTTATTCTGTAAAGATTGTCTCTTGTCAGATGCTTTAGGAATGGGCTTATTTATTGTTTTGTTTTTATGTTTTAGCATACTTTTGATCACCCTCAGTCAATACTATACTAATACTGGTGCAAACCTTCTTCCCATACCATAACAACGAATGTCAGACCACTCTTACAACAGTAAGAGTGGTCTCTGAGGCACTATTTACATACAGAATGGCACCCTGGAATACTTTATTGTATTGGCCTCTTAGTGTTTGTTCAGGTTACTAGGACAACTCACACCAAGGGGAACAAATGTCCCCTATTACACCATCTGCAAACCCTTGTAGCAGGCATGCAGCACATACACCTCTCCTGCCATGGTTCCTGCTGTTGACCTGCCATCAGAAGCCCCCCAGACCCCTCCTTTAGTACCTCAGGCCCTTATTATTTCATCACTGAAGGGCCATTCCAGGTAATGATATTTTTCTGGATCATAGTGTTGGGGAGTCTTTTCTCTGGCTTAGTCTTGGTGAATCCCATTTTAGCATACATAGATACATAGACAGTGTCAGCAGATAAGGGCCTATGGCCCACCCAGTCTGCCCAGCATCAGGGTTTCAGTGGGTGATGCTTCCAGGCAACCACATTGTGAGGTTACCTTCAGCACACAGGCAACCACTATATAATAATAAGTAATAAGACAGCATTAGTGTACTATGCATTCACCCAGCTTGGCTTCACCATCCTTTTCTTCCCATCTGGGTCCCTGTACCTTCCCCCCTATTGTCCTCCATCCCCTCTGTTATCATCCTGCCCAGTTCACCTGGAGAAAAAGCCTCAGCTCAGAGTAACTTCCCCAGTCTAAAAACTGTAAATCATTGAATTAATAAGATTACTATTATAACTGTCAGACCTTCCATTCTGATGTGCATGCAGTCCAGCTGTTTGGCACATTGGGAGACAGTGGATGGATGGATAAATATCATTGCTAGGCACCTGGAGATTTGGCATTTCCTTCACCCTAGCAGTCTTTTCCAGGCTGTTAACAGCTAATACAGCAGTCATTCAGATTTGATACCTGATTTTCTAGTAGGTTTATATCTAATGTGAAAGGCCCATTAATCTCACTTACAAACAAATTGGAATCTTGGATTGCCAATTTGTCAATCGGATTGGCTACCTTACTGGTCATTAACTCAAATGAAATAGCCAGACAAAGAGTGCAGTATCTTCCAGCTCAGAATCCCTGTTCAAAGCTGCAGCAAAAAAAAGCGGTACCATTTAAAGTGACATTTCCAGAACCCAGGAAGACATTTAAAAATGTAACATTCCAACACAATTCAGTTAGTACTTCATTTATTTTCTATACTGATCTCCCCTCAAATACAAGCTTTCTTGGGACATTTGAATAAAAACAGGGTATTTATGTCTCTACCTTTGTTTTATCTACTTGCTTTTCACTCTGCTGAAGTCATAAACCCAGTTTCTGAAATCAGAGCCACTTCCATAACAATAGATTGTGATGTCACAAATCACAATTCAAGAATAAGGACTTCAATTGAGGAAAAAAGCAGGGGGATGAGATGAAGCTCTTGGGTCAAATATCCTGTTTTCTTGCAAATTTCCTTGGTAATAAGAGGGACAATAGATATGCAGCAACTGACAAACACAAGAACAAATTTATTTATTGAATTTTGTTTACCAGGTAGGCCCACTGAGACTAAAAGTCTCTTTTTTAAGGGATTAAGTGTCACTGTTTTTGTTTTCAATGTGAATCAGGTCTAGCTAGCAGGAGTGTTTTAATTTTAAAACTTTTAATTTTATAAAACTATACACAACCATAAAAGCACAGAAACTGCCCAGATTGTCAATGCTATAATTAATAAAGACTAGCTGTTTTCTTACAGAAACCCTACTCAGTTAGATGTCAAGTATTTGCTAAACTGTAAATGTAGGTATCAGCATTCTATTAGCAGTTATTGCTGATTTTGCTCTGTGACAAGATTTTCATATTTTTTTTACAAATGAAGTGTGTGGTATGAAGCTGCAGCCTAGAAACTGCAAAATACTTTGAAGTCAGCTTTTCTTCTGCCTGTGGTATGGCATGAAAGCAACAGGATGACAGTGACTATTCCAATTACACATTTGATTCCATTTTACAATGGTTCCCTGCACTACACATTTAGTGTATCACACTTCTTCAAATAATAAAACAAATATTCTCCAAACTAAATAACTCACACATACATATTTTTATACTTTATTAAAAAGACACTTCACATTTGTAACAAAAAACAAATAAAAAAATAAATAAATGAAAGCCATGTCGCAGAGCAAAAAATCAGCCCTAACTCCCAGTTCCTTCTAATGGAATGATAATACCATGGTTTAGCAAATACTTGAGAGCTGAGTAGGTGTTCTGTAAGAAAACAGCTACAGTCTTTACTAATTATAGCACTGATGATCTGGGGCAATTTGTGTGCTTTTTATTGTTGTGTGTAGTTTGATGAAATAACATTTTAAAATGAAAACACTACTGCTAGCTAGACCTGACACACACCGAAAACACAAATAATGCATTAAAGCTATTTAGCAGCTGTTGTCTTACAGAAACCCCCATTAGCTTGCTCTCAGGTATCTGCTAGACTGTAACTTTTGCCATTTGTGCTCCCTGGATAAGAACAGCTCTGCTGTTGTGAACTGATTTTAAACTGATTTTAAAGCAGCGCACATGCTAAATCTAAGGGCCTGGCTATATCACTGTCACATGAGAAAGGGTGCATCATAGGAGAAAGAAAGGCAATAAACCTATTTGTGATGGAGATCCCCAGAGGTCATAAAACTGCCATACAGCTAGCAGGCTAATTTAGGAAAAACTCATAATTGCAGACAGAGGGAAGGACACACTAGGACTTAACATACATATCAAAACACTCTGCATAACAAATGTTTTCTGCAAATTCTGGGTGGACTACTCCTTTAAGGAAATTGATCCAGGAGAAGTTGAGGCAGATATACTATCTCTAGCTACAGAGAAAGCTCCAGGGGAAGATGGTTTAACCTGTGAATTATATAAATTAATAGGTTCTCATATACTGTAGCTACAGAAATGGCCATGGTATTTAATGCCATATGGCAAACCACCTCTCCAACATTAAGGCTGACGAAGGGAATGTTCATTTACCTGTATAAAAAAGGAAATGAACAAGACATAAGTGATTGGAGGCTGATCAGCCTCCTTAACACTGAGTTTAAAATCATGATGAAAATCTTGAACTCCAGGTTATTGGTAGTTGCCAAATTACTGATTTACACAGCACAAACCTGTGCGATACCAGGAAAGAACATCACAGAACATCTAATTTTACTCAGAGAACTTTTTGAACATAGTAATAGAAATAATTTATCAGGATTAGTGTTGTCATTAGAGCAAACAAAAGCATTTGACTCAGTGAATCATGAATTCCTGTAGAATACTTTGGCATTATATAGCATACTGCTGCAATTCATCTCTTAGATCGCATGCTTATGTAAAACTGTGACAGTTATGTCTATCATAAAATAATGGAAAGGTCCCATGATTCCAGTGCAAAAAAGGGTCAGGCGAGGGTGTCTAATGAGCCCCTACTATATGCATTTTGCATAGATCCCCTATTAAGGATACTGAATTCTGCAAATACCTTACACTCTGTTCAGATACAAAACACTGATATACCCCACAAGGCCATTGCTTATGCAGATGACTTCTGCATATTGGTAGCAGACCATCAATCAGCAGAAGAAGCTGTAAGACTTTGTAACATATATGTATTTCAGGCTGGATCTTCCCTGAATTTAGATAAATGCACAGGTTGCCAACTTTGACTGTTAGATGAACCAAAACATAAAATAGTAGCAGAAATCCAACTGTTCTCAGAACCATTTCACATTTTAGGCATTATATATGGCTATGCAAACTCAGACAGGTTAAACTGGGAACCCAAGATACAACAAAGGAAAGTGACGGTAGCTCACTGGAATAAATGGCAATTAGGAAAACTAAAAAGAATATAACTCATTAAAACTTACCTTTTACCAATATTTCTATATATAAATCATGTTTTTTCTCTCCCAAGTCCTTAGAAATCACCATATTTAGTATATTTTTTCAGGCAGTCTGGGGTAGCAGGCTTAATCCGCTAAAACAAAATGTTACCTACCTTCCAATACATTAGGGACGGTTAGGGATGGTAAATCACATTGTGTTTTTTATACTGTTTTTTTTTCATAACCCATCCTAATCTACACTGGTCAAAGCTGGACATCACTTTTATTTTCATCATGTGAACTATGGTTTAGACAATGGAAAATAGGTAACCTGTGTCCCTTGAAACATTCAATAAATGCTTTAAGTTACATTAGAGAACATTTTCTTAAAATAAAAGCCTGGAGTATCTCAGGACAAATGCTGATCATGAAGTCTAGAAAAGATATGTATAACTGGATCATTGCACAGCATTATCAAGAATTAGATATATTTCAAACCTGCCCTGAGGGGCGTCATGCAGTCAGAAATTCTGGATGGGCACAAAATCCCAACCCCATCAGGAACATTTTTAAAAATTGAAGTCAAATAGTGCATTTTGGTGATTTTTAGCAATCCAGAAAGCTGTTCCCTAACAAGGTAAATGCCATAATACTGATATAGATTAGAGCAATGATAGTGTCAAAATTTAATTGATCAATTTAGGTAAAGTGGCACATTAGGAGTGTGAGAGATCCAGAGACCATCAGGGGCTGATTGCAGAGAAACACTGGTGCAATACCTGATCGGCAGAGTGGAGGCAGGGATCTGAAAAACTAGTGGCTGAGCTAAGGTCACTTTGGCAGGCCCTTCCCCACACACCTCAGATCTGCAGACCAGAGGCACAGGGGACTAACAAAGTGCCGATGAGACCTCTGCCTCAGCCATTAGTTTCAGATCCCTGCAGCAGGGATCTTAAGCTAATGGCAGAGGCAGATGTCTCATCCACACTTTGGTAGTCCCCTCAAGTGAACTGAACAATAAACAAAGTCAAAACCACATGGATGGCATGCCTGCCTGCCAATGACAGTGCTGCACTGGCAAGGGTAAGTGTTTACCACAGAATATCTAATGTATGGATTACATATAGTAAAATGCAAAGCCTTTTGTGGTGAGGGAGTGAGGGACAGTAATATTTCCACTGCATCTAGAGGCAACAGGCTGATAGTTACACAATTAATGCATTAGATATTCTATGGTGAACACTTGCCTTGCCCTTGCGGCACTGTCATCGGCAGGCAGGCAGGCATGCCATCCATGTGTTTTTCACTTTGTTTTTTGTTCAGTTCACTTTAAGGGGGGGTACTGAAGTACTGATGAGACCTTCATCTCAGCAGTACAACACAGTGGTTTAAGGCTCTGCGCTGCAAACCTTGAGACCTGGGTTTGAATCCCCCAGTCCCCACTTGCAAACTGTGTGACCCTGAGCAAGTCGCTTATCTTCCTTGTGCTCCCAGGTCACATCTGTGAACAAGCTTTCAGATTAGTGAGTCTCTCCTGGTTAAAAAAAACAACAACAAAAAAAAATAAGAGCAGACAAAGAAGGGTCACTCCCATGGACAGGCAGTATATGGAAGCTTTCACTGTGATTGCCCAAGCTGTATCTGTCATGTGGATAAACAGAGAGCATCAGTTTTCTGTGCTGTCAGTTTAGCATCTTTCATGAGCACATTCACACTTGGGGGGAACTGGAAAAAAAAAAGAAAAAAGTAAGCCTTCTTCATGGAATTAATAATTACCTTTCAAACTAGAGAAAGCCATAGTTATCTCTGTATACGATATGCAAATTAAAGCGAACATTTCAAAATCTCTGTAGTCAATCAATGTGCAGCAATAGTCTTTTGCTGCACATTGACTGATATTTTTCAGGAGCATGTCTTTTTTATGTATGTTGCTGCTCACGATATAAACATTTCATTGTTTGCAAAACAGAATGCATTCTAAAGGAGATGTTTAAAATTGACTTCATTCACTTATCTGAGGTGAAATGAAAACTCAGATTGTACAACACACACAACACACACTGTCCTTCATGCAGTTTATTACTAGTCTAGTGTTAAGTTCTCTTTATCACTTTTTTTTCCTTCCTTTATTCTTAGACCCTGTCCCTACCAGTTCTAACTGTCCTCCTCCAGACAGTCCTCCAGAGATTCTTACCAGGCTTCAATGAAGATGTGTGGCCCTGGTCCTCACTGTCTGGCCCGATGTGATGCCAATCTGATTCTATGCTGCTGTGACTCAGAGTGACTTGGCTCCCATAATCAGAGAGATGTTCAACTGAGTCTGTCCATACCGGATGCCCGCTGGGCTGCTGCAGTGGTTTTTCATGACTCCCATCCCACTACCGACCCTCCTCCACCCAGACAACTTGAGGCAAACAGCCCAGCGCCAGCCCGACAGCAAGCACACCCCAGCCCAAGTAAAAACCACAAGTGAGGCAGTCCAGAAGTGGAGTAGCTAGCCAGCCAATGAGCCGAGCTGACATTCACATCACAGGTCGGGATCACATGGTTCAGGGGACGCGACTCAAGATTTTTTTCCTTTCCTGGCCATTCCTGGCCAGGTCACCAGCCTCATAGACCACTCTCTGCTGAGTCTTTCAGATCCTGTGTGTCACTGAGTGTGTCTGATCCGAGATGCCTCTGGAAAACACACCAGTATGTTGCGCAGTATGCTTGCCGACATTCTCATCACTTTCCAATTGGAGGTTGCGCAATCATCGATTGATATTTCTTCACAGTGATTGGCTGGCTGGCTGCGCACAAAAAAAAAACGTGACAGAAACTTGTGGGGGGGAGGAGAAGTGATTGGTAAGTTTATGCTGATTGTCAGCGTGGATTACATATCACTGTCTGTCTCATGGTGTCTGTGTGTCTATTCACATCCCCAGGCACCAGCAAGCAATGCAAAATGGCAAGAGACAGTGCATTTTTTGAAAGTCACTGCTGCCCTGCCCCAGACCCAGACCCAGGCCAATCGATCCAGAACCCCCACAACAAACACTTTAAAAACACATTGTTGTTTTCAGCCCTGCTACACATATTAATAAAATACAAAATCAATGATTTGTTTTTCTACATTGCACCACAATATTGGGGGGGCACATGCCTCCTCGGGCTCTATGGGCATGACGCTACTGCTTCCCTGCACAGTACAAGGCATCAGTGAAACAACTTTTAAAGGAACCCAGAATTCCTAAAAAAAAAATATGGGATTTCCATTGGTTTAACTGTCATAACAAGATAAATATCAAAGCAAATCATAAGCATAAACAGTATGATGAAAGAATGTGTAATAGATCACTGTGTATCCAGCAGCTAGAACCAACTGAACATTTATTTTTCTCCGGTTCATATATTAAAGATGTTTGGAAGTTATTGGCCAATACATGGAAAGATCCTTGGTTCCAGACTATGATATATGAAGCTCTGATGTTTGGATACTATACAGGATTTGGGAACAAATGGAATGAACATACTATGCATCTAATATTGTTAGTCATAAAATGGTACGTTTTAAAATGCTAGAAGTCTGCTCACATTACAGCAGAAAGTAATATCACATGCAGAATTAACACAGAAAATTAATCATGAGATTCAATGCATATATTATGCAGAAACAAAAGTAGTGAATCAGAATCAGTTAAAAGCACTTTGGCGGAATCTGCCCTGGGTAACTGATAATAACACACCTGTAACTTAATTTTTTCTCCTCCCTATAATAAAGAAATGGAGAAAAACCTATTTGGTTAAAAAAAAATGATTAATGCATAGCTGAATCTCGCTTATTCATAACAGTATTAAATAAATGTTTAAAAAGAGTGGGGGGATGGTATAAGTGATATCTCTAGTAATTGGTTCTTTTTCTTTCCTTTTTCTTTTTTGTACAAGAAATCATTGTAATTTTGAAATTATTTAATTTTGCGATGTATGTATTATTTGATTTTCCAAATCAAAACACCCCTACTCTTCCAGTAGGGGGGGCATGTCAATCATCTAACAAGATGGCTTAACCTGGTGCCTTGGAGAAGAATGGTTTGCAATGCCCGCTAGCCCTGTTCAAGGAACATGCTATGTCAGTGCAGCTGACATTCTTACAGTCTCAGTATTGCTACCTAGTTCTTTTCAGCCCACCATATCAGCTTGTGGCGAATTGCCATCTTACCAGCCACCTTCACAAACTGCTTCTGAATGAACCCCAATGCCCATGTATACTTCAGTTCCTCCTGGTGACCAGTGTCTGTTGCCTGGAATAAAGGCACAGAGTGAACAGCTATTTTGAATGTTGGATGTGCCTGATGCGTCCCTGCCTATGAATACAGACTGCTTGGAATTAACATCAATGGATTTGCTGACCATGGAGTGGCTCACTCGAATAATGACCCTGGGTTTTACCTACCAAGTTGCCCAGCTGCCCATAGACTTTGTGACCCAGAACCTGGAGGTGACATCACCAAAACAGGATTTGCAGTCTTCTTCACAGACAGCTCTGGCAGACCTGGATGGGGATTGCTTCCCCATGGCTCTGGTAAGCCCAAACAACATTTTTTCTCTTTCTGCTCTTTCACCCCGTATTATGGCCAAAGTCAGCAAATACATACTAAATGCGGCTTCACCCCATTAGGAAGCCACTCCAGATAAGTCCCTGGGGGAGTTTGAGCCAGCCATTAGGCTGCACAAGGAGTCTTCAGAGCAGCTCCCACAGATTCTGCTGGCTTCTTTAGAACTCTGGACTGCAGGCTTACTACCCAACACTCCTGCATTGCTGGAATACACTGGAAGTTCCCCAGGGCAGCATTTGTTGTTTTTGCCAGAACTGGAGAGCCACAGATTTCTGACCATCAAACTCCAATGGTCACATTTCCCTTTGCTGGTTTTATTGATAAGAAACTTGTGCATGAGGACCCTAGGGCCCTTCCAATATAGTCTCCACACACCCCAAAGACTCTGACTCCTTTAACCACTGCTGGGTATTTGCAGACATGGCCCAGCAGTTTGGGGCCTGCTAGTTTGGCATTGGGAGTTAACCATTTGGTTTCCATGGACCAGGATCCCCTACCTCCTAAGTCAGGAGGACACATAATATGCCTACATGTTTTTCAGTCGGGCTGCCAGACACTGCTACACCCAGTTGGAGCCCTGAGAGGGCTCTGCAGTAACAGGTTGGAAAATATGTCCAGATGGTCACTCCTTGATCCAGACCTGGCCCTGGTGCCACAGTACTATGTGGATACATGTGAATTGCCATCTCAGATTTACCCCCAGGTGACTGCTTTGTTACCTACTGATTTCTCTCACAATTTGGCTGATCTGAAAACTGGAACTTTACAGTCTCTTCCCTAGCATAATGCAATGTTGGTGAATCCTGACCAGCCAGAGACTTTAGTGACTACTGACCTTACTGTTGCCCTACCCAGCCTGTCCCACAATCTACCCCCCGAGCAGCTCCATTCAAACTCTCTGCCCTTTCTGCAGCACAACCTGCACCAGCACGTCAGTGAAACACGGTCCACCTGACATATTTTGGGGTGGACAACCTACCTCCTGATCGTGTCTTTTTGTTAAAAAGAATCTTTTCAGAGTCAGCTATGTTTCTGCTTCTGTGTTGAACAACATCAGCTTTCAAGTGTATTCCTCATTGGATAGATTTTGGACAAAGTACAATTTATTGTGGTATTCAGAACTGTAGTTACCTTTCCAGGCGATTCCACTCACTAGGCTGACAACCTGTACAGTGATGGTGATGTTCTGTAATGGAGCGGTGGACATGCAGAATGTTACTTACTGGCTTCAACAATGCCGTGAAGTGCTAGGCCACCTGGACAAAATATTGGACAAGCATAGGATCTGGACAAAGGGATGGAAATATAAGGTGCAACTTCATGCCCCAGATACTGGACTCACACATTTTCCAAATAGCTTCTTCTTGGGCCGTGACCGAGGTGTCTGTTTCTGTTTGGGACAACCAAAGGCTTGATTTTAATGTGGCTGTCTAATCATCTTAGCAATGTTTGTAATCAACGTCTATGCAGCCTTTGTTTGGAACATGGATATATTGCAACACAATGCCAGAATTACATGAGATGTAATCTTTGCCAAGTGGAAGAACATTATTTTCGTGATTGTCTATGGGCAGCCCAGAATAAGTCTGCAGGCAGCCAACACACTGTTCCTTCTCCTACCCTTATTATATCTGTGGTTGCTCTCAGTCTGGAACCTGTGTTATGTTCACCTGCAATGGAAGTATCTCCCTTGACATCCACCCAAGGCCAGCCCTTGCTGCACCTGCTCGAGGTTGCATCTACACCTTCAGTGGAGCTGAGTCCACCACCTTTGGAGACTTCAGTTCTTCCCTTCCAACCTCATCTGTGGATGAACAACCATTTCTTCCATTGGACATCCCAGAGGCATCATCTATACCTCTTCCTACTCCCTTCACAGAAATATCCAAGTGGAGGTTTCTCCAGAATAAACCCCTTCCCATTAACCTCCCAGCGATGACACCTTCATCACTTCCACTTCAGAACAGATACTATTCATTGACCTCTTCCAAGGTGTGGGGAGACACCAACGTTGAAACTGAATCAGATTCCTCATTTGCAATGTCTTTGGGTTTTGACAGATCCCAGGACACCGATGAAGACATTCTCAAGCAGAGAACACCTTGCAAGTGAAAAGTTGACTTGTCATCTGGTTCAAAATAAAATTTAATAAAAAAACATACGCAGTTGCCTTAGTGTTGGGTGTCTGACATTATGAAGGCTTCTCCCTTTTTTCCTTCTTTTGTATGAAAATTGCTACACTGAGTGTAAACAGCCTGCAGAATCCCATGCAAAGGAAGGTCCTTTGGCAGCTCCTGCAGCATAATAGAGCAGAGTTACTTTTCCTGCAAGCCATGATGTTACGGTCTTTGGGCTACATTGCCACCACACAACAGCTTTGGACACCTAGTCTTTCTTTTTTTTCACTTGGCATTGAAAGATGTTCGGGTGTAGCCATTTTGTTTAATCACTTTTCTCCCATAGTGTCCAGATTGCTGGATGTGTAACCAGGTCTGGTTCTCATACTCAATTGTATACACAATCAAGTGGCATACTGGCTGATGGTCATGTATCTTCCTCACTCTAAATTTGATTGGGTGACACTGTTTAAATTCTTACAACCTTATTTATGCACTTCCAGTGTGATCATCTTTGGATGTGATTTCAATTGCCCCCTTCACCTTCACAATAGGTATGCTCAGATGCCTGAATTATTCTGTGATTCTTTATACTTGCTGGCCATTTGTAGAGAGTCCCACCTGGTGGATTTGTATCGAGCTCTCCACCCCTCCAGGGGTTATACCTATCACAGGGTGACATTGGCTACATCTATTGACTATATTTTTGTTTCCCGTAGGTGTACCATCATATCACCAACTGTTTATCTTGTGGAACTAACCAATCATTCCTTACTAACTTGTGTATTAATGATTGATTCCTCACTTCAACCTGGGAAACCTTTTTTTCTCTCCTGATAGCTTGAGATCACTATTATGGGCTCATTTGTCAGTCTTGGAATTGTAC
Organism: Neoceratodus forsteri; assembly: GCA_016271365.2. Taxonomy (NCBI): domain Eukaryota; kingdom Metazoa; phylum Chordata; order Ceratodontiformes; family Ceratodontidae; genus Neoceratodus; species Neoceratodus forsteri. Next base: position 167,827,747 of record CM028131.1, on the reverse strand, counting down.
CCAGATGTATTTGCAGTGGTGGGATCAAACCAAACAGTCCATTGCGGACTTGGAAACACAGCCATACAAAGTATTTAGGAAGATCCTCCTACCTGATATATTTAGAGTTACATTGCACTCCAGAAACTGCTTTCTATACAAGCAGGTAGAGGAGTGTCCCTTATGGCCCAGATTCGCTCAGTGAATTAACGCATGAAATCCTTTCAATATGAAAGGGATAAATCCCTGACTTTTGAGCAGCAATATGGCACCCAAAGCAAACAACTTATGGGCAGATTGTTTACTAGTTGCTTTCACAGGTTACAGCACTGAGAGATAACATCTTTGTGTGAACCGACTGGGAGGAACTTCTCAACCCGTGTGGGAATCTAACAGGTGGAACAAGACTGTTTACTCCAGACAGTCGGTATGAGGCTTGCAATTGGGGATTCAGTGCCAATCTTTTTTGATTCCCTTACACTGCCATTGGTCCCCCAGTCAGAAAATGCCCAACTCATTCAGCCATTATCAGAATCTGAAGTCCTTTCAGCAATTAAGTCCCTTCAGAAACAGATCTCTCTGGGAATGGATGAACTTACATCTGAATTACACCAGTTGTGTCCCTCTATCTTTGGTCAACTTCTTGCCTTTTTTTTAATGATATATTGGCTGACTTGTCCTTTGAGGGAACGATTATGGAGGCCATTCAGATTTTTTTGTTTAAATCAGGTGATCATTGATTTTTGTCAAATCGGAAAGCTATAAATCTCCTAAATACTGACTCAAAATGATTGACTCATATTTTTAGTAGACGATAAACCCAACTTTTCCCCGACACCATACATTCCTTATAGTCCTGCTTCATTTCTGGATGAAAGATTCAAGACACTGTATTATTGATCAGGAATTTAATTGCCTCTTGTCAGTCCAGACAGATCAGACACTTTCTCATCCTGTTGTACCAAGCAAAAGCCTTTGATACTGTTTCCCATGAGTATCTGTTCCTTGTCCTTCAGAGATACAGATTTTCAGAAGTTTTCATCCTATGGATCCAGCTCATGTATTCCCACTCCTCCATCCTGTCGATTATAAATGGCTGGCATGGCTCTCACATTTCGGTCTGACAGGGAGTCTGACAAGGCTGCCCGTTATGCCCTCTGTTGTATATACTAATGTTGGATCCCTTGTTGAGGGCAGTGACAGCAGTGCCACAGATTGTTGGCATCCCCCGACCCCTCTCCATGGCCTCGATTAACATATCAGCTTATGCTGACTATGTCTGTTTATTTGTACACAATGTGGATTCTGGGGAAAATGCTATTGATTTGATTAATGATATTGCTTTGATTACAGGTGCAGCCATTAATTATTCCAAATGGCAGGTGCTTCCGATTGGGATGCATGGGACTCTAACATTAACCATTAAAGCCATTCCTGCCAGTTTGGAACCAGTGAAAATTCTTGGCATTTATTTCAGTAGTCTAAATTTGCCAGTCCTTAATTAGACACGTGCATTGGATACCGGAGCAGCCCAAGTGGCTCTTTGGAAATCCTGGCAGCTACCAAAGAAAAAGAGGGTTGGAGTGATCAAGATGTTTTTGATACCCATTTTCTTATATGTCAGTGCCATATTTCCATTCCCTGTGGAGTTGGAAACCAGATTATATAGTTTGTTTCTTACAGTGATCTGGGGGATTAGGCTTAACCCAATTAAATGGGATGTTCTATATCTACCCTATGACAAAGGGTGGTTAAATATGGTGAACCCAGAGGTATTCTTTTTATAGTATTTTTTTCCAGTATAACATATTTTCATGGGTGACGGGTACTTCATCCACCTGGAAAGGATGGACACAACAGTGGATGATGCCTTTAATGGAGTTAACCAAACCAGTTTTATTGACAAGGACACCGGTTTTCAGAGTTTTTGGCTCATTTACTGATGTTTATCAATCATCACTGGTTATCATGGGATGTCATACACACCCAGCATAGGAAGGCCTTTTATAAGTGGTTGATTCTTGAAGATGCTCCTTGAATGCCAGGTATATTATTTCCCCTCAAGCAGGCAGCCTTATCATATTTGAATGATAAATTTCTTCCTTCCCAGTATTGGGATGTAGCCTGGCTGTGTTGCCATGGCCAACTGAATGTCAAAGGCAATGACAAGCATAAGAGTGTCATGGAACGAATATGCCCAAGAGACAGTTGCCAGACTGCAGTAGAATCCATTAGACACTTTTTTTTTACTCTCTGTATGTACAGTACTTCCCTTTTGGCCATTTTTAGGTAAATCTTGGCTGGATCCTTTTTTGAGTTCTCTTTTTTATGATGCACTGATTTACAGCTCATTGTCGGGCCATACCTTGGTGCATGTTCCTTCCGTGTTGCTTCTGATTTTTTCCTGTCTGAAGGTTATGATTTGGAGGGTTTGTTGTAAATATGTGTTGCAACAACAGGTGTTAGATCACCCCACCCAATTACGGATGGTGGAATCTGACCTTCAATGGCAGTGTACAGTGGAAAGAACTTTTCTTTCACGACTGGCATAGTTCCGGCATTAGAAACACTGCATGTGGGCTCTTTTTGATTACCTTTGCAAAGTGCCATAATTTTCATAGTATTCCAAGGTGGAATGACTTCAAATTGGCTTTGCATGTCATATTTCTTTTCCTCGTTTTTTTCTGGTGCCCCCTCTCACCCCATTGACTGAATATGTTTCTAGGCTTCATGTAGTATGGTGTTTTTTTGCTTTGTTTATCCCTCACATGATATTTCGTTCATGCCTTTATGATTATAACACTTTGCTTTACTGTTTCTGCAACATTAATCATGCTTTTTCTTTAGTAAACAATTCCCCTATTCTTTTTGAGAAGTGCCATTGGATCTTTAAAGTTCACCTGAACAACCACCAGAACAGGCAGATGGGACATCGGTTTAATGTCTCATCTGAAAGACAGCACCTTAGGAGTACAACAGCCCCCCTCATGATGCACTACAGTGTCAGTATTATGATTTACCCTAAGTGCCTGGTGTGGGGCTAAAACCCACAACCTTTAAATCTTCCGGCCTCAGAGGTGAGTGTGCAACCTGCTGAGCCACTGACACTGCCAAACAAAACCAATTGGAGGAAGAGCTTTTGCAGTAAGGGTACATTACCTACTCAGCGGGATGCCTTTCCTCCTCATATTCTTTAGGAAAATTCTTCATATTTGATTCAAAACCAGTTATAACTTTAAAGCAGTTATCATTCAGTTTTTCTTCAGCAATTTTGTTTTTCTGCCAAAAATATCAAGATACCCATGTTTTTTTCCTTTTGTTTTCTTTCACTCCTGAACCAAGATATTGGGTTTTGAAGTTTTTAAAATTTCCCACTCCCATGCTGTGCCCACCATAAAAATTAAATATCTTGGTACAGTGCTGTGCTGTTCACTGTCAGAAACATGATAACACCATCCTAATACATCTACAGTATGAATTTATCATGTACATTTAACAGGTAACCTCAACGGAAGAGATTTTTAAGAACTGCGAGTGGCAGCCATCCTTAATAATGATTCATTAATTAGCTATAAAAGCTGTTTTAAAATATCTGAGAAAACTAAAAATGCACAATGGACAAATCTAAGGATGTCAGAAATAATTTTGGCTAAAAAACTATATGATGAGATTTTTTGCCAACTAACAAATACTGTAGCTTTAAATATATTTACTTTAGCTTTTGGACGTGCCTTAATAATGAACACATTTGGGGTTTTGATCCATGATGTACACTATTGGTCCTCTGCATGACGAGGTTGGTACACACCATAAAGGGCATGTATCAAGCCCAGCAACTGTGTGCAATACTCTCAGCTCCAGCCAGGCATGTGGGGATGGAATTCACTATCCCTTGCTGGTCTAATGTGCAGCTGTGTAGTTCTATACAAGGTGTGGAGCCAACCAGAGTTTGGGACCTGAACTGGGCAATGGGCTTCAAAATGGAAGCCCCATCTGGTTCCTAAGAAAATCCCCCAATCTATGGGATTAGGGGATCCTGGGATACAGTAGACCATGGAAGGCCTGCAATGTCCCCCTGTACTGAAGGAATTTCTGTTCCTTTCAGGGCAACTGCACCACAGCCTGCAGTCTATCTCCTACCTTCTGTGGTAAGGAGTAGGGCTAAGGTCAATGGCTACAGTGTACATCAGGTTTCTCAGATGCCTGTTGGGGGGTGCACACCAATTTTGGAAGCACTCTGGTTGTAAAATAAACACTCGCTGACACTGGCCTGGTGTTGTATAAGCAGAATTATGCATGCCAAGCTCTGCCAGTCAATCACTGGCATGCCCACTACATGCCCTTCCCCACCGCCTGGCAGTTTCATGGATGCAGATGCAGTCAGGCCCTATTAGGGACAAACAGTATCTGTGGGTCGCTTGTGCTACAATAGATGCTCTTGGAAGAGTGTATCCTGGCTCTCTGTGTTATGTGACATGATGCAAATATCCACAGAGCCTTAAAGCCTACTGTAAGGCCCTATGGTTGTAATGCACTCCTCAACTGTCCCTGATAATCAGGGATGTTCCTCATTTTACCCTTCAGATCTGCTCCGTCTCTCACCTGTCCCTCATGAAAGATGTACTGCTCACACAGAGAATGTGCTTTAAATTCAAACTTTCAAACACAAATTCATTATATTCTAAGATGCTAAACCAAAGATAAACTTTCTAGGAGTAAATACATAGAAGCATAGAATCTGATGGCAGATAAGAACCAATTGACCTATCCAGCCTGCCCATTTCTCCCTACCTACACTATTACACCAGACCATGCTTGATCTTTCTCCTTCACCCCTTCCTTTCCAGTGATTCCTTTGTGCTTATGCCATGCATTCTTGAACCCCACCACTGTTTTTGCTCCCACCACCTCCACTGGAAGGCTGTTCCAGGAATCCACCACTCTTTCTATGAAAATGTACTTCCTCACATCTCCCTGAATCTGCCCCCTCCAGCTTCATAGCATGTCATTTTGTTCTTGAGCACCTTTTCTTCTGGCAAATATTCCCCTTGTGTACCTTATTTACGCCCGTGAGGTATTTCAAAGTCTCAATCATATCTCTCATCTCTCTCTTCCGCTCCTGGGTGTACATATTGAGGTCCTTTAGTCTCTCCTTGAAGGGCTTTTAATGCAGACCATGTACCATTTTAGTTGCCCTACTGTGGACTGCCTCCACTCTATCTATGTCCTTCAAGAGATGTGGCCTCCAGAACTGGACACAATACCCTAGGTGGGATCTTACCAGGGTTGTGTACAGAGGCAACACCACCTCTATCTTTCTGCTGTTGATACCCCTCCTAATAACAATAATAATAGTAATAACTTTATTTATAAAGCACCTTTCCAGAAGACCAAGGTGTTGAACATAAAATATAAAACACATACGAAAATCCAGTTTAAATAACTTATGCCCAGAATGTAAATTTCAACAGCAGTGTAACCTTGATAATTAAAACTATAATCAGCTGACATTATCAGGGAATGCTAACCTAAATAAATAGATCTTGAGGGCTGACTAAAAACTCTGGATGGTCAGGCATTCTCTCACCCAACGAGGTAGAGAATTCCACAGGGTAGGGGCTGCGTAAGAAGAAGAAAGAGCCCCAGATGTCTTCAAACACCCTTTGGGAATCTCTAGCAATCCCTCATTGGTGGATCAGAGCAGACAGGAGGGGTAGTAGGGGCAAAGGAGATCTTGCAGGTAGAGGGGTCCTTGTTTGTGTAGGGCTTTATAGGTCAGCAAACTGACCTTGAAAGTGATCCACCATCGTACAGACAACTAATGCAGTCCTTGGACTACAGGTGTAATGTGACTGGTCCTACAAATATCATTCACAAGCCTGGTTGCTGCATTCTGCACCAGCTGCAAGCAGCAGATATCAACCCCTTGTAGCCCTAGGTACTGTGCAGGACATTACACTAGTCAAGGTGGGTGGTCACAAAAGCGTGGACCAAGGTAGAAAGATCATCTGGAGCAATCAGGTGCTTCACACAGGTGACATAACCCAGATGAAAAAATGAGGTCTTGACAACAGTTGACGCCTAAAATTTCAGGGTTAACTCATTGTCAGAATGAATGCCCAGGTTATGCACCTGATGTGAGACAGCCAGCTGAGCATCTCCGAGCCAAAGCCCAGATGGCTGTCCAACCAATATACCCACTGCCCGATGATCTGGGTCAACCACCAACACCTCAGTCTTATTGGATTAAGCCTCATCCAGCTGGCAGTCATCCAGTCCTGAATCTCAGAGAGACAGTTGTTAAATACCAAGATAATTTCCACCTGCTTGGGCACAAAGGACAGGTACAGCTGAGTATCATGTGCATAGCAGTGAAAACTCAAGCCATACCAGCTAACAATGTCTCCCAATGGCAGTCTATACACTGCGAACAACATGGGTGCCACAATGAAGCCCAGTGGAACCCCACAGGAAAAGGGGAGAGCATCAGAGGAATAAATCCCAGCGACCACTCTCTGAGTCCTACCCTGGAGGAAAGCTCTTAACCATCTGAGGACCATACCAGATAGCCCACAGATGAACCACAAGTGCTCCAATAGCACACCATGGTCCACAGTGTCAAAAGCCATAGAGAGATCAAGGAGGACCAAGATGGAACAAGACCTCTGATCTCTTGCTATTAGGAGATCATTTAGCACCTGAACAAGAGTTGTCTCGGTATTATGTTTCTTCCTAAATCTGGACTGGAGAGAATCATAGACATCATGGGTGGTGAGATGGTCATCCAGCTGCAGTGCAATCACCTTCTCAATAACCTTACCCACAAAGGGCAAGTTAGAGACAGGTCTGTACCTGGCAGGACAATCCGGGTCAAGGGAGGGTTTTGGGGGTCAGGAAAGACCCCCCTCTCTAATGAACTCCAGACTATCTCTGCAAAGATTGGGCCAATCTCATTTATGCAACCCACTAGAAGTCGCGTGGGGCCCAGATCCAAACTACAGCTGGTTGGTCACAAAGTCTAAATGATCCTCATGATGTTGTTGAGTTCAGGCCTGCTAAAGTCTGTCCAAACAAACTGGGCACTTGTGACCTCCTGCCAACCACCGCAACACCTCTTGGAGGTGGTCTGGCTGATCTCAGACTTGATGGCGGCAACCTTATCTGCAAAAAAGTGAGCAAACTCACCACACTTCTCTTGTGAAAAAGCTCCCACAGACTGAAGACAGGTTGGATTGCACAATGTGTCCACAGTCTGGAAGAGCTGAGCTGGTCGATTTTGTGCAGCAGCAATCTCCCTGGACAGGAATTCTGCCTTCTTATGGGTGACTGTCGATTAATAGATTGTATAATGTTCCATCAATCTAAGCATGTCATCCTCCAGGCCCGATTTCTGCCAGGCCCTCTTCCGCCTTCACCCCACTCTCCTTAACTCCTTCAAGGTCCTATCAAACCATGGAGACCTTGTACGGAGGGTAGGGGGTGAACACAAACAGGAGCAATAGAATCCAGGGCCTCCATTATTGCCATATTATATGCATTCCAGCATCCCACTTGCCCTCCCTACTGCCTTGTTGCACTGCCTGGGCACCTTTAGGTCATCCTATAGGATTACCCCCAGGTATCTTTCCTTTTTGGTGCTCATCAATAATATTCCACCCATTTTGTACTCCACCCCTGGGTTTCTGTACCCTAAGTGCATTATTCTGCACTTTTTATGTTGTCTTGTGAGTGCAGCGCAGACAATATATTGGGGTTGCTGAGGTAGAGTAGTGGGTTTTGGAGGCATGGTCATGTTGTGGCCAGTGGTGCCACTGCTTTTTCGGGATGGGCTTTGGGGCTCGAATTAGACTGCATGCTGTCTATGACAGCAGTTGCAAAATGTGCCACCAACTTGAAACTATTTAGCCCCTGCAATGAGGGAGCGCCCCCTTATTGCAGGGCGTGCCTCCCCTGGTGTTACATTTTAATAAACATGGCGGCAGCTATCGCCGTCCACCTCTCACAGTCCCCAAATAAACCTATGTCAGTGGTGCCCAATCTCTCTGTCGGCATCCCCCCCAGTTCATTTGCCAACTAGGGACCCCAATCCCCATCGGCATAATGGCCCATTTATAATTTTGTGTGCCAAGGGGATGCCCAATCCCCTTTGGCATCATGCCCCCCAACAGGCTTTCTTTGCTGACAGGGGGTCCCATCCCCATCGGCTTCAGTCCCCCCTACCCAAAAACACAGGTGGCCCACTGGGAGCCCACCCCAGTGTGCCCAAAGCAATCCTGCTAATAAAAAAAAACTTCCTGTGACATCTTTTGTTGTTTTTTTTTACCTGAAAGACAGAAAACAGTCCCTCGCTGTCTGCGGCGCCCTTCCCCCAACCTGTACCCCCCCTCTGTGCACCCGAGCTCCCCACACACCCCCTCACCCCGTAGTTATCTCCAGAGCCTGGCACGATGATCTTCGGTGGACTGGGAACATGTCTGCACTCTTCAAAGCCGACCGTGAACTGAAGAAATACCGATAAGCTGTATAATGGCATACATTTTTTTTTAACTTTGGTTCATATCTCAGCCATTTTTTTGACTTTTGGCATCAAATTTTCAACATGGAGTTCTTGGGACCCCTCCTCATGAATTCAGTCACTGTCATGGGGTTATTCAGTCTCGAAAGGTGATTTCACGGTCACTGCATGGAAACACCTTTCAGGAATGATTAATGAAATGGCAGTGCAACTGTTTATGAGGTGGCCTCCCATAATGCCTATGTTGCAAATTTGGTGACAAAATTCCAAAAAATGACTGTGCTACCAGCGTGGATTGCACAGTTTACATGCATGCTCATAACTTTGAAAATGTTTGACATTTTTATTCCAGATTTTCAACATTGCTATTTTTACATACCTCCTTATGAACAATACAGCTGTCATTTTTCACTCCCTGCCTGAAATGTGTTTTGGCACATCCAGCACGCAATGGTGCGGTCGCTGTGGGAAATCAATGTTCGCGACAGATTAAGAAAATCAGTGACACTGTTCATGAGTAGAGGTCCCAAAATGCCTATGTTGAAAATTTGGTGGCAAAATTCCACAAAATGACTGCTAGGAGCATGTGTTGTGCAGTTTTCATGCACACTGGTCACTTTGAGAATTTTTTATATTTTCACTCCAGATTTTCAACACTGCCATTTTTTCACCCCTCCTTATGAACAGTACAGCTGTCATTTTTCATATCCTTGAAATGTGGTGTTGCACATTCAGTGCACAATGGCATGGTTGCTGTGGGAAATCAATGTTCGGGACAGATTAGGAAAATCATAGTGGCACTGTTCATGAGCAGATGTCCCAAAATGCCTATGCTGAAAATCTGATGAAAGATTTCAAAAAAATGACTGTGTTACGAGTGTGTAATTTCAAAGTTTTCAAGCACACTTGTAACTTTGAGATTTGTTAATATTTTCACTCCAGATTTCCAGCATTGCCATCTCTTCACACCTCCTTATGAATGGTGCAGCTGTCATGTTTCACATCATGCCCGGGCTGTGTTTTCGCGCATGTGGCACAGAATGGCGAGTTGCTGTGGGAAATCAATGTTCAGGACAGATTAACAAAATCACAGTGCCACTGTTCATGAGCAGAGGTCCCAAATGCTTTCATGAGGTGGGCTCACAAAAAGGCCATGTTGAAAATTTGGAGTGCAAATACCAACAAATGCCCAAGGCGTTAGGGTTTCTAACCATAACGTCCCACCCTGTATAGACTGACAGATATCAGGAGTGTGCCTTTGCATGGTCAGCTATAATGCTCATGCCATTCCACTCCCACCTCACTCCACCCTGCAGCCACTGACAAGCATCAATGTGTGCCTTGCACTCGTTGGACCCAAAGTTCACCCCATTCTTCTATACTGCGCCCATCTCCACATACTTCCTTATGGAATGGGGTGACCGTAAGGCCCAGCAGCCCAAGGCACAACGCAACACTTGTCAGAGTCTGCAGGTTAGGGTGAGGTGAAATGGCATGAGCATCATGGCCGACGACCCAAAGGCACACCTCAATGCCTGTCACTCTCTCTGCAGGGTGGGGTGGGGTTGACATTGGTTCCATATTTCACTGCCATTCCTGTTATGCATCTCTCTGACTCCTGCACTACCAATGCCAACACCAGCAAGACAACATTGGGGATTGACAAATGTTTGTTTGCATTGAAATCCAGCTGCCATACCCTTGACCACTCCTCTAGTTTTCTCAGGTATCTGCTCATCCTTTCCACCCCCCCTCAGAATTCCTATCCTATTGCAGATTTTGGTGTCATACACAAAGAGGCAGACCTTCCCTTCCAGTTCCTCTGCAATGTCATTTATGAAGACATTGAAGGAGAACTCCAGTTACATGAAGCTCCCAACCCCTCAAAGTCTCACCACCTGGTTAGGTTTTTTGCAACAGAAAAAAAAATTAAGTGCATGCACTTACTTGACATTATCTTTATAAACTCTGCCAGCAGGCAACATGGTGGGCACTGCACAGTGCCATTATGCTTTAGAGTGTGGCACCACACTGCTTGTGTGTATTGAAGCATACAAGTGAGCAGTGCAGTGCACCACTCTAAAACAAGGTGGCATTGTGCAGCACCCACCATGATGCCTGCCAGCAAGGTTTATGAAGATAACATCAAGTTCCCAGTACTAATCCCTGAGCACCCCACTGATCACCATCCCTTCCTTGGAGTGAAATCCATTTACCATCACCCTCTGTCACCAGTCCGCTTACTAATTTCTTATCCAGTTTACCACCTTTGGATCCACTACTTAGCTACCCAGATTGCTTACTAGTCTCCTATGTGGAACGGTGTCGAATGCATTACTGAAATTGATGTAGACCACATCCACTGCTCCACCCTGATCCAGTTTCTTGGTCACTCAGTCAAAGAAATCTATCAGATTCATTTGACATGATCTCCTCCTTGTGAAGCCATGCTGACCTGGGTCTTGTAACCCACTTGATTCAAAATATTCCACAATCCTTTCCTTCAGTAGTGATTTCATTAACTTTCCCATCACTGATGTCACACCAACTGGCCTATAATTGCCAGCCTCCTCCCTGCTATCAATTTTATGTAGTGGAACAACATCCACCCTCCTCCAGTCCTCCAGAACCACTTCTGTTTCAAATGAGCTGTTAAATAGAACTGTCAGAGGTACAGCAAGTAATACTATGGTTTATACAGTGCTCTGAGCTTGTACCTCTGTGTTTGTGGATGTGTCCCTCATTATGAGGATCAGTGTCCCTCATTGTCCCTCATTTCAGTGACAGAAGGCTGAGAGGTATGGGTTGTAGTATACTATAGGTATGTTTATATGCATCTTTTTCTAATGTCAGTATCTGTATTGCTTTCATTTTGTTGTTTATATTGATTGTTTTTATTGTGTAGTACCATGAGCCTTTTAGAAGGGCATGTTATAAATAAAATGGAATCAATAAGAACATTAGAGATCATGTGCAATGAAATTTACAGAACTTAAACTGTCAGCATTATTCATTAAATACTGTTATAAAAATTGTGGTTTATATGAAAATCTACAGTTTTGTATCTGTTTTAGCCAGTTGGTATGTCCTCTGTTTCAGCCACACTGCTACATGCTGAGACTTGCTGTTCCCTGTGGTAATCAGCATGTCTCCACTCTGGTGATGTCATTTGAGGTTCTGTTCTCATGTATGAAGAAGCCAGGGAGATTGTCACATTACTGAGGTCAGAAAATGTATTTTTCCTTGCTCTGCATGTAGCAAGAAACTGAAAGACAATCAGCTGTCTGACTGTGGTTTTGTCATGTTCAATGTCAGTAATGCACAAATATAGTTTAAAGTGATCATTTTTGGCCTGTCCTGAAGTCAAGAAGAGTAGCACATTGCTATAACATTTGCAGACTCTATAAATTTGTGTTGTGGTGAAAGACATGAGTCTTATTGTTATGTTAACGACTGCTGTGCTCATTCACACATAACATTCAATAGAAGTGATTTCTCAGGAAGGCAGTAAAACAATCATCCCATCAGCCTATAAATGGGGGTGGGAGAAGTAATACTGTTTTAAAAGTTTACTAATGGTTTTGGGTCACTCACTTTAGAGCTAACTCAATCAAGTGTGGTAACAAAGAGTGCAAGAAAAATGCTGACATGCAGAAGAGTGACATGCAATTGTGTCACCAGACAAAGGCATTGCACACACCCCACCCAATCAGCCACCCCCATACAAAATTTATAGAAACAGTACACAGCACATAAGGGGGAAAACTGCGGGATCACAATGTGCGCTATACACCATTATGTTCTGTGGGGGATAGAGCCCCACACACCCACACCATTGCAATGGAGCTCTCCCCATACCCCCTTTTCATATATATACACATATATATGTGTGTGTGTGTAGATATATATATATTTTCACCTCCACCCACAACATAATGTTGAGAAGCAGAGAAATAATCTTGTGTTCCCGGAAAGTGAAGTTGAGCAACAAGACGGACACTAGCAATTGAAACAGACATGTCCCAAGTTTATTACAGAGCACAACCAAGCACAGTACAGAAGAAGCAAATTTATCCTGTAACTCTTAGCAAACTGCAATAGCATTATCCCATGTACAGCACCTAGACAGACCAAGAAAAATAAAGTAATGCCCAGATGGTAAAATACATCACTGACACACAGGACCACAGTCACCCACTGATAATTGCAGAACATAATGAGAAGAAAACCAAACACCTACAGGACCCTTAACTACTCACTTATTCCAACACCACATCCATGTGTGCATCAAACCCACTAGCCCATGAGAACCACAGCACACCACCTATGAAATGTTCACATATCCCTGACTCCCACATCACTCACGACCTCATCACGATGCCTACATCATGGAGCCCTATTTTCAGTATTCTGCTAACAGTATATCAAGAGCTTCCATGCACTAGCCAGCTCAGTGTTTTCTTCCTGACAGGTTTTTACTTGATCTAAACATAGGATCAGCTATTCTTAACTCCACATTAAAATTATCTTTTTACCAGGGCTCACACTGCTATCTCCAGTAGGAATCAACACAGATAAGGCCCCTATTAAAGCTAATTTTAAAGCAGACACTAACCAACAGCAATGAAGTTCCAACATTACAATACTAGGAGCAATACAGCTTCTTAACAGAAACAGTAAAGTAGCATCCCAAATGACATCAGCAACCAGGAGACATACTGACACAGCATCCAGTAATCTTGGAACAAACTCTAGCCAGAGCCGATAGGGCTGTGAGGAGCTACCAAATGACCAAAGCTACAAATATGCGTAGAAATTATGCAATGCCCGGGTGTAACTTGGCCATTTTTTGGTGGTATTACATCAGACTGTCAACATGGCATTTTTGGGACCCCTCCTCATGAAGAGTGCCAGTGTCATCAGAATGAACATGCTATTTTTTAATATGCAGAAATTGGTAGCGAACTTGATATGAGGTTGGGGAACTCTGCAAAGCTTCAGGAAGGGTGACATTCCCAGATTTTTACCAACATCACAGGCAAACTTTCAATTTACAATACCTCTATCTTCAATACAAACACATTCCCTTTTAGAGTTTTTATTTTGAAAGAGATTATTTTTGCTGTTGTTCATGCCATGGTAATAACAAGTATAAACAGTATTTGCAAGTTAAATATTTAAAATGCACACTACATATTGAAGTAATATTATACGACTGTTAAGAAGCAATGGTCAAATATGGAAAACATCTTTTATTGAAACATTTTTTCCATACTTTCACTCAAATATTTTATTGGATAAACATTTCAGATAGCAATTTATTATTTTCTTGTTGGTGCCATATAGTGCTGTTCAGTCACAATCATCAAAAACTGGCAGGCTGCTAATTCAGTCCTCTTGAATTTATTTAGTTAGAGTACATGCTGCTGCTGCTGCTGTGTGTGTGTGTGTGTGTGTGTGTGTGTATATGCAACCTGTCACTGTAGATAAAAAAAAATGCTATAGTCCACAGTTCTGGCAGTCTCTCACTGTTCAACAAGATTAAATGCAGAGATTGTGGAAACCAGCACTTATCCTGCCCCCACACTGTAGCTGTCTCCATGGATTTTCCAAGGGTTTAAAGCCCAAATGGTGTCAGTCCCTTGCCTCTTACCAGCACTAAATCCATCACAGTGTGGGTAAACTTGCACTGAGCCTGTTCCACATGGTACTGTACCTGCTGATAAACTGAGGGCTTTATCTACTTTTTAGCAGCATTAAATCCATCACAGTGGGTGTGGGGGGATGCACAGTACCTGTCCCTGTGGATAAACAAAGAGCTTTAGTTTACCATCTAGTGCTATCTCAACTGTACCTTGTCTATGCACTGAGAAGACACGCCAGCAGTGAACCTGATTCTGTGGATAAACAGAGGTGTTGTAAGTCCCTGCCTTTCACTAGCAGTGGATAGCAAACATGCAAAGGTTGAATAGAAAAATATAAAAAAAACAGAAGAAAATGGTCTCAGATCCCAATAAATGTCCATAGGAACAAGGAGCGAGAGATTGTAGAACATAACTGCAGCTAGACTGTCCATAATCTGACACTGTAGTCTGCCTGACAGCTTCAGAGCTTAAATAAATTCTAGTACAACAGATAATGAGTTAGCCCCTAGGTTGCTGAAAGAAATATAATTAATCTATTAGACTGAGCTGGACAGATGCTTAGTCTGTAGCCCTGCAAAGGCTCAATTGAGGGGTTAGAAACAGCAGTTTCAAAAGTTTTTTTTGTTAGTATCCTGAGAAATTCAGTGGTACAATACAGTAGCATCCCCCCTCCCTTCACATGCCTTTAACATAGAGCAGCAAATAGCAAAACTCAGAGGCGGAGTGCACTATTTTGCAGCTGTAGAGGAATACTTCCAAATGTCCAAAAAGGGAGTTCCATGATCACCCATTTTTAGAGCTACAATCTGATCCCAATAGGACTGTAGGCTCCACCCACAGCCCTAAAAATGGACCACACCAAAAAGGCACTGAAAAAGTATGCTTTTGTTGTCTTTTGTTACAAAACCTGGAACACACAGTTTTTATAGTAATGTTTATTGAGTGGTGCTGCCTTGTTTAGTTTTGAAAACCAGTGCACATGAACTTTAATAGCATTTATAAATTGGTTTAAAAATCAAAGAAACTGAATTGGGTAAAACGAGTCAGGTGTCTGTGCATTACTACAGCATAAAGCAGGGTTATCCTGGTCCTAAAAGAGACCAGATTTATTAGTAGTAACATCACACAATGAGCAAATCAGTTCCCCTATACACAGAACTTACCTGCTGCAGAAAACATGGTGCCAGAGGTAGGAAAATGGGTGGGGCAGGAGATTTTAGTAATTTATCAATAAAGCTGCCCCGGAAGTATGATTGAACAACTGAGAGTGAGAGACAACCCAGGGAGGTGTACATGGGCAGTGGTGCATGATGCATGGGAAGGACAGGGAGAAATTGCAGATATTATTATAGAATACCTCCCACTTGTTAAGGGTTAATTTGGAGGCATAGAAATAGATAATTTGACCATATTGCAGGCAGAGGAGGAGGACACACTGGGCACTTACAAGCATAGCCTTGGGAATGGGGAACCAGTTGGTGTGGTTGGCTAGACAAAGCCTAGAGAGAACTACCTTACAAGTCTGGGAGATATTGAGGGAGAAGTCCAGGCTCAAGTCAATGGAGACCCCAAGATATTTGAAATCTGTCACAGTGGAGAGATACAGAGGGAGAAGTCCAGGCCTGAGTCAAGGTGACCCCAAGCTATTTGAAATGTATCACTGTTGAAAAGGGGGACCCATCCATACAGAGGATGGAGAGTGGTGAAGAACAAGACTGAATCCTGGATTGGGATCCAAATTGCATGGCTTGAGGAATTGAAGATTAATTTATTTCTGATGGCCCACGACTGGAGCAGGGAGAAATTCTCCTGTGTTTGAGAATGAACTGTTGAGATGGAAGGAGAGCTAATGTAAAGAACAATATTGTCCAGATGTATTATTGTGGGGCAGTCAGATGGAACAGAAGGAAGGTCTTCTGTTAATGTCAGCTTTTGTCACTGGACCTCAATAGGACAAGGAGGTTCCTATGCAGCCATCTGGTGAGGAACCTTTTAATACACCCTTAGAGACAGAGAAGCAAGTTTTTCCTGGACTTGGGTCAACAGGAATTGGAGATGTCTGAGAGCAGGATTGAATTCCGAGGAGGAGAGAATAGGTTCCTTGATGAGAGACAGTTCACGGAGAAGGGGGTGCCAAAAGCGAGACTGGTCATGTAAGGTAAGGAATGGATTCTGGGAGGGGCTTTGGGAACTCTAACTTTCCAAATGCAAAAGGTGGGAGAATGGTCACTCAAAACATTTTGTAAACCCCACCAAAGACTGGATATGGTCAGGTTTATTAGAAAGCATCCAATCTAGAAACATGTGCCCCCCACCATTGGGTGAGATGAGTCGGGTCAGAGATGAGATGGGTAAGATCACATTTGCTTATAATGGTATCATAAGACTTATTTTGGGAGCCTAACCAGTCCAAATTGAAGCAACCCATAGCAATTAACTCATTTTGTTTGACTTTTGGGGAGATGATGTTGGAAAGGGCAGACAGCACACAGATACCATTTTTGGAAGGCTTGTAAAGGCAGATCAGGTGAAGTTTTTTTGACCATACCAAAGGGTTCTGTAGAGTATCTTACAAGGAGATTATAAGGTGGGTGTAGGGTGGGCCATGAAATGTATGTGATTCTTGTAGTACAAGTGAAGTCCTGCACCGCATTTAGGGTGAGCCTGTCCAATTGGATAAAATTATAGTTGGGGATAGGACAGGCAGAGTTAGGAATACTTAGTTTTAATAACATTTCTGAGACACCCAGAATATTGAGGGAATATATGGCCATCCAAGCTTCAAGATCACGCTTGTTTGTTAGGAGGCTACGTATGTTAACATGAGCAATTTTGGTCACCTTGTAACCCACCAAGGGGGATGGGGTGATAAGGGATGACAGTCAGGGCCCTGGATTTAATTCTATACCTCCAGAAAGTATGAGAACAGTTGTAAGGGCTCAGAAGAGGGGATGAAACATTGAAACATAGAATGTGATGGCATATAAGGGCCGCTGGGCCCACCCAGTCTGCTGTGCTGCAGACCCTACTTGATCTGAGGCTCAGTCTCCTCCTCCCTTGCCTTTATGATATCCTTGTGGATGGATCTTGACTTGGAGATCAAGGGGAGGGAAGAATTAGCCTAACCCTCGGGAACAGACCCATGAGGTAGGTATATTTGCCATTAAAGAGGCCAATAGGGTTGAGACAACATATATAGTATAAGCTAAACAATGAACACCCAGATGCTGCATAATACAGACACATGCCTGCATGCAAGCACAGGCATATACCTCACAAAATAAAAAGCATACCTCGTGGAGGGAGTCACATGATGCTAGTGCCCTGAACAAACACATTCAGACTGTCTCTGTTCAAATGCTGATTATAACATGGCTTTTTGCTTTTTCTAAACTTTTTGTGTTGGTTCTAATAGTAAACGTTTTTACTCAGTGTCGGGACTGTTATTTTGGGTCAAATGGCTGACAAAGCTAATACTCCCAAAATGGAGGTTTCAGAGGCCTCTCCCCTCCCACTGAGACTATCACCATTTAAATGTCAGCTGCTACATGACTCCACAGAGGAATGGGAGACAGAGGGAGTCCATGAGCGTCTGGACAAATTATTTTCTGGATTAGCCTCTGTTAAGATGAATTTGCTCACAGTGGCCAATGATTTAAAGTTGTTCAAGCCTTCCCTGGAACAGTTCACCCAGAGAAAGGGTGATGCTGAAGCTTAGATTAGCTTGTTGGAGGATACCCAGCAGAGGGAAGAGAAGAAGGAAGAGAAGGATGTTCAAGATCTGTGGAGGAAGGGGGAGAAATTGGAGGATCAGATCAAAGACCAGGAGAACAGAAGCCCAAGGAATAGTCTAATCCTTGTCGGCATTTCGGAAAAGGCCAAAGGCTTGGATATGCTGAAATTCATTCAGCAGCTTCTCTTGGACCTGGCTGGCCCTCCGCCCAATGATGATCGTCTCTATTTTGAGGGTACTCATTGCTCGTTGAAGCCTACTCCTCCACCTAACAGCAAGCCTTGGACCATCATCATCAGGTGCCTAAATTTTCAACAAAAGGTATATATCCAAAGCTCAAGAGGAAGTGGCCTTATTTTGGAACGGTCACCAGTGCTATGTGTTTGGCAATGTGAGCCTGATGGTTCGTGACTGACAGATGGCCTATAACGGTATTAAGCAGGCATTTCATGCTGCTAAGATTAGATTCAAGATGTTGTTCCCCACCCAGCTTGTGATCTATACTTCAAGCAGAACAGCTGAATTTCAGTCTGCTGCTGCTGCTGCTAGGCAGAGACGCCTGCAGCTCTTCTCCGGCCTCCAGCTATCCCCATCTGAGTGGGGCTGCTCATCCATCTCAGCAGGCTACTTGATTCTGATCTTGCCTGTGACTGTATATGTATGTACTAGTTGGTCTAGTGGCCATGGACAATGGAAGGGTTTTTGTTTATCAATTTGTTTCAGAGGGCAGCTTTTTTTTTTTAAAAGGGCCAATGACTGCTCTTTAGACAAATATTTGGGTGCTCTGTCTGCCATTTAATACAATGATCCTTAACTGTGCAATTACCCTGTGCGAACATGCAATCAGTGCTCTGTGGTGCTTCAGCCATGAATGGTGCTGTTTTTGGTTACAGGCTGTGCTTTATATCTTCTTTCCAGCCAGTGCACTACTAACCAGTTCATTTGTGCCTCACAAGGACTGATCATTGCAAGCTTCCACCTTTACATGAGAGTTCAATATTTACTTGCAAATTGCTATTTTTAGTACTGATCAGTCTTTACAGTATCTTTAGTAAGCACCATCTCCACTAATTCAACACCCAGAGACTCTGGCAGTCAGGGCAAAGCTGGGCAGCAATTATTTCTTTGGCATTTTTACAGCTGACTTTGTTTAACGGCTCTTCCAATGTGAGAAGACTGCTGTACAACAGAGGCTGCAGGACATTCTGGTTCCTGTTTTGAATGCCATCTGATTTGACTGCTGATGAGCATTACTATGATGGATGGAACTTCAGACTTGCACTCTTTAAGCCACTGTGAGCAGTCTGCAGACTTTGGAGGCAATATAGTGCAGTGGGTTAAGGCTGTGAGCTGCAGATCTGAAAACCTTGGTTTGAATCTCACAGCCACCTAGGTGCATACTGTGTGATCCTGAGCAAGTCATTTAACGTTATTGTGCTCTCAGGTGCACCTGGAAACAAGCTTCAGCTTAGTATTCTACTCCTGGTTAAACAATGTTTCTTTTCCTTTTACTTTTAACTACTTTTTGGACTGCAGCCTCTTCCAACTTTTAGTGGAGTTACTATTGATACCTAGTTTACTGTTATGCCTGGCTAGGTTTTTGTTGACACAGTGTATCTGGGTTTACCTTCTGGGATTCATTTTTTTGGCTTGGTTGAGGGGGCATAGGACTAGAGCTTTTTTTTTTTTTTTTAACAATGTTTAATAATGATGGTCGGTTGGAACTGACACTTGAACTTGATCAGGATGCCCTGTCTGAAGTGACACTGGTTGCATGCCTCATGGACGGATTGTAGTTATTTGGCATCCTTTTGCCACTGTGTGCTTGTGCCAGGACAGTGCACCCTCTTTAGAGGAGGTCAGACCATACAAATGGAAGAGGCTTTTAGTCACTACAAGGGTGCTGATCAATATTTATCTTTTGTTTATGTTTGGGTATTTTTCTAGTTTCTACATATTTTTTGTACATATGTTTCTGTTTTCTGGTTTGAATCTTGTTACTGTTTATTCTCTATGAGTGGTGGCTACAGGGCAACATTAGCCTTGGTTTTACTGGATTACATGCAGCTAAGGCAAGACAGCAGGTATGTTCCGTCTCTGATATTGATACAGTTGAAACACTTGCGATCTGTTATTTTTTTTTTCTTTTTCCCAGGGTACTTGTGTAGCTTATGGGTTATATTTCATTCTCTGTACCATTCTGGTTCTTATTTTGGTTACTTGTCCTGGGATTCTGTGTGCACATTGGCTTAGCAACTTTTGGGACGTCTGTATTTTTATTTTCGTTCCATGTCTATATTTAACTGTTGAGCTATCACTTGGAATGTTAAAGATGCTCAAATCCCAGATAAACACCATGCGATCCATAAGACATCTTAGATCTTTAGGGGTGTAAATAGTCTTGCTTCAATAGACTCACACAAAACAAAGTAATGGTATCTTGTGGCGATGGACTTGAGTGGGCCAAGCTTATGCAGCTGGCAGTAGTAACAGCCATGCTGGGGTGGTAATTTTGTTCACTAGATCCCTTTCATTCCAGATATCTGCTGATATTAGAGACCCAGAAGGAATGTACCTTATTTTGAGGGGCTCTCTTGGGGGTTCAGAGGTAATATTAATCTGTATATATGGGCCTAATGGCACACAATCCTGCCTTTTTGCCACCCTGACCACTCTCTTGGCAGTTCATGGTGACACCCTCCTTGATCCTAGGATGTGACTGGAACCTGCTTCAGAACTTCAACCATGACAGAGCACCACCTAACTGAGCTGGTCTCTCCTCTGCTCAAAGAGCTCTTGTAGATCTTAAGGCCTTGCTGGGGGTTGTGGACCCTTGAAGAGTCCCTTACCCCACGCCGAGACATTACACATTCCACTGTTCATAATATTTACCAGGATAGATTTATTTTTGGTTCCACAGCATCTGCTGGAGTGTATCACCACTGGTGAAATAGAAGGCCAAGTCCTCTCTGATCATGCCCCTGTGGCCCTAACAGTGACCCCAGTGCCCCATCTGGATCATGATGAAATCTGGCGACTCAATCATCATTTGCTGAAAGACTCCATTTGTCTTTGGCGCATACAGGACTATACATACCTTTGTTTTCTGCTTAATCAGGGCTGTGTGAGGGATACCAACACTTTATGTGTAACATAGAAGGTGGCTATCAGGGAGGAGCTCATTAGATTAGCTACCATCAATAAGAGGACCAGGTTGCAACAAAGTGCTTACCTCTTGGTGGAAATAAGGCAGCTGGAGCATGGCATCTCAGTATCCTCACATGAGACAGACTAACAGAGGCTTATTATCACCCAGGAAAAATACACAGAACTTCTCTGGGAGGGTGCAGAGCATGCCATTTCAGGGCTAAACTGTCTTACCTTGACCATGGAGGGAAGACTGGAAAGCTTTTGGCCTTATGGTTAAAACAGCAGGCAGTGATTACATAGATACATAGGCAGTGTCGGCAGATAAAGGCCTACGGCCCACCCAGTCTGCCCATTTGAGCTTGTAAGTTCACTTTGTTTTCCTAGAAGTCTGTTGCTCCTTAACCCTGACCTCCAGAATTCTGTTATGTCTATCCCATGAATTCTTAAATACTGTGATTGTTTCAGCCCCCACCACTTCCTCTAGCAGGGTGTTCCACTTGTATGCCACCCTTTCTGTGAAGAAATTCCTCCTCACATTTCCTTTGAATCGTCCTCCCTCCAACTTCATCCCATGCCCCCTAGTTCTGGAACATCTTTTTCACTTAAAAATAGTGTATTCCTGCACCCTGTTCCTCCCTGTAAGATACTTGTCATACCCCCTCTCTATCCCTTCTCTCCTCCAGGGAGTACATATTCAATTCCTTCAACTTGTGCTCATAGGACTTGTGATGCAATCCATGTACCATCTTTGTTGCCCTCCTCCGAACCTTCTCTACCCTGTCAATGTCCTTACATAAGTAAGGTCTCCAGAACTGTACACTGTACTCCAGGTGGGTCCTCACTAGTGTCTTGTATAGTGGAATTATGACCTCCCTTTTCCTGCTGGTGATGCACCTGTCTATGCATCCCAGCATCCTATTTGCTTTCCCTTCTGCCTTGTCACACTGTTTCCCTACCTTAAGGTCATCAGAGATGATAACCCCAAGATCCCTTTCCTGCTTGGTGCATGCTATATCCTCACCCCTCAACTGATATATTATGCCAGGGTTTGTGTGCCCTATTTGAATGACGTGAATGATTAAAGTAATTTAAGCTATTTGGTCCATGCCTGATTCACCTTTACTGATCCATCCCAGAGATATTGCAAATTGCTTTGACTCTTATTATGCTAATCTTTATGCTGCCAAACCTCTGCTCCCAAGGAGGAGAGTCATACTTTTTCACAATGTGCCCCTTTACCACAGCTCTGTGAAGAGCATAGGGCTTTGCTTCAACAGACTGTTTCTTTGGAAGATATTGCACATGATTTAAATCTCTACCTAGTAACAAAGCCCCAGGTCCAGATGGGTTTTCCCTTTAACTTTTATAAGGCTCTGAAAGACAGATTAGTCCTCTACCTTACCTCTTTCCAGAAAGCTTTAACAACTGTTCTTCCAAAACCTGGCAAGAATACAAACATGGTCGGTATTTACAGACCTATCTCCTTATTGAATTCAGACATTAAACTTCTGGCAAAAATTCTGGTCAACAGGGTTATGAAGGTTTGCATATGTTGATTGGCCCTGAGCAGACCGCGTTTATGTTGGGTGGGCATTCCAGGGACCAAGTATGCAAATTGGCATACCTCATGTCTGCATTGCGGGATTCCAGGACATCTGCCGTGTTGGTATCCCTCGATGCAGAAAAAGCATTTGCTAGTTTCTTGGCCCTATTTGTTTTAAACTATGGATATGTTTGGTTTCCCAGCTGAATTTATTAAATGAATTTCATTACTGTATTCTCATCCCTCAGCTCCTGTTTATTGTAATGGCCTTCTGTACCCTTCTTTTTCATTTGAGAATGGCACATGACAAGGCTTTCCCCTGTCTCCCATATATTTTCATTTGCATCTTGATCTCCTTACCTGCACTATTATCATGGACCCTAGAAAACTGGGCTTTCAAGTAGTAGGGCATGTTTTTCAAGTTCAAGTTCAAGTTCAAGTTATTGCAGGAAAACTCCATTGAGCAAGCTCATTCACAAGGAGGTCCTGGAACATATACACAGACACAAAGACACTGCATACAAGGTATCATTTCAATAGAAATTCAAGTGCTTACAAAGTTCATTAATGGCAAGTCACGAATGGATACAACCATATGTGACAGGATTCTGGAAGTAACATCTGCTTTTTTTTCAGCTAATACAGTTAGATGCATTCAAAGAAATGGTTAGTGTGCAAGGATGGTGGAGAAAACATAAGAGGGCAGGTAGAGTTGAGGATTAAAGACAAGAAAGGGAGGCTAGGGGTTAGGAGAGTAAAGGGGAGACTGATGTAATTAGGAGTTCTAGAAGAAAAAGGCAGTATAAGCAAATTTGGGTATCAAGTCTTTGGCACTTTACTTTTTTCGGCCTATATGCTGTGGTCCCGGGTTGGGCCGAGCACAAGCAGTCGGAAAACGAGTAACTAACATAGGGGTTGGGGGGGGCTTTAGTGGCAGCTACAGGTATCTTTTATTTTGGATGAAGCTAATGCTTTGTAGAGATTAATTGAGACAGTGCTGGTTAGTTTCAGTATGGATTGGAGTAGGTTCCATAAAGTAGGAAGGGAGAATGAAATGGCTCAATGGCCAAATGTAGTACGAGTTTGTGGCACATCAAGCAGGATGAAGTTTGATTTCCTAAGTGAGTATGAACTGCGGGAGATGTGAATAAGAGACATTATATAGCTTGGCAGTTTGTGAAGAAGTATCTTGAGGGTCCAGATACCAGCATGGCGCAAGCGTCTGGTGACAAGTGAAGTCTAGCCAACAGCTGTATACAGGTCGCAGTGGTGGGTTCTATAATGGGAACTGGTGATGAACCATATAGCACGGTGATAGAGAATGTCCAGCTTACCTAGGCTAGACATCGCAGTGGAGGCATAGATGAAATCACCGTAATCAAGTAGGGGAAGAAATGTAGCCAGTACAAGCTTGGTTTGGGTAGCAAGAAGGAAGAGGGGATCTATTTCTAAAGAAAAACCCTAGCTGTGTTTTTAGCCTCCTAGAGAAGTCTTCAATGTGGTCATTGAAAGAGAGCTTATTGTCTATCCAGAAGCCAAGATATTTAAATTTAGTAACGACTTCTAGGGGTTCTCCCAGTGAGGTAACTATAAAGTTCTTTTGAAGCAAAGGGGGGGGGTACAGCTGGAAGGACTACTTTAAAAAATCTTCCCCTTGGTTTTCTTGGTGTTTAAAAGGAGCTTAGCTTTAATAAGATTAGTTTCAAGCTGGACAAAGTCGGCTTGCAAAACTTCCCTAACTTCCGCTAGAGTTATCCCACAGGTATACAATACAGTGTCATCTGTGAAGAAGTGAAGACTGGGAGTTCATTATGTGAGAATCAAAGTCATTGATGTATATATAGAAAAGAATCAGTCCTAAAATGGAGCCTTGGGGGACTCCCCTCATAATCGGGAGGGAGGCTGAGAGGAGACCATCTGCTTTGACTTTCTGCATCCTACCAGAAAGGTAACTGGTGAACCATTGTACAGTAGATGGAGTGGCACCTAAATTAGTAAGGCTGTTAATTAGGAGGAGATGGTCAACAGAATCAAATGCTTTACTAAGATCCAAGAAGACTGCACTGGTGATCTTCATGGAATCCACAGCAGAGATCCAATCATTAGTGACCTTAGCCATATCAGTGACAATGCGGTGTTTAGACCTGAAACCAGATTGGGCAGGGTTTAGGAGAGAAGGGGATTCGATATGTTGTTTCAACTGGTCACAGATTAGCTTCTCGAGAACTTTGGAGAGGATAGGTAAGATGGAGATGGGCCTGTAGTTGTTTAAGTCACAGGGGTCTCCGGATTTGAAAAGTGGGAGAATGTGAACAGATATCCGGCAAGATGGAACTGTGGCTGAAGTAATGGATAGATTGGAAATATGAAGAATGGCGCAGAGAGATGAGCAGCACCTAGTCTCAGGAAGAACGGTTCAAGTCCATCATCCCGGGCACTCTTTCTGTGATCTAGATTAAGGAGTGAATCTTCAACTTCTTTATAGGTAATAGTACGCAGTTGAAAGGGATGGGTGGAGTGCAGGTAGGAGAGGTAGAGCTAGCACAATTTTTTACATGGTTAGTGTAGGGTGAGGAGTCAAAAGCAAGTCCAGTGGTAACAAAATGTGAATTAAGTTCTTCGAGGATTTGGGAGTTGTTTTTCACCACCCTCCCATTGGTAATTATCTTAGTTGGAATAGACAGAACTGAGGACCGGCTTCAATCGATTTAAGTGTCCTCCAAATCTTTTCAGAGTTTCCATTGGCTTGCTCCAGGGTGGAGAAGTAGAAGTGTGCTTTTGCAGCACAGACACTTTTTACACATGCATTCCTAGCAGTTCTGAAGGCCTGCCAGTCAGCAGGGCTCTTAGAGTACCTAGCCTTTGCCGAAGGTTTATCTCTGCTAGTAAGTGCTGCGTTGAGGTCTGGGGTAAACCAGGGGTGAGAAATGTTATGCATCCTGACTTTAACAATGGGGGCATGTTTGTCTACCAGCGTAGTAAGGTTGTCATTAAGGACAGAGACGGCTTCATCAGCAGTTTTCGCAAGAAATAAATCTTGCCATCTGACCCTGCTCAAATCAAACAGAAAACTTGCCACATTGAACTTGCGAAAAGACTGCTTAGTTCTAAGTTTGGACTGTGGGCAGGTTTTAGTTTGTGATCTTGTGCATACCACCACACCATGATCGCTCATATCATTATGGAACACTGCTGAATGGGAGATTTTGTTGGAGTGTGTGGTTAGAATAACATCTAGGATGGAGCTGTTGACACGGTTGAAGATATTGTTCCTCGTAGGTTCAGTAACTAACTGCACAAGTCCAAGCTCATCAAAGAGGGATTTAAGGCAGTGAGATTTTGTGGTGAGCCAATCCATGTTGAAGTCACCCAAAATTATTGTTTCTGAGTTGCCAGCTATAGTTAGGGATTTCAGAGTGTCGAGGAATTCGGTGCCACCAGACGGGGGCCTATAGCCATCTATGACAGTAATGCATTTAGAGAAAGGAAGGTGAAGCTTCAATGAAACAATCTCAAATTCCTTAGGCTTGGATTTACAAATTATATCGCTAACTGAAAACTTGGTTCTGGCATAGACGACCCCCCCCACCCCCGGTATCCTATCTGCCCTAAAATGTTTGTAGTCTGGGAGATTAATTTGTTGGTCAAGATTAGTCTTTATAAGCCATAATTCGGTAATGATGATAAATTCCAGGTTAGTATGCACAGACCGTGCTTGAAGTTGGTCAAATTGTTTGGTCAGGCTTAGGATGTTAACTAGCATCATTTTTAGACCAGGGGCATCTGCAAATTCCAATGGAGAGGAAAATTTAACTAGCAGGCCATGATTTAATTCCACATTGCCTGAGCAAGAAGGAGCATCAACAGCATTTTCTTTAGGGAGTTTATTAAAAATGAAAAGGCTTTTTTCCTTTGTGATTCCCTTTGATAGGTTGCCAGGGATGTACATTTAGCGCGGAAGAGCGTAAACCAGAATTGATGCTTAAGGGAAATGAGGGTGAGTGCACGGATGGTCAAAATTCATGCAGCAGTTAACAGGGGACTAAACAGGGACCTTGGGAACCATTGTTTCAGACTCATTGGGTGCAGACCTTTTGGGTTTTAAATTTATGTGGATGATATTATGCTTCATCTACAGCATCCTAACACCTTGCTGACAATGTTTTTTGAGATTCTATGTTGTTTTGGCCAACTTTTAGGATATATATATTTGTAAGCCCCCCCCAGGGTGGGCTTACTAGCTTTGGCTTGTTTAAGCCCCCTCTTTTCCCAAGGTTCCTGTTTAGTCAGCATAGGGAGGTGATTCCTATTACTTCCACCAGGGGGGAGAGTTCACCAGTATTTAAGCCCTGATTTTTGGGCTGGTGGGAGAGAGATGGGGAGATGGCGGGCATGTTAGAGGCAGTTGGTCAGGATGTTTGAAACACTTCGGGTCCCAGAGGTGTCAGCTGACATTCTCAGTGCAATGTGGGGAGGTTTCTGAGGGAAGAATGCAAGAGTTTGGCAGCCATTGGGGTTCGGGGTCCTGACTTGTCTTCAGCATTGGGAGGAGATCAAGAAGGAACAGGAAGGCTGGAACACCCCCAAAAGGCAAGTGGTCCCAGAACTCTAAATTGGGGGTGTAGTCTAGGCAGTGGGCTACTGTGGCAGTAGCAGGGCCACAGCAGGGCTATTTGGAGATGGCAGGTCCTGGTAGCTTTCCTGCGTGGCATGCTGTCTGGAGGGCCAGGTGGAAGTAGGGATGCATCCTGGGATTTGCCTTAGGGCCTGCCATGCCCATATCTGGGGCAGGCCCGTTAGACCCAGTAAAGGGGCACAGCTCTAGTAACTTGTATGTGGTAAGGAGGGAACCATTGTTTCAGACTCATTGGGTGCAGACCTTGGTTGGGCTCAGAAGCAAGTTGGAGAATGTCAGCACTAGTAAGGGTTCTGGTTAAGGGTACAGGTAACTTTAGCAGAAGCCACAGGAGGCATTAGGTTGCATTGCCTTGGATTCCATTTAGGCCCACTGACCCAAAGGAGTAAGGCACTTCCCCAATGAAGGACAAGGTCATCAATTGGTACGGTGAAAATCTGAGTGGACTGAAATCTCTGCTCAAGGAAAGAGAGGTTGTGGAGCAGTATGATCTATGCTTTAAGCCTTAGAAAAATCTATTAGCATTGGCTGGTTTGCCTGCTGTCTATTTTAAATCTCTCAGCACCATGGAGCTGCTTCATTAATTTATTTTTATGGGGCAAAACCATTTTTGTCCAAAAATAAATGATTTTACGGTACCTTGATTATGTCTGTGCCATCTGGTTCATGAAATAATATGTGCACTCAATGTTATCCTTTTCTCTGTGAAGTAAGATTCCAGCCCCCCTCCCCCAGCTGAAGGAACAGTGGAAGCTGCAATGCCTGAAATCTAGTCATCTCATAAAAGGAGGCCTGTAATTCGAATATTCTCTGCTGGATAAGACCTTTCTTGTGTTTCCAGCTGTTGCAAAAGTGCCAAGAAGTAGTTCAGATCTGTGCCCCCCCCCCGCTATAACATCTGGACCCCTAGACATAAAAATGAGGACAAGGGTGGGGTTCCAAATTGAATATGGACAAGACTGTTTTTATGCCACTTAATTGTCACACTCATAGGGCAGATGTTATGAGATGGGGGGTGGGGGGGCACCTGGGCTTCCAATGTGCTCAGTTATCCAGGGAACACAGTTTTCAAAACTCAAGTCTGCCCTTATTCACTCTGATTTAACTAAACTGATTAGCAGTATCATGCAAGACTGGGAATGCTGGTACAAATTACTCCAGACACTGTGGGCTTGTGTTAACATTCTTAAAGTGAATGTTCCCACTTGAATTTTATATGCCTTGATGACTGATGTCTTTCTTCCCAATCATTGGTTTCTTTCTTTTTGTTCGACACTTATGCATTTTGTGTGAGGAAGGAATCATCCTCAGAGGACATACATTAAATTGACACCTAGTAAAACTGCAGGTGGTTTAAACCTCCCAGACTTTTTCTGTACTACTTAGCGGGACACACCACCCATTTTGTATAATGGAAATGTGGGCCGTCCTTGGAAGGAACTAATAAAGCTCTCCCAGCATGCCAAACTATAGAAAAAGCCTTAGCCAAGCAATATAATTTAGACCTCAGTTTGTTAACTAGTTGTACCTTTAGCCAGCCCCTGCCCCTTTGGAGGAGTTTCATATTGGTTCATCAGTGAGGGTCTGTAGGCAATTTTACAACTTTCTGGGCACCTCTTCTCTTCATGACTTTTCACAGCTGCTGTTGCATAACCCTAACTTTCATATAAAACATAAAGTGATAGGGAACTCCTTCCTCTCCGGTGTGGGTTTAGGTGCCCTTTCCTACCTAATTCAAGATGGGACCTTCATTTCCTTCCCTTTCCTTTCCTGATTTTAAGGCCCAATATGCCTTGGGTGATACGGCTGTGTTTCCATTTATGCAGCTACAACACACAGTTTGTGTTGCATATGGCCCTCATCCATGGCATATGCAGACCATGGAGACTTTGCAGTTACTGAGTCAGGACTAGAGATGCAGTGAAGTTTTATTTGGCAGGCTAAGTGAACCCAAAGTGGTCCACTTCGAATTCACATAGCACTACAAAAATTGTCTATTAAAAACTTGAAATTCACCTTTCTTCACCTTACTTTGTGTTGTCCACTTTAAGGTCACCGTGAGTTACAGTTTGATAAGGCAAAGTCATTAAAAACAGGCCATTGATCACATGCCTAACTGTCTCTGCAGGTCTGCAGGTCACATAATTCAGGGAGGCAGTTAAACAGGCAGGAAGTCAGTGTTCAAAGTGCAAAGTGGGCACAGATGCAGCGTGCAACAGCCAGCATTTACTTTATTTCAGGGTATGCAGAAACTCCTGTACCACCAGATTTAAACAGTGGGCCATACAGAAAACCCACACAAAGCCAACATTGCTGATGCATTTCACAACGTTTGATCCATTATCACTAGCTATGAAGCCAGCTTTTAGGGTCGGGGGGTGCAGCCACTCATCAGTTTCTGTCAGTAGCAAGTCTAGCATGTGTTCTTCAGTATGTGATCCTTCACACTGCGCATTGCAAGTGTGGCATGCTGTCTAATGCCATGAAGGTTGCTACCACCACCACAGTCTGACTTATTACACTGATTTTCCATCCCACTGTCACAGACAACCCCAGGTAGCTGTGCCCAACATGCAGTAATACACAGATAGGAACTACCTGCCATTTTGCCACTTGTTCACATATCCATGCTGAAGTGAATGTAAGGTGATGCTGAATGTTGACAGGCATGTCTTACAGACTCTGTCACAGTCTGATATAACTCAGAGACAGCAAGTATGTCTGGGACAGGACCTTCCATTTAGGATATGCACATGCCACAAAGCACCAGAAGCCCACATTATCCACAAAGCAAAATAGCAAAAGGTCAATTGTCAGCATTTCTGCTATGGCAGCATTGAGTTCACATGCATCTGCATGACTGGGTGGGTATTTAATGTTGCGCACAAAAAGGCTGTGCAATGTGGGCTGCATTGTTCATTGCTTTACACCTGGCATGCAAAATGGTTTACTCTACTAATTGACATGGATTGGGTGCCTTGGATGTGTGATGGTGAGTTTACAGGTTACAAGCCAATACATGTGGTTAGTTTCCTTGTTTTAAGCACAGGGGTTGATGTAGTAGAATTACTACATGAACCACCACTGCTACTCTGGCCACTGCTTGAACATTCCAAATTATCCTCCTCCTCATGCCTGTAGTAATCCTCTGGTGTTATTTCACCACTTTTACCGACATGGCTACTTACACTCATGGACGATGATACCATGCTTACTAAGGTGGCTGAGGGTGAACACCCAGCTACAGCATTAGCTCCCCTCTGGTGTCACTTCCATAGTGCCTTGTGCCTGCTCTTCAGATGAGTATGCTGGCTACCCTTTATACCACACTTCACATGCACTTGGCAAAGCTGGCAGATTGCCACTGTTTCATTGTTGCCATCTTGTACAAAGAAATCCCAAACTAGGGATTGAATGCCCTACTCTTCACATGTCGCTGCTGGTGCTGCTGCTGCTGTATATGTAACTGCACTTTTGGTGATGATGAAATGGGGGGTGTAATGCATGATTTCTGCTGTTGTGCACAATTGGACTTTGACTGAACATCACATTCTATGACTAT
The DNA here is from genome assembly GCA_016271365.2 of Neoceratodus forsteri. Lineage (NCBI taxonomy): Eukaryota > Metazoa > Chordata > Ceratodontiformes > Ceratodontidae > Neoceratodus > Neoceratodus forsteri. Next base: position 167,796,984 of record CM028131.1, on the reverse strand, counting down.
TAATTCAGGGTCATCATCAACAGATACAGCTACAGCAGAACTTTGAGGAGGGGGCGATTGACCTACAGACTGTTTACAAACAGCCACCTTAACTTTCTTTTTTTCTGGTTCCCAAATGAGGTCGCTGACATCATCATCATAATTATCATCCACTAATTCACTTTGGAGCCTGTCCTCCTGTAAAGATATTCCAAGTTCAACAGCTGCCTCAATATTATCAGCCACACTTTTTGTCAATGTCTGAATGTTTGGATGGCCTATCCTCAGCATCAGTGGAAACATGAAACTGTGAGTTATCATCATGATCAGAATCATGTTCAAATACTGCATGTAGTGGGACATCAACTGCACTCAAGTCTGCGGATTCAACAACATTTTTCCCACATAATAACTTTAACAGGGTTAAATTGTTGCAATACTCCTGTTGTTATCAACCATGCCCTCACTAACTTTACTAACAGCAGGGACAACACCATCTCCAACCAGCACTGAAGTGACTGATTTCGCTGTGAAGAACATAGTCAGACAAATCCCTTTACTTGCACCAACTACTATCTTCAGAAGTTGACGTTGACATAGAAACATAGAAACACAGAAGCTGACGGCAGATAAGGACCTCAAAGCCCATCCAGTCTGCCAATTTCTTTTTCTACCTTATGAATGTGCCATAGGCCTTTGCTTTGTCAATGGCTTATCTATTCATATTCATCTGTATTGCTCCCTTATGCCTAACCCATGCCTGTTTGAAGCCCTGCAATGTATTTATATCCACCACTTTGTGAGGTAGGCCGTTCCATGCATCCACCACCCTTTCTGTGAAAAAGAACTTCCTCAAATTACCCCTTAATCGGCCTCCCTCTATTCTCATGCTGTGTCCTCTTGTCCTGCTAGTTTTCTTATATTGAAACATGTTAGACTCTTTCACCTTGTTAATGCCCTTAAGGTGTTTGAATGTTTCAGTCATATCACTTCTCTCCCTCCTTTGCTCTGGGGTATACATACTGAGTTCAGTTAATCTGTCCTCATATGTTTTCTGATGCAGTCCCTGCACCATTTTGGTTTCCGTTGTCTGGACTGCCTAAATTTGGTTGAATGTCCTTGTGAAGGTGTGGCCTCCAGTACTGCACGCAGTACTCCAGATGGGGCCTAACCAGTGTCTTGTAAAAAGGGATTATTACCTCCATCTTCCAACTTGTGGTACTCCTACTAATACACCTCAACATCCCTCTAGCTCTACCTACTGCTTTAGAGGTCTGCTTGGATGAGTTCAGGCCATCAGTGGTGATGATGACACCCAAGTCTCTTTCTTCCCTTGTGACTGCCAGCAACTCCCCTCCCAGCCTATAAGTGGCTTCAGGGTTTCTCTTCCCTATGTGCATGATCTTGCATGTCTTTGTGTTAAACTCCAGTTGCCACTTTTCTAACAATTTTGCTAGTTTATCCATATCTCTTCTCATTCTGCCCACACCATCTGTATCATCTACTCTGTTGCAGATCTTGGTGTCATCTGCAAACAGACAAACCTTACCCTCCAGTCCATCTGCAATGTCACTGATGAAGATTTTGAAGAGGACTGGCCCCAGGACTGATACCTGAGGTACCCCAATTGTGACTTGCATCTCTTCTGACTGTATACCGTTTACCACCACTCTCTGTTTTCTGCCCGTCAACCAGTTTGCCACCCAGTTGACCAATGTCTGACCCACCCCGAGCCTACCCAGCTTATTAATCAATCTTCTATGTGGAACAGTATCGAAAACTTTGCTGAAGTCAAGGTAGGCAACATCAACTGCTCCCCCTTGGTCCACCACTCTGGTTACCCAGTCAAAGAAATCTATGAGATTAGTTTGACAGGACCTTCCTTTTGTAAACCCATGCTGTCTTGGATCCTGTGCTCCTATGGATTCCAGGTGTTGCACTTTCCTTTCCTTAAGGAGTGTCTCCACAATCTTGTCCACTACTGAGGTAAGACTGACTGGTTTGTAGTTCCCTGACTCCTCCCTGTTACCACTCTTACGGAGCGTGATCACATGAGCCCTTCTCCAGTCTTCTGGGACCTCTCCTGTGCTCAGAGACTCACTAAACAGTTCTGATAATAGGTCTGCTAGTTCCACCCTTAGCTCCTTTAGTACCCTGGGATGTATGCCATCAGGTCCCATTGCCTTGTCCACCCTGAGCTTATCGAGCTCTTGTAGGACCCTTTCTTTTGTGAAGAGACTAGTGCACACCTCCCTCCCCCCTGTGTCCATGTTGCAGAGCTGTGGGCCCTGCCCTACCTTCTCTTCAGTAAATACTGAGCAGAAGTATCTATTTAGGATAGATGCTTTTACATGGTCCTCCTCCTTACACACCCCCTTATCCCTTTTGATCTTAGCAATACCCCCTCTGGACTTTCTCCTTTCAGTAATGTATCTATAGAAAGTCTTGTCACCTTCTTTTACTGTTCGTGCTAGTGTTTCCTCAGTTTGGGCCTTTGTCAGCCTTACTGCCTTCCCTGCTTCCCTTAGGGAAGTTTGGTATGCCTCCCTATCTTCATCCTGCTGCGTTCCCTTATATTTCCTGAAGGCCAGCCTTTTGGCTCTGACCTTTTCTGCTACTGTGTTTGAGAACCAAAGTGGTTTCCTTCTACTTTGCACTTCCTTTTCTCACTAACACAATGGGATGTTACTTCAAGTATTGCATCTTTAATGCTTGCCTACTTTGCCTGTACCCCTTCACCTGTATTTCTTTTTGCCAGGGCTAGCTTAACTCTTTTGGCCATCTTATCAAAGTCAGTTCTTCTGAAGTCCCATAGTTTTGCCTTGGAATGGGACGATTTTGTTCTAGTGGCTAAATTGAACCATACCATGTGATGGTCACTGGCCCCCAGGTGACCTTCTACCTGGAGATCTGTGATCCTTTCCCTGTTATTAAGTAGCAGATCTAGGTTAGTCCTGTCTCTAGTGGGTTGTTGTACCAGTTGTTTGAGGCCCTTCCACTGCAGAAAATCCACCATGTGTCTAGTTCTGGCAGATGTCCCTGCTGGTATTGACCAGTCTGTATCTGGCCTGTTGAAGTCTCCCATTATCAGAACCTCCCCTTTAGCTGTCATGTTTTGTATATCTTCAAACAGTAACATGTCTATGTCCTCCCCCTGGTCTGGAGGCCTGTACACAACCCCAGTTCTTATGGCTGTCCCATTTCCTGTTTCCAGGATGACCCCCATTTATTCTGGCTCCTTATGTGTATTCAGAATTTCTCTAGCTTTGAAATTTTCATTGACAAAAAAGGCCACTTCACCTCTTCTTTTTGTACCTCATCTCTTCTGAACAGTACATAGCCAGGTACTGAAGTCTCCCAAGTGTGGTTACTGGTAAACCATGTCTCTCGCTAATGGCTACTATGTCCAGTTCAGCCTCTGTCATTATTGCCTGCAGGTCTGGGATCTTGTTTCTCAGACTGCAAGCATTTGTGTACATGATTTCCCATTGGTCAGATTTCAGTGTGTTAGTTGTTGGGTGAGGTCTGGCATTTCCCCTGTGTATCATATGAAGAGCCAGACCTTTTTCTTTACCTAGTGATGCAAATGAACTACAAACGTGCTGAACTCCTGTTTGACCACTAGCTGAGGGGGGAGGGGTGTTCTTTCCAATCGATGTTTCGGGTGCTGCATTCTTTTCCCCAATTGCTAGTTTAAATATTCTGCAAAGACATCAAACTTCTGCCACAGTGCACTGACTCCATCCTTAGTCAGATGCAGTCCATCAAATAGAAAGAACTTTCACTCCCAAAACTGTTGCCAGTTCCCTACAAATTTGTGTCCTTTTTTCTGGCACTAGCCCTTGAGCCACATGTTTAGCTCCCCTATCTCCCCTTCTCTGACCTTCTGTCCATCTGCCCCCTCTCCCAGACTGGCAGGATCTCAGAGAAGGAGATGCCAGATGAAATGGATGATAGTTTGTCACCCAGCCTGGTCAGGTGTTCCTTTTTCTCCACAAGTGACCGGCTAGCGAGATCATTAGTCCCTATGTGTACCAGGACATCAATGTTTTCTCCTGCTTCCTGAACAATTTTAGCAATGCGGTCAGTGTCTCTCCATGCTGATGTACCTCGGAGACTTCTAACCATTACCCCTGGCTGGAGATAGGTATCAACTCCCCGAATCATGGAGTCTCCTATGATCAGAAGTTTTTTGTATTTCTTTTTTGCTTTTTTTGTTTTGGTTCCTGTTTTGGGTGTGTTTTGTTGTCCTAGCTCCTGTACTGCAGTGCCCTCTGCCCCTTTGTTTGATTTCAGAGATAGAGGCAGATATCTGTTTGAGATTTTTATATGGTTTGTGGAGGTGATATGTTGGAGAGCACCAAGTGATGGGGCACCTGATTTGCCCCTCCTAACCACCTGCCAGCCTCCCAGACCAATTACCCTCTGCGGTCGAGGTGCTTCTGTTGGATGTTGGGGAAATGGCGGGCAGTTCTTATAATGTATTTCCTCTTGAAAATGCACAATCTCTGCCCTTGCTGCCTGGAGCTGAGCCCTTAGATCTCCAATGGCCTAACATGTATAACAGTGTCCTAAATCCTGTAAAACAGTCCCTCTGAAAAGTGTTCCACAGTACCTGCAGTTAATGATATCCATTCCAGGTAAGTTGCTGGGTTTATAACCTGGTCAGAGTAATTAGAAGGAAAAAAATGAAAGAAAAGTTTGATTTTGTGTTTTGTTTGTTTGTTTTTGTATAACATATTATAACAAGTTAAATTACTAGTGCCCCTGTAAATGAGGTCACTGTGTGGATACCCCTCTGAACTGCCCCTTCCTGCTTTGCTACAGGAAATGTCACAACTGTGCTACCCTATAAAAGGAGTGTAGTGTGGGGTGAATGGAGATGGGGCGGGTGGCTGTGCCCTTCCCCTACTGAAAAAGAACCATGGATGAAAGAAACAAAGAGGTAAGAGCAGAAACAATCAGCCAGCAACAAATGCAGTAGCACTGAAAGCTTATCCTAATGACAGATAAAACTGTGAAACCTGTAAAGCATCACCTGTAATAATTTCACAGAAGATATACCCTATAAGAAACACTTTGCTACAGAGAAAAATAAAGCAGTAACAGAAGATATACCTTGCAAAAGACAATTTGAATCAGAAGATTACAGCAGTAATCTGTAAGCACACACCTGTAGGCACATCCTGTAATAATGCAACAGAATGTATACCCAGCAACAACAGTTTGAATCTGAGAAAAATAAAGCAATAAGATATTAGCAACAAACAGTAACAGTCCCTTGTGAGTACAAAATAAAAATAACAACACACAGTAAACCTGCCTAGCCAAAAGAAGCCTTAATCCTTATTTTTGCTCTGGTAAGGTTTTTTGCTCTGTCCTTTCAAGCAACCTAGAAGAGAGCTTTCCCTTCTGTTGCCTACTACAACGGCAATGACCACTCTTAACACGGCTACCATTGGCAGCCCCTGATGAACCTGACTTATCTTCACAACAAATTCCACTCCTGATAGTCTCCTTGGCAGCAGCACCACAGCCAGAAACTGCTTTGCCTGACCATCTCTTCACAGGCACTTTTTTAAATGACACAGACAATTTGCAACAACTTGATATTTCAGCACTTTTGGGTGGCTGGGAAGCAAAACACTAAATGCAGCTGCACAGGCACAACACAATACCTGTACATGAATCCTTAACCAATCTTTTCAAAAAAGCCGACAGTCAATAAACAATACCTTGTTTTGATGAGGGTGGGAAGAGAGAGACGCAGTACCTATCTACACAGAAGCAGGGAAATAAATTGCAGACAGGCTTAGAAATACCGCTATTGACCAGGATCCCCAAGGAGCGGAGGTCGCGAGGGTGCTCCATAGCCCTCCCCCATGCCCCTCGAAGCCAGTCTACATTGAGCCGAACCCTCCCCCGAGCAGCGGAGGTCTCAAGGGTGCTCCATAGCCCTCCCCCAACCCACCAGATGACCTGCAGTGAGAAGGACAAGGTAAACAGGGTTTTGCAGAGACGGCAGAGTTCCCTTTGTGTTAAGCGCTTTGGCGCCTTTTTTCAAACGCTTGGAATCCAAATTGAAAAGCACAAGAAAACTCCTACCTCCTTGCATATGAACAGTACTTTGTGAAAGCCCCGCTGTTTAAGGCAGCTGCTGATTGCTTTCTGTCGTCGCAGACGTGGAGATAGTTTATTTTTTTTGGAACCTTTATACTTTACATTGTGCATGTATCACTGTATTTGCTACTGTTCCTTTAATTGCCTCACTACTCCCCTTTAAGGCTAAGCGAGAGGGATGACAGCTACTTTAAATCAATTTGTTGTCCTGCATGCCTGTGGCACAAAAGTGGGGATATAAAGCAATTTGTTTACTGCAGTTCTTGTGCTAAATGTATGTCTCTGTGTTCCTGTAAGCCCCTGCACTGCCGGTGTGCATATAATTTAAATTGGTGCACTTTAAGTCCCGAGGGTAGTAGAAATTGCAAGGCTCCATATAGTATAGCCGGTTGGGGGGAAGAAAAGCTAAGATTATGCACCTTTTTCCATCGAAGGTGTAGATAGCATGTTCTCAGCTGTGCCTACTACAACTGAAGTGCTGGTTAATCCACTAGGGAGAAGTTCAGCACAAGCTGACTAGGAATTCCTGCTGCTCTTGCTGTGCTGCCATTCCCATCCCCCACCTCCAGCCCAGCATAACGATCTGTGACTCAGCCACCCTACCAGTGGCAGGCAAACCTGTTTTCCTTTGTATTTGCCCCCCTCCTCCCCCCATCCTAATGTCTACTTAAAGCTACTCTCTCCCTTGTTCCTCCACAGCTGACCGGGATCCCCGAGGAGTGGAGGTCGCGAGGGTGCTCCATAGCCCTCCCCCAACCCACCAGAGGACCTGCAGTGAGAAGGACAAGGTAAACAGTGTTTTGCAGAGACGGCAGAGTTCCCTTTGTGTTAAGCGCTTTGGCGCCTTTTTTCAAATGCTTGGAATCCAAATTGAAAAGCACAAGAAAACTCCTGCCTCCTTGCATATGAACAGTACTTTGTGAAAGCCCTGCTGTTTAAGGCAGCTGCTGATTGCTTTCTGTCATCGCAGATGGTCTAACCCCCGCTGAACGCTATACGTTAAGCTTCCCACCGTCCCCACCACCACCCTTGGTCGGCTCTCCCTTAAGTAGGCTGATAGTGGTCACATGGGCTGAAATTTAGCCTATTTAGCCTAGTTTTCCATCTGCAGGTTATCTTTTTCTGCCACTAGGGGCAGACCTAATAATTTCAGCTACCACAACTTCCTAGCTGACTGAATACACTGTTGTTCTAACAAGACACATCTTGCTGCAGGTCTTTGTTACATTACAAAGCACAGATACAGGCTGGAAAGATTCCCTAGCTGACTGAATACACTGCTGTATTTAACAAGACATACCTTGCTGCAGGTCTTGTTACATTACTGTGCACAGTTACTGGCTGTAACAATCCCAGTCACTGTTATCCCCTCCTCGTAGCCCCTATACTCGCTACCGTCATGGCTGTTCTCTCCACCCCCCCGCAGGACCCCCCAGGTGTGGGACTAACATTCCCATCCAGGCTGGCCTCCTCTCCCCCAACCCTCCCCCCTCATGGCAATCCACCAAGGGGCTAAAGATTGCCCATATAAACATCCGCAGCATCCTTCACAACCTTGTTGAGCTTACTGCCTGGGTTGCCCACTACTAGCCGGATATCCTGGGTATCATGGAAACATGGCTAAAGCCACACACTACCGATGCAGTGTGCACCCTGCCAGGGTACAGCCATATCAGACGTGATCATGGGGGAAGCAAATGAGGCAGTGGGGTACTGCTCTACTATAAAGCACACCTCGATGTGACTGTCATTGATCACCCGCCTACCCCCCTCCTGAAATGCGAGCTCCTGCACACTCTTCTCCTACTTGGACACACAAAAAATAATCCACCAGATCTGCTGCTACAACCCTCCTAGAGGTGGACTACCTGGACTGTCCTCACTTCTCCACAGCGTCAGTGCGAGAGTGGGCACAAATGAAGTCCTTATCATAGGAGACCTCAACCTTGACTGGTTGGGCACTAACTCTAAATCTTATGAGCACCTGCTCTTGGGCCTTGCCCTGAGCCAAATTATATCCAAACCAACAAGGCTCTCCCCCCAGGAGGACAAGGGTATGCTGATTGACTGGTTCCTGACCAATAGACCTGACAGGATCACATCCTCTGGTATCCTACCTGATGCCCTCTTGGACCACTCGCCTATCTTCTGCACATGGGGCACCTCTCAGGCAAAGATTCCCAGTAAAGTAACACAAATGAGGGACTACTCAAAGTTCTACTTACCAAACTTCCTCGCTGACCTTGGTACAATTGACTGGTCAGGGGTTACCACCTCCTTGGACCCAGACCAAGCACTGTATGAATTCTTAATCAAGTACATGCCGGTGCAGAACAAACATGCCCCCCTTACAAGGAGGAGGGTACAAGGCACCGTCACCAAATGGCTTCATGGGGGCCTATTCTCCCTAATGAAACTCAGGGACAAATGCTGGGAAACCTACAAGGCCTCCCAAAGCATCAATGATCTCACTGCTTACAGGTGCCTCAGAAACTCCTGTAAAAAAGCCATCTGGGCAGCAAAAAGTGAGCTCTGCCGATCCGCCCTACTCTCCTCAGCCAGCAATCCTAGGAGCTTCTGGCAGAAGATTAGAAGCGCAGTTGGGGGCTCTGCAAGATTGCAAGTCATGGACTTGCTCATTGACGGGGCTAGCTGCAATAACCCACACACAATTGCTAATACCTTCAACACTATGTTCTCAGAGCAGCCCCCCCTTCCCAGCTTACTCCCCCCAAGTCCCCAAACTCTCAACCACCCGAGCCCAAGTCCCCTATCACCCCTCAACTTGGCCCTGAGACCCGACCCTCCTTCTTCCTACAACAGGTATCTACCACACAGACCCAGAGGCTGCTTGCTAGCCTCTCCCCTCATACTGGAGCAGGGCACGACAGCATCGAGCCAAAGCTGCTCAAGCTAGGAGCTCACCTTCTCACCAGGCCCATAACGCATATATTCAATTCTTCTCTAACCAATGGTGTCATCCCAGATGTCTGGAAAGTGGCCAAGGTTACCCCTGTTCTTAAACAAGGAAACCCCAAAGACCCCCTGAACTACCGACCTATAGCTATCCTGTCAGCCACCTCCAAAATTCTGGAGAAAGTTGTGGCCTCTCAGCTAACTGAGTACCTACAGGAACAAAACATCCTCTCTCTGGCCCAACACGGGTTCAGGAAGGGACACAGCACGACTACCGCCCTCACTGTAGTCACCTCGCAGATCAGAACTGCAACTGACCAGGGCTACCTCACTGGAACGATCTTTGTGGATCTGTCCAAAGCCTTCGACAGGGTAGATTACTCCCTCCTTAGCTCTACTCTTCACTCCCTTGGACTCCAAAGTCTGCCCATGCCTGGTTTCTCAATTACCTTACTGGTAGGAAGCAATATACCAACTTTAACTGGACTCTCTCTCCAACCCCACCACCGTGCAATGTGGAGTCCCACAGGGATCCATCCTCGGTCCGACATTCTTCTCCCTTTTCATCAATGAGCTACCCTCTGTCACCACCCATGGGCTTACCACCCTGTATGCCGATGACCTTGTCATTCTGGACAGGGCACGTGACATTGATGCCATCAATTCCCAATTAAACTCCAACTTCAAGCTGATCCAATCATGGCTGATGGAACACAAGCTTACCACCAATCTTAAGAAAACCAAGGCTATGCTCTTCGGCTCCCTGAACAAAACAAAATCCAGCTCTGCCCCCCTACTAATCTACTGGGCTGATGGCGCGCCCCTGCAGTTGGTGGCCACTGTCAAATACCTGGGCGTCTCTCTGGACCCTCTGCTGGATCTCTCCTTTCGCATCCATAACATCTGCAAATCTACAAGCATCAAACTCGGTCTCGCCTACAGAGCCAAAAACTGCCTGACCCAGGCAGCTCGGGTGGCCCTAGCTAGGGGTGTTCTCCTCCCCTCTCTCTGCTATGGGCTATTGACCTTTTTCCCCTGCCAAAATCCAGCCTTTCAAAATGGGACATGGCCTACAACAGCATCTGCCACTTTGCGCTATCTGCCCCACCCCTGACTCACTGCTGCAACCTCTACACACGCCTCGAGTGGCTCCCTCCCGAGAAACACTGCACCTTTGTAGTAGGGAACTTCATTGACAGCATTGTAAGAACAGTCACCCCTGCTGCTCTCGCCCTTCCCCTCAACCCTGACACCTCTTTCTACCACCTTAGATCAAGAATGACACTCAACTGTCCGGTTCCTAGGACACGCACCCAAGCGGGTGATCGGGCCTTCACCAACTATGCCCCTAAACTATGGAATTCATTCCCACCCCTTACTCAGTCCATCCCCTCCCATCCAAGCTTTAAAACTTCCCTTTGGAACTTCCTGAAGGGTTTCTCCACCTGTCTATGCACCTCGTAGCCCCCTGCACTATGAAGGCATGGTGGGTCTCTGCAGCCCCTGGGGTCTACCGCACTTATTCTCCCATCCACTGATCAAGTAATGGCTGCCCCCCTGTCCTACCTCCTGAACAAGGTCACCAGGCCCTCCCTCATCAGCTCTTCCCTAGGTACTCCCCCCTCCACATGCAGGCACTTATTCGGCTTAACATATGACTGAACCTGTGTGCACTTGTCCTAACCCCTTTTGAGGACTGTCAACCACCTACCCAAATCTTTCTAAAGTGTACCATCTCCTCCTTGAGTGCCATATTGGTTTAGCCTGCTCTCCTGTTATATGTAAATCTTGACTCACTCATTGTTTTGTGTATGCTGTAGCTTATAACTCTCCCGGGTCACCTGTAACACCCTCTGGGTTCGTGACTTGTTACTGGTTGTCATTCTATTCCATCACCTGTTATCCCACTGTATGTAAGACTGATCTGTCATGTACCTACCTACCTACTAAAGTTTGTAACTCTCCTGGGTTGCACCTGAAAATAGGCACTTGGCTGTCTAGTGTGACTTACCCAGTCACCAAAAGCAAATAAATAAATAAATTGTGGTGCCGAAATGAAATGCATATCAATTGACAGCATGCACACAGATTAAAGGTCAGGCACAGACACTTTAACTGTTCTGTACAGTACAACACAGACAGTTCTGTGAAAAGAATCAAAAACTGCCCAGCAAACAGAAAATATTTACAAGCAATTCGGTGAAGTTGTGCTGTGTCTACGTGAACACGAAAATAATGAAACAATCACCAGCAACAGTTGGAAAAAATGCCTTTCTCACTACTCTCCCTTCTACACTATAGATCAGCCCCTCCCCTGAAGCACCCTTCTATAGTGTCTCTCAGTACAGAGACTGAATCAACTAAATTAACATTCAATATTCAGAAAACATCAATAAATGTTCAATGATATAACCACATCAAGGTTTACTAAATTTTGTAACAAAATTCTGTGGCAAAAAAGATGTTTTAAAGGTTTTTAGAGGGTTTGAATCTCAGAGCTCTGAGAGCAAACTGTCTCCAGCTTTCCACTACACACACTATGATGAACTAAGGCTGTGCAAGACAATATAGAGCCCATGTGACCTAACAACCCATGATTCACTGCAAAATTCACCTTAAAGTGCCCAAAAACAAGGCAAAGTAACACAAAGTCAATAGAAAACAAGGTGAAGTAACACAAAGTCCATAGAGAACAATTGGAATGTTGTGTTACTTTGAGATGCATAGTTATTCACTTCGCTTTGTGGAGTAGTAAGTGAAATTCAGGATCTATGCGAAATACTACACATATCAAATTTTAGGGACTTCACCCACCTCTAGTCAGGACGTGGCCCATGGCCCATGGCTATCTCCTCCCTATATAAAAGGTTGAGGGACCATGCCATTAGTACACTTAACTTAAAGCAAGGTTACTGGGGTATGGAATTTGTGGAATTACAGAACGTTGACATTGTTTCTTTGATCTGGCCCAATTTGTATAAGCACTTAAAATTTGATTGTCTTAAATTAGCTCAGTAAAAACTGTTGCACAATATGTACTATACCCCAGTTAAGCTGGCTAAACTGCATCATTTGGAGATAGCTATTTGTTGAGAGAGAAACATTGAGGCATATCTTTTGGTACTGTGACAAAGTGCAACTGTTGTGGCAAGAAATAAAGGCAAGGTTGGACCCCTTGTTGGGCCTACATGAAGCTTTTACACTACTTTTGTGCCTCATTTGCCTAGGTATAGATAAATTAATTGGTCAACAAAGATTTCATATGGCTCATATAAAGGCTGTAGTTGAGAAAATTATAGTGAGGCACCGATGGACAATCAGACTTCATCCTATAGAGAATGGTTAGCAGTGATTCTTGAGGCATTACAGATGCTGAGAATGATGACCAGTGTTGACATGTGGGGCATGTTTATCTCAATATGTGGCAAACACTTCACAACTTGATGCACTTGTCCTAGTACCCTTAGTTGCTTGAATTTCATCCTCTCTCAGTGGTTACATATTGTGTATGATATTCCAATCCAAGATCTAGGGGGCACAGCTTGAAGATGATGGACGGTCATTACAGAGATAATAAGAGAGGGCACTACTTCATTGAGAGGTGGTAGGCCCCTGGAATGGGCTACCAGATGGGGTGGTTAAGGCATCAACAGTGGGGGAATTCAAGACTGCTTGAGATAACTTCATGGGTTTAACCAAGAGAGGGAGAGATAGATACCCTAATGGGAAAATGGGGTCGGGAACCTATGGGGGAGAACATGGAAGTGAGATGTATGGTGGTAGAGTCAGTGCTACCAATGGTGGGGAACAATGGCAGACAAGATGGGCCAATGGGGTCCTTTTTCTGCAGACAAATTTCTATGATTCTATGATCTTCATGTTCCATATGTTTTTTTTTCTAATGATATTGTTGTTCTGTATGTTCCTTTGTCCCTTTATTGCTAATAATTATTGAGGTCTTTCTCTACTTTGTTTTCTTTATACAGAAGTGATACCTACCTCATGCAAGACATACTATTGATGCCCATTGTTTATTCCCCTTTTTTTGTTGTGGATGTTGATATTGTTTGTTTGTTTTTCTGTTTGAATCATGGTTACTTAGTTTTTATATTTGATATCTTTCTCATTTTGGCATATGGTTTTTGGCTGTATTCCTACATAATACTGGACACTTTGCATTGTATTGCATGATCCCATGTGCCTTACTGTTAGTTCAGAAATTCTTAGTAAAGTTTACTCAGTTTTAAAAAAAGTATACATCGCACAGTACACAAATTCTGTACTTTTAACCTGATCGGTTCCTTCACTAGAGCCTCTGAAGACCCCATTGCCATTTTAAAAAAAAAGTCTCATAGACTGTGATGGATGAGCATCCACTGAAGTGGGAAAGTTACGTTTTCCATGTTCTTCATTCCTGATTCACTAACAGTTCATGTAGTCTGAAAACCTACTCTAATCCATGAAAGCCGTAGCACTGATATCAATGACATCCAACAATGTCTCTCATACAATGTGTGCAAGCTAACAACATAAATTGTGGTGAAGAAGAAAAAATGTTCAGCACTGGGAATCAAACCCGAGTTACCTCCCAACTACTGTCCTGGTGCTCTGTGGCTGTGCTGTCATTCCACATAGTAAGACAGAATTCTATACTGATCTCCATGTCAGGGGGAGGTAATGGACAAGGATATGATAGAAGGCATCCATAGGACGGCAGAGAAAGGGAAGATACTGTTAATGAGGGACCTGAATATGTCAGATGTTTACTGGAGCACCTTGGCTGCAGCCACACCCAAAAGTAGGGCCATTCTCAATGCCCTTCACATGGCATGCCTCAGACAGCTTGTTTTGGAACCCACTCATGAGGGAGCAATCTTAAACCTCATACTCTCAAATGGGGATGGTGATAAATCTCAGATATCGAAGTGGGTAGCTATCTGGGAACAAGTGACCACTAAACAGTATGGTTCTTGATAAACTCAGCTACAGAGCCAAGTCATACAAAAGTGAGGGTTCTGGACTTCAGGAGGGCTGACTTTGGCAAGATGGGAGAGTGCCTTAGAAAATCACTAGCAAATAGGCTAGAAGGAGAGAGGAAGCAACAACGGGGAAACATCAAAACTGCCATCACAGAGGCAACAAGCCTTTGTGTGAAGCAAATAAACACATCAAAAAGAAAGAAAAAGCCACTATGGTTCTCAAAAGAGGTGGTAGTCGAAGTTAGGGAGAAAAAGATAGCATTTAGGAAGTATAAGGAAACACAGAAGGAGCAGGACAGAGAACTGTACCGATTAAGGCAGAAGGAAGCAGGGAGGATAGTCAGACTAGCAAAGGCCCAAACTGAGGAAAAGATAGCCAACTCGGTTGAGAAGGGGGATAAAACCTTTTAGAGGTACATCAGGGAGCTTAGAAAGACAAAGGGAGGGATTGTGATGCTGAATAGAATGGAAGGTGGGTGGGCAGAGAGGGACAGTGAAAAAGGGATACTGAATGAATACTTCTGCTCAGTATTCACAAAGAGGAGGAGGGGCAGTGCCTAATCCAATTAACAGAAGCATTCTGAATAGGGGGTCGATCCCAGTCCTTTCACAGAAGAAAGGGTTCTGAAAGAACTCCTAAAACTGAAGATAGACAAAGCAATGGGACCTGATGGAATTCACCCCAGAATTCTAAAAGAATTAAGGAGAGAACTAGTAACACCACTGACTACCCTTTTTAACAAATCATGGGAGGATGGTGTGGTACCTGAGGACTGGAAGAAGGTGGATTTGATACCCCTTCACAAAAGTGGGAGCAAGACAGAGACAGGAAACTACAGATCTGTCAGTTGACCTCTGTGGTAGGGAAAGGATGGAATCACTTCTGAAGGAAAGAATAGTGATGAGTTCATTTGACTGGGTGACCAAAGTAGTACACCAGGAAGGGGCTGTGGACATGGCCTACCTAGACTTTAGCAAGGCATTTGACACACTCCCACACAAAAGATTAATAGTCAAATTAACCAGCCTGGGAATGGCTCCCAGGGTGGTAGCCTGGGTAAAATATTGGCTGGACAACAGATGTAAATTGTAAATGGAGTCCACTCTGAAGAAAGAGGGGTTACTAGTGGGGTACCACAGGGTTCAGTACTGGGTCCAGTCCTTTCTAATGTCTTTATAAGTGACATTGCAGAGGGACTGGAAGGAAAAGTATGCCTCTTTGCAGATGATACAAAGATCTGCAACAGGGTTGATACACAAGGAGGTGTGGAAAGGATGAGAAGGGACTTGGCAAGGTTGGAGGAAAGGTCAGAAGTAAGACAGCTTGGATTCAATGCAAAGAAGTGCAAAATAATGCACCTTGGAAACAAAAACCCAAGGGAAGATTACACAATTGGGGGGAGGTAGTAGCAACAACACAAATGGAAAGGGACCAGGGGTAATCATATCAGATGACCTTAAAGTAAGCAAGCAATGTGAGAAGGCAGTAGGCAGGGCTGGGGGGATACTGGGATGTATAGGGAGAGGCATCACCAGTAGAAAACAAGAAATTGTTATCCCTCTGTACAGATAGTTGGTGACACCCCATCTGGAGTACTGTGTCCAGTTCTGGAGACCCCATCTACACAAGGACATAGACAGGATGGAGGCAGTCCAGAGGAGGGCAACTAAAATGGTGCATGGTCTGCAAGAGAAGCCATACGAGGAGAGACTAAAGGAGCTTCATATGTATACCCTTGAGGAAAGAAGGGAGAGGGGGACATGATAGAAACTTTTGAGTACCTCAGTGGAATCAACAAAGTTCAAGAGGGTAGTATCTTTCAGAAAAAGAGTTGCGCAAGAACCAGGGAACACAATTTGAAGTTAGAAGGGGAACAGCTCAGAGGAAATGTGAGGAAGTCTTTTTTTCACAGAGAGGGTGGTGAATGCATGTAACAGCCTTCCTGAGAAGGTTGTGGGGTCAAAATCTGTGGGAGAATTCAAGAACATATGGGACAGACATAAGGAGATTTTTGTGTGGGGTAGAAAGAAATAGGCTGTTGATTAAATAGGATCTGCAGCTTATCCTGTAGGTAGGGAAATGGGCAGACTAGGTGGGCCAAGTGGTCCTTATCTGCCATCAAAGTCTATGTTTCTATGTTTCAGAAGGTTTCTAGACAGACTTGCATGCTAACAGCAAATTCTAGTAAGAACAGAAAAATGATCAGCACTGGGACTAGAACCCAGACCCCCTCCTAACTACTATCCTGTTGCTCTGCCACAGTGCTATTTTACTACATAGTACGACTGGAGGTTTATAGATAGACATGCATGCTAACAACATTAATTGCAGTGAGAAAGAAAATAAACAATGTTCAGCACTGTGAATTAAACCCAGCCCCCCCCCCATCAATTATTGTCCTGGTGCTCTGCTACTGTACTATCATTCCTAATGGTGGGGGCCAAACTATTGTAGACTGAGACACATGCTAGAAAAAATGTATTAAAAGTCTACTTCAAACCTTGCTGATTTTCTCTCACTGATAACAGCAATGACAAGTAACAATTTCTCTTATATTACTAAACTGCAGTGAGAAAGAAAAAAATAGTCTACACTGAGAATTGAGCCCTTGTCCTCTTGAACTACTGAGCTGTTGCCCCATAAACAGCTACAGTTGAGTTTAGTAATGAACTGCCCCCCACCTGCCATACACAAATGAAGTGGAGTTTAGTAATGAACTCTTTGCTGACTTTAAGTAATGCTTCCCAACAAATTGCATTGAAACCTAGGAGAGTCTCAAGGACTCAGCCAGAACTAATTTAGCTTAGTGCAACAAACAAGTAACAGTTAACAGTTTGATGTTCTGAAAGTCTGCTTTAAATCTTGCTAACACTCTACACTCTCCATAAACAGTTGCAGTGTAATTAAATAATGAATGCAAGATACATTCACACCTAGACACACTTCAAAGTCTCAGCCAGAACTAAGTTTTCAACAAACAAGTAACAGTTATTTGTTCTGAAAGTCTGCATCAACCTTGCTGAAACTCTACTACTTACACTAGCACTGACAACTAACAATTTCACTCATACTACATGGAAGTAAGTAACTAAGTAAGTAAGTTCCACTCTGGTGATTGAAACTAGGCTTGTGTAGGTCTGAAACACTATGCCAAAACCTAAAAGCTCTATCACTGACATCATTAGTGACATCATGCAGCCCAATCACTCATACTGAATATAACCTTAGACTTGACTAAATACTAAAAAAAAAAAAAAAAAATTACCACATGAGACGCTTACAAGCTTATGCTTGTTGGTGCCTAAAAATGAAGTACTGTTAGGTGCTCTCCAATAGTTTAACAGGTAGCATGTCATGCTTCTGAGCAGATGACTCAAGTTTAGGAATTAACTCAGAGAACTATCTGGGCAGCCTTGAGACTGGCAGCACCTCCATCCCATAGTGAGATGGCATTGGGTTCTGCTGCACTGTTAACTACTGCAGTGGGTCAGGAGCCTCATCCTCTGCAGGGTATGCCAGTGATGTGTTATGGCCTGTAACGGTTACTGCTACATTAGTGGATGTGAGCAGGGAAAAAAATAGGTTTACAATATGATGGAGCCTTGCCTGCCTATTTGATCTTCATCCCCATTGGGACTCAACCAGCTTCTGGATATGGAGTCCAGTGGGGAGGATGGCCTTACATCTCCTGGTCCCAAAATCCATTAAATCCTAGGGGAGGTGTGTTTGGCTTTGTTTTGGGCGGGCATTGAGTGGAGACTTAGCATCTAGTCTGCACCTGTGAGTCAGAAAAGCCTCTATACAAGAAAAAAAGTACTTTTCATAGTTTTCAATATTAGTGCTCCTTTCCTGACTATGAAAAATCCTCTTTCTATCTTTGCCTGCGTATGTGGAAAATCTCTGCTGATTACCTTGCTACAGGTAAAACTGAAGCTCTGGGTCTAAATTAGGCCTTTATTGTGTGCATGTTGAGAGAAGAACATTCTACTAGTGGAATTATGCAGACTCTTGAAGTGCTGTATTCTATGGCAAGCATTCCATCTGTTGAACATGGGGTAAGATGAAGAAAAAAGAAACAAGGTGATGAAATGAGGCAATAACATAAACACAGATGGGAAAGGTGAGAAAACACAGATACATGGACAGAAGCAGATCCAAACTGTTTAAGAAATAACTAAATCTCATAATAGTATATGTAGTTCAATCAGGGCTGTGTGTTTTCAACTAAGTCTAGACCACCCAAAACAACCTGACATGTTCAACAGTTTTGAACACATTTCCATTAAAATACTTGTAATGACGCTGGCCCAGTGGCACTGAGGACTGAGGCAATGGATGTCACACATCATCTACGCTGGCAACCCAGGTTCAGGAATGGACCCAGGTCACCAGGGATCAGCCTGGGGAGGTAGGATTGAGCATCCCAATTGATGCTGTCCTCCTCCAAGGGGGTGGGTTACTGGCAGTGATATATGCAAAGTTTTGCTGCCTGTGGAAGATTGGCAGCAAGGTGTTACAGCTCCTCAAAAAGGGGAGTTGGGATGGGCAGGGTGCTGTGGATGCTTGACGGCAACATGTGCAAGCACACTGTACATCTGGATATAAGTCCTTCATGTTTGCACCCTCAGGGAGAAGGGATGAACTGAGAGAAAAAACAAAGGCCATAAATCTCTTGGTATCATGCATCATGATGCTGGGTTCCTGGTATGTCAGACCCAGCCAACAAGACCAGAGAAAAAGGATTCCTCCTGGCCGAGACCAGGAGGAAGTAAAAAAAAAAATACCTTTAATGTTTAGAAATACAAATTAGGTAAATAATGTTTACATACCTTTCAGTGTCTTTAATCCTTTTTTGTAGCCCCCTTCTGATTACAAGAATATGGACAATTGTTTGTCTTCAACATTTAAATGGAAGCATATTTTAATGAAATGTCATAATCTTTCTAAAATAATTTCTTCCTATTTTTATTCATTTTAAGATAAACATTTAAAATACATTTTTGGAGCTGCACAGAATATAGTTCAAATTCAAGTTTATTGCAGGAATAACTCCATTGAGCAAGCTCATTCACAAGGAGGTCCTGCGACATATATATGGAATATATACAAAGTAATAACAAGATAGAGTACGTACATTCTAGGTACAAAGGAAGAACATTGGATACAAATGTACAGTATGTGCAAGAAAAGTACATATGGCATTGTTGCACAGTATATGCAAGAAAAGTACATACAGCATTTTTGCACAGTATGTGCAAGAAAGGTACATATGGCATTGTTGCACAAAATGTGCAAGAAAAGTATATATGGTATTGTTACATAATATTTGCAAAAAAGTATATATGGCATTGTTACACAGTATGTTCAAGAATGTTTAAGAAAAGTACATACAGCATTGTTTCATAGTATATGCATGAAAAGTACATACAGCATTGTTACATAGTATGTGCAAGAAAAGTACATACAGCATTGTTACATAGTATGTGCAAGAAAAGTACATACATACAGCATTGTTACATAGTATGTGCAAGTAAAGTACATACAGCATTGTTACATAGTATGTGCAAGAAAAGTACATACAGCATTATTACATAGTATGTGCAAGAAAAGTACATACATATTGCATTGTTACATAGTATGTGCAAGAAAGGTACATACATCATTGTTACATAGTATGGCAAGAAAAGTACATACAGGATTATTACATAGTATGTGCAAGAAAAGTACATGAAGCATTGTTACATAGTATGTGTAAAAAAAGTACATGCAGCATTGTTGCATACTATGTGCAAGAAAAGTACATACATACAGCATTGTTACATAGTATGTGCAAGAAAAGTACATAAGGGATTGTTGCTTAGTATATGCAAGAAAAGTACATACAGCATTGTTACATAGTATGTGCAAGAAAAGTACATACAGCATTGTTACATAGTATGTGCAAGAAAAGTACATACATACAGCATTGTTACATAGTATGTGCAAGAAAGGTACATACATCATTGTTGCATAGTATGGCAAGAAAAGTACATACAGGATTATTACATAGTATGTGCAAGAAAAGTACATGAAGCATTGTTACATAGTATGTGTAAAAAAGTACATGCAGCATTGTTGCATACTATGTGCAAGAAAAGTACATACATACAGCATTGTTACATAGTATGTGCAAGAAAAGTACATAAGGGATTGTTGCTTAGTATATGCAAGAAAAGTACATAAGGGATTGTTATATAGTATGTGCAAGAAAAGTACATACAGCATTGTTATATAGTATGTGCAAGAAAAGTACATACATACAGCATTGTTACATAGTTTGTGCAAGAAAGGTACATACATCATTGTTACATAGTATGGCAAGAAAAGTACATACAGAATTATTACATAGTATGTGCAAGAAAAGTACATGAAGCATTGTTACATAGTATGTGTAAAAAAAGTACATGCAGCATTGTTGCATACTATGTGCAAGAAAAGTACATACATACAGCATTGTTACATAGTATGTGCAAGAAAAGTACATACAGCATTGTTACACAGTATGTGCAAGAAAAGTACATAAGGGATTGTTATATAGTATGTGCAAGAAAAGTACATACAGCATTGTTACATAGTATGTGCAACAAAAGTACATACATGCAGCATTGTTACATAGTATGTGCAATAAAGGTACATACAGCATTTTTACATAGTATGTGCAAGAAAAGTACATACAGCATTGCTACATAGTGTGTGCAAGAAAAGTACATATGGAATTTTTACATAGTAAGTGCAAGAAAAGTACATGCAGCATTGTTACACTGTATGTTCAAGAATGTTCAAGAAAAGTACATACAGCATTGTTTCATAGTAGATGCATGAAAAGTACATACAGCATTGTTACATAGTATGTGCAAGAAAAGTACATACAGCATTGTTACATAGTATGTGCAAGAAAAGTACATACATACAGCATTGTTACATAGTATGTGCAAGAAAAGTACATAAGGCATTGCTACATAGTATGTGAAAGAAAAGCACATACGGCATTGTTACACAGTATGTGCAAGAAAAGTACACAAGGGATTGTTACGTAGTATGTGCAAGGAAAGTACATACGGCATTGTTACATAGTATGTGCAAGAAAAGTACATACATACAGCATTGTTATATAATATGTGCAAGAAAAGTACATATGGCATTGTTACATAGTATGTGCAAGAAAAGTACATGCAGCATTGTTTCACAGTATGTTAAAGAAAAGTACATATGGCATTGTTACACAGTATGTGCAAGAAATGTGCATATGGCATTGTTACACAGTACATGCTAGAAAAGTACATATGGCATTGTTACACAGAATGTGCAAGAAAAGTACATACAGCATTCTTACACAGTATGTACAAGAAAGGTGCATACAACATTGTTACATAGTATGTGCAAGAAAAGTACATACAGCATTGTTATATAGTATGTGCAAGAAAAATACACAAGGGATTGTTACTTAGTATGTGCAAGAAAAGTACATACAGCATTGTTACATAGTATGTGCAAGAAAGGTACATACATCATTGTTACATAGTATGTGCAAGAAAAGTACATACATACAGCATTGTTACATAGTATGTGCAAGAAAGGTACATATGGCATTGTTACATAGTATGTGCAAGAAAAGTACATGCAGCATTGTTTCACAGTATGATAAAGAAAAGTACATATGGCATTGTTATAAAGTATGTGTAAAAAAGTACATGCAGCATTGTTGCATACTATGTGCAAGAAAAGTACATACAAACACAATTGTTACATAGTATGTGCAAGAAAAGTACATAAGGGATTGTTACTTAGTATATGCAAGAAAAGTACATACAGCATTGTTACATAGTATGTGCAAGAAAAGTACATACAGCATTGTTATATAGTATGTGCAAGAAAAACACACAAGGGATTGTTACTTAGTATGTGCAAGAAAAGTACATACATCATTGTTACATAGTATGGCAAGAAAAGTACATACAGGATTATTACATAGTATGTGCAAGAAAAGTACATGAAGCATTGTTACATAGTATGTGTAAAAAAAGTACATGCAGCATTGTTGCATACTATGTGCAAGAAAAGTACATACATACAGCATTGTTACATAGTATGTGCAAGAAAAGTACATAAGGGATTGTTACTTAGTATGTGCAAGAAAAGTACATACAGCATTGTTACACAGTACATGCTAGAAAAGTACATATGGCATTGTTACACAGAATGTGCAAGAAAAGTACATAAGCATTCTTACACAGTATGTACAAGAAAGGTGCATACTGCATTGTTACATAGTATGTGCAAGAAAAGTACATACAGCATTGTTACATAGTATGTGCAAGAAAAGTACATAAGGGATTGTTACTTAGTATGTGCAAGAAAAGTACACACAGCATTGTTACATAGTATGTGCAAGAAAAGTACATAAGGGATTGTTACTTAGTATGTGCAAGAAAAGTACATACAGCATTGTTACATAGTATGTGCAAGAAAAGTACATACATGCAGCATTGTTACATAGTATGTGCAAGAAAAGTACATAAGGGATTGTTACTTAGTATGTGCAAGAAAAGTACATACAGCATTGTTACACAGTATGTGCAAGAAAAGTACATAAGGGATTATGTAGTATGTGCAAGAAAAGTACATACAGCATTGTTACATAGTATGTGCAACAAAAGTACATACATACAGCATTGTTACATAGTATATGCAAGAAAAGTACATATGGCATTGTTACATAGTATGTGCAAGAAAAGTACATAAGTGTTGTTACATAGTATGTGCAAGAAAAGTACATGCAGCATTGTTACATAGGAATAACATTGAGTGAACTGTACAGTATATCAAGATAAGCCTTTAGGGTAGTTGGCAAACTATCAATCAATCAATAAATTTGGATGCCAGAAAAAAAAAACTGCTGAGTATACTGTTTCACAAGAAAGTCCTGGTATGACAGTACAACAACATACAAGTGCACATCTACAAGGACAAATGAGCAAGTAAGAATTATTACAATAGCACAATGGGATAGGCATGGATATAAGGAAAACAGGCTAGTGCATTTTCTAATACATAAGAAGGATCTAAATAAGAAGGAGCATACAGTCAAGTTGGTACTTGTACACATACTATTCTGCTCAGGATGATATAGAGGAGGAAAGAAAAATTAAGAGCATGGGGTTAAGTGCTAGGTGTTATTCAGGAGAAACAGCAGAATGGTGGGTGAGAGGGAAGGGGGATGGAGTGAGGGATCAGGATGGGGAATGAGGTAGGTGGAGGTTGGTTATGATAAGTAGCTGATCAGTGGGCAAGGTAGGTAAGAAGTAGATTCTGGTTAATTATTGGGGCAGTGGCATACTGTCTTGAACGCATTTTTGGCCATAGTCTTGAAGCAGCTTAGTGACACAAGCTAGGTTAGCTTCAATGTGTTTTGCAGCTACTTCCATATTAATGGGAGTACCTAACTATTAGCACCTCTGCCCTGCTTGTGTGCATCCTGGGGACATCTAGAAGGAGGTCGAGCTACACTGGGAGTATACAGTATATCGCATGTTGTATGCTCCATGGAGCAGATGTACAGAGGAAGCTTTCCTGACAGTAGTTTCAATGTCCATTTCCCAATGTGTAACATGTGCCGGGTTGCTAAGGAAGTTCAGCCTGATGCAGAATACAAGGAACAATGGTGTGTTCTGGGCAGCATATAAAGCATGAAGCATAGCATCTGATCATATAGGGTGTCTAGTTTATGGGTGTGAACTGCAAGCAGAATGCTCATGGAATTACCATTCCAATTCCATAGAATTTAACAGAATTTGCCTGAAAATTCTGGAGAATTTTGCCAAATTTTACATTTCTGTTCTTTTGGTCTATTTTTAAAGTGCATATACAATGTATACCAAATTTGGCATGTTTACAGGTACTACTGGGTTGCATAGAAACATAGAAGTTGACGGCAGACAAGGACAGCAAGGGCCATCCAGTCTGCTCATTTTTTCTACCTTATGCATGTGCCATAGGCTTTACTCTGTCAATGGCCTATCTATTCATAATCTTCTGTATTGCTCCCTTATGCATATCCCATGCATGTTTGAAGCTCTGCACTGTATTCATATCCACCACTTTGTGAGGTGGGCCATTCTATGCATCCACCACCCTTTCTGTGAAAAAGAACTTCCTCACATTACCCCTTAATCAGCCTCCCTCTAATCTCATGCTGTGTCCTCTTGTCCTGCTATTTTTCTTATATTGAAACATGTTAGACTCTTTCACCTTGTTAATGCCCTTAAGATGTTTGAATGTTTCGATCATATCACCTCTATCCCTCCTTTGCTCTAGGGTATACATATTGAGCTTTGTTAATCTCTTCTCATATGTTTTCTGATGCAGTCCCTGCACCATTTTGGTTGCCCTTCTCTGGACTGCATCCATTTTGATAATGTCCTTGTGCAGGTGCAGCCTCCAGTACTGCATGCAATACTCCAGATGGGGCCTAACCAGTGTCTTGTAAAGAGGGATTATTACCTCCCTCTTACAACTTGTGATACCCCTACTAATAAATCCCAATATCCCTCTAACATTTTCTACTGTTTTAGTGGTCTGCTTGGATGATTTCAGGGCATCTGTGATGATGATGCCCAAGTCTCTTTCTTCCCTTGTGATTGCCAGCAACTCCCCTCCCAACCTATAGGTAGCTTCAGGCTTTCTCTTCCCTATGTGCATGATCTTGCACTTCTTTGCGTTAAACCCCATTTGCCACTCTTCCGACCATTTTGACAGTTTATCCAGATCTCTTCTCATTCTGCCCACCCGATCTGGATCATTCACTATGTTGCAGATCTTGGTGTCATCTGCAAGCAGACAAACCTTACCCTCCAGTCCATCTGCAATGTCACTGATGAAGATATTGAAGAGCACTGCCCCCAGGACTGATCTCTGAGGTACCCAGCTTGTGACTTGCATCTCTTCTGACTGTATACCATTTACCACCACTATCTGTCTTCTACCCACCAACCAGTTTGCCACCCAGCTGACCAACCTCTGACCCACCCGAGCCTACCCAACTTATTAATCAATCTTCTATGTGAAACAGTATCGAAAGCATTGCTGAAGTCAAGATAGGTGACATCAACTTCATCTCTTGGTTCACCACTTTGGTTACCTAGTCAAAGAAATCTATGAGATTAGTTTGACAGGACCTTCCTGTTGTAAACCCATGCTGTCTTGGATCCTGTGCTCCATAATCTTGCCCACTACTGAGGTAAGAATGACTGATCTGTAGTTTCCTGCCGCTTCCCTGTTGCCACTTTTGTGGAGCAGGATCACATGAGCCATTCTCCAGTCTTCTAGGATCTCTCCAGTGCTCAGAGACTCACTAAACAGTTTTGCTAATGGCTCTGCTAGTTCCACCCTTAGTTCCTTTAGTACCCTGGGATGTATGCCATCAGGTCCTATTGCCTTGTCCACCCTGAGCTTAGCGAGCTCTTGTAGGACCCTTTCTTTTGTGAAGGGACTAGTGCATCTCCATCTGTATCAATGGTGCTGAGTTGTAGGCCCTGTCTTACTTTCTGCTCAGTAAATACTGAGCAGAAGTATCTGTTTAGGATAGATGGTTTTCCTTGGTCCTCCACCACACACTCCCCCTTATCCCCTTTGATCTGAGCAATACCCCCTCTGAAAGTTCACCTTTTACTAATGTATCTATAGAAAGTCTTGCCCCCTTCTGTTACTGTCTGTGCTAGTGCTTCCTCAGTTTGGGCCTTTGCCTGCCTTACTGCCTTCCCTGCTTCCCTTAAGGAAGTTAAGTATACCTCCCTATTTTCATCCCACTGCATTTCCTTATATTTCCTGAAGATCAACCTTTTGGCTCTGATCTTTTCTGCTACTGTTTTTTAAGAACCAATGTGTTTTTCTCCTTCTTTTGCTATTGCCTTTCTCCCTAATACAATGGGATGTTGCTTCAAATATTGCATCCTTAATGCTTGCCCACTTTGCCTGTACCCCCTCAACTGTGTTTCTTCTTGCCAAGGCTAGCTTAACTCTGTTGGTCATCTTATCAAAGTCAACTCCACTGAAGTCCCATATTTTTGCCTTGGAATGGGTTGCATAAGTATGCTGAATGACAGAGTACTAGATTTATAGGGAGCTGAGTTATGGGTGGCCACATATGTAATCAAAATATAATTTTCAGTTTTTCTATCTAATTTTAAAATGTCTTCTCCAAATTTCTCTACAGTTTCAGTATGTAGAGAAACTTGCAACATGGCTATGTGCACCATGTTTTAAGTATTATGCTTTAAAGGGGGCTGAGATATAGATAGCCAAACTTTTTGCAGGTACAGTATTAGGGTTACAAAATGTTGCAGTTATAAGGGTTATTATTACATTTATATATGTACCTAGTTTCAGATTTGTAGCTCCAAATGTGCCTGAGTTAATGCAGATAAACATTTTCATAACATTTCCTACAAAATATAAAATGACAGATTCTGAGCAGTATAATTTTGAAATGATGCATTGTAATATCAAAATGTTTGGTACACCGTTAGAGTACAGATCAGCAAGTAATCGTGCCAAAGTTCAGATCGCTATCCAAGTTGAGAGCTGAATTATGACTAAATTATTAAAATTTAAAACTTCTGCAAAATTCTGTGAAATGTTTGCTGAATTTCAATGAATTCCTTCAAAATTCCACAAATTCGGGACTTTCTCATTCTACACCACTCTAATAAGTGCTATAATACACTCCAGGATGTTCCTTTATTTAAGCAGCAAGACACAACAGGGTGTGCATTGTTGTGGAATAAAAGCACACTTAGTGTGGGTCAAAGCTCAAGGCCAAAGGCCAAGTGCTTCTGCCAAACTAGATGTGCTGTTATCCCACAATGATGCACACTTTAGAGTGTCTTGTTGCAATTATAATATTGCTATAAAAAATTCAACATGACTTTAATGATTAAGCAATAAACAGACACAAAAAATCTGAAGGTTAAACTTTATTGCAATTAAATTTGGCCATGACATTGAGATAAAGCAGCTCCTTACAGAACTAATGTGCTTCACTTCACATTGTTTGCATTTCCTTTTTTTTTTGCATTAAAAAAACATGTAGCAGAAGCAAAAAATCTGAAGTATTGACTATATTGCAATTACATTTAGCCATAACATATCAAAATACTGTAGTTCAGTGTCATTTCTTGGACTGCCTTTTTTATGTTTTTTTTTTATATATATTAAAAAGAAGCAAAAAAAAATGAATGTCTAACTGCATTGTAACAAAAATGAAACACATTTAACCACATTTACTGTACTCCCTTGCAGAGCTACCCTGCAACATTTGTTCATTTATTAATTACATTTTACTGTTAGGTGTATTAAACATGATTTTAGTTGTTTTACAGTACTTATGCTGGTGATGGGTTGGAGGAAAATAACACCAAACTCCTGGCCATGAGCAGGTTGGCTGTCTGTTCCCTGCTGGAATGGATTAACATGGGATCCATACTATTGCCCGGCATGAGGTTTCCCGTCACTTAATTAACCAACATTTTTCTCCCGTTAAAAGTAATCCTGACTTAATTAATGACTGACTAACAGTTTCCTGACTTCTCGATCATTATTTCATTTCTTTTATTATGCAGCAATGAAAGTAAAGTGCTGCATCAACGACAGCAGCATTAAACGAAATTCCACCTGTGCTGCCTCAGTTGACATGGCTAGTGCCATGGTTTGAATACCGGTAACTTTAACTGAACTGTTTTTACTATTTAACTGAAGTCATGGTCAACAGAGGTAACTGAAGCCATGGTCGGAAAAGGAATGTGACCACTTAGGAAAGTCACTTTTTTTTTTTAATGGAATAACCTGGTTCTTCCCACTGAGACATTTGACAGGATTTTGGCACTTGTCAGGATTTCGGGATGGTAGGTGTATGGGCACGAGCTAGATGGTTATGAGAAATAGTTGTTATTTCTCTAGTGAGCACGGTTGCTTGGTGACCAAGACTGCACTACGTGTGGTGAGGAAAGAGCATCTGTGAAGTGACAGGGAGAGTGACAGTCGATAAGTCAGATTGCAAAGGTTGCTTTCATTTTCTTTTTCTTTTTTTTTTTAAATTAACACTTTTCGTTTAGTACTGACTGCATTGGGGATAGTCTGTGGTTAGCGGGGACACCACAGTGGGAACTGATAATGATTATGCAGGGAAGCAGCTCGAGTGGGGGAGCGAGCATGAGTGTGCAGCACTATTCTTATGCACACTGTCCGGTCCTCCTTTTTCTGGCCACACCTCTGCACCTGAGAGCACTCTCTGTCCCTCCTTTAGCCGTTTCTTTTTCTGGCCAGTGGACCAAACTTGACTTGCTCACCACTCGCCTTCACCAACTGCCCAATGCCCAACGCCACTGGCTTCGGGGGTCCAAGAGATGATGGAGAAATGTGTTAAAAGGGTTAAAAATGTGGGTTTTTTTACAGCTTAGGCTTAGGTTCAGATTCTGGCAGAGGCGAACTGCTGGAGGGAAAGCAGCGAAATCTTACAGTTCCTGAAACTGATACTGCTTTAATATGCACTCTGCGGTCAAATTATATACGGGGAAACATCGTGTCGGGAAATGTAAAGATGATAAATAAATTGCGGGAAAAACAAAGTCGGGAAATATCATGATGGGCAATCATACTAGACCCATTAACATTTATTCCAAACCATTTGGGTGCCAGATGATGACAACCTTCCCCCCCCCAAGCAAAATATGGTGATTTTTTTTAACTTTTTCACTATCCAGATCTTGGAATCTACACATCAGACTGGACCGTAACTTGAGATGTCAAGAGATTTACCCCTCAAGACCATGCATGTGTAATTTCATGCAAATTCATGGAACAATTGTGAAGATATTAAACTGCAAAGTATCCAAGAAGGTGGTTTAAGATACTTGCCGGGTTTGCATTCAAGAGATGGAATATTTACTATATATGGAATACAAGAGTACAACTATCTGCTCAATTCTACTGGTAGAATGTGTACCCCCACTATCATAGAATAGAAGACCTCAGTTGGAACTAGAGTTGTGTGAAAAAAAAAACTTCTGCCAACGGAATTTCCGCTAAAGTCAGATTTTCGCTTCTGCAAAAGTGCGGAAATGAAATTAGCAACTTTGGTGGAAATTCTGACTTAGAACAGTGGAATAAATGTATAAATTGCAGACTATTCTTTTAAACAGTGGAGAAAAAAGTCAGCAGAGCTGATTACTGAACTGCAGAATAATTACATGAATCGTGGAATAATTCATCAAACTGTGGAAAAAATTTCCTTAGAACTGTTATTCCGTGGTTTATGTGTATTTTTCTGCATTTCAGCCAAAAACTGCCACAGAACATGGCAAAAATCTGCCAAACACATTCAGAAGATTCCAATCTCTCCAATGGCAGACATTTTGAAAATTACACAAAATTTCAGAATTTTCACGGAAATTCCGCAAAAGCAGAATTCACAACTTTTGCCCACCCCTATTTGGAACCAGGGCTTTTGTTCTATCTGTCGCAGGTTAAACAACACAGATTTCCCCAGAAAGCAGGTGAGGATAGGAAGGGGATTTTTAAAGGTCAACAAAGAATCACCATAAATTAAAATTGTAAGTACTGTGGTACAGTACAGTATGTGCCTGTGTGTGTGCGCACACGTGTGTGTGTGTGTGGTGTGTGTGTGTGTGTGTGTGTGTGTGTGTGTGTAGAGGATTATGAGGGCAAATAACATTTAATTATTATGGTCTACATTTTCAAAAGAGATGGGCAGCACATCTCTGAAAAATATGGAGATGCGCCGCCCATCTCAAAAGTTGCTCCAAACTCCCATATTCAAAGGAGAGAGATGGGCTGCAGCTCAAAGTTAATTTAAGCAGCCCAAGTTGAGGGGGCATGCCCATGAATATCCTGCACATTGGGATATTCAGTGGAGATGAGCTCGCCAAGTGCAGAGGATGAGTGGCACAAAGTTAGGCATGGGAAATGCATGTCTAACTCTTGGCTACCCACAGGCAGGCTGCAGTACTGCACAGAAGCAAAGCAGCATGTCAGCCCTCACAGGCCAGTAGCACCCCCCCAGTCCAGATCTCCTACACCCATGTCTGAACAGTTGCACCCCACCCTGTCCAGTGCCCAGCAGCAGAACAACATGAAACCCTCCCATTCCCATAGTGTAGGGTCCCCCCACCCCATCCCAGTCCCCATGCCAATGTAAAGTGCAAACCCCCCTTTTCCATATTGCAATGGACCACCATCCTGTCCAATTCTCTGTGCCTGAGGAATAGACTTGAACCCCTCCTGACCACAGTGTAGGGTCACTCCACCCCATCCCTGAGACCTGAACTCTGACCTGTAATGAAATAGTGGCAGCCTCGGTCCAAAAAACCCTCCATAGCACTCAGTCCTATTTAAAATTTTCCATAGCATAGTAGTCCCCTACCTCACCACCCCCTCAGCATGCATGACCCCATCCCCGCACCCCCTACCTCACCACCTGTGCTGGCAACTGGCACAGCCCTCCGCTCACCTCCATGGCCAACTGCCTACTGATCGATCCAGATATGGCACTGTACAGAAGACACACTCTACCAATGAGTGAATCTTCTGTACAGTTATGTACATTGACTGATCACATGTGGTGGGGGGGTGCAGGGATGTGGTCATGCATAGCAGGGTGGTGAGGTGGGGGGCTACTACACTCCACCCCATCCCTGAGACCTGAACTCTGACCTGTAATGAAATAGTGGCAGCCTAGGTCCAAAAAACCCTCCATAGCTCTCAGTCCTATTTAACATTTTCCATAGCATAGTAGTCCCCTACCTCACCACCCCCCCAGTATGCATGACCCCATCCCCGCACCCCCTACCTCACCACCTGTGCTGGCAACTGGCACAGCCCTCCGCTCATCTCCATGGCCAACTGCCTACTGATCAATCCAGATATGGCACTGCACAGAAGACACTCTACCAATGAGTGAATCAGCCCTTACAGGCCAGTAGCACGCCCCCCCAGTCCCGATCCCCTACACCCATGTCTGAACAGTTGCACCCCACCCTGTCCAGTGCCCAGCAGCAGAACAACATGAAACCCTCCCATTTCCATAGTGTAGGGTCCCCCCACCCCATCCCAGTCCCCATGCCAATGTAAAGTGCAAACCCCCCTTTTCCATA
Source organism: Neoceratodus forsteri (assembly GCA_016271365.2). Classification (NCBI taxonomy): domain Eukaryota; kingdom Metazoa; phylum Chordata; order Ceratodontiformes; family Ceratodontidae; genus Neoceratodus; species Neoceratodus forsteri. The sequence continues at coordinate 167,765,785 of CM028131.1, read as the reverse complement.
TTGCAATGGACCACCATCCTGTCCAATTCTCTGTGCCTGAGGAATAGACTTGAACCCCTCCTGACCACGTGTAGATCACTCCACTCCATCTCTGAGACCTGAACTCTGACCTGTAATGAAATAGTGGCAGCCTCGGTCCAAAAAACCCTCCATAGCACTCAGTCCTATTTATAATTTTCCATAGCATAGTAGTCCCCTACCTCACCACCCCCCCCAGTATGCATGACCCCATCCCCACACCCCCTACCCCACCACCTGTGCTGGCAACTGGCACAGCCCTCCGCTCACCTCCATGGCCAACTGCCTACTGATCGATCCAGATATGGCACTGCACAGAAGACACACTCTACCAATGAGTGAATCTTCTGTACAGTTACGTACATTGACTGATCACACGTGGTGGGGGGGTGCAGGGATGTGGTCATGCATAGCAGGGTGGTGAGGTGGGGGGCTACTACACTATGGAACATTTAAAACTGGGGCTGAGTGCTATGGAGGGGTTTTCAGACCTGGGCTGCCGGGATTTCATTCCCAGTCAGGGACAGGGGACAGGGTGGGGGGTTAGTTGCAATATGCAGAGGAGGCTTACCTGCATCATGGCATAGGGACTTGGATAGGGTGGGGGTTCTGATGCAATATGGACAGAGGGGTGTACTATGTACAATGGCACAGGGTATGGGAGGGGGTCGGGGAACTCACACTATGGGACTGGGGGGGTCCTTGTGGTTCTGCTGCTAGTTGAAGGTTTTCAGTGAGTAAAGGTGACAGCCACATTTGTGACGGCAGTCAGGTATGTGTTTGGTACAACTTATTTCATATGTAAAGAGGCTACCGGTTCTCCTTCCAGTGTTGTTGTTGTGGGACAACAGCACTGGGTTCCAAGCTCCTCAGCCAATCAGAGTACTGAATTTTTTATAGCCAGATAATCTGAAATAATCACACTTCTTAGGTGCATTTAACAGCACTCAGCTGCACCTCCTGCCTAGCAATGCCCCTAAGTCATGCTATTATATTACCATAATGCACACCCTACCATGCCTTACTGCTTACTTTTATACAATGTTTGATAATTAGAGTCAGACAACCCAGATCAATGTTGCAAATGCCCTTTTTGGATAACCCTTGCATCAGCGTTTTTGTGCTGAGGTGCTTTGTCTTTTTAGCTTGCTTTCTTAATTTGGGCCAACCATGACTCAAACCCATAGGACCCCATTAAGTATGGCTCATTTTCCCCAGGTGTTTAACAGACTAGGCACACCAATCAGTCCTATATAGGATGAAACCCAAGTCAGGTCCACTTGGGGAAAAATTATCTGGCTGGGGAGAGCCCAGAAACAGTTCAGGGGGAGTTCAGAAAACTTGGGAGGGGTCTTAGGCAAGTAGCACAATCTGTTACTTTCTCAGCAGTGCTACCTGTCCATGACAAGGAGGATGATAGGAGGCTCGGCACCAGGGACTTCAACATATGGCTGAGGGCATGGTGCGGAGAACAGGGATTCAGATTCATGGGGATTGAGGCTCCACCTGAAGGGATAGAGGCCTATGACAGGGATCAAATGGAAACAAACAATTTTTCTGTTATATTCTGGAAAAGAGGAAGAAAGGGGAGGGATAATTCATCTCTTAGATGACAACCTATTAGTTGAGGAGGATGAACAAAAGGCTGCTGTTCTGAACAACTTCTTCTGTTCAGTATTTACAAAGGAGCACTATGGATCAATGCCTGAAAGTGGCATTAAAGCAGCCATTTTGGAGATCTAACCAATGGAGTCACTGACTTTTACTACCAACAGAATCAGGGAGGTGTTAGTTCAAGTAAGGGTGGATAAAGCACCAGGGCCAGATGGGCTGCATCCAAAGGGGCTAACACAGCTTGTGAAAGAGCTGGCAAACCCCTTGGCTTACTTGTTTAATTGTTTGCTACGGTTGGGGGTCGTGCCCAGTGACTGAAGAAGAGCAGATGTGGTGCTTTTCCACAAGGGAGGGAGGAAGCTGTCAACTACAGACCAATTAGTCTCACTTCAGTACTGGGGAAACTTATGGAAACCTTAATTAAGCAGGACTCAGTAGAGCACCTAGAGAAATACGGTCTTTAGGATGGCAGACAGCATGGGTTTATAACAGGCAAGTCATTCCAGATGAACCTAATTATAGTACATTCTTTGACTGGGTGTCTAAGAAATTGGACAAGGCCACCCAGTGAACCTTCCATATTTTGACTCTTAATGCCACTACTGAGGAAAAGGACTTAGGTGTCGTTATTTCAAATTATTTAAATCCATCTAAACAAATAAATGAAGTCATATGTAAAACAAAAAGAGTAATATAGTCAAATAGGAGGAAAATAAAATCTAGAAACAATCAAAGTGCTGATGCCCCTGTTCAGATCGTATGTCAGACCACATTTGGAGTTTGCACCTCAGATATGGAACCCAGTCAAGAAATCAGATTGTTCTCTTTTAGAAAAGGTCCAAAGGAAATATACTAAGCATAACTTATGCAGCAACACTTATTAAACTAGATTAAATCATCTCAACTTACTAACACTCGAGACACATTGCATTAGGGTGACTTACTGTTCTTATATGGCATTATACAAGATCCATATCTCATGACTGAATTAGGTCTGGAGTTTAAAGATAATACTCATATTACTAGAGGTCATCCTCTCCAACTCTCGGGCAGGAAATTCAACTACATCAGTAGAAAGTTCTTCTACACTTTTTTTTGTTAGCTAGTACTTTTTACCTTGTGGCTCTTGGTCTGCCTCTTCACATACCAGCATCTGCCCATCTCCAGCTGCCATCAAGCTCTGTTCCAGTCCCAATGAAGCCCCCACCAACATCTACCCCCGCGGCTTACCCCACGGTGGGGCAGCAGGGAGTCCCCTCCTTACTCCCCCCGACACAGGATCCAGTATCTGGGTGGTGGTGCCCCCAAAGCCAGCCAGCTCCTCATACAGCCATCAAGCTGCCTCGACCAAGCACCACACTTTTCCCTTTTCTCACTGTGGGCTGGGGTGTGCAATGATGCCAATGGAAGGGGGCATGCACGCGTCCGCATGCGCTCCTTACCAGTGTCATGCCCCAAGCTCACCCCATCTTACAGTGCCAGCGCATCACCCTCCGGTCTCCACCAGAGGTCACTGGAGCACTGACGACTGGGAACCCCCCTCCCCTGGAGAGGAAGAGGAGTCTACGGATGCTCAATCCCTCTCCTTCCCTGCCAACCCTAGGTGACCTGAGTCACCAGCGTGGAGTGAGGTGTGGTGTCCAGTGCCTCAACCCTCAGTGCCACTGGGCCAGCTAAGTTCTTCTACACTTTAAGAGTAATAAATCCCTGGAACAAACTGCCCCTCAAGATAGCTGTTAGCGCCATTAAATCTCAATTCAAAAAAACATCTAGATACATTTTTACTATCTGGACATAGCTTGAAATACTACTATTACTGATGATATAGTATTGAAGCACCTATGGGTCTGAACAACCTTTTTGCTCCTTGTACAACCTTAGTATGAACCCTTAGTATGAATTCTTAGTATGACTTCAGCAAGGCCTTCAATTCCATGCTGCACGGGCACCTGTTGAAAAAGCTGGATTATGTAGGCACAGCCCAGAGTATAGTAACTAGGGTAAGTAATTGGCTAAAGGGCAGGAAACAGAGAGTGATAGTCAATGGGGTGATGTCAGGAGAAAGAGAGAGAGAGGTCAGGTCACTAGTGGTATACCCCAGGGCTTGGTCTTGGACCTGGTCATATTTAATATATTCATCAGCAACGAAGGCATCCAGGGTAAGCTCTCCCTCTTCACTAATGACACTAAGCTTGGTGGTATGGAGGATTGTATGGAGGTGGCTAGGGACCTTCAAAGGACCTGCAGAGGCTTGAAAGATGGTTCAACGTCTGTCAGCTGATGTTCAACATGAAGAAGTACAAGGTGATGCACCTGGGTAAGCGTAACTTGATGACAGAATACTGTCTTAATGGAGTCCAGCTCCATACCTCACACAAAGAAAGGGACCTAGGAGTCATCATCTTGGACACTCTCAAGTAATCCAGCTAATTCAACAGAGCTTATAGCAAAGCCAACAAAATGTTGGGTTGTATACGAAGAGGCTTTGACAGTAGGAATGGGGAGGTGATCCTCCCACTCTACAGGTCCCTGGTGCAGCCACACCTGGAATACTGTATCCAGTTTTGGGATCGTCACCTAAAGAAGGACAGGGATAGACTAGAGGATGTGCAGAGAAGGGCGACTAAGATAATACATGGGCTGCATGAGCTCTTGTAAAGGGATCACTTGAAGGAACTAGACATGTACTTGCTGGAAACTAGGAGGGAGAGTGGGGATATGAATGAAACATTCAAATTCATGAGGAGCATAAACAAGGTGCCCTACTCAGAACTCTTCAACAGGATAGCAGACTCAGTTACAAAGGGGACACAAATGGAAACTGAAAGGAAGTCACTCAAGTGGGAGTTAATGAAACACTACTTCTCAGAAAGAGTGGTGGAACCATGGAAAAGGATGCCTGCTGAGATAGTAGGAACTCAGTCTATGTCTATGTTCAAACATGGGTGGGACACAGCAAGGGCTACCTTAGACTCCACAGGAGTTTGAACGAGTATACAATTCAGCAGGGGGGCTAGGACCTGTGGCCACTTTGGTCTCCTTCTGCCATCTTTTTTCATGTTTTCTATGTACACTAGAGCAATGGCCCACAGCCCTCCAGGAGGGGAACTGAGAACCTCAGTTAAAAGTTTAAATTCTACATTAGTAAGCATCTAAACTAGCTGGGGGGGGGGGTGGCAGAATAAGCCTGGAAGACATAGTCTTCCCTTCCCCCCCCCCCACACACACATTTACTGGGTCAGCAGTGGGAATCCCACAGGTGAGGAGTCCCAAAGGAACAAACAGAAATAGGTAACCAAGAGGAAGATGGAGGGGGCAAGAGGAAAAATAATAGTGGAAGAAATGGAGAGGGCAAAAGGCAAGATGAGGGGAGGTGGCAGTACAAAATGGAGAGCCATGTATGCAAATGTTGATGTCTGGGCAACAAGATGGCAGACCTAGAGGCCACTGTGGCAGCAGGAGACCTGGGCATAGTACAAATTACAGAAACCTGGTGCAATGAAAACCAGGACTGTGATGTAGCCATACCAGGGTATGCTCTATTTAGTAGGGACAGGGTAGGAAAAAATTGAGAAGGGGTTGCTCTTTATGTGAGGGAGAACATAAAGGCCACAAAAATACAGGGGGGACAGGGAAAAGTGGAGGTACTGTGGGTCACCCTGGAGACGGGGGGGTGCTATTCAAACAGGGTTGATCTACAGACCTCCAGCATAGGGAGAGGATGGAGATAAGGATATGGAAGAGGACCAAGCCCAGGACAGATAGATGTGGCACCCCACTCATGACCACCCTCTCTTATGATTTGATCAATAATCACCTCCTTTGACCTGTTCCCCACGTCCTCTTTTATGCATCCCAATATAACATTTGCTGCTTTGACTGTGGCAGAAAACTGCCTGTATACATAACAGTTTACTGTCCACAACTACCCAATCTTCTGAAGACAGGTTTGCAGTGTACTGCCACAGCCGATAGAGGAACACTATGCTGAGATGCATCAGGAGAGGGTAAGGGTCAAGGAGAGGGATGTGATCTCCCTCATGTACATAGCCCTGGATTTTACCACATCTGGAAAACTGTGTCTGGTTCTGTTCACTACAGCACTGGGGAGGCATTGAAGAGAGCAAGAGGGTTCTGCACAGGTCCAGCAGCAAGCTGATAAGTGGTGTAGGCAGAAAATGCTATGAGTAGAGATTGGATTGGGATTATTATTCATCTCTTTGGAAACCTCAGCAGAATTCACTACCAGTGCAGGTAAAGCACATATCAAAGCAGGCTAGGAGAGGGAAGGAATATGGTTTTATATGGTACTTCTCATTTTCATATGCACTACATCCCAAAGTGCTTCACAGTTCAGGAGAAGGAGAAGAGAGAATGCTACTTCCATTTTCAGTGCACAGGGAGATACAAAAAGCACAAGGATGGATTTTGCTAAGAAGTTAGAGAGAAGTTTATCACAAGGAGGTTAAGTGAATAGTTTAGTGTTACACAATACATAAGTGGCAGTTGTTAGATTCAAACCCTGGTGTTTAGGCTCACAGCTCTTTGTTTACTAGGTAAAACTTCAAAGAACTGTTTACAGTCACTCATGAAAGATTGCTCAGAGATGAAACAGGAACATGCAACAAAATAGACTGTACTCGTAAATAGTGGTGTGTGTGAAGCTGGAAAAATTTGCTTTGCAAATTAATTTCCAAATTCCCAGCAATTTGTGAAGTTAATCTGTTTGCAAAGTGTCAATCTGCAGTATAGGGATAGCTTTGCAAATTTCGTATTGAGATACTTTGCTGGTGAAGTGAGGTCATAGACGAAATTCACAATGTATTTTGGGACTGGAGGTCACATGGTACTGAAGCAAGTTGCATACTATGAGGAGGCTGTGTTCTGTGTAGTCTTCTGAAGAGGAAGCTGGACAGAAGTCTGTCCCTACTTGCCTGCAAAAAAACTTTAAAATCCATCTGAAAACAGAGACTTTTAAAAGCAAATTGCTCACAAATTATCTGGATGGTCTTGTGCTGCTAAATTTGGGTTACTGATGTCTGTTTTTGCTGATTACAGTTTTGGTTTTGTTTTGTCAGTAGTGAAATACTGTTGTGTGTGTGTGTGTGTGGAGGGGGGGGGCAGTTTGCAAGGCAGCCCAGAATGATCAGGACTCGGAGCCTTTTTGACTGATAGCTAGAGATTTGTGAAGTTTCTGAAATTTGCTCTGTGAGCAAGTCCGCAAACTGGAGCAAATTCGTAGAGCTGGGGATTGCAAATTGCATTGCTATTGCATTGTTATTCACCAGGATGATTGTCCAAAATCTGCATGGTGTATGGTCAATCAGCTGGCGAATCTCAAGGTGAATTGGGTTTATAAACTGGTTCTCCTCATCACCCTTGGCACTCTCCTCTCCCCCATCCCCCGTGAACATCAGGCAGCTGCTTTTCTATAACAAAAAGTAATCTCTTCCCCCACCCATGTGTCAAATGCATTCCCTCCACCTCCCCCAACCTGAGTCCCCCTATCTTTAGCAGTTACTCTCAGTACCTCACTCAACCTCTTCTGGTCCCCCTCAGTCCTCCCACCCTCCAGCACCCACAAAATATCATCCAAAAATAAAGAAAATGGTCCCCTATGCAGAGCATCTGCTCTGTTCAGTGCTGCTTACTGCTGTCTTGCAATAAATGAATGGTGGCATGTTAGCTCCTAGTAAAACCTGACTGGTTAAAATTTCAACCAATCAGGTTTTACTAGGAGCAAAGACATCATTCATTCATTCATTCATTCATTCACACCATTATCATAAGGGGAGTCAGCAGTGAACAGAGCAGATGCTCTGCACTGGAAGACCATTTTGTTTATTTGCAGGATATACTGTATTTTGCAAGTAATGGTGGGGGATGAAGGGTGGTGTAGACCAGAGGGGGGATGGGTGGGGTCTGAGAGTAAATTTTAAAGACAGTGGGACTCGGTGTCCCGTGAGTATAGTGAGTGAATTTTGGTGAGTCAATTTGGGCAAAGTAAGTGATTTCAAAATCAGTTATGTGCCCTTTAGAGCACACAGTAGATTCAGCAAGTTTGTTTCCAATGGAGTAAGTCTGTTATGCAGTATATAGGTGTTTGTTTGTGAGGCCAGTTCCAAGCCAGCTGTCTGGCGCTGTGGTTAGAGTTATTGCCTGTGTTGCTGATGGACTCAGGTTCATAGCTGGTTGTGAGGATTTTTTTCTGTGCTTGTGCTGCTGTAATTTTCTTTTTGTTTTCTATGCCTCCATTCCACCCACCTTCCACACTTTGTTCCACCCCCTCACCCGCATGTTGCTCCCCAAAATTCTCTCCCTGGTGACTTGTGTGCTCTGTGGAGCAGCCTGCCCCGAGTTTTCCCCTGTCCCCAGTCATCATCCCCCCCCGGTGTTTGTTATAAAAAGTTATGGGGGTGTTGGTGGCTTGGCCCCTCACATAAAAAATAAGTTTGCATCACCCTCCACACAGAAAGCAGGTGCCATCGCTGTCCTTTACTGGTGCTATAGTGCTCATCGCTGTTTTTGTTTTTGGCAGTGTGCACTAGTTATTTTTGGTCTGTGCCATTTTGTAGGTACTATTATCACATAGAACCATAGAACTCAGGTGGGGGAAGGTAGGGGGAGTGTTTTTGATGTATGGGTGGAGGGGAACGGATTACATTTGGTTAACTTAAGGAAAGCAACAGTGAGATGTTCTCCAAGGACAGGGGGTAGGAGGGCTGAGGGTGTCAGTGGGGGTGTGAGAATGAGGTCGATTCACATGAGTAATTTCTGTGTTCTTGAGTGGGGGAGGAGTTGTTTCACAGCACAGTGTGTGTGGGGAAATGTGTTTGTTTGTTAAAAGAAAAGCTGCTGGCAAAATTGGCAGTTCAGCCACAGAATTTGCAGTTTTTTTCCTGAATGCAAATACTGTAAATTTGTACCATCTTTGCTGGTAAATTAAAAAGTTGCAACATCTCTACTGTTAGCACTTGCCTGTGGGCAGAAGGTTTCTCATATATGTTTTCCTTAGCCTTTCTTGTAAATAATTTTTGGCATGTGACTTGTGATTTCTCATTTTATTTCTGTAGTTTAGTTTGGCATGGTTAAGTGAGGTATTTTATCAGTCTCTTTCTATGTTAGTTTTAGTTATGTAGTTTAGTTTTTTAAGTGACAGTGTTCTGTCACTTACATTAACTTATTAATTACCTGGCTTTTGTGTCTTGTTAATCCCTGTCATGCTACAAAAAAGTATTGATGGTTTTACTGTAGTTACTATTATTTCAGTAAACTGTTTTTTTTTTCAGATCACTCTGCTAATCCCTGAGGAGGTGTTGTATGCTGCTTCTAGTAGTTAGGTTACACTGCAGGCTTTTTATAAATTTGTTTCCTCACAATGGGGGCTATACATCAATATGGGTCTAGATACACGTGATTCACCCCTGGGCCTGCCCAGCCCAGCCCATGTAGCTCCCCCCTTATGGACAGGCACACAGTGCATGGTATGTACTACTGCATGGTTCCACAGGGTGCCTGTCCATTGCCCTTGTGCTCAGTAAGCTGCTACATAGTGATGGATCTAGTGACACAGGCAGGCATGCAATCGGATGCCTGCCGTGAATCTGCTGCATATAGGCAATCCACACAATGATGCATAGACACCAATATTATAAATCTAAATATTTTTTTGAAATTCAAAATTTTATTGTGACAAGAACTATTGTCCATATACAACACATGCCAAGGAAAATAAAAGTAAACAAGACCTGTTATACTATCAAACAGTTGGCAGGTAAATAATCAAGTCACTGTTTTCACCCCCCATCCCACAAACAAAGTCCAAACCCACCCTCCTCCCCCTACCCCAATCTGCTTCTCCCTACCACCCCCCCATGAGGAAGATCTGCCCACCCACTTACCTCTCTACTCCAGTATACTCCAACTGGCTACACCTGGGAGAGATATAATTCTTGGAAGCTACTCCAAACTTTTTCGTATATATGGATCCGTTATCCCTTACTGCTCCTAATTTTTCCATATTCAAGTTAAACAACATTTCCAGAACCATTCCACATACGTGATTGGGGAATCCACATCAATATCGCAAAACTACCTTCTTAAATGAACCAGAAATCAGGGCCATATAAAATCTACGCCCTAAACATGATTCCAGAGTAATCCCTATCAGACATATATCAGGAGTAAAATATTGATCAATTCCCAACAATGGGTCAGCCCTTTGCTTAATCTGCATCCAACCCGCTTTATTGGCGGACATTCCCAAAAATATGATACAAATCCCTACTACTGGTGGCACTCCTAAACATTTCTGGTCCGGTCTACTACCCATCCTAAATAACTTGGAAGGAGTCCAAAACAAATTATTCAAAAAGTGAAACTGCATCACCCTCAACCTGTCCTGTCTAACATATCTGTACAAATGCCTCCAGACAATTTCCCAGTCCCGCTCTTGCTTTTCAAGACAGTTAGTCCAGTATCTGGGTTTATAATCCATATCCGTAAGAAAAAGGTCAAGAAGCTTTTTATAAACTCTAGAAACCGCGTGTGGTTCCCACACAACTTGTGCTAATGATTCGAACCACCTACCATCCACACGCCCGTCCCGGAGATTACTTACTACTTGCGTTAATAAATGAGTAACTTGATACAATTTAAAGACCTGTTGACTTCCATTCCATACTTTGCCAGGATATCCTTAATTGGGGACACACAACTATCCCCATTAAATCCACAATGCGTAGTCCCTCCAACTGGGAGTCCATTTACCCAGAACCATTTTCCCCTATCTTCAAATTCGATTTTGACATATCGGTTGATACTTGTCCCTGTCCGAACGTAACCCATCTTGCTACAAATCTGCCGATGGATACCGAGAGATTTTACTAACGGGCTAGCCACCAACTTAGGGGCAGTTTCTTGGGATAGAATAGAGCAATGAGATCGGTCTATACCCACCTCCCTAATCATTTCTGTCTCCAATCTGACCCACGAGGGGACATAGGACAAAGATTCTAGCTTGGTATCGGGAGCTAACCATTTCAAGTATTTGCACAGGTTACTTGCCCAATAATATAGACCAAAATTTGGAAGTCTCAAACCCGCTTTATCCCTAGGAGCCGCCAACTTACCATAAGCTCTACGGGGCCTTTTCCCTCTCCAAATAAAGTCCAAAATTAGAAGGTGCAACTCACTGAACCATTTTAGGGGCAACCAAACATTTAACATGTTGAGCGGGTAAAAATTCTAGGAGAATATTCATTTTATTATGCTAATCCGACCCAGAGAGATATCAGCAACCCATTCCACCTTTGCAAGTCCTGTTTAATTGTATTCTTAACTGCATTCAAATTAAGATTAACTAGTTTCTGATCGGATCTAGCCAAGTGAATGCCCAAATACTTCAACGTATGCGGAGTCCATTGCATTCCCATTTCCACTACCTCCGACCTATGCACATTCATATTCAACGGAAGAATTTGGGTCTTCCCCACATTAATCCTGTAATTAGACAATCTACTATATTCATCAATAATTTCCAACACTGCTTTAATAGAATCACTTGACTGAGCAACATGCAACAAAATGTCGTCCGCATACGCTGAAACTTTAAATTCTTGTGACCCCACTCTAATACCCATAACCCTAGAGTCTAATCTCACTTTAGTAAGGAGGGGTTCCAAGTATAAATTGAACAAAAGGTGACAGGGGGCAGCCCTGCCTAGTACCCGATTTAAGAGGGAAACTTGCAGAGAATACCCCATTACAATATACCTTAGCCTTGGGGTCCCTATATAATGCAAACACAAATTTGATAAACTGGGTCGGAAAACCAAATTTCTCCATAGTGTTGGATAAAACTTCCAGTCCACCCTGTCAAATGCCTCTCCGTATCCACCGACATCAAGGCACAGGGAAACAGGTCCCTGGAGACGGAGAAAACATATAGACAGTTTACTTGAGATGATCCGATGACAGTCTGCCCTTCATAAACCCAACCTGATCCTGATGCACTAAGGTAGATATGACTTTGGACAATCTAGAAGCTAGTATCTTCGCCAAGATCTTAATATCATAGTTAATCAGGGAAATAGGTCTGTAACTTGTAACTTTATCTGGTTCTTTCCTTCTTTCGGAATAAGCACTATCAAGGCCTCAAACAAGTAACCATCTACTGTATCCAAGGTCAAAATACTTTGAAATAGTCTTTTAAGACCGGGCATAGCAAAGTAGCAAAACATTTATAAAAGTTGGGTGTGAACCCATCCGGGCCAGGTGCCTTATCAGTAGAGAGCGAATGAATAGCCTCCAGAATCTCCTCCTCCGAAATTGGGAGTACGAGCTCTCTCTCTTCTGACCCTCTGTTACCTGGGGGAGATTACAAGTAGATAAGAAGTCCTCAACTTCTTCCTTACTAGGCCTAGGGGTCATTGGACTGTATAGCTCCTTAAAGTACTCTTCAAATTCCCTAACAATATCCATAGGTGCTGTTTTAACTGACCCATCTACCCTAGACATAATACTCTGAACTACTCTAGATGCCTCCACCGCCCTTAATCTCATAGCCAAGAGCCTACTCGATTTCTCACCTTGGTTCAGATAGAAGGCCTTAGTTTTTTGAATCGCATACTCAGCCCTTTCTCCTATAATCCCCTCATATTCATGACGCAACTTAGTCAACAGCTCCCTAGTATCCTCCGTCGTATTCTTAGACAGATCTTTCTCTATACCCCTAATTCGAATCAACAAAGATCTAACCCTTTCTTCCCTCTTTTTCTTTCTAACAACCGCCAGTTTAATAAACTCTCCTCTTAGCACACATTTTAGAGTACACCACCATAAATCCCCCCTAGTGGTTAAGTGACTATTTTCTACTTCAAACTGTTCTAACCAATGTCCAATATATTCCCTTGTCTGCGTATTTGATTATTCAACTTCCAAATAGTCTGTCTGGTGGTATTAGGAGTCAAATTAAGGGAGCAATGAACCATAGAATGATCAGAGAGAATCCCAGGTGCAATACTACAGTTCATCATCCCTGATAGTAATTCTCTACTCACCAAAAAATAATCAATCCTAGATCTGGACTTATGGACTTCTGATAGAAATGTATATTCTCTACTTGAAGGGTTCAAGACCCTCCACGGATCACATAATCCCAAATTGTCAGCCAAGTCCCTAATAGCTCTCTGGGCTGGAGACAGACCCTTAATTCACCTACCCTCCTTATCCAAGTCTGGGGAAAACGGCAAGTTCCCAATCTCCTCCCAACAACATCGGAAGATGATGAAACTGGCCTAAGACATTTAGTATATCCATAAAAAACCCAGGGGTGTCAGCATTGGGACCATAAATGCTTCCCAACACCAGTCTAGTTTGATCCAAAAGCCCTACTACGATTATGTAACGACCTGCGGATCGACTATCTCCTTCTCACATACAAAAGCCACACTCCTATGAAATAGTAATGCAACCCTCTACCATTTGTACTAAATCCAGCCCCAAATACCTGACCGACAAACTGACATCTAGTGTGTTCAATTCTCTAACAAGCAGATCGCTTCTTGTAAACATATTATCTGCCCTTAAGAATTGCAAGTGTTTTAAAATCTTATATCTCTTTATTTTTTGCCGGATTCCTTTAATATTCCACGTGCAAAACACGAACCGACTACCCATTCACCAGGTATCCTTCATAACTCCATCGAACAGTTTCCTCAGAACCATTGAGCAATGTTACCCTACCAACTCATGGATGAGCAGATCTCCCCCAACCTATCCTTACCACCCTCTCTCTGACATCCCCTCTCCCAAAACCCCCCATCCCTACCCAGCCACCCCAAAACATACCAACTATATACATCAAAGTCTATTACCCCCAGAAACCTCCCACCCAAACCCTCACCCTCCCAGCCCCCCTCCCCCTCCCTTCCCAAAAGCACATTGGTCCATGACGTCCCATAGCTCCGCTAACCAACCCTACCTTCCAGCCTCCCCGCCAAGACCACTGCCTATCATATCCCTTCTAGTCGAGTCAGATATTGCAACAAATGTATTCACGACACTATCCAAACAAAGCTTTACCCCTTCCTATATTACAAAACCCCATGCATGATAACATCCCCACTCCCTCCTCCCTACCAAACAAACCAATATAACTCCAACTGCCTAATCCCCACTAATACTATGTACAATAACATAAATAACATTCCATACACTTGTAACACCATCACATTTTATATTCAAACAGAAAAAAAAAAAAAAAAACTTTTTGGGAGAAGGGGGGAGGAGAGAGGGGAAAAAGAAAAAGGAAAATTCTTATCTGGAAGAATTTCAACCCATATAGTCCATAACTCCATAGCGTATGCAAATGTTATGCAAAATAATAAGTGATGTCCAGTTCCAGGGGTAAGATCCCAACGAATGGCACCAGATCCCAGGGGCCCAAACTAGAAACGGCCCAATCTCATTCAGAGATCCACCACGGAAACATAAGTTCCTTCAAGTCCAACTAGATACTTCCGGGCATCCCTATCTAGACAACAGTCTTTAAATAGCAACGTTCCAGTCGGGTTGAATGAGTGACCATAGTCCCAGGGAAAAGGAGCCGCATCCCTCATTCCTCCTAGAAAGGGAACCACTGAAAGCCCACAGGAAACAGCAGAGAAAGAAAAGGAAAAAAAAAAAAAAATTCTGGTACGGCCCATATTGTTGACAAGCCCATACCCAGTTCACTCTATTCCACTGAATGTAAAACCCCTTCAACAGTCATTATATGCCATTTCTTGTACCCCAGGGGAATCAGCATGTGAAACCAAGCCCCACTTCGCATGTCGCCGGGGGGTACTTGTTCATCCAAAATAAATGGGTTACCAATTCAGCAGACAGTCAGGTACATCCCAGGGGAGCAGAATAGAGATAAAAAACATTCCAGTACTGGGTCAATGAGCCCTTAAACAAAACGGAAAGTCCAGAATCCCTTACACCTCCTCAAAAAAAACGGGAACCATAACCAGTCGAGCTCTAGCCACATCAGCCTAACCAAGGCTACTTATAGAGCTCCGGGAGGGCTGAAGCCAGGCCCTTTTTCGCCGTGGCTGCATCCTCATACGTGGACCACTGACCAGCCACCAAAACTTGCAGCTTCGCCGGGTACAGGACTTTAAAACGAATCGCCGCCGGAATCAACTTAGAAACAATCAGGTGGTATTCCGCCCTCCTCTGCCTCCACCGCAACGGTAAATCTTGAGTCACCCTTATGGGGTCCCCTTCCACTTCAAATCCTTGAGCTCCTTGGCCTTCAGCAGAATAAATTGGCGCTCCTGATAATTTAAAAGCGGACGATGAAGGTCGTGAGGCGTAATGCTGGGCTTGACATAGCGCCCGATGAGCCGCTCAACGATGTACTTGTCCCCAAAAGGCGTCGGGCCTACCAATTCACTGAACAGAGTCTGTGCAAAGAGGATCGGGTCGGCGCCTTCTTCATGTTCCGGGAGGCCTATAATTACCAGATTATTTCTCTGACTCCGACCCTCTAAATCTTCGATTTTCGCTTCCATCTTGGCCAGTTTCTGCCTCAAGTTGACTATCTCTGGTTCCTGCTTGTTTATTCTTTTTTCCAAGGAGGAAACTTTCACTTCGGTGTTTCCTGTGCGTCGAGATAAGTCCTCCAGCACTGCAGTCACTGCTTTAAGTTCCTCCGTCACCGCACACAACTCCGTGCGAAAGGTTTAAATTCAACTCGAAATTGTGCCAAAAGTCAGGGTTCGTTTTCTTGAAGGCTTTCGATCTCATGGCTATAAGCCCTCCTCAGCCACTCTCGCTTTTTTGGTTGGGCCTTGGCCGGTGAAACTGGCGGTGTGTGTCGAGCGTACTTTTCCTCATTTCCACCTCCATATACACCAGATCACCGCCCCGAATAATCTGAGAGCCTTGTGGTATCAAGTGAACAAGAATAAACCCGCTAATCACCGAAAACCTAGCAAAAGACAGAGTTTAATGACGGCGGGAGGCCGGAGCTGAAAGGTCAGACTGCACTCACAGAGCTGGCATCTCGTGACTCCCCTATAAATCTAAATATAAAAAAGATTACTTGAAAGAAAAGCTTTACTAAAGGGAGAGGTGCATGGGAAGCAACAAAGAAGTGCTGAAGTTCTATAGAGTTGAAAGAGTGTTGCAGCTAAGAAAACTACATCTACAGCAGGGTCATCTATGGGCTTTGGAACAAGTAGTAGTAAAGGACTAATTGGCATTAATTATGGTGGCAGTAGTATGGTAACATATTTCTGTGGCATCCATGCTGGTGTGGGCTGGGGGAGGAGATAACAAGAGGAGCAGTACAAAAGGAAAAAGAATCTCTAGCTCATGCACAGTGGTCAAGGAAGAGGTTGTTGGTGTCCAAGGGGCTCCTAGTGGTGGTGACACTGAGCCAGATCTTGATGACAGTTTCCCATTACCAAATCAGAGTGTGGTGCTTGAATATGAGTCAAAGCCTGAGAAGAGACACCTGATTGTTGTGCAGTCAGAAAGGACTAAATTGAAAAATATGCCTCCAACTCTGGGTGATGAGAGGGAGAGAGAGAGCCTGGAGGAAGTGAAGATAATAAGAGAGAGTTCAGGAGGAGGAGGAGAAGGATATCAGTTGCTGTAGAGATGATGAATATCCAATAAAATATTCTTTTCCGGATCCCCTACAGTATAGGAGCCAGAAAAGAAAAGCAGGAAGGGTGGTGCTGCTGAAGATGTAAGGCTTTTTCCACCACTATCTCATACAACTAGAGTACCAAAGTCCCCCAATACTATACCCATTGTTCCTCTTACTGATGAACCCATTATGCATCAGTCATCTAGTCTTGAAGTTCATAAAGCATTACAAAAAACACCCATCTCCAGACCTCCCCGTCCTCTCCCACTACCATGTACAATCAAGGGGTACTAAATCCCTACTTTGGGATTTTTATTCACCGGAC
Organism: Neoceratodus forsteri; assembly: GCA_016271365.2. NCBI lineage: Eukaryota > Metazoa > Chordata > Ceratodontiformes > Ceratodontidae > Neoceratodus > Neoceratodus forsteri. The sequence continues at coordinate 167,749,184 of CM028131.1, read as the reverse complement.
CTAACTGCTGAAACAGTTGCCATCTGTCAGCTTGGTCAGGTGGGTCAAGTGAGAGTTAGCAACCACCTGTTATGATGGACTCAACGCCAAAAGGAATCTCTCTTATCACCATCATGGGCCAAGGCATCCAGAAATGGCAGGGAAATAAAATAACCCAGGTGGGGGGAGGGCTGAGTGAGGAACACTACTACAGAGATGAGGAGGAGTCTGTGGGACTGCTTAATTGTGATTTTAGCAGCAGTGGTAAGTTGAGCAGTACCACACAAAGGCATCCAACCACAGTAACTTATTACAGAAAACACTTAATCCAAAGGAGTCAAATACCACCCCACCAACCATTCTACCATGATGAGTCCAGCAGTTTGGCAGCTCAACATCCAGAAAGGTACAGCCTATGCTGCATAGTATGTTTGAACATCAGTTCAAATACCCACTGAATCATGCTATTGCAAGTGATCAGAGTTAGAGATGTGTGAAATTGACGAATTGTGTTACTCAAAATATTTTGCAGAATTCGGCCATTTCCTGAAATTTTTCACGGAAGCCAGATGTGAATTTCACCCACGGAGTGCACAATTTCACCATGGAGTGCAAAATTCCACCCAAAAAATAATGTTATTTGCCACTTGAGGGCAAAATGTTACCATTTTGGGTGAAATTTTGCATTTCGTGGGCAACATTTTGCAACTTCGCACCTGTGAAATATTTCATGGAACGGCCTAATTACACAAAATATGTCATGCGGCAAAATTGTTGGTTTGACAGGAATTCACCCGCGAAACGTAATTTCACAACATTGCTAATCTGAATGCAGAAACCCCTGAAATGCCGGCACTTGATCTATTGTAATTTTATTTTGTGGAGAACATGGGATTTAGAGTGTTCATGGTCCATGCCTGTCCAAAATGGCAGATTCCTTCAAGAATGTATTTCTCCACATGTTCCATTCCTGAACTTTATGGGATGGTGTCATCTACTGTAATCCATGACCTGTTGCATTCATCTTCTCCATGCATAAATCTCAGTATGGATATATGGGCAAGTTGCCAAACAGCTAGTAGCTCCTATCTGTGCATTACTGTATAATGGATTTATGCAATAAGGGCAAGTCCCTTTTCATGCCGCTCAATAGAGCAATGAAAAATCACCTGCATCAAAAGAGCAATTTTACAACAGAGAGACCACCTCAAACAGCAAATCTAGAAACAAAAAATGCATCTTTTTTTTGCCCACACCACCCTTTGTGGGGCAAGTCCCCCCGCACCCCTCAACATAAAGATTTTAAACTCCAGGGGGAGCAGACTTCAAAAACAATAGTAACTCCCCCTGGAAGCAAACACATTACCAGCACCAGGATCCGAACCCAGCACCTCAGGCTTCAGGTGCAGTGGTTCAACCACTCCACCACAAGGGCAGCTCAGCAGACCTTGGCCACATAATTCTTTTATCCCCCCTTTCCTCACGAGTGTAGCATGTATCCCTGAATGCTACACTGGCTTTTCCCATTCAAAGCTATTCTTTACCACTCGCTCTACAAGGAAGCAGTATTATTAAGTCTCTCATACTGAGTTGCTCAATAATACATGCTCATACTGACTGCTAACTTGTATAGTACATTGGGGAAGGGTACTTGGGGTAGTATTTGACTCTGGCTAGGGGAAAAATTGTATTTAGCACAACTGCTGTTGTAACAACACTCTAGGTATTGGTCAGCATGCCACACTGGCAATGAAGAGTGTAACTGGATCACACACAGGTCAGAAAATGCTAGAATTGATCTGACTGAGATTGATGAGTGGCTGCAACCCCATTCACTAAAAGTGGGCTTCATTGTGAGTGCAAATGCCTCAAATATAGTTAAATATATCAATAATGGGGGGTTCCTCAGAGTGAATTGCCTGACACACTCTCTTAATCTTGTTGTGCAGGAGTTTGTAGCATATCCTGATACAGTGCAAGCCTGTTATAATGGACACATCTGTGCATACAACATTCGTCTGTTATATTCCGTGTCCATTATATCCAGAAGAGGTATAGCCTATGTGTTAGGTATGTCAATGTGTGTGAGCATGGGCTCAGCGTGAATGAGGACTTACTTTAAAACTTAGATTACCCAGAATCCTATCTAGCATGTTTATGTATACTTTGTGTTTATTTAAAGTTACTTAACTGTTAGGGAGCAAGAGTTCTGTTAAGGAAGTTTATTGCAGAGGATAAGAGGAAGATAATAACTCCAGTGGGTGGATGTTGGGATTCAGCGACACTAAGAGCAAAGGCAACTATACTGTAAGGATTTTATTAAAATATAAAATCATTTACTTTTAGTTTAGTTAATTTACTAATAAAAGTTTATGCAGCTTGTGTAGAATTATTTTGTTAGAAATGTTATCTCTGTGGCTCCTCGTTCTTAATTCTACATTTGCCAAATCTCCCTGCCAGCTCTGCACCCCCTCCAAAAAGCACTACAAATGCCCATAAAAGCTTCATAGTGTCCATCATAAGCAATGTTTCTGTCCATTATAACTAGAGGAAAAATGCACTGGATCTGGTAGGTTTGGTTTGGGAAATTAGTTTCTGTCTGCTATAACCGATTCTCTGTTATAACAGTGTCCGTTATAAGTGGTGTGGACTGTATCATGTCCATGTTGACTGTGGCTCATGACATTTGTGCTCACTTTGCCCATTCTGGAATGGCCCGTGACCATCTCAGGCCCCTGAAGATTCAGAACAAATTGCCTCAGCACTGTATGAAGCTGGAAGTCATTACCAGATGAGACATGACACCATATGATCAAGTGATTGCACAAGCAGTACAAAGCCATCTTTGAATATCTGTTGCTGCATACAGTACAAGCTGTGACAGTGATAGATTGTCAGTGTCTCTGACAACAGGACAGTGGTGACTAATTGATGGCCTGATCATGATTTTCAGGCCATTCAAACATGCAACAAAGGCAGTGAGTAATGACACTGCCTGTATCAGTCACGCCACTCCACAACTATATGTGCTGAGGCATATGCTTTTGAATGCACAGCAGGTGATGGAGACAGGCGGTGATACTGGAAGTTGTACCTTAATGGAAATTGAGACAATGTCCAGCATAATTTTGTTTCACTTTTTATGTTTGCTTTCACGCATATACAAGAAACATGTTGTGGCAGCTTAGTAGAGAAGTGGGTTGTGGAGGTGCGACAGTGTTCTGACCAATGCCGCCACTGCTTATGTGGGCTCATCTGTCTGTCACCAATGCAAGCGCATGCTGGCAGTGACACTAGTTTGCAAGCATGCCACCAACTTGCAATGATTTCACCACTGCACTGAGGGAGAGACTCGTCATTGCAAGGCGTGCCTTGTCTGGTATAAAATTTCAATAGATATGGCAGGGGATGTCGCCATCCACCTCTCACAGTCCCCATGAAAGCCAACATCAGGGGTGCCCAATCCTCCTGTTTGCATGCCCACTCTCCAGTTCGTTTGCTGGGGGGGCTCAATCCCCATCAGCATAATGACCCCTGCATAATAGTAATATGCCGAGGGGGGTGCCCAATCCCCCTCGGCTCATGCACACTCCCAGACACAGAAACATTTTCTGTGCTGATGAGGTGCCCAGTCCCCATTGACTCCAGTCCCCCCCCCAAAAAAAACACCCAGGTGGCACACTGGGAGCCCACACCAGCATGACAATTGTCCTTGTAAAAAAAAAAATCTGTCCTGCGATGTCTTTTTGTTTTTTTTCTCCTGTAAAACAGAAAGCCATCCCTTGTCTTAGGTGCCCCTCCCCAACCCTCCCCACCCTCTGTGCACCCCAGCTCCCTACACACCTCACCCCATACTTACCTCTGGAGCCCAGTGCAATGATCTTCGTGGAGCGGGAACACATCTGCACTCTTCAAAGCTGACTGTGAACTGAAGAAATGCCAGTAAGCTGTATAATGGCATAAATGGGGGGTTTTCAACTTAGGTGGATATCGCAGCCATTTTTGTGACTTTTGGCACAACATTTTCCACATGGGGTACTTGGGACACCACCTCATGAATTCAGTCACTGTTATGTCGTTATTCAGTCCCAAAAGTGATTTCGCAGTCACTGCATGGAATCACCTTTCAGGACTAATTAATGAAATGATGGTGTCACTGTTCATGAGGTGGTCTCCCAAAAAGCCTATGTTGCAAATTTGGTGAAAAAATTTCAAAAAATCACTGTGTTACGAGCTTGTGTTGTGCAGTTTCCACGCACACTCGTAACTTCAAGAATCTGTAATATTTTCACTCCAGATTTTCAACATTGTCATTTATTTACACCTCCTTATGAACAGTGTAGCTTTAATTTTTCACATCCGGTCCAAAATGTGTTTTCGCACATCTGATGCACAATGGTGCGGTCACTGTGGGAAATCAATGTTTGGGACAGATTAAGAAAATCACAGTGACAATGTTCATAAGCAGACATCCCAAAATGCCTATGTTGAAAATTTGGTGACAGAATTCCACAAAATGACCGTGTTATGAGCGTGCATTGCACGGTTTCCACGCATGCTCATAACTTCAAGAATTTTTACTCCAGATTTTCAAAATTGCCATCTCTTCACACCTCCTTATAAATGGTACAGCTGTCATTTTTCATATCCTGCCTGAACTGTGTTTTCGCACATGTGGCACAGAATGGCATGGTCACTGTGGGAAATCAACGTTCAGGACAGATTAACAAAATCACAATGCCACTGTTCATGAGCAGAGGTCCCAAATGCTTTCATGAGGTGGGGTCAGAAAAATGCCATGTTGAAAATTTGGAGTGCAAATACCGACAAATGCCTGGGGTGTTAGGGTTTCTAATCATAATGTCCCACCTTGTACAGACTGGCAGGCATCAGGAGTGTACCTTTGGTGTGCTGGCTGTAATGCTCATGCCATTCCACCCCAACCCCCTCACCCTGCAGCCAGTGACAGGCATCGAGGTGTGCCTTGGACTCTTCGGCCCCAAATTCACCCCATTCTCCTATACTGCACCCATTTCAGTGTATTTCTTCATGGAATGGGTGGTGACTATAAAGCCGAACACCCCAAGGCACACCTCCACACTTGTTGGTGTCTGCAGGGTAGGATGAGGTGAAATGGCATGAGCGTTATGGGGGATGACCAAAAGGCACACCCCAATGCCTGCCCTACTCTGCAGGGTGTGGGTGGGGTTGGCATCACTTCAATACTTCATGGCCATTCTTATTCTGCATCTGTTTAACTCCTGCACTTCCAGTGCTAATGCCAGCAAGCAAATATTTGGCATTGACAAATGCTTGTTTTTCTAGTACTGCACATTGTTTCCCCAAACTGCACATCTTTAAAAATGTGAGTTAGTGCTACACGGAATGTGGAATTTTGCCAGTAGAATTAGCATAGAATGACCATTCTGCTGGAGGAATTTCAGCCAGAATATCACTGGTCCATCTGCCAAATTCTGCAGGCTGTAATCTGTGAAATTATGTTCTGCAGAACAGCATTTTTCTGTGGAAAATCATTCCACAATCATTCCCACAGAAAATAATAAGATCTGCAGAATATAATTCTGTGGAAATGAAGAAGACAATCTACACCACATTATTCTGCTGTGTAATTCCGTTGTTCTGCTTATGATGAATTTTGGCAGAATTTAAAAAATTCTATGAAAAGCCGTTCTGCCAGAATTTGAAAATTCCACACCACAAATGTGACTTCTTATAAACGTGCAGTTTCAGCAGATAGCACCGTTTATTCCAAATTACACATTTTTACATCCTCAATATGTGGTGGGAGAAGAGGAGACTATTGCATCATGAGTCACTACACTGTTTCAAGCTGTTCCTAATGTTCACAAAGTAGGCAATGAAAGTAGATCAAGGATTTGAAACAAAACAAGGTTGGGTATAATTATACCATTACCATACAATGTGGGTTTTCAATTAGAAACAATATTTTTTTCAGAATAAATCATTTTTTGTTTCACTTTAAATTCATGACTGGCTACCTTATTACAGGTTTCCGAATATTCTTATCTGTTAAAAAATAAATAATAACATATTAGGGTTCCATCCAATAAAAGTGAAAACAAATGAACTACAAAAAAAACAGTGAGTACAAAATATCACATAGAACAAAGGTACATTACAGCAATCCTCTCTAATTGTTACAACACTGCTGCACTGATTATTTTGCAAGGGTCTCTGCCCCCCACACCCCCCATTAAATTAAATAATCAACTCCTAGTCTGATGCAATTCTGGGAAGGAGGGGGATCTCAGGAGGGGGGATTTTCTTGGGGGGAGCAGCACATCACATAATCACTAACTAAAGAAAAAAACCAAAAAACAGAAACAGCCAATCTCAAACCCAGATCAAAGGCACTTAACACAAGCATAGCCAGCAACCCTAACCACTACGCCAAAGTAGTAGCTTGACAACTCACCCCACAACAGTATACTTCACCAGTCACTTTCTTCCCATACAACCTCACTGAAACAACCACTCGCTAAAAAACACACATTGTCCAAAGCTCTTTTGCACTCACTGTTATTGTGTTACCCATATTGCTTTGCACTTACAGTATCACGGGATACCCATATTAGTAGTCAGTATTGCAAAACATAGTTTCAGTTAACTTTACATTGCTTCTGAAGAACTTTTTTTAACTTTGTTTATTGGTTTTCATAAGTAAAACAAATTTGATCCGCAAATAGATTATAGTAGGAGGGATAACCCATTGTACCCAGGCTGTTACATCAATGAAGGTAAAGTATGGTCTTATTCTTAGAGTATACATAAACTTATCCAGCATATCGCCACCAAGCAAGGGCCTATCTACAAATTCTTGGAGTCCAGGATGTATATGAATGAGCTCTGCAGCTACTGAAGGTCCTGTATCTACATAAAGGAACATCTTATACTGTTGTACTGCACTGTGTCAAGTAAAGCTCGAACTATTCAACAAAGATGTAGAAACTGCAAAAGCAGTACAGGATTATTAAATTGAATTTATCTTCCAAATACAAAATCAGACACTCTAGTCTTTAGCAGGGAGTCCCACACTTTCACAATGGTGGGATAATGGAGTTAAGTATAAATGGAGCTAAATGTATTGAAACAAGAGAACTATTAAACAGTATTACTCGAAAGATTGAAAACAACCTGTCCTATATGATTAATGGCTCCAAGGCACTGCAACTCTTATGGTTCTATGTAGTGGTACCTCATGGTGTGGCAAATGTTTCCCACATTGCAGTGTCTAATTGGATGTGAGCCAGAGTCAGGAGGTGGGAGGGAGAGGAGAGAGAGAGAGAGAGAGAGAGAGCGTTCCTGCCATGAGTTTGTTGATAGTATGCAGTTATACAGCATTACCACATTCTAGCACATAGAAAAAAAAATGTTTAAAAAAATTGTCTAACCACTTTCAGCAACTAGCAAATTTCTGGCATAATTGTAAACTATTACCCATACCACAGGCCAGCTCCCCCCTCCCTACCCAATATCTGATTAGTGCAGCCTGTTTCAACATTCAGTCATCCTCTTCATCCACAGTGGCCTCCTGGGAACCAAAGTGTTTTATTCATACTGTCCAGAAAGGCCTCTGCATCCTTCGGGACACCGATAATATATACCTTGCTTGCATATATGATTTTCAGTTTTGCTGAAAATTGTAGACTGTGTGTTACTCAGAGTTCATGGAAGGTTGACCAGATAACATCAAAAGGCTTTCTCCTAGAGTGGGTGGCAAAACTTAAATCTGGGAAAAGGGACCTTTTTGTCCCATTCTCCATTAGCACAGGACCCATCCTCCTGACAGCTTCCAGCATTTGGTCACTATCCAGAGACTGCTGCAGCACCACTAACAGGGTTCTTGTACCTTCTGACCTTGTCAGAGCCCTGTGTGGTATGATGTGGTAGGTTTTTAAAACTACTACTGGTGGAGACAGTTGAAAATGTTCATTCAGCCATTTTTTGAATATATGTTCAAGATTTGTCCTCTTAGGAAGTTTCAGGCATTCCTACTATCCTGAGGTTGGTGATTCAGAGTTTGTTTTCTACATTTTCAAGGCAATATCTCCGGACTTTACTTTCTTTGATCAGTCCCGTGGTCACGGCCATAGATTTCCCTGCCGGCCTGACTACTTCCTTGGCCCCTGACACTGCCTGAATTTCTTGCTGCTTACATGATTGAAGCTTTGAGTGGATGTCTGCCACTTTTTGGTCCAGGGCAGCAAGTTTGCAGTCCATCCTCCTGCTTGCCTGTAGCCCATTGTGCAGTGTTGGGTTTCCTGCTCAAGGCTCCATCACGGGAGTGCCTGTCGCACTGCTTGCTGAGGTTGTGGGCTGCTGGCTGCACTTGCCACCACCTTCAGCAGTGTGTTTCCTTGGATTGCCCATTTTTCAGCAGGCAATGATAATTCTAGCAGGTCTTGGGATGATTTTCTCATGAATGCTGGTTTTCACAAGGAAAAAAAGGCCAATCTTATGATATATTTTATAGTTTCTGTAGTTTCTCTACCTGACGGGGTGGGGGGGACAACTAAATACCAGGGATTTAATTACTAATATATTTAATTTACATTGGGGCCGGCAATCAGCGGGGTAGGAACCACTAGACACCAGGGATTTAATTTGATATATATACTTTTTTTCCATTGAGGTCCATGATCGTCGGGGGACCATTAGACAACAGGGATTTAATTACTAATATATTTTTTTACATTTTGGTCAGATCAGTGGGGGGTCACTCATTCGAGCGATTAATTAATAGTATATATTTTTTACATTTGGAGCACATGATCAGTGGGGGGGGCACTAGATGCCGGGAAATTTAATTAATAATAATGTGTTTTTTTTAGATTGGGGCCAGTGATCAGTGGGGGAAGGGGGACCACTAGACACCAGAGATTTATTTAATTAAATTTTACATCGGGCGACGATCTGTTGGGGGACACCCACTAGTAGACACCAGGGAAGTTTTTGCCATGAAGTGTGGAAATTTGCCCGCAAAATTTCACACTTTGCAGTTGATCCACACTCTGTGAATTGGTGAATTTCATGAACTGGGCAAAATTCATGAATTTTGCTGACTTTGCACATCTCTAGTGTTTGATTACCTCAATAAGCTACTTGTTGTGACACAGAGAACATCCATGGAAAAACGTAAAAAATAAGTCAGATTTAGTTCTTCTAGATATCCTCAGAGAATTCTGTCATTTCCATTAAATGGTTGGTTAAGAGGAGATTTAGAAGGTCATTGTATTTACTACACTTGGGATCCACATTTATAGATCTAGTATTATGTAACTTGGAAATCTGGAGTAGCCTGTACATCTACATTAGGGCAGAATGTGACCATATGCAAATTGTATTAAGTGGCCTACCAGTTTTCTGTAAACACCCCCCTGAAATATGTACTCCCTTTATGGAGCGTAGGATGAATAAAAAACTAATTTGGGCTTCCACCCTAGAAGAGTACATAATGAATTTAAGTATGAACATTTTAGGCTCAATTAACTGGGATAACCTCATGCACTTAACTGCGAGGAAGATCAGTCAATAATTCAGTCCTATTTTTTTTTTAATCCTAAGGGGCAATCTATATAAAAAGGATTATATAAACAAATACACCAAGCAATAAATAGTGTGGTTTAATACTGAGTGTAAAATTTATAAAGCAAGACTGAGAAAGATGGGCATCTGCTAAATATTCTAGAAGCAGAAATTAATTCAAGATTTTAAATCAAGAAAGAAAACATGATAAACAATATCTAAAAAGGAAAAAAATGAACATTCCAATATGCTCAGTGGGATAAAATGCTGAAAGTGTCTAGGGAAAAGGACATGAAACATTTTGGCAATTAGTGGCTGGGGCACTAGTAACTTTAAAAATACTGCTGACTCTTATATTTCTGAAGCACAATGGATACATTTCAGTGCAATTTTGTATAATCTGCAAGGTGAAAATTCTTCATATTTAGCACCTGCCGATTCTAGAAAGTTGAACTCTTTAAAAATTTCTGTCAAAGACATATACTTTGCCATAAAGTCCCTGAAACTAAAAAAAAGGCAGCAGGCCCAGGTACGATCTTGGCAGAGTTTTGTTTGGCAGAGTTTTTTTTATGTAATATTTTTGGATGGTGCAAACCACTGGCAATATTTTATAATAAGAGTCTAATAGATAACTTTGTTTCACACTCATAGAGGGGGCAGAGATGATACCGATTCACAAAAAAGGCAACATTTCTGACCCATACTTATAGTGTATGGTGGAACGTTGTTCTCGTTAAAAATCCCACCATACTGAAACGCTGTTCATTCACAGAGCCAAAATGAATGGAATGCTGTACTGACTGTACATGCAGAACAGCGTTCCATTCTTTTGGAATGAGAGACTCGATCTTGAAATGTAAGCCGCGTGGCAGAAGGAACCAATGTGAATCATACATTGTTCTTGTTAAAAATGCCACCATACACTATAAAAAATACTGGCTTCTCAATCTCGCTAAACCAGTGTGTTTTCAGCCACTTCGGGGTTTATGATTCCTTTGGACCTCTTGAGCTTCACTCTCAAGGTCGCATGGAATCATAAACCCCTCTGTGGCTGAACACACTGGTTCAGCACGATTGCTCAGCCAGTATTCTTTATGTACTGCTAGGTGCAGGCACAGGTTGCCCAGAACACTAAATATGTACTATATTTTGGGTCATGCAAATGTAACCAAAATGTAATCTAATGAGAGAAAAATCTGAATGAACTTCAATCCAAGTATTCTTTATTTCTTAACACACATCATTCAATGGGTGGCAATATTGTGCCTTTGTCACTTCATCAGGCCCAACTGTGATGTTTTTATTGAAAAACATATATATGTAACATCAGTAAACAGTTTCAGTTCCTTTCATTACTTATACAACTTCTACTCAGTGTTCCCCTTCACCAATCCTATAGAAATTAGAGTCATTAAAATACATTTTTATATGAATTCCCATAAAAATTAGAGAAGCTCATTAATTCTGATCCTTTTGCAAGTTGTTTAATGGCTTTTGATCTTTGTCATTAAGTCACCATTAATTTTTAAATTATTGTTCGCTTACCGCATTAAATGCCTATGATAAAGCCAGTCAACATAACCAGTTCCAGATATAGGAAGATGGGCCCCCGTGTTGTGAAGCCTATCCTTTTTGTTTTGGTCCATGCAAATCCCTTATGCATATTTAGTGTTACAGATGTATTTCTCCATGACTGTTTCATCTCACTACTTTTCCTTTGTCATTGTGTATTGAGCATATACACTATGGCCATGCTCAGCAGGCTTTGTGCTGAGTAGGGTCTTGGAAGCATGCACCATACCTCACATTTTATCACTGAAATGAGGGACATGGTCATGCAAAATCAGGGACAATGAGGGACAATAACCCACATGATGATAAGGACACATCATGAAACATGGAGATATAGTACCTCAGAACACAGTGGAAACCATTGCATTAGCACAGGAGAATTAATTTCTACCATTAAGCAGGGGTACCATTTAGGTAGGGCAGAGAGGGGGCAGATACCACCTCCCCCATATTTATGTCTACGTTGTTCATATGGTGTGGCAATAATGGCTTTAAATTGGATTTAATCTTTTGCACAATAAGAACCCACCTGGCCTGTGTGTGTTCACACTGCAGGTACTCTCCAGACTCAACTGTGTCTGTATTGTGTTGTCCACTCTCTCCACCTGTGAGTGGTGGCACAATCACATGTGATGTGGATGAGCTTCAGCCAAGAAAGAGCTCATGAGTTTTCCAAGTGTGACACTATCTTTCCTGCCTCAAAATAGACAGACTGCACACAACAGATTTTTACCAGGCACTAACACCCACTATCACTTTCCTTTTAACAGCAGTATTTCAAGATGTCGAGCTCAAAGGCATTCTTCCCTCCTCACTAAGAGAGGCAACTATTGTACTCATCCCTAAAAAAGGTAAGGATCCCACCAACCCAGGTAATTATCGACCGATATCCCTGATTAATATTGATAGTAAACTTTATGCTAAAATTTTAGCAACCAGGTTAAATCCCCTACTGCCAAGACTCATACATCCATCCCAAGCAGGCTTCATTCCTGGGTGACAGAGTTCTGACCATTTAAGGACATTAATGAATCTCATGCATATAGCAAGATATCTCCCTTCCCCAGCTGTGGCAGTTGCAGTGGACTTTAAAAAAGCTTTTGACTCCATTGAGTGGGACTATTTATACTTGGTTTTGGCATCATTTGGAGTCGGTTCAAAATTTCTCTCAAGAATCCAAGCTATTTATTCATCTCCCTCAGCTAGGTTAATACAAATGCCATACTCTCTGCCCCAATCCAACTTGAATGGTGAACAAGGCAAGGTTGCCCACTGTCTCCACTTCTTTTTGTCTTGGCAGTGGAACCTCTGGCTCTTGCAATCCACAGTCACCCAAATATCATTGGTATCAAAGTGAGAAATACAGAATACACCTCCCTTATGTATGCTGATGACTTGCTTCTCCCCTTGATAGATTTGCAAAGCTCCGCTCCTCTTTTACTGGAGCTGTTGGATTTATTTTCCCAATATTCAGGGCTGAAACTGAATCAGGCTAAGATGGAGATACTTCCCCTGAATGGGATATGTTCCCAAGAGATAGCTCAGTCCGCAGGCCTACTCTGGGCTCCAAAGCGGATCACATAACTGGGTATTATGCTCACATCTTCTTTAGATACTCTCTGGAAGACAAATATCCAACCCCTTCTCAGATCTCTAAAAATGGAGTTTGATAGATGGAAACTTCTCCAATTGACACTTGCAGGTAAAATTGCCACAATTAAAATGATTTTTGCACCCACAATTTTTAACCCGCTAATGCACATTCCTATCCCCCTCCCTAAACATTGGTATTTGGCTTTGGATAGGCTTATTGGAGATTTTTTATGGGAACACAGAAACACATAAACACAGACTTTGACGGCAGATAAGGACCGCTAGGCCCATCTAGTCTGCCCATTTCCCTACCTACAGGATAGGCCGCAGATCCTAGTTAACCAACAGCCTTTATCTTCCTGCCCCTCACAAGAATTGCCTTATGTCTGTCCCATGCATTCTTGAATTCTCCCACAGTTTTAGACCCCACAACTTCCTCAGGAAGGCTGTTCCATGCATTCACTACCCTCTTTGTGAAATAATACTTCCTCACATTGCCCCTGAACTGCCCTCCTTCTATCTTTAAATTGTGTCCCCTTGTTCTTGCAAGTCTCTTTTTCTGAAAGATGCTACCCTCTTGGACTTTGTTGATTCCTCTGAGGTACTTAAAAGTTTCTATCATGTCCCCCCTCCTTCTTTCCTCAAGGGTATACATATTAAGCTCCTTTAGTCTCTCCTCATACGGCTTCTCTTGCAGACCCTGCACCATTTTAGTTGCCCTCCTCTGGACTGCCTCTATCCTGTCTATGTCCTTAGCGGAGATGGGGTCTCCAGAACTGGACACAGTATTCCAGATGGGGTCTCACCAACTGTCTGTACAGAGGGATAACAACTTCCTGTTTTCTGCTGCTGATGCCTCTCCCTATACATCCCAGTATACCCCCGGCCCTCCCTACTGCCTTCTCACATTGCTTGCTAACCTTAAGGTCATCTGATATGATTACCCCCAGGTCCCTTTCCTGTTTTGTTGTTGTTCCTACCTCCCCACCCATTGTGTATTCTTCCCTTGGGTTCTTGTTTCCCAGGTGCATTATTTTGCACTTTTTTGCATTGAATCCTAGCTGCCATACTTCTGACCATTCCTCCAACCTTGCCAAGTCCTTTTCATCCTTTCCACGCCTCCTTGTGTATCAACCCTGTTGCAGATCTTTGTGTCATCTGCAAAGGTATACTTTCCTTCCAGTCCCTCTGCAATGTCACTGATGAAGACATTAAAAGGACTGGACCCAATACTGAACCCTCCGGTACCCACTAGTAACCGCCCTTTCTTCAGAGTGGACTCCATTTACAATTACCTTCTGTGTCCTGTTGTCCAGCCAATGTTTTACCCAGGCTACCACCCTGGGACCCACTCCCAGGCTGGTTAATTTGACTATCAATCTTTTGTGTGGGACTGTGTCAAATGCCTTGCTAAAGTCTAGGTAGGCCATGTCCACAGCCCCTCCCTGGTCTACTACTTTGGTCACCCAGTCAAAGAAATCTATTAGATTCGTCTGACATGACCTTCCCGCTGTGAACCCATGCTGCCTCGGATCCTGTGCTCCACTGACCTCTAGGTACTCAACTATTCTTTCCTTCAGAAGTGACTCCATCACTTTCCCTACCACAGAGGTCAGACTGACAGGTCTGTAGTTTCCTGCCTCTGTCTTGGTCCCACTTTTGTGAAGGGGAATCACATCCGCCTTCCTCCAGTCCTCGGGTACCACACCATCCTACCATGATTTATTAAAAAGAGTAGCCAGTGGTTTCACTAGTTCCTTCCTTAATTCTTTTAGAATTCTGGGGTGAATTCCATCAGGACCCATTGCTTTGTCTACTTTCAGTTTTAGGAGTTCTTGCAGAACCCTTTCTTCTGTGAAAGGACTGGGATCGACCTCCTATCAAGAGTGCTTCTGTTAATTGGATTAGGCACTTCTCCTCTTTGTGAATACTGAGCAGAAATATTCATTCAGTATTCCTGCTTTTTCACTGTCCCCTCTGCCCACCCACCGCTCATTCTATTCAGCCTCACTATCCTCCCTTTGTCTTTCACGCTGATGTACCTATAAAGGTTTTATCCCCCTTCTAACTGAGTTGGACATCTTTCCTCAGTTTGGGCCTTCCTGCTATTCTGACTTCCTCCTCCCTGCTTCTTTCTGCCTTAACTGGTACAGCTCTCTGTCCTGCTCCTTCTGTGTTTCTTTATACTCCGGAATGCTATCTTTTCTTCCTGACTTTCACAGCCACCTCTCTGAGAACCATAGTGGCTTTTTCTTTCATTTTGATTTGTTTATTTGCTTCACATAAAGGCTTGTTGCATCTGTGATGGCAGTTTTGATAATTCCCATTGTTGCTCCACACCTCCTTCTAGCCTGTTTGCTAGTGCTTTTCTGAGGCATCTCCATCTTGCCAAAGTCAGCCCTCCTAAAGTCCAGTACCCTCATTTTTGTATGGCTTGACTCTGTAGCTGAGTTTAACATGAACCACACTGTTTGATGGTCACTTGTTCCCAGATGGCAACCTACTTCTAGATCTGAGATCCTCTCACTGCCCCCATTTGAGAGTATGAGGTCTAAGATTGCTCCCTCACGAGTGGGTTCCGAAACTAGCTGTCTAATGCCTGCCACCTGTAGGGCATCAAGAATGGGAAGGCAATAAACCACGATTTAGCCATGCTCAACTGAGAGCACATTGGAGCAAGGGGGGGTGGAGCCTTCCATGGGTAGAAGGATACCAGCATGTATTTCTCTTGGCTCAAACAGTTAAAGAGCTGCACCTTCTTACATCCCTATCCCCACAATGGGTCCGCATAGAGCTTGATATTACTGAGACATCATATTTCTCCTCCCTTTTGATACCCCACAGGGCTCATAGACCTTGCCCCCCTGATAGATCTAAGTCCCCTTTCACGTCTCCGTCCATTGAGGCAGCCAGGTCCAGTTGGCTGGTTGTCCACAAAAGACTGAACCAGATCCCTCTCCCTCTGCCTTATACCCCTTTATGGCACAATCCGGACATTGCTATTGATACACAATGGGTATATTGAAAATCCTTTGCAGACAAAGGTATTCTTTTACTAAAAGACCTGTTAGACCCTATACTTAGGACTCTTTATACATTTCAATCCCTTCAACATATCTGGAACCTTTCTCAGACAGACTTCTGGAAATATCTTCAGCTCAGGGCAGCACTCAGACATATATTGTACCCTCTGATACCCCAAACACACATTTCAGAGCTACATGCCTGGATACAACAGCCAGTGGGCTTAGCAGGGCATATCTATGCTAAACTGAGAGATATCCTCCCCCAATATTCTGAGAGGGCAAGGCTTAAGTGGAAAAAGATGCTCCAGACTCCTATCTCCTCTGCAACCTGGGAATAGTCCTGGAAAGATACCCATAAATGGCTGACGGATGCTAGGTCTAGATTAATACAGAATACAATAGCCCACTCTTGGTATAACTCGCCAGCTGCGCTTTATACAGCTAAAATTCTGGATTCTGACTCTTGCTGGAGATGTCAGAGCCCAAGAGAAGATATTTTGCATATACTGTGGTCTTGTCCACAATTGAAATCCCTGTGGCAAGGCATCCATGACATTGCATGCAAAGTGTTAGAGAAGTGGCTCCCTTTCAGTCTGCTCTTTTACATTTTGGGTATCTGAATGGTGGTTCCACAAATGACCCCTCTTGAGATTAGATGGTTAGCACTGCTCTCTCTCCAAACTAAGAGAGCTCTGTTATGCAAATGGAGGTCCCCTCTGATGCCTACAGTGACCGAGGTGTAAGCATCGCTCTCCTTTCTAGCCAAATTGGACAGGGTTTCACACCTGCAGAAGTACCAAATGTCCAAATTTAAACACTGTTGGACCCCCTACCTTAATTTTCTGAAGTTCCAGAACTTGAACATCCCCCAGGTGGGTATTGGTTGACTCTCCTCTCCACTGGCTGGTATAGCTATATTTGTCCCATGGTACCATACTTATCTCTGTTGGGTCATACGACTTGTGATAATACAGGTCAGGTTCTAGAACTATATCAAGGCCTCTTGCCTCCATCCCTCTAACTGCCACAGAGTTCCCTTTCCCTTTACTGTGCTTGTTCCCCAACTTTACCACTTTGAGAAGAATACCTGTTAGTATCCCTTTTGGTTCTATTTTAAGATTTGAGGTGAATTAATGGCCCTAACCTGCATTGGACATTTTGGGATATTTCTTTCTCTGCTTTGCTTTGGTTGCAAGTTGGCCACTGAATGTAACAAGAAACTGTTTAAATGCCTAGCTTTCTCCCAGAGGCCTTGAAAAGACTTGGTGGGTTATCACATCTTGGTAACCTGACCCATCTCAGAGGTAAATTATGGTGTCAAGACCTTTGGGTGAGTACGACAGTCTATTAGATATAATGCTACTTATAAGGTTAATTATAATACTGTATCATACAATAATTAATGTAATCTGTCCTAGTAGATTGCCAGCTATGAATTTTGCAATAATTCTTCTGCTGTCCTTTTTTTAGACAAACCCTGTTACTGTTACAAATTATTTCACCCCATGTTCTCCACCCCTTCACTCCTGTACCTTCCTTTATCTGCCCCCCTTTTCCCACCCCCTCCCCATTTTGTTTCCTTGTGCTGCTTAAGTACTGCACAACACTGTTTTGCCAAAGAGCTTGACTCTGACGTTTCTTCCATTTTGTATCCCTGTATATTTTGGAAAATAATAAAAAATGTTGTTACAAAAACAAACACAAAACAGAACAATAGCCCAATGCTATTCTTAGGACAAGACAATGCCATACTTCCAATAGTCTTCAGCTTTTCCTGCTGTTTTTCTGCCAGGACCTATTCAGTACATAGGTCCTTCTCTTGCCTTAGCCTCAGACAAGTGAGACTAACCTCTCAGCTAATCTACCCATGTCTGTCTTTAGAGGAATTTTATAGCCCTCCCACTTTTTTCATAATCCCACCCACAAAATGCAATTAAACATTTCTCAGCTCTCTAAGGTTCACAACCATGCCTATACGTAAGACAAAATGGTTGTTTCTAAGCCCAGGTTATCGAGAGCTTTGGTATCTAAAAACACTACAAATATCAGTTGACTGGCCAGTTTTATTACAGAATTAAACATAAGTATTCACTTAAGTTAAGCTCCTCCCACTGGCTAGCATGTGTATCTCAAACACATTAGTATAAATATTGACCACTAGGGGCTGCTGTCATTCTATAGGAGATAGTCATAAGGTGTTTTTCTGCAGGTCAGCAAGCATTCTTTTCCTAGTGGCTCTTTAACTTTTTGTAACATTTTCAGCTGCTGCTTGTACTGTTTGAACCCTTGTAAAAATGTATGGTTTGAGGGTGAGTTGTGGTAAGTAGGGAGAGTAACATTAGCACAGTGGTAACTGTAGTCATTGTGTCTGAAGGGAGGTGCTAATAGTGGAGTTTATTCTAATGGAGACATAAAAAAATCATGGTATTGTGGATCTAGGTATTACCCCTTTAAGAGTTTTGCTGTAGCTCCTAGGTGCTTCCCCTTTAAGAGGCAAAGTGAAGTGTAACCAAATAGGAGGTGGGCAGGTCTTTCAGCTCTCGTAGTGTATTTAATAAAGGAAGAAGGTAGGGAGGTGGGCCAAAAAATCACTAAGAAATCAGTTCAGGGTAGGCAATTGCTGAAAACAGTGCAGTGAAGGATTGATCAATTAAGCAAAAGATACAAGTCAGGCTGAAATTGAAGTCAGGCTGTGCAGCCCTGAGGACTGAGCAGCTGACAAGAAAAACAAGCAAGTAGCAGAGCTGCACTGTGTAGCTCAGAGAACTGTGCAACTGAATGAACTGTGAAGCAAAAGCATCAGGGCTTCACTACCCAGCTGCTAAAAGAAAAAAGTAAGAACAGTGATTCTCTGCAGTCTTATGCCCCAGTACAATGATTTCAGCACTGTCTGCAGCATCAGGCAGGAAACCAATGTCAGCACTCCAGGGCCATCTGGAACCATTCAAGTCCCACAGCGATGGGTGCTAGATATTCAGTTAGAAAAGGAAGGAAAGCTCCAAAATCCCCTTTCCTTTGTCCTGGGTCAGGGACCAGCCATTACCTTACAAGCCAAGGAGAAGAGCACACAGCAGGGGCCTTGTTGCCCTGTCCTAGGAGGGCAGGTTACTTGTGGAGGAGACCACCTCTGTGGTACCAGCCAGTGGGCTCCAGCCAACCTTGTGAGCCAAGCAGGACAGCGGGCAGTAAGTGCCTTCTCTCTCTGTCTTGGATGTGTGGGTTGCTTGTGGAGGGGACCACATCTGTGGTTCCAGCCCAGTGGGCTGTGCTCTGCATTTTGAGCCAAGCAGAAGAGCAGGCAGCAGGTGTCTTCTCGCCCTGTCCTGTGCAGGTGGGTTGCTTTTGGAGGGGGCCACGTCTGTGGTACTAATCTGGTGGGCTCCAATCAGCCTGAGAGGCTGAATCCCTATAGAAATAGTATCAACATTTTAAAATCCAAAACAGCTTTATTCAGATGTACATTACTACTCTCATTTCCTGGTACTCAGGCTGTTAAAACACCACACTTCAATGTGATTAAATTATTCTCCTAATTTAAATGTATCAGAAACATTCCACACAAATTATCGATTTCATCTTAGCATTGAAAAGCAAAGTCTGCAGTACACTCATTACTGAGCATTTCAAACGTATGACAATTTTTGTCAATGTATGTTTTTGACTGTGACACGATCCCTGATGAAGCCTACATGGGCGAAACGTTGGGCTCTGCTATAGAGATCTTGCTTTACATTTTCCTAATGAATAAAGACTTTTGAATAGGGATTTTAGTACGGCTGTCTACTTCTACTTTTCAGACTGAACCTTTGCATTGTACAGCCCATGAATCTATACTTTTGATTATTTAACTTGACAAGGGTACAAACCGAGAACTTTTTTTTGTCACTGCAGTTCACACCATTTATTGTAATATTAGAAAATCAGTATGACTGTTTCGAGCCCACAACATCTTCCACCAAGGTCCAAAGGTGAAACTGCACTTAGTGATGCAGGAGTAGAGGGGCAACCAGGGGGTGAAGAGCCCTAATTAGAACAGCACAAACACAGGATTTGTGCCCTCAAATGGAGCTCCCCTGAGGAAGCTCTAGTGAGCAAAGTGCCAGAGCACCTAGTGTTTGTAAATACTCTAAATTGCTGTTGGTTGATATTCATTAATAATATGTAGTTTGCATGCAGTTAACTCTGGCTGTCAGTGTAAAATGTCTTACACCCAGGTTTTCCATTTGAGTGCACCACTCCTGTGTTTCAATGAAATCTTCACACTGTCTCAGAACCTTTGGGGGTCACCAATGAACCTATTTAACTGGGTTCTGCAATAGGCAATTTTAATGTTCCTAACAGCCTTTTTCCAAAGGTTTCTCGACTTTCTATATTCAGCCCAATAAAAGTGGAGGTAACACAATCTGAAATTCTGGCAGCATTTGTCCCTGTGTTTTCATATCCCTAGTGGTTTTCTGGAGATCCACTGAATAGTGCATCACCTAAGACATCTTGTGGTGGCAGGTGCATGTTGATGCTGCACTGTTAGGAAGGTATCAAAGAAATGGAAGATGACAGAGCTGAGGAAGCACAGATGGTATTACAGAGGTAGGATCAGTCAACAGTAAGATACGTAATTGATAAAACCGATAGGATTGACAATAAAGAAGTCTCTAAAATGTACAGTTTTAAGTGGTGGGGAGTCATAGTGTGCTACCAGTGCATGGCATATATCAGTAATCAAACAGAACTGGTAGCACTGGCTCTATCTGGAAAGGAAAAGTGAGTAAAAAATACATTTGAAAGGACTGCTAATTGGGAGAGGGAGTGCACTGGATTCTGTGTGATTACTGATATGTGCCATGTATCATTAGCACCTCTAGAAAATAAGGATACTTGCAAGAAATGTCATTCAAACGTTGTGTATGAGCAAGGGTGAAGCTTGCTATAGCTAGAGTTGCCTAATGATTGGGATATGTGTGGCTATCTTCATTAGCAATCTTCCCCCTGACAACTTGCAATTGAACTAGAAGCCACTTCAGGTGAGTTAATATTTTAAATGTTAGAGTAGGTACTTAGCTATGCAGTTCATCTTGTCATCTGGTAGTTAAGCTTCATTCACATCTCTTCTGAACTCTAATAGCAAAGTAAGCCCCTTTGAAAATCATAAAATGAAAGAAAAAGCAAGTATGAAACTATATCTGAAAGGTCTGTTTATTACATCCCCAAAAGCAGAACTTTGGGGGCCTCTGAGTTAATGAAACAGCAGATCCTCGAATCCTGTGCCTGATCTCTGCCAAAGTGCTGATCCTCACTTCTGAGCTGAACAACCTCTGCCATTAGGACCTCAAACCTTCCCCACACCTGGGAACCTCCCATCTCCAAAGCAGCCTCTGGAAACTGGTTGCGTCATATCCCTTGCAACTGTTTACCTCCCTATTACCCTACAGCCTGCCGGTACATGGTAACAATAACAACTGGATTTAATGACTAAATATGGAAACCTCCGAGAAGCATTCTCTGACCCTGTCTCTTGCTTCTCAGGTCCCTCTACTCTTATGCTACATCTCTCTTGGCTAATAATCTCATGGCCCTTATTGGAGTGGCATTTTGTGAGTTTCATGATCACTATCACATAACTCACTAGTATTCATAGGGACTCCCAGTTATCATCAGTGGTGCCTTTTAGCCAAATGTACAACTCCTCTCTTCCTAACCTGGTGTGCCTATAAAAGTTCTCAACCTTACACTCTGTTTGGCCCATAATTCCCCCATCAGGAAAGTCTGCTCTTTCAAAAACACATTGAGAAGTTTGTTGAACCTCAAGCAGAACCAAACCTCTTTTATCTCAACTTCTCCTGAGACTGTTTACTACAACTCTGAGCCCTGAATGATTTATTCTCCTAAAGGCTGTTTCCAATGATCTAAGCCCAGGCTTAGTCAATACCTACAGCCTGATGACCAAGCCTGCTGCTTGTCTACAAAAATCGTAAAATATATTTTCTACTGAGCAAGGCTAACAGTTACACAGATCCCCTTGGCTATTCACACTAAGCTCACAGGTTCAACAAACTCACTACACACAAGCAAGTTGCCAACCAATTTATACAGTGAAAATCAATCTCTTGATAGATCTTTTCCAAGCTAAGGAATCCTAGACTGTTCGGACTAATTCTGTAGCTTCTTTACTACTGCAGTTCATATTACTACGGTCTATGGAGCAGAAAGAAACAAGTAGCCCATGCAAACTACTGCGCCACTGATTCAATAGTAGTAAAGCTTATTTGATGAAGAGGCAATGTAGGAATTTAAACTAAATTTGGAAAATTGTGTTGTTCTTTCTAAGGAGTACAGTTAGCCTGGGATGGAATGAAACTCTGAATTTTGTATTCTCTGGCATAGCACTGAAATGTGCAGATCTAGTAATTTAGTATTCAGAACAGGTCAGCACAAATGATTTAACACAGAGAAATGCATTTTCTATTTTGATGACATCTTTTCTCTGATATGGAGACCAAAACTGGGAAGATTAATACAGTAGATGTCTCACATATGCCCTATAACTCTACTTGGCCTACTGACAAATGTCATCCTGTTGCATTTCAGTATGTGTCTTAACTTATTTGCAACTGTATCACAGTGTGAGCTGGCCTTAAAAAAATCTTGATTGATTAAATCTCCAAAGCATTTTGCCTCTACACTGCTCCATAATTCCACTCCACTTAGATAATTTACACAAATTAGTTGGTTTTGCATTGTGTTTAAAGTTGGCAATGCATTGGCAACTCACACTATATTCTTTCTTGACACTTAAAAAGCTGAAGAGTAAGCATTATCAGATATTTGTGTGACTCAACTGGGCTGCATCTTCACTTCTGTAACAGAACAATGTAAACTGTACAACTAATAGGTATCAGTTTTTGCAAACCTTAGTCATAGATCAAGCAACACATATGTAACTCATTGAGAAATGATAAGGAAGCTCATTGTCATCACAGTTTTGTGTGAATTGCACTGTATGTTGTATGAATGTTCCCTTTACCAAAATGCAACACTGCACATTTCTCTATGTTAAATCACAAGCCATTTGCCCTTGCCTCTACCGGAATACTGAATTGCTCAATCTGTGTATCTCAATACTATGCCAGAAATTTAAAAATTCTAAGTTTACCCCCCCCCCAACTGCAATATACAACAGCAACAAAAACAAGGTACTGAGCTACACAGCCACACCAAAATGAATGTTTTACATTGACAATGGGCGAAAGTTAAAAATATCTTTATTGTAGACCTCAGGACATCAAGGTCTAGCCACCTGATGTTTCCTACCAAAACATGGGTGCTTAATCATGGGTAAACTGCACCCCTGTAAAGACATACATTTATATGATAATCTTAAAGTGACATTGCTACCATAATTGAAGTCCATATAAAGTGCATTGCTAGAACACAGTAATACAATCCCCACTCAATGTGAGTGCATACATATAAAATAAATGCAATGAAAATAAAAATAATTTTCAAAAAGTAGTCATAAAGTTTATAGCAGTCTCAACTGGATAACAATGGCCAGATCTTGTTAATCTATGTAATGTCAGATACAATTACATTTCATTCAAATTCATGGTCACATTACTTACATTCAATGCCCTATGCAAGAGGAAACTTTAAATACTAGAATGGGAATAAAGGTGGGTGGAGCAGAAAAATATTAACGGAACAGGAACAAAGTGCCTGATACCCGACATCATTTCAGTAAAGAGCTACCCAAAAGAGGGGGATATTTCTATACACTCATTCAGGCCAGGGTATATCCATTCATTTAGTTAGTACATCCAGATGACTTCCCATTTTAACAACAAGTTATCTATATTATGGTATCCCATCATATGGGCGAATGAGATTGGGTAACTCTCAATTGAGCGAGTCCATTTGTGCAACTGTTGGAAATGCTACTATGGAGGAATAGATCAGGCAGGGGAATAGCAAGAACACAGCAACAGGATAGCGAGTGTGAATGACAAGACCAATGACAGGGGATGGTGCAGATATGTGGGTTAAGTAAGGTAATGTGGCCCGCTGCTGCCGAGCTGGCCGCCTGGAGTAATAGATATGATTACCACCTGGAGTAGCCATGATCCAGGGTTCAGGGCTGCTTGCAGGTACTGTATATGTGTTTGTGCACTGTAATGGGTGTTAGATACTTTTTTTGCTGTGGGATACCCCCAGTAGAATATGCCTCCCCCGTGTATTCTCCTTTCCCCAGTGTCCACCCTCCCCGGAGTTGATTACAATAATATGGGAGGGGGTTGGGGACTGTGGGGTTCAAAGCCTCACCTCATTAAACATTACTTTTAATCTTCACCAGTTGTAATGTAGTTTCTTTGCCGTATTGGCAGTTGGCGAGGTGGGTTGAGTGCCGATTTTGTATTCAGCAAAATGTACTACCTCTTGTGTGAGTTGCTTTAGTTATTTTGCCGTTATGACATGGAACCCTATATTACTGTCTCTAGGAGTGAGGTGAACACTCTCAATGTCTGTGAATGTAAAAGTATGTCCCACACCATTTTAATTGCATGTTTGACCAGTGCGTTGTCTGTCATACCCCTGTTAATTTTATTGAGATGTTTTCCTACTCATACTTTAAATTCATGTGTGGTTTTACCTATATAAAATGCCTGACAGCAGCATTGGGCCAAATCAGCTGTGGTGTATTACAAGTAATGAACTGTCTAATCTGAACTATTTTCAGAAGCACTGGTACTTTTGATTACAGGACATCTAACACAATTACCACATTTATAGCTTCCCAATGGGCGAGTAGGAATCCAATTACCCACTTGTTGTTTAATGTGTTGTTTCAGAGTTTCCAGTTGCTAGACAGAGTCTGGAGTCATTGGTTTTGGCTTATAATCAGGCCATCTCCTCTGCCCTTGACTCAGTTGCTTCTGTCCATGTTAATCCCCTCTCACTTCGCCTTCGGGCCCCGTGGTTTGATGGCTCCTTGAGGGAGCCGCAATGTGTGGGACAATGGTTAGAGCGTTGCTGGAGGAAATCTGCTCTAGAGGTCGACTGCCTTAGTTTAGAGAGGCATTATCTGCTCTACCAATCAGAGATCTCATGTAAGAAGGCTGAATTCCTGTCCAGGGAGATCTCTGTTGCTAAGAATCAACTGGCTCAGCTCTTCAGAACTGTGGATAGGCTATGCAACCCAGCCTGTCTCCAGCTCCATCGAGCCTTTTTACAAGAGAAATGTGATGAGATTGCTCAATTCTTTGCGAATAAGGTGGCTGACATGAGATCAGAGATCTGACAATCATACTCTATGGAGGATGCTGTTGGTCGGCGCTTGGTCACGATACCTCAAGCTTCCTGGAGTTCCTTTGTCCTGCTGAAGTTCAAGGATGTTATGCGGATTGTCCAGGGATGCGCCCTACATGCTGTAGTTTAGATCTGGGCCCAACTTCCCTTGTTTTGGGTTGTGTTGAGATCGTGGGACCGTTCCTGGCTCAAATAGGCTGGTGCTCCTTAGAATCAGGTGAGTTCCCTAGTTCCTTAAGGAAGCTGTGGTAACTACCTTTTTGAAAAAGGCTTTTTTGGACCCAGATATTTTCGCCAACTGCAGACCTATCTCTAACCTTCCCTTTATTGGGAAGGTTATTGAGAAGGTAGTGGTAATCCAGCTGGAGGACCATTTAACCATCCATAATATCTACGAACCTCTCCAGTCTGGTTTTCATAACAGGCACAGTACTGAGACTGCTCTGGTTTGGGTGCTCATTGATCTCCTGATGGTGAGAGATTGGAGAAACCATTCTATCTTGGTTCTCCTTGATCTCTCTTCAGTTTTTGACACTGTAGACCATGGGGTTTTGCTCGAGTGCCTGAGGACCATCTGTGGACTGTCAGCTACAGTCCTCAAATGGTTTACATCTTTTCTATCTGGGAGAACACAGAGAGTTGTGTATGGGATTTTTTCCTCTGACCCTTTCTTTCTGCAGTGTGGGGTTCCCCAGGGCTCAACGCTCTCCCCCATATTGTTTGCAGTGTATATGCTTCCCCTCTGAGACATTGTAAGATGGTGTGGGCTGAGGTTTCACTGCTATGCTGATGATACCCATCTCTACCTGTCTTTTGCATCCAACCAGGTTAGTACGTTCTCAGTATTTAACAACTGCCTCGTTGAAATCTATGATTGGATGAATTCAAGCTGGCTAAAGTTGAACACGGGTAAGACTGAGGTTTTGGTTGTGGACCCGGGGTGCAGGATAGAGGGGTTGAGGTCTGACCTACCTTCCAGTTTATTTCTGGGGGGGATCAGCTTCGTACCTCTGAACGAGTGCGTAACCTGGGAATTGTACTTGATGACGGGCTGACCCTTCATCATCAGGCGTCAGCAGTTGTTAAGTCTGTATTTTACCATCTTAGGAATATCACCAGGGTGAAGCGCTTGGTTCCGTCCTGCAACTTACCTGTGTTGGTCCTTGCCTTTGTGACCTCTCGCCTTGACTACTGCAACTCCCTTTATCTGGGGCTTCCTGGGGTTGATATCTGCCGCTTGCAGCTAGTGCAGAATGCTGCTGCTAGGTTGCTGACAGGGGTATCAAGAAGTATGCATATTACCCCTGTTCTGCGTGATCTGCACTGACTGCCTATACAGTGGTGGATCACCTTTAAAGTAGGTCTTCTGACCTTTAAAGCCCTGCATGGACTTGGCCTCGAGTACTTGAAATAGCTTCTGATTCCTTATACCCCTGTATGACAGCTCCGCTCAGCTGATGAGGGGTTGCTGGAGGTTCTGAGGGTTACTTTAAAATCTTCTGGGGCTCGGGCTTTTATGTTTGCTGCCCCAACCCTCTGCAATTCTCTACCTCACCAACTTTGGGAATGCACGACTGTGGAGACTTCCAAGCATGAACTTAAGACCCATCTTTGGAATCATGCTTTTATTAATTAGGATTGTTGCTTTCTGATTTTATACATATTTTTCTTGTTTTATCACAAATTGTTAATATTGTGATGATTCTGATTTTATATTTGTTTTTGTTGTATTGTTTCATTTTGTACAGTGCCTTGGTGCCTGAAAGGCGCTTTATAAATAAAGTTTTATTATTTATTATTATTATTATTGTATATGTGTGTATATATATATATATATATATATATATGTATATATGTGTATGTGTGTGTGTGTATATATATATATATATATATTTATATATATATATATATATATATATATATATTACAGTGGCACGGTAGTGCCACTATAGTTAGGGTTGAGGAGCCATTTACATGTTAAACCCAAAATTTTGCACCTTAATAACTTTGCAACCGTTTAACGGATTTGCCTAAATTTGGAATACTTGATCAAGACCCAAACGCCTTGGGATCTGCCAAGTTTTGTACTGGTCGCATATACGGCTGTGGAGTTATTAAGTGTGATCTGCGCGCGCGTTTACGCTTTTCTGGAATTTTACTGTCGTGCCTACAGGTCGCACGGTTTGCGTGACCAGTCCAAAATCTTCAGGGAATGTGCAGCCAGGGTCCCCGATGTGCCTTTTGAAGAGTTCATGAAAAAATATTAAATGGTTCAAAAGTTATTCAAAAAACAATTTCCCATTATAAGTCAATGGGAAAAGTTAACAAAAAGTTCAACAGTGTCACAAATGCACTTTTTAGTGTTGCAAATGGCCTTTTTACTGTTGCAAATCTGCCATTTTTTTTTCAGTTAGTGATCAGAAAAATGCTTGGCATTTAAAATTGGGACCCTCTAGCAACCTAATTCTTTTTGTATTCACCTAGTCGGGCCCTGAGGATGCTAGCCATGTCTTTATTTTGGGGTAAAACACCCCAGAAATATGTTTCTCAAATCTCTGGAAAAAGTACATTTGAAAAGTACTGTTGCACTTGCGACACTGTCAAATGAATTTGTGAAAGCTTTCGCAAATTGCGACAGTACTTTTCTAGGCTGTGGGAAAATTACAGCAATTCTTTGGCACCCTGCAGCAAAAGAATGGTTTGGTGCTTTGGCCTGAAATTTGAAGGGAATGCAGCCAATATCTCACAGATATGCCATTCAGTGTTTTGTTGAAAAAATATTACGTGGTGGCAAAGTTACAGCACTCCAAAGTTGACACTTTTTCCCATAGGATAACATTACGGCGTCCGACGCATTGCAGCAATCCTTTGGCGCCCTGCTGCAAAATAACGGTTTGGTCTTTTGGGCTGAAATTTGGAGGGAAGACAGCCAACATCCCACAGATGTGCCTTTTAGTAGTTATGTGAAAAAATATTACAGGGACCCAAAGTTATGGCCCTCTGAACTTCTCTTTTTTCCCCATAGAATAACATTAGGCATTCGCCGTGCCTTTCAGGGCCCGTATCTCGGAAACGGTGCGAGATACAGACTTTTCGTCAAAAAAATGCTTAGCCCCCTAGTGGTCGATAAGTGCAAAACTAGTCTGGAAAGTCATAAATCATATGACTTTAATTTTTTTTCTATGTCGTACAGTTACTGAGATATAAGCAATTTAGTATTCCAACTCCTCATTTTCTGCTCCGAGACCCATTATTATGCATACATTCTTTGTGCTCACTGTCTTTCTCTATGAAGCTTTTGGGGAAAACCAGCCTGTGTGCTTACATTACTGTTACCATTGCCCTTTCTGCTTGCAGTTCCGTACCTGTTTCACTTACCATTCACGTCTACGGCACCATGTGCGTTATCCTTTGCTTTTTCATTTGCACTTGCGTTTCCGTTATTATTTACCATTTGTGTCTACAGTACTGTTTCTATTTCTGCTTCACTTTGTGTCACCATGATCATTGCCATTTGCGTTTGCAGGCACCATGTTACTATGTGACAAGACATCACGTGGCGGAGCATTCCCGTCTACGTCACCGTGTGCATTACCCTTTCTGTTCTCATTTGCGCTTGCATTACCATGTGCGCCATTGTTAGTGCTTCTGTTTATGCTTGTTGTTCCACCTGCTGCCGCCTTTTATATTCATCTATTTCTCATTATCATTCTCAAAAAGAAGGGAAATTAGAGGTAAAAACTCTGTTTAATGCATCAGTTAGGGTTGTCCCACAGCAACAAAAGTGAGAAATTCGATTGTAAGGGTTGAAACCCCCTTGGACCCCAGTCCAGCCCTCAACCAGCATTGGGGACACATTGGGGTCTTTGGTCCTAACTTTCACCCCATTCTCCTATACCTCTGCTTCTTTACATGTGATGGGGTGAGTTAGGGCCGATGACTCCAATCGCACCCAATGGCAGACAGGGGTGGGCTGGGGAAGCCTGAAGGGAAATTTAACACTAACATTCTCACTTTGTCATCAGAACACCTTAATCTGATGTATTAAACAGATTTTTGCCTCTAATATATAGATATAGAATATAGAGATAGATAGCTATAGATAGAGATATATATATACATTAGAGGCAAAACACTCTGTTTAATGCATCAGTTAGGTTGTTCCACAGTGACAAAAGCAAGGAAATTCGGTGTTAGGGTTGAAAGCCCCCCTTGGACCTCCCAGCCCACCCCCCAACTGGCATTGGGGTGCGCATTGGGGTCATCAACCCTAACTCTCACCCCATCACATGTGTAAACAAGCAGAGGTATAGGAGAATGGGGTGAGAGTTAGGACCGATGACCCAATGAGCACCCCGATGCCAGTTGGGAGGGTGGGCTGGAGGGTCCAAGGGCAATGTTCCCTCTAATTTTCAGTCTCTGTGGGTGGGCGACTGATATGTGTGTGTGGCACTTTGTGCAAAAAAATTGATTCATGTGCTCAAAGTGGATGGCCCAAACAAGTGATATATTTTATTGCCAACAAACAGTAGAAAACATAACCAAACACTCAAATACTCAATGCCAAGTATAAATATGCATTCTGACAGTCCTTAAGATTGGATGTGCATTGTGCACCATAACAGTATGAACTGGAAACATGTGTAAACTATGCACATTTTAAATAGTCTTGCATGCATTTAAAAGGGGTGCTGCTGATGATGCATTGCTAAGAAATAAACATTTACTGTTTTTCTCTCCTGTCTTTCCCGTTCTGCCTGTGGACATATATTTTATTAAGATCCATTTTTCCACCAGAAGCTAAAAACAATTTTGTTCACATCTGCATATCTAAATGGCTTTCTTCCAAGTGGTTTCTTTGTTTGCTTTTAATACAGTTCATGAGGCTGAAGCCTCTTTCACAGTCAGCACTAGAAGCTTGGAATGTAGTAGCAATTGTAGTACAATTTATTGTTCAGCATAAAGGAGTTACAATATACTAAAATCAGGACAAAATACATAGTAAATATAAATAAACAATAAATAAATCAACAAGGAACTTAAATATCTTTACAGTGCAATTCAATTTAACAGTGTTCCTTGAGTACCTTTTCACATAAAAAACCTCCACAGGACTACAAGTTCCCCTAATAAACTTTACAAATGAGTTGAAATTAAAAATCTTGCAAAGATCTCTACCATGTTCTTCTCTTTTGTAGTAAACAAATATTCCAAAAGGTCCTCCAGGGGGAGGCTGAGATCCCTTACAATCCGCCCAGCAGTTTTTTCCTAGTTGAGTCATACCTAGGACACAAGAGTACCACATGTTTGAGATCATCTATAGTCCCCACTGCATATTTACAATATGGAAAAAGTACACCCTCTCTTTTTTGTCTGAAATGAATGTACTGAGCATTATAGTTTTTAGTTCTGAATCTTGTACATATTCTGGTTTGTTTAGGACAGGTTAAAAAAATAAGAGACAGGGTTCATAGCCACATGAAATCTTTACTTTTTTATAAAACCCATATAACTTAAGCTTGGAGAGTTGAAGATAGCAAGAATTTATGTCTTAAGTCAATAAGCCTCAGTTTGACATCCTGCCTAATCTCCTCAAATGGTCTCATGTCAATTTTAATTTTAGAGGTGGCCCAATCCGGCCGGCATTATAGTTTCCTTAGTAAGTTGAATAAAGGGATGTACATATCCCATGCTGGCCAATTTGATGGCTTCCTCAACACACATTCTGGGATTTCTTTGTTGGGGCAAAAGAAAAAGTTTCAACAGAAAGAGAATCTGTTGTTCACAGATGAAAGAAGTCAAGGAATGTTGTCCTAACTCCAAGGCAAGGATAAACAGCTTGGAGTTCCATTTGGCAACATTAAGATGCATCTATAGAGTTTATTCAGAATTATTTCTAATTCTCTAACCTTAGTATAACCCTAGATTTCAGAGGCATATAACGTGCTTGTTCTTATTTTGGCATTAACAAGGGATATACATATCCCATGCTGGCCAATTTGATGGCTTCCTCTACACACATTCTGGGATATCTTTGTTGGGGCAAAAGAAAAAGTTTCAACAGAAAGAGAATCTGTTGTTCACAGATGAAAGAAGTCAAGGAATGTTGTCCTAACTCCAAGGCAAGGATAAACAGCTTGGAGTTCCATTTGGCAACATTAAGATGCATCTATAGAGTTTATTCAGAATTATTTCTAATTCTCTAACCTTAGTATAACCCTTAGATTTCAGAGGCATATAACATGCTTGTTCTTATTTTGGCATTAACAACTCTTAATACCCCTCTGATCGAAGACTTCTCCATCTTGCTGTTAAATGTTTTTATGGCATTTACTGAAGATTCCATTTTAAATCGAATAGCCTCCAAGTGATTAGTCCAAGATAGGCTATGTAAGCAATAATGCCCGACAGGGTGGGCATTATTGGGCTATACCGGACCACCCAGGGGTGTAATGAGGCCCGACACTGCAGGTGGAGGGCCTTATAGCCCTTGGAAGGTCTGGTATAGCCCAGTACCGCCCATCCTGGAGGGTATCATTGCACTTAGAAAATGGGCACAGTCATAAAAAAAAGGTTAGTTAAGATGTGAATTGAAAAAATAATTTAAAATAGGTTTTTGTAATAAAATAGTTACTCCACCTATATTGGAATGCTTTTTTTTTGTCTCTTGTCTGAGCTAGGGACTTGTCCCTTGGAGCAGCTGCATACCTCTAAATAGACCGAACATCGTGGCTAGCACTGTTCCCCCACTGGGCTGTTTCCATGCTGCAAAGAAACAGTTTAGCCAGCTGAGTTCCTCATGTTAAAAATTGCAGGCAGAAACTGCCAAATAATGAAATGATCCAACTGTTTCTCCAGAGCTTTTCTTTTCAATCTACAGCTGCTGACCCTGCTACTCTTTAACTCCAGACCTCCCATCCCTCTATGCAATTCCATGGTGCCGCCACCCGTGGTTTCCATTTTTGCCATTTTTTTTTTAAATAGAGCAGTAATGAGCTGGAAGCTGAAGAACGAGTGATTGATCGAACTGCAGAATGACAAAACAGCACTTTTGATGGGTGGGCGAGCTGTCAGGAAACAAAGAAAAAGTAAGCCTGCTAGATACTCGTGGCGGTGATTTGAAATTCTTTACTCTGTCTGCGTTTGTTGTTCTGGGGTACTATGAGTCGGCCAGTGAGTCATTTGGGGCATCGGTGAGGAGCAATGGTTGCGGGCAGCTGCATCATGGAGCTGTTGAGTACGGACAGAAGGTCTGTAGATTTTGGAAGGATGTGGGTCACCAATGCTGGGAGGAAAAAAACAGGAAGGTGTATGTGTTTCTGTGATCAGCTTGGAGATGGGGTATTGTTCATAAACTTGAGTGTGTCAGAAGAAGCGGCCCAAGTGGAGATCGTTGATGGGGGTGGAGCATGTATCATAGGCTGGCACCCTGGGCAGGGTATGTGTGGGAGTGAGTATATATGTGTGTGGTAGGACTGTCTCAGGCTAAAAACAAACAAACAAAAAAAGAAATGCAGTAAATGAGCACAGCTGAGGTTGGGTGCCATAAGGTCAGGCAACAGGTATTGCGGGAACAGTATCTCTCGCTAAGCGAGAGAAAAATGGCAGCAATTTGAAATTTAAATGAGGTTCTTTTAGCCAATTAAGGCACAGGGTGGGCACCAAGATACTTCAGTTGGGTGAAGGGACACTTTAGGCTGGCACTTTTTATTTCCTAGTCATCTATTGAAAGTTAATGTACCCCCCTGGCAGGGGTACCAGCCAATCAGAGACCAGGAAATAAAAAAAAATTTTCTAAAATCAAAATGGACACCTAAATAGTCATAGCACTTAACAGTGTCTATATGGTTATCGTTTAGCTTAAAATCTACTGTATTCTTGGTTTGAGAGCCAAAAACTATAATGTTGGTCTTGCTAAGATTAACTTTTAGTTTCCTCTGAGAACAGAGAGATTCAAAGTAAGCCAATTTTATTTTAAGACCTACGACTGATGTAGAGAGCAAGACTAAATCATCTGCATATGCTAAACATTCAATCCTTTCATCATTAATTTTTGGAGCTTGAAAATCTGGGTTACCAAGCTGATCCAAGACTATATTAATGTAGATGTTAAAGTGAGTGGGGGCCAAAATACACCCCTGTCTGACCCCCACGTTTGTCTCAAATCTATCAGATGATCATACTGATATACTGGACCCTTGCCCACATATTTTCAGAGTCTAAGAATAACATCAAGAAGTGAGGCCTCCAACTTCAGATCCCTTAATGTAGCCCAAAGGATTTTTCTACTAATGCTGCTGAAGGCCAAGAAGAAGTCCACAAAACAGCAATATAATCTGCTTTTTCTCACTTTAGCATACTTCCAGATCAGGCGTTGAAGCACATAACAGTGTTGTACTGTAGAATGGTCCTTCCGAAACTGTTCTGTGCCTCTGCTCAATACTGAGTTCTCCTTGACCCATGACAGCAATCTGCCCAAAATTATACTAAGAGAAATATTCTGTGAAACATCTATCAAACAAATAGGCCTATACATCCTTCGGTCATTCGCCCTCTGTTTAAAAATTGGGAAGATAACACTACCTGCCCAACTGGCAGGGTAAGAGAATCCCTGAACCAGGCCATTAAACAGCAAAAGAAGAAAAGGAATCCACCAGTGGGTAAAACATTATAGAGATCACTTAGGACCCCATCTGGCCCAGGCTCTTATTTGCCTTAAGCCCAATCAGTGCCATCCAGATATCGTCCTCTGTGATCAAGATAGGTCTTGAAAAATTTTCATCCACCTGTATTTTGAAAGCATCAGGTGTCTCCTGCTCTTCATGAGACTAATAGAGCTTGGAGAAGTGAGATGCCCAAACTTCAGATGTACTGTAATATAGGCTTCAATCATATTGGCATATCTTTTATATCCCTGGGCAACAATATTCCAAAAATCTCCTTCCATCCCTATCCAAAACAGCCTGCCTCAGTTTTTCCCAAAGTCCCTGAGTATGTTTATGTCTCTTCCATTCTAGAATGTTCCTATATTTTTCTCTTTCAGTCTTTATTAATTTAAAATCTGCTGCAGACTTTATTTTTCTTCTTGTGCTGTCTTAGTTTTCCTCCTAACTCTTTCTTTGCCTGTAGGCATACTGAATTAAACCAAGACTTTTTATAAAGGGACCTAGGACAGTACATTGTTTTACATCTAGGTCCAAGTAAAGAATGAATAGTTTCCCAATCCTCCAAAAATATTAAAGGTCTTACTTTTGTCCAGGACCAACTCGTGAATATCACAAAAGACTCCTGTACTAAGAATTTCTTTGAAACTAGCTTGATGAATGAGCCCCATCTAATCCTTCTCTCATTTATGACTTCCAGACTCTTTTCCTGTTGTGCTTCACTCCCAAAAGGGCATTTTATGTTAATTACAATAGCACAGTGTGCTGATTCCAGTCTATCCATGACCTCTAACTTTTGGATTAGCTTGACTGCTTCCAAATTGGTCCAAACCTGATCAGGGGTTGAAGAGCCAGTGGGCCCTTTATATGTTAAGGATCCAACTAGAGTTTCCTGAGTTCTCCCATTTAAAATACAGAAATTTCTACTGGCCAGGCCCTCTAGCAATTCCCTATCTCTGAGGTTAGATTTTAGATCCTGAGCAGTCCTAGAATGAGATATTTGGATTAATTATACATATTGTATGGATCGTTATCTGAATATACATCCTCCAAGAATCGAGAAGGTATTCTGGCATTAAAATCTCCCAAAATAATTATAGGACAAGATATACTCTTATCTGACAATTCGTCAAGTGTCATTTTCAGATCCTGTATGAAAAGGTCAGCGGGATCAGTAGCTCTTTTGTGAGGGGGGAAGTATATATTGCAGATAATGATCTTCTCTTGTCCCTTGCTAATCATTACAGCCACAATACCTTCTGACTTAGTAGAAATGTTAGTGATCTGAAAATTTAGCAAAGTTTTGATAAAAAAGGAAATACCCCCCTTTAAACCTTCAAAAGTTTTTATCTTTAGTTGCTGGCAGAGTAAAGACAGAATATTCAGCCAATTTGGGAGTTACATTTTCTGTACACCATGTTTCTTGCAGTCCAGTAATATCAAGATTATCCAGAAATCTCACTACTTCAGGGTCAATTATTTTATGATGGATGCCCTCAATATTCCATGAAAGTGTAGAAAGGGCATCCACATCTCAATCCCCAGCTCCCTTATCCAAATTTAGCTGGCATTCAGAGTTCATTCATTTGATATTGTCTACAAGCTGCATTTGTCAGGCTGAATCAATAACTGACAGCAGCGAGCAGGTATTAGGGTCAATTAGGTTTCCAAAGTCAGTCAGAGGGTTTTCTGCCTCTAAGATTGATTCTCGACTATCCTTAGTCTGTGTTAACCCAGAAAAGACTTCGCCCAAGTCTAAAGTGTTAACTAAATGTATTCCCAAACAATCCAGCTTGCTGGCCAGAGAAAGCAAGCTGTTAGCTGTATGAGGATTTTTAAATGTAATATCAATCTGTGTTTTGGGCTCAGGATCACCATATAACTTTATGGACTCCACCATGTTTCTGGAGATATAAAATCCTAATGCTCTTTCCAAGAGCGGCAACAAATCTTCGCTAACTTTCCTATGAGAATCCTTGAGTGAAATCTTCCACCCAAAGATAGTTATGGTCCTACTCAGCCATACTTCTCTCTCTGCTTCAGAACATGATCTTCTATCACTCCCAAGGTTTTTCTCTGTGCTACCGTATTCTTCTCACTCTGTAACTCCCTATAGAGAATCTCTTCTGGGGAAGGATAAGACTGTGTAGGAACCTCTATTCATGATAGCTTCACGTTTAGCTTGGAATGTAGCACATACATCAATGAGTTTAGCCACCATGCTGTACTGCACGTTAATTAAAGCAAAGTGGATCATGTCAGTAAAGGATTTTAATGATCCTGCCTTTATTTTTTCAGCTACTATAAATCTGAAGTCATTGTACTGGCTAACAATTTCTGCCTGGTCCACTGATGAAAATAAATAGTCCTGATATTTGCTGTAGAGTGTCTCAATATTTGATAAGCCAAACTCAAAGCTGCAATGTGGCATTGCTACAAAATCAAAGGCAGATCAGTCAGAAAGTTCACCTGCAGGAAGTCGGCTGTCCAGATGGTCACATAGCAGGCTAATGAATTGCAAAATTGCTGTTGTGCTTACTTCAACTATACAATTAGCCAAAAGCATTTTACTGGTTGGCTCCAGTAGACAGTTTCACCCAGGTACTGGCTTCTGATCTTTTTAATTTTTGCCCTAGCAATCTGTACAGCTTCAACTCTTGTTAGACCACTTTTCTGAAACATCTTAGACAACTCTGCCAACTACAAAAGTACATCATTTAATACTGTTATGGCAATGTGGAATTCAGGGTTGGACAGCTTTAAAGTGGTACTTAGCAATGGATCTTTGATGGATGCCGCATAATTGTATGTGATGTCATTTACACTAGGTATGGTTTACAATAACTATGCTGGGTATTGTCGTTTAGTGGGATTTTAAAATGTATTTTTGCAATGTAGTGAGTGAATCAATGTGATATGAGAGAGGAGATACACTGATCCATACTAAGCGCAATCTGAATTTATGAAATTAAATGAAAAGAAAATTTTTTGCACTGCCATTTCTTGCTGTCCACTTTAGAATTACTAACCCTGTGTAGCCAACATGGGTAACCTTTTACAAGCACTGATTCATTGAATCTCAAATGTGTATATAACGTGAGACCCCGTTTTAAAGAGAAGTGTAATCTCATCTCTCTAGATATATGTACAGTCAATGTCTCAGCCTGCTAATTGAGAAGATTATTCCTATCCCAGCTCCAACAAATACATAAAAATGACACAATCAGACAGTAGGTTGCTTTGATGCTTTATTGTAAACAAAAACTATAGTTTTCCCATTTTTTGTACTGAAAAAAAATGAACACGCTTTCAACGGTGAGGCTTTAAATTCATTATAAACACATTTTATATGTGAGACATTACTTAGGGAGGAGGCAGATTACACTGAAGTTGTGCAGCTTTAAAACTGAAATAATATAATATACACCCTATGTCATAGAATCTCTCTGCTTTGTTGGGGGGCACCTTCGAAACAAATAAAACATGCCATTTCTGTGAACAGCAGGGGAATACTGTTCATTATCAAGTACTGTCTTACTGAAAAGAAGTGTCAAGCCAAAAACATTGCTGTTACTGGAAAGCCGATTGGTTGGAATTTTGCCGACTGGTTCCTTTGTTCAATAACTGGAGCGAGAGAGAGAGAGATGTCTGGCTTGTTAACTGCTGGCTTGTTAAAGTTAATGGGTTGTGGACATACAATGTTTGTATCACTTTCATGTCCTGCTGTCAGAGTCTTAAATCTGAGTAATGATTGTTGTCACTACTTCATGAACATGAGGATCCCTGTCAGCTGCTTTGTGCGCTACTACTGAAGCTGTGTGCGGGTTATTTCTAACTGCTGTGCGGGCGCACATGCGCACACCTTAGGGGGAACATAGTCCAAGGGGGGCTTTCAACCTTAACACCGAATTTCTTCACTTTTTTCGCTGTGGAACAACCCTAACTGATGCATTAAACAGAGTTTTTTGCCCCTAATTTCCCTTCTTTTTGAGAATGATGATGAGAAAAAAGTGAATGTAATACAGTGGCGAATGATCCTGCCACATGATGTCTTGTGACATAGTAACAATGGTAACAGTAATGAAAACACAAGCACAAATGACAAGGCAAAGGGTAACTCACATGATGGCGTACACAGGAATGGTAGCACAAACGGGAACATAAACGCAAGTGGAAACAGTAACTGTAACAGTAGTGGAAGCGCACACACTGTTTTTGCTGAACAGGTGCATAGAGAAACACAGTGTGTACAAAGAATGTATGCATTGTAATGGGCATCGAAGCATAAAACAAGCATTGGAAGTACTTAATTGCTAATATCTCAGCAACCGTACGACGTAGAAAAAATTTTTACATTTCACAGAAATCATGATTTTCCTGGCTAGGTTTTTGTTATCCCAGTCTGAACCAGGGTTGAGTATGATAGATGGAATGGAACGACCTAATGGCTCTGCCAGAGGCCTACAGGTGATTGATAATATCCTGCACGTCAAGGTCAAAAAGCTTAAAACCCCCAAAGGGGGTGCATAGAATGTTCTACTGGACATCAGCAGCAAATCCAGAGACCCTCAGCCAGGAGTGCCTTCTAAGGTAGATGCCAGTGGCAGCAGCCCTGACCATGGCATCAGCCATCGCATAAATGACCCATAGGAGATGCTTGCTGATATCTGCCACAGCCTGGACAGACTTCCGAAGTTCATGCTTCTTGGGACCTCAGAAAGAACCTATGCTGCAAGTCTGCCCTTTTTCCAAAGGGTGCTCTAGTTCTTCACCATATGAGACAAGTAATTGGCAATTCTGAGGCCTAAGGTGGCCAAGGTAAAAGTCCTCTTGTCCCAAAGATCAGTCCTCCTAGATTTCCCATCAAGGGTGAGGGAATTAAGGTGCGTGGGCACCTTGAACCTATCATGAGACTCATTGATGATTACTGAGTCAGTTTCTGGTTGGGGGGTATAGAAAAGCTTTCCCAGAGGGGTCTGATAAAGCTTATCAGCCTTCCTAGGCAGGACAGGGACCATGTTAGGCCTGTGCCAGGCCACAGTTACAGCGTCATCCATTGGCTGGTAGCAAAGGAGGAATGACCTTGGGATGAGACTCAGGAATCTCCAGGAAATCCAGGCAGTTCCTCCTGCTGATATCCTCCTCCTCAGTTTGGAACCCCATGGTAGCCTGAAGTTGCTTCATAAGGGAGAAGAATGAGGGGTCCTCTGGGGTGGATCTCAGGGTATGTTTCATAGAGTTCTTACTCCCTGATGAGACAATAGCTCTGTCTGAGAAATCACCCCCAACATCTTGCTCTTCATCCTCTTCATCTGGGTGGTATTCCTCCTTGATGTTGATCTGGTTGGAGGCAGGGACTGTCAGGAATGACATTCACAACACCTGAGAAGGTGCTGAGCACTGGGACTGAACCAACATTGACACAAAGACAGCGCCCACTGGCAAACAGCAACAAAGGTGCTGCCTGGAGAATGAGCTGCTGGATTAGCACTGTCATAATAGAGGAACGCACTGTGTTTATGTCGATGGTAAGAAGAGGCAACACAGGTGCCAATGGCAGCGATGAAGGGGGCAAAGGCCCTGGCATTGCTGGAGCACCACCTGCTAAAACAGAGCTGGTTGGGCCTGGTGCCGGTGGACTTTGCAATTATGGAGGTCACAGAGGCAGAGCTGGCAACGATGACACAGGCAAACCTGAGGTCATCGATCCTTTACCTGTTGTAGAAAGGTTTGTAGAACTCACTGCTGGGGACTGCCTGGAGGGAACTGAGGCCTGGGCAACAGGAGGGATCAGTGCCAAAGAGGTTGAGGTGCAGTCCTGGATTAAGAGGCAGTAGTAATCTGGGACAGGGAGTGCCTTCTGGGGAATGGTCTTTGTTATACTCCCTGTCCTGGTGAGAGTGTTTCCTTGAAGAGCTGTCCCAGGCCTTGGTGGCTTGAGAGCCCAAACAGTGTGACAGCAACTGGGAGGGGGTAGCCGTCGAAGATCTCTGTTCCATCCTGGCTAGTTTTGCTCCTGAAGAAAATTCTGCAGGGCTTTCTGGTGGCACTGCCAGGTGGTGAGGTTGAACTTAAGTCAGAGTTCACAGGAGAGGGCATCATGGCTAGTCCAGAGGAAGCACATTCAGAGTTCATGCTCATCTTTGGAGTAAATTTTCTTTCTGCAACAGTAGTTACACAAAAGGGTGGAAGAGTCTTTCGTTCTCAACATACAAAATAAAAGGAATCACTTTAAAATAAAGCGATTTGTACACTCAAAGGAAATGAAATGTAAGTAGAAAATTGGAAGTCAACTGAATGATGAAGCTTCCACAGAGTCCATGTGAGTATGGTCGACAGCGGAAAAGACCTGAGGAGGGAGTGGGACCACCCACGCTTATATATGCAGGGATGAGAGCATACAATGTTGGCATAGGCAGCTACTACTAGACTGCTATAAAATTTTCTGTGTGGTCCTACTGCCTAATGGCTATAAGTTCCATAGGTGTGACCAGATGAAAGAGATCTCAGCAAAGAAGATCTTTCTTTTACTTCTGTTCCACACTCTTACTACTGCTGCATTGCTGCAAATCATATTTTGGACAGTACATTGTTTAATACAGTATTGCTATTAATATTTTGTAATAGCATTTAGTTATTTATGTATTTATTACACACAAGATCCTTTAGGCAGGGCCTATTTTCAAAGGGTCTAGGGTCATATACAGCAGCTTAGCATCAATAAGGTATAATACATATTTACAGTTGAGATTGACAGCGATATCGCATATGCAATACAATAGGAAATATTTCAGATACTACGAGAGGAACTATAATAAATTTTGATAAAATCGTAATAACATGATGCAAGTTGGTATCAACAGAGCAAAAGTGAGAGGGAAGAATGCATACGGCTAAGGAGAGGTTCAGGAATGTAGTAGACAAGTCAGCGATAGAAGCCACATGGTTTGGAGGGGTGAGAGAAGCTAGGAGCTGGGATTTAAAGTTGGTTAGAGAGCCAGTGACATAGAGTGATGGGGTAATGGTGCTCCATAGTTTTGGGAAACTGAAAGAGAAGCAGTCCTGACCAGGAAGTTTTTCTAAGTGGGAGCACCATGGAGTTGTGAATTACACCCCTAGTTTGGTACCTGGAGGCCACCAGACTCAGCAGGAAGAAAAGGATTACTGGGGAGAGTAAGCCAAGCTGGGCTTTTTTACTGGCGATGAGGGTATTATAGTGCAGTTGAGAATCGAGGTTAAACCAACCTAGGGTGTTATACAGGGAGCACTTATGGGAGTCACATTTTAGGTTGAGTGCATAGCCCTATTCAACAGGTCTCTAATCATGTCGAGCTCTCTGTAACATTCAGCACCATAGATTACAAGGCCATAGTCTATGAGACTAAGGATATAGCATCTGACAAGTTGTTGCTTAATTTCAGGGAGGAAGGCATTTCTGTGCCTATATAGCAGGCTGAGACTGGAGTTGGCTACTTTAGTCAGAATGTGTAGTATTATCCCCAGGTACTTGAAAGCAGCAACTTGTTCAGTTGAGACACTTGAGGCAAAGGTGATGACTACAGCAGGGGAAGGGGGTAAGTGTTTTATATCTGGTGTAGAAAAGCATGGATTTGTTTTTCTTCATATTTAGAATGAGGAGATTGTTTGAGAACCAGTCACAGATAGCAGAGAAGTTGGTTTGGAGGTTGTGCTGGACATAGTCTGAGTTACTATATGTTGTGGTGATGGCTGCATCAGCAGCGTATACTGTAGGAGGAGTTTTGTGGAGTTGCAGGCTTTCGGAAGTTCAGTAACAACCCTTACAGAAATAACTATATGAAATATTTTCATACTCCACGCATACTGTAAAACTACCAAAGTGATATGTGTGCTGCAAGTATGACTTAAATATTAAATTGGAACCGATTGCATGCATATGGCATGCATACAGCAAGCAAGTGTGGAAACCATGATTTTTAAGTTACATTGGGAAAGACTGCATGCATGTGGCATGTGCGCAAAAAAGCAAGTGGTCACTGATAACAGCACATGTAAAAGTTAAGTGACTTGTTCAGGATCACACCATACACAAGTGGGGGTTGATGAGATTCAAACCCAGGTCTTCATGCCTCTAAGTCTCTTGGCTTGTAATTCAGTGCCTTTAACCACTAAGCCATACCATCTGTACACATATGGCTGGCCTGTATTTCAATACATACTGTATCTGAATACATCTGCACACGTGTAGCATGCTTGTAGCCACTGTTATGCTTTTCCATTTTCTTCTCTCCTTCATCTTATTTTTGCAGTTGAACTGTAGCACACATATCAATGGAAACACATGTGGTTTTTCCCATCCCAATACACAAATTTCCCACAAAACCACTTAATGAATTCTATCTGGCATGTATTCCTACTGTTTTCTCTCTATAGTTTTGAATGCTTCCACACAAACAGACTTTAAGGTGCAAACACAAAAGTAGCAATAACTCAACACATACACCCACATGGTCAGCCCCCCCCATGCAAACACACTGTAGCAGGTATGGCCATGCTGCTACAGATAACCCACCAAGTATAGATTTAAGTAAAAAGTCTCTTACTTGAGTACTAGGGAGCCAGAGGCAGGAGTCTTTAAGAGATGATGTCCATGGGTCAGAGTGCTGGGACGTACACCCTTGAAATCAATGGAGTTATTTTCTGTTACAATTTTATATGTTATGATGGTGAGTTGGAGAATAAGGCCACTGTTCTACTAACAAGGCCCTTATTAGTCAAGTGGTGGCCTTCATTAATCTCCAACTCCTCATCAATAATGTATAAAATAGTAATTAAAAAATACCCTCATTCATTTCAATGGTGCACATCCCTGCAGTCTCCTTTGCCCTTTGTCGTAATGTGGCTGAGTGTGGGGACATGGAGGTCAGCTTCAATGGTGGGGGGGCATAAGCCTGACTATAGTGGGACTGCAATAGTCTGTGCATACCATACCGCTCAACTGTCCATGAATGTAAGGGACTGTTCTAGAATGTCTGTAACATCTCTAAAAAGTACAACTTATTTGGTTTGACTGAAAAGTGATTTGAAAATCAGGAAAAATTCAAATGTATAACATTCTTTTGTATATACCCTGGAGCA
Organism: Neoceratodus forsteri; assembly: GCA_016271365.2. Taxonomy (NCBI): domain Eukaryota; kingdom Metazoa; phylum Chordata; order Ceratodontiformes; family Ceratodontidae; genus Neoceratodus; species Neoceratodus forsteri. The sequence continues at coordinate 167,706,367 of CM028131.1, read as the reverse complement.
GTGCATCAGATCTGGGCATAAACCCTCCCAATTACTAACCAATGTTTTTCCTGGCTGAAGTTCTGCCCCCTCCCCCCAAAAAAAAGAATGTTATCCTGATTTTTATCCCTCACGCCATTCCGTTCACTATCCATCCCTTATGGGTCATGAAGCTGCCTAAAGGTGAAGAAATGTGAAAAACACATCAATATTTCAGTCCTTCCTTCTTCCCCAATCCCCCTGTTAAAAAAAAAAACTATTTACTTTTACTTACCCAGCCATATGGCCAGAATCTGCAGTCTGACATAGTGTGCCACCAGACCAGTTTTCAGTCTGCTCCCCCTCTCTCTCCTTCTGCCAGAAACTGGACACTAGAACCAACCATCACAGGTCCCCAACGTGGTCTGTGACCAAGTTACCTGACATCTGAACCCACCCACCCAATCTAGGTAGCTTGCTTCTTGCTTGATTGCTGCTGTGGCTGCTGCTGCACTGCATTGATCAAGGCCTATGAAGGCCACCCACACTACTATCACCACTGCTACTAAGCCTAGCTTGCTGCCGTTGGGTCTGTACTGTTGTTTTTTTTCTGCAAAGTGAGTCATGTAGAGTATGTAGGTAGCCTAGTTTTGAATTAACTTCTAGCTCACCCTCTGCCCCTTCAGCCACCAGGGGACATTGAGACTCACTAAGAGTAGAACAAACATAAGCTGCCACAACAGTGCTAGTGAGAGTTCGGCACCCAGTGACTCCTCCAAGCTGTAGTGTGCAGTCTGTATATTCTATGGCAGGAAAAACAAAGTTGCACTTGCAAGGCTCATGTGCTCTTTCTTCACTGGAGTTCATCCACATCACAAGTGACTGAGTCACTGCTAATAGATTGAGAGAGTGGACAACACAATATATACACAGTCATGTTTGCAAAATACCTGCAGCATGAGCACACACAGGCCAAGTGGGTACTTATTGTGCAAAAGATTAAATCCAAATTTAAAGTCATTATTGCCACATCATAAGAACAACCTAGGCACAAATATGGAGGAGGGGGGCAACTGCTCCCCTCTGTGCTACCTAAATGGCACCCCTGCTTAATGCTAGTAATTTATTCTCAAGTGCTAATGCAATGGTTTCCATTGTGTTCTAAGTTACTGTATCTTCATGTTTCATTATGTGCCCTGATCATCATGTGGGTTAGTGTCCCTCACTGTCCCTCATTTTGAGTGTCCATTTCCCTCATTTCAGTGACAAATGTGAGGCATGGTGCATGTTCACAAAGGAAGAGGAGGGAGAGATACATAATCCAGTCTATAGAAGCACTCTGGTCAGGGGAGTTGATATCAGGCCTTTCACAGAAGAAAGAGTTCTGAAACAACTCCTAAAACTAGTGGTGGACAAAGCAATGGGACCTGATGGGATTCACCCCAGAATTCTAAAAGAACTGAGGTGAGAACTAGCAAAACCACTGACTACCCTTTTTAACAAATCATGGGAGGATGGTGTGGTACCCGAGGACTGGAGGAGGGAGGATGTGATTCCCCTTCACAAAAGTAGGAGCAAGACAGAGGCAGGAAACTACAGACCTGTCAGTTTGACCTCAGTAGAAACACAGAACATAGAAGTTGACAGCAGATAAGAACCGCAAGGCCCATTCAGTCTGCCCGTTTCTGTTTCTATCTTATGAATGTGCCATTGGCCTTTGCTGTGTAAATGGCCTATCTATTCATGTTCATCTGGATTGCTCCCTTATGCCTATCCCATGCCTGTTTGAAGCCCTGCACTATATCCATATCCACCACTTCCTGAGGTAGGTCAATCCATGCATCCACCACCCTTTCTGTGAAAAACAACTTCCTCACATCATCCCTTAATCAGCCTTCCTCTAATCTCATGCTGTGTCCTCTTGTCCTGCTATTTTTCTTATATTGAAACATGTTAGACTCTTTCACCTTGTTAATGCCCTTAAGGTGTTTGATTGTTTTGATCATATCACCTCTCTCCCTCCATTGCTCTAGGGTATAGATATTGAGCTCTCTTAATCTGTCCTCATATGTTTTCTGATGCACTCCCTGCACCATTTTGGTTACCCTTCTCTGGACTGCCTCAATCTGGTTAATGTTCTTGTGAAGGTATGGCCTCCAGTACTGCACGCAGTACTCCAGATGGGACCTAACCAGTGTCTTGTAAAGAGGGATTATTACCTTCCTCTTCTGACTTGTGATACCCCTACTGATACACCCAAATGTCCCTCTAGCCTTAGCTACTGCTTTAATGGCCTGCTTGGATGATTTCAGGTCATCTGTGATGATGACACCCAAGTCTCCTTCTTCCCTTGTGACTGCCAGCAACTCCCCTGCCAGCTATAGGTGGCTTCAGGGTTTCTCTTCCCTATGTGCATGTTCTTGCACTTCTTTGTGTTAAGCCCCAGTTGCCACTCTTCTGACCATTTTGCTAGTTTATCAGATCTATTCTCATTCTGCCCACCCCATCTTGATCATCTACTCTGTTGCAGATCTTGGTGTCATCTGCAAACAGACAAACCTTACCCTCCAGTCCATCTACAATGTCACTGATGAAGATATTGAAGAGGACTTGCCCCAGGACTGATCCCTGGGGTACCCCACTTGTGACTTGTATGTCCTCTGACCGTATACCATTTACCACCACTCTCTGTTTTCTGCCTGTCAATCAGTTTGCCACCTAGTTGACCAACTTCTGACACACCCGAGCCTACCCAGCTTTTTAATTAATCTTCTATGTGGAACAGTATCTAAAGTTTTACTGAAGTCAAGGTAGGTGACATCAACTGTTCCCCCTTGGTCCACCACTCTGGTTACCCAGTCAAAGAAATCTGTGAGATTATTTTGACAGTACCTTCCTTTTGTAAACCCATGCTGTCTTGGATCCTATGCTCCTATCAATTCCAGGTGTTGCACTATCCTTTCCTTAAGGAGTTCCTCCATAATCTTGCCCACTACTGAGGTAAGACTAACTGATCTCTAGTTCCCTGCATCCTCCCTACTACCACTCTTGTCGAGTGGGATCACATGAGCCTTTCTCCAGTCTTCTGGGACCTCTCCTGTGCTCAGAGACTCACTAAACAGTTCTGATAATGGCTCTGCTAGTTCCACCCTTAGCTCCTTTAGTACCCTGGGATGTATGCCATCAGGTCCCATTGTCTTGTCCACCCTGAGCTTATTGAGCTCTTGTAGGATCCTTTCTTTTGTGAAGGGACTAGTGCACACCTCCCCCCCATGTCCATGGTACTGAGCTGTGGGCCCTGTCCTACCTTCTCTTCAGTAAATACAGAGCAGAAGTATCTATTTAGGATAGATGCTTTTACATGGTCCTCCTCCACACATGCCCCCTTATTTCCTTTGATCTTAGCAGTATCCCCTCTTGACATTCTCCTTTCACTAATGTATCTATAGAAAGTCTTGTCACCTTCGTTTACTGGCCTTTACCTGCCTTATTGCCTTCCCTGCTTTCCTTAGGGAAGTTTGGTATGCCTGCCTATATTCATCCTGCTGCATTCTGTTATATTTCCTGAAGGTCAACCTTTTGGCTCTGACCTTTCCTGCTACTGTTTTTGAGACCAAAGTGGTTTCCTTCTTCTTTTGCACTTCCTTTTCTCTCTTTTCTCAGTGGTAGGGAAAATGATGGAATCACTTCTGAAGGAAAGAATTGTTGAGTACCTAGAGGCCAGTGGGGCACAGAACCCAAGGCAGCATGGATTCACAGTGGGAAGGTCATGTCAGATGAATCTAATCTATTTCTTTGACTGGATGGCCAAAAGTAATAGACCAGGGAGAGGCCTAGACTTTAGCAAGGCATTTGTCACAGTCCTGCACAAAAGATTAATAAACAAATTAGCCAGCCTGGGAGTGGGTCCTAGGGTGGTAGCCTGGGTAAAACATTGGCTGGACAACAGGACACAGAGGGTAATAGTAAACAGAGTCCACAGTAAAGAAAGGGGGGTTACTAGCGGGGTACCTCAGGGTTCAGTACTCGTCTGGTCCTTTTTAATGTCTTTATAAGTGACATTGCAGAGGGACTAGAAGGAAAAGTATGTCTCTTTGCAGATGATGCAAAGATCTGCAACAGGGTTGATACACAAGGTAGGGTGAAAAAGGATGAGAAGAAACTTGGCAAGGTTGGGGCAATGATCAAATGTATGGCAGCTTAGATTCAATGCAAAGGAGTGCAAAGCATTGCACCTGGGAAACAAAAACCCAGGGGAAGAGTACACAACGGGGGTGGTGGTGAGATACTGACAACAACAAAAATGGAAAGGGACCTGAGGGTAGTTATATCAGATGGCCTAAAAGTGGGCAAGCAATGTGAGAAGGCAGTAAGGAGGGCTGGAGGGATACTGGAATGCATAGGGAGAGGCATCACCAGTAGAAAACAGGAAGTTGTTATCCCTCTGTACAGACAGTTGGTGAAACCACATCTGTAGTACTGCATGCAGTTCTGGAGACCTCATCTCCACAAAGACATAGACAGGGTGGAGGCTGTCCAGAAGAGGACTACCAAAATGGTGCTGGGTCTGCACCAGAAGACATATGAAGAAAGACTAAAGGAGCTTAATATGTATAGCCTCAAGGAAAGAAGGGAGAGGGGAGACATGATAGAAACTTTCAAGTATCTCAAGGGAATCAACAAAGTTCAAGAGAGTAGCATCTTTCAGAATAGAGATGTGGAAGAACAAGGGGGCACAATTTGAAGATTGAGAGGGACAGCTCAATGGTAATGTGAGGAAATATTTTTTCATACAGAGCATTGTAGATGCATGGAACAGCCTTCCTGAGTAGGTTGTGGAGTCAAAAACAGTGGGGGAATTCAAGAATGCATGGGACAGACACAAGGCAATTCTAATGGGGGTAGGAGGAAGTAGGCTGTTGGTTAACTAGGATTTGCAGCTTATCTATTAGATAGGGAAATTGGCAGACTAGGTGGGACAAGCGGTTCTTATCTGCCATCAAAGTTTATGTTTCTATGTGTAACTGAAATAGTCCAGGGCAGCATCAACATCCTGAGTCTGCTGTAGGAAGGATCAGTTGGTCCTCTGAAGCACTGCTCAAAGCTGAGGGATCTTATATCAGTGGAACACTCATGTCCTAGAGTGGGAAGGAGCATCGGGGAGTGTTTTTCCTGACTACTGACACACGACAGGGAAGTGGTCACTCAAGAAATCAAGCAGGACTTCAGAGTAGAGGATTCTGTCAGAGTGGCTGACCAGCACCCAGTCTATATATACTTATTGTTTGTTGTAAATACTTTATATTTTACATTTTGTCCCTTGTTCTTTCTTCAGGACATCCCTGGTAATGAGGTATTAAAATCAGTTTGCCTCCCCTTGCCAAATCTTTCTTACTGAAGAAGATAGAGAATTTGGGGGCAGATAAGGACATACAGTAGTTAACTGGGTGGGAAACTGTCTAAAGGGTAGGCAGCAGAGGGCTGTGATCAAAGGGGTCAAATCAGAAGTCAGGGAGGTCATGAGTGGGGTGCCACAGGACTCTGTCCTGGGCACAGTCCTCTTCAGTATGTTTGAGTGACATAAGAGAAAGTATCCGGAACAGGTTGTATCTCTTTGGGGTTCACAACATCAGGGCACCGGTGGTCGTGTGCCCAGTCATCATAGCACCAACTGCCAATTTCACCAACTTCTCCCCACTTAATAATTATTCTAACTCCTGGGGGGGGGAATGACCTCAGGAAGGGGGCAGCGAATCCAGAAATCGGTACTGTGGCATCCCTGTGCTCTAATGCTGGTGCCCTAATACCCCTTTTAAGGGTTTCTTTGCAGATGACACTAAGCTCTGTGGGAGGGTGGATAGTGACAAGGGAATCAGAGAAATGCAGAGTGACTTACAAAAGCTAGAAGGTAGGACTTGGTGACATTTATCTTCCACCAGTGAAATTCTGATAAAATGCTAATTTTGCTTCTGTGAAATTTTGCCAAAATTGTGATTTCAGCTATATCCATCTAATTTCAACAGTATTAGACTAAATTGTGCCAAATACCTTATGCTAAATTCCCCAAGGCCAATACAGAAGAGCGCCAAGACTTGGGTTTGCATCTGTAAAGGTTATTGAGTTATAAGCCTCCAAACCTTTGGAAATTTTAAAATTACATTGCACAATTATGTAAACTGCAGAATTTCAGAAGTACTGTATTAGTCCAAACTCCACCAAATTTCGTGTGATAAATTTCCCTAAGGCCAATACAGAAGTGTACAAAGATTTGTATGTATATCTTCAAAGGTGGTTGAGTTTTAAGCCTCCAAACTTTCAGAAATTTAAAAATTACATTTCACAATTATGTAAACTGCAGAATATTAAAAGAATTCATTGAAATTGTATCGCATGTATTATGCTGATGATAACATGGTCCATACAGATGTGTAACCAAGTTTCAGATCTTTATCTTTAAAGGCAACAGAGTTATAAGCCTCCAAACATTCATAAAATAGAGAATAATGTATGGGCAACCATACACAGCAAGGCTGTGTTTCTATCAAGGGGTTGAGATTACAGCAGAGATTACATGCTGTCATCTCAACCCCAAGATGGAAACACCTACTGAGTTGTGTGTGGTTGCCCATATTTTATTTTATGTAGTTTATGGTTTTGTACACAGAAATCATAGAAGTGTTACCTCCCTGAAAAACAAACAAACAAAAAAACTTTCCATTTCTTTGTTCTGTTTTATGATTGAAATCTAATTTATAGAGTTTTACAAGTTAAAAGGTACACATTTAGGCACTGGGTGGTTAGTAATCAGGTAGGTGCTGAGCGAATGAGGAATTAAAAATGTGATGACCTTTGAACTGTGCTGAACAACTGCTTGGAATGTGCATAACAGCACCTTGGAATGTGCACAATAGTTTAGAATGTGCTCAAGGTTTTTGAGAAAGGTGGATTTTTATACAGAACAAAGGCCAACGACATACTATGATTAAAATTATATTTTTCAATTATGCAACTACAGAATATTAAGACTTATAATTTCAAGACTAGAGAATAGAATATCACCAATTTTGCTTGCTTCATTGACCCTAAATATTAGGCTGCCAGACCACTCCCATGGTAAGGCAGCAGATCATCAAGTTCCCTTACAGAAATAATTATATGAAATGTTTTCATGCTGCATACATAAAACTACTCAAGTGATATGCGTGCTGCAAGTATGATTTAAATGTTAAATTGGAACTGACTGCATGCATATGGCATGCGTGCAGCACGCACATGTGGGATGGCAGAGAAAGGGGAGCTATTGCTGATGGGGGACCTGAATATGCCAGATGTTGACTGGAGCACCTTTGCTGCAGCCACATCCAAGAGCAGGGCCATTCTCTATGCCTTACAGGGCGCATGACTCAGACAGCTAGTTTTGGAACCCACTCGGGAGAGAGCAGTCTTAGACCTGGTAGTCTCAAATGGGGATGGAGAGAGGATCTCTGATCTTGAAGTGGGTAGCCATCTGAGAACAAGCTACCACCAAACAGTGTGGTTCATGATAAACTTAGCTGTAGAGTCAAGCCACACAAAAGTGAAGGTACTGGACTTCAGGAGGGCTGATTTTGACAAATTGGGGGAGTGCCTCAGAAAAGCACTAGCAAACAGGCAAGAAGGTGGGGTGGAGCAACAATGGGGAAACATCAAAACCGCCATCACAGAGGCAACAAGTCTGTGTGTGAAGCAAATGAACAAATCAAAATAAAAGAAAAAAACACTATGGTTCTCAAAAGAAGTGGTGGGGAAGGTAAGGGAAAAAAAGATAACATTCAGGAAGTATAAGGAAACACAGAAGGAGCAGGACAGAGAACTGTACCAGTTAAAGCAGAAGGGTTCAGGTAAGGCAGTCAGAATAGGAAAATAGGAAAAAGATAGCCAACTCGGTTAAGAAGGGGGATAAAACCTTTTATAGGTACATTAGGAAGCAAAGAAAGACTAAGGCAGGGATACTGAGGCTGAACAAAGAGGAAGGTAGTTGGGCAGAGAGCGACAGTGAAAAAGCTGGGATACTGAATGAATATTTCTGCTCAGTAGTCACAATGGAAAAGCAGGGGGAAATACCTAATCTGGTCAATAGAAGCACTCTGGATTGGGGGGCTGATATTAGTCCTTTCACAGAGGAAAGGTTTCTGAAAGAACTCTTAAAACTGAAGGTGGATAAAGCAATGGGGCCTGATGGGATTCACCCCAGAATTTTAAAAGAACTAAGGGAAGAACTAGTAACACCACTGACTACCCTTTTTAATAAATCATGGGAGGATGGGGTGGTTGGTACCTGAGGACTGGAGGAGGGCAGATGTGATTCCCCCTTCACAAAAGTGGAAGCAAGACAGCGGCAGGAAACTACAGGCCTGTCAGTTTGACCTCAGTGGTAGGAAAAATGATGGAATCACTTCTGAAAGAAAGAATTGTTGAGTACCTAGAGGCCAGTGGGGCACAGGACCCAAGGCAGCATGTATTCACAGTGGGAGGGTCATGTCAGACAAATCTAATTGATTTCTTTGACTGGGTGACCAAAGTAGTAGACCATGGAGGGGCTGTGGACATGGCCTACCTAGACTATAGCAAGGCATTTGACACAGTCCCACACAAAAGATTAATAAACAAATTAGCCAGCCTGGGAGTGGGTCCAAGGGTGGTAGCCTGCGTAAAACACTGGTTGGACAACAGGACACAGTGGGTAATAGTAAATGGAGTCCACAGTGAAGAAAAGAGTTTACTAGTGGGGTAACGAAGGGTTTAGTACTGGGGCCAGTCCTTTTTAATGTCTTTATAAGTGACATTGCAGAGGGACTGGAAGGTAAAGTATGTTTCTTTGCAGATGACACAAAGATCTGCAACAGGGTTGATACACAAGGTGGGGTGGAAAGGATGAAAAGAGACTTGGCAAGGTTGGAGGAATGGTCAATTGTATGGCAGCTTAGATTCAATGCAAAGAAGTGCAAAGTAGTGCACCTGGGAAACAAAAACCAAAGGGAAGAGTACACAATGGGGGGTGAGATACTGACAACAACAAAAATGGAAAGGGACATGGGGGTAGTCACATCAGAGGACCTAAAGGTGGGCCAGCAATGTGAGAAGGCAGGTAGGAGGGCTGGGGGGATACTGGGATGCATAAGGAGAGGCATCACAAGAAGAAAACAGGAAGTTGTTGGCCCTCTCTACAGACAGTTGGTAAGACCACATCTGGAGTACTGTGTACAGTTCTGGAGACCACATTTCTGCAAAGACATAGACAGGGTGGAGGCTGTCCAGAAGATGGCAACCAAAATGATGAAGGGTCTGCATCAGAAGACATGTGAAGAAAGACTAAAGGAACTAAAGATGTATAGCCTCGAGGAAAGGAGGGAGGAGGGGGGACATGATAGAAACTTTCAAATACCTCAAGGGAATCAACAAAGTCCAAGAGGGTAGCATCTTTCAGAAAAAGAGATGTGCAAAAACAAGGGGGCACAATTTGAAGATAGAGGGGGGACGGCTCAGAGGTAATGTGAGGAAGTATTTCTTCACAGAGAGGGCTGTGGATACATCGAACAGCCTTCCTGAGGAGGTCGTAGAGTCAAAAATAGTAGGGGAATTCAAGAATGCATGGGACAGACATAAGGCAATTCTAGTGGGGGGGTAGGAGGAAGTAGGCTGTTGGTTAACTAGGATCTGCAGCTTATCCATTAGGTAGGGAAATGGGCAGACTAGGTGGGCCAAGCGGTCCTTATCTGCCATCAAATTCTATGTTTCTATATTTCTATGTAACCATGATTTTTATGTTAAATTGGGCAAGACTGCATGCATGTGGCATGCGTGCAAAAATCAAGTGGTTACTGATAACTGCACACAAACAAGTTAAGTGACTTGCTCAGGATGACACCATACATACACAAGTGAGGGTTGATGAGATTAAAACCTAGGTCTTTATGCCTCCAAGTCTCTTGGCCTGCAGTTCAGTGCCTTTAACCACTAAGCCATACTGTCTGGACACATATGGCTCGCTTGTACTTCAATACACATTGTATCTGATTACATCTGCATGCATGCAGCGTGCTTGTAACCACTGTTATGCTTTTCAGTTTTCTTCTCTTACTCATCTCAGTTTCACAGTTGAACTGTAGCACACATACCAGTGGAAACACATGTGGTTTTTCCCACCCCAATACACAAACGTACACACAAAACCACTTAATTACTTCTTTCTGGCTTGTACGCCTACTATAGTTTTGAATTCTTCCATGGAAACAGACTTTAAGGTGCAAACACAAAAGTAGCAATAACTGTACACACACGCACATGGCCAGTGCCGCCCCCTCCCAATGCACACACACACACACACACTCTGTAGCAGGTATGGCCATGCTGCTACAGACAACCCATCAAGTATAGATATAAGTAAAAAGTCTCTTACTTGAGTACTAGGGAGCCTGAGGCAGGAGTCTTTAAGAGATGATGTCCATGGGTCAGAGTGCTGGGATGTACCCCTAGAAATGACTGGAATTAATTTGTATTACTATTTTATAAGTTATGTTGGTGAGTTGGCGAATAATGAAGGCCACTGTTCTGTTAACAAGGCCCTTGTTAGTCAAGCAGTGGCCTTCATTAATCTCCAACTCTGCATCAATAATGTATAAAATAATAATAAAAAAATGCCCTCATTCATTTCAATGATGCACATCCCTGCAGTCTCCTTTGCCCTTTGTTATAATGTGCCTTTGCGTGGGGATGTGGAGGTCAGCTTCACTTGGGGGGAGGGGGATAAGTCTGTCTATAGTGGGTTTCCAATAGTCCGTGCATACCATACCGCTCAACTGTCTGTGAATGCGAGAAACAACTCTAGAATGTCTGTAACATCTCTGAAAGGTACAACTTGCTTGTTTTGACTGAAAAGTGATATGCAAATCAGGGAAAATTTCAAATGTATAAGATTCATCTACATATACCCAGAGCAGTGCATCAGATTTGGGCTTAAACCCACCCAGTTACTAATTATTTTTTACCTGGCTGAAGTTCTGCCCCCCCCCAAAAAAAAAGAACTTTGTCCCGAGTTTTCTCCCCGACTCCATTTCATTCAATACCCATCCCCTATGGGTCATAAAGCTGCCCAAAGGTGAAGAAACATGAAAAACACATCAATATTTCAGTCCTTCATCCTTCCCCACTCCCCCTGTAAAAAAATGATTTACTTTTACCTACTCAGCCAAATGGCCAGAACCTGCAGCCTGGCACAGTTAGCCACAAACATAGTTTTCAGTCCTCTCCCCCTCCCCCTCTCTCCTTCTGCCAGAAGCTGGATGCTAGAACCGACCATCACAGGTCCCCAACATGGTCCATGACCAAGTCACCTCTCCAACAGAGCCCAAACAACCTGGTTGCTTGCTTCTTGCCTGGTTGCTGCTGTGGCTGCTGCTGCACTGCACTGATCAAGGCCTACGAAGGCCACCCACACTACTAACACCACTGCTGCTAAGCCTAGCTTGCTGCCGTTGGGGTATGTGCTGTTTGTTTTGCAAGGCAAGCCTAGTAGAGTAAGTAGGTAGCCTAGCCTTGAGTTAGCATCCAGCTCACCCTCTGCCCTTTCAGCCACCAGGGGAGACGGAGACTCACTAAGAGAAGACCAACAAAAATAAGTTGCCACAACACTGCTATTGAGAGTTCAGTGCTCACTGACTCCTCCAAGCTGTAGTATGCAGTCTATCTACTCTGTGGTGCGTAAGACAGTGTCACATTTCCAAGGCTCATGCACTCTTTTTTGGCTGGAGCTCATCCACATCACATGTGATTGTACCACTGCTAATAGGTGGAGAGAGTGGACAACACAATACAGACACAGTCGATTCAGGTGAGTACCTGCAGCATGAGCACACACAGGCCAGGTGGGCACTTATTGTGCAAAAGGTTAAATCCAAATTTGATGCCATTATTGCTGCACCATAAGAGAAACGCAAATGCAGGGGTTGGGGGCAACTTCCCTCTCTCTACCCTACCTAAATGGCACCACTGCTTAATGATAGAAATGCATTCTCAGATGCTAATGCAATGGTTTCCACTGTGTTCTGAGGCACTGTATCTCAATGTTTCATGATGTATCCTGATCATCATGTAGGTTAGTGTCCCTCATTTTCCCTCATTTTGAGTGTCCATGTCCCTCATTTCAGTGACAAATTGTGAGGTATGGTGCATGCTTCCAAGATCCTGGTCAACACAAAGAGTGCTGATCATGGCCGTAGTGTATATGCTCAATACAGAATGACAAAGGGAAAGTAAGTGAGATGAAATAGTCATGGAGAAACACATTTGTAGCACTAAATATGCATAAGGGATTTGCATGGTCCAAAACAAAAAGGATAGGCTGCACAACACAGAGGCCCCTTTTCATATATCTGGAATGGGGGATGTTGACTGGCTATATCCTAGGCACTTAATGCAGTAAGCAAACAATACTTTACAAATTAATGCCAATTTAATGACAAAAATCAAAAGCCATTAAACAGCTTGCAAAAGGATCAGAATTAATGAGTTTACCTAATTTTTATGGAAATTCAAATAAAAATGTATTTTAATGACTCTAATTGCTAGCAGCAGTATAAGAAATAGAAACTGAGTTTTTTTTTAAATGAGATTTGCACTAGCTTAGCTGCTGCACACAAGGCAAGCATGCATCATGTGAACCTGATGTGATGTTTAAATGATGTTCACAGTAGCTTAGCTGCTGCACTCATGTCATGCGTGCAACACATGAACCTGATAGAAACATAGAAACATAGAATTTGACAGCAGATAAGGACCACTTTGCCCACCTAGTCTGCCCATTTTCCTACCTAACAGATAAGCTGCAAATCCTAGTTAACCAACAGCTTACTTCCTCCTACCCCCCCACTACGACTGTCTTATGTCTGTCCCATGCATTCTTGAATTCCCACACTGTTCTTGACTCCACGACTTCCTCAGGGAGGCTGTTCAATGCATCCACAACCCTCTCCATGAAAAAATACTTCTTCACATTATCTCTGAGCCATCCCCACTCTATCTTCAAATTGTGCCCCCTTGTTCTTGCACATCTCTTTTTATGAAAGATGCTACCCTCTTGGACTTTGTCGATTCCCTTGAGGTACTTGAAAGTTTCTATCATGTCCCCTCTCTCTCTTCTTTCCTCAGGGTATACATATTAAGCTCCTTTAGTCTTTCTTCGTATGTCTTCTGGTACAGACCATGCACCATTTTGGTTGCCCTCCTCTGGACAGCCTCCACTTTGTCTATGTCTTTGCAGAGATGGGGTCTCTAGAACTGCACACAGTACTCAGATGGGGTCTCACCAATTGTCTGTACAAAGGGATAACAACTTCCTGTTTTCTACTATTGATTCCTCTCCCTATGCATCCCAGTATCCCCCCAGCCTTCCTTACTGCCTTCTCACATTGCTTGCCCACCTTTAGGTCATCTGATATAATTACCCACAGGTCCCTTTCCATTTTTACTGTTGTCAGTATCTCACCCCCCACTGTGTACTCTTCCCTTGGATTTTTGTTTTCCAGGTGCATTACCTTGCACTTCTTTGCATTGAATCTGAGCTGCCATACATTTGACCATTCCTCCAACCTTGCCAAGTCCCTTCTCATCATTTCCACTCCATCTTGTGTATCAACCCTTTTGCAGATCTTTGTGTCATCTGCAAAGAGACATACTTTTCCTTCCAGTTCCTCTGCAATGTCACTTACAAAGGCATTAAAAAGGACCGGTCCCAGTACTGAATCCTGTGGTACCCAGCAAGTACCCCTCCTTTCTTCACTGTGGACTCCATTTACTACTACCCTTTGCGTCCTGTTGTCTAGCCAATTTTTTATCCAGGCTATCACCTTGGGACTCACTCCAAGGCTAGCTAACTTGTGTATTAATCTTTTGTGTGGGACTGTATCAAATGCCTTGCTAAAATCTAGGTAGGCCATGTCCACAGCCCCTCCCTGGTCTACTACTTTAGTCACCCAGTCAAAGAAATCTATTAGATTCATCTGACATGACATTCCCATCATGAATCCATGCTGCCTTGGGTCCTGTGCCCCACTGGCCTCTAGGTACTCAACAATTCTTTCCTTCAGAAGTGATTCTATCATTTTCCCTACCACTGAGGTCAAACTAACTGGTCTGTAGTTTCCTGCCTCTGTCCTGCTCCCACTTTTGTGAAGAGGAATCACATGCACCCTCCTTCAGTCCTCAGGTACCACTCCATCCTCCCATGGTTTGTTAAACAGAGTAGTCATCGGTGTCACTAGTTCTACCCTTAGTTCTTTTAGAATTTTTGAGTGAATCCCATCAGGCCCCATTGCTTTGTCCATCTTCAATTTTATTAGTTCTTTCAGAACCCTTTCTTCTGTAAATGGACTGGTATCGACCCCCATCTTCAGAGTGTTCCTCTTGTTTAGTTTAGGTACTTCCCCCTCCTCTTCCTTTATGAATACTAAGCAGAAATACTCATTCAGTATCCCTGCTTTTTCACTGTCACCCTCTACCCACATTCCCTCCCATTTATTAAGACTCGGTATCCCTCCTTTGGTCTTTCTTTGCTCCCTAATGTACCTATAAAAGGTTGGCTATCCTTTCCCTCGGTTTGGGCCTTTGCTATTCTGACTGCCTTCCCAGCCTCTTTCTGCTTTAACTGATAAAGTTCTCTGTCCTGCTCCTTCTGTGTTTCCTTATATTTCCTGAATGTTATCCTTTTCTCCTTAACCTTCCCTGCCACCTCTTTTGAGAACCATAGCATTTTTTTCCTTCCTTGTGCTTTGCTGATTTGCTTTACACAAAGGCTTGTTGCCTCTGTGATGGCTGTTTTGATTACTCCCAATTGTTCCTCCACTCCTCCTTCTTGCCTGTTTGCTAGTGCTCTTCTGAGGCACTCTCTCATTTTCCCAAAGTCAGCCCTCCTAAAGTCCAATACTCTTGCTTTTGTATGGCTTAATTGTATGGCTGTGTTTATTGTGAACCACACTGTTTGGAGGTCGCTTGTTCCCAGATAGCTACCCACTTCTAAATCTGAGATTCTTTCTCTGTCCCCACTTGAAAGTACCAGATCTAAGATTGCTCCTTCCAGAGTGGGTTCCAATATTAGCTGTCTGAGGCATGCCCCTTGTAGGGCATCAAGAATGACCATGCTCTTGGATGTGCCTGCAGCAAAGGTGCTCCAGGTAACATCTGGCATATTCAGGTCCCCCATCAACAATATCTCCCCTTTTTCTGCCATTCTAAGGATGCCTTCTATCATTTCCTTGTACATTCCCTCCCCCTGAGATGGGGGTCTGTATACAACCCCCATGCAGATTGTACTGCCATTTCCTGTCTCCAGAGTGACCCAGAGTGCCTCATCTGCTCCCTGTTTACTCTTTAGTTCTGTTGCTTTGATCCCTTCCTTTACATAGAGAGCTACTCCTCCTTCTCCTCCTCTTTTACCTTCCCTGTCCCTCCTGTAGATTGTGTATCCTGGTATGTTGACATACCAGTCATGGTTCTCTGTGTACCATGTTTCTGTGACTGCCACAATATCCAGGCAACCCTCTTCCATCAAGGCCACTAGTTCAGGGAGCTTGTTACACAGACTACGGGCATTGGTACTCATCACCCTCAACTTTTGATGGCCTTACCCCTTTTATCCCCATTCCTGTCCTTACTGCCTTTGCCTTTTTTTACATTTACCTCTGTCCTGCTCCCTAATGACTTCTCTACCTTTGTGTTTACCTCACTAATTACCTTGTTTTATGGGGGGAGGCTGGGATTCCCCTGCTCCTTTTCAGTGCCTCTCCCCTTGGCTAGTTTAAATGCTTGCAATGAAGCATTTAAACCTCTCACCTAGGATCCTGGTCCCCCCTGGACAGATGCAGACCATCGCGCCAGTATAGGTCTGCATCCCTCCAGGTGGCTCCCCAGTCCCCAGTGAAGCCAAAATCCTGAGCTCCACACCAGTTTTTCAACCATTCATTGAATTCCCTGGTGAGGAGTACCCTAGCATCACCCTTGTTATAGACAGGCAGCACCTCTGAGAAGGTTACCGTATGCGCTACTTGTCTAAGGCCCCTTTCCAACTCTACAAACTCCTCTTGCACTGCTCTGATCCCATTCCTAGCCAGATCATTTGTCCCTAGGTGAACAATGACATCCAGCTCCCTCCCTCATGCAGCTGCTCCCACGATCCTGAGGATTCACCTCCTGTCCCTCCAAGCTGTGGCACCAGGCAGGCACCTTACCTCCCTCTCCCCTTCCTCCCCAATTTCTACCCCCAATGATCGAGTCCACCACCAGGAGTTGTTTCCTTCCCCTGTAGGGTCCCATGCCACCCTCCTGTGGGTCTCCTTTGTGAAGGTTCCCAGCATCCTCCTTGGTCTCCATTGCAGGTGCCTCCATAGAGGAACCACTATCCACCAGATGATTGTATGAATTGTGGAGAGGTACAGCTGGAGTGATGCACTCTGTTCCACCACCCTCTCCCTCCCTGAGCCCACTATGGTCCAGTTTCTCCTGTTTCTTGGCAACCTCTGAGGTAGTGGCATTGGCCCTGGTGGTCTCTGGGTGGGGGAAGAGGTTTCACGAATCCTAGCCAGGTCAGCCTGGAGACGGGCAACCTCATCCCTCAGACCAGAGAGGTGCCTACAAATAGGGCAGCATCACAGCCTCCAGAATGTCTCCCGGAACACTGCCGCTCCACAGCCATTGCACTGCACCACTCCTATCATGTCTTATTTTGTGTCCCCTCTTCTGTTTCTCTGTATGCTTACTCTCTCCTCTCCATACAGCTGTCAACCTTCCTGTTCTGGGACAGCAACTTCTTATATTCTTCAGTAGCCTCCTTCTTCCTTGCTCAGTGTCAGACCATCAGCAGCTGGGGGGGAGCGAACTACTTTTTTCCTTTAGGGTTGGAAAATCACTGTTTCTCTATGATTCTTCCTTCCTACTGCCAAACAGGAAGTTCCCATTGTTAGTCAAATCCAGTGGCTATAAAAGTAGAACTTGCTCAGGGTGGGTGGGTGGAGGGGTGGGATGGAGGGCATTCAGTAAGAAAAAAGGCTAGCAACAGGAAGTTGTAATTTGAGTCACCTGTTTTTATATTGTCTAAGCCACACCCCCAATTTTTAGATGTTTGCACCAGCCTACCTGCTGCGCACATGTCATGCTTGCAGCATGTGAACCTGATTTGCTTTTTAGACCTGGTTCGCTTAGGATCAATTTGTGTATGCGAACTGCATGCAGACATTGCACAATAAAGCATGAGGTATGTATTCTGCATGTACACAGCACACCTATATATCTGTAAGGGTTGTCTCACTAACGACCCAGGTTCAGAAGCAAGCCTGGGAAGTCACATCAGGTCATGGCTGAATCAGCTGCTGCTTGACAGTGCATCTTAGATGGGAAGGCTTGGCAGTGAGTTCCACTAACACAGCAACCCATGTGGCTGGGTCAGGGAGTCTTCTCCTGCCACATGTAAAGCTGTATCTGTGTGAGGCTGACAGACGCACTATCCCCACCCAGACCGATGGGAGGGAAAATATGTTAGAGAAAAACCTGGTAGCTAACTGAATAACAGCTCTGTTCAGTCTGTGAACAGGGCACATCCCTGAGAAAGGAGCTGCTGGCTGGGAGAAAACCCTATATGGAAAACAAATGTGTGTAAGCGTCAAATTTCTTTCTTAAGGGTTGGCCAAGTTTTAAGCAGCCAAATATTCCAAAATAACATTAGTAATTAAAGTTGAATTTCGTGAACTTCTGTGAAATTATAGAATGTTGCGATACTTTGTTGAAGCCATGTCCATGCATTTTGTACTGCCATGCAATTGAGTTGCCATTGTAAAGGAAGATAAAAGCTGGATAAAGTGGCAGAATGGTAGCATTCATAGGAGGCTCCATAATAAATGTACAGTGGTGCCAAGTGGCAGGTTGCTGTCTTCAGTTAGAAAATGGGCTTTTTATTTCCTGGCATCTGATTCGCTAGTACCCTTTCCAGGGTGGGTACATTAACTTTTAAAAGATGCCCAGAAAATAAAAAGGACCAGCCTATAGTGCCCTTTACCTACTGAAGTATCATACTGCCCATCCAGCTTCCTTATTGGCTGTAACCACCTAATTTGAAAATGAAATTGCCATCATTTACTTTGTCTCACTTAATGGGATATACTAGCCCCACCAGCATTCAGCAGTTCAGTGCTAGCTGCCTGAGGGAAACCGCACACAAACTTGCCTGGACTCATTTATCGCTACATTTTTTTTTACTTAGTTACAGTATACTCTTTTGCTCTGCCCTGTAATAGCGCAACTTTCAGACAGCTGATTACCCTCTCTCTCTCTCTCTCTCTCTCCTCTAGTCCTACCTCCTCCAGCTGGCCTCCCCCTCACTCCCAAAACTGAAGCTGCTTCAGATGTGTACGACTAGCAGACAGTAACCTAACATGCACTAGCTCACTGTTTTTTTAGTTGCAGTACTCTTTTGCTATACCCTTTAATTCTTCATACCATGACTTTTGGAGAGCCAATCACGCTCTCTCTCTCTCTCTGTCTCTCTCTCTCTCTCACCTACTTCCTCCAGATGACCATCCTCTCGCTCCCAAAAATAAAACTGCTTTAGATGTGTACTACTAGCAAACACTACGCTAACATGTACTGGCTCACGGTCACCCTCTTCATTACAATCGTGCCACCTTCTCAACTGTATCCCCATTTAGTCTTTTATTTATCCTGCTATACCAGGACTGAAATTAGTTACCTTCCATCATCATACTCCGTCCGTTCTCCAGCAATGTGAACTGGTGCACTCCGCCTCCAAATAAAGCTAAAGTGATAGCCGGTGATGATACTCAGAGTCAGCCCAGCTCCTGTTCACTGCATCCCCACTAACCGAAAACACAGAAACAAGACAAGCAACTTTTGCTCTTTCTTTTTTTAATTTGTATCCTTAACTGATCAGATGCAGTCCATCTGTGTCCCACCACATGCACTGCAGTCTACTCCAATCTGTTCCAATGTCTCCATACAAAGGCCCATTGAGCTGGTGCTGACACTGGGCAAGAATGACAACTGAAAAAAGTTTTAAAGCATAATTAAATAAAAAGGAAAAACAGCAAAACAAAACTAATTTAACTTGTGTGCCTTGTGTCTAAGTCGTGTGTGTGTGTGTGTGTGAAGGGGGGTAACCATGACAACCAGCTGCATACTCGGGGGAAAAAAACAGTCTCATGCAGGCGGGGGAACTATTTTATTGCAAAATAAATGAAAAACATAAGGGTTTTAACATGCAGACATAAAACATATTTCTATTTCAAACATATGTAATACAGTGGCTCATTTTCTAAGTGAAATAATACCCTCCAGGGTGGACAGTATGGGCTATACAGGACCTTCCATGGGCTATAAGGCCCTCCACCTGTGGTGCAGGCCTCATTATGCTCCTGGGTGGTCCGGTATAGCCCAATACCGCCCTCCCTGTCGGGTATTATTGCTTACTGATGAACTATGAAGAATAGTCAGACATCACTGTGCACTACCTTGAATTCTTGCACTATGCCAGATAACCACTACAGCTCACTGACTAAATGACTTGCGGAAGCACATGCAAGTGCAGCATTGTTTCTGTAACTTATTAGAAACATAGACTTTGACAGCAGATAAGGCTTGCTTGGCCCACCCAGTCTGCCCATTTCCCTACCTATTCAATAAGCTGCAGATCCTAGTTAACCAATAGTCTACTTCTTCCTAACCCCCACCAGAATTGCCTTATGTCTGTCCCATGCATTCTTGAATTCACCCATTGTTTTTGACACCCACAACCTCCTCAGAAAGGCCATTCCATGCGTCCACCACCCCCTCCATGATAAAATACTTTCTCACATTTCCCCAGAGCCATTCCGCTTCTATCTTCAAGTTGTGCCCCCTTGTTCTTGCACACCTCTTTTTCTGACAGATACAACCTTCTTTGACCTTGTTGATTCCCCTGAGATACTTGAAAGTTTCTATCATGTCCCCCCTCTTACTCCTTTTCTCTAGTGTATACATATTAATCTCCTTTAGTCTCTCTTTGTATGGCTTCTGGTGTAAACCTTGCACCATTTTAGTTGTCCTCCTCTGGACTGCCTCCATCCTGTCTATGTCCTTGTGGAGATGGGGTCTCCAGAACTGCATTCGGTACTCCAGATGGTGTCTCACAGACTGTCTGTACAGTGTACAGTGCTCCCTGCTTACTCTTTAACAACCCATTAGATAACAATGTATATTTTTATCTTCTGAAAATAGTGACACCAAGTCTTACAACTACTTGCAACTTTTGCCCTTGTGACACAAGGATTTGGATATCTTTAATTATGATGGTGGTTGATGCTGGATATCACTGTTGCAGGAGTGTTGGAGAGATATTGCATAGTCATGATGCTAGTGCAGGTAAGGTGATTCAGTGGTGAAGAGTACTTTGTGAAAGTTAAATTCCACAAGTGAAATTCTAGTGACATTACCTATTATGCATCTATTAACTTTTGAGCAAATTTTGCCAATTAGTAATTTCACAATAAATTTTAACCTACTAAACCACATTTATTCAGCTTAATTAGATTCCAGTACACATTTACTTCAGTATGCATGGCAGATCTTCAATGTATACATGCAATAGCAGAGGAGCTACAAACACTGTAATATTTAGAAAATTTTCACATGATTTAACAAATAAATTGTGAAATTTTGAATGCCTGTGACTTACAATTTACTTATAAAATGGCAGGGTAAAATTGTGTAATCTGATTGGCTCTTATTTATGTGTAAAATATGGTTTACATATGGGTAAAAAAGGATTGCTCAGCAGTGCTCAGCAGTGAAGAGTCTGCAACACAGGTCAGTGTTTGGAACACAAGCATTTCAGTTAGCTCTCTACTGCCAGAACTGATCTTCCACCACAAACATGGCTGCTACCTTTACACTGTAAAAACTTCAACTGGGCCCTAAAAATAAAACTACTTTAAATAAAAAATAAAATAAATGAATTAAATGCTGTTTCCCTGATTATCACTCTCTCCTTACATGCATAAACAAATTAGAAACCATAAGTATTGTTTATATTTTTCACTACAACTGTTTCTTTGCTGACAGTCAAAATCCTTCTTCTGTCTTTAACTGCTTATCAGGGAACTCTCTTGTTCTTGCCCTGACAGTGAGATAACTGAGTCTCTGGCTGTAACATAGGTATGTGTAGTCTCTGTGTATAGTGTGTTGGGAGAGAAATAGCCTGCCAGTGGAACTGAACAGAATTTTGAATCCATATATTCCGTATTAAACATTCCATGATAAACATTCCATATTTTGAATGTGGGGAACAGCAGGGAAAAAAAAAACAGGAAGAAGAAAGTAGGCAATAATACAATGACATCATCAATGACATCTCTAGCAGTGGGTGGAAGGATTATTTTATCACAAATGCACAAAGTAAATCTATTTTTCTACACATAAACATGCTTTCCCCAATAGTCAAAAGTGAAAAAAAAGAAGTCAATTTTATAAGCTCAATAAGGCACTAAGGGGTGCATGTAAACCATATTTTACAGCACGGCCAGCAGCTGAAGTCACTCGGACATTGGCCTCATGCCTTGCTATGCCTCTGGCCATGCTGTAAAATATGATTTACACACACCCCTTTGTGCCTTATTGCTTGCATATAAAATGGCAGGGTAAAATGATGGATTCTGATTGGCTGTTATTTATGTGTAAAATATGATTTACATATGGCTAAAGAAAGGACTGCGAAGAGTCTGGAAACCAGGTCAATGGGCATTTGGAACACAGGCATTTCAGTTAGCCCCCTACAGCCAGAACTGATCATCCACCACAAACATGGCTGCTACCTTTACACTTTAAAAAAAAACTTCATCTGGGCAATAAAAATAAAACTACCTTAAAAAAAAACAAATTAATTAATTGTAGTTTCCTTGATTATCACACTTTCCTTATGTACATAAACAAATTAGAAACAATACATATTGTTTATAGTTTTCACTACAACTGCTTCTTTGCTGACAGTGAAAAATCTCCATTCTATCTTCACCTGCTCATCAGGGAATTGTTTTCTTGCCCTGACAGTGAGATAATTGAGTCTCTGGCTGTAACAAAGGCCTTTGTTGTCTGTGTGTACACACTGTTAGGAGAGAAACATTCTGCCAATGGAACTGAGCAGAATTTTGAATACATGTATTCCATGGTAAACATTCTATGATAAACATTCCATATCTTGAATGTGAGAAAAAAACAGGAAGAAGAAAGTAGGCAATAATACAATGACATCATCATCAATGACATCATTTGTAGTGGGTGGAAGGACTATTTTATCATAAATGTACACAAGTAAATCTATTGTTTCTACATATAAACATGCTTTTACCAACTGCAAAAAGTTTTTAAAAAAGGAGTCCATTTTATAAGCGCAATAAGGCACTCTGGGATGTGCGTGGAACACATTTTACAGCATGGCCAGTGGCTAAAGCCACTTGACCTTTGGTGTTGTGCCTTATTTTGCCCCTGGCTGGGCAGTAAAATGTGTTCCATGCACACCCCATCATGCCTTATTGCTTACATAACCAATTACCTCTCTACTTGCCATTTCTTTGACTCTTCCAAAAAAGTATGCATATAACATACTAACATACTAATTGCCAGAAGATTAGGCCTTATGGTCTATCGAGTCTTTTTGAACCTCAGATCCCTAATTGGGTGCTGAGGCCCTCCCACCCTTGTGTTACAGAAACCCCTATCATCCATCCCCACCCCCCCGGGACAGGCCATCATCTGATACATCCGCTTTCTGTGTCTGTCCCACCCTCTCTTGAAGCCCTCCACTGTGGATCTCTGAACCAGCTCACCAGGCAGTACATTCCAAAGGTCCACCACCCTCTCAGTGAAAAACCTCCTCCTCTTTTCCCCCCTCACCCTTCCACCTTCCAACTTCAAACCATGCCCTCTGGTGATACTTCACTGCTTTAGTCTAAAGATCCCCTCCATGTTTACCCTATTTATTCCCTTGAGGTACTTGAAGACCTCAATCACGTCCCCCTGTCTCTCCTCTCCTCCAATGAAAACAGGCAGAGTTCCTCAAGTCTGTCCTCATATGTCAAATCCCGTAGTCCTCGTATCATCTTAGTTGCCCTCCTCTGTACCATCTCCAGGAGCTGTATGTCCATCTTCAAGTGTAGTCTCCAGTACTGTACACAGTACTCAAGGTGTGATCTAACTAGTCCATTGACTGAATCATTGGCAGAATCACTTCCCTGCTCCTAGAGGTGATCCCCTTATGATGCATCCCAACATCCTGATTGCCTTGCTAGCCGCTCTCCTGCACTGCTCAGAGTTATTCATACATGCATCCACCATAACCCCTAGGTATTTTTCCCCTGTTGAGGCCTCCAGCGCCTCCCCTTCCAGGGTGTACCTGTGTTTAGGGTTTCCATGCCCAAGATGTAACACCTTGCACTTGGTGATATGAAATTGAATTTCCATGTGTGAGCCCAGCTTTCCAGGGTGTCCAGGTCCCCTTGCAGTGCCAACCTTCCCTCTTCCCCCTCAACTACTGCTCCCATATTGCAGTCATCAGTGAAGATGCTCATTTCACACTCTTTACCTTCCCTGATGTCCGATATGCATGCATTAAACAGGATCGGACCCAGGACCGAGCCCTGCGGTACCCCACTACCGACCTCTCTAGGGTTTGAAAACTCCCCACTGACCACTACTCTCTGGGTGCATCCAGCTAGCCAGTTTTCAATCCATCTGACCATCAAAGGGCCTACTCCCAACCCCATCAGTTTCTCCACCAGACCATTGTGGGAGACGGAGTCAAATGTCTTGCTAAAGTCCAAGAATAATACATCCACAGGCTTTCCCCTGTCCAGTTCTGATGTTTTTGAGTTTCGATAGGAAGGTTAGGAATATAAAAAGCAGTTGCTCAATCTATCTTAACGTGTACAATAAAGGGGGTAAGGGAAATTAAGAAAAGAATGTTTTGCACTGATAGAGGTGGGGAGAGGGGAGACTTGGGAGAGTGTTTGGTATCCTGCATCTGGAAGCTTGGGGGGTCGCTGGTGGGCAACAATAGCAATGGGTAGGATGGTAGGCTGCAACAACTGCGGTGCACCAAACTTTCTAAAAATTGCCTGGAGTGTGGGAGAATGTTTAGTGTGCAACCACACAGAGAAACTCAGAAAGGAGATTGAGGGTCTGCAGGAGGAACTAAGACAGGCAAGGCAGACTGGGGGTGGGTTTAGCCCAATACTGGAGGGATGAAGAAGGGGAGATGAGGAAGGGCCATTTAAGCCAACAGTGGTGAGGAGAGGGTCAGAAGAAGGAAAGCAGGGACAAGCGGGCCCAGACCAGGAAGAACGATTGCTAGGGAAACCAGTTCAGGAGACAAAAGACAAATGGAAGGAGGAGATAGGGACTTGTGAGGGGGAGGCGAAGAAGTTGCAAAAGTCATGGAGTGGAAAGGAGAGAACAGGTTACTATGAAGAGAGAGGGAGTGGGCATTTGGGAAGGGTCTTCAGAAAATAGTTTTGCACTGCTAGAGAGGAAGAAGGTGGAGGAGGGACATGATGAAATTAGAGGAGTAATTGATAAATGCCTGGACCAAACTGGAGCAGGGGGAAGTTCTGCTGGGAGAACTGCAACAGGGGTAATAGGGGGAAGTAATGTGCAGGAGGAAGAAGAGGAGCCAGAAATGAGAGAGGGAGATGAATGGAAGCAAGTAGGGACTAAGAGTGGTTGAATCCTAGTGCTGGGGGACTCAATACTAAGAGGAGTTAGGTGGGGTTGCAAGGGGGAGAGGCATAGTCGCATTTGGGTGGAGGCCATGCCAGGAATGACAGCAGAAAGGGTGGAAAAATCTGTTCTGAAATATGCTAGAAGGGGGTAGGGACAAGTCTCACTTAATTATACATCTTGGGACGAACAACCTGGCTGACAAGACAGTAGATATAGTCCAGAGGAGGTTTGAGGAACTAGGACAATTATGTGAGGGGGCAGGAAGATCAGTAACTTTTTTGGAGCTACTTCCTGTGCCCAAGGCAAGCACAACAAGAAAGCTGAGAATAGAGGAATTTGACGGATGGCTAAGAACCTGGTGTTGTGCTAAAGGGTATGGGCTGTTGGGGGAGTGGGGAGGGACCTGGGAGGACAGTAGTATCTATGCCAAGGACAGACTACACTTGAGTGTGGAGGGAAAGAAAGTGTTGAAACAGAGGATGGAGGAGTACATAGAGGAAGTAAGGAATTTAAACTAGGAGTGGGGGGTGGCAATTGGGCAAGAGACATGTAGAGACCACAGGTTGGGAAACCATATGAGCTTACCCCCCATAACAGTGACAAAGGACAAATGGCAAGTACTACTGGTGATGCTAGTAAATGAGGGCAGGATGGGGGGAAATGGTGGAAGGTGGTTACCCTTAATGCTAGGAGCCTTGGGAGGAAAACTGCAGAGTTACAGGTGCTCGTGGCAGAGGGAGAGGTGGACATTGCAGCCATCACAGAAACATGGGCCACCCAATACAATGACTGGGACCTGTCTGTACCAGGGTACAGGTTATTTCGTAGGGACAGGGTGATTGGGAAAGGAGGGGGTGTGGAACTATATGTGAAGGAAGGACTGAAGTGTGTAAGCGAGGAAGGGGAGGAGGGTAGTACGGAGTCAATTTGTATGCAAACCCAGGATTCCAAGAATAGGATTCTTAGAATGGGAGTAGTGTACAGGCCGCCATCTCAGATGGAGGATTTAGACAGGAAACTAGCAGGACAGATCAGGAGGACCTGTGAGAAGGGTAGTGTGGTGAATGTGGAGGATTTCAACATGCCAGGAGTGGACTGGAGTACCCCCAACAACCAGGAACAGAAGGGAGCATGTACTGCTGGATGCCTTCCAGGACAGCTTCCTGCTGTAAATGGTCAGTGAACCAACCAGGTTAGGGAATACCCTTGACCTTATGCTGGCAAATGGGGACTTTGTGAGAGAACTTACAGTGGAGGAACCGCTGTCAGGGAGTGACCACCACTCAGTATGGCTCACACTGGATATGGGCAAGGAAGGAGTGGAATCTGGCACAATAGTGCTGGACTTCAGGAGGGCCAACTTTGGGAGGATGGGGGAAGTGGTAAAAGGGTACCTGGCCAGAATTCAATCTAGTATGGACACTAACCAGAGGTGGGAGCTCATAAAGCTGGGGATAGTGGAGGCAACCAAAACCTGCTGCAAGGCCCAGAGCAAGAAGCCTAGGGCTAAGAAACTGAGCTGGTTGAGCAAGGAGGTCATGGAAAAGGTAAAGAGGAAAAGAGCCACCTTTAGGAAGTACAAGAAAATAGGGAGAGGGGAGGACAGGGAGGGGTACTTGATGCAATCGAAGGAGGTGACAAGAGCAGTAAGGGGAACCAAGGCATCTACGGAACTCAGGCTGGCACAAGGCATTTAGAAGGGGGAGAAGGACTTCTTTAGGTATATCAGGGAGAAAAGGAGCTGTAAGGACCACATAGTAAGAATTAGGAAGATGGGGGGTTGGGTGAAAGCAGGGCGCAATAAGGCAGAAGCACTAAATGAGTACTTCTGCTCAGTATTTATTAAAGAGAAGAGGAGGGTGACACCCAAGGGGGGAGAAATGGCAGAAACAGGATGGGAGGGGGTGACAGATAGGGAAATCATGGAGGGCAGAGTACAGGAGGGTTTGAAGGCACTGAGGGTGGATAAGGCGCCAAGCCCAGATGGCATCCACCCCAGGGTACTGAAGGAGCTGGCAGAGGTCCTGGTAGGACCTTTGGCAGACCTATTTAATGCCTCACTACATTCGGGGTGTGTACCTCAGGACTGGAGGATGGCTCATGTGGTGCCCCTCCACAAGAGTGGCCCCAAGGATGAACCGGGAAACTACAGACCAGTGAGCCTCACATCCATCATGGGTAAGCTAATGGAGACTATCCTGAAGGAAAGGCTGGTGGCCCTCCTAGAAGCCAAAGGACTACAGGACAGCAGACAGCATGGCTTCATACGGGGCAGATCCTGCCAAACCAACCTGGTGGAGTTCTATGACTGGGTAACTAGGCAACTGGACAGGGGCCATGCAATGGATGTCCTGTATCTTGACTTCAGTAAGGCATTCGACTCGGTGCCGTATGGAAGGCTGGGAAGTAAGTTAGTCTGCACAGGGGCAGATGCAAAGCTGGTGAGATGGGTAGGGAACTGGCTTCAGGGAAGGCAACAGAGGGTGGTGGCGGGGAGCTCTCATACCCAAGGGTAGTGACGAGCGGTGTTCCACAGGGCTCGGTGTTGGGACCAGTGTTGTTTGGGATGTTCATTGCAGACATATCATTGGACATCAAGAGCAAGATCAGTCCGTTTGCTAATGATACCAAGGTAGGAGCAGTGGTGGATGACTTAGGGGGATGGCAGGGGTTGCAGGATGATCTGGCAAAGCTTGTAACCTGGTCAGACACCTGGCAACTGGGATTTAATGCCAAAAAGTGCAAGGTGCTGCATTTTGGGATGAAGAACCCAAGGAGGAGTTACCAGCTGGGGGGTGTGCAGCTAGCCCAGACAGAGGAGGAGAAGGATCTGGGTGTGCTCATTACAGGGTCAATGAACAACTCAGCACCATGTAGGAAGGCAGCTGCAAAGGCCAACAAAATGCTGGGTTGTATTGCAAGGGGTATATCCTCGAGGAGGGAGGAAGTGATTCTGCCACTGTTTAGGTCGTTAGTTAGGCCGCACCTGGAGTACTGCGTGCAGTACTGGTGCCCGTATCTGAAGAGGGACATTAAGTTAATGGAGGGGTGCAGCGCATGGTGACAAAGATGATCAAGGGGCTGGGGGACTTATCATATGAGAGGAGGCTGAGGGAGTTGAACATGTACTCACTGGAGGAGAGGAGGGACGGGGGACATGATTGAAACCTTAAAGTACATAAAAGGAATAAACAAGACAGGTACAGAGGGGCTGTTCAAAGTAAGGGAGGAAAGGGACACCAGGGCCATGATATGAGACTGGAGGAGGAAGGTTCAGGAGGGAGATGAGGAGACAATTTTTTACAGAGAGGGTGGTGGCTGGGTGGAATGTGTTACCTGCAAAAGTGGTATCCAGTAGAACAGCGGACTGCTTCAAAAGGGGATGGGACAGGACAAGGGGGATTGTCAATGAAGGGGAAGGGTGGAAGGGAGGAGCAGCTGCAGAATAAGGGGTGCTAGCTGCACATTCAAGCAGACTTGATAGACCTCTAGGCCTTTATCTGATGGCAAACTTCACATGTTCGTATGTTCGTACCCATTCGTAGAACTCCACAAGATTGGTCTGACATGATCTACCTGACACAAACCAATGTTGCTGACTATCCAGACCTCCCACCTCCTCCAAGTACACCCCCAATCATTTCTTTAGTATACTCTCCATTAATTTTCCCATCACCGAGGTCAAGCTGATGGGTCTATAGTTACCTGGTACTTCCCTCGACCCCCCTTTATGGATTGGCACCACATGTGCCTCTCGCCAATCCGTAGGTACCCTCCCTGTCTCAAGCGACCTGTTGAAGAGCTCCACCGGGGTGCAGCCAGTATGTCCACCAATTCTTATAGTATTCTTGGATGAATGCCATCCGACCCAGGAGATTTATCTTTCTTTAGGGCCTTGAGAGCTAACCACACCCTTTTGGTGGAGATAGCATCATCCGTCCCCTCCACCTTACTGGCCTTTTTATCTTTATCCTGATGTGACACCCCTGGGGTACCTCTCCCTCCCTCTTGCTCCATTTCTGTTGCTTCCCTGATCCCACTCACTCCACTTCTAACCCCATTGTGCCTTGCATTGTAGATATCCCATCCCCCTCCCTAGTGAACACAGAGGCGAAGTACTCATTTAATACCTCTGCCTGGTCCCTTGCCTCTTCCACCCACCCTCCTTCTGATCTCAATCTGCCGAAACGGCCCTTAGTTTTTCTCTGCTCCCCAATGTACCGGAAGAACTATTTTCCCCTCCATGTATCCGCTGTGCCAGCCGCTGCTCTTTACTGGACTTTGCCCCCATCACCATCCGGGTGACTTTTCTAGATGCAAGATGGTACATTTCCTTTTCCCTATCCCCTCTTGTTTTATATTTTTTGTAGGCCGACTTATTTTCTCTGACCACTACCTGAACCTCACTGGACCACCAGCATGGTTTATGTGACCTTGCTCCCTTACGTTTCACCTTAGCGCAGGTCCTGACTGCCTCATGAAGTCCCCATTTTATGACCTCCCATCTCTTTTACACATTTGTCATTGATGTAATCCCCTTCAAGTGATCCTTGAGAATATTTCCCATGCCCACAAAGTCTGCCCCCCTGAAGTCCACTGTCAGTGTCCTAGCTCTCCCCCCCCCCATGCTTATTTGAAACCAGACAGTATTGTGATCATTCCCAGTCAGGAGATCCTCTACAACCAGGTCCCTTACCAGATCCCCATCTGCCAGAACTACATCCAGGACATGCCCCTCCCTTGTGGGCTCCATCACATGCTGTATTAAGAACACATGCTGGAAGCCATCCAGCAGCCTCTGCTCCTTGGCCACAATAGAGGATGTGGTTCCCAGTTTGTACCTGGCATATTAAGGTCCCACATTAACACCACTCCTTCCCCTTTGGGTCCACACTGGGCAATGATGTTGTCCAGCAAACCATCCTCCAGAACATCACCCATCCCAGGGGGCCTATATACTACACCCAGCCTGACCTTACCTCCTGCTGGGGTTCGTAAGGTGACCCATAAGGCCTCCACATTTCCCTCTGCCTCTTCTACCCTAGCAATTTCAATGTCATCGCTAATGAACATAGCCACTCCACCTCTGCCCTCCTTTCTATCCTTCCTGAGCATAGTGTACCCTCGCACGTTTAGGTCCCAGTCATGGTTTTTGTTGGCCCACATTTCCGTGACCACCGCCACATCCACCCCCCCTGAACAGCATGACCTGGAACTCTGGCAACTTGTTTCCCAAGCTCCTGGCATTTACTAACACCACCCCCACCTCTTATCCCTGATCCCCTTTGTCGAACCCCACCCAGGTTCCTTATACTTCCATCCTCTCTCTCTGCTCCTCCCACATATACATTTTGACTCATCTTGCTCCAAAGGCAGCCAAGTTGTCAGTGTAGAAATATTTTCAGAAATGTACACGTGAATAATAAATCACCCAATTTTGAATCCCTATAACTTCCCATCCCCTCATAAAAATATAATGAAACTTGATATCCTTTTAGGACCTTTCCAGTATCCATGCTGAATGTCAGTTCTATAGTTGTAATACTGACCAATTTATGACCAATTAAAGAATTTTAGAAAATTCCAAAATATTTCTCAAACCTTCACAAAATTTTATGGAATTTCACAAAGATTCCATGACATTGGAATTTACTAATTTTTGCCAAGCCTTACTAGAGGGGTTGTGTAAGGTTTGGCCATTCAAATTCAACACCAAAATGTGCAAAGTGATGCACCAAGGAATATGAACCACAGGGCAGAGTACTGGATGAGCAGGGTGAAACCTAGCACTATGACTGAGGAACATGACCTAGGAGTTATTATCCGTGATACCCTCAAGCAATCATGCCTTCGATTAGGCAAGCAGGATGCTGGGGTGTATATGGAGGGGTATTAATAGCAGAAGGAATGAGGTAATACTATCCCTTTACAGATCTTTAGTGAGATAACACCTGGAGTACTGTACCCATTTCTGGAGCCATCACCTCAGGAAGGATAGGGACAGGTTGGAGACAGTGCAGCACAAGGTAACAAAAATGATTCAGGACCAAAAGGGCAGATCTTATGAGAAGTGCCTCAGGGCACTGAATATGTAATCACTGGAGACCAGAAGGGAGAGGGGAGATGTGATACAGACCTTCAAGTTCCTGAAAGGATTAAACAAGGTGAATTGCGAAAAACTATTTGGCTTGAATGCTAGTTCAAGATTACGAGGGCATGAGTAGGAACAGAAAGGAGGGAGGTTCAGGAGGGACATGAGAACATATTATTTTGCAGAAAGAGTAGTGGAGCTATGGAACAGTCTACTGGCTGAAGTGGTAGGCATTAAAACAGTTGATGGTTTCAAGCAAGTCTGGGATAGAGTGGAGGGTATAGTGGTCATTCAGGGCAACAGAATTAGAAAGGAGGATTGGGGAGGGGGAGGGCTAGGACCCTGGATGGACAGTAGCTCCAGAGTTAAATAGGGAACTTGGGCAGACTGGATGGATAATCTTTTTCTGCCAACATTGTCTATGTTTCTCTGTTTTAAATGACTAAAAATATCATTGCCTTTCCCTGCTCTAGCTATAAACCAATTTAAAAACAAATTTTTATATTTTTTTCACACTGAAATACAGTAGCAAGAAATAGCCTAATTTAAAATAGCACTAAAACAAGCTGGAAAACATAGCAGGTCTAATAAATAAATTGACTAAATTCTCATTATGAAAATGCCCCTGAGGTCATTCAGCCATATAAATATCAAGCGTTATGTCTGAATTTGTTATTACTTTTAATTACTGCAGTGAACATCGGTTACAAAAAAAAATAAGTCTGATATTTTTTTTTTGCATCAGAAATTATTTGTGTGGAAAGGCAAGAAAATATGTTATTCTGGTTTCTAGACAGTGCTGCCTTTTATTTTTTTATGTAGACAATTTCATCTGAATAACTCACACTTCACTTGGACACAACTCTTTCTGATTTATAATAGCATGGCAACAATTATTATGAACACTTCTGCAAGTTGTATAGAGAACTGATCTCCTGCTTCAAGCATTCTAAGAAAAATGCATTTGTAGAAAATTAGAAAAGATAACATTTACTTATACAGATACCATCTGCCAAAAAGGATTTTGTGAATGCCCTTTTTTTGAATACTCTTTGAGTACTGTACTTGTATTTGGCACCCAAGATACATGGCAATTTGTTATTTGGCATTTGGCCATTTGGCAAAGAATTAGAAAACATTTTGAAAATATTAAAATAAAACCCTCTCCCTCCACATGGTGGTAGAAACTAGTCCCTTTCTATCCAGTCTCCCCAGCTTCATATCCTACATTCCACTTCTTCTCAGTCTTCCCAGTTTAAATAAATATTGATGACTCCAGGCACTGTGCCAGGAGGTAACACTGTCTTTAACAATCCCCCCCTCGCTAGCACAAACCACAGTCTCCAAAGATCCATAATGTGAATGTTTAGACCACACCCTGATTCCTAATGCACAATTCGAAGGGAGTAGTTCCTAAGATTCCAACAAACTCAGTCTTCTCCCCTTCTTGCTGCATTCCCAGTCCCTAGAAAAACCAATGTCATGAATGACTAAGCATGCAATTTGGTGCGTGACTGGGAGGGAGGGGGCAGCACAGTGCTCATCAGCTTTGACACTAGGTAGTCTGGTTGGTAGTCTATCATCCTAAATAAAGCAAGCTGCTCCACCTAGTCTCCCCCAGTCCTGCACCAGATCACAGTTTAAACTATGTGAATATGAGGAAGAGGTGGAGTGGGGAGATGACTAGGGCTTAGGAGGGGGTATCCAAGTGACCAGCCCTTGCCACAAGGGAAAGGATAGAGGTGTAAACAGCCTCTCACCCTGCCTGGGTTTGAGACCAGTTTCTACATATGAACATACAAAATGCCAGCAGAAACTGGCATCACAGTCTATTGAGTCTGCTTGATTATATAGCTAGCCCCTCAACTTGCAGCTGCCCCACTATCCCCTCCTCATAACAGCCCCCCTCACTCTGCCCCACCCCCTCTTAAATCCTCCTTCTGTTCCACATGATACCACTTCCTCTGGCAGAGTATTCCACTTGTCTACTACCTTTTCAGTGAAAAAGGGTCTCCTGATTTCCCTACCGAATCTCTCCCCCTTCAACCTCAGCTGGTGCCCTTTCATGTCCCTCACCCTTCTGATCTGAAGAATCCCTTCTGTATTAGTCCTGTTTACTCCCTTCAAGTACTTAAAGGTTTCAATCATATCTTCCCTATCTCTCCTCTCTTCCAGGGGATACACATGCAGCTCTCACAGCCTGTCCTCATAGGATTTTCCTTTCAGTCCCTGGATCATCTTTGCCCTACGCTGTACCCCTCCAGCAATCTGATGCCCTTCTTCAGGAATAGATGCCAGTACTGCATGCAGTGTTCCAGCTGTGGCCTGACATTATTATAACAGTGACCTGTGCAGTGGAAGGATCACTTCCTTGTGCCTGGAGGAGATTCCCCTCGCTATGCACCCCAGAACCTTGTTTGCCTTTGCAGCCACCTTCCTGCACTGAGCTGAGTGGTTCATACTCCCCATTATTAGTACCCCTAGATCCTTTTCCTCAGTGAAGCTTTCCAACTGTACCCCTGCTAACTGATACTTTCTCCCCTGGTTCCTCACTCTAAAGTGCAATACCTTGCACTTCTTTGTGTAGAACCCCAACTGCCATGTCTCCGACCACTCCTGTAGTTTGGTTGGGTCTTCCTGCAGCCCCCTCCACCCCTCTATGTCATCTACCACAGCTCTAATCTTAGTATTGTCTGCCAACAGATGGATCCTACTCTGGATCCTGTTTGAGATATTGGCTATGAATATGAGTTTCTAAATAATTAGCCCATTTCTAAGAGAAGTGTGTTTGTGCATGAAGTATTCCATGCTCCAGGGAGTCTGCAATAGCCTGTATTAACTTGCTAAACATGCTCTCTTTGTTTAGTGTCTTCACAAAACAGGGGTTCTACAGTGAGATAGTATAAGAGGGAAAGAAAAGAACACTTGTTTAGCTCTTATGGGTTAGAGACTAAGCAAAACAAAATAGAGACAGTAGAGAGAGAGAGAGAAAGACTACAGTGCCTCTCACTGAGATAGGTGATGCACCCCTTAGCTGAGGAAGTAGGCCAGAGAAGCCAAAGCAAAGATCAGAGTTGAAAAAAAGCAGAGAAAAATGAGAAATAGAGCAGATTTGAGACTGTATAGTCTCACATCACAAATGAGGGTGAAGATGCTGGAGAGGGAGGGATTCCCTTCAGTGGAGTTGTTCGAGACCCGTACAAGTCTGCAAGAAGTTCCAAGGCGATTGGAGGATGGTATCCTGAGGACATGTGTGACCATATGGAAAGAAAGTCCAGGAGAAATCCTGCATCACTGACATCAAGAGCTCAAGGTATGGAGACATAAATGTGTGCAGAGCTCTGCAGAAGGTATGTTTTCTTTGCTCCAGGGCATTCTAAAAACGTTATCCTTTGTGAGCTGGGATTAAGCGTCCGATGCCTGGAGGATTTGTAGTGTGGTTGTTAGGTATTTTCTGGGAAGAGCTAGAGGCTAGATAAGCCTGCTGGGCCTGGATGTGGTTTCAGGAACTCAGAATTGGTATGTGACTTGGGTGATTTTGTGGGGTTGTGTCTCCCTAGAAGGTAAGGTGTAGCAGATCAAGACTGTGGTGTTCCACACAGAAGAAAAACTATGCTTCTGTAAGTTATGATGGAAAGTATGTCCAAGAGTACAGCAATGATTGCAAGGGGTATAGTTTCAATTCCATGTAACTTTAATGCTAGATGGATCATTCAATGTTTGAGTTTGTTGTTAAATTTAACATGTCAGCTGGGGGCTCCAAAGAGGGAGTAACAGTTGCTTCATTCAGGATGGATTGAGTTAGATCGAGTGACAATGGTAGGAATAAATACATGACCCACATATTCAGACAGATCGTGGTGCTACTGGATGTACCGTGCATCTCAGGACTATGAGGCCATTGGGGTGTGCTATTCAAAGGCCATTGATGCACCGTGGACCCCTACTGTGCCGCTGCACACAATATTGTGTGATGTGTCTATGCAAATGAGGGGTCCCCATGCATAAGCTTGGCCTCAAACACTGAAACCCTCAAGCATAATAATGGCTAGCTGTGTAGTGTCCCCCAGCCCGATCACTGTTCAAGTAAATGAAATTCCAAGCCCAGGTTCCATAGTGTAGTGTCCCCCAGCTCCAAATCACTCTTGCAGTAAATGAAAATCCTGAGCCCCAGTTCCATAATGTAGTGACCCTCAGTTCTGATCACTGTTCAAGTAAACGTAAATCCTGAGCCCCATTTCCGTAGTGTAGTGTTCTCCCAGCCCCAATCATTGTTTAAGTAAAGGTAAATCCTGAGCCCCGGTTCCATAGTTTAGTCCCCAACCCCCCAAAGTCCTGATCACTGTTAATAACAAGACTGTCCCCGATCCCAGTTCCTTTGTAGTCTAGTGCTCCCCCCAGCCCCGATCACAGTTAAAATGATGAATTCCTCTCTCCATGAGCCCAAATCATATAACAAAACAACCGTCCCCTCCACTGGTATTCAAAAGGCCCCCAATCCCTCACTCTGTTAGGCACTGAACCACTGTGGGGTCCACTAGACTACCATGGAATTGGGATAGGGGACAGTGATTTCCCCCCTTCCTGTTAGGCATTAACCCACTCAGGGGCAGCACTAGATTACTAGACTAGACCACCAGGGAATCAGGATTGGGGACAGTCATTTTGTTAACAGTGATCAGGGCTTGGGAAGGGGAATTTTCATTATTATAACAGTGATCATGCTGGGGGGACATGACACTATGGAAACGGGGCTCGGGATTTACGTTTACTTGAACAGTGATCAGAGCTGTTGGGGGGACACTACGCTATGGAAATGGGGCTTGGGATTTACATTTACTTGAACAGTGATCAGGGCTGGGGCGGGCTAGGCCAGTGCACAGCACAGTAGTGCAGCCATGCAGATGAGCACATAATGAACATGCAAATGGCCTCATTCCACCATGCATGCCCAATAGGCTCATCTGTATTTTTGGGCTGAATATCACCCATGGGAGCTGCAGCGCATACAGGTATGCATCACATATTCCCCTATGGGCTGTCTTCAGTCCGGCACCCTGGATGCACTGCGTCATACATGGTGGCTGCTTGCCATGCGCCTTGCATCGGGGGTCCGCTATTCAAACAGATTGCGTGGTCTATTCCTATTGCTCATTCTGTTTGAATATTGCTCCATAGCCAGCCAGCCCAACTTATTTGCACAGTGCACCATTATGCGTACGAATCCAGCTGGCTCTGAATACAGGGTCCATATAATCTGATGGCAGATGGAGACCAAGGGTCAATCAGGTCTGTCCATACTACTGTAGTTTATCTCACCATGCAGACCTGCTGTACTTATGAATTATTTTCCCTTACATTGCTCACTCACCCCAATCATGTTTTGTCACCCTCCTAAGGACTATGAGTCCCCTTGCCCTGTCCCAGCCATGTTTAAACCCATTTAGGGTAGCTGCCCCAACACTTCCACTGGCACTCTATTTCATAGTTCCACCAACCTTTCTGTGAAGTAAAATGTTTGTCATGTCTTTCTTGAACTTGTCCCTAATGAACCACCAACTGCACCCCCTGGTGACTGTGTCCCTATCCTTAAAAATAGGTCCTAACTATTCACCCTGTTTATACCCCTCAGAAACTTATATGTTTTTGTCATGTCCCTCCTTTCACACCTGGCCTCCAGTGAGTGCATATTTGGGGCTACCAGCCATTCCTCATAAGATCTGCTTTGCTGGCCCTGAATCATCTTGAGCAACCTCCTCTGCACTGATTCCAGTCTGTCTATGTCCATCCTCAGGTGTGGACTCCAGATGAGGCCTCACTGGGTATCTGTAAAGGGGTAGTATCACCTGACTTCTCTTACTAACAAAACCCCTCCCTTTACTCCCCAGCATCCTTGATAACTTGTTATAGGCTTTGTTACAGTAAGTCATTCGCTAGAGAGAGTCACTGATTATAACTCCCAGATCCAACTCCTCTGTTGAAGTAGCCAGCCAAAACCCTTCCGTCCACTATTATGTGTGTGAGTTCTGCCTCCCAAAGTGGTATACTTTGCACTTTTTGGCATCACATCTCAACTGCTGGGTCTTTGACCATCTCTCCAATATCTGTAGGTCCACCTTGAACTCCTGTACACCTTCCTCATGATCTGCCCTGTCAGAAAGCTTTGGGTCATCAGCAAAGAGAGATAGCTTGCTCCAGATACCTTCCCCTACCTTACTGATGAACATATTGAATAGGTCAGGTTGCAGGACTCATCCCTGCAGCAGCAGCCTTGTGACCTCCCTATACCCTGACTTGACCCCATTCACTAACATTCTCTATTGCTTCCCCCAAGCCAATTTCCTACCCAACTCATTAAACTCACCTCCACTCCTAAGCCCTTCAGCGTTTTCAGCAGTGGCTTGTGTGGTACCAAATCAAAGGCCTTGCTGAAGTCAAAGTTGAGCAAATCTACTGCCAGTCCTCTGTCTAGCACCTTAGTGACCCAGTCAAAAACCACTGTCTTGTTGGTCTGGCATGGCCTCCCTGATCCAAACCTATGCTGCTTGCTGTCCTGCAGCCCACTATTCTTTAAGTAATCCACACAGGGCACTGTCACAAAGTACACCTGGGCATAGGACCCTCACATTCTTTGGGGCCCTTTAATCAGATGTTTTTTTTTCTCTGCCCACATGCACAGCATTGATTTTTTTTTTTTTTTTTTTTTGCTGGGATGTTACTGGACTTGGTCCAAGACTCCTCATTTCTCTGAATCAGTATGGGGGGGTTCAACCATTTGCCCCAATGTGATGTAACGCACTGTGACTGGTGACCTCTCATATTGCCCTGCCTGTCAGCCACTGAATGTTGTGAATCAATATTAGGCAATGGCAACTGTGCAGAGTGATCATCCGGCAGTGTCTGTTGGATTTGATGCCATTTAGTCAGCAACCCTTTTTGATGTTCTCCAAGTCCAAAGTTTCATGTGTGCACCACTGGTCTCTGTTTGCCCAGGAGGTCCAGTTAGAGCAGCAAGCAGAGCAGTACTTGAAGGAGGTGTACATGACAGAGAATGTAAAATGGAGAAAAATGTGAAACTGAGCCTTGCCAGTACCAGAGGTCCAAAGCAGAGACTTAAGTAAGTTGAAGACTAATGTGAAGGGAAGCAGGTGGTGGCATTGGTCACCAATAGTCTGGATGGAGGCTGAGAACAGCTCAGTGGGTGGTGGGTGGGACATCATGGTAAGTGGTAACTCGATCTCTGACCACAAAAATGGCACAGTCCACTTACACTGCATGACAGTTAGGATTGTCAGGTGTGGCCTGCCTGGGTCATTTCTTATGTTCTGCTTTTAGTCATAGTGATAGTGGATATTTGTGGAATAACTAAAGGCAGAAGTGATGATAGTGGTAACTTGACTATGACTGTGCTTCCCAGTGGTCAGTACTGTGGGGATATGTTGCTGCACTGGGGTTCTGTTATGGAGGGGATGCCAGAGGAATTGGGAAGATGAAACTAGGGTCTGAGACAGAGATGGTCAGGCAGAGCCAGTGTGTGTGAACAAGGGGCAGCTGGAGCATGATGATCCCCTGAAGACATAGGAGAGTTGCAGTGAACTGCAGTCCCGAAATATAGAAATAAATATTTAGTAATAAGGCACATCTCAATTAACTTTATATGTTGGATCTGTTTTTGTTGCTTTTGCACATCTGGCATAAGAGCTACAAAGTGTAGAATATCATTTGACTGCTGTGTTTGTCGCAGAAAGCTGAATTAAGGGGCATTTGTGTTAGTGTTTGTTTATTTATTTATTTATGACTTTAATAACTGGGTAGGTAAGACCATTTACAGGCACAACCAGGGCCAGAAGGCACAAGAAGAACATTACAAAGGAAAAAACATAGATATTACATCATAGCTAGCATACGATGAGAATTACTCATAGGTGAGTCTAAAGCAACAGAATCCATTCGGTAGTAAATAACAGTAACAAATAAATATTCCAAAAGGCAGAAAAGTTAGGCATGCGTACAGAGATACAATGCCATATGTAACCACCAGATAGACCACCCCCCAGTACATGAGAGATTACTTATGATGCCTAATAACAAAAAGGGGCAAGAAGAATGAGGAGAAAAGGTTAGCAGAGGAAAATCGATAGAACAGGCAGGTGGAAGAGGTGCTATCGAGCAGGGCAGTTGCAGCTATCTTTGTCTAGGAGCCGGGATTTGAGGTTAAGTTTGAAGTTTTGATGAGGGTTAGAATGTAGGGCAGACTATTCCACAGAGAGGGGGCTGCCACAGATAGAGTTCACCCACCCATGCTGGTAGTTCTAGGTACCTCAAGGGTGAGAATAGCAGACAAGCAGAGATTCCTAGTTGGGGTTCTAAAGTTGAAGAGGCTAGAGGGGGAGAAATGTTACCCTATCTAAGGGTGGTGTCCATAAGACAGGCATGTGTATAGTCAAAGCATCCTTTTAAGCAGAGTCAACCAAGGGAGTGATAGAGGTCACAGTGGTGTGTTGAATAAGGGGCCAATAGGGCAAGCAGCAAGGACAGACAGAACTCCAGGAGGAAGGAGCTACTGGTATAACTAAAACTTCTCTATGGGACTAAGAACTAGATCTCTTGTACTGGGACCTTCAATTAAGGGTAAAAAAAAAGAGTTGGTGTGTTTGTCAGAGGTAGTTGAAGTAAATTGCTATCTGTTATCTGTGTACTTATCTAGGTGCTTGTCACAGGTGTCAGAAGGGAATTGTTATCTGTAAAATTAATTAAGTGTAGAAAGATTTGCAAAGTAGGGGGAGTGGCTTAGCTAGAAGGAGCCAGGTTAAGACCAGATATAAATACTGCCCTAGATAGCTTCTGTCAGAGGACAGACAGAACTCCAGGAGGAAGGAGCTACTGGTATAAGTAAAACTTCTCTACTGGGACTATATTGCCCTCCTTCCCTCCCCTCTACCCCCACCGTAAACCAGTTCTATTTTTATAGGCACAGGATTTAACTGACAACAGGAACTTCCTGTTTGGGAGCAGGAAGTGAGTGATCACAGAGCCACCAAAGACTCACCATCCTAGAAGGGCAACAGTAGCTCTCCATCCCCCCCAGCTGCTGGAGGTGTGACTCTGAGCAAGTAAGGAGACTACTGAGAAATACAGGAACTTCTTGTCTCAGAACAGAAAGGTCAGGAGATAAAAGGGTGCAGAGGCAGTAAGTAAGTAAGTAGGGAGAGAAGAAAAAAAAGAAAGAAATAAACAAACAGAGGAAAGAGTAAGTATTCCAAATAACTAACAGTTAGGGGGCCAGAAAAAGACATGATGGGAGTGGTGCAGTGCAGTGGCTGTGGAGCAGCAGTCTTCTGGGAGATGTTTTGGAGGATGCAGTGTTGTCCCATCTGCAGACACCTCTCTGGGCTGAGGGAGGAGGTGGCTTATCTCCAGGCTGAGTTGGCCAGGATTTGTGGGACTTCCTCTTCCATCCAGGGACCACCAATGTAACTGCCGTTGCCTCAGAGGTTGCCAGAAAGAGGAGTGGTTGGACCACAGTGGGCTCAAGGAGGGTGAGGGTGGTGGAACAGAGGCTCATCCCTCCAATTGTACCTCTCCACAATTTCTATGCCGTTCTAGAAAAGTGTGGTTCCTCTATGGAGGCACCCACAGTGGAGACCAAGGAGGATGCTGGGAACCTCCACAAAGGAGACCCAAAGGAGGGTGGCATGGGACCCCCACAGGGGAAGGAAACAACTCCTGGTGGGGGACTCCATGGTTAGGAAGGTAGAACTGGGGGAGGAAGGGGAGAGGGAGGTGAGGTGCCTGCCTGGCGCCATGGCTTGGAGAGACAGGGAGCGAATCCTCAGGATCACAGGAGCAGCTGTACAGGGGAGGGAGCTGGATGTCATTGTCCACCTAGGGACAAATGACCTGGCTAAGAAAGGGATCAGAGCAGTGCAAGAAGCATTTGGGGAGATGAGGAGGGGCCTTAGACAAATAGCACACACGGTAACGTTCTCAGAGGTGCTGCCTGTCTATGGCACAGGTGAGGCTAGGGTGCTATACACCATGGGATTCAATCAGTGGTTGAAAAACTGGTGCAGAGGTCAGGGATTTGGCTTCATTGGAGACTGGGGTCCACCTGGAGGGATGCAGGCCTATACTGGCATGATGGTCTGCATCTGTCCAGGAGGGGAACCAGGATCCTAGGTGATAGGTTTAAACACTTCATTGACAAGTATTTAAACTAGCCAAGGGGGGAGGCACTGGAAAGGAGCAGGGAAATCCTAGCCCCCCAAAATATCAGGGTACTAAGTGAGGTAGACACCAACATAGAGATGTCAATAGGGAGAAGCGCTGGGTAAATGGAGAAAGTGACAAATGCAATAAGGACAGAGATGGGGCAAAAAGAGGTAAGGCCATCAAGAAATGGAGGGTAATGAGTACCAATGCCCGTAGTCTGGGCAACAAGCTCCCTAAACTTCTGGCCTTGATGGAAGAGGGATGCCTGGATAGTGTAACAGTCATAGAAACATGGTACACAGAGAACCGTGGCTGGGATGTTAACATACCAGGGTACACAACCTACAGGAGAGACAGGGAGGGCAGGAGAGGGGGGGAGTAGCTCTCTATGTAAGGGAAGGGATAAAAGCAACTGAACAAAAGAGTAAACAGGGAGGGGAGGAGGCACTGTGGGTCACCTTAGAGACTGGAAATGGCACCACAATCCGCATAAGGGTTGTATATAGACCCCCATGTCAGGGGGAGGGAATGGACAAGGATATGATTAAGGCATACATAGGATGGCAGAGAAAGGAGATATACTGTTGATGGGGGACCTTAACATGCCAGATGTTAACTGGAGCACCTTTCCAGCAGCCACATCCAAAAGCAGGGCCATTCTTGATGCCCTTCAGGTGGCATGCCTCAAACAGCTAGTTTTGGAACCCACTCGTGAGGGAGCAATCTTAGACCTCATACTCTCAAATGGGGACAGTGAGATGATCTCAGATCTAGAAGTGGGTAGCCATTTGGGAACAAGTGACCACCAGTGTGGTTCACAATAAACTCTGCTACAGAGTCTAGCCATACAAAAGTGAGGGTTCTGGACTTCAGGAGGGCTGACTTTGGCAAGATGGGAGAGTGCCTTAGAAAAGCACTAGCAAACAGGCTAGAAGGAGAGGTGGAGCAACAATGGGGAAATATCAAAACTGCCATCACAGAGGCAACAAGCCTTTGTGTGTGAAGCAAATAAACAAATCAAAATGAAAGAAAAAAACACTATGGTTCTCAAAAGAGGTGGCAGTGAAGGTTAAGGAGAAAAAGATAGCATTTAGGAAGTATAAGGAAACACAGAAGGAGCAGGACAGAGAACTGTACCAGTTAAGGCAGAAGGAAGCAGGGAGGATAGTCAGAATAGCAAAGGCACAAACTCAGGAAAAGATAGCTAACTCAGTTAAGAAGGGGGGATAAAACCTTTTATAGGTATATCAGGGAGTGTAGAAAGACAAAGGGAGGGATAGTGAGGCTGAATAGAATGGATGGTGGGTGGGCAGAGAGTGACAGTGATAAAGCAGGGATACTGAATGAATACTTCTGTTCAGTATTCACAAAATAGGAAGTGGGGGAGGTGCCTAATCCAATTAACAGAAGCACTCTGGAGAGGGGATTGATCCCAGTCCTTTCACAGAAGAAAGGGTTCTGAAAAAACTCTTAAAACTGAAGGTGGACAAAGCAATGGGGCCAGATGGAATTCACCCCAGAATTCTAAAAGAATTAAGCAGAGAACTAGTGACATCGATGACTATGCTTTTTAACAAATCATTGGAGGATGGTGTGGTACCTGAGGACTGGAAGAAGGTGGATGTGATTCCCCTTCACAAAAGTGGGACCAAGACGGAGGCAGGAAACTATAGACCTGTCAGTTTGACCTCTGTGGTAGGGAAAGTGATGGAATCACTTCTGAAGGAAAGAATTGTTGAGTACCTAGAGGTCAGTAGGGCACAGGACCCAAGGCAGCATGGGTTCACAGTGGGAAGGTCATGTCTGACTAATCTAATTGATTTCTTGGACTGGGTGACCAAAGTAGTAAACCAGGGAGGGGCTGTGGACATGGCCTACCTAGACTTTAGCAAGGCATTTGACACAGTCCCACACAAAATATTAGTAGTCAAATTAACCAACCTGGGACTGGGTCCCAAGGTGGTAGCCTGGGTAAAACATTGGCTGAACAACTGGACACTGATGTTAATTGTAAATGGAGTCCACTCTGAAGAAAGAGGGGTTACTAGTGGGGTACCACATGGTTCAGTACTGGGTCCAGTCCTTTTTAATGTCTTTATAAGTGACACTGCAGAGGGACTGGAAGGAAAAGTATGCCTCTTTGCAGATGACACAAAGATCTGCAACAGGGTTGATACACAAGGAGGCGTGGAAAGGATGAGAAGTGACTTGGCAAGGTTGGAGGAATGGTCAGAAGTATGTCAGCTTGGATTCAATGTAAAGAAGTGCAAAGTAATGCACCTGGGAAACAATAACCCAGGGGAAGATTACACAGTTGGGGGGAGGTAGTAACAACAACAAAAATGGAAAGAGACCTAGGGTTAATCATATCAGATGACCTTAGGTTGGCAAGCAATGCCAGAAGGCAGTAGGGAGGGCTGGGGGGATACTGGGATGTATAGGGAGAGGTATCACCAGCAGAAAACAGGAAGTTGTTATCCCCCTGTACAGACAGTTGGTGAGACCCCATCTGGAGTACTGCATCCAGTTCTGGAGATCCCATCTCCGCAAGGACAAAGACAGGATGGAGGCAGTTCAGAGGAGGGCAACTAAAATGGTGCAGGGTCTGCAAGAGAAGCCATATGAGGAGAGACTAAAGGAGCTTAATATGTATACCCTTGAGGAAAGGAGGGAGAGGGGGGACATGATAGAAAAGTTTAAGTACCTCAGTGGAATCAACAAAGTCCAAGAGGGTAGCATCTTTCAGAAAAAGAGATGTGCAAGAACAAGAGGACACAATTTGAAGATAGAGAGCAGATGGCTCAGGAGCAATGTGAGGAAGTATTTTTTTCACAGAGAGGGTGGTGGACGCATGGAACAGCCTTCCTGAGGAGGTTGTGGGGTCTAAAACTGTGGGAGAATTCAAGAATGCATGGGACAGACATAAGGCAATTTTTGTGGGGGGGTAGGAAGAAATAGGTTGTTGGTTCAATACGATTTGCAGCTTATCCTCTAGGTAGGGAAATGGGCAGACTAGGTGGGCCAAGCGGTCCTTATCTGCCATCAAAGTCTGTGTTTCTATGTTTCTATGTGCTATTTTAAGCTACTGAGAGTCTACTACAAAGGGTGGTAGAGACAAGAGAGAAGATTGGGGAGCAATAATCAAAGCTAGGGAGGAGGTTACCCATGACAATAGCTAAGCAAGCTTCTTTAGTTAGGTATGGCTTTAGATGATAGGCAGCACCCAGCTTCTGATTAACCCTGTGGACTATGTGGTTTATGTGGTCATTGAAGGAGAGAGAGGGGTCAAGCATAACCCTCAGGTATTTGAAGGAAGAGACATTTTCAAGGGCAGGGCCATTAGAAGGTAGATGAGGAGAGAAGAGTTTTTGTTAAGGGTTTTGGCAAGGTAAGGTTTCGACCCAAACAGCATAGCCTTGGTTTTCTTAGAATTTACTAACAGCAGATTA
Source organism: Neoceratodus forsteri (assembly GCA_016271365.2). Lineage (NCBI taxonomy): Eukaryota > Metazoa > Chordata > Ceratodontiformes > Ceratodontidae > Neoceratodus > Neoceratodus forsteri. The sequence goes on along the minus strand of CM028131.1, from coordinate 167,661,871 downwards.
GATGAGAACCAGTTATAAGTGGCATAGTAGTTTTGGATGAGGATCGAGGAAATAGAAGGGAGGGATTTGTCACTATGGAAAATAACAAGGAAGTCCTAAAAGAGTAGAGAATTGCAGGTGAAGCTGTCAGTGGGGAGGGAGTTAACAAATATAGAGAAGAGCAAGGGGCCAAAGATGGAGCCCTGGGGAACTCCCATGGTGACAAGCAGGGAAGGGAAGTCATAAAACCAATGCACACAGATTGGAAGCGATTGAAGAGGTGGTTCTGAAACCAGTTGATGGTCTCAACAGAGCAGCTGAGCAATGATAGTTTACAGAGGAGAAGGGAGTGGTTAACCATATCAAAGGCTTTAGATAGGTCAATAAAGACGGCACCTGTGGCGCATCCATGGTCCGTGTTGGAGAAGATGTGATCAGTAAAAAGGGCAAGAGCAGTAGATGTTCTCTGATGCTTATGGAAGCCGTGCTGTTGGCTACATAAGAGGTTGTATTTAGTGATGTATTCAGATAATTGGTGATGAACGACACTCTCAAGGAGTTTACTCAAGTGGGGGAGAATAGATATAGGCTGGTAGTTGTCAGTGGAGTGGTGGTCACCGGTTTTGAAGATTGGAACCGCTGTCGCAGACTTCCAGGATTCAGGCATGGTGGCTATGGATAGTGTAAGATTAAAGATAAAGATGAGAGGCTTGGATATCAGAGAGGAGACTAGTTTCAGAAAGATAGGGAAGAGGCTGTCGAAGCCAGGGCTTCCCCTGTTAGGTAACCTTCTTAGAAATTTGGAGATAACATTTGCGGAGATAGTTAAAAAGTAAAAAGGGGAGTGAGAGGGTGCCACTAGGGAGGTGGTTAGAAGGCAGTGTGGGGGTGCGGGTACCCAGGAGGACAGTGATCTCTGCAGTAAGGATAGACTTCAGCTAAGTGAGAAGGGCAAGAAGGTATTGAAGCAGAGGATCTGGGATTACATAGCAAAAGAAGGGCATTTAAACTAGGAGCAGGGGTGGCAAGTCCTCAAGAGGCATGCAGAATCCACAGGAAGGGAAACTAAATGAGCATACCCCCGTGCTAGAAGCAATAGGAAAAAAGGGAGTAGTAGAGGGGATGCTAGTAAGGGAGAGCAGGAGGGGGGAAGGAAAAAGGTTGGAGGGTGGTCACCCTAAATGCTAGGAGCCTAGGAAACAAAACAGCAGAGCTACAGACTCTCATGGCAGAAGGGGAGGTGGACATGGTAGCCATCACTGAAACATGGGCCACCCATTACCAAGAGTGGGACCTGGCAGTACCAGAGTATAAGATACTGTGCAGAGATAGGGTAAATGGGAAGGGTGGAGGGATGGCACTGTATGTGAGAGAAGGACTGAAGTGTGTTTGTGACGAGGGGGAGGAGGGTATTACAGAGTCTTTATGGATGCAAATTCAGGATTCCATGAATAGGACTCTCAGCATGGGAGTATGTACAGGCCACCATCTCAGACAGAGGAGTTAGATAGAGAACTAACAGAACAGATCAGAAGGACTTGCAGAAAGGGTAGCACGATGATTGTGGAGGACTTCAAAATGCTGGGAGTGGATTGGAGTGCTCCAGCCACCACGAATAGAAGGGAGCAGATACTTCTGGATGCATTCCAGGATAGCTTCCATAATGCAAATGTCAGTGAGCCAACCAGGTTAGGGAACACCCTAGACCTCGTGCTGGCAACTGGGAAGTTTGTGAGGGAGCTGCAGATGTAAGAACCACTGGCAGGGAGTGACCACCACTCAGTGTGGTTCACAATGATAATGGGTAAGGAGGGAGTAGAAATTGGTACAAGAGTGTTGGACTTCAGGAAGGCCAACTTCGGGAGGATGGGGGAGGTAGTTAAAGGATATCTAGCTAGAATCCAAACTAATATGGACACTAACCAGAGGTGGGAGGTCATAAAACTGGGGATTGAGGAGGCAACCAAAACCTTCATCAGGTTCCAGAGTAAGAGAGCTAGGGTCAAGAATCCCAGCTGGTTGAGCAAAGGAGTCAGGGAGAAAGTAAGAAATAAAAGAGCCGCCTTTAGGAGGTTCAAAAAAACAGGGAGAGGGGAGGACAGAGAGGACTACCTGAAGGAATCAAAGGAGGTGACGAAGGCAATAAGGGCAGCCAAGGCATCTAAGGAGCTCAGGCTGGCACAAGCCATCAAGAAGTGGAAAAGGAATTGTTTAGGTACATCAGGAGAAAAAGAGTTGTAGGAACAAAATAGTAAGGATTAAGAGGGTTGGGGGTGGGTGGAAACAGGGACAGAGCAGGCAGAAGTGCTTAATGAATACTTCTGCTCGGTCTTTACTAAGGAGAAATGAGGGGTGCTACCAAGGTAGGGTGGGAGGTCAGGCTCTCGGGGGAGGAGGTGACAGATGGGAGAATCACAGAGGGCAGGGTACTGGAGGGCCTGAGGGCACTGAGTGTGAACAAGGCACCAGGGCCGGATGGCATTCACCCAAGGGTACTGAAAGACCTGGTAAAAATCCTGGCAAGACCCTTGGCAGGCCTGTTTGATGCCTCCCTGGTCTCAAAAAGTGTACGTCAGGACTGGAGGATGGCTCACATGGTACCCCTCTATAAGAGTGGTTCCATAGATGAACCGGGAAACTACAGGCTGGTAAAGCTCACATCTATCATGGGAAAACTGATGGAGACAATTCTGAAGGAGAGGCTTGTGTCCCTTCTTGAGATGAACGGGCTGCAGGACATTAGGCAGCATGGGTTTGCCATAGGCAGACCCTGTCAGACCAACCTGGTGTGATGGGAGGAGAACTCTCATCTCCAAGGTCAGTGACAAGGGAGCACCGCAAAGCTCAGTGCTGGGACAGGTGTTGTTTGGGTTGTTCATATCAGACATCTCAATGTGGATTGAGAACAAGATCAGTTTGTTTGCAGATGACACCAAAATGGGAGCAGTAGTGAATGACCTAAGAGGATGGCATGCATTGTAGGATGATCTGTCAAAACTGGAGACCTGGTCAGACACCTGGCAGTTGGGGTTCAGTGCCAAAAAGTGCAAGGTGCTGCATTCTGGGGCAAAAAAAACAAGAAGGAGCTACTAGCTTGGGGGGGGGTCAGCTAGCTGTGACAGAGGAGGAGAAGGATCTGGAGGTTATTATAACGGGCTTAATGAATGCTGCAAAGGCCAAGAAAATGCTGGGTTTTATTGCCAGGGGTATATCTTCAAGGAGAGGGGAGGTGATCCTGCCATTGCATAGATCACTGTTTAGGCCACTCTTGGAGTACTGCATGCAGTACTGGCACCCATACCTGAAGACAGACATTAAGTTACTGGAGGCGGTGCAGCGCAGGACAACAAAGATGATCCAGGGACTAGGGGACATACCCTACATGAGCAGGCTGAGGGAGTTGAACATGTATTCACTGGAGGAGAGGAGAGACGGGGGGATATGATTGAAATCTTCAAGTACATGAAGGGAATAAACAAGACAGGCACGGAGGGACTATTCAAGTTAAGGGTGGGGTAGGGACACTAAAGGTCATGATCTCAGATTGAAGGGGGGAAGGTTCAGGAGGGAAATGAGAAGACACTTTTTTATGGAGAGAGTGGTATCTGGGTGGAACACGTTGCCTTGGAAGTGGTATCCTGTAGAACAGTGGACTGCTTCAAAAGGGGATGGGGCAGGGTAAGAGTGAGGGTCAGGGGAGAGGAGGGAGAGGCAGCTGCTGTATAAAGGTTGCTAGCTGCACACTCGAACCGACTCGATAGACTCTATAAGAGCCTTTATCGGCTGGCAAATTCATACGTTTGCATGTACTTGAGGTAGAGGACACACAAGTGTATGTGTGTTTTTCTGGCAAGTTTCATATTGTGTGTGTGTTGGGAGTAAAAAGGTAGTGTATGTCTTTCTAAGTGCAAATTTAGCTTAGGAGAGAGGTGCTTAATTGACACAGGTCTCATGACTCCCTCAAGGCATAAAATATGGAAGATTTCAGTCTTTGGGATAGACTCATTAGGAAAAGTCAGAGAGGAGATTCATTCTGTGTGCTAATGTGCTCAGCGATGTGACATATAAAAGCTAGCAGAAAAATGGCCCAGTGATCCATTGTGTCTAAATGACATTTACGTCTTGTAGTTTCTTCTCTCCTGAACATGGTTTGTGGTACACTACCTGAGTCTATGCTGACATGTTTGTGTGACATTGGTACCACACATGAGGGAATTTCTTTTCTGTCTGTTATTCGGAAGTCTGTTGCAACAGCATTATTATTGTCTTACTTTTTCTCTCAAGCTGTTTCTACCACAAATACAGGCAGGCCACCTGAATACTGTCATCTTGCTATCCTTTTATTGTTTTTTTCTCTTTTCCTGTTTTGTGTACCTGGTACTCCCCTTCTCTGATCCAAGACGAAACCTCGTTTCTAGTATTTAATGTCCCTATTAGGGTATGTATTAAAAGTAGAGAAATATCAGGATATTAGTTTATCTCATGCAAAGACATGACATAAGAGCTCAGGATTTTTTTTCAAGCTTTTGCCATGCTTTGCTAGTTGGGAAAGGGTAATGGGGTTCTGGAAGCATCCTGTAGTTATGAGGTAAGGACATCACCCATTTTGGGTGTAAATGTCTTTCTTTTGAAATAGTGACATGGATTTTGGTAAAGTTTGACCGCTTGACGAGGGTAAGGAATTTCCTCTCATCTATTTTATCAAGCACTACTGCTTGAGTGCTGCGAGCACTTGTCTGCTCGAATGTGCGCAAGTCAGTGGCTTGCAGCAGTGTTTGCACTACCCGGTTAAATATTGTAATAGCATTTAATGCTTTACTGGCACTGTTGTGCAGAAAGTATACCTCCTCCATGCATGCAAGCTATTTGTTTGGATTGCAGTTGCAAGGGTAGGAGACTTTAAGGTTAAATGGGAGCCGTCCCATGCTACTGCGTCTTTAATCTCGAGCTATAGAAACAAATGCTAAAGGTACACATGAAAAGAAAATATTATTAGGATATATTAATTGTTCTGCAGCCTGTGTTTATTTATTTATATACCTGTTCTGTTCTGCAGGGGTTTCGTTATACAGCAACAGCAGCCCCAGGTTAGTCATCTGTCCTGCTCAATGCCTTGCTCTATAGAGCTGGCTGGTCCATTTCTTGCAGAATCATAGAGCAGGTATTAGGTGGGTGGAGCTTACACTGGGACCTTATCTGTTTTCTAGTTTTTTTCTAATGTATTATTTTGTACAGCTACAGCAATATGAATTAAAACAAAGACAGATAGGGGATTGTGAGCATGTTATGTAAAAATAAGACTTGTAGCATATTTTATTTGTGTTAAATCCCAAAAGTGGGTGGAGTTGTCCTCATCACATGTCTATACAAGCATATAAGGAGAGTTACTCATTGTCTAAGGTGAGCTGTAGGGAACAGTCGTATGCTGTCCTAACAGTGGGAACACTAGCTGTTTTCTAGTGTTAATATATAGACTTTATTTAAACCTTTGCCTTCTTCTGATTTTCTGTTTGATTGATTTGCTGAATAAGTACACTTTAAAGTTAATTTAATTTGTGCCTACAAAGAATAAAATACTTTGCTGCAACTAAGCCTAGCCATTGTTTGGTGTGATCCTTTAATTCCACTTCCTCACATGTGGTGGCAGCAGTGGGATAAAGTCTGGTGTTGCAGGTTTCTGATACTATCCAGGTATCTGTGGAGGCACCTGAAGTTGGAGGAGAATCAGCCCAGTGGTCTGCTAACCAGAAAGATGGCTGAGAAGACTGGTGAGCCTTTATTGCCTGGATCTGGAGATGTACGGCAGAAGATGGCAAAGACAGAAGAGGAAGGCACTGCTGGAGGACATGCTGAAGAAGAGGAAGAGGAAGAGGAGGAGGAGAAGGTGATAAATCCTCCAGCACGAGATGCATAAGAATTGCTGCACTGGTTATGCATACAGCAGGTTGCCCTGGTGAAACAGAGGGAATGGGATCATAAGAGGACTGAAGCCAGGTAGGCGGACACTTTGACAGCTATCCAGACCCTGGGTATAGATTGACCCCCTGCTGCTGTTGATGGCCCTAAGGACATTAAATTGACTAAACTATGTGAGACTGATGACATTGAGACCTGTATTGCAACTTTTGAACGGATCACCCAAGCTTGTAATTGGCCAAGAAGTCAATGGGTTATCCGTCTCATCACATATTTAACAGGTAAAGTCCAGTTGACTTATGGACACATTGACAGTGGTCTGAGCAAGAACTATGACACTGTAAAAGAAGAAATCTTGAAATGCTATGATATTTGTTTAGAAATGTACCATCAGTGGTTTAGGACCCTGAAGTTTCAGACAACCAACACACCCCAAGAAGCTTATAGAAGACTGAAGGATTTATGTGGAAAATGGCTCCAACCAGGGACCGGTGCTAAGGAACAGATGACAGAAGCCATAATACTGGAACAATTTGTGAGGATCTTACCACAAGATGTCCAGATGTGCATTAGGGAACACCGCCCGGGGACAGCCATGAAAGCTGTCAGCCTAGCAGAAGACTACCTTGCAGCAAGGCCCCATCGACAAAAAGGACACTCCTGTCCCAGTGCAGCCCTTCCTACAGTAAGAACCTATTCTCCTTCTAATAACATTACTGTTGGGGGTGTGAAAGCTGTTAAATCTGATCATCTGTATAATTCAGACATTATTTGCCATATCTGTCAAGAGAAAGGACATATTGCCCATTTCTGCCCCAAGAAAAAGACTGTACCTACACAGTTGGCTCTTGCCAATTGGGGCAATATGTAACCTCTGTCATAGTGAATGGAAAGTAAATGGCTGGCTTACTTGACTCGGGAAGTCATCAGACACCGGTGAAGTCCAGTCTGATCCCCAAAATTGTAGATAGTAAGGCGGCCATGGGGTCACCTGCATACCTGGAGATGCCCACTACTATCCATTACAAACTTTTGACATACAGATTTAGGTGACTAATCAACAGATGCCAGTAGGATTGGTTCCACACTTCCCTGTTCCCATAATAATAGGTCATGACTATCCGGACTTTGCAACTTTGTTGGCTGGAGCCACACATGTGGATGCTGTTAGCAATAGGGCACAACATAGATGGATTGTGGAGTTACAACAATTAATACCTTTTGAGAATGATATTTGTGGACCACCCAGTAGACCAGAAAAATCCAAACAAGAGAGGATAAGAAGAAATGGCAACAGGCCCATATGGACTATCCTGAACAGGGGAATGAAGACACTAGCATAATAAAAGATAAACCTGAATGGGATTTTGGGGTGGAACAAATAAAAGATGCATCATTAAAACCTTTTTTCTTACAGGTAGGGAATGCAGAGAAGACGGGCCTCAATTTGTACGGCACAAGGGACTATTATATAGGGAATGTGTTAAACCAACTACTGGGGAGGTGGTATCACAATTAATGGTCCCAGAGTCCTATTAGGACCATCACCTGTATATAGCCCATGATGTCCCTCTAGCTGGTCACCAGGAGGTGGAACACACTTTGAATAGATTATTGTATCGCTTTTATTGGCCAGGGATACATAATCAAGTAGCAAAGTATTGTAGGACCTGTGTGCATTGTCAGAAGGTCGCACCCTTATCCAGGAAAGATAAGGTGTCCTTACATCCTCTGCCCTTGGTTTTCACTCCTTTCAGGCAAATAGCGATGGATGTGGTTGGACCACTTCCCAAAAGTGCAAAATGGAACCACTTTATTTTAGTTGTATGTGATTATGCAACTAAATATCCTGAAGCAATTCCCTTGTGAACCACTACAGCTGTGAAAATAGGTGACTAATCAAAATTTTTAGTAGGATGGGAATTCTGAGGGAGATATTAACTGACTGGGGTAGCAACATTTGTTCTCAGTTATTAAAACTCTTGTATCAGTCCCTGGGTATATATGCAATCCTTACATCACTGTATCATCCCCAGACAGGCTGGTTGAGTGTTTCAACCAGACCCTAAAAAGAATGTTGCAGAAATTTACCCATGATGCAGGTAAACAATGGGACCAGTATCTTCCTTATCTAATGTCTGGGTATAGTGAGATGCCACAGGCATCTACAGGGCACTCCCCTTTTGAGTTAATTTTTGGTAAACATCCCAGAGGTTTGCTGGATGTATTAAAAGAGAACTGGGAAGAAAGGAAACACAATACTGTACCTATGACATCCTTGGAGTATATTACTAATTTGCAAGCAAAGTTAATAAAGTATGTTGCTAAAGCACACTGGCATAGGCTGATCCAAGCAGGAGTACCAGAAAGAAACATAATCAGGGGATTGGGTCCAAATAATTTCAGCCAGGGGAAAGAGTTCTGCTACTGTTGTCTTGTACCAAAAATAAACTTGATGAAATGGCAAGGTCCTTATACAGTACAATAACAATGCAGGTAGGGCCAATCAACTATGAAATTGCTCTTCCCAAAAAAAGGAGTAAACAGAGGATCTGTCATGAAAATTTGCTAAAAAATGGCATGATAGATCACAGTACTCCTTGCTTGTCCACCCTGAAGAAACAAACATTAAGATGGAGATTGCTTATGACAGACTAGACAGTAAGAGTGAATTTAAAGATGTCAAAATTAACCCTGACTTGCACCCCGATCAACAGAAGGAGTTGGAAGAAGTATTATCATCTTTTCAACATTCCTTTTAAGCAACTCCTGTTAGGGTTTCAGGTATAGAACATCACATTGAAGTTACCCAGATAACTCCTATTAGAAGCCCTACCGGTTACTGGAAAGTGTGCGAGAGGGGGTAATAGATGAAATTAAAAAAATGAAACAGTTGGAGGTAATCCAACCTTCTAAAAGTGCCTGGAGTTTTTCCATGGTAGTGGTCAATAAAAAGGAAGGAGGTGCGCGAGTTTGTTTAGATTTTTGCAAACTGAATGCCATATCTAAATTTGATGGGTACCCCAAGCCTCGTATCAACGACATAATTGATTGGTTGGAAAATTAGCAATACATTAGTACCCTAGATTTATCTAAAGGATATTGGAAATTCCTCTGGATTTGGAATTGCAGGAAAAGGCTGCTGTCAGTACCCCACTTGGCCTTTTTCAATTCACCACAATGCCCTTTGGCCTTCATGATGCTCCAGCCACTTTTCAAAGGTGTATGGACCAAATTCTGCAACCTCATACAGCATATACCGCAGCATATTTAGATGATGTCATGATATTCAGCCCCTCTTGGAATGACCATCTAGTACACCTATGGGAAGTACTTACTGCTGTATCCACAGCAGGATTAACCATAAATCCCACTAAATGCTCTCTTGTTATGCAGGAAACTAGATATTTAGGGTTCCTAATAGAAAATGGAAGGGTGAAACCTGAAATTGGTAAGATTGATGCTATAGCTCATACTGAAAGGGCCCAGACAAAGAAACACATTAGGGGTTTTCTGGGTCTTGTAGGCTGCTGTAGAAGGCTTGTCCCTAATTTTTCAGAGATTGCTAGTCCTTTAACCGAATTGACAAAGAAATCTAAGTCAAATAAGGTACAATGGACACCTAGTTGTGAAAAGGCATTTTGTACTCTCAAGGACAAATTATGTTCATACCCCATACTGTATAGTCCAGCTTTTCAGTGCCCTTTCTTGGTCCAGACTGATGCCTCTAATCATGGGATTGGGGCAGTATTATCTCAAATGGATGGTGATGATGAACACCCAGTCTTATTCATTAGCCGTAAGTAACATCAAAGGGAAACTAGATACTCAACCATTGAGAAAGAATGTTTAGCCATTCACTGGGTGGTAGAAGCCCTTAAGTTCCATTTATAGGGGAGATAATTTTTAATTGTTACAGACCATAGTCCCTTGTGTTGGATAAATGTAATGAAGGACAAGAACCCTCTGCATAATGCGGTGGTATCTTGCTCTTTAACCATATCGGTTTGCAGTACTGCATCAATCAGGAATTAGGAATTGTAATGCGGATTACATGTCCCAATTTGGAACTGACTCCAATATACAAAGATCATCAGACCTTGGGGTAAGTGAATTGGAATGAAAAAGAAAATATAAATTTGCCTGCTTTGATAATAAGGCTTGTATTAGTATTTTGTTAAGGGAACCTGAGGTGGATCTTTGGGAGTGGGTGGGCTGAAGCTCCATCTCTCTTCTTGAGAGATCTGACTCACGATATATATATTGGTATGATGTACTATGTATTTGGTTGAGAAAACAGAGAGTGTATTCCTCTCACAGTTTTCTTATTAGGCTGGAAGGAGTGTGACAAAGGTACCACATAACGAGGGAATTTCTTTTCTGTTATTTGGAAGTCTGTTGCAACAGCATTATTACTGTCTTACTTTTTCTCTCAAGCTATTTCTACCACATATACAGGCAGGCCACCTGAATACTGTCATCTTGCTATCCTCTTATTGTTTTTTCTCTTTTTCTGGTAGGTGTACCTGGTTCTCCCCTTCTCTGATCCAAGACGAAACCTCGTTTTCTAGTATTTAATGTCCCTATTAGGGTATGTATTAAAAGTAGAAAAGTATAAGGATATTAGTTTATCTCATGCAAAGACATGACATAGGATCTCAGGATTTTTTTTCATGCTTTGCTAGTCAGAAAAGGGGAATGGGGTTCTAGAAGCCTCCTATAGTTATGAGGTAAGGGCATCGCCCATTGTAGGTGTAAATGTCTTTCTTTTGAAATAGCGACATGGATTTTGGAAAAGTTGACTGCTTGATGAGGGTAAAGGATTTCTTCTCATCTATTTTATCGAGCTCTACTGCTTGAATGCTGTGAGCACTTGTCCACTCGAATGTGTGCAAGCCGGTGACTTGCAGCAATGTTTGCACTACCCGGTTAAATATTGTAGTAGCATTTAACGCTGTACTGGCACTGTTGTGCAGAAAGTATATCTCCTCCTCACATGCAATTTATTTGTTTGGGTTGCAGTTGCGAGGGTAGGAGACTTTAAGGTTAAACGGAGCCACCCAATGCTATGGCAACGTTAATCTCAAGCTATAGAATCAAATGCTAAAGGTACACATGGAACGAAAATATTATTAGGATATATTAATTGTTCTGCAGCCTGTGTTTATTTATTTATTTACCTGTTCTGTTCTGCAGGGGTTCTGTTATGGAGCAACCGCAGCCCCAGGTTAGTCATCTGTCCTGCTCAATGCCTTGCCCTATAGAGCTGGTCTGCCCATTTCTTGCAGAATTATAGAGCAGGTATTAGGTGGGTGGCGCTTACACTGGGACCTTATCTGTTTTCTAGTTTTTTCTAATGTATTATTTTGTACAGATACAGTAATATGACTTAAAACAAGGACAAATAGGCAATTGTGAGCATGTTATGTAAAAATAAGACTTGTATCATATTTTGTGTTGAATCCCAAAAGTGGGTGCAGTTATCCTCATCACATGTCTATACAGGTATATAAGGAGAGTTACTTGTTGTTAGCTGTTGCTAGCCTTGCTTGTAGAGCAGAAAGCAGCTAACTAAAAAAGCTACATTTTCTTATTAATTTAAAACTTATATCTCAGCAGAAGTCAGTGTCTGTTGAGATTAAGTAGACAGATACTTAATTAGAAGTAGAAGGGGTCTTATTTAGGGTTAAAAAAGGAAAGAAAAGAAGAAAGTCAGTGTGCATTCTGTGCTGGGAAGAGTATTGTATCAGCTGACTTTGCTAAACCAGTAGGAGGAGAGAGAGCTTAATTGGGAGTGTGGCTTAGACACTATAAAAGCAGGTGACTCAAATTACAACTTCCTGTTGCTAGCCTTTTTTCTCACTAATTGCCCTCCATCCCACCCACCCTAAGCCAGTTCTACTTTTATAGCCACTGGATCTGACTGTCAACAGGAACTTCCAGTTTGGCAGTAGGAAAGGAAGGATCATAGAGAAACATTGGTTTTGACAACCCTAAAGGAAAAAAGTAGCTCACTCTTCCCCAGCTGCTGGTGGTCTGACATTGAGCAAGGAAGAAGGAGGCTACTAAAGAAGATAGGAAGTTGCTGTCCCAGAACCGGAAGGGTGAGAGTTGTAAGGAGAGGAGAGAGTAAGCATACAGAGAAACAGGAGAGGGGACACAAAATAAGATATGATAGGAGTGGTGCAGTGCAATGGCTATGGGGTGGCAGTGTTCCGGGAGACATTCTGGAGGCTGCGATGCTGCCCTATTTTCAGGCTCCTCTCTGGTCTGAGAGAGGAGGTTGCCCGTCTCTAGGCTGACCTGGCTAGGATTTGTGAAACCTCCTCCCTCACCCAGGGACCACCAGGGCCAATGCCACTACCTCAGAGGTTGCCAAGAAAGAGGAGTGGCTGGACCAGGGTGCCCTCAGGGAGGGAGAGGGTGGTGGAACAGAGTTGCATCCCTCCAGCTGTACCTCTCCACAATTCATTCACTCTTCTGATGGATAGTGGTTCCTCTATGGAGGCACCTGCAGTGGAGACCAAGGAGGATGCTGGGAACCTTCACAAAGGAGACCCACAGGAGGGTGGCATGGGACCCCACAGGGGAAGGAAACAACTCCCAGTGGGGGACTCAATCATTAGGGGTGTAGAAATGGGGGAGGAAAGGGAGAGGGAGGAAAGGTGCCTGCCTGGCGCCACGGCTTGGAGCGACAGGAAGCAAATCCTCAGGATCATGGGAGGAGCTGCACAAGGGAGGGAACTGGATGTCATTGTTCACCTAGGGACAAATGACCTGGCTAGGGATGGGATCAGAGCAGTGCAAGAGGAGTTTGTAGAGTTGGGGAGGGGTCTTAGACAAGTAGCGCATATGGTAACCTTCTCAGAGGCACTGCCTGTCTATGGCAAGGGTGATGCTAGGGCACTCCTCACCAGGGAATTCAATGAGTGGTTGAAAAACTGGTGTAGAGCTCAGGGTTTTGGCTTCATTGGGGACTGGGGAGCCACCTGAAAGGATGCAGACCTATACTGGTGCGATGGTCTGCATCTGTCCGGTGGGGACCAGGATCCTAGGTGAGAGGTTTAAATGCTTCATTGGCAAGCATTTAAACTAGCCAAGGGGGGAGGCACTGAAAAGGAGCAGGGAAATCCCAGCCTCCCCCCACAAAACATGGTAATTAGTGAGGTAAACACCAAGGGAGACAAGTTATTAGGGAGCAGGACAGAGGTAATGTAAAAAGGCAAAGGCAGTAAGGACAGGAATGGGGCTAAAAAGGGTAAGCTATCAAAAGTGGAGGGTGATGAGTACCAATGCCCGTGGTCTGTGTAACAAGCTCCTGAACTAGTGGCCTTGATGGAAGAGGGTTGCCTGGATATTGTGGCAGTCACAGAAACATGGTACACAGAGAACCATGACTGGGATGTCAACATACCAGGATACACAATCTACAGGAGGGACAGGGAAGGTAAAAGAGGAGGAGGAGTAGCTCTCTATGTAAAGGAAGGGATCAAAGCAACAGAACTAAAGAGTAAACAGGGAGCAGATGAGGCACTCTGGGTTACCCTGGAAACAGGAAATGGCATCGCAATCCGCATGGGGGTTGTATACAGACCCCCATCTCAGGGGGAAGGAATGGACAAGGAAATGATAGAAGGCTTCCTTAGAATGGCAGAAAAAGGGGAGATATTGTTGATGGGGGACCTGAATATGCCAGATGTTAACTGAAGCACCTTTGCTACAGGCACATCCAAGAGCAGGGTTATTCTTGATGCCCTACAGGAGGCACACCTCAGACAGTTAGTATTGGAGCCCACTCAGGAGGGAGCAATCTTAGACCTGGTAGTCTCAAATGGGGACAGAGAAAGAATCTCAGATTTAGAGGTGGGTAGCCATCTGGGAACAAGTGACCACCAAACAGTGTGGCTCACGATAAACATAGCCATACAATTAAGCCATACAAAAGCAAGAGTATTGGACTTTACGAGGGCTGACTTTGGGAAAATGAGAGAGTGCCTTAGAAAAGCACTAACAAACAGGCAAGAAGGAGGGGTGGAGGAACAATGGGGAGTAATCAAAACAGCCATCACAGAGGCAACAAGCCTTTGTGTAAAGCAAACCAATAAAACACAACAAAGGAAAAAAACGCCAGGGTTCTCAAAAGAGATGGCAGGGAAGGTTAAGAAGAAAAGGATAGCATTCAGGAAATATAAGGAAACACAAAAGGAGCAGGACAGAGAACTTTATCAATTAAAGGAGAAAGAGGCTGGGAAGGCAATCAGAATAGCAAAGGCCCAAACCGAGGAAAGGATAGCCAATTCTGTTAAGAAGGGGGATAAGACCTTTTATAGGTACATTAGGGAGTGAAGAAAGACCAAAGGAGGAATACTGAGGCTTAATAAAGGGGAGGGAATGTGGGTAGAGGGGGACAGTGAAAAAGCAGGGATACTGAACAGATATTTCTGCTCAGTATTAACAAAGGAAGAGGAGGGGGAGGTACATAAATCAAACAAGAGAAATACTCTAAAGACGGGGGTTGATACCAGTCCATTTACAGAAGAAAGGGTTCTGAAAGAACTAATAAAATTGAAGGTGGACAAAGCAATGGGGCCTGATGGGATTCACCCAAGAATTCTAAAAGAACTAAGGGTAGAACTAGTGACACCGCTGACTACTCTCTTTAAAAAAATCATGGAAGTATGGGGTAGTATCTGAGGACTGGAGGAGGACAGATGTGATTCCTCTTCACAAAAGTGGGAGCAGGACAGAGACAGGAAACTACAGACCTGTTAGTTTGACCTCAGTGGTAGGGAAAATGATGGAATCACTTCTGAAGGAAAGAATTGTTGAGTACCTAGAGGCCAGTGGGGCACAGGACCCAAGGCATCATGGATTCACGATGGGAAGGTCATGTCAGATGAATCTAATAGATTTCTTTGACTGGGTGACCAAAGTAGGAGACCAGGGAGGGCTGTGGACATGGCCTACCTACATTTTTAGCAAGGCATTTGATACAGTCCACACAAAAGATTAATACACAAGTTAGCCAGCCTTGGAGTGGGCCCCAATGTGGTAGCCTTGATAAAAATTGGCTAGACAACAGGACGCAAAGGGTAGTAGTAAATGGAGTACACAGTGAAGAAAGGAGGGTTACTAGTGGGGCACCGAGGGTTCAGTATTGGGACCGCTCCCTTTTAAATGTCTTTATAAGTGACATTGCAGAGGAACTGAAGGAAAAGTATGTCTCTTTGCAGACACACAAAGATCTGCAACAGGGTTGATACACAAGATGGAGTGGAAAGGAGGAGAGGGACTTTGCAAGGTTGGAGGAATGGTCAAATGTATGGCAGCTCAGACTCAATGCAAAAGTGCAAGGTAATGCACATAGGAAACAAAACCCAGGAAGAGTACACAATGGGAGGTGAGATACTGACAATAGTAAAAATGGAAAGGGACCTGGGAGTAATTATATTAGCTGACCTAAAGGCAGGCAAGCAATGTGAGAAGGCAGTAAGGAAGGCTGGGGGGATACTGGGATGCATAGGAAGAGGCATCAATAGTAGAAAACAGTAAGTTGTTATTCCTCTGTACAGACAGTTGGTGAGACCCCATCTGGAGTACTGTGTGCAGTTCTGGAGACCCCATCTCCGCAAAGACATAGACAGAGTTGAGGCTGTCCAGAGGAGGGCAACCAAAATGGTGCAGGGTCTGCACCAGAAGACATATGAAGAAAGACTAAAGGATCTTAACATGTATACCCTTGAGGAAAGAAGGGGGAGAGAGGGGACATGATAGAAACTTTCAAGTACCTCAAGGGAATCAACAAAGTCCAAGAGGGTAGCATTTTTCAGAAAAAGAGATGTGCAAGAAAAAGGGGGCACAATTTGAAGATAGAGGAAGGACGGCTCAGAGGTAACGCGAGGAAGTATTTTTTCACGGAGAGGGTTGTGGATGCATGGAACAGCCTCCCTGAGTAGGGATGGGGGAATTCAAGAATGCATAGGACAGACATAAGGCAGTCTTAGTGGAGGGTAGGAGGAAGTAAGCTGTTGGTTAACTAGGATCTGCAGCTTATCTGTTAGGTAGGAAAATGGGCAGACTAGGTGGGCCAAGCGGTCCTTATCTGCTGTCAAATTATATGTTTCTATGTTTCTACAAATTTTTGTCTAAGGTGAGCTGTAGGGAACAGTCATATGCTGTCCTATCAGTGGGAACACTAGCTGTCTTCTAGTGTTTATATATAGACTTTATTTAAATGTTTGCCTTCTTCTGTTTATTTGTTTGATTTATTTGCCATATAAGTACTCTTCAAAGTTAATTTAATTTGTGGTTGCAAAGAATAAAATACTTTGCTGCAACTAAGCCTAGTTGTTTGCTGTTCTCCTTTAATCCCAAATCCTCACAGTTAGGAAAATACATGTTTTCTGATCCCCTTCTTAAAGGGATATGTTTGCCATTTTGCCTTTGACACCTAGTAGATGTGCACCCCGAACATCAACTTCTCACCAGGTTAATTGGTATGGTTGTTTAAAACATCTGCACTTATTAAGTACACACTGAAGCATGTTTGTGCACTTCAATTGTGCTGTGGTATATTACGTACCATTATGGGTCCCAAAAAAGTCTCATAAAGTGACTACACAAATCTTTGGTGTATATTTGTAACTGAAGCAAGCCCCTTCAGTAGACATTTTTCAATAAATATTTGACAAACGTTTAGGCCTCTAATGGGGGTTCATGCAATACGGGATCCATTAGTTGGTTTAATTTTAAGGACAGTATTGTCACTGATGCTATTCAATCAATTCTTCTGGTTATATTGTACTGTAAGGCTCTCTGATCTGTCTCAGGGAGGGTATTATTATAGAAGAGGGTGACAGGCATATGTGTTTCAAATAACCTTCTGAACAAGCGGTTGCCAACATCATAATGTACTTTCATGAATGTTATGTTTTAGCTTGTATAACTGACCTGACATGATGTCACTTTTTTAAACTTTAGTCTTCCTCTTCAGGATTGGGAGCACACCTTCATAGTCTAGATAAGATATCTCTATAAGAAGCTTTATATGATCCCCAACTAACCTTATAGTATGAGTATATGACATCTAGTGCTTTACCATGTTAACTGACTGTGATATCACAAACAGCAATTGTAAGTTAGTCGAGGACAGTCAGACACTTTTGAGCCACAGTAAAATAAGTACTATTTGAAATATTTGGAAAAAAATCTCTCATGTGGCATGTTTGGGGGAGCATTGCATGTTGCCACTGGGTCTGTGCAGTAGGGGCCCACGCTTACTCTCCATATGGCCCATGACAGTATAAATCCTGCCTGAATCCACAAAGCTTTCTTTGACTATAGACTCCATCAGCTTACCGTGATAGCGTTGGATAACACTCAATCTCATTTGTTATGCAGACAGATTTAAAAGCAAGCATCTATTTTCTCCTCTCCTATTCTGTCATGTTTCCATCTCTTCCATGCCTGATTGTGCAATCAATTTTTCTTGTGGCACCTAGGAACTTGCCTCTCCGATGGTCTCATAATTTTTCAATTTTCTCCCTTCTTTCACTTGTGGTTTCTATTTCTTTGCTTCTCTGTGGTTAAAACAAATCTATCCATCTATCTATCTATCTATCTATCTATCTATCTATCTATCTATCTATTTCCATATACAAATCTTTATGTGAAACTGTGATATCTTGGTTTGTAAATGTATGCATTTATTTTGTTGAAATTACTACAGACAGCTACTTTGGTTTGTTAGAGAAGTTAGCAGTTTGGAACACAGGGGGGTTGTTCATTTAGTGCATTTACTTTATGCTCATCGTTTTCAACTACTGTTCCCTTTCTGCTATCCTGTCTGTCCCAACCCTTGTTTTCCATTTTTTCCCTGAATTTATCTAATAACATTCTTTTCCCCACCTTTTATATGCTTGGCAAACCATAGCTCTCTGTCTGCCTTTGCACTCCTAATTGCCACCCTCTCTTTTTTAAGCCTTATCTGATAGTTCTGACATTCATTTTTCCTTTTTTTCTTCTTGTACCTAGTGAAGGCCCTTCTTTTCACATGTATGGCCACTTCCAACCCTTTAGAAAACCAAAAAGACTTTGTGCTTGATTCTTTTTGTGACCCTTCTTGCACAAGATTCAGCTACCTCAAGAACTGTCTCCTTCACCCTACCCCACTGTTCTTCTACCCATTCTATCTGGTCTACATCAGCCAATCCCTCTCTGTCTAACCAGTTCCCAGGTCTGGCTGAAATCCACTCCTTTGAGGTCCAGAACCACTGTCTTTAAAGGGGGAACCACTGCCAGTTTGAACCACAGTGTTGTAGTCAGTGGACTCCAAAGGTTCCCTGACTGCCATCCCTCACCATCTCTGAACTGGTGATCACCAAGTCAAGTATGATGCTGGACATCACTATTGCAGGAATGTTGGAGAGGTGTTGCATGGCTATGATGCTAGTGCAGGAAAGGTGCTTTAGTTGTGAAGAGTACTTTATGAAACTTAAATTCCACAAGTGGAATTCTAGTGACATTACCTATTATGCATTCATTAAAGGGACACTGTCAGCTTTGGGGACAATTTTAACGTGCCTGCACCAAATTCATGTCTAGAAAGCACTACCTTTATATATAGCATTGGTGGCAAAATGTTTTACAATAATATAAAGAATAGCTGTCAGTGTTGGTAAAAGTACATTAGCTGCAGTCTATTTAAAGTCTATGTGGTGTGCACCCAAGGGCATGAATGGCACCGAGCAGCAGGTATACTCATTCATGAACGAGTTTGACTTTTGGGGTCACATAGTATTTAAACAGTGTGACTGCTACCTTACATACCACTTATCCCTGTAAAGTACAGTACTTCCTTTTGAAAAACAAGCACTTTAACACATTTAGTCTTGGTTACAAAAGTTGAGACTGTGATTCCTGGCATGCGCATTGGGGTGAACTCTAATGTGCATGCCTGGAATCACGGTCTCAACTTTTGCAACCAAAATTAAATATTTTAAAGTGCTCATTTTTTTGAAAGGAAGTACTTTACGGGGATAAGTGGCACAGTATGTAAGGTAGCAGCTGCACTGTATAAATTCTACATGACCTCAAAAGTCAAACTCATTCATGAACAAGTGTACCTTCGACTAGCCGCCATTCATGCTCGTGGGCATGCACCGCACAGACTCTAGCTGTAATACTTACCAAGTTATGACCAAGTTATAACCAATTAAACAATTTTGGAAATTCCAAAATATTTCACAAAATATCAAAATTTCACAGAATTTTCCATGAAATTAGAATTTACTCATTTTCACCCAGCCATACTAGAGGGGTTTTCTAAGGTTTGGTAGTTCAAATTCAACTCACAAAAGTGCAAAGTGATGTACCTAAGATATAAATGAATCCCAGGGTAGAGAACTGGCTGGATGAGATGAGACTTTGCACTATGGCTGAGGAATATGACCTTGGAATTATTATCAGTGACACACTGAAGCAATCATGCCAGTGCAACAAAGCCTTTGGTAAGGCAAGTAGGATGCTGGGGTGTATAGGAAGGGGTATTGATAGCAGGGGGAAGACGGTAATACAGTACTACCCCTTTACAGATCTTTAATTAAGTGGCACCTGGAGTACTGAACCCATTTCTTGAGCCATCACCTCAAGAAGGATAGGTACAGGTTTCAGACAGTGCAGCTCAAAGTAACAAAAATGATTCAAGGCCAACAAGTCAGGTCTTACAAGGAGGGCCTCAAGGCACTGAACATATAGTCAATGGAGACGAAAAAGGAGAAGTGGAGGTTTGATACAGACCTCCAGGTTCCTAAAAGGGTTAAACAAGGTGAACTGTGAGGAACGATTTTGCTTGAATGTTAGTTTGCGATTATGAGAGCATGAGTAGCAACTGACAGTAGGGAGGTTCAGGAGGAGCATGAGGAAGTATTATTTTACAGAAAGGGTGGTAGAGCTGTGGAAAATCTACCAACTGAAGTGATGGGTGCTAAAACAGTTGATGGTTTCAAGCAGGGTTGGAACAGAGTGTAGGGTATAGTGGTCACTCAGGGCAACAGAGTTCCAAAGGAGAAATGGGGTGGGGGGCTAGGACCCTAGATGGACACTAGGTCTCGGGGTTAGTTAGGGAACTCGGTCAGACTGGGATGCACCATTGATGTTTTTCTGCCATCAATGTCTATGTTTCTATGTTGTAAATGAATAGAAATATCAGTGCCTTGCCCTGTTCAAGCTAGAAACCAGCTTAAAACAGATTTTAATATTTTTTCACATTGAATTGCAGTAGCAAGAAATCACCTGATTTAAAATGGCAGTAAAACAAGTTGGAAAACATTGTAGGTCTAATAAATAAGTTGACTAATTTTTCATTATGAAAATGCCCCTGTGATCATTCAGTCCTATAAACATCAAGAGTTATGTCTGAATTTTTCATTACTTTAAAATACTGCAGTGAACATCTGTTCAAAAAAAAAATAAAGAAGCCAGATTTTTTTTTTGTATCAGAAATGATTTGTGTGGAAAGGCAAGAGAATATGTAATACTGGTTACTAGACAGTGCTGCCTTTTATTTTTTTATGTAGACAATTTTAGCTGAATAACTCAAACTTCACTTGGACACAACTCTTTCTGATTTATAATAGCATGGCTGTAATTATTATGAACACTTCTGCAAGTTGTATAGAAAACTGAACTCCTGCTTCAAGCATTCTAAGCAACATGCATTTATTTAAAATTAGATAAGATAGCATTTACTTATACAGATTCCATATGCCTGAAAAGATTTTGTGAATACCCTTTTTTTGAATACTCTATGGCCTGGATATTCAGACTGTGCCAGGCAATGGCGCAAGCCTGGGCGCAGTACGCTGTCTTGGCGGGGCCAGGGCCAGGTGATATTCAATGGTGATGCACCATGGCGCAGCACCGTTGAATATGGCATGGACTGTGCATGGCACAGTGGGACTGCACCAGCACAAGCCATAGCTAGGGAACACAGAGATGTGCCAGCACAAACGCAGTTGCCCTGGGTGCATCACTCATGATATTCAGTGGAGGGCATGCAAATGAGGCCATAATATATGCAAGGTGCAAATGGGGCTATTTGCTTGTCATTATGGCCTCATTTGCATGCCTTGCGCAGGGCAGCCCAGCAACGTGCACCTGGTGCCCTACACAGCATGATGTGTGCAGTGGGGATCCAGGGGATTTCCCACCCCATAGCCGCGATCCCGGTATATGTAAAACATATAAATCCCTGGTAGTCTAGTGGCACCCCCTCCGAGTCCCTGATACCCTGATAAATGTAAAAAAGATCGGCCCTGGTGGTCTAGTGGACCCCCCCTGCCCATTGCCGCAATCATGATACAGCTCTGTCAAAGAAATCCCCAGTGATCCAGTGGCATCCCCACCCCTCCCACCCATACTGAACCCTCACACCCCTCTCTCCCCTGTCATTAGCGGGTGGCTGCAACCCACCGCGATACTGCCCAGCCGCCCACCGAATGAGGAGGTACAGTATGCCTTGCAAGCCCATTTGTCCACTGGGGACCAATGGGCTTACAGTCCACACTGTACCTGTTATTCAGTGGGTGGCCAGACAGTATGAGGGTGGGTTGCAGCCACCCACCTGGGCTGATGGGGCCCGAGGTGGGCAAGGCTGATGGAGTGGGAAGATGATGCCACTGGATCATCAGGATGTCTTTGATGGAGTTGTACTGTGATCGCAGCAATGAGCAGGAGGGTTCCACTAGCCCAATTAGGCTGATCTTTTTTACATTTCTCAGGGAATCAGGTGGGAGGAGACCATTTAAACCACTAGACCACCAAAGATGGTCTTTTTACATTTCTCGGGAGTTGGGTGGGAGTGGGGACCACTAGATCACCAGGATGGTCTTTTACATTTTTGGGGGAATTGGGTGGAAGGGGGGCAACTAGACCAACAGGGGTTTGCGGGTGCTTGCGGACAGTGCTCTGGGTGGGCAGGTGGCCACCCATGTCTAGCGGCTGCTGTGTTATGCTATGCAATACAGCAGCCCACCTGTTAGTGGCCGGGATTTGTTCCAACTTTACTGGGGCTCAACTTTGAGCACCCCATGCAGCGCAATGCAGGGTTGTGCCAGCATATGTGCCACACATCCTGGGCTGAATATCAGGATGTGCCTCACATGCATGGGCATGCCCCCTGCATCTGCACCGCATACGATTACATTGTGCACTGGTGCATCGGGATTTGCGCTGCCCCAGAGGCCTTGCCAATATCCCACCAAGGTGTAATGTGGGGTTGTGCCGGTGCAACTTTGTTGTGCCAGGTGCAAACCCCTTTGAATATACAGGCCTCTGAGTACTGTACTTGTATTTGGCACCCAAGATACATGACAATTTGTTTTTTGGTATTTGGCCATTTGGCAAAAAATTAGAATACATATAGAAAATATAAAAAAAAAACCCTCTCTCCTTCCACATGGTGACTGAGACTAGCCCCTTTCTACCCCCCCAGCTTTATATCCATTATAGGGTCATATTGCCATATACAAAAGCAGAGCAGCAATGTACCACGATGTAAATACAGTGAATACACTGCCACCGCTGTAACACAATGCTGAAAGAAAGTTTGGCGAAAAAAATTAATGGAGTTCTTTCTTTTCTGCAAGGGTCTCCGCCCCACCCCCATCATGGGGTGCTGCAGCCTCTGAACCCCCCCCCATAAATATAATCAACTCCGGGGGGGGGGCTTCAACTATAGGAAGAGGAAACAACAATGGGGAGAAAAAAAGAAAACCGCACAATGCAGTTTTGCAAAAGTCTGGAACGGTCCACAGATGCATAGCTACCCTGCACTTCTGCGGCTCATCCCACTGAGCCACAGCAGCTGCTCAGCAGACCAGCTCCCCAGCAGAGGTCTTGACCACTGTGTGACTCCTCCCCACCACCCATCTGTGACAGGGTACACAACTGCATACAACATTTGTGCCTTGCGGGGGTTTTGTACCTGTCGCGCTAGTGCACTGCGCTATAAGTGGTGCACAGTTTTGCCTGTGCCATCTTGTATATGGCGATATGACCAGGTACCTTCATATCCTACATTCTACTCCTTCCCAGTCTTCACAAAGTTTAGATAAATGCTGGTGACTCCAGGCACTGTGCCAGGAGGTAACAATGTCTATAGCAATCCACCTCCCTAGCACAAACCACAGTCCCCAAAAATTTGTAATGTGACTGTTTGGACCATACTCTGACCCCTGATGCACAATTCAAAGGGGGCAGTCCCAAAGATTCCCAGCAAGCCCAGTCATCTCTCCTTCTTGCTGAATTCCCAGCCCCTAGAAAAATTAGTGACATGATGCAATCGGGTGTGTGACTGGCAGGGAGGGGGCAGCACAGTGCTCATTAGTTTTGACACTAGGTAGATTGGTTGGTAGTCTACCTATCATTGTAAATAATGCACACTGCCCCATCTCCTCTCTCCCAGTCTTGTACCAGATCACCTTTTTTAAACTATGTGAAGATGGGGAAAAGGTGGAGTAGGGAGAGGATTGCCAAGTGACTAGCCATTGTCATAAGGGAAAGGACAAAGGTGCCCAGGCCTGAGACCAGTTCCTAATAGCTAACCCCATTTCTAAGAGAAGAGAGTTTGTGCATCAAATATTCCAGGCTCCAGGGAGTCTGCAATAGCCTGTATTAACTTGATAAAACATGCTTTCCGTGTTCAGTGTCTTCGCAAATCAGGGGTTCAACAGTGAGACAGAATAAGAGGAAAAGTAAAGAGCACTTGTTTAGTTCAAATGATTTAGAGACTGAGCAAAGCAAAGCAAAGATGAGAGAGAGAGGGAGAAAAGGAGAGAGAGAGAGAGAGAGAGACTCTGGCTCTCCCAGAGAGAGGTTATGCATCCCTTAGCTGAGGAAGTAGGCCAGAGAAGCCAAAGGATTCACACAGGATCCCCATCTCAGGAGGAAATGGATAAAGAAATGATAGAAGGCATCCTTATAATGGCAGAAAAAGGAGCAATATTGTTGATGGTGGATCTGAATATGCCAGATGTCAACTGGAGAACATTTGCTACAGCTACATCCAAGAGTTGGGTCATTCTAGGTGCCCTACAGGGGGCATGTCTCAGACACCTAGTGCTGGAACCCACTAGGGAGGGAGCAATCTTAGAGCTGGCACTCCCAAATGGGGATGGAGAGAGGGTCTTAGATTTAAAAGTGGGTAGCCATCTGGGAACAAGTGACCACCAAACAGTGTTGTTCATGATAAACACAGCTGTAGAGTCAAGCCACACAAAACTGAGGGTACTGGATTTTAGAAGAGCCGACTTTGGCAAAATGGGGGAGTGCCTGAGAAAAGCACTAGCAAACAGGCAAGAAGGAGGGGTGAAGGAACAATGGGAAAACATCAACACTGCCATCACAGAGGCAACAAGCCTTTGTGTGAAGCAAATAAATAAATCAAAATGAAGGAAAAAGACACTATGGTTCTTAAAAGAGGTGGTGGGGAAGGTTAGGGAGAAAAAGATAGCAATCAGGAAGTATGAGGCAACACAGAAGGATCAGGATAGAGAACTGTACCAGTTAAGGTAGAAGGAAGCCTGGAAGGCAGTCAGACTAGCAAAGGCCCAAACCGAAGAAAAGATAGCTGACTTGGTTAAGAAGGGGGATAAAACCTTTTATAGGTACATTAGGGAGTGAAGGAAAGACCAAGAGAGGGATAGTGAGGCTTAATAAAGGGGAGGGTGGGTGGGCAGAGGGGACAGTGAAAAAGCAGGAATACTGAATGAATACTTCTGCTCAGTATTCACAAAAGAAGAGAAGAGGAGGTACCTAATCCAATCAATGAAATCTCTCTGGATAGTGGGGGTCGATACCAGTCCATTCACAGAAGAAAGGGTTCTGAAAGAACTCCTAAAACTGAAGGTGAACAAAGCAATGAGGCCTGTCGTGATTCATCCCAGAATTCTAAAAGAACTAAGGGGAGAACTAGTGATCCCACTGACTACCCTTTTAAACAAATCATGGGAGGATGATGTGGTACCTGAAGACTGGATTAGGGTGGATGTGATTCCCCTTCACAAAAGTGGGAGCAAAGCAGAGGCAGGAAACTACAGACCTGTTAGTTTGACCTCAGTGGTAGGGAAAATGAAGGAATCACTTCTGAAAGAAAGAATTGTTGAGTACTTAGCAGTCAAAGGGGCACAGTACTCAATGCAGCATGGATTAACAGTGGGAAGGTAATGTCAGACAAATCTAATAGATTTCTTGGTTGGGTGACCAAAGTAGTAGACCAGGGTGTGGCTGTGCACATGGCCTACCTAGACTTTAGCAAAGCATTTGACACAGTCCCACACAAAAGATTAATAAACAAATTATCCTGCCTGGGAGTGGGTCCCAGGGTGGTAGCCTTGGTAAAAAAAAATGTCTGTACAAAGGACACAGAGGGTAATAGTAAACAGAGTCCACTCAGAAGAAAGGGGGGTTACTAGCAAGGTACCACATGATTCAGTACTGGGACCAGTCCTTTTTAATGTCTTTATAAGTGACATTGTGGAGGGACTGGAGGGAAACATATGCCTCTTTGCAGATGACGCAAAGATCTTCAATGGTTGATACACAAAGGGTTCTGGAAAGGATGAGAAGGGACTTGGCAAGGTTAGAGGAAAGTTCAAAAGTATGGCAGCTCAGATTCAGAGCAAAGAAATGCAAAATAATGCACCTGGGAAACAAAAGCTTAGTGGAAGAGTACACAGTGGAGGGGGGGAGAGGTATTAACAACAACAAAAATGGAAAGGGACCTGGAGGTAGTCATATCAGATCACCTAAAGGTCAGCAAGCAATATGAGAATGCATTAAGCAATGCTGGGGAATACTGCTATGTATAGGGAGAGGCATCACCAGTAGAAAATGAGAAGTTGTTATCCCTCTGTACAGATAGTTGGTGAGACCACATTTGGGGTACCGTGTGCAGTTCTGGAGACCCCCATCTCTGCAAAGATACAGACAGGATGGAGGCAGTCCAGAGAAGGGCAACTAAAATAGTGCAGGGTCTGCACCAGAAGCCATATAAAGAGAGACTAAAGGATCTTAATGTATATTCCCTCGAGGAAAGGAGGGAGAGGGGGGACATGACAGAAACTTTCAAGTACCTCAAAGGGATCAACAAAGTCAAAGAGGATAGCATCTTTCAGAAAAAAGGAATGAGCAACAACAAGGGGGCACAATTTGAAGATAGAGGGGGAACTGCTCAGGAGCAACTTGAGGAAGTATTTTTCATGGAAAGGGTGGTGGACACATGGAATGGACTTCCCGAGGAGGTTGTGGGGTCAAAAACAGTGGGAGAATTCAAGAATGCATGGTACAGACATAAGGCAATTCTGGTGGGGGGTAGGAAGAAGTAGGCTGTTGGTTAATGAGGATCTGTAGCTTATCCAATAGGTACAGAAATGGGCAGGCTGGATGGGCCAAGCTGTCCTTATCTGCTGTCAAAGTCTATGTATCTATGTAAAGCAAAGATCACAGCTGAAAGAAAGCAGAGATGATCAAGAAAGAGAACAGATATGATACTGTTTAATCTCACATCAAAAATTAGGATGAATGTGCTGGAGTGGTGAGGGGTTCCCTTCAGTGAAGCTGCTGGAGACCCTTGCAAGTCTACACAAAGTTCCAAGGTGGTTGGAAGATGGTGTCCTGAGGGCATGTGACCACAGTGAAAGGACGTCTAAGAGAAATCTTCCATCAGTGACATCAAGGACTCTAGGGATGGGGTCACACGTGTGTGCAGAGCTCTGCTGAAGGTATGTTGATCCTCTTTGAGCCAGGACTAAGTGTTCAATGCCTGGGGGATTTTACTGTTCTTGTTATGTAATCCTTGGTGAGCTAGAGGCTAGAGTAAGCCTGCTGGGCCTGGATGTAGTGGCAGCAACTCAGAATTGATATGTGACTCAGATGATTTTATGGATTTGTGTTTCTCTAGAAGGAAAGGTGTATGAGCCCAAGACTGTAGTTTTCCAGACAGAAGAACACCTATGCTTCAGTAAGTTATGATGGGTAGTATGTCCTTTTGTTCAGCAATGATTGCAAGGGGGGTCATATCAATTCCATGTAACCTTATTTGTTAGCTGGATCATGCAGTGCTTGGGTTGGTTGTTAAAATTAACCTGTCAGCCTGGGGGGTTGTCTCCAAAAGAGGGAGTACCAGTTGCTTCATTCAGGATGGATGGAGTTTGATGTGCATGACTATGTGAGGAATAAAAACATGGAATCTGATGGCAGAAGGAGACCAAGTGTAAGTCAGGTCTGCCCTTACTAGTTTACCTCACCACGCAGATCTGCTGTACTTATGATCTGTTTCCCCTTACCCTCACTCCCTCTCCCTCAATCATCTGTTGTCACCCTCCTAGGGACTACGAGTCCCTTTGTCTGTCCCAGTCATGTTTAAACTCATTTAGGGTAGCTGCCCCCACCACTTCTACTGGCAGTCTGCTTCATGGTTCCACCAAGCTTTCTGTGAAGTGAAACTTTTGTCATGTCTTTCTTGAACTTGTCCCCAACCAGCCACCAACTATGCCCCCTGGTGACTTTGAACCTATCCCTACAAACAAGAACTTGCTCTTCACCCTATTATACCCCTCATAAACTTACATGTTTCTGTCATATCCTTCTTCTCCATCCTGGACTCTAGCAAGTACATATTTGGGGTACCAGCCACTCCTCATAAGATCTGCCTTGCTGGTCCTGAATCATCTTGTTGTTCTCCCTCTGCACTGACTGCAGTCTGTCAATGTCTTTTTTCAGGTGTGGACTTCAGCATAGTACTCCAGCTGAGGCCTCCCTGGAGAGCTGTATAGTGGTAGTATCACTTCACTTCTCCTACTAACAAAACCGCTCCCTATAGAACCCATTATAGAAACATAGAAACAAAGAAAGTGACAGCAGAAGGAGACCAATGTTCCATCTAGTCTGCCCAAGAGTTTTCGAGTTCAACTACCAATATTGGGATCTGGCCCCCACCTGGCTTTTGACTGTTTCTGGCCCCTTGGTTTCTGCCTGAGCCCTTGCCCTATCCCACCCCTCTTAAATGCTACCACAATTCCATGAACCTATCACCTCAGCTGGCAGGCTATTCCATGGGTCCATGACTCTTTCCAAAAAATAGTACTTCCTTAGATCCCTCCTGAAGCTCCATCTTCATAGCTACCATTATTGCCCTCTAGTAGTTGAGCTGCCTACCATATTGAATAATTCTGAGTGGGGAACATTATTGATGCCTCTCAAGAATTTGAATGTCTCAATCATATCCCCCTCCCTCTCTTCTAGTCTCCAGTGAGTATATGTTTAGTGTTTTGAGGTGTTCCTCATATAAGAGTCCTCGTAGACCCTGTACCATCTTGGTTGCACTTCCCTACATGGTCTCCAGCCTATCTCTGTCCTTCCTAAAGTGTGGTCTCCAGAACTGGACACAGTACTCCAGGTGAGGCCTCACCAAGGACCTTTTGCTTGCCTTGCTTTGAGGTTTATTGCATTGGCTTGACTGCTTCAAGGTGTCATTTATGATGACCCCAAGGTCTCACTCCTCCTGTGAGGTGCTGAGTTGGATCCCGACGAGCCAGTAATCCTTTTTGGGATTTCCTTTACCGAAATGTAACACCTTGCACTTCTTTGAATTGAACCTGAGCTGCAAGACATTGGACCACCGTTTGAACCTTTGTAAGTCCTTTCGCAGGTCCCCTACTGCCTCCACATTGTCAACTGTACTGCCTAGTTTTGTGTCATCCACAAAAAGTTTGAACTTGCCTATAAAACTTACTTCTATGTTACTAATAAACATATTAAACAGGACTGGGCCCAAGACCTAGCCCTGGGGGACACCACTAGTGACAATTCTCTCATTTGACCTCACTCCATTGACTACCACTCTCTGACTCCTATTACTGAGCCAATTTCCCACCCATCTGACTATGGACGCAACAGTACCAACATCTTCAAGCTTTTTCAAAAGACAGTTATGTGCATCAAGTTGAAGACCTTGCTGAAGTCGAAGTATAGTAGGTCTACTGGGTGGCCCTTGTCCAATTCTTTGGTCACCCAATCAAAGAACGTAAGAAGCTTTGTCTGGCATGACCTACATGCTATGAATCAATGCTGTCTGATATCTTGAAGGCTGTTCCTTTTTAGATATTCTACCAGATCCTGTTTAATTAAGGTCTCCATAAGTTTCCCCACAACAGATGTGAGGCTGACTAGTCTGTACTTGCCAGCCTCTTCTGCATTCCCCCCTTGTGCAGGTGTACCACTTTCACTCTTCGCCAGTCCCTCGGCACAACACCTGTTAGCAGTTACCGGTTGAAAAAATGTGTCAAGGGGACCATTAGTTCTTCCTTCATCTCCTTCAGTACCCTCAGGTGAAGCCCACCAGGCCCTGGTGCTTTGTCTGTTTTTAGGTTCATCCTTGATGCCTTGCTATAGGCTTTGTTACTGTGAGCCATTTGTTAGAGATAGTCACTGATTATGACCCCCAGATCCCACTCCTCTTTTGAAGAAGCCAATCTAACCCCTTCCATCAACTATTCTAAGTGCTAAACTTTGCACTTTTTGGCATAAAATCTCAACTGCTGGGTCTTTGACCATCTCTCCAGTATCTGTAGGTCCATCTAGAACTCCTGTACACCTTCCTCATGGTCTGCCCTGTCAGAGAGCTTTGGGTCATCAGCAAAGAGACACAGCTTGCTCTGGATACCTTCTCCTATCTCATTGATGAACATATTGGCTAGGACAGGTTGCAGGACTCATCCCTGTAGCAACCAACTTGTGACCTCCCTGTACCCTGACTTGGTCCCATTCACTACCATTCTCTGTTGCTTCCCCCCAAGCAAATTTTCAACTAAACTCACCTCCATTCCTAAGTCCTTCAGCTTTTTAAGCAGTGTCTTGTGTGGGTACCGAATCAAAGGCTTTGTTCAAGTCAAAGTTAACCAGATCTACTGCCTGCCCTCTGCCTAGCACCTTAGTGACCCAGTCAAAAATCACTGTCTTGTTGGTCTGGCATGGCCTCCCTGACACAAACCCATGCTACTTGTTATCCTGCAGTCCATTATTCTTCAAGTACTCTACCAAGGGTACTAACACATGGTGCACCTATGCATAGGGTCCTTGCATTCTTTGGGGCCCTTTAATTAGATGTTTTTCTGTGCCCGCATGCACATCATTGATTTTTTTTTCTTTTTGCTGGGCTGTTCCCATTCTTAGTCCAAGACTCCTTGTTTCTCTGTATTTGTAGGAGGCACTAACCATCTGCCCCTGATGTGACGTGACACAGTGTGACTGGTGACCTCCTATATTGCCCTGGCTCTCAGTCAGTGAAAGCTGTGAATCAACATTAGGCAATGGCGACTGTGCAGAGTGATCATCAGGCAGGGACTGCTGGATTTGGCGCTATTTAGTCAGCAACCCTTTTCGATGGTCTCCAAGTCCAAAGCTTCATGTGTGCACCACTGGTGCAGGAGGTCCAGTTACAGCAGCAAGTAGAGTAGAATTTGAAGGAGGCTTACATAACAAGAAATGTAAATGGAGAAAACAAATGTGAAACAGCCCTGCCAGTGCCAGAGGCCCAGAACAGAGTCTTAAGTAGGTTGAAGACTGATTGGAATAGAAGTGGGTGGCAGCACTGATAACCAGTGGTCTGGAAGGATGGTGTGGACAGCCCAGTGTGTGGTGGGCGGAATGCCATGGTAAGTGATAATCAGATCACTGACCACAAAAAATGCACAGACCACTTACGCCACATGACAAGATTGCCAGGAGTGGCCTGCCTGGATCTTTGTTTAAATTCTGCCTTTAGTCATAGTGGTAGTGGTTAGTTGTGGTATAACTAAAGGCAGAAGTGAAGGTAATGACACCTTGAATATCACTGTGCTTCCCAGTGTACAGTACTGTGGGGGTATGTTGC
Source organism: Neoceratodus forsteri (assembly GCA_016271365.2). NCBI lineage: Eukaryota > Metazoa > Chordata > Ceratodontiformes > Ceratodontidae > Neoceratodus > Neoceratodus forsteri. The sequence continues at coordinate 167,631,045 of CM028131.1, read as the reverse complement.
TGGACTGGAGTCCTGTTATGGAGGGGATGCCAGATGAATTGGGAAGATGAAACTGGGGTCTGAGACAGAGATGTTCAGGCAGAACCAGTGAGTGAACAAGGGGCAACTGAAGTATGATGAGACCCTGAAGACACAGAAGAGTTGCAGTGAACTTCAGTCCAGAAGTATAGAAAGAAATATTTAGTAATAAGGCACATCTGTATTAACTTTATATGTTGGATCTGTTTTTGTTGTTTTTGCACATCTGGCATAAGAGCTACAAAGTGTATATCATTTGACTGCTGTGTTTGTCGCAGGAAGCTGAATTAAGGGGCATCTGTGTGTAGTATATGTGTATTTTTCAGGCAAGTGTCACTGTGTGCAAGTGTTGGGAGTAAAAAGGTAGCAGATGTCTTTCTAGGTGCAAATTTAGCTTTGGAGGGAGGTTTTTAATTTATAAGGGGTCTGATGACTCCCTCAAGGCATACAATATGGAAGGTTTCAGTCCTTGGGACAGATTAATTTGGAAAAGTCAGAAAGGAGCTTCATTCTGTGTGCTATTGGGCTCAGCTATGTGAAATATAAAAGCTGGCAGAAAAGGCCCAGTGGCCCATTGTGTCTGAGTGACATTGACATCTTGTAGTTTCTTCTCTCCTGAACATGCTTAGTGGTACATTACCTTCATCTATACTGAAATGTAAGAGAAAGAACATTTAGGGATATGTTTGCCATTTTGCCTTTGACATCTAGTATATGTGTGTCTCGAACATTGACTTCTCACAAGGTTAACTGGTATCGATTTTTAAAACATTTGCACTTATTAAGTGCACACTGAAGCACGTTTGTGCACTTTAATTGTGCTGTGGTATATTGCATACCATCGTGGGCCCCAAAAAAGTCTTACAAAGTGACTACACAAACCTCTGGTGTATATTTGTGACTGACACAGGCCAGTTCAGTAGACATTTTTCAAGAAATTTTGGAAAAACCTTTAGGACTCTAATAGGGGTTTCATGCAATATGGGCTCCATTAGTTGGTTTAGTGTTAAGGACAATATTATCATTGATGCAATTCAATCTATTCTTCTGGTTATATTGCACTGTAAGGCTCTCTGAGCTATCTCTGGGAGAATGCTCTAATAGAAGAAGGTGGCTGGTATATGCATTTCACATAACCTACTTACCAAGCTGTTACCCCCATCATAGAAACGTAGACTATGATGGCAGAAAAAGACCAGAGGCTTATCCAGTCTGCCCAAGTTCCCTATAATCCCTGGAACCTACTGTTCCTCAAAGGTATTAATCCTCTCCATCTCTCACTCTATTCTTCTCCTTGGTCCTGTCACCCCAAGTAACAGCTATTCCTTTCATTATGTCCCAGACCTGCTTGAATCCCGTGACTGTTTTTGCACCCACCTCCTCAGACCCACAGCTCACTTTGTTAATTCCTTTAAGGAACTTGAAAGTCTCTATCATATCTCCCCTCTCTCTTCTGTTCTCCAGTGTGTACATATTTAATGCTTGAGGCACTCTTCATAGGATCTGCCTCTGGCCCTGAATCATTTTTATGTTTGCTTGCACACATGTGCAAGAAACATAGTGCCACCATAAGAGAATTCGTAGGTGTGCCTCCCTACTTCCAATGCCCTGCTGTCTTTTGCAGGCATGGCCCCACCGCGCTAATGAATGTAAGAGCTGTCCATGACAGCATTTGCAAATGCAGAGGCATACAGTTGAAAGAAAAGCACTGCAGCATGTAGGCAATTTGCATACTGCATTGGCAATATGCAAAGTGCCTACACATTGGCACTGCAGTGAAACAGCTGTCATAGACAGCTCCTCTCCCCAGACAAATAACATGCCGGAGCCACCCCAGCATGCTCACACGCCCCCACACACACACAGTATTGCTGACGGAGGTACCAATCCCCCATCGCCGCGCTGCACCCCCAACAGAATTTAGGTGCCACGCTGGGAGCCCACCCAAGCATGGCAAAAATCTGTAAGGCTAACGGGGGTGCCCAATTCCCCATTGACTCCACTGCCCCCCCAAACAGCCTTTCAGGTGCCACGCTGGGCACCCACCCCAGCATGGCAAATGTTCCTCTGTTGCCCCCAACACACTTTCAGGTGCCACGCTGGGAGCCCACCCCAGTGTGGCAAACCTCTCTATGGCCAAAATGGGTGTCCAATCCCCCATCGGCTCTGCTGCCCCCCAAAAATACTTCAAGCTGCCGCACTGGGAGCCAACCCCAGTGTGGCAAACATCCCACGTTGTCTTCCTAAAAGAAAAAAAAACCCTAGCAAGAAAAAATGTTCCCTCACTGACTGTCTTGACCACCTCCCCTACCCGTGCCCACCCTCTGCACACCCTGCCTCACCACACCCCACCACACCCCATACATACCTCCAGAGTCTGGTGCGACAATCTTCAGTGGACCGGGAACATATCTGCACTCTGGAAAGCTGACCGCGAACTGAGGAAATGCCGATAAGCTGTATAATGCAACAAATTGGGTTTTTCAACTTTGATACATATCTCAGGCATTTTTGGGAATTTTTTCACAAAATTTTCAACATGGAGTTTTTGGGACCCCACCTCATGAGTTCTTGCACTGTCATTTTGTTATTCAGTCCCAAAAGGTGATTTTGCAGTCATTGCATGAAACCACCTTTCGGGACCGATGTACAAAACAACAGTGTCACAGTTCATGGTGGGCCCCAAAACCTATGTTAGGTAGGAAAAATTTTCAAATACTGTTTACAAGCATTGGGTGCACCAAAGTTCTATGCACGCTTGTAAGTTCTCAAATTTTTAATATTTGCACTCAAGGTTTTCAACATTGCCATTTTACCACACCTCCTTATGAGCAGTAGAGCTGTCATTCTTCACATCTCACCCAAAATATGTTTCCACGCATGTAGCGCACAATGGCGCAGTCGGTGTGCAAAATCAATGTTTGGGACACATTAAGAAAATCATAGTAACACTGTTCATGAGCAGAGGTCTTAAAATGGCTATGTTGAAAATGTGGTGAATAAATTCACAAAAATTATTGTTTTATGAGCATGCGTTGCACAGTTCCTACGCACACTTGTAAGTTCACAAATTTTTAATATTTGCACTCCAGATTTTCAACATTGCCATTTTACCACATCTCCTTATGAGCAGTACAGCTGTCATTCTTCACGTCTCACCCAAAATGTGTTTCTGTGCATGTAGCACACAATGGTGCAGTTGGTGTGCAAAATCAATGTTCGGGACAGATTAAGAAAATCACAGTGACACTCTTCATAAGCAGAGGTCTTAAAATGGCAATAGAAACATAGACTTTGATGGCAGATAAGGACCACTTGGCCCACCCAGTCTGCCCATTTCCCTACCTATTGGATAAGCTGCAGATTCTAGTTAACCAACAGCCTACTTCCTGCAACCCCCCACTATAATTGCCTTATATCCGTCCCATGCATGTTTGAATTCCTCCACTGTTTTAGACCCCTCAACCTCTCAAGGAAGGCAGTTCCATGCATCCACCACTCTTTCCGTGAAAAAGAATTTCCTCACATTACCCCTGAGCCGTCCCTCCTCTAACTTTAAATTGTGCCCCCTTGTTCTTACACATCTCTTTTTCTGAAAGATGCTACCCTCCTGGACTTTGTTGATTCCCTTGAGGTACTTAAAAGTTTCTATTATGTCCACCGTTCCTCCTTTCATCAAGGGTATGCATATTAAGAAGCTCTCTCAGTCTCTGTTCATATGGTTTCTGATGTAGACCCTGCACCATTTTAGTTGCCCTCCTCTGGACTGCTTCCATCCTGTCCATGTCCTTGCGTAGATGAGGTCTCCAAAACTGCACGTAGTACTCCAGATGGGGCCTCACCAACTGTCTGTATAGAGGGATAACCACTTCCCTTTTTCTACTTGTGATGCCCTCCTTTGCATCCCAGTATCCCCTGGCTCTCCTTCCTGACTTCTCACATTGCTTACCCACCTTTTGGTCATCTGATATGACTACACCCAGATCCCTTTCCATTATTGTTGTCATTAGTATCTCCCCTGCTATTGTGTACTCTTCTCTTGGATTTCTATTTCCCAGGTGCATTACTTTGCACTTCTTTGCATTGAATCTAAGTTGCCATATGTCTGACCATCCCTCCAACCTTGCCAAGTCCCTTCTCATCCTTTCTACCCCCCTTGTGTATCAGCTCTGTTACAGATATTTGTGTCATCTGCAAAGAGGCATACCTTTCCTTCCAGACCCTCTGCAATGTCACCTATAAAGACGTTAAAGAGGACTGGACCTAGTACTGAGCCCTGAGGTACTCCACTAATATTCCCCCTTTCTTCAGAATGTGATCCATTCACTATTACCTTCTGTGTCCTGTTGTGCAGCCAGTTTGCTACCCAGGCTACCACCTTGGGACCCACTCCCAGGCTGGCTAACTTGATTATTAATCTTTTGTGTGGGACTGTGTCAAATGCCTTGCTAAAGTCTAGGTAGGCCATATCCACAGCCACTCCCTGGTCTATTACTTTGGTCACCCAGTAGAAGAAATTGATTAGATTCATCTGACATGACCTTCCTGCTGTGAATCCATGCTGCTTTGGGTCCTGTGCCCCGCTGGCCTCTAGGTACTGAACAATTCTTTCTTTCAGAAGTGATTCCATCATTTTCCCCACCACTGAGGTCAAACTAACAGGTCTGTAGTTTCTGGCTTCTGCCTTGCTCCCACTTTTGTGAAGGGGAATCACATCTGTCCTCCTCCAGTCCTCAGGTACCACCCCATCTTCCCATGATTTGTTAAAAAGTGTGGTTAGTGGTGTCACTAGGTCCTCCCTTAGCCCTTTTAGGATTCTAGGGTGAATTCCATCAGGCACAATTGCTTTGTCCACCTTGAGTTTTAGGAGTTCTTTCAGTAGTCTTTCTTCTGTAAATGGACTGGCATCAACCACACTATCCAGAGTGCTTCTACTGTTTGGTTTAGGTAACTCCTCCTCTTCTTCTTTTGTGAATACTGAGCAAAAGTATTCATTCAGTATCTCTGTCTTTTCACTGTCTCCATCTGCCCACCTCCCCTCTCCTTTATTAATCTTCACTATCCCTCCCTTATCCTTTCTATGCTCCCTAATGTACCTATAAAAGGTTGTATCCCCCTTCGTATCTGATTTGGCTATCTTTTACTCGGTTTGGGCCTTTGCTTTTCTGACTGCCTTCCCCACTTCTTTCTGCTTTAATTGATACAATTCCCTGTCGTGCTCCATCTGTGATTCCTTATACTTTCTGAATGAAGCCTTTTTCTCCTTAACCTTCCCTGACACCTCTTTTGAGAACCATAGTGTTTTTTTATTCTGCTTTGTTTTCTTTATTTGTTTCATACAAAGGCTTGTTGCCTCCATGATGGCAGTTTTGATTTTTCTCCATTGTTCTTCCACCCCTCCTTTCACCCATTATGCCAAAGTCAGCCCTTCTAAAGTCCAGTATCCTTGTCTTTGTATGACTTGTCTCCATGGTTGTGTTTATTGTGAAGCACACTGTGCAGTGGTCACTTGTTCCCAGATGTCTACTGACTTCTAAATTTGTGATCCTCTCTCCATTTGAGAGTACCAGGTCTAATATTGCTCCCTCCTGAGTAGGTTTCACCACTAGCTGTCTAAGGCCTGCCTCCTGTAGGGCATCGAGAATGACCCTGCTCTTGGATGTGGCTGTAGTCCATGTCACCCAGTTAACATCTGGCATATTCAGGTGCCCCATCAACAGTATCTCCCCTTTTTCAGCCATTTTGAGAATGCCCTCTATAATTTTCTTGTTCATTTCCTCCCCTTGAGACGGGGGTCTGTATACAACCCCTGTGCAGATTGTGATGCCATTCCCTGTCTCCAAGTTGACCCAGAGTTCCTCTTGTCCTCCCCCTTTACTTTTTAGTTCTGTTGCTTTGATCCCTTCCTTTATGTAGAGAGCTACTCCACCTCCTCTTTTACCCTCCGTGTCCCTTCTGTAGATTGTGTACCCTGGAATGTTGACATCCCAGTCATGGTTCTCCGTGTACCAAGTTTCTGTGACTGCCACAATATCCAAGTGTTCCTTTTCCATCAGAGCTACTAGCTCTGGAAGTTTGTTTCCCAGACTAATATTGGCTATGTTGAAAATCTGGTGACAAAAGTCCATAAAATTACTGTGTTATGAGCGAGCATTGCTCTGTTTCCACTCACTCTCATAAGTTCATGAATTTGTAATATTTTTAATCCAGATTTTTACCACTGGCATTTTTCCACACTTCCTTATGAACAGTACAGCTATAATTTTTCACAACATGACCAAAATGTGTTTTCACACTTTCTGCACAGAAATGCGTGGTCGCTGTGGGACATCATTGTTTGGAACAGATCAAGAAAATGACGGTGACACTGTTCATGAGTGGAGGTCCCAAAATGCCTCTGTTGACAATCTGCTGTAAAAATTCCCCAAAGTAATTTCATTAAGGGTGTCCATTTCGCAGTTTCTATGCACGCTCGTGACTTCACCAGTTTTCTTACTATTTTCACTGCAGATTTTCAACATTATCATTTTTTACACATCCCCATGAACAGTACAGTTGTCATTTTTCACATCCTGTTCGAAATGTGTTTTCGCACCTGTGATGCCAAATGCTGTAGTCACTGTGCAAAATCATCTTTTGGCTAACAAACTGATATTACCACTGTTCATAAGGTGGGGGTCACAAAAAACCCATGTTGAAAATTTGGAGGGAAAATACCAATGAACACCTGAGGTGTTAGGGTTTCCGACCATAACGCCCCACCCTGTAGAGACTGACAGGCATCATGGGTGTGACTTGGGATTGTCAACTGTAATGCTCATACCATTCCACCCCCACCCACACCCTGTAGCCAGTGAGAGGCATCGAGATGTGTCTTGGACTCTTCAGCCCCAAAGTTCACCCCTTTCTCCTATACTGCACCCATCTCACCATATTTCCTGAAGGAATGGGTTGAGCATAAGGACCAAAGACCCCAAGGCACACCGTATCACTTGTCGGTGTCTGCAGGGTAGAGTGTGGTGAAATGGCATGGCCGTTATGCCTGATGCTCCAAAGGCACTCCCCACCAATGCCAATGCCAGCAAGCAAATATTCGACATTGACAAATGCTTGTTGTTACTCTGTGCTGCACTGTATTCAACCTATCCTTATCCTTTCTGAGGTGAGGACTCCAGAATTGGGAGCAGTACTCTAGGTGAGGCCTCACCAGGGATCTGTAGAGGGGAAGTATTACCTTTTTTCTTCTGCTATCAATACCCCTCCTGATACATCCCAGCATCCTGTTAGCCTTGCTGTAGGTCTTGTTGTACTGACTCGATTGTTTATTGAGTTGCTAATGATTATTCCCAGATCCCATTACTCAGCTATAGTGCTAAGTTTCTGTACTCCAATCCAGTACTCTGTCTTGGGGTTCTTTTTCCCTAGGTGCATTACCTTGCTTTTTCTAGCATTGAATTTTAACACAATTTTTCCATAATGCACTTTCATGAATGTAATGTTTTAGCTTATATAACTGACCTGATCTAATGTCACTTTTTTTAAACTTTAGTCTTCCTTTGCAGGATTGAAAGCATATCTTCATAGCCTTGCCAACATGTCTGTATAAGAAACTTTATATGATTTCCAACTAACCTTATACTAAGTGTATATGACATCTAGTGCTTTACCATGGTAACTGTCTGTGATGTCACAAACAGCAATTGTAAGGTTTGTTAAGGACAGTCAGATGCTTTTGAGACACAGTAAAATAAGTACTACATTGTCTGAAATATTTGAAAAATAAAAAAACTCACATGGCATGGTTTGGGGAGCACTGCCATGTTGCCACTGGGTCAGTGAGGCAGGGGCCCATGCTTACCACTGTGCAGTAGGGCCCACAAGAGTGTAAATCCTGCCTGAATACACCAAGCTTTCTTTGACTATCAACTCCATCAGCTTACTGTGATGACAGGGTTAGATAATACCCTTATCCCATTTGTTATGCAGAGAGAGATTTAAAGGCAAGCATCTATTCTGTCTTCTCTTATTCTGTCATTTGTCAATCTCTTGCTTGTCTGATTGCACAATCAGTTTTCCTTGTGGCACCTAGGAATTGGGCACTCTGATGGTCCCACAGTTTCTCCCTATAGTAAGGGTTCATTCTTCACTTCTATGTTAAGCTCACAATGTTGTACTTTAGAAGGAGCAAGGATCAGCTGGTGAGGATTAAGAAGGACTGTGGTGGGTGGAGAAAGGGGCGGAGCAGGCAGAGGCACTGAACGAATACTTCTGCTCTGTATTAATACAGGAGAAGGGGGGCCAGATATCCTGGATGGGGGGGTGGGGAGGAGATGACAGATGTAGGGATTATAGAGAGCAGGGTACAAGATGGGTTATAGGCATTAAGGGTGGACAAATCACCTGGACCTGATGACATTCACCCTAGGGTACTAAGGGAGTTGGCAGAGGTCCTGGTGGGGCCACTGGCTGACCTATTCAATGCCTCCCTGGACACAGGATATGTACCACAGGAATGGAGAATGACCCATGTGATGCCCATCCACAAAATTAGCCCAAAGGATGAACCAGAAAACTATAGACCAGTGAGACTCACATCAATCGTGGGGAAGCTCATGGAGACCATCCTAAAAGAGAGGCTAGTGAGCTTGTTGGAGGAAAATGGTCTCCAGGATGGTCAACAGCATGGGTTTGTAGCAGGCAGATCCTACCAGACAAACCTTGTAGAGTACTAAGACTGGGTGACATGGGAACTGGACAAGGGCCATGCAGAGGATGTCCTGTATTTAGACTTCAGCAAGGCCTTTGATTCAGTGCCGCATGGCAGTTTGGAAGGAAAACTGGAACATGTGGGGTGGGACCAAAATTGGTGAAATGTATCACAAACTGGCTAAAGGGAAGGCAGCAAAGGGTGGTGTTGGGGGGACCTTTTGTCAGCAAGAGAGGTGATGAGTGGGGTACCACAGGGATTGGTACTGGCACAAGAGCTGTTTTGGATTTTTATTGCACATATCTCATGCAGGATCCAAACCAAGATCAGTCTGTTTGCAGATGATACCAAGATGGGAGCTGTGGTTGATTATGCAGAGGGGTAGAAGGGGTTGCAGGAGGACCTGACTAAGCTGCAGCAGTAGGCTGAAACATGGCAGTTGAGGTTCAGTGCCAAGAAGTGCAAGGTTCTGCACTTCAGAGCCAGGAACCAGGGAAGGGATTATCACTTGAATGGGGTACAGTTGGGGAGCTCGACAAAGGAGAAGGACCTAGGAGTGATCATTATGGGAAACATGAACAACTTTGCTCAGTGCAGGAAGTGGCAACAAAAGCAAACAAAATGCTGGGATGTATTGTAAGAGGGATCTCCTGCAGAAGGAGGGAGGTTATCCTACCCCTTTATAGGTCATTAGTCAGGCTCCACCTGGAGTACTGCATGCAGTACTGACATCCATTCCAGAAGAAGGATATCAGATTGCTGGAGGGGGTGCAGTGAAGAGCGACAAAGATGATCCAGGGATTAGAGAGGTAAGGTAAGGTAAAATTTCATTTAAAACACCCATTCCTGGAGGCTCTCGGCACCTTACAATAAATTAACATATATTCAAAATACATCAACAGAATAACATAAAAACAGTTATGCACATAATTATATAAAAACATTAAATTGCAGCAAGTAATCAACTATCCTTACTCTATTAAAATCAGAGTTCATCAATCATTAACTTAGTCTGAAAATGCCTGGGTGAATAACAGGGCCTTGACTATCTCCAAAGTGGGGGCCCCCTTTACCCCAGAAGGGAATGAGTTCCACAGGACTGGGGCAGCGATACTGAATGCCCTAACACCACCAGATTTCAGCCTTGACCTGGAAACTGCTAGGAGGCCTCCATAGGAGGAACAGTGGAGGCTAGCTGAGACAGCAGGAACCAGAAGGTCTAACAGGTAACCAGGGCCCTGATCATGTAGGGCCTTATCGGTGACAAGCCACTCCTTAAAGAGGATCCTCCACCTGACTGGCAGCCAATGCAGCTCAAACAACACCGCTGTAATATGGCAGAACATAGGCTGCCCAGTAAGTAACTGGGCAGCTGCATTCTGCACTAGCTGCAGTCTGCAGCAAGATCCTCCCATGACCCCAAGATTGAGCACATTACAGTATTGAAGCCTCGATGTAACCAAGGCATGCATCAAAGTAGGGAGGTCCAGAGGTGGGACAAGGGGTTTTATCCTGGTGATATTTCTAAGATGGAAAAAAATGAGTGGACAATGGAGGAAATCTGCGCCTCCAAGAGAAGCTACGAGAATGGGCTGGGAGAGTTGAATATGTATTCACTGGGGGAGAGGAGGGCTAGGAGGATATGACTGAGACCTTTAAGTATATAAAGGGGATAAACAAGACCAACACAGCAGGGATTTTCCAGATGAGAAAGGGGAGGGACATGAGAGGGCACAGACTGAGACCGGAGAGGAGAAGATTCAGGAGGGAGATCAGGAGGCAGATTTTCACTGAAAGAGTAGTGGACAAATGGAACACCTTACCAGACAAGGAAGTGTCCTGTAAGGCGGATCGTGGTTTCAAAAGGGGATGGGATAGGGAAGGGATACTGGGAAGGGGGTGGGAGGGTAGCTGTGAGATGAGGTGTTAGCTGCGCACTTGAGCAGACTTGATAGACTGTGAGGCCTGTTTCTGCTGGCAGTTTCATATGTTCGTATGTTTAATGATTTCACAACTGTTCAAGCAATTCACATTAAAAGTTGCAGGTGCCATCAGAGACCCAAAATCTCTTGATATGGCAAGTTTCATTCTGGTCTGATGTGTGGGTGCGGAGATACAGAGTGTCAAAAAACATGTAAATGGCCATTTGTTTTCTTTATCACGTCACTATGCAAAAATGGCTTGGGATTTTGGTCTGAAATTTTGAGTGTAGAAAGGGTTGGGTCACTGATGAGCCTTTTGAAGATTTGGTGGAAAAAATATTAATCTGTTCAAAAGTTTCTCATTATTTTCAATGGGAAAAGTTAGATGTTAACCTCTAAAAAGGATTCTATGTGGCAAATGGGGAATCCTTTGTGGCTCATAGGTATTCCTTTGTCGCAAATGGGAAATCCTTTTTCCTACTGCCGCCATCTTGTTTTCAGTTAGTGATGGCAGCAAAATGAAATAACTAAAGAAATGGAGGGCTTTAGTAAACACCAATGGTTGTGTTTACCTAATCGTGGCCCGTAAAGTCCTATTCTGGGCTTATTTGTTTTCCTGTGTTACTTATAAATGCATTTTCTTAACATGCCAAAATTCTTTATCACAAATTGCGAAAAATGAATCGTGAAACAGAATCCTTTTTTGCAATTTGCGAAAAAGGATTTGTTCTTTTGCTGCAAACTGCGGAAAAGCATTCTGAGCATCAGAGAAGAATTCTTTTACATAAATTGTGAAAAAGAGACTGAGGAAAAGGATTCTTTTATGCAATTTGTGAAAAATGACTGCCCAGGTGGTCCCTTTCCCGATGTCCCAATCACCGTCCCGGTATAAAAATATGTATTTCCCTGGTAGTCTACATAGAATGTGTCTGCAGATGGAGACCTCAAGAGCCACCTAATCTGCTCTTGTCCTTCTACCCTCCTCCCTTAGTTTGCTTTATTTTTGAGAATACACCTATGTCTGTCCCATGCTTGACTCCCACAACCCCCTGGAGTAGGCTGTTCCACACGTCCACCACCACCCCCCTGTAAAGAACTACTTTCTTTCATTGCTTCTGAACCTACCTCCATTGAGGCGCATGTTGTGTCCTCTAGTTCTGGTACAGGTGTTCACCTGAACAAGGTTCTGTGTCTGAACCTTGTTGATACCTTTCAGGTAAGTGAATGTCTCAATCATGTCCTCCTATCCTTGTGCTGTTCCAGGGAGTACATATTTAGACCTTGTATCCTTGCCTCATATGCTTTTGATGCATACCTGCACCATCTTTGTTGCTCTTTTCTGCACTGTCTCTAACTGAGCTCTGTCTTTACTGAATGCAGTACTCCAGGTGAGTCCCCACAAGTGATCCATACAGTGGCACAATTACCTCCCTTCTTCTGCTAGTTATACCTCTCACTATGCAACCCAGGATTCCATTAGCCTTTCATGAAGCTTTTTTGCTTTGTTTGCTTATCTTCATTTCAAGGAATGATTCCATGAACAGCGTGTCCAAAAATGGCCAGTCAAATACACAGGAACAAGAGTAGAAATGGGTGTGGAGTGACATAAAAAAAGTTATTTTAAAGAGAGTGGTTGAGACATGGAACAGCCTACTGGCAGAGTTGTTGGGTACAAAAACCATCAATGGTTTCACCTGCAGCTGGAGCACAGTGAAGGGCTTAATAATTACTCAGCGGGGGTAGCAGACAGATATGGGTCAAGGGAGGAGGCAAGGACTACAACCTTATATAGACAATATGTCTCTTAAAGGAAAAGGTATAGCTGGGCTGACTGGATTGACCAATGGACTTTTTCTGCTGACATTTTCTGTTTCCATGAAAGTAAACATTAGGGCTGAGACTGAGTTCCCATCCACTTTCAAGGAATGATTCCATGAACAGCATGTCCAAAAAGGTAGGTTTGAGATCACCCTTGTTCTTGTTCCCAGTAGTGGAGATGGGGTAATCATCAGTGTGCTTGTCAAGGAACTGGTGATTGACTGTTACCTTAACTGGGTATGATTCTCCCTAGTGTAGTGGAAGACTAGTCATGTAGACAACAGAATCTAAAACTTCAGGGGCTAGATTCATAAAACTTTGCCCCAACACAAATCTAGTTTTGCGCATGCAAACCAGATTTTGTGCCAAGTTGCTATTCACAAAATGACCAGTTTGCACTCTCAAATCAGGTTTGCACTGGGGCAAAGTGTGCAGGGGTATGCAATATAAATGGGGAAGAGAAAATGTGAATATTGGTGCTGTCCAATTCACAAAGCATTTGCTCCTTGTAAGGGCCTCTTGTGTGGTCCCTCTGTGAAGAGCAAATACTGCTGACCAAGACCTTGCCTTATCTCGCACAACCCTAGTGAAAGGCGGAGGTCCTGCAGTGCCCCCCTCCATGATTGCCTGCCTGATGTATAAAACACAAGGTGTCCTTTTTAGCTAGCAGTCCCTTCCCCTTCCAATCCCCTGCCAGTGGTTAAATACATATTCTCTAGTGTCCTGTGGCTGCACCCCCCACCCGACCACACTCCCAACACCTGCAATCATCTTCCATGGTGTCCAGTGGTCTCATCCCCCCTACCCAGTCATCTTCCTACTATCTGTAATAATTCTCCCTGGTGCCCAGTGGTCCTCCCCACCCAAACCCTGATCCCCTGCAAAACAAATAAAACCCACTCCCTGCATCCAGCAGAACCCCCTCCCATCCCCAACCCCTGCAAAGCAACCAAAGACCCTTGCCTGGCATCCAGCAGTGGTCCCTCCTGATGTCTGATCATTATTTCTATATAAAAATATATATATTTCCTGGCAATCTAGTGGTCTCTCCCTCTTCCCGATGTCCGATCGCTGACCCCATATACAAACAGATCTAGTTCCCTGGTTGTCTAGTGGACCCTCCCCAATGTCCAATCAACATCCCTGGATAAAAATATTTAATTTCCCTGGTAGTCTAGTGGACCCTCCAGCCCCCCACCCTGTGAGGTAGTCACCCATCATCTTGCTCTCCCACATCCTGACCCCCAGCCAGTGACCAGCACAATCCTCCTCTCACCACCATGGCTGGCCGCCGACTGAGCTGTGAATGAGCACATACTGTATACAGCACACGTTTATTGACAGTTCAGTCAAAGGCTAGCCTTGTTGGTGAGAGAGGAGCTGTGCTGGTTACTGGCTGGGAGTCAGGATGGGGAGAAGTGGGGTGGTGAGTGACCACTTGACAGGGTTGAGGGTGCTCTAGACCACCAGGGAAATGAAATATTTTTGTATACCAGGACAGTGACTGGACATCGGGAAGGGGGAAGGGACCACTAGACTACCAGGGAATATATATTTTGGTATATGGGGACAGCAATCAGACATTGTGGAAGGGGAAGGGACAACTAGACTACCAGGGAAAGGCATTTTTTTTTATATTGGGATGGTGATCTGTGAAGAGGGAAGGGGGAAGAGACCACTAGACTACCAGGGAAATATATATTTTTATATATAGGTATGGCAGTCGGACATCAGGAGGGGTGGGAGGACCAGTATAGCACCAGGGAAACATATACTTTAATACAGGGATGGCAATCAGATATTGGGCAAGGGGAGAGGGACCAATAGACTACCAGGGACATATATCGTTCTATATGGGGACAGAGACAGGGGACAGGGGGAGGGACCTCTGGACCACTGGGGAATTGAGAAAGTAAGGTGAATGCAGTTCAAAGTATTTCAATGGGGTTTTCAACTTTGGTGCATAACTTTGCCATTTTTAAAGATTTTGACACCAAATTTTCAACATACATTTTTGAGACCTCTCCTTATGAACAATGTTGGTGTCATTTCTCAAATCCTGCACCAAAGGTGCTTTTGTGGTTAGTTGGAGAAATCATCTTTCAGGCCAGATTTCAAAAGTTTAACCATACTTGTTTATGAGGTGGGGCCATAAGAAAAGTATTTTAAAAATTAAGGGTTAAAATATGTTAAAATGGCAAAATTGTGCTCATTTATTGACATTACGCTATGCTCATTTCTAACTTTCACAATTTTCAATATTTTCACCCCAGATTTTCAGCATAGTGCAGCCATTTCTTTATACACGTGTCTATGTCATCTGTTAGCACCCTTTGCAAACTGTGTGAGAGGCCTTTCGGCACCATGCAATTCTGCTTAAAGTTGAACCAGCATAACATTCTGTGGTGATTTGCATATGCAGCTCATGATGCTTTGCATTGTGTGGGCATGTGTGATTTTATATTTTCTTGAAACTTGGCTTCCCAGCCAAATGCCCTTTGGGGTAACCCTTGCCTCAGTGTTTGCGCGCAGAGGTTCTTTGTCATTTCTTTATATCACCTCATGAACAAGACAGCTGTCAGTTTTTAATTCCTTGCCAAAATGTGTTTTCTCACCTGTGGCATGGAATGACTTTGTAGTGGAATGATGTTTTGGCAAACATTTGAAAATTCTTAGCCAAGCATCCATTTGGTGGTGTAATAACAAGGCTATGCTGAACATTTGGTTGCTGTTTTGGCTCCAATGCTTCCATGTCAACATACATGTTCACCTGTGGAGAGATGGGAGCAAGCAAAAAGGGCTACAATTATAGTTTCTCAAAAAGTAAGGACATTCTTTACAAAAAATGTTGTTAATGCATCAGTTATGGTTCCAGTGACAAATGTTTGGAAATGTGGTGTTTGTGTGGCACACACACCAACAGGCGTCAGGGGTGTACCTTGGGTTCATCCACCCTAAAGCTCTCCCCATTCTTCTATATTGTACCAGTCTCAGCTTATTTACTTATGGAATGGGGTGAGCGTTAGTGCTGATGATCACAAGGCACACCCCTGATGCCTGTTGCTGTGCGCAGGGTAGGGGTGGGGTGTTAGGATTAGAAACCTAACATCACATTTCCAAACTTTTCACACTGGAACCCTAACTGATGCATTAACAAAGTTTTTTGCAAAGAGAGTATATATATATATATATATAATGGTAGCACGGTAGTGCTACCGTAGTTAGGGTTGAGGAGCCATTTCCATGTTAAACCTCAATTTTTTCACCTTAATAACTTTGCAACTGTTTGATGGATTTGCCTGAAATTTGGAATGTATAATCAAGACCCATAGGCCTTGGGATCTGCCAAATTTCATGCTGATGGATATACAGTTGCGGAGTTAATAAGTATGATCTATCTTGTGGCGCTTACGCTTTTCTGAATTCTGTGGTCGTGCCTACAGGTCGACGGGTTTATGACCGGGCCTGAAATCTTCAGGGAACGTGCACAGGGTCCCTGATGTGCCTTTCAAAGATTTCGTGAAAAATATTAAACGGTTCAAAAGTTATTCAAAAACCATTTCCCATTATAAGTCAATGGAAAAGTTAACAAAAGTTCAACACTTTCGCAAATGCATTTTACTTTCGCAAATGGGCCTGTTACTTTCAAATCGGCCATTTTTTCAGTTGGTGATCAGAAAAATGGTTGGCATTTAAATTTGGGACCCTCTAGCAACTAATTTTTTGTATTCACCTAGTCGGGCCCTGAGGATGCTTGCCATGTCTTTATTTTGTGGTAAAACACCCCAGAAATATGTTTTCAAATTTCTGGAAAAGTACTTTCACAAATTACTTTCATGCTCACGAAAGTGTCGCAAATTTTTGCGAAACCTTTCACAAATTGCGACAGTAGTTTTCTAGTCTGTGGGAAAATGACAGCAATTCTTTGGCACTGCGCTGCAAAAGAACCGTTGGGAGTTTTGAGCTGAAATTTGGAGAGAACTGAGCTGACATCTCACAGATGTGCCTTTCAGTGTTGTATTGAAAAAATATTACATGGCGGCAAAGTTACGGCACTCCAAAGTTGATGGTTTTTCCCATAGGATAACATTACGGCACCCGACGCATTACAGAAATCCTTTGGCACCCTGCTGCAAAATAACGGTTTGGTCTTTTTTCCTGAAATTTGGAGGGAAGACAGCCAACAGCCCACAGATGTGCCTTTCAGTAGTTTGGTGAAAAAATATCACACAGCGGCAAAGTTACGGCACTCCAAAGTTGACATTTTTCCCATAGGATAACATTACGGCGCTAACAGAAATCCTTTGGATCCCTGCTGCAAAATAACGGTTTGGTCTTTTTTCCTGAAATTTGGAGGGAAGACAGCCAACAGCCCACAGATGTGCCTTTCAGTGGTTTGGTGAAAAACATTACAGGGAGGCAAAGTTATGGTGCTCTGAACTTTCTTTTTCCCATAGGATAACATTCACAGTTCGGCCATACCTTTCAGGGCCGTATCTAGGAAGCGGTCACGAATCTGGACTTTGTCGAAAATTCTTAGCCCCCTACTGGGGCTAAGATTCAAATTAGCCAGGACAGTTGTAAATAATATGACTTTTAAATTTTTTTTCTACGTCGTACGGTTCCTGAGATATAATGTATTTAGTATTCCAAGATCTCATTTTCTGCGCCGATACTCATTATTTTGCATACATTATTTGTACTCACTGTCTTTCTCAATGCAGGTTTTGGGGAAAACCAGCCTGTGCGCTTACATTACTGTTACTGTTGCCCTTTCCACTTGCGGTTCCGTACCCGTTTCACCTACCGTTGACATCTGCGCCACCATGTGCGTTATCCTTTGCGTTTTCATTTGCGTTTGCATTTCTGTTATTTTTTGCCATTTCTGTCTACAGTACTGTTTATCTTTCTGTTTCACTTTACATCACCATGCCCATTGACATTTCTGTTTGCAGGCACCATGTTACTATGTGACAACACATCACGTGGCAGACCATTCCCGTCTACGCCACCATGTGCGTTACCCTTTCTGTTCTCATTCGCTGCTTGTGTTACCATGTGCACCACTGTTAGCATTTCTGTTTGCGTTGCTGTCCCTGTTAGTATGCCACAAGACATCATGTGGCAGGAGCGTGGGGCCCTTCCGCCACCGCATTATGCGGTGGGAGCGTGGGGCCCAGAGGGCACTGCGCTCCCGCTGCTGCATTACATTCACTATTTCTTGTTATCTTTCTCAAAAAGAAGGGAAATTAGAGGCAAAACTCAGTTTAATGCATTAGTTAGAGTTGTTCCACAGCGACAAAAGTGAGGAAATTCGCTGTTGAGGTTGAAAACCCTTGCACCCCCACCCACCCAACCGGCATTGGGGTGTGCATTGGGATCATGAGTCCCTAACTCTCACCCCATTCTCCCATACTTCTGCTGCTTTACACAGGTCATGGGGTGAGAGTTAGGCTGACTGATCCCAATGCACACCCAATGCCACCACGCATCATCCTTTATGCTTTCACTTATACTATGCGTTTCTGTTACTTTTTGCCATTTGTGTGCACCGCACTGTTTCTCTTTCTGTTTCACTTGCGTCACCATGCCCATTGACATTTCCATTTACAGGCACCATGTTACTATGTGACCAGACATCACGTGGCACTCGTTCCCATCACACACCGTGTGCGTTACCCTTTCTGTTATCATTCGCGCTTGTGTTACCATATTATGTGCCACTGTTAGCATTTCTGTTTGCATTTGCTGCTCTGTTACTATGCCACAAGACATCATGTGGCGGGAGCGTCAAGTCCAAAGGGCCCCGTCTCCGCCAATTATCATATCTACTATTTCTCAATATCATTCTCAAAAAAAGGAAATTAGAGGCAAAAACTCCGTTTAATGCATTAGTTAGGGTTGTTCCACAGCTACAAAAGTGAGGAAATTCGCTGTTAGGGTTGAAAACCCTAACTCCGAATTCACCCCCCCCAGCACCACACACACACACACAGACACACACACACATTCATATACGGGGGAGGACCAAGTCAACACAACCAATGACAGACATCCAGCAGCAGGTGACAGAAATAACAAACAATTGTCTAAATGTACTACAAGACATCCCCACCCACCTGACCAGGTACTGCATGCTCAGTGGAGATCAACAGCAAAACTGAGGCCATGTACATCAAACGTACACATCCCTGATTGCAGCTGCACACAACGTACCACACTTAGTAGTTGCATGGTCAGGAAAAATTGTCACATCCCACTCAAAATGTGATTTTGTCAACTGACTGCAAAATCACTTTTCATGTGGGAGTTAGAAACATAGAATTTGATGGTAGACATGAACCGACCAGCCCATCTTGCCTACCCTGTACCCCTGCCTAGCCAAGAATGCCTTAGATCCTACTTAATCTCTGGCTTCATCTTCTTTTCTGACCTGCAATGGCACCCCTATGTCTATTCCATGCAGTTTTGAATTACCCCACAGTTTTTCTCTCCACCACTTCCACTGGCAGGCTGTTCCATGCATTCACTGCCCTCTCTGTGAAGAACTACTTTCTTACATTGCCCCTCGGTCTACCCCCTTCCAGTCTAATGGCATGCCCGCTTGTCATTTTAGAGCATTTTATTTTTTGACAGATATTGCCCTCCTGTATCTTATTTATTCCCTTGAGATACTTGAAGGTCTCTATCATGTCCTCCCTATCCCTCCTCTTTTCCAGGGTATACATATTGAGTTCCTTCAGTCTCTCCTCATATGACCTTTGGCGCAGGCCCTGCACCATTTCTGTTGCCCTTCTTTGAACTGCCTCCACTCTGTCTATGTCCTTTTAGAGATGCAGCCTCCAGAACTGGACACAGTACTCCAAGTGAAGTCTTACTAATGTCCTGTACAGTGGCATTACGACCTCTTTTCGTTAGCTGATGATACCTCTCCTTATACACCCCATCAGTCTGCAGGCTCTTCCCAACACCTTGGCACATTCATTGGCCTCCTTTAGGTCACCAAATATGATTACTCCCAGGTATTTTTCCTGTTCTGTGGCCTCTAATATCACCCTGCACATCATGTACTCCTACCCTGGGTTCCTGTGCCCCAAGTGCATGATTTTGCACTTGTTTGCATTGAATCCTAGTTGTCATACTCTGGACCATTCCTTCAGCTTAGCTAGGTCTTTCCTCATTGTGTCCACCCCTCCCGGACTCTCTACCCTATTGCAGATCTTGGTGTCATCTGCAAAGAGACATAAAATCCCCTCCAGCCCCTATACAATGTCACATTAAACAGCACTGGCCCAAGAGCTGATCCCTGTGACACCCTGCTGGTCACTCTCCCTACCTCAGATCTAGCTCCATTAACCACCACACTCTGCTCTGTATTCCTTAGCCAATTTCCTATTCAGTTTACCATCTTGTGTCCCAATCTCAGGCTGCCCAGCTTGTTCAAAAGTCTCCTGTGTGGAACGGTGTCAAATGCTTTGCTGAAGTCAAGGTAGGCCACATCCACTGCTCCCCCGATCCACCTCCCTGGTGACCTAGTCAAAAAAATCTATCAGATTAGTCTGGCATGACTTCCCTAATGTGAATCCATGTTGCCTCAGATTGTGTGTCTGTTTGATTCAAAGTTCTTCACTATCCTTTCCTTTAACAGAGATTCCATAATTTTACCTATTACTGAGGTCAGACTGACAGGTCTATAGTTTCCATCCACCTCCCTGCTGACACTTTTGTGGAGAGGGACTACATCAGCCCTTCTCCAGTCCTCTGGAACCACTCCTGTTTGCAGTGACTCATTGAACAGGGCTACTAGAGGTGCCTTCAGTACCTTCCCTAGCTACTTTAGTATTCTAGGCTTTATCTCATCTGGTCCCATTACCTTATCTTCCTTCAGTTTTGTACATTCTTTTAGGACTCTCTCCTCTTTGAATGGCCTGTTATCCGTCTCCCTTTCCATCCGGAATCTAAGCTAGGGTCCCTCCCCTGCCCCTTCCTCCATGAAAACAGAACAGAAATATTTGTTCAGGATTGGTGCTTTATCCTGGTTCCCTTCCACTCCCACTCCTCCCCCCCCCTTCAGCCTTACTATCCACCCCGTCTTTTTCTTTTGCTAATGTATCTGTTGACTGTCTTATCCCCTTTCTTAAATCCTTTTGCTATATTCGCCTTTGCCTTAGCATCCCTGTCTGCCCTCTCTGCCTCCCTCTGTTTTTCTAGATACTCTGCCCTGAACCCCTCCTTTTGTGTCTCCTTATATTTCGTGAAGGCCAAAATTTTGCATTTACCTTCCAGACCACTTTCTGCATAAACCATTGTGGTTTTATTTTCCTTTTGCCCATGTCTATCTGCTGAATAAATAGATTTGTTGTCTCCACTGTGGCTCCTTTTAGATGGACCCATTGTGCCTCAACCCTCCCCTTTCTTGGTCACTGCTAGGGCCTCCAGGAGACCTACCCTCATCTTATTGTAGTTGTCCCTCTTGAAGTCCAGAACCCTTGCCTTTGTGGGGTATGCCCTTGTTGTTGTTTACACACTGATCCATACTGTGCAATGGTCACTGGACCTCAGGCGTTCTCCCACCCTGACATCCATAATTCTGTCCCCATTGGTCATAGCCAAGTCCAAAATTGTTATTTTCTGTGTAGGATCAAGCAGCAGCTCTCTGCCCCCAGCTGTTGCAGCTGCTGGGGTGCTCCAATCAATTTCTGCCAAGTTAAAGTTACCCATAAGTAACACCACTCCTTTTACTGCCATCAAATAGATGGCTTCCAGTAGATCCCTGTCCATTTCCTCCATTTGTGCTGGTGGTCTATATATTATACCTGTGTGAATGGCTATGCCCTTGCCTGTCTCTATTGTGACCCACAGTGCCTCTGCCTCCCCTTGCATTTCTTGTGCTTCTGTCACCTTTATATCCTCCCTTACATACAGGGCCACCCCTCCGCCCTTTTTCCCCACTCTGTTGCTCCTGATAAAAAAGTGTATCCTGGTATAGCTATGTCCCAGTCATGGCTTCAATTGTGCTAAGTCTCCATGATAGCTATAATATCCAAGTGCTCCCCTGCTATCGAGGCCACCAGATCAGGGATTTTGTACCTAGGCTGTGGGCATTCATGCATATGGATCTCCATTTACTGCATACACTCCTCTTGACCTCCCCTTATTATCTTTGTTTCTCCTGCCTTCTCCTCTTATGCCGACTGTCATGTTTTCTGATAATTTGGTGTCCTTACTGTCCTCCATGTTAGCTAAATTATCCAGTGGGGATGGGTAGTCAGCTTTCCACTGCTTCTTTCTTCCACCCCCTTGGCTAGTTTAAATGCTCTCTGATGAAGCATTTAAACCATTCTCAGAGGACCTCAGTCCCCTTCCCAGAAAGGTGCAGGCCATCAGTCCCATATAGTCCTGCATCCTCCCAGGCGGGCCCCCAGTCCCCAATGAAGCCAACACCTGCTCTTCACAGCAGCTCTCCAACCAAGTGTTGAAGTCCCCAGTGTGGAGATCTCTAGCATCCACCTTGCCATGGAAAGTCAGCACCTCTGAGAAGATCACAGATTTTGCTATGTGCTGTAGGCCTCTCCCCAGTTCCCTGAACTCCTTCTGCACTTTTCCTGTATCTGCTTTGGCCACAGCTAGGTCATTTTTCTTACATGGATAATGACATTCAGTTCCCCCCTCCTAACTATCACCCTAGTAATCTCCTGGATTTACTTTTCATCCCTGCAGGTTGTGCCTCCTGGTAGGCACTTAACCTCCCTCTCTTTCTCTCAGCCTGTTCTCAGCTTCCGTCCCCCACCATGAGTAGCTTCCTTTTTCTTTGGGGTCTTCCACCACTCACTCTTGGGGCTCTGTTTAGGAGGTCCCACTCATCCCCCTGGGTGAAACTTCAGGTGACCCTTTGGAGCCTTCCTGTTCCTCTAACAAAGTGTAGGAGTCCCTCAGCTGCACTGGCTGGGGGATGTGTGTCTGCCCCACCTCCCTTATTCTGCCTGAACCCACCATAGTCCGACCACTCCTGCTGCTGCTGGGCATCATTTGAGGTAGTGGGTGTGGATATGGTGGTCCCTAGATGGAGGAGGAGGCCTTCCAAAACCTAGCCAACTCAACCCAGAGACTGGTAACCTCTGCCCTCAGTGCAGAGAATTGCCTGCAGATGGTGCAACACCACAGCATCCAGAAGGTTCTTCTGAACACTGCTGCTTCACAGCCACTGCACTGCACCACTCCCAGCATTGTTCTCCTTCTTTACTGTCTGATTACTAAACTAATGCTCTAGTGGTACCCTTCTGTAAACTAGTGTGCCCAATACCTTGGTGTCACCTGAAGTATTTTTTTTCCTAGCCCCTGCTGCTAATCTTAGCCTAGACATTAATCTTTACACATGAACATTTGTTTCATTTTGCTACCTTCCCACTTCACTTTTGCAGTGTCTTAGAGTTACCCCGATATGTCCCAATAGCAGTGTATCCCAAAACATCTGAGTCCACAGGTAGCTGTTTTCTGTTGGACCCAATAAAGTTAGAAGAATCCCGGGGTGGGTGGGAATGGGGGTAGGAGGGCAGATCTAGCCTCTGGTACCTGTGAGATCAAGAAAACAATCAGCTTACCCAGGCCACCATGCTCTAGATGACTACTACCTTCTGCTGTTCAGTGCAGTCTTTTCCTGTGGTATAAACCTCTGGGCTTCTGCTCCTGCACCTGTGTTGGTCCTGGTAAAAGAAAACCAAATAGAAAATCAGTCAAAAAGGCAAAAAAAAAAGATTAGCTTCACTCTGTCCTGTTCAGGCACAGCTCACCCGACTCCCTGTACCCAAAAAATACAAATCAAAATCATAAATGAGAAAAGCCAAAAATTAACCTAAATGGAAAATCACCCCAAAAGACAAACAAAGATCAGCTCCACTCCGTCTTATTCAGGTACAGCTTACCTGACTCCCTGTACCTAAATAAATACAAAACAAAAATGCAAACGATAAAAGCAAAGAATGAACCTTGTAAGCAGAACAATAACAACTAGCTTAATGCAGTGGTTGAGTCCCCAACTGTGTACCCTTCCACTGTACCTGTGCAGAAAGCTGAAGTGGTGTTCCAGAGGGCTTTGCTAACTGCCAATCAACTCCTTTGTTGTATTTGGCACCTTTTATCCTCGCTCCCTATTCGCTCCTGCTGTCCTTTTCAAACCTGACTGGGATCCTTCCCATAGCCTCCAGTACCTGTGAGCTAAAAAACCAATAAACTCACTCATGCTGCATGATCTGGATCACTGTTACCCTCTGCTGTTCAGTGCAGTCTTTCCTGGTGATATGGTTTCCTACTCCAGCACCCGAGTTGGTCCTAGTAAAAGAAAACCAAATGGAAAATCAACCCAGAAGACAAACAGAAGATTAGCTCCTCTCCATCCTGTTCAGGCACAGCTCACCTGACTCCCTGTACCCAAACAAATACAAATCAAAATCACAAACGAGAAAAGCCAAAAATGAACCTAAATGGAAAATCACCCCAAAATGTAATGACATGGGAGAGAGAAGGACCGCGACACTACTGAAATGGTATATTTCATATGGGATCAGTGACCGGGTAGGGGGGAGGTACCACTGCACTACAGTAATAGAAAATTACTGGGAAAGGCTGGGAAAATGCTTTTTTCAGTGTGTCCCAAATATTATTTCGTGACTCATGATCCTTTTTTGTTAAAACGAAAGAGAATTCACAAAAAAGGATCTTAGCAAGTGACAAAAAGAATTTAAATAATCAAAAAAAAAACATTCAGAGGCCATGGAAGCTATAAAAAATATTAAGTGCAGCTCATAAGCTCCCGATGAGCAACATACATGTTTGGATATCTGTAAAAGACATCTCTGGACAGTTTTATGGCAGTTTGTTGAGTGAAAAAAAAAGAAAACAAAATGGTGGCTCACGAAAAAGGAATTTTTTTCTGGTGAAAAAGGATTGGCCCTGACTAAGATTTAGCTCCTAAGAATCTTTTCTAATGAGACCAACATCCTTTTTATTTTTGCTTGCGTGCATGCGAAAGAAACATATTGTGGCAGCTTGCTGTAGTAATGAGTCGTGGAGGTGTGGCAGTGTTGTGGTGAATGCCAGCAGTCCATTTTGGGGTTGGTCTCTGTGGTGTCAATAGAGGATCATGCTATCCATGACAGCAGTATTGTAGTCTGCCCCCAACTTGAAAGAAACTCGCTGCTGAAATCAGGGAGCACCCCGTCATTAACAATCAGCTGTTTTTGCTGCTGGGGTGTCCCTGATTCCAGAGGTGAATAAGTTTACCTTGTCTGGTGTTCCATTTCAATAAACATGGTGGTGGCTGTCACCGTCCACTTCTCACAGTCCCCATGAAGCTGATGGGGATGCCCAGTCCCCCTGTCAGCATGCCCCCTCCCAAGTTCATTTGCAGACAGGGGAGCCCAATCCCCATCAGTATAATGTCCCATTTGTTTTAAAGAAATACGGTGATGGCTATCACCGTCCACCTCTCACAGACCCCATGGAAACTGATGGGGGAGCCCAATCCCCCTGTTGGCATGCTCCATCCCAGTTCATTTGCCAGCAGGGGAGTTCAATCCCCGTCAGCATAATGTCCCCTTACTGGTTTAATTTGTATGCCGAGGTGGTGCCCAATCCCCTCGACATCATTCGCCCCCCAAACAGAGACATGTTTCTGTGCCGACGGGGGGCTGAATCCCTGTCAACTTCAGTATCCCTCCCCAAAAATACAGGTGGCACACTGGGAGCCCACCCCAGTGTGCCAAAACACACCTGCAAAAAAAAAAAAAAAGACCTGCATTGTGTTTATGGGTTTTTTCCCTAAAAAATGAGAAAATGGTCTCTTGACATGTCCAGTGCCCCACCCAGCCCACGCCCACCCTCTGCATACCACACACCCCTCACCCCATATTTACCTCTGGAGCCCAGCATGATAATCTTCGGTGGACCAGGAACATGTCTGCACTCTTCAAAGCTGACAGCGAAATGAAGAAATGCCGGTAAGCTGTATAATGGCATAAATGTTTTTTTTTCAACTTATGTGGAAGTCTTGGCCATTTTTCAAAATTTTGACTACAAATTTTCAACATAGGGTTCTTGGGACCTCTTCTCATGAATTCAGTGACTGTCATCTGGTTATTCTGTCCTGAAAGGCGATTTCTCGGTCACTGCGTGAAATCATCTTCCGGAATTGATTAACGAAATGACAGTGTCACTGTTCATGAGGTGGGCTCCCAAAAGCCTATGTTGCAAATTTGGTGAAAAAATTCAAAAAAATCACTGTTACAAGCTTGCATTGCACCATTTCCATATATGCTCGTAAGTTCGTGAATTTGTAATATTTTCACTCCAGATTTCCAACATTGGCATTTTAATACCTCCTTATGAACAGTACAGCTATCATTTTTCAGATCCTGGCTGAAATGTGCTTTTGCACTTCCGGCGCAGAATAGTGTGGTAGCTGTGGGAATTCAGTGTTTTGACAGATTAAGAAAATTACAGTGACACTGGTTATGAGCAGAGGTCCCAGAATGCCTATGTTGAAAATTTGGTGACAAAAGTCCATAATATGACTATGTTATGATCATCCATTGCGCAGTCTCCATGCACACTCGTAACTTTGAAAATTTGATATATTTATACTCATGATTTATAACATTTCAATTTTGTACACCTCCTTATGAACAGTATAGCTGTCATTTTTCACATCCTGCCCAAAATGTGTTTTCGCACATCTGGCGCACAATGGTATGGTTGCTGTGGGTTTCCAACCAGCATGAGATCAGAGGGAGGCCAATTAAGGGGTAATGTGAGGAAGTTCTTTTTCATAGCAAGGGTGGTGGATGAGTGGAACAGCCTACCGCAGGAAGTGGTGGATATGAATACAGTGCAGGGCTTCAAACAGGTATGGGATAGGTATAATTGAGCAATACAGATGAGTATGAATAGATCTGCCATTGACAGAGTAAAGGCCTATGGTACATTCATAAGGTAGAAAAATGGGCAGACTGGATGGACCTTGCGGTCCTTATCTGCCATCAACTTCTGTGTTTCAATCTGTTTCTATATAACCATAATATCCCACCCTGTGCAGACTGACAGGTGTCAGGGGTGTGCCTTTGGACTGCCAGATGTAATGCTCTTATCATTCCACCCCCACCCTGAAGCCAGAGACAGGCATTGAGGTGTGCCTTGGACTTCTTGGCCCCAGACTTCACACCATTCTTCTATGCTGCACCCATTTCAGCATATGTGCTTATGAAATGGGGTGACTGTAAAGCCGAATGCCCCAAGGCACACCTCAACACTTGTCAGTGTCTGCAGGATAGGTTGAGGTGAAATGCAGTGAGCGTTATGGACGATGACCCAGAGGCACACCCCAATGCCTGTCCATCTCTGCAGGGTAGAGGTGGGGTTGGCATGAGTTCAATACTTCACTGCCATTCCTATTCTACATCTGTCTGTCTCCTGCACATCCAATGCTAGTAACAGCAAGCAAACATTCAGCATTGACAAATGCATGTTTGTTCCATTTCTCTATCCTGGAAAGTAAAATTCCCATTGACAATAATGAGACCTTAAAAATGCAATAACTTGGAATGGATTAATATTTTTTCACCAAACACGTGCAAGCCTGTTCTGTGACCAAGGCTCTTTCTACCATTCAAATTCCATACTACAATTCCACACTGTCTGAACACAGGGTGATGACAAAAAAGTACAGAAAAAAGGGTGAATTTTAAGGTTTTCGCACTGTCCAGATCTCAGAATCCACACATTTGACTGGAATGAAACTCTGCAAATCAAGAGATTTACCCCTACAAGACTGTGCATGACAAATGTGCAAATCCGTTGTACGATTGCAAAATTAATAAAGTGCAACATTTGAGGTTTAACATTAAAGTGCCCACTCACCCCTAACTATAGGGGGACAACTGGGCCCCTTTTATGTATAGTATCTGAATCTTAATGCAGGAAAGCAGTGGCTAAGGCAAATAGAATGCTGTGGTTCACTGCTAGGGGGATTACTTCAAGAAGGGAAGAGGTAATCCTGTCACTGTACAAATTCTTGGTGAGGCCACAGTTGGAGTACTGTGTACAGTTCTAGTGCCCTTACCTAAAGAAGGATGTTAAGCTCCTGGATAGGGTCCAGAGGAGGGTGTCAAAGATGATCCTTGGAATGGACAATAAGCTCTATGAGGAGAGACTTAGAGAGCTAAACATGTACACCCTGGAAAACAGATGGGACAGAGGGGACATGATCGAGACCTTTAAATACTTGAAGGGTATTAACAGAGTAAACATTAAGGGCTTGTTCATACTGAAGGGGGAAGGGATTATGAGGGGTCATAGCCTAAAACTAGTCTGAGGGAGATATAGAAGAAACCTGAGAAAACATTATTTCATAGAGGGGGTGGTGGTGCCTTGGAATGCACTACCTGAGGAGTTGGTATCAAGGGAATCAGTGGGAAGGTTTAAGAAGGGATGGGATAGATAAATGGGTAGGATACATATAGGGAGGGTATGGACGAGCGGAACTCTGAATGGTTATCAGGGGAGAGATAGAAGGGAGAGGGGAGGAGGGGCAGCAGCAGTTATGAAACTGTGAGCCGCATCTCAAGCAGATGCAATAGACCTAAAGGCCTAATCTGCTGGCATTTTCATATGTTCATATGTGTCCTTGACTTCTTCCTTAATACATAGACTACTACTGCTCCTTTATCCCTGCCCTTGTCTCTCCTAACCAGGGTTTACCACGGAACTCCTAAATCCCAATTATTATTTCCACTGTCTCTGTGGTAGCCTCTAATTCTAACTTAGCCCATGCCGCTATTGCTTGCTGTTCACTGATCTTATCGTTCAAACTTTTAACAATTAGTTAAAGCATCTTCCATGTACCCACAATATTCCCACCTCCTATACCTGATTCCCTGCTTATTCTGTCCTCTCTCTTCCCAGCCCATTCATTACCCTTTCTGCTTGCTGGAATATTTCTGCTTGCTCCCTCTTTCTCTTCTTTCACCTGTCCCCTGCCTCTGCCACTGCTAATTTCCCCTGATCCTATTTCCATATCCAGAGGAGCTTCAGTTAGTGATATTGTAAGTTGTAGGTGTCCCCAGGGGTCTGGTCAAAGTCCCATTGGTAATGGTTGCAGGTACAAGAGCTTTAGGTGATGAGGCATCACATCAGGACATATGAAAGTCCATAAGATCTCGTATAGTACTGGGAGATGGGATGAGTGTTCCAATTTCTGTTGATGGTAACTCTTAGCATCCCTGTCAGACAGATATTGGACTTTAGAATAAACACGGAGTGTCTGCCAATAGTCCTGTTTAGTGTCCTGTGTCCCATATGTGACACCTTGAACAGAATGTTACATTATTCGAGAGGCAGCTGCAAGTCCATTGCAAGAAGCCATACTAGAGCCATACGGACATTTTGTGTGTACTTGTCAATGTTGAGAGGGTAGCTGTAACACTATAGCAGAATACCCCTTCATCTTTATGTGTAACCCTGTTATGTTGTTCTTTACCAGAAGTGATAAGCATTGATTAATGTTGGTACCCAGTGAGAGGGACCCTCGGAAGATTTACTCAGAAGCAAGGATTGCTAAGTGCATAGTAATAAAGATCCAAAATGATTGACTCAAAAGCTGGGTGGGGACACTGGAATTCTTAATGTTATGAATGTTAGGTAAGAATAATTCCATACAGGACCCCACAGCTGTCCCTCCAGTCCCCATTTACTTATAAAAGTCCTTGCCAGTTCTTTACTTGGAGGGGTGGTGCCTATGGTACTCTGACTGTGGAGGACAAATAACGAAAGTTATTTTTCTTAAAGGGAAATTCTCACTTAGCTGCGCAGCATATTAATATTTACTGTGGCCATGACCTCCCCCAACAATCCTTTCTTGTGGCTCAGGTACTGCCAATATCGTTAGTTATTCCATTTTCAACAACCTCAGCTAGAGCGTTAAATGCTGTCCGTAGCACTCCATTTCATTTTAATGTAAGTGCGGCTCCATTGACACGTGACATCAGATACGGCTCTGTGTATGTACAGCAGCTGACTGTCAAAAAGCAGGAATCCATCCCGCACCAGCTGTGTACACGTACTTGACAGGAGTCTGTGTGAACCGAGAGATTGAAGATTTTATTTATCTTTATCTAGCCTTTTTATTTTAACTGTTGTTATTAATTTTTATTTATTTTCAAATATCGGAAGATGGTGCTCTGCTCTGCCGTCATCTGTGTGAGTGCCTCTCACAAGCCAGAATGCCGTTCCCTTTCATTCTTCCGATACCCCAAATGACCACATGTTTTGGCTCAGTGGGTAGCAGCAGTAAAGAGGCAAAATTTGCCCGACTTTCTAGTTGTAGTACAGTGCTGTGTTCATTGCATTTTGCACCCTACTCCTATGAAAGGAATCTTAAGGCATATTAGACATGCATTCTGTGTAAAAAAATGTGAATGAGCAGTCCTTGTTTTAATAATTCATTATGTTACCCCTATCCTTGTGTTACCCATTGTGTGTTTGTTTTGGGAATGGTAAGGTGTGCCTTTATACAGGTACATGTATTTTACAAGGGGCATCTATATGGCAGAAGTGCACACGTTACAGTACTTCACACTATGTAAGTGCTGCCAGCGTTAGTGTGTTTTTCTATGGGGGGGGTTGTCTCAGTTATTATGTACTGCTCAGTAAATGTCTTGAAATTAGACATAGTCACAGAGCACTAGTTGGTCACTTGCATTGGTTGTCCATCCATAAAGAACCTGGTCAGGTACTTCTAGACAAATTATGATGCATCAAATTCCCTGTCATTTTATAATATGTGAGACACAGTATATGTATACAGAATAAATACAATCCCAAATTAAAGTAGGTTCACTGAAATGTGGCTGTCCTATCTGGCACCAGGTGCTCATGATGACCCCCATCCACCATTGTCCATCCTTTGTTTCTCTCAGACCTGGACTTGAGGGTTTAGGGGATAGAAATTCAGCTGTAGCAGCAAGCGCAAGTTGTCTCACCGGTGCCCCAAGTCATTCCAAAGAGTACTTCATCCCTCAGATACAATTGGGGCATCACCAGTCCAGGTTTATAAGGCATACCTTTCAAGGACTGGACAGCACTGAGGAGGACCACTACATCTGAATTACTACAGTCCTTGTGAAACAAAGGGGGCTCTGGTCTTGGGTAGATTCAGTTGTGGTTCAATTGTGACAACAGTAACAGTGATATATTTTGACCACCTACTGCTCTCAGTTGTGAAAGTATTTATTTTACCTTGTCATTTTTAGCCCAGCTGCTGCACTGCAGTGTGAGAAACATGCCCACATGAGAATAGGCCATGTGTATCTTATGAAGCTTTTACTCTGGCTATGTGTAGGAAGACACGCAGCCCTAGTTGTGCATGGTAGTGTTGTCCACTGAGTAGTGACATAGACTTGGGCACCGTTGTCCTGATCAGCACTCATTTTTAAAAGACAGATTCTACAATCTTAAGGCTGTGTTTGGGATGTTGAGTTATGACATGCTTGTATATCTCTATCTCTGTGTATATCTCTATTGCTAGCTCTTTCTATATAAAACAAACACATGATGCTCATTTTTTTGCACATCATACAGTGATCTGTGGACCAATTGCTCCTTTAATATTAAATTTGGCCTTTTTTATCTTGAGCCCCCTACCTTTCCCCATCTTCAGGCATGCATTAGTGAGTGTGTGTGTGTGTGTTGGGGGGGGGTGGGGTCTTCACAATTCATGTGTGTGTGTGTGTGTGTGTGTGTGTGTGTCCTTGACTGGTGGGCACTACCTGATGGCATTTGAAGGAATTTTTTTCTTCTTGCAGTTTTGCAAGAGCACCAGTTGCACCCTTGCTTCTCAGACTTTCTTCTCCTTCTCATCTATGACATGACAGGCACATTGGTACACAACCACCCCGAACCACCCTACCAGATGGGCATCAGTGGGCACCCAAATGGGAGACAACAAAGACCCCAGTTGCTGGGCAACAAGTGTGATACAACCAAGCTTGATGTTAGAAGTCTTACTGAAAGAGATGAGCACATTTTAGAAAAGTACTGCTTACAAATGTTTGTAGTTCATGCCATCCAAATTTATTTCAGACCCAAAATCAAAGCATGAAAGATACAGCACGTTAGTACCTTCATGCTACAGTGCTGCACCTTGATTTGGGGTCTGAAAAAAATGTTGATGGCATGTACGTCAAACATTTGTGCGTAATCATTTTTTGAAATTTGCTGATCCCTTTGAGTAATACTATATGTCTCTCTTTGGATTTGTTTGCATTTGCACTTAGCACCCCTTGAGCTCACGAGAGCACATACTTTTGTGTTCCTCAAGCTTGAGATCAAGCAAAAGGACAGCCATATTCATCTGTGTCTTAGTATACCCTGCTGTCCTTTCTGACCCCCTGGAGGTTATTTCCACTCCTGCTTGCCTTGGAACACATATTTTATGGGTGGCCCTGACCTTATCCAACAGCCCCAGTATGAGGGTTAGCAGCACCAATATTCCACCCAGCCAGCAGTCATTTCCTTCAGCCAAGCTTTGGTCCCCCTACTATGTACCCTGTTGGGGTCCTTGAACCTAGGTTCCACTGGGGTCCCAACTAGCCTGGGCAGTAGCAGCTGGAGAAACAGCAGTCCATCAAGCAGGGCAGATCATGAGGAGAGACACTTAGGACAGTACAGGCTATGTAATTAACTGTGTGATCAACGAGCTGTGTAACAGACAAAAAATATGGTTTGGTTTCATTGGTCTCTTGTTTTGGAGCTGTATGCTCTCACTGGGGGTTATGAGTCCATGCTATGACTGTTGGGAGGATGTCAGTGCTCTGATAGTTGTATGCATATGGGCTGGTGCTTTGACAGTTGGGTTGGGGGCAGTGTCCAGACTGGGTCTGGAGGTCAGTGCTGTGACTGTCAGAGTTGGGGGGGATCAGTGTCATGACTGGTGGGGGGGGTCAGTGCTGTGACTGTTATGGGTGGAGGCTGTTGTTGTGACAATCTGGGATGGGTGTCAGTGTTGTGACTGTTAGATGTGGATCTCAGTGCCGTGACTGCTCAGGGTGGGAGGTCAGTGCTATGACAGCTGTGTGGGGTGGTCAGTGATGTGACTTTTTTGTGCAGGGGGGGTGGAAGTTAGTACTGTGACTGATTATGGGGAGTCTGTACTGTGACTTTTGAGGGGTCATTGCTCAAACTGTTTAGTGGAGGGCAGGCTCTGTAACTGTTGATGTGGGGTTCAGTGCTGTGGTTATCACTTGAGGGCAGTCTGTGACTGTTGTGTTGGGGGTGAGTACTTTGAATGTCAGGGGTGGGTTTTCCGTGCTGTGATTGCCAGGTGGGGGGAGGGGTCAGTGGTGTGACTGTTGGATGAGGGGCAGTGCTGTAACTGTCAAGGGTGAGGGTCAGTGTTGTGAGTTTTGGGTATGTGTGGGTCAGTGCTGTGGCTGGGTTGTGGGGTCAGTGCTGTGACTGGGTGTGGAGTCAGTGCTGTGATTGTTGGGTTGGGTGAAGTGTCCAGATTAGGGTGGAGGGTCAGTGCTGTGACTATTGTGTGTGTGTTGGGGGGGTCAGTGCTGTGAATACTGTGTTGGGGGGAATAATCCAAAACTCAAGTGGGAGGTCAGTCATGTGATTGTCAGGGCTGAGGGTTCATTGCTTTAGCTGTTGGGGTGGGGGTCAGTTCTGTAAGTGTTTGGTGGGTTAGTTCTGTGACTGGGTGGGGACAGTATCTAGATTGGATGGAGGGGTGCTCAGTGCTGTGACTGTTGGGTTGGGTGAAGTGTCCAGATTAGGGTGGAGGGTCAGTGCTGGGACTATTGTGTGTGTGTGGGGGGGTCAGTGCTGTGAATACTGTGTTGGGGGAATAATCCAAAACTCAGGTGGGAGGTCAGTCATGTGATTGTTAGGGCTGAGGGTTCATTGCTTTAGTTGTTGGGGTGGGGGTCAGTTCTGTAAGTGTTTGGGGGGTTAGTGCTGTGACTGGGTGGGGACAGTATCTAGATTGGATGGAGGGGTGCTCAGTGCTGTGACTGTTGGTGGTGATAGAGTCACTGCTGTGACTGTTGGGGGTAGGTGGTAGTGCGGTGACTCTTTGGAGTGGATGGGTCAGTGCTGTGACTGTTGAGGGGAGTTAGTGCTGTGCAGTGACTGTGAGATGGAGGCTAAGTCCTGTGACTGCTGAGTGGGGCCTGTGCCAACACTGAGAGTGGCAGGATCAGTGCTGTGACTATTGGAGGGGAACAGTGCTGTAACTGTTAGGGGGAAGCAGTACTGTAACTTTCAAGTCTGGGGGGCAGAGCAGTGACTGTTGGTGGGGGCAGAACAGTGACTGTTGGGTCTGGGGGTTAGTGCTGTGACTCTTGGGTTGGCATCAGTGCAGGCACTGTTAGGTGAGAGCAGTGAACAGACTGGGGTGAGGGGGCAGACTTTAGATTGGGTCTGAGTAGCAGTGATGTGGCTGTTCATGGTGAGGAGTCAGTTTTGTGAATATTAGGGGAGTCAGTGCTGCTACATTTAGGTGTTGGCAGTCGGTGCAGTGACATAGTCACAGAGCAGTACTTGATCACATGCCAACTACCACTCTAGTCAGGCAGATGTGACTACAATACCAGTCCCTATTTAGGGTGATGACTGTACCTCTAGGCAGTCTTACCTTACATGTCATCTGGTTACCAATAAATCTGGATGTGTTTTGTTGTGTAACTGAACTCACATTTACTCGCTGGAAGGGAATGGGTGGGTTGTAATGGAGAAAGAGCTATAGATCAAGTAGATCCTACAGTGTTAATATAGGTATAGACACAGGTAATGACTGGGTTGGTCACTTCCCCTCATCTGCAATCCAATTTCATTTGTTTTCACACATATTTTTTTTGGTAACTCTTTTTCCCTCTGGTCACTGGTCAGTGGGAATTCCCTCAGATGTACCCAGAGGAGTCAGTCATTTCTCCCACCCACCTGAGATCCTCCCACACCTGGACCCCTTCCAGAGCTCCTCACCATTTTGATTTACCAACCCCATGGCTTCAATACCCCCTGTGGTGGGGCCACTGCTCCTCTTTTCTCAGAATCTAATTGGTGTCAGGTGATGGAGGAGGAATCAGGAGCACTGGTGCAGGCAGGGTCCAGCGGTGGGCGTGAGGGACCAACTCATGGGTCCATCATCATCCTCCCAGTAGCTGGGGCTTTTCTTTTTTTTCAACCCCCCGAGGTGTGGAGGTGCAATGACGTTAGCACATGGCAGGCACACTCCCACCCACAGATGTCCACTGTCACCTCCCCCCAACACACATCTCTTGTCTTGTTGATGTAGTGCTTCCAGTCTCCACCAGGAGCCGCTACAAGGCAGGGATTTCCAGCCCACCCTCCCAGGAAAAGAAAGCAGTCCTCCAGACTCTCGATCCTTTCCTCCCCCACTAACCCCCGGTGTTTCTGGTCTGGTCCCGAACACCAGTCACCAGCATGGCACAACGTAAGGTGAATGCATCAGCCCTCAGTGCCACCGTGCTGGCTATTTTCTAACTTTGTATGCAACTCACCACCTTCTAATTACACCCTCTTTGCCATACCTATGGGGGGATGACATTACACACTATGTCTCCCAATTTTCATCTTCCTGTTTGTAGCATACACATTATGGTGCATTGTTTCAATAAACAGAATCATCCTGCTATTAAGCAGTATTCAAAGTTATAAATTTGGCATCCAAAATAATTAAGTCACATTTGTCAAAATACACCATGTGACCGTGCATGAAATCTGTTTCATGTATAATGATCCTGGTCCCAAACCACATCACCCAATGAGCAAATCAGTCCTGTTACAACCAGAACTATCTTCTTTCAGTTCCACTATAACCAGTGGGCATGGAACACATTTTACAGCACTTCCAGGAGCAGAATGTACTTGGCATGTGGCCTCATGCCTAACTATGCCCCTATGCATACAGCATAAACGTGTTCCATTTGCACCTTGTTGTCTTTTTGATTACATATCAAACAATTGGATCAGATAGTACATTCTGATTCTAAGATGGACAACGGTTGCATGGTGCACATCAAGTGGGTTGCCATCTTTCCTGCAGCCCAACCAGGGTTCAGAGCTTGGAACAGCCCATATGTGTAATGGACACTGTATACTGATACACAGTATTACATGGCCCCTATGTAATGAAATGAATGAGGATGTGGGGCTGGACTTGGCCATCAAGTGATGGCGACGCCATTTATCTGTGTCACATACTGTTCGCATTCTGTCAAGTAGTCCCTCATGTAGTCACTCATATACTGCATTGCACACAACACTGAGCACTTAGTTACATACTTCATGTCACTCATTCACCATCATCTCATGCTTGATTGCTGTTGTTAGCCTCAAAGCAGTTTCACTCATATATGTATGCTCCATAATTTATCCACCTAATCTAACCTCCCACCCTCCCTCTTCAGACTCAAATATATCATGATTTCATGTGAAATTGGCATTTCGTGTGTTTCAGTGTAATATTTTTTGGGGATGTTATTTCTGTTTAAAGACACCTCATCTGTGTCATAATCACCACCCACCATTAATGTACACTGTGACCGGTGAGGACAGCCCCTGGACCCTGGTTATACCCCCAGGCGAGGATGAAGAGGGCCTCACCTTTCAGCCTCCGCATCTTATATCTCGCATAGCAATGGCATATGGCTATGCACCGTGGCTGAGGGCCAGTATTCATTTGATATTTTTTCTTTACTCGCGATAGCATTTAATTGAATTTGCATTATTGACACAGTGCATTTACCAATGATGTTCAAGCTCATTTCATTCACTGATGGCAGTTATCATCCACTGTCTACCCTTTCTGTCATGTCACATGCTGTATGATGATGCCCATTCCCTGGAGTTTAACCACTGCACTATTACGTTATGGGATTTGTTTTGATTGCTTCAAATTCTGTCTACACCAGTATGTGTCTGTGTTTTCCTTGTCCCTCTGTTAATTTTGTTAATGAGCACATGTTTTTGTCCCGAGACTTCTCTTACATTACTTTTTTTTTCATATTTATGGAACTACATTAATAGTCACACATGCATGTTTTTGGTTATTTTTCCCCATTGTAAGCAGGACTATTGAAATTGAAATGGCCTCCAAAGCTGAAGCCTGATGCGGTCCCTACTATCTTTCCGCACAATCAAGATAAGCAAAGAAAACCACACATGTCCAGAGAAAGAAGAGTAGATGAGAAAAGACACATAGAGGTATGTGACATGCAGTTACGCCACTTTTTTTAAATATATTTTTAATTGAGTGAAGCACATCCAGCCTTTATGTCTCTTTTTTTTCATGTTATGTTGCTCATTGTGTACTCATTGGGAAGAGGTGGGGAAATTCTACTACTAGAATAATGCGAGCTTTGAATCCCTCTATATAGAAACATACAAGTTGACAGCAGATAAGGACAGCAAGGCCCATCCAGTCTGCCCATTTCTTTTTCTACCTTATAAATGTGCCCTCGGCCTTTTCTCTGTCGGTGGCCTATCTATTCATACTCATCTGTATTGTTACCTTATGCCTATCCCTTGTCTGTTTGAAGCCCTGCACTGTATTCATAGCCACCAATTCCTGAGGTAGGCCGTTCCATGCATCCACCACCCTTTCTGTGAAAAATAATTTCCTCACATTCCCCCTCAATCGGCCTCCCTCTAATCTCATGCTGTGTCCTCTTGTCCTGCTATTTTTCTTATATTTAAACATGCTAGACTCTTTCACCTTGTTAATGCCCTTAAGGTGTTTCAATGTTTCGATCATATCACCTCTCTCCCTCCTTTGCTCAAGGGCATACATATTGAGCTCTGTTAATCTGTCCTCATATGTCTTCTGATGCAGTCCCTGCACCATTTTGGTTGCCCTTCTCTGGACTGCCTCAATTTGGTTAATGTTCTTGTGAAGGTGTGGCCTTCAGTACTGCATGCAGTACTCCAGATGGGGCCTAACCAGTGTCTTGTAAAGAGGGATTATCTATTGGGGATTATCTATTCCATTGTAAACAATCACACAATGTATTGAGTTTAAAGATAGACAGATGACTGACATGTGATAAACCTCTGTGGAGGAACTAATATTTTGCAAAATGTTACTTCTTTTGTAGCTTAGAAAACTTTGAGAATATTCTCATTTTATAAATTGCCTGTGAGGCCATGACTGCACATGGCACATACACACATTGTTGGAATTATGCCCATTTACTGCTGATGGCCACAACAGCTCAGGAGGAAACTTCACAGGATGGCGTGCAGATAAGAATGTCACATTCTGAGTGCAGGAGATAGTTCAAAGTCCTGCTAGCTGACTCACCACTTGACATGGGAAGCAGATCCATGTGAGGAGTGGGGGTCTCTCTGCACATCATCAGCCATCTCTGCCTTCACGGTCTTTGTGTCTGAAACCTGCACCAGTGCTCCTCCTTGTGCCTCCATCCCACAACCAATAAAGCTAGATGTGAACTGTGTCTGCATATGACTGTATTGGGGGCAGGGGAATAAGAGAACTGTGGGCAGTGGACATTGGGGAGTCAGTTCTCTTTCTACTACACATGTGGGCAGACAGCTACTCAGCCCTGTCCATGCGGCCAATGTCAATACCCATCTTCCCAAGCTTACCTGCTGGTTAAATCTCCCATCGTTACCCTCCCCCACCCCTACAAAGTGGTAGGGCCATGGGTTGTGGTCGTCCATCCACTTGCTCCTCCCCCTTCCAGGGAAAATAATCCAGCAATTTGACAGGAGCATCGCTGATAGTATGAACAGAAGTAGACCATTATGGACTCACAAAGTCTGCCTCACTGTGATTGTTTACGGCCATGTTTTATGACACGCCAAAGTCTATAAGGTCTGGTGTTGTGCTTTGCTGGCCATGTCAAATTAACCAGCCTGGAAGTGGGTTCCAGGGTGGTAGCCTAGGTAAAACATTAGCTGGACACCGGGACACAGAAGATAATTGTAAATGGAGTCCACTCTGAAGAAAGAGGGGTACTAGTGGGGTACCGCAGGGTTTAATACTGGGTCCAGTCCTTTTTAATGTCTCCTTAAGTGACATTGCAGAGGGACTGGAAGGAAAAGCATGCCTCTTTGCAGATGACACAAAGATCTGCAACAAGGTTGATATACAAGGAGGCGTGGAAAGGATGAGAAGGGACTTGGCAAGGTTGGAGGAATGGTCAAAAGTGTGGTAGCTAGGATTCAATGCAAAGAAGTGCAAAATAATGCACCTGGGAAACAAGAACCCAGGGGAAGAATACACAATGGTGGGGGGAGGTAGTAACAACAACAAAAAAGGGAAGGGACCTGGGGGTAATCATATCAGATGACCTTAAGGTTAGCAAACAATGTGAGAAGGCAGTAGGGAGGGCTGGGGGTACACTGGGATGTATAGGGAGAGCATAGCAGCATAAAACAGGAAGTTGTTATCCTCTGTACAGACAGTTGGTGAGACCCCATCTGAGTACTGTATCCAGTTCTGGAGACCCCATCTCCGCAAGGACATAGACAGGATAGAGGCAGTCCAGAGGAAGGCAACTAAAATGGTGCAGGGTCTGCAAGAGAAGCAGTATGAGGAGAGACTAAAGGAGCTTAATATGTATACCCTTGAGGAATGAAGGAGAGGGGGACATGATAGAAACTTTTATGTACCTCAGTGGAATCAACAAAGTCAAGAGGTAGCATCTTTCAGGAAAAGAGACATGCAAGAACAAGGGGACACAATTTAAAGATAGAGGGGGGGTGGTTCAGGGGCAATGTGAGGAAGTATTATTTCACAGAGAGGGTAGTGGATGCATGGAACAGCCTTCCTGAGGAGGTTGTGGGGTCTAAAACTGTGGGATAATTCAAGAATGCATGGGACAGACATAAGACAATTCTTGTGGGGGGTAGGAAGAAATAGGCTGTTGTTTAACAAGGATCTGCAGCCTATCCTGTAGGTAGGGAAATGGGCAGACTAGATGGGCAAGCGGTCCTTATCTGCCATCAAAGTCTATGTTTCTATGTTCCTATGTTGCCCGGTGGGGAAGATTTGACTTCATCTGTCCACGAGGATGGGAATTTTCCTATGTAGTTCCCTCCCCTCCAAGGCTCAGTGGTGCAATGCATCTAGCATGGGTGTGCATGCTCCTGTGTGTGCCCACAGGATCGCTGACATAGCCAAACCCTTGCTTTCTGGACTGTGGCCTTGCAGTGCCCCCAGCCCCCGCCAGACACCATCAGAACCCGGGATCGATGTCTCCCTCCCTCCCAGGACAGGAGAGCAGTCCTCCGAATGCTTAATCCTGTCCTTCCCTTGCCAGCCACTGGTGGCCCAAGCTTGCTCCCGAATCCAGGTCGCAAGAGTGGCGCAAGGTGTGGTGTCCAGCACCTCAGCCCTCAGTGCCACTGAGCCAGCCCTGTTCACATTTTAAATGTTGTAAATACATTAATACCTTGTCTATTAATACTTTCTATATGAAATGTTATCTATCTGTACCGTTACAATGAATTACTTATAAATTCATAGTCATAGGTTTAGTTATGAATACAGTGTTTTCATTCTTAAAACACAATATGAATGTCCCTTGTACTATAAAGTTAATTTGGAGAAAATAAAAATAATAAGTGCTGTCAATGTAAAAAGAAAGACCATATTTCTCTATACTGTAGTGTCAGGAAAAAAAATGTGACAATACATGCCAAAACCAAAACCAAGTTGGTTTAAAAAAGTACTCCAAAAACTACTCCATTTACAATGAGGAAGTTCATTCACCGAGTTAAAGTGAATGTGTTACAGACTAAAGGAAAAAATGGATTTTGTTGGACAGGAACAAATCCAGCAAGATCAGTTTGAGACTGTAATGGACACCTCCTGGGAGAAGAAAACCCTTCCATTAGCCAGTCTTACCCTGGATGGAGGAGATGTAGTTGAAGGGGAACAAAAGGTGACTGTAGCCTGCACCCTTTCTATAGTTGTTATTTTATTGAATGATACTCAACAGAGGTGGTACAGTATGTGCTGCAACCCGGACAATGACCAGTGCAGGCGTGTATCAACATATGAAATGGACAAGGAAATCCATGTGTCCGGACTGGCTGAAACTTGGTTCCAGCCATGGCAGTAAGAGAGTACCACCAATGGCTAAAACCAAGTCCCTGCCAAACAGGGTAACTCACAGAATTCATAAGCCACTTAATTCCTATTTTTTTTATTCATTTAAATCTCGGATTACATATATCTTTGAGTGAAGAGCTCTTTTACAAAGGTTCCAAGTCAGTAGAAAGGACAATAGATTAAGCAGGACAATAAGTACGGTTATAAAGCGTAAACAGGAGGTACAAAAATCATAATGGACACAAAATTTATAATGGACAGTCAACTTAAAACAACAGAGACACATTATACTAATCAGTTTCAGGCACAGGAAAATGCATACAGTACTTTAATATCGGCCAGCAGGCTTTGTCAAGACAAACAGGGCTCAGGGTGTTGGAAGGGATGTGGGAGGGTGAGCTGGGATGAGTAAGAGAGAGGGGGTGGGAGTGGAGGACGTGAGAAGAGATGGGGCAAGAGGAGGGGGGAAGAAGGGTGGAGAGGGGATAGGGGGATGCATGGGGAAGGGGTAGGAGGCAAGAGTGCTAATTTACTATGAAAGAGGTCGAGTGCTAAGGTCGAGGTTTGGGAAAACATGGTTTAAGGAGACAGTCACAGATACAGTTGTGACTAAAGCTTGGATTTGAATGGGCCCAGCTTAGTTTCAGAGGCAATGTCACTGTTGTAAGCATTCATCCAGAAGGGGGCCCTGTAGGTGAAAGATCTTTGCTTCTAGGTGGTTCAGTGAAGAGGGACCTGTAGGAGCTGAGATTCAGAACCTTGGGTGTGGCATGGATTATGAGGGGACTTAGAAAATCTTGTACTCCAGGTGCAAGAGACCTAAGGTTATTTTCTTGGCCATCAGGCATGTTTGATATTTGATGCCGTTTTTAAGCTGTAGCCAACCGGACAAGGCATAGAGGTCACACATGTGGGTGAGATGGTGGGCTCCTGAGATGAGACAACATGCCTTGTTAAGAGCAGTGGAGATAAGCCGGAGCGCGGTATCAGTCGCAGAGCCATAGATGATCAGCCCATAGTCAATTATAGAAATTATAGAGCTCTGTACAGCTGTCCTTAAGGTTTCAGGGGTCAGAGATCACCTGTGTCTGTAGAGTAGACCAATATGAATATTTACAGCTTTAGCAAAGTTATCTATTTGCACCCTATATGATAGGTTGCCGTCTATGGTGACTCCAAGATACTTAAACAATTGTACCTGTTCGGGGGCAGTACCAAGGTAGTTAATGATAGTCAGAGGATGTTTCCTGTGCTTGTTATGGGAGCTGCTGAAGAGCATAAGCTTAGTTTTTATATAGTTTAGTATCAACTTGTGATGACCAAACCATTTCTCTACCAAGGCAAATTTTGAGTTGTAGCTGGTTCTCAAGGGGTATAAGCTCTGGGTGAGTTGTGTAAATTACAGCATCATCCACATAGAGTATGATTTGTTCAGGGCAGGAGCCTGGGAGACTGTTTAGAAAGAGACTAAATAGGAGTAGGCCCAGGATGGACCCTTAAGGAACCCCAGAGTGAACAGGTATTGAGTCAGAGAGGAAGTCGACAATTTTAACTTGTTGAGTGCAGTTGTGCAGATAACTTCTAAACCAGGCAGTGGAGTCAGAGGAGAGCCCTGCATTAAGTAGTTGTTCCAGTAGTAGAGGGTGATGGACCATTTTGAATTTCAATCACAAACATGGCTGCAGCCTTTACTCATATATAACAAAACCTCAACTAGGTCATAAAATTAAAAGTCAATTAAATTAAATAAAGAAAGTAAATAATTTAATGTTATTTACACTCATGAACACCCCCACACACACACATATGCAATTTTTTAAAATCAAGTACAGTACAATTAAAAGTTTCCATTGCTGGTGTCTCTTTGATGCTTATGAAAAATCCCCCTCCTATCCCTACTATTTTGCCAGATAACTCCTGCTCCTTACCTGGCAACAGATACAGTTGAGGTTCTGGCTGCACAAGAGGCCTGTGTATGTGTGTGTGTGTCTTTCT
This sequence comes from Neoceratodus forsteri, assembly GCA_016271365.2. Lineage (NCBI taxonomy): Eukaryota > Metazoa > Chordata > Ceratodontiformes > Ceratodontidae > Neoceratodus > Neoceratodus forsteri. The sequence goes on along the minus strand of CM028131.1, from coordinate 167,588,435 downwards.
GAGTATGCAAGTGGAACTCTGAAGAATTTTGAAATTGTGAATGCCATGTTACCATTCTGTGTGTGTGTGGGGGGGCATTCTAATATTGGAATAATGCAGAGCTTTGAGTTCTTCTATTACATGGTAAACAAACACACAGTGTATTGAGTGTGAAGAAAGACAGATGACTGACAGGTGAAAAACATCAATGGAGGGACTATTTTACATTTTATCATGGCATTTGATAAGTCTAACCTGCGATTCTTCAAAACACATTATGGTACCATGGATTAATTCTCCTAGTTAATCCATGTTTGCCATCGGGAGTGCACTCAGCACTTTGTGCTGATAGGGGGAAATTGTTTAACCAGCAAAGTCACACTAAGCCGAAGCTTGTTTCCAGGTGCGACCTGAGAGCACAAGGAAGTTAAGTGACTTGCTCAGGGTCACACATTATGCAAGTGGGAGCTGTGGGATTCAAACCCCAGTCTCAGGTTTGCAGCTCAGAGCCTTAAACCATTACGCTATACTGCCTCCATAGTGATAGTGATAATAGTGAAATGATGGCAACATTGATAATCCAAACAGCAGTGACCCTATGAGGTCACCCATTGCCAGACAGCACTGCTGAGACAGCTGCACAGCATAGACCTGCCAGTGTATATACAACCCCCCCCCCCAAACATTCTGGTTATCTTCACCGTGTTCATTTTCTGCATTCTGGTTCCTTCCCAGCTGTGTTTCAAATCACTGGGAGAGTTTCCAAATGCCATGTTACAATCTGGTTTCTGCATTTGGGTTTCTTCCCACCCACCCACCTTATGGACATCCGGGGACAGAGCGGTCAATGTCCCCATCAGCAAGTACAGTAAATAGTTCATAATATTGTTAAAAGTAATGTCCCTGTAAGTGCTACTCAGATGTAAGCGTGAAGGCCTTGCTCCGTGAATCATTAAAACATGTGAGCTGAATCAGTTGATGTGCATACTGGGAAAGTTTGCATGCATTTATCTGTGTGCATTACAACAGGAATCAGTTGAGCAGGGGACAGAATGAAAACAGTACTGCTCAATTAAAGAATGTTATATCATATTTACTGACAGACATGGATTAGTACCTCACTCTGTTATTATAATGTGTGCCACATAGTTAAAAATCTGAGCTGATCATTAAAAAATGTTAATGTCAATGTGGCTGCTGCTGAACCAGCCCTGTTTCCATGCACTTAAATACTGTATATGCCTACTAACTTTTCCAGCTTCCACAACAACCAATTCCCTGAATGAAATGCATGGCAGTAACAAAGAGCATTGTAATGTTTGTGAAAGTCAGGTACCTGAAAAAAACAACATGTTACTAAATGTTAGTGGAATGTGTATATAGTGGGTAAATAACTTTCTTTACAGTTGAACTCACGATATTAAATTTAAACAGAGAGTGCTGGATATTCAAACTGCGCCATTCTGAGGCGCAAGCCCTTGCGCTGCGCAAAATAGTTGCGCAGGGGTGTGGCCAGGGCGATATTCAAAGGAGTTGCGCTATTGAGCAACTCCTTTGAATATCACCCCCCAGCCATAGCCACTGTGCATGGCGCAGTGGAACTTGCGCCACCACAAGTTCTCAGAGTGAAGCATTCAACTTGCGGTGGAGCAAGTACCATTGCGCCATGTGCAAAATCACGATATTCAAAAGGTGACATGCAAATGGGGCCATAATTCATGCAAGGCACAGGGGCCATTTGCATCTGATTATGGCCCCATTTGCATCACCGTATGTAGGTGCCCGATCCCGAGGACTTGCCAGGCGGCCCTGCCAGAGCAGCAGCCATCGGGGACCGGCGCAGCCTGCAGCCCGATCGCAGGCAGCAATGTGGCTCCCCCACCTCCTCCCGTACATATCCCTGGTGGTCCAGTGGACCGAAATGCCCGATCGCGGGCAGTAAGTAAATTAACCCCCCCCAAAACATCTCCTGGTGGCTGAGTGTCCCCACCCCAACAACCCACAAGCCCCACCACCCGCTCCCCCCGGCAGCCAGCGGGTGGCAGCGTCCCACCGCCTGCCGCCCGCCCGCCCGCCGACTGACTGCCCGCTGGGCTGCCGTCCAGTGGTGCAGAGCAAGAGCCATAGGCGTGCAGCCCTACCGTATATGACAGTTCAGATTTGTGAATGATTCATTAACAAATCTGGACTGTCATCCTCGGTACCCAGTAGCTCTTCGCTGGCGTGCAGCGAACGAGGCTCGGCGTGGCGGCAGCCCGCTGCCTCGCGCAGGCGAGTAATGAACCGTGGGTGAAACAGGTGGGGGAACAAACCCCGAAAATATTTGAAGATAGTATTACTGCCTGCGACCGACAATACTGAACCGCAAGGGCGACGGTGAAGGTTCAGCTTACTGCCCGGATCGGGCACTGAAAATGATGTTCGGGGTGGGTGGGGTTCAATTTACTTTCTGCCCGCGATCGGGCACAAGGTGATGTTCGGAGGGTTCCGTTTACTTTCTGCCCGCGATGGGCATTTGATCCACTGGACCACCAGGGATGTGAGCGGAGGAGGGGAGCCACATTGATGCCCGCGATCAGGCTGGTGGGGTACACTATGCCCGCGATCGGGCTGCGGGGGGGCACAGGGACTGGGTTGGGGGCCAGCCACAGGTGGCAGCTGCTGTGTTGCGCCCTGCAATACAGCAGCTCACCTGTGGGTGGCCCTCGACTTAACCCTTTTTTTTTTGGCTCAAAGTCCTGCAGGTGCAGGTTGGGGGTTGCGCCTGCACAACTCTGCACAGCCCGGCTGAATATCGGGCTGTGCAGTTTATGCATGGTTCCTCCGCCTCCAGTTGAGCATGCATTCATTTGCATTGCGCTGTTGCTCAGCCTGTTTTCAGTGGCACAACTGCCTCCTGCTGAATATCGCAGAATGGCGTAATTTAGGACTTGAGCATGCGCAACCCTGTTGCGCATGGCGCAACCCTTTTGAATATCTGGCCCAGAATGTGCAAACCAGTGCATTCAGTTACAATGAGTGGGACAGGAGCACACACCAGAGAGAGAGAGACATAGAGAGAGAGAGAGAGAGAGAGTAATACAATGACAGAGGGACAGGGGAATGTTATTCATGAAATATAAAAAACATAAATAGGCAAGTAGTATCTATTTCTGCACAAGTGCATTAAGCCACTCCACAGCATGTTTCTACTGGTGAATTAATCCATGCCTGGGTGATTGGAGGCACTCAGCCTGCAGCTTCATGCCCCAACCTCCACCCCCCCAACATGGATTAAATCTACAGTAGAACCATGCTTAATGGCTTAATGCTTACTTATTTAGCAACATTTTAGTATATTTTTGTGGCTTTGAAAACTTTAAGAATGTTACTTTTTTTAAAGTTGCCTACTTGTCCATTTTATATAAGCAATAAATCATGGTAGGGTGTTAGTAGTACTGAGATACCTGCACCCAGAGGCTGAAGGCACTTGGCCTGTGGCCTTATGCATCACTACGCCTCTGGGTCTGCAGGTATCTCAGTACTACCAACACCCAGTCATGTCTTTGCTTACATGTATTACATTTGCAAAACTAGCCAAATTGCGAAATCGATATTCACAATATAACATGACTAGGTGTTGGGCCACACACCCACATACTAAATGAACTAGGACTTTATTCCATATCCACACTGCAGACATGGTAGAACATGGTAAACAGGTAAGAACAGTTGTAATAACATTGGATAATGGCCATATTTTGGAACATCCAGATCCTGGGGATGGTGACAAAGTACAATTATTAGACTCTGGAATCATTGTACAGGTTTGCTTCCCATGGACTCCATACTGAAAGCACAATTCAGACACTGACCTAAGGTATTAAGGTCAAAACTGGAGGGTTTAGGAAGAAGGAAAACTATTAGGAGGAGGTTATTACTGCTAGTAGACCTAATCATACAATGGATGTTGAGGCTAGTTGATAGGCCAAGTCAGGTGATGTGCCTTCAAGATGCAGTGGCAGAGAAGATCATATCCAGAATTCAGACAGTAATCAGGAGGGATGGTGGAAGCAAGACATGGTGATTTATTTGTGAAACTGTGTTCTTGAGGGATGCAGGGTCTAATACTACAGTAAAGGTTTAGGGTAAGGCTAACAGCTGCATACATAACAGTTACAATGCTGATTCAGTACCTGTTAATAATGGGGTCCTGAATAGTGCCATGTCACACCTCATGCGAAAGAATCAGCATGCAATGCAGAACCTCCTGGGCTTAGGCAGACATTTTCAAAATCTGGCACATACGTCACACATGCAGAATCTGAAATCTGAATTACAGAAATGGTATAAGAAATGATGTAACCTGATTGACTGTAAGGATTATATCAGCCTTTCTTTGTTTGTTTGTTTGTAAAATTTTATTCAAATTCATAATAAAATGAACAAGAATAAAGAATAATCTCCATTGAGTTAAAAACTCATTTCCAAGGAGGTCCAAACATTCAATTACAAACTTTAGAACATACAAATGCAACTTACAAACACAATCACAGTTTCTACAATAAGTATAATAAAGTCCATATACACAAGAACATAGACAAGTACATGTACCCCTTAGCAAACCATATCCAAACAATTATGTCAAAATACTAATACAAAAAATACAAAGATTAAACTCTGTTCCATCTAATACAATACCCAATATCAGAAATTTAAAAAGCTATAGCAGGATTTATTTCATATTATTTTTATATAAAGCAGCTTAATTTTGGGTCAATAATAAAACTTACTGTAGTTTATATAGAGAAAAATCACCCTAAACTAGTTCATTGACAGCACTGTTTTAAGTTATGTATAGATATCATAAACCATTTTTTTAATATCCTAGAATTAATAAACACATTGGCCCAGATATTCAAACTGCACCAGTTTGTGGCGCAAGCCTGTGCGCCGCTCAAAATAGTTACGCAGGGGTGTGGCCAGGGCGATATTCAACGGAGTTGTGCTATGGCGCAACTGCTTTGAATATCTCCCCCTAGCCACCCCCACTGTGCATGGCACAGTGGAACTGCACCAGCGCAAGTGGTCAGAGTGGAGCATTGAGATGCGGTGGTGCAAGTTCCATTGCGCCATGCACAGCACCTGCGATATTCATAGGGTGACATGCAAATGGGGCCATAATTTATGCAAGGTGCATGGGGGGGGCATTTGCATCTGATTACGGCCCCATTTGCATGCCATTAGCATGCAGGTGCACCGATTCCCGATGACTTGTGCCTGGCGCCCTGCCAGGCAGCAGCCGTCAGGACCGACGCCCCCGCAGCCTGATCGTGGGACGTCCCGTAAGGGACAATGAATGTCTCCAATCCCTGGTGGTCCACTGGACTGCGATTAGCCCGATCGTGGGCATAACTGTAACTCCCCCCCCAGTAGCCGGATTGCAGGCATAACTGTAATCCCCCTCAGTAGCCCAATCGCGGGCATAACTGTAACTCCTCCCAGTAGCCCGATCACAGGGCGTAACTGTATTCCCCAATGTAATCGTGGGCACAACTGTAACTCCCCATTAGCCCGATCACGGGCATTAGTATCCCCTCCCAAAGTCCAATATTCCTGGTGGTCCAGTGGACCGAATGGAGCCCGATCGTGGGCAGCATTCCTCAGTCCCCCAAGTCCAAAATCCCTGGTGATCTATTGGACCGTATATTCATTCACATATCTGGACTGACTAGTACGGTATGGGCTGCATGCCTATTGGCTCATGCTCTGAACCAATGGGCATGCAGCCATACTGAGCTGTCAGTTAGTAGGCGGTGGGGCGGCAGGCGGGTGGGGTGTTGCCGCCCGCTGGCTGATGGGGAGTGGGTGGTGGTCTCCATGGGCGGGTGGGGTGGGTGGTCCACTAGGTCACCAGGGATTTCGGACTTGGGGGAGGAATGCCCCGCAAGTGGGCTCCGTTCGGTCCACTGGACCACCAGGGATATTGGACTTTGGTGGGGATACTGATGCCCGATCGGGCTAATGGGGGAATTACAGTTATGCCCACGATCAGGCTACTGGGGGATACTGTTATGCCCATGATCAGACTCACGGGGATAATACTGTTATGCCCATGATCGGGCTACTCGTGGTCACTGGACCACCAGGAATATTGGACTTGGGGGGGATACTGATGCCTTCGATCGGGGCATGGGGCAGCACTGCCAGGTGTGGCGGGAACAAGTTGAGGGTCACCCACAGGTGGCAGCTGCTGTGTTGCACCCTGCAATGCGGCTGCTCACCTGTGGGTGGCCCTCGACTTGTTCCTTTTTTTTCGGCGTAACTTTGTGCAGGTGCAGGTAGGGTTGCACCTACATAACTCTGCACAGCCCAGGCTGAATATCGGGCTGTGCAGTTTATGCATGGGCACACCCCCCTACCAGTGCCTGCATACATTACTGATGCGCCCCGGCGCATTGGGATCTGTGCGGTGCACTTTTCCCTTTTAAATATTGCACTGGGGCGCATCAGTGGATTTTGTGCCATGTATATCCCTTTTGAATATCTGGGCCATTACCTTTTCTCATTTCCAGTGGGAGAGCATTCCAAGTTGTGGAGCCCCTTCATAAAACAGAAGTTCTACCCACCCCTAAATTACATTTTGGAATAACTTATTGTGTACCCCTTGAAGATCTTTAAACCCTATTATACCCTCATGTACAGTCTGATCACAACTGAACATACATTTCTCTTACCAGCATTCCATTCTTATAGCTCTACTATAGGAATGGAATGATGCATTCTGATTCAGAAACAACTCTGTAAAACTGAAGATGGAAGAAGGATGTTATTAAAATTCACATTCTTGATGAGGACATTTTCCAAAAGAAATCGTTTAACAACAGAATGATACTCCTAAAAACAATAAGGCACTCCCAGAAATATGCATAACAGTCAAACACCCATCATGGAAAATATGGCACTTGCCTGTGCATCGTGCTACACTGCACTACTAGTGGAAGATTAACAGACTGCTAATCTAATAATTATTATCACTGCCTGCTCAGCTATTGATGTACTGCTGCATTACAGTATAAGCAGTACACTCTGAATGATTGGTGAACTCTCCAATTAAATTTACATAACTGAATTACTGGAAATGTGTTACACAGTGCCCTATCAGTTTACAGTATGTACATAACCATGTATAGCAAACTGGTAACAGCATCACCTTATAGTTTATGTTGCAAAAGGCATAAAAGCGCATTTCCAAAATATTGTGTCATGACAAAAAATAGTACTACTGATTTCAAAGGTCATGAGCTACATAGGAGGCTAATAATACAAATTCAAATTAGTACATTCATTTAATTATTGCATACATCAACAGTATGACTTCAGAAATAGTATAAACACCTAAGAGAAACAAAAACAAAAGCAGGGATATGTGGACGTCAATATGTAATAAATCAGGCATGTACTGTGGCATAAGGTGGAAGGCTAGGTTTGCTGGCCAAGGCACCTAGCTTCACCTGAACTCTTTCCTTTAAGCTTGCTTGAAAGGACAGAACTAAGAACCTTACCAAAGTAAGGGAAAGGATAAAGACTTTTGGCTAGGCAGATTTACTGTGTATTGTAGTTTTTATTTTGTACTCACAGGGATTGCTACTGTTTCTTACTAACATTTTATTGCTTTATTTTTCTCTGATTCACATTGCTGTTGCTGGGTATACCTTCTACTGCATTATTACAAGGTGTGCCTACAGGTGTGTGCTAACAGATTACTGCTGTAATCTTCTGATTCAAATTGTCTTTTGCAAGGTATATCTTTTGTTACTACTTTATTTTTCTCTGTAGCAAAGTGTTTTTTACAGGGTATATCTTCTGTGAAATTATTACAGATGATACTTAAATATTTATGACTTTTTATCATTAGGCTAAGTGAAATTACTGTTTGCCCCTATTTTATTTATTTATTTTTGGCTGAAAAGTTTTTTTTATCTCAGAGGTGTTGCAGTCTCATTCTCACATTGAAGACAGGGAGAGTGAGAAAGCAGCCACAGCTTTCTTGAATCAAGGAGGTTATTTTCTAGACCACACTGAACTGAATTATTTCTTTTTGGACCTGTGTAAGTAACTAGTATTGATTCTGTTTTTGGGGTGGACTTTTCTTAGTTTTAACTTTAATTTGCCTGGGAGGAACTGTAGCTGGGAGATATTTGCAGTCAGTTGTGACTAGACCTGTTACTTTGCCTTTGTGAAATAGGTGTCTGAAAGGAAGGAAGGCACTCCCCGGGGTAGAGGGTAAGAGTTGTAGGTGATTGTTTCTGGACAGCATAGGTTTACTCCCACCCACCCTTCCCTCACCCCACCCACCCCAAGTGCATAACTTCCTTTATATCAAGGGATCTGACATCACTTACTCAAAATTGCTAGCAACATACACCTATTCATATCCTTAAAGGCACAGCACACTGAATAGGAGTAGAGACACTCACAAGCTTGCACACACTAAAACAAGAACAGAAAACAAAACAGTATCTGTAACTGAAAGGCACACAGACATGTGGAGGAATGGTGCAATGCACTGGCTGTGGAGCAGCAGTCTTCTGAGAGACATTCTGGAAACTGTGTTGCTGCCCTATTTGCAGGCACCTCTCTGGTCCAAGGAAGGAGGTTGTTCATCTCCATGCTGACCTGGCAAGGATTCAGGAAACCTGCTTCCCCACCCAGGGATCACCCAGGTCACCGCCACTAGCTCAGAGGTTGCCAAGAAAGAGGAGCAGTTGGACCACAGTGGGTTCGGGGATGGTGAGGGTGGTGGAACAGAGGCACATCTCTCCAGTTATGCCTCTCCACAATTCATCTGTCACTCTGGTGAAGCATGGTTCCTCTATGAGGGCTCCTGCGGTGGAGACCAAGGAGGATGCTGGGAACCTCCACAATGGAGACCCACAGGAGGGTGACCCAGGACCCCACAGGGGAAGGAAACAACTCCTGGTGGGGGACTCAATTGTTAGGGGGTAGAACTGGGGGAGGGAGGGGAAAGGGAGGTAAGGTGCCTGCCCAGTGCCAAGGCTTGGAGGGACAGGAAATTAATCTTCAGGATCATGGGAGCAGCGACAAAGGGGAGGGAGCTGGATGTCATTATCCACCTAGGGACGAATGACCTGACTGAGAATGGGATCAGAGCAGTGCAACAGGAGTTTGTGGAGTTGGGAGGGGCCTTAGACAAGTAGCACACATGGTAACTTTCTCGGAAGTGCTACCTGTCTATGGCATGGATGAGACTAGGGCACTCTGCACTATGGGATTCAATGACTGGTTGAAAAGCTGGTGTAGAGCTCAGGGATTTGGCTCCACTGGGGACTGGGGCTCCACATGGAGGGATGCAGGCCTATACTGGTGCAATGGTCTACATCTATCCTGGAGGGGAACCAGGATCCTAGGTGATAGGTTTAAATGCTTCAGTGGCAAGCATTTAAATTAGCCAAGGGGAGAGGCACTGAAGAGGAGAAGGGAAATCCTAGCCCCCCAAAAAATCAGGGTAATCAGTGACGTAAACACCAAAATAGAGCAGTCAATAGGGAGAAGGGCAAGGGTAAATGGAGAAAAAGACAAAGGCAGTAGGGACAGGGATGGGGCAAAAAGAAATAAAGCCATAAAAAATGGAGGGTAATGAGTACCAATGCCCATAGTCTAGGTAAAAAGCTCCCTGAAATGGTGGCCTTGTTGGAACAGGGATGCCCGGATATTGTGGCAGTCACAGAAACATGGTACACAGAGAACCATGACTGGGATGCCAACATACCAGGGTATGCAATCTACAGGAGGGACAAGGAGGGAAGAAGAGGAGGAGGAGGAGGAGGAGTACCTCTCTATGTAAGGGAAGGGATAAAAGCAACAGAACAAAAGGGTAAACAGGGAGGAAAGGAGGCACTGTGGGTCACCCTTGAGACTGGAAATGGCTCCACATTCTGCACAGGGATTGTATACAGACCCCCATCTCAGGAGGAGGGAATGGACAAGTAAATGATAGAAGACATCCTTGGGATGGCAGAAAAAGGGGAGATATTGCTGATGGGGGACTTGAATATGCCAGATGTTAACTGGAGCACCTTTGCTGCAGCCACATCCAAGAGCAGGGCCATTCTCAATGTTCTACAGGGGGCATGCCTCCGACATCTAGTTTTGGAACCCACTCAGGACAGATCAATCTTAGATCTGGTACTATCAAATGGGGATGGACAGATGATCTCTGATGTTAAAGTGGGTAGCCATCTGGGAACAAGAGACCACCAAACAGTGTGGTTCATGATAAACTTAGCTGAAGAGTCAAGCCACACAAAAGTGAAGGTACTGGACTTCAGGAGGGCTGATTTTGACAAGATGGGAGACTGCCTCAGAAAAGAACTAGCAAACAGGTAAGAAGGTGGGGTGGAGCAACAATGGGGAAACATCAAAACCGCCATCACAGAGGCAACAAGTCTTTGTGTGAAGCAAATAAACAAATCAAAATGAAAGAAAAAAACACTATGGTTCTCAAAAGAAGTGGCGGGGAAGGTAAGGGAAAAAAGGTAGAATTCAGGAAGTATGAGGAATCACAGAAGGAGCAGGACAGAGAACTGTACCAGTTAAAGCAGAAGGAAGCAGGTAAGGCAGTCAGAATAGCAAAGGCCCAAACCAAGGAAAAGATAGCCAACTCAGTTAAGAAGGGGGATAAAACCTTCCATAGGTACATTAGGGAGCAAAGAAAGACTAAGGCAGGGATACCGAGGATGAACAAAGAGGAAGGTGGTTGGGCAGAGAGCAACAGTGAAAAAGCAGGGATACTGAACAAATACTTACGCTCATTATTCACAATGGAAAAGCAGGGGGAAATACCAAATCCGGTCAACAGAAGCACTCTGGATGGGGGGGTTGATATTAGTCCTTTCACAGAAGAAAGGGTTCTGAAATAATTCTTAAAACTGAAGGTGGATGACTCAATGGGGCCTGATGGGATTCACCCCAGAATTTTAAAAGAACTAAGGGAAGAACTAGTAACACCACTGACTACACTTTTTAATATATCATGAGAGGGTGGGGTGGTACCTGAGGACTGGAGGAGGGCATATGTGATTCCCCTTCACAGAAGTGGGAGCAAGACAGAGGCAGGAAACTGCAGAACTGTCAGTTTGACCTCAGTGGTAGGAAAAATGACGGAATCACTTCTGAAGGAAAGAATTGTTGGGCACCTAGAGGCCAGTGGGGCACAGGACCCAAGGCAGCATAGATTCACAGTGGGAAGGTCATGTCAGACAAATCTAATTGATTTCTTTGACTGGGTAACCAAAGCAGTAGACCAGAGAGGAGCTGTGGACATGGCCTACCTAGACTTTAACTAGGCATTTGACACAGTCCCACTCAAAAGATTAATAATCAAATTAGCCAGCTTGGGAGTGGGTCCTGGGGTGGTATCCTGGGGGAAACACTGGTTGGACAACATGACACAGCGGGTAATAGTAAATGGAGTCCACAGTGAAGAAAGGAGGGTTACTAGTGGGGTACGGCAGGGTTCAGTCCTGGGGCCGGTCCTTTTTAATGTCTTTATAAGTGACATTGCAGAGGGACTGGAAGGGAAAGTATGTCTCTTTGCAGATGACACAAAGATCTGCAACAAGGTTGATATGCAAGGTGGGGTGGAAAGGATGAAAAGGGACTTGGAAAAGTTGGAGTAATGGTTAAATGTATGGCAACTTAAATTCAATGCAAATGTAACATTTGTGTGTGTGTATAAGGGTTCGGGGAAGGATGAGGTTACCTGGCACAAGAGACCTAGGTTTGGTTACTCTACACAGGGGCACCCAAGTAAATCCAACTACAGGAAGCAATAACTCTAATGTGCAGAACCAGAACTGGGATGTTTCAGTGTGGCTTTATTTATTAACTACTGAACATAAACAAAGCATTGCATGGTCACCCAAAGGACTACGTAACTGTATGTGCAGATTGGACTTTAAAACACAGTGGTCCATTTGAAGAATGAACACAATACTACAGTTGTCTGGCTTTGGACCCACCAGGCACTCAGCCCGGACTTTGCATGCGCATTGGATACATAGCCCGACTGGCCCGGCTCCCCTGCCGGCCACTCGACTGATGGTCCACTTGGCGAATGAACCCAAACTTTACTTGGAAAGACATCCCATCAAACAAGGAAACTCCCAAACTGTGGCTCCCCACACCACTGAAGTCTCGACTCCTAGAGATTTGTGTTTGTGCTTCAAATTGAAACTCCCATCAAACAAGGAGACTCCCATCCAACAAGGAGTAATTTTCCCATCCTGTGGCTCCCCACACACTTAGAGTCTCGACTCCTAGAGATTTTTCAAGTTGCGACCCACGTCTGGGTACCCACCCCATCACTGGCCAAGTGCATGAGGCAAAGTAGCAAAAACACATAAGAAATCCATAGGGTGGACCTGGTTACTAAAGATGGGGGTTTCCACCTCCAGCTCCCACAGCCCATACCCGCCATTTCTCTGACACACAGAAAACTTTAGACTTTAAAATGTAGATTGAGCGGTGGATGACCTGAAGCACCCTCTACAGCGAACTTTAAATCCATTAACACTTTAAACAGATGACTGCTCTATTTGTTTGTCCTAGTTGACATAGTCCTCCCAAATAGCAGTCACATTTACTTGAAATCAACTGAAGAAAACAAGATGTTGCCCCTTCCAATGGAGCCAAACACTCACCCATTCATTGCAGGTGCCCCACAGGCGAAGTACTGTAACCTTTGCTGTTATACATGAACAGACTGAACTTAACACAGGCAGCTTTCTTCCCAGGGTGGGAGAAGGGGATTGCCCCTGGAACCCACAGAGAACTTTTCCTACCCAACCCCCGGAGGAAGGGGGGCACTGAGACCGGGGGAGTGGTCTCCACCACTTTAAAAAGGTGAAACTCAGGAACACTTCCTTCTGTGTGGAGGCAAACAGACAACTCACTGATTTTCCTCACTGTTTGCTTAAGGACAACCTGAAGACTGACTTTGAAATTCCCAAAGTTCTAAACTTCACTCTCTGAGCTGGAGATTCCAAATGTGGCTCATGCAGCTGCGACAGTTCTAAAGTGATGTCATCTCTCAAGTCTCAGCTGTGACTGAGGACAGAGTGAGACAGTATGAAACCCATTTAACTGGAGTTTCAGAAGCTGCCTTCCCCGCCTACCACTAGGTCTTACTGGGATTCTAGTAACCTGGGGTAACAAAGGGGTTACACAAAGAAGTTCAAAGTAATGCACCTTGGAAACCAAAAACCCAAAGTAAGTGTACACAATGAGGGGTGAGATACTGACAACAAAAAAAATGGAACGGGACTGGGGTAGTCATATAAGATGACCTAAAGGTGGGCCAGCAATTTGAGAAGGCAGTAAGGAGGGCTGGGGGATACTGGGATGCATAGGGAAAGGCATCACCAGTAGAAAACAGAAAGTTGTTGACCCTCTGTACAAACAGTTGGTAAGACCACATCTGGAGTACTGTGTACAGTTCTGGAGACCCCATCTCCACAAAGACATAGACAGGGTGGAGGCTGTCCAGAGGAGGGCAACCAGAAATGATGCAGGGTCTGCATCAGAAGACATATAAAGAAAGACTAACGGAACTAAAGATGTATAGCCTCGAGGATCGGAGGGAGAAGGGGGACATGATAGAAACTTTCAAATACCTCAAGGGAATCAACAAAGTCCAAGAGGGTAGCATCTTTCAGAAAAAGAAATGTGCAAAAACAGGGAGGCACAATTTGAAGATAGAGTGGAGATGGCTCAGAGGTCATGTGAGGAAGTATTTCTTCTCAGAGAGGGTTGTGGATATATGGAACAGGCTTCCTGAGGAGGTCATAGAGTCAAAAACAGTGGGGGAATTCAAGAATGCATGGGACAGACATAAGGCAATTCTAGTGGGGGGTAGGAGGAAGTAGGCTGTTGGTTAACAGGCTAAGAGGCCTTCCGAACTCCTCCCCCAGCACACTGCCACTTGCGGCAGCCACAGCAACAGCACAGCTCCCTCCTGGAGCAGAAACGAACTCGGGAAGGCTAAGAGTAAAGGAGACCTCTCTCATTCTACCAGATACATGTGTGGGGTGTTCTTGTGCTGGACTCTAATGACAATTAAGGGCATTTTTTGTCCCCACAGATCAACTGATTGTTTTTTGTACTGGGGCTACAACCTCTGTCCTACTGCCTGCTGACTACTGCTTTGGAGTTACTTTAAATGTCATAGTTTTACACTGTGTTACTCGCCTGTATTAAGCTCTGTACTTATCTAGCAGGAGACTGACTGGGGTGTTCTTAGGGCTACTTTACTCTCTGAAACTGTCGATTTACATAGCTATACAGTCCTGACTTGCAGTTGTTTAGCAGTTTGAGTTTAGCAGCTTACCTGAATGTCCTGGATGTCACCATTTTGGAACTCTCACACATGCGCAGTAGGAGCTGGAGTTGGGACATAGCCCAACAGTTTGCGCATGTGCAGTAGGGACCTGAATACCTGTACAGTCTCCCGCTGCATACTAATCTCTGCCCTTTGTCTGCTCCCTTAATTAGGCCTTCCGACCCCCCCCCCCAGCACAGTGCCACTTGCAGCAGCCACAGCAACAGCAGAGCTCCCTCCTGGAGCAGAAATGAACTCAGGAAGGCTAAGAGGTAAAGGAGACCTCTCTCATTCTACCAGATACCTGTGTGGGGTGTTAGACTGACAATGCTGTGTGTTGTCTGCCCCGCCACAGCCACCCCCCCACTCAGGGTGTCCCTTCCTTTATTGACCCCCTTTGATGACATCACTTCCTGGCTGCTGAATTACTAAGTCCCCACTTTCCCATTTGCACGTTATACCTGCCAGCCACTAGAGGGACCCACAGACCCTACCTCAGGAACAGTCATACAAACCTCCACCCCGAAACCTCCTGGGTCCTTCTGTCAGCCTGTGCCACTTCACTCCTCCACTACTTCTGCTTACCTCAAATCTCTGGCCACATTGACCCTCCTCTACCTACTTATAATCCCTGTCTACATCTCCCCCAGCCCCCACCCCATAGTTCATCATACATCCTGACCCCCAGCCTAACCTCCTAGCCTGGCCCCTGTGACCACTAAGAGTCACTATTTCTCACCCTGTTTCTGGCCCCAACGCAGCGTGTCTCAAGCCCCAGAATGCAGAGCTCAGATCCCACCCTGGTCCCTTCTCCAGCTGCCCTGGCTGAGACTTGAACCTGGTACCCTCTATACCAGAGTCCGGGACACTACCACTAAGCCAAAGTGGTATCTACGCTTGCTGAACAGCACCCAAAATACTTCTACCTTTCTGCCCTGCTGCTACGGCAAGCACCATGTCAGCCCACCCTCTCCTACTATGCCTCCCCCTTTTACTTACCCTGGTACCTATAACCCAGCTACCAGGCAGCCCATCCAGTACGCCCACCCTAGAATCAATTCCCACGGATATAAGATCCCACCCTACAATGACCATGTGCCCCTTCCCAAAGCACCCATCTCCAGGTTACCTCCCCTCCGCTTACCCTGATGCCCACTGGCGACTAATCACCCCTGCCCTTCCAACCATGCTGACCCTACCCATTCCCTCCTCCCTGATGGCCCCCTACCCCCGAAAACCCACCAAAAGATCGCTAAACTCCACCCCCTAGCTAGAGCCATGATCCTCCTACTACTCCTCACAGGGAATATACATCCCAACCCAGGCCCCACCCAGACCAGCCCCACAACTGGGACTGCCGGTCTCTGTATAGCCTCCATGAATATATGCAGCATACTCAAAAAATTTGATTCCCTCCAATGCTGGGTCATGCTGCATAAACCAGATGTCATAGCTCTGGTAGAAACCTGGCTGTCAAAATCCACTCCCGACCACTTTGTCTCACTACCTGGATACACCCTATACCGAACGGATCGTGTTGGCAAACATGGGGGAGGCTGTGCTATTTATACCCGGGACTCACTTACTGGTCTAGCACTCCCTGCCCCGGTTCTTGTAAACGGGCTCAGGCCCTCACCCTTAAACTTACGCCTGACCCCACCAGGGGCCCCCTATATCTCACTATGGCATACATTCCACCAAAGCACCAAACTCCGGTGATGTTATCCTTAACTGATTATCTTGCTACCCTCCAACACAAGGTTGACCACATCCTTGTGGGGGACCTAAACGTGAACTGGCTCAGTGCCTCCTCTTCCACCACCCGAGATACCTTCGCAGCTATGGATCTCACGCAACTCATTTCCCAACCCACAAGAGTAAACTCCAAGAGAGGTACCAGTACCCTTCTAGATGTAATCATCACAAACTGCACCAAAAAAATCCAAGATATCCAGGTCCTCCCAGACTCACTCAGTGATCACTCCCCGATCCTATTCCGCTGGTCGACCCCAACCCCCCTACTTAAAGCCCAACCCACACTCCACAGGCACCTCAGACCTGGTAGGCTAAAAAGTCTCAAACGACTTCTTGCCCAGATTAACTGGTCACCCATACAGCATGCTCCTGACATAGACACAGCTCTCACCTTCTTTTCCCTAACTTTCTACAATGCCTGTGACTTCTACACACCCCTTACCAGAACACGTACCAAAAAGCTCAGTGCGCCTGGGTTACCCCTGCCCTACATCTACTGCTCAAGCACTGGGATAACTTATGGCACCTTGCCACTGAAACAGGCTGGGTAGCTGACGGACAGGCTTATAATGCAGCATGGAACAAGTGCACCTGGGCTATCCGTAAAACAAAGGCCGACCATTACCAGGCCATGCTCGCCTCCTCCTGGGGGTGTGCATGAACCTTCTGGGACAATGTTAAATAATTGAATGGGAGTGCCAGCACCCCCCCCAGCCCAGATCGCCATGGAAGGGACTACCTTGACTGACCCAGCCTGCATAGCCAAATTCTTAAACACTACCTTCACAGACCTTAGCTCGGTCCTCCCCAGTAATTTCTTTCACCCTCTCCCCTCCTGGCTGGCCCCTGTCATCCAACGCCCTTGTTTCCATCTACGCACGGTAACCGACCAGGAAGCCAGACCGCACCTGCTCAAAGCTTTAAAAAGCAATAGTCCTGGCAGCGACTCCCTGGACCCCAGCATTCTCTGTCAGGTGCTGGACCAGGTACTTGCTCCGCTCACCACCCTACTCAACAAATCCCTCTGCCTGGGGCAATTCCCAACTGCATGGAAAACGGCCATAGTTATGCCCATCCACAAAGACGGTGACAGGTCTAATGCAGGGAACTACAGACCTATCTCCATCCTCCCACCCCACTCCAAAGTCCTTGGAAAGCTGGTGGGCTCTCAAATCACTGAGTACCTAACCAAGTACAACATCCTCTGTCCAGAACAGCAAGGCTTCCGGGCAGGGCACAGCACCGGAACGGCTCTAATTGAGTTTTAAAATTTTATACACCCCTCTCTGTATGCCGGCGCTCTAGCTGGTGCAGTGTTTGAAGATCTCTCAAAGGCTTTCGACACTGTCTCCCATCCCCTCCTACTGGAAGCCCTCTCCCATACTGGCCTATCTACAGGGTGATCTCTTGGTGCACAAGCTACCTATCTGACTGCCTCCAACATGTCAAAATCAACGGGATACTTTCTACAACCTGTCCCATCCACTCAGGTGTCACCCAGGGCTCCATCCTGGGACCGCTACTCTTCTCAATCTACCTAAACACCCTACCCAGTGCTTGCACTGGTAGAATTCTGTTATATGCAGATGATGCCATCCTCTTTGCCCCCCACCGCAACTCCAACGCCCTCCAGGACTCCTACAACTTGCCTTCAATGATGCAAAACCTGGTTCAAAGAGCACCGACTTGTCATCAATCTCAAAAAAAACAAATCAATGCTCTTTGCCCACCCTCAGAACAAAGCCAGTAACTTCCCACTACACATCCTCCCCAGCTCCAAGCAACCCCTTGAACTAGTCCACACGTACAAGTACCTTGGGATCAGCTTCAACACTGCCCTCTCCTTCCACACCCATATTGAGGCACTTGCCTCTGCTACTAATGTGCGGCTAGGTATCCTCTACCACCATAAAAACTAACTCCCCCCATTGCCCTCCGACTAGCAGTTACATCCTTGATACTGTCCCTGGTGGACTACAGCCTAGCTGCTTACGGTGCGGCTGACTCGACCACCCTCAACAAAATCCACTATGTCCTGAATAAGGCGTGTAGGCTTATTACAGGGGCCCCCAGGCTCACTCACACATGTCAGCTATATGACTTGGTAAGGCTACTAAATCTGGATGAGCGACTTCAATACCAAACCAGCCTCATTATGAAAAACACTCTTCTTGGGCTATCCTCCCCTGGGCTGACAGCCTCCATCCGCCAAGCCAAAACCGTGATTAATACCCGAACCTCCTGCAAAATCACCCTTCTGATCCCTAGAACCAGGACAAGCCATGGACAGAGATCTTTCTGTTATAGAGCCCCAGCCTGGTTTAAAGTACTCCCACCAGCTATCTCTGACACCACTACTATCTCCACCTTCAAAACCACACTGCAGAACTAGCTATTTAATGCACGTGATTGCACCTGTCACTAGTCGTGACTAAGTCCACCACATACAGACAATGCTCGCATGAGCGGCACCACTGTAACTAGAATGGTTCCTTTGCTCTACAAATATTTGTAAATATATATGGCTGTCAGTTTAATTGGTTGTCATTTATTACAACTTGAAACTCTGTGATGTAACAATGAGCCTGTAATGTAATGTATTTGTCCTCAATGTGACAAGGTACCCTTGGAAATGAGCCTCTGGCTCAAAGGTTGTAAACTGATGCTCAAATAAATAAATAAATAACTAGGATCTGGAGCTTATCCGTTAGGTAGGGAAATGGGCAGACTAGGTGGGCCAAGCAGTCCTTATCTGCCATCAAATTCTATGGTTCTATGTTTCTATAATATTATCAATTGATGTGCTTTCTGTACCTGTGCATGTCTAAATACACCAAATGTTTGATGAGTTGCCAGTGCACAACTTTGGTGCTGAGCAGTTTGCACAAGGTAGAGGGGTGAGTGGTAGTGCAAATACAATTTTAACTGGCAAAAAAAAGCGACATTTCATTACTCATGCTGCAATGTTGTGACAACAAGAAACCACTCTTTAGGGAATGAGGAAACGTGATGTGATACGATGGAATACATAAATGAAGTGGTGCTGCAGGCGATGTGTCATCTCTGTATTTACACACAGAATATAATGTACGGTGGCCGAGATTGAAACATAGAAACATAGACTCTAATGGCAGATAAGGGCCGCTTGGCCCACCTAGTCTGCACATTTCCTCTACCTATTGGATAAGCTGCAGATCCTAGATAACCAACAGCCTACTTCTTCCTACCCCCAACTAGAATTGCCATATGTTTGTCCCATGTATTCTTGAAATCCCCCACTGTTTTTGACCCCACAACCTCCTCAGGAAGACTGTTCCATGCATCCACCACCCTCTCTGTGAAAAAATACTTCCTTACATTGCCCTTGAGCTGTTCCCCCTCTATCTTCAGATTGTGTCCCCTTGTTCTTACACATTTCTTTTTCTGATAGATGCTACCCTCTTGGACTTTGTTGATTCTCCTGAGGTACTTGAAAGTTTCTATCATGTCCCCCCACTCCTTCCTTTCCTCAAGGGTATACATAGTAAGCTCCTTTAGTCTTTCTTCGTATAACTTCTGTTGCAGACCCTGCACCATTTTAGTTGCCCTTTCTCTGGACTGCCTCCATCCTGTCTATGTCCTTGCAGAGATGGGGTCTCCAGGACTGCACTCTGTACTCCAGTTGGGGTCTCACCAACTGTCTGTACAGAGGGATAACAACTTCCTGTTTTCTATTGGTGACGCCTCTCCATATACATCTCAGCATCCCCCCAGCCCTCCTTACTGCCCTCTCACATTGCTTGATCACCTTTAGGTCATCTGATATGACTACCATCAGGTCCCTTTACATTTTTGTTGTTGTTAATACCTCCCCCCATTGTGTACTCTTCCCCTGGGTTTTTGTTTCCCAGGTGCATTACTTTGCATTCTTTCAGTTAAATCTAAGCTGCCATACTTCTGACCATTCCTCTAACCTTACCAAGTCTCTTCTCATCCCTTCCACCCCCCCATGTATCACCCTGGTTGCAGATCTTTGTGCCATCTGCAAAGAGGCATACTTTTCCTTCCAGTCCCTCTGCAATGTCACTTATAAAGACATTAAAAAGGACCGGACCCAGTACTTAACCCTGCAGTACCCCACTAATAACCCCCCTTTCTTTGGAGTGGATTCCGTTTGCTATTACCCTCTGCATCCTGTTGTCCAGTCAAATGTTTACCCAGGCTACTACCTTGGGATCCACTCCCAGGTCAGATCATTTGTTTATTAATCTTTTGAGTGGGACTGTGTCAAATGCCTTGCTAAAGTCTAGGTAGACCATGTCCACAGCCCCTCCATGGTCTACTACTTTGGTCACCTAGTAAAAGAAATCTATTAGATTCATCTGACATGACCTTCCCACTGTGAATCCATGCTGCCTTGGGTCCTGTGCCCCACTGTCCTCTAGGTACTCAACAGTTCTTTCTTTCAGAAGTGATTCTATCATTTTCCCTACCACTGAGGTCAAACTAACTGGTCTGTAGTTTCCTGCCTTTGTCCTGCTCCCACTTTTGTGAAGAGGAATCACATGCACCCTCCTTCAGTCCTCAGGTACCACTCCATCCTCCCATGATTTGTTAAACAGAGTAGTCATCTGTGTCACTAGTTCTATCCTTAGTTCTTTTAGAATTTTTGAGTGAATCCCATCAGGCCCCATTGCTTTGTCCATCTTCAATTTTATTAGTTCTTTCAGAACCCTTTCTTCTGTAAATGGACTGGTATCGACCCCCATCTTCAGAGTGTTCCTCTTGTTTAGTTTAGGTGCCTCCCCCTCCTCTTCCTTTGTGAATACTAAGCAGAAATACTCATTCAGTATCCCTGCTATCTGAGGCTTGCCCCCTGTAGGGCATTGAGAAAGACTCTACTCTTGGATGTGGCTACAGCAAAGGTGCTCCAGTTAACATCTGGCATATTTAGGTCCCCCATCAACAATATCTCCCCTTTTTCTGCCATCCTAAGGATGCTTTGTATCATTTGCTTTTCCATTTCCTCCCCCTGAGATGCGGATCTGTATACGAACCCCATGCAGACTGTGGTGCCATTTCCAGTCTCCAGGGTGATCCACAGTGCCTCATCTCCTCCTTGTTTACCGTTTAGTTCCATTACTTTGATCTCTTCTCTTACGTAGAGAGCTACTCCTCCTTCTCCTCTTCTTCCCTCCCTGTCCCTCCTGTAGATTGTGTATCCTGGTGTGTTGACATTCCAGTCATGGTCTTTTGTGTACCATGTTTCTGTGACTGCCATGATATCCAGGCATCCCTCTTCCATCAAGGTCACCAGTTCAGGGATCTTGTTCCCTAGACTACAGGCATTGGTACTCATTACTGTCCATTTTGTGATGGCCTTTCCCCTTTTTGCTCTATTCCAGTCCTTACTGCCTTTGCCTTTTCCTGCATTTACCCCTGCCCTTCTCCCTAGCAAATTCTTTATCTTGGTGTTTACTTCACTAACTATCCTGATTTTGTTTGGGTGGGGCTAGCATTTCCCTGCTCCTTTTCAGTGCCTCACCATTGGCTAGTTTAAATGCTTGCCAATGAAGCATTTAAACCTATCACCTAGGATCCTGGTTCCCCTCCTCTACAGATGAAGACCATCATGCCAGTATAGGCCTGCATCCCTCCAGGTGGACCCCCAATCCCCAGTGAAGCCAAAGCCCTGAGCTCTGCACCAGTTTTTCAACCATTGATTGAATCCCATGGTGCAAAGCTCCCTAGCCTCACCCATGCCATAGACAGGCAGCACCTCTGAGAAGGTTACCATGCATGCTACTTGTCTAAGGCCCCTCACCAAGCCCACAAACTCCTCCTACACTGCTCTAATAACTTTCCTAGCCAGGTCATTTGTCTCTAGGTGGACAATGACATCCAGCTTCCTCCCCAGTGCACCAGTTCCAGCAATCCTGAGGATTCTCTCCCTGTCCCTCCAAGACATGATGCCAGGTAGACACCTTACCTCCCTCTTCCCCCCTTCCCCAGTTCTACCCTCCTAACAATGGAGTCCACCACCAGGAGTTATTTCCTTCCCCATGGGGTCCCATGCCACCCTCCTGTGGGTCTCCTTTGTGGAGGTTCCCAGCATCCACCTTGGTCTCCACTGTGGGTGCCTCCATAGGGGAATCAGACGCTGCCACAACTACATACAAATTGTGGGGAGGTACAACTGGAGGGATGCACATCTGTTCCACCACCCTCACCTTACCTAAGCCCACTGTGGTCCAACCACTCCTCTTTCTTGGCAACCTCTGAGGCAGCAGCGGTGGCCCTGGCGGTCCCTGGGTGGAAGAGGAGGTCCTCCAAATCCTGGCCAAATCAGCCTGGATACAAGCAACCTCCTCCCTCAGTCCAGAGAGGTGCCTGCAGATGGGACAACACCACATCCTCCAGAATGTTTCCCAGAAGACTGCTACTCCATAGCCACTGCACTGCAGCACTCCCATCATGTCTTATTTGTGGCCCCTAATCTGTTGTTTTGTATGCTTACTCTTTCCTCTATCTCTTTATTTATTTATTTATTTTTTATTTTATATATTTTTTTCCTTCCTACTTTCCTACTGTCTCTGTGTCCTTAAAGCTCCTGCTCTTCCTGTTCTGGGACAGAAAGTTCCTGTATTTCTCAGTAGTCTCCTTCTTACTTGCTCAGAGTCATACCTCCAGCAGCTAGGAGACGATGGAGAGCTACTCTCTTCCTTTTAGTATGGTGAGTCTTTTGTGCCTCTGTGATCACTCCCTTCCTGCTCCTAAACAGGATGTTCCTGTTGTCAGTCAAAACCTGTGCCTATAAAAGTCGAACTTGCTAAGGATGAGGGAGGAGGAGGAGGGAAAGAGGGCTATATGGTCTCAGTAGAGTAGCAAATTTCTAACAGCACCTCCTTCCTCTTGCTGTTGTCTGCCAAAAGCGATCTGTGGCAGATTTAAATAAAAACACCTGGTTTCCTGCTGCCTAAGCCACTCCCCTAATTTACAGTTCCCTTGTTCACCTAGCTAACTGCACTTCATCCAACTCAGACAAGTACACTAACTCTTGTATGTTTTTTTACCCTAGATTGAAGGTCCCAGTAGTAGAGTTTTAGTTCTTAGGTCCCAGTAGATTAGTAAAGTTCTTACAGCATCTCTTCCTCTTGCTGTTCTTTGCCAAAAGCTCCAACCATGCACCCACCAAAAAAAAAAAAATCATACAAAATTAACAAGGTTAATATTGTAAATAATTACCTTGGCATTTATTATTGACTAGTTCAACTTCATGGCAGCACAGACTTTCATGGTGAGTGGGCACTGATTCACATCAGACATGAGCACCAATTAACATTCGAACCATTCCTCAGATAAATCACGTACATCGTCATCACCCATGAATCATTGTTAATGTACTGTGGTGCTTGTCCAGGAGGATATTCAGGTTTAAACATGTATGCATGAATTGTGTCGCTACTTGCTGCGTAATGGAAGTCTTCATCATTACTGTAGTCTGAGTCCAATGATATCCTACAATAGGGAAAAACATGGATCATGGTTATGTTCACTGAACATGGAACATTTAAAACAATATATTACATTATGTATAGTTGTAGAGTTGAAACAGGAATCTATAATACTATATGCATCAGTCATATATAACTGTAAAAGCTGAACTTACTGGTATTTAGTTCTGTTGTCCTCTCCATGGATACAACTTTTAGAATCCACCCTTCATCCAGTTATGAAACTGTCAGATTTCACAGCATGATGGAGTAGTGTAGACGACTTCAATGACAGCAGATGTGACAGAAGTGTTGGTGAGTGTTACTGAACCCACATCTGTGTGGTGTGCACTGAGAGTGTCGGATAGAGTTGGACTAACAAAGTTAGAGGTACGTACATAAAAGATAGATGCAACTGAAGCAGAGTAAAGTCTCACTGTGCTTGTAAACAAGAGGTAAATTAAGAGTAGCACCATGACAGACACATTTTGAGGTGCTTATAGGTATGCACTAACACTAAAAGATATTTCAGTCATCCACAGTTACATGATTGCTCATGCAAGTGAATGTTGATGTTATGGTGCTGTGAAACCATATTCAGTACATGAAGTTAGCTATAAGGCATGATGGTTTGTGCCTATCAAACTTATGACACTTTGCTATGGATCCTAGTGAGGCATGAGGACAGAGGCCTAGAGTCTTCAATCCCATAGCCAAGCATTGTAAGTGTCTAACGCACACATACCATGATGGTGGACATGAAGTTATAAAATTTAAATGTTTATCACATGTATTCTGTGCAGTTTACCCTTGCTTTAGTAACCCATAAGACATGACTAACAGGAAATAACTTGAGGCCTGTGTGTTGCTTTGTGTGTATGACGTTTGAACTATGAAGAGTTTGGAACTAGTGTATTCCATGTTTTTATTGTATGTGTGAGGGCATGGGGGGAGCATTTGACATAAATAATAATACATGGCTTGGTATTGGTAGTATTGAGATGCCCACAAACCCATATGCTGAAGGAACTTGGCCTGTGGCCATGTGCCCTGGTACTCAACTGGGTGTGCTGTTATCTCGGTACTAACAATACCCAGCACTGTCTTAGTACTTACGTAAAATATAGTTATGTCACTGCAATTTAGAACCCCTGTTGCTTGTTTGATTCATACAACAATAAGGGCAAATAATGTAAACTATGTGATTTCCAATTTTGAAGGGTCAGCAGTTAACTTTAATAACATGAATTGTCCGGACAATCACATGTGTCTCACATCTCATGCTACAATCCAAATCTTGTAAATAAGCACCAGTTCACCACAATGTGAAGTTACTGACACTTGAAGAAAGTCGAACCCCATTTTAGCAGTAATACTAGAAGATCCATAACCAAGTGTGTGATATGTAATCTTCATACCATGTGATTGATAATCAGAACAAACAACTCACATTCCTGTTAATGCAAACACACAATAACATACATGGCTCAGGTACAGCAGACAGTAATGGCTGCAATTAAAGAATAAAAAGACCAAAAATTATACACAAACACATGGATAAAAGGGGGTGATGGAATATGTTAAATAAAAATATATGTGAAATTTGGATGTACACACTCAAAAAATAAACGGATATTCTAAAATTGTTGACATCAAACAAACAACATCGTCCCAGCACACTGTTCGCAGAGACGTACATTACTGGGAAACCAAGAAACATAGACAATTGGAGGCAGATAAGGACCACCAGGCCCATGTACTCTGATTATGTCACCATGGCTGAAGCCACTAATGATAGCCAGCATAGTCAGTCTTATTCACATGTACTATACCTTTAAGCCTATCTGCATCATATCTGAATGCCACAACTGTATTAATAATCTTACCCACCACTTAGGTCAGACTGACAGGACTGTACTTTCATGCATTCTCACGCCTACCACTCTTGTGAATAAGAACAACATGTGCTCTTCAACAGTAATCTGGAACTACACCATCAAGGACAGCACTAACATGCCACGCAAAAGTGGTGAATTTTCAATATGCCCTGTTTTAATCTACCCCCCAGCCACAAAAGTAAATGACACCTGATCTTGTGAAGTTGGATGAGTAGAGAAAAGGCAGTGATATACATCTTCTGGTATTAAAGCAAATATACAGTTACACTGCTGGTATCTTATAACAATCCCATACAGAGGCCATTGAACTGAGACAGACTGCATGGATCTGACACTACAGGAGGTGGGTATTATTCCCTGCTGACAGCAGGTCTGGGTCTAATCCAGTACAAGGGCATAGTAAATATTACATAAGTCAGATGCTGGGAAGGGGGGTCAGAAGGCTTCCCCCCAACCAAGGAAGGCTGGTAGGGCATTCTTGAAAATTGCCAGTACTTAATGTTTGTGCTGTGGACTTACTCTCACCAATTCAGATGCACAGCAGGAACTGTGACCTGGAATTGTCTCCTGATAGCTTTCTGTCTAATGGGCAGCAAAGGAATGGAGCCCTAGGGGATAAACCTGAGGAGTACTATTCTGATACAGTATTTGTTGCAAGGGGGTGCTCGACATGCTGCTGCATGCCTCATCAGATGGAGGAGATAAAGGGATTCCTGGGGCTTGTGGCCTCATTGGGGCAGTGGTGGTTTAAGGCTTCCCTCTTGTTTGGAGGCCTGCAGTCCACTATATGCTTTTAGATCTCATAGAGACACCCTGTGGCAACTTCTCTCACTTGATACACAGCTCAGGCTGAAAACAAGGGGCGGGGATGACCATTAGAAGTAATTGTACATCTCATGGTGTTGTAATATATTTGAGCTATGACAAGTTATTAAAGCTGTCCCCAAGAACATGAAACAGTACTATATCTATGGCAGCCAGTTGAAATAACAATCAACAAAATACATACTTTATGTGTACATGGATTAATAAGAATTGCACTTGCATCGTTGATTATAGAAGGAGAAAACAAATGCAAAATTCCACATTTAACAGAAACATTCAATATGGTACTTATTACATAATTACTTTCCTGACATTATTCAATATCAAAATACATAGAGCATTCATTCACATTATTTATTTCACTGTTATGTCTAACATGGCTTGGGGGGCTGCCTTTATACATGTTGCAATTCAATGCTTGGTGCATGTGCATTGATGTATGCTAAGAAAAGTGTGCATCAGACACTTCTGCTTATTCCACTTCTGGTGTGTGTGTGTGTGTGTGTGTGTGTGTGGTGGGGGCTATAAGGATTTTGAGGTCACTGAAAAAAAAAAACAAGTATGGCAGTGACCCAAAATTCTAAATAGCTGATATTTGTGCATTTGGTCACTATGAGTGTTACCGTGGGATGAAAATAAACAGAAGTGTTATCTATGTGAAGTTCCAGCCGTGGGAATGTAGAACAAGCTTATAGACATGTTGTTTCAGTCACTGCAATACTTCATGTAAAAGCACACCATGGAGGTGTTTACAGAATGTGTCACTACTTTTGAAAGAATACACACTCCAAGATCCATGTACATTTTGAACTAAATAAAAAAGAATGTATTATGACCTTGTAAATCAGCTAAACAACAATTGCAGAGTTAAACGCCACAGTATGCAGCATCAAGAATGAACTGAACACATTTGATAGTCAATGACTGATTCCACATCGGAGCACTGCCGAGCCAGGAGGTGGACAAAAGTTGGCAAATATAACAGATGCAGAACTACAGAACAAAGAGCAATGAGGGAAAATCGTACAAATATAATGGCTGTGATTAACACTGACCTTAAATGGGCTAACCTAGGGTTGTAATAGAGCAGACTGAAATAATAATTACACCACGGCCATTTAAATCCACTTATAGTACTACAGGATTTCTTGAAATGCTCAGGGATGGCTAAGCCCATCGCAGATGTCACTTCTGGTTTTGGGTACATCTTGGAGCGCACAAAAAAGGAGGGTGGACAGCCAGTCTGATAAAAAATGAAAAATAAAGTAAGTTAATAACTTTTTGAAAACTTTCAACTTGTGATTCTACTGTTAACAGTGCAGGGACTAAGGGGAAGAAAAAACTGTCAGCTCATGAGAGAGCCCCTTTAGATTTTTGTACAGGCCCCAAATGTGAATTGATTTATATACTTAAACTTTTTCACCCAGTCAACATACAAATACTGTATTTAAGCAATAAGGCATGACAGGGTGTGTGTTATTGTGTAATAACGTCACTTCTGGGGTGGGTCGAAGCATGAAGCAAAGCTGAGTGCTTCCACCACCCCAGGAGTGACGTTATTACCCAATAACACACACCCTGGAGTGCCTTATTGCTATTATATGCCTTATAGCTCATTTGGCTTATGACTTAACCACCAGGTATCTACAAGATGCTGAAATCCTTTCTCCTACAAATTCTCCTTATGCTGCTCCTGCTCTCAGGAAATGTTCACCCCAACCCAGGACCACCTGGGCAGCCAGCAGTGGCACCAAGCAGAAGGACAGGCACACTCACCATGGCATCCATCAACGCCTGCAGCATCCTCAACAAACTTGATTCCCTCCAAACATGGATCCTACAGCACAACCCTGATGTCCTCTCAGTTGTGGAAATATGGCTAAACCCTAAAATCCCTGATACCTCAGTCTCTATCCCTGGCTACTGCATTTTCAGGCAAGACAGGATTGCTAAACGGGTTGGGGGCTGCTCCATCTATCTTAAGGATACCCTTATGGGTCACATCATCCCATCCCCTAGCCTGAGCAACTCCTCTCAGGTCCTCACAATCAAAATCCTCCTTGGTGCACATAACAAGGAACTCACTGTCATCTCAGTTTACCTACGCCCAAGAGACCAGGATGCTGGCTCCCATAGCATCATGGAATATCTAAGGGTCCAGCAACATAATTCTGGAACCATAATCATGGGTGATTTTAACATTAACTGGCTCTCCGCTGAGGCAGCTACCTATAAAGATGCAGCCGCAGTGCATCACTTCACTCAACTGGTCAATGCCCTCGCTAGGTGTAACTATAGGACAGGATCCATTACGCTTCTAGACTGGATTCTATCTAACCACCTTGAACACATCTCCAATGTTTCTGTACTCCCGGATACAATAAGTGACCACTCACCTGTCATCTGCTCCTGGTCAAACAAATACCACAAGCCCCCTCCCAAGCTTATCTATGCCAGGGTTATCAAACAAGGGTACCTCCAGCTGTTAAAATCCTATCTAACCAGACTGAACTGGGCAGTGCTTGACTCCCTCAGTGACACCAACAAAGCTCTGGACCTATTTATCAAATGTTTCAATGAAGCCTGTGACATCTATGCACCAGTGAAAAAGATGAGGGTCAAAGGACAGACCAACCCCTGGGTTACTACTGACCTTTTAACTCTGCTGAAGCACAGAGACCACCTCTGGCATTGTGTTCATGCAACTCCCATGCAAGTAAACATACAATTATACAAAGCAGCCAGAAATGATTGCACTCAAAAAATACGGAATGCTAAACGCAGCTATTACAAAGAGGCTCTGAACAACTCTTGGGGCCAGGGAAACAAATTCTGGAACAATATGAAAGAACTCACAGGCAAGGATCCTAAAGCACCACCCACTATGCTCAACCTTCATGGCACTTCTACACTCGACTTTGGTACCATCACCAGCACTTTTAATAATGCATTTACAAACCTGGACAGTGCCCTTCCACCAAATTTTTTCGATGACCTCCCCTCCAGCTCCTCCCAAGTTACCCCCAACTAGAACGTACAACCCCAAAGTTTTTTTTAAGGAGGTCCCACCACAAGTAGCTAGAAAAACATTCAAAAGGCCAACAGCAAACAAGGGTACAGTGGTGACTCCCTTGACCTGAAACTGCTGGCACTAGTCCTTGATGAAATCTTAGAACCACTTACAAAGATCTTCAATCTCTCACTTAGATTGGGCCATTTCCCCTCTCTCTGGAAGAAAGCCACTGTCACACCAGTTAACAAAAGCAGAGATCAGTTGCTGCACACCAATTACAGACCTATCTCACTCCCTCCCCCCACTATCTAAAGTGCTGGAGCGAATAGTGTCGGACCAACTAGTTGAATTCCTGGATAAGTACAATGTACAGTGCCCAGAGCAGCATGGCTTCAGAAAAGGGCACAGCACCACCACTGCACTACTGGAATTTACAACCTTCATCCATGCCACGCTTGACAAAGGGAATTGTGGAGGGGCAGTATTTATAGACCTTACCAAGGCATTTTACACAGTTAACCACCCCCTACTGCTCAAGCAACTGTCCTCCATTGGGATCTCCAGAGATGCCCTTCCATGGTTCACCAGCTACCGTGATAATCGGATCCAATGTGTAAGGATTGCAGGGATCTCTTCGGATGAGAAACCGGTCCGCTCCGAAGTCCCACGGGGGTCTATTCTGGGCCCTCTATTCTTCTCCCTCTTCATCAACAATCTCCCCAGTGCCTGCCACTATAAAATATTACTATATGCAGATGATGCAGTCCTGTTTTCCAGCCACCATGACATTACAGTCCTTGAATCCCAGCTGCAGCTCGACTTCAAGCAAATTGAAGACTGGTTCAATTCTCATAAACTTGTTCTGAACCACAGCAAGACTAAAGCCTTGTCCTTCTGTAACTGACGGAGCAGGCACAACTCTCTGTCCCTCACCATCAAGAACCATGCTGGGAACCCACTTGAACATGTCAAGGAGTTCAAGTACCTTGGTATTACCCTGGATAGTACCCTCTCCTACACGCGGCATATTGACACTGTTGCCAAGACCGCCAATATACAGATTGGACTACTACGCAAACACAAGCACTGTATGCCTGCAGATGCCCTTAAACTAGCCATCTACAGCTCTGTCACCTCTATCATTGACTACGGCCTTGCCATCTATGGCTCTGCCTCAACAAGTGCCCTTCACAGGATCTCAGTTTCTCTCAACAAAGCCTGTAGACTACTAATGGGTGCGGCCCGACAAACTCACACCTGTGACCTTTATGCACAGGCCAGCTGGCTACCCCTATTCAGCAGAATACAATACCAGACCTGCTTACTTACCAAGAAGATTCTGCTCGGTCTCATGCCACCTGGTGTTAGCTCACTCCTTACTACATACAGTGGCACTCAACAAACATGTGGTGCCCAATCTCTAACCTTTCAGGTTCCCAGATGCCGTACCTCCATGGGTCAGCGGTCCTTTATCTATAGAGCCGCTCAATGGTTCAATTCCCTAAATAAAGAAGCACTTTCCTCTGCTACACTTGGATCCTTCAAAAGGAATCTCAAACTTTACCTCATCTCTCTACCACTCAATGTGACTGCTTCTCTGAACAGAGATCTCTCTAAACACCTCCCAGCTCAGT
The DNA here is from genome assembly GCA_016271365.2 of Neoceratodus forsteri. Lineage (NCBI taxonomy): Eukaryota > Metazoa > Chordata > Ceratodontiformes > Ceratodontidae > Neoceratodus > Neoceratodus forsteri. The sequence goes on along the minus strand of CM028131.1, from coordinate 167,557,479 downwards.
CATGTCTCACAGCCCGCCCTTTCCCAGTCTCATTCCCTCTGGCACCGGGCCTTCCTTGTGACTCCTTTCCTGCTTTGCATCTGCACTGGTACAAGACATTTTCCACCACCATCGGACAGTGGCCCATTAGCCTGCCAACTTCTTCTCCCGGTCGCACGCCTGCAATACTAACTGCCTATAGTGCCCTCTATCTCTTATTGTTACCGCAGCCAGCTGTCTACTCAAGCTGCTTGTTATACGAATATTATCTCAAAGTATGTTATAACTAAGTATCTTTATTTTTTCTTTTAGTTGTTTTGGTTGTTTATTGTGCATTCTTTTACTACCTCTGTATGTATGTTGACCCTCATCCTTTGACATGGAACCTTTGTAAACAAGCAGTTTCTGCTCAAAGATATTTGTAATCCGAGAATTTAATAAATAAATAATAATTAAAAAAAATATTATACAATGGCTTGTTTTTTTAGTTAAAAGGAGAACAAAAAAAATTAAACATTTATTTGCTTTTTCAGCATTTCTTTGTGCATGTAGGTATATGTTTTGAAAACAAGTCCTTTACACTTTTCTTCCAGTAGGTGGAGCAGGTACCTAAATTATGCCGTCTGTGCAGTTACTCGTTTAACTGACCCCCCCCCCGGCTATACACACACATGCACTCACATGGCTATTTGACTGCCCAGCCACTGTATTTTAGCTTTATTTCTGTTTTTTTTTCTCCGTGTGTGTAAAATGTAGCTGTTACGTTAGTGGAGGACCGGGCCGACAAGTTGATCAGGGAGTGCTGCTAGCAAGTCAAGGGAGGAGTCAGCTACTGAGGTGATATTACATAAAAGCCGATTACAAGTATGGCTTTTGTCGCATGCTTTTTTAACAAGGCTTCTTGAAGATAATAAAAATGAAAGCTTGACGATTGACTGCGATGTGTACCGGAAACAGAAAACTGCACGCGCTGTCTCTTTCCATAACCGCTCGTTTGCTTGTCAAGAGTTACAGTGCTGTTTTAAACATACAAGGAAATGCGGTCTAAGTAAGTTGTCTGGGAAAAGAGAATGAGGATCGAGGGAAATGGAGATATGACTTCACTGGAGTGGGTGCTGAAATGCTTTCCAGCAGCTGCTCCAAGCGGTATGAATTTCTGAAGGACGCATGCTTTTTTTCAGTTTGTCATGTGGTCCTGTGTGTACCTGGACTTCATCCAGTGATGTTATCATGTAATAACATCACTGTCCCAGGTACTCATGGACCAATCAGAGTCTTTGATTTTTTCTTGCCATTGTATAATCAATAATGATCTTGTTTACAGATGTGACTGGGGGGGTGTAGGAGATCATATAAAGAATATAAAACCCTGAGTGTGAAGAACAGGTTGTTTCTTATACTGAGTAGGTACAGTGATGTCGTAAAGCAGAAGAGTGAAGCGGGAGTGTTCTGTGATGGCACTCTACCTGCAAGATGTGAGACCCTAGCTCGTTCTTCTCAATCATTTATTTTTTTATTTTTATTTTTATAATACAACCTCAGCTTCTTTTTCTCTCTGTTTCTGAAATGGATTAGGATTTGAGGCTCCTGGTTCTCTACTAACATTACATCTAGGTATTTTGTCTAGATGAAATATCAGTTTGTCTGTTTTCACTTTCACATTTGAAAGTGCTGGAGCAAGCAGTTCCAACTCACATATGCTGCTAAATAGGGTTAGAAGTTGTTCTCAGCATTTCAGCATTTGGCAGTATAGTGTAGTGGCAGAGGCAGTATAACATAATGGCAGAGGCACCGTAGTGTGGTGGTTAAGGACTCTGAGCTGCAATTCTGTAGAACCTGGTTTGAATCCCACAGTCACCACTTGCATACTGTATGACCATGAGCAAGTCATTTAACTTCTCTGTGCCCCCAGGTCACACCTGGAAACAAGCCTCAGCTTACTGTGTCTTACCTGGACAAAAATTTTTAATGAAGAAAAACTTTTTAGAAACACTATAAAAAGATATTCAGCATGCGTTATATTACAATAAACTGTACACAGGCTGTGGATAGTGAAATTTATTTGATACTTGATCCCACATACTCAGGTACTCATTATTTGTGGTATTCAGTAAGTTATATTTGTGCCATGCACACGCACCCCTAAGGTCAATGTTAAAAATAATGTTTGAATAGTTGGGTGGAATAAAGATACTCCAAAATGAGAATCTGCTTCTGTTGTTGGGCTATCATGGATAAATATAGCCCCAGAAACATTATGCAAATCATATCAAAGTTACTTTATTGCAGTAGCAAAAGCCATTGAAGTTCATTAGTTCAGTTTCAGCTTAGTTTTTATTGCACAGAGAATCCTTTAGGCAAGAACCTATTTTTAAAGGCTTTAGTCATACATTAGTTATGTGTGAATACACTGAGCAAAATTACAAGTGATGAAGACATGCAAAGCAGAATAAGTGAACACATTGTCAGACGTCAACAGAAGCTAAAAGCAGTTAGAAGTGTTTGAAGCAATAAGTACATCCAGTAATTGAGTTCTGAAAGAAGAGACAGTGTCACAACCCTTAACATGCCCATTCAGGCATCCAGGATTTAGTAAATCTATAGGAGCATGAGTTTTGACCTAGTGCGGTTTTTCTAAGCTATTGTAATAAAGAGCTACATGCCATACTCCTTGTTCAGTATTTATTGTAAATTAATCTGAATTTGGACTGCAGCAGCCCTGGAGAAATAAGTCCATGTGATGATTTTTTTTCTCCATAACCCTGATTTGGAACTGCTCCCTTAATAACCATGGTGTGGAATTGCCCCCTTAAGTGAAAAATTAGCCATCCTTAGGTATTGCAGAGGACACAGGCATGTGTGTTGAGCCTGAAATCCAGTGCAAAGTGACAGGTGATATTCAAAAGGTATTTAACCCTGGCCTGTACATATCACTCGCTGAATTATAGACCATAATACCGTAATCAACAATGCTGGGGATGAAACACTGAACCCAAAGATTTTTTTCTCTTTCCCTCCTCTTTTGGTAGAGAAAGGCAATTTGAGTGTTAATGACCTTATCCAAATATTCTACATGGTGGTGGAATAATAGCGTACTGTTAATTAACACCCCAAGGTATTTACATTTGTTCACTTGTTAAAGGGCAGTACCAGTTAGGATGCAAATGTTTAGGGCAGAGGAGGAAGCTTTTTAGGGCAGAGGAGGAATCTAGCTTGCTTCAGGTACCAAACAGCATACTCTTAGTTTTCTTTTCATTCACAAGTAACACATTTTGTAAGAACAAATTCTGAATTAAGTTAAAGTCGAGCTGGAGACTCCATTTCTAGTTATCAGTGTTTTTGTCACATGTGAAGACTACAGCATCATCTGCATGCAGAATAATATTTATTGACTGACTCACTGAGAGTAGCTGGTTCAGAAACAGGCTGAATAACAGGGGTGCAAGTATGGACCCTGAGGATACCTACTGAAACTTTCCTGACACTGAACATAATTTCCCTATATTTTAAGGCCTTGGTTCTATGAGTCAGGTAATCACTAATCCAGTTGACTGTATCCACTGACAAGCCCACTGAGAGTACTTTTTTATTTTTTATTTTTTATTGTTTTGCTCAATAAGGCATGATCTACCAGCTTGAAGGCTTTCATTAGATCTATATATATTGAGTCTGCCTGTTCCCCTCTGTCCAAGGCCCCTGCAAAGGAATTCAATGGAGTCAAGCAATGCAGTATTTGTACTAAAACTGTTACTCAAGTCATGTTGTTCACTAGACTGAAACTCATATTTATTCAGGTATTCCACAAGCTGATCATTCACTGTCCTCTCTAGGGCCTTAGACAGGGGGAGAGGATACAGATATGGTGGCAGTCTGCAGGGATATTAGTATCTCCGCCCATAAAGAAGGGGACTGCACATGCCTTTTTCCATATTTCTGGAAGTTTACCAGTTCTCACTGAGTAACTGAAATGGGCAGGTAGCTTCACTAAGGTTGTCTTCAGAATTTTCATATTGATATTGTCAATACCTAATCTGGACTTAATTTTATGATTAGTCATGCAGGTAACCATAGACTTCAGTCCAGGTAAACTGCGTAAAATAGAATTTAGATAGGTTATTCTTGCAGGGCCTATCATTACAAGTAAGGAATTTTGAAACTTTGTGAAGATAAAGGAAAAAAACATATTTAAAGACAAACATGGTACAGATGAGTGAGATGCAATGCATATGCGTATATATGGAAAAAGTGGGTATTTATTATTTTTTAACTCAAAATGGGGATGAGATTTCAACTCAGACTCAATAAGTACCATTTTCAAGTTTTCACCCTATTTAGTCCATCGTCATCTGCCATCATACAGCAAATGCATGGGCATGAAGGCTCTGAAGAAAGTTGTCCCAGTTTCCTGAGGACTGGATCACTGCTGTACAAGGGCCATATAAGGCACATAAGCTAGAAATACTATACTGTACTTGTGAGTGGACTACCCTGATATACATGTGATAGTGCATTGTGCCACACTGTGTGAGACACAGAACTGGGCGTGGACTCAATGACTCAACTCTCAAAGGCTCATGGTCAAGCTGCTGCCAATGACAGGACGGGGGGGGGTACCATTATTCTGCTACTGCAGCAGCCTCTGTGACGGGCCCAGGATAGACATTGTTGCAAGACTCTATTCCTGCAACCCTGGGTCACTGTGGGTTCATAGGTGGGCTACTACACCTGCAGGAGGTGGGAGGGTTTTGAAAAAGAGGAAATAAACAGCCCCCAGTGATCAAAAGGAAGGAACCTGTGCCATGGATATCAGAGGCAGCAAAGTCACAATCAGTGTCTCTGAAAAGGGATAGCCATGGGAGAAGGACATTTTTATAAACATTTGCGGGTTTGTTCCTGAGTTTGTATCATGTTCTGGTGCATCTATCTGTGCTGTATGTCTGTATGCAATACGTGTGTGTTTGCTATGTATTGGTGTGTCTGCCTTGTTGCATGTGTGTCTATCATACAAGCATAGAACTCACGCAGTCTCTAAAAAGCTCAGCTACTCAATCTCCACTCCAAAGACAAACATACCAGTGTTATGTTACAACTAACTTTATTGTTAATAAAATAATTAACCACAGCAGTAAGTTGCTGAGCACACCCTCCAGTAGTGCAGCCAAACGTTTTTGCACTACACAGCTTGAGAAAGTACTAGTGTAGCGCGGAAACATTTGGCTGCACGATGGAAGGGTGCACTCAGCAACTTACTGCTGCAGTTCGTTATTTTATTAATAAAAAAGTTATCCATGACAAATAACTGTTGTGTTCGACTTTGGAGTGGAGACTGAGGAGCCAAGCTATTTAGGAATTGTATGAGTACCTTTACTTTGCTTTTGGCTCAAGTCCACAACTGTTTGGAGTCACCTTTGTTTGTAAACGTAGAACTTGTTGGCAGAAAAGAACCCTTTGGCCCATCCAGTCTGCCCAGATGTTTCCTGCCTAACCTGTCACATGATGTCTGTCATGAACATTGGTTCCAGGCAGGTTTTTCTTGTTAGTTGCATTAGAATTTGAACTCTTATTAGAGATGGTGACTATTGAGCATGTTGTTTGCAAAAATGAAATCATATTGGCAAAATGTACCTATCTGATTTTAGCATCTTCACCAGCTTTATACTAACAGTCTTCATTTATAGTCTTGTTTGTTTTGTGACAGTGTTCTTTGTACTGTATATTTTTCTATCTTGAAAGCTCTGTTTATTTATTGTGTCCATGGTAACACTGATTAGGATACCGACGTCACTGATTAAGTTTGCAGGCTTTTTTATTTGCTTGGGGCACTTTCTTTTCTGCCTGTTTGATTTACTTTCAGTTGATTAGATATTATTGCTCTAGGCCACCTGGCCAACTGGTTAACTTTCTGTCTACATGAGTACTCAAAATAAATGGATTTGGGGAACAAGATGCCCTGTTGTCTCCTTGATAATAAAACATTTTATCCACCTTTCAGATTGTATTTAATATGATTTCTACAGTACGTGGCCCATTTTCAATACAGTTACATAAAATCAGGATTACTGTGTTCCAGACATCTTCTGCTGCGGTTGCTTGTCTCCACCTAATATCTTAATCCCCACCTTGTGACACTACAATCTGTTGCTGTAGAAGTGGATTATGATATGAAATGTAGATGAGCAGCCAGAACAGATTCAGTCTAATGGACAGAGATCCTGCCATTATGTTATACTACATACTGTATATAACTCTGACCCCCCTCAGGGGCTTATTCCAAATAGTAAAAGATTCAGTCAGGGCTCTGACACTAGCTGACAAATGAGTCCAAAGATGGGGAAAGGGCTAGAAAACTCAGGTGCATACTGCAAACCCCTGAAATCATAACTCACTGTAGATGTAGTCAGTTCCTGGTACAAACCTCTTTTGGGGAAGTACAACATATGGAAACCAAATTCTTACAAGCTCACTTCCTGACTGGATGCCAACACGGAACAAGGATGCCAACAGTCACTTATTCAATGTTGCCTCTTTAGTGACCAGAAAGGTCAGTTGGAAGAGAAAGTCTTCCAAGAGTCACCTCTGCTCCCATGCTGGAAACTGGTTCCTTATTTGTACAGTAGATGCAAGTTACAATCTGATTAACGCGCCTTTGATTATAGACTCCTTTAGATTTGTAATAACCTTGCCTTGGGTAGCAGTCTGCCCAGCGGCATCGCCTCTGAAAAACAGTTTCTCAAGCTTTTAACAGCATCCTGTTGTGATTGTGCCTTGTTTACTGTACAATTTGTATCATGTTTGTACTTTGTTTTACTGTTTTTCTCACACTGATGGTTTGCACCTCTTCTTGTACATACTGTATGTAAAGCCCTGTACAGTTTTTACAGTTTATAATATTTGTTTCTCTAATTGTACTGTATGATTCCCCTTCCTTTTCCTCTGTAAAACAAAATTCTTCTTTGTCTCTGTATGTTTACCTGGTGAAACAATTTCAGTAAATACATTTAAAAATGTTTTATAAATTAGACTGCCCTTATGGCCCAGTGGCAATGGCAATGCAAGTTCAGCAACGAGTAGGGGATGCCACATGGGGACAGTGCCTGACTGCAAGAGCTGCTGCTCAGCAGTACATTTTGGTCAGGAAGGGATGACACTGTGTCACTGGTGCCATAGCACTCCTATGGTGGGTCAACAGAGTTTGTTCCTTCTGCAGGATGTCGCTGTGTGCAGCCAAGGTACTAATGGCAAGCACACACAAAGGGGTGGAGGGAGGGAGGGCAGAAAGAAACACAGGGACAGAGTCTAGGCTCAGCCTATATAACAGCCTGTGTTTCCCCTGCCCCCCCCGGGTCCATGTGCCCACCAAATCAGGACCCTGGCCTGCAAAATATGTTCACTGCCTTGGGAGGAGGATGTCTCTCCCCACCAGAGCTCCTGCCATGGGGCAAAGACATGGGGGATGACAGCAGGTTTGGGGTACCAGGGTAGAGCCAAGGATCAATGGGGCCTAATCAGGGTACATCCCTGGGACCAGGGTATATATTTGGCAGACCCTAGGTCTTGTGCCCACAAGGCGATTTGGCATGTTGTCATTGTACCAAAGGCACACTTTACACTTCCCCTAATGGTGTGGCACAGTTTTTTTTTATTATTGTATTTATGCCCCCTGGAGTTGGCAGGCGGGACTCCGCCCTTCCATGGGGGGGCTCACATCTGTTCCAGACCTGCAATCCCATCACCAGGATCATGGCCTGGGCTTCATGGAGCCTGTCAGCTCCAAGTTTTCCTGTTTTTTTCCCCCCATGCCATGGCTGCGTGGATGTGTATGGAGGCATGTGCATGCCATGGTTCCACTGCACCCTTTCTATTCCTGCTGCCCACCTACCTACACAGTCCTCAGACCTTCACCTGGGGCAGTGGAACTGTGGGGGTGACATAAGCCCTCCCCAGAAGAGGAGAGCTTGCCTTTCAGCTGCTCAATCCAGCTCCCCCACCGGCCGACCCCCGACAACCCAGGCTCATTCCCAAATCCGGGTCACTGGTGTAGTGCAAGGTGTGACATCTAGCACCTCAACACTCAGTGCCATTGGGCCAGTGGAGCACAGTTCTTAAGTAACCCCCCCTTTCCAATGTGTGAACTTACATTTTGCTCCATGGAACTCAGTTCTTGCCATAGTTATTGCTCCCCCAAGTCTTGGGGAATCATTCTACTGTGCAGTGGGACCAGAGCAGGAGCAGGAAATGAAGAGAAGCCCCACAATTTCTTTAGTGCCTCTTACACCATTAGTGTAAAGGCTCTCACAACAAACAAAAGAGCTACTTGACTCCAGTGAGAAGTGCATCAGAGCTCACAATGATTATAGAGTCATTCTGGTCACTGACCTGACCCACCCTGACTACAAAGCATGACATCACTAACAGAACCTGGGGACCTACATACATTTGTAGAGCAGAAGCCTTTTGAACACAGACTTTTGGAACCAGTGCCGTTTGGACTACACACATGGCATCCATATTAGCCACTTATGACCCTTCTCACCACTTAGAGGCCAGCATGACAGTCAGTCAGGAATGGAAGTATACTAAGGAGTCACAGTTGGCTATAGGACTATGGAGGACTACATTATTCACCAAGAAGTGAAATAGTCAATCAGCTGTTAAGTGATAGCTAAGCTGATCTTCCCAGAAGACTGACAGGAGGTTTTACCCTATCAAAAGACTGGCAGTCTTGTTTGTTTTACTGATGAATCATCCAGCATGTAGTCTAGAGAGACAATGGAGAGAAGCAAACCTGTCATCTGCATGAGTGAGAAGGGAACTGTGCAGCGACTTTGGAGGGAGAAGTGTGTTTATGCAGCCACCCAGGAGAAGATTGCAGCTAGCAGCACAGAAAGAGAGACACTAAGGCCTGCAGTTGAAGGCATCTGCTTTAAGGGTAAGCTGCCTTGCAGCTGAGGTTTGATATGCAGCTTCAGAGAGATTTTCTGTTATCAAACTTGAGGTATTTGAATGGAGAAGGAACTGGCAGTGCCTTAGGCCATCTTGCTGATGTCAGAACAGGTCAGCTGCAGAGTTCTGGAATCCTCAAGACACCCTAAGAGAGAGAGCAGAGAAACTGACAGAGCAAGAATCCAACTGAATCTATGTAAGGTGTTGGAGTAAGCGAATGGCAGAAGAGAGCTGAGGGAGCCATTGGAGGTGCAACATTGAACTGTGGAATGGAGTAGATACATACAGCCAGGACTGCAGCTGAAGATGGTTGCCTGTAGCCCTCAAGGCAACCATGAGTATTCAAACATGGACTTAGGGTCCTACAGCACCAATCCTTCATACAGTTCTAAAAATACTAAGTGAGTGGGACTAGGCTGTGTGGCAAGGATTAAAATATTGTGATTTAGCTTTTATTTCATTCTAGTGTACCAGTGCTAGCTGACTATGTGCAAAATTATTGGGCCTACATGATCCAATACCAGTGAGCTCTCTATTGAGAGCTTTCTAGGACCAGGGCTATTCACTGGTACCCGTAGTGAATGGGGCTTAGCATTACAGTTGGTTAGGGGCACTGTTTGTTGAGTGGTGGTGGGCTGTGTGATTATTTCATGCTGCACCTAGGAGGGCACAGGATTCCCAGGCATGTTAGCCAGTGGTAACTGCATTTGATTGGATCACAGTAGGGGAGCACCCTGGAAACAGTGATCACCTGACAGTATGACTTGATATATTAGCTGAGCATGAAACAAACCCCACAAAGACAAAATACACTAGACTTTAGAAGAGTGGACTATGGCAAAATGGGAGATTGCATGAGGGATGCCAAATGGAGAGTCACAGTTATGTCAATAGTTGGGGAGCAGTGGAAGGCAATTAAGGCAGCATTGAAGATGCAACAAAACTCTTTGTCAATCAGCTAACCAAAGGAAAGAGAAGAAGGAGGCCATTATGGTTCTCTGGAGAAGTGGCTGAAAAGGTTAGGGCTAAGAGGTTGGCCTTCAGGACTTACAAGTAGACTCAGGGAGAAGAAGACAGGGAGAGATGACAGAGAAAACTGAGAGAAGCAGGGAAACGTAGGAAAAGTTGGCAATTTCAGTAAAAAACGATAAAACATTCTTTAGGTATACAAGTGATAAGAAAAAATCTGGAGGCGGTATTGTCACGCTGAAAAATGGTGAAGGAGGGTGCATGGAGGATGATATACTCAAGACAGAAGTACTGAACCAATATTTCTGTTCAGTATTCACTAAGGAGGGGAAAGGGAATGGCCCATCTTTAAAGATGATGGCCAGAAGGGGAAGGGAGGTGGACAGTGGTCCAGTCTCAGAGGCAAGTATAATCAGGGAACTAAGAGCTATTAAAATAGATAAGGCAATGGGTCCAGATGAAGAACACCCCAGGGTACTAAGAGAGCTGAGGGAGATGTTGGTGGTACCACTGGCAGTTTTGCTCAGCCTATCATTGGAGACAGGGGAGGTGCCAGAAGACTGCAGGTGGGCAGATGTGGTCCACTACATATGAGTGGTAGTAAGAGGCATGTAAATTAATGGAAAAACTGCTGAAGAAAAGAACAGTAGACCACCTGGCAGTGAATGGTCTCCAAAACCCAATACAACATGGTTTTATCAAGGGGAAATCATGCCAAACTAATCTTATAGAATTCTTCAACTGGGTAACCAGGAAGAAGGACCAGGGTCTAGTGGTGGATGTGGCATATCTGTATTTTAGCAAACCTCTTGATATGGTGCTTCATAGAAGGCTGCTAAATAAACTAGTGAACCTGGGTGTAGGGCCAAGATACAGAGATGGGTGTGGAACTGGCTAGTCAATAGGGCTCACAGGGTGGTGGTAAATGGCACATGTTCTTCAGAGGGAAGGGTGACCAGCAGAGTTCCATAGGGATCGATGTCAGGCCCAGTCCTCTTCAATGTTTTCATCAGTGACATTGTTGAGGGGCTGGAAGGGAAAGTTTTCCTGTTTGCAGACAACACAAAAATCTGCAACAGGGTAGACACTCCGGATGAGGTGGATAAAATGCAAATGGACCTAAAAAGATTGGAAGACTTGCCTAGGGAGTGGCAGCTGGAGTTCAGTTATAAACAATGCAAGATTATGCAATTGGGAAATAATAACCCAGGGGCAATGTACAACTTAGAGGAGAGAACATTTCAATCTCCAAGCAGGATAAGGATCTGGGTGTCATCATCTCAGAAGACCTGAAGATGGCCAAACAATGGGACAAGGCAGCAGCAAGAGCTAGCAGGATGCTGGGTTCCATAGGTAGGGGTATAGTCAGCAGAAGGAGGGAGGTTATACTCCCACTGTATAGATCGTTGGTAAGGCCGCACCTTGAATATTAAATCCAATTCTGGAGACCCCATCTACAGAAGAACATAAACAGAGTGGAGGTACAGAGGAGGGCAACCAAGATGGTGGGAGTCCTACATAATAAACCATATGGAGATTGGTTAAGGATGCTAAACATGTATTTATTTGAGGATAGGAGAGAGAGGGGTACATGATAGAGACATGTAAATATCACAGTGGAAGAAACAGAGTGCAAGTTGATGAAATTTTCTAAAGCAAAAAGTGCTCAAGGACTAGAGGCCACAACATGAAACTAGACGGGGGGGGGGGAGAGGCTCAGAGGAAATGTGAGGAAGTACTTTTATACAGAGAGGGTGGTAGATAGATGGAACAGTATGCCAGCTGAGGTGGTGGGAGCAGAATGGTTACAGGTTTCATGAAGATATAGGAAAGGCACATAGGAAGTCTGAAATCACTAAGAGAGTGAACATTAGTCTAATTTGGGATTCACTGGGTCATGATAGCTCAAAATAGGGCAGACGCAGTGGGTCTGAGTGCCTTTATCTGCCATCAACTTCTACGTTTCTGTGTTTCTATGATTTAACCCATGCCTTTCCTTCCCCTTATTCTTGAGCCCCCCCTGAAAATGCCCTTATTTGTTTGACCCTTGTATTATGTGCATATTATTAATTGAGGGCAAATAATTATAATTTTGATAAACTGTGATTGCACTGTGCAAGAGCAGAGGTGGGGGGGGTTGTACAGCCAGCCCACTTAATTTTTCCCTTGGTGCAGTCACCATTCAACTTATCAGCAACCTCAGATCTTTAAGTAATAAATCCCCACAGGATTTCTCCACTCCTGACCCTTAACCTTAGGTGAGCCCATAAAGCAGGAGCACTGTGCTGACATCTATGAACACCTAGTACACATTTATGGAGGCACCACTAGGATCACCTGCTTATCCCTTGTGTACCCTGCAAGGCCCCTGTGCAAGCTGGGGACTGTATGGGACCCCTAAGCATTTTTGGAAAGTCAAAATAACCTTTCAGGAGGTCAAAAGATCATGTTATAGTGAGGGTTTGGCTCATAGAAAGAAACTATTGGTTACAAATATCCCTGAGGGGCCAGTTGGGATGTCATGATGGGAGTGTTGTTCAACAAGTTTAAAGAGACTGGGTAGCTAAATGCTCCCTCTAGCTAACATATGATACAAGCACTGAAACTGTAACTGTTACAGTCAGAATGATAGCAATAGCAATCCTTTGCAGTTATCTGCCACTTTTAACCTTGAATGAGTGAAGTAGTGCCTTTGTTCAGCCAGGGAGTACCCCAGAAACAGACAGCCACTAAGGCATCCTCAAGCTAAGGACTGGGCATTAAAAGTAAAAAATTTACTTGCCACTTAAGGTAAAATTTTAGAAGACTAACAAGAATTTGTTGCACTGGCTGGAAGTACAGTGATAGCTGCATCATTACTTCATCCATAAGAGCCTTAACAGAGAAGGCTAAGAAGCCACAAAGGGAGTGCAATGAGTACTGCAGACTCTTCCAAAGAGGGCATCCCCACTGGTGGGCATTATGGCCAATGTGCCAATGGAAGTTGTGTGTATTGACTTTCTCAGACTGGAGTCAAACAGCAAGAACATAAGCAATGTGTTGGTGGCGACTGACCACTTCACAAGATTCACTCAGGACCTTACAACAACAGACCAGAAAGTGACCACAGTAGTTGAGGAAAAAGTAAACTCTCCACTTTAGAGCACCAAAGCAGATCCACTCAGTTTAATGTTGGGGCTTTATGAGAACAAGTTAATAAAATAACTATTAACGGGAAATTTAGAAAGCCAGAACTACGCCTCATCATACTGGGGAGTAATTATAGTTAGTTTTGCAAAATAAATGATAGGTTCCCCCATTTGTCTTAGTTTTTTTTTTTTTTCTCAAGGCAACAGGATCTTTTGAGTTGTACTTAAGGACCGAACCCAATACTGTTCTTTTCATACGCACATAATAAAAGACTGTATACATTGATCATTCTGTCTGTTTCAGGTTGGCATTGCTCTGGCTATATGCTCAACTGCTCTGAAGTGAAGTACTGGGTTAGTAAACAATGGTGAGCATACCCAGTATTGAAGGGGTTTTATCCTAAAAAAGTGTAGTGTACGAAATAAATAAAGAAACAACCCAGCCCTTTCACATTAAAAGTTCAAGCAGGGTAAACATATGCATCGTGAGTGCAAGATTTGTGCCTTGCTTGCCATGGACACAAAGAATATCCTGTGCCATAGCTACCAAAAGGACCCTAACCAGAAATCATGTAGTGCGCCTTGGTCTGTTTTTAGATACGAGATGAAGTGCCGTTTTTATATACGAGCATGTGCATGTCACCTAGAGAAAATTTCCAATTTTAGAATAAAGAGCAACTTTTGTGATGTAAGGTACAAAATCAGTTTTAAATAGTTTTCAGATTAAAATAAGGTATGCCATTGAAAAGAATATGGAATGCATCTGGGGAGCGAAGGGCAAGCAACACCTTGCAAGAACAGTTAAATTGATTGTCATGTCTTCTGTTTAGACTCACTTTATTACAATTGATTAAAAAGTGCAATTTGTACTGATTACAATGGTGGGGTTGCAGAGGTGTTGAATTATCCAGGTACTGCAACTATTGCCACCGTATAACCACATATAGAGCGAACAGTAGTTGACCACCTTGGTAGCGTTGGTCCTTTTACTTTTCAAAGTGTCCATGCCACTTTTTTTTTAAATTTAAGCTAGAGGTTTATAGTGATCACTAGTAATTGGAGTGGGGAGAGAAAAGTTAGGTCTAAAATGCAACATGCCCCCCCATCCCCTCTGCTGTTTCAGTATCACAAAGTTTAATATGCATTTTTTTCTGTTTCTAGACAATCACTACATGTACGAGAGAGAGGAGTAGCTGTGTACAACAGTGGGATTAGTCTTCTTATAGTAATCTTGCAGTCATATATAATGGTTGACAACACAAATGAGGAGTATTTCAGTCTTCTTATAGTAGTCTTCTTATAGCAATCTTGCAGTCATATTTAAAGGTTGACAACACAAATGATGGGTTTATCAACGATTGCCACTAATAACCGCATTGTAAGGTCCGCAATGTAATTGCACTCCCCTGCACCTGACTGGTAGCCTGTGACAATGGTGACCGCAATTGAGCACTTTCAAAAAGGGTGACTTAGTCATGGTAATTGTGCACAGGGCCACTGGGCAGGGAGGGCGACCGGACGGGGGGGGTGTCCATGAATATAGTGACAGGATGTTGCTATATATACACGCGTGGGGGGAAGCGAGCATGCCATGTGATGGGTGGCTGGGAAGGGGGGGTTTGTGAGGTGTAGTGGGGCAGTCAGCTGCTGAGCTAGCCATGTGGCATACTGGGTGGGTAGCAGGCATGGGTTCGGTCCTAGGCGCGGTGGCTTATTTGTGTGCTGTCCAAGAATTTTTGTTTTGTTTTGCACCCTGCCCCGACATGCACCCCTATGGAGTTGAGAATCCTTTAGTGGGGGGGCAAAGCCCACTGCATAAATAAAAAAAAAAGTAAGTCTCCGGTGCCCTTTTGCTTTGCTTCAGTAGTGTACATCGCTAAAATAGATTTTCAGCGATGTATATGCACACTAACAGCGATCACCTTTCCACAATCGCCATTATCACATGGCACCACTCGACTTCAATATCATTTCCAGAAAAATTCTGATGGATAGCATGAATGTAATAATGGGAGAACACAAAGGTTGAATGGCAGTTATCAGTTTTATAAGAATTCCAAAAAGTTAAAACCACTTTGGTTTAGTCATTAAGGGAAGTTACCTGCCACATAGATATTTAAGTTTTTTTTTTTTGAAATTACTATTTTTTCCTCCTTCCTGCCTACCATCCCCGACCCTTCAGGAGCCTCAAGGTAGACATCCCTCTGCCTTCCACCCTGCCCGTATGACCCCACAGGAACCCCATAGAGCTTCGGTTTACCCCTCGAGCGGGAATGGGGCAGAGCCCCTTACCCCAACAGTCAACTTTCGTCAGTCCGGGGGCCATCGGGTGGGTGGAGGCACATCGAGGGCACGTCTCCGGAGGCTCTATCTTCCCGGTGATGGCAGGCGTATTTCTGCTTTTTCTCCAACCCCCTACAGCGTAGGACCCCTGACGTCAAGGCGCAGAGCACCGACGTCACGCTGTATGCCAGCAGCCCTTCCCCTTGACATTGAGGGCTTGCAGTACTCCGAGCCTCCGCTCGAGTCAGGCAAATATTCGGGCTATAGTCTTAAGCCTCCCGGAGTGAGGCGAGTTGCGTGGGACGCTCAAGCCTAACTCCCTCGGCCGACCCACCAGCGACCCCGAGTCCCTCCTCAACCTCGGGTCGCCGGCGCGTGAGCAAGATGTGTGTGGCGCCCAGCACCTCAACCTCAGCGCCACCGGGCGGCTGATATTTAAGTTTTTTTAGCTTCACAGGGGTGTATTTAAAAACTTCAGGTTTTGTTGTTTTATTTTGACACAATTTTTTTCATAACCACTGTAAGCTAAAGTAAAGGAGCCAGCATCTGTGGTTACCATAGCAACCATTGTGTGTATATAAGGCATCCAATGTTGTGAATGGATTGCTCTGAGGAAGGCATCATTCTTTGACACCAAAACATAAGCATTCACTTGATGCGTACCTACGCACAGTCGCACCTCCTTATGGCTGGCAGTCATGACCTCAAAGAAATAACTTGGCGCCAAACATATAGTAATGGCATGTGTATGTTATAAAATACTAAGAAAGCAAGAAATATGAATGTGGATATCATATAACACAGTGAGACTTTAGTCAATTGAGTCATGAAGATTTCACGTTGCCAGATGGAATTTGTAAAACAACAGTACTTCTATAATATGTACTGTTTATGCACTGTTTTGTGTTGGTCTGAGGTGTAATTCTAGTGGGACATTAAAAATAAAGTTTTAGCATGAAACCAACCCTTAGTTAGTTCTAAAGAGAGTGCACATAGAACTTGTTGCTTGGTGTTGAGTAAAAAAAAAAAAATTGGTATGAATGTGTTCCCTGCTATGGAGCACCTGTTTTCCTAGAAACCAATTTTGAGTCTGTATGAGCATTACAAGTCTGGAGAAAAGTCTTCTATATCCTGCCAGGGGATTTAAGGCATTTCTGTGAGTTGTAGATGAAGTAGATTGATTTAGCCTCTCTGGTGGCCTTGTTCATGGTTTACATAGTTGTGTGTATCTCAAAAAGTCCTCAGGGAGCTCAACATTTTGTGGGGATGCCAGCAGAATTGTGAGCTTTTAACAGGTAAAAACCTCTGCAGAGATGCAGAGATGGTGAGACCCAAAGATACAAGACCTCCTGTGAGGGATATATTTGTCCCATCTTGTAATGATGTTGGCCATGAAAGATGTTAGAGCAAAATCTATATCAGTGGATAACATGAATGCTGACCAGTTAGTGGCCTGGACATCCACTAGCAGGAAAGTGAGGTCCAGAGACTTGAGTGACGTAAACCAGCAAACTTTGGTCAGGCTTCCTTGTGGTAAATTTTATTGTCACTGAATAGATAGAAACAAAGAATTTGATAAAAGATAAGGATCGCTTGGCCCACCTGGTCAGGCCATTTCTCTACCTGATGGATAAGCTGCAGATCCTAGTTAACCAACAGCCTACTTCCTCCTACCCCCACTAGAATTACCTTATGTCTGTCCCATGCATTCTTCAATCCCCCCACTGTTTTTGACTCCATGCCTTCCTCATGAAGGCTGTTCCATGCATCCACAACCCTCTCCATGAAAAAACTACTTCCTCACATTACTTCTGAGCCATCCCCCCTCTATCTTCAAATTGTGCCCCCTTGTTCTTGCACATCTCTTTTTCTGAAAGATGCTACCCTCTTAGACTTTGTTGATTCCCTTGAAGTACTTGAAAGTTTCTATCATGTCCCCCCTCCCTCCTTTGCTCGAGGGTATACATAGTAAGCTCCTTTAGTCTCTCTTCATATGACTTCTGGTGCAGACCCTGCACCATTTTAGTTACCTTCCTCTGGACAGCCTCCACTCTATGTCTTTGCAGAGATGGGGTCTCCAGAACTGCATGCAATACTCCAGATGGGGTCTCACCATCTGTCTGTACAGAGGGATAACAGCTTCCTGTTTTCTACTGTTGATGCCTCTCCCTATGTATCCCAGCATCCCGTCAGCCTTCTTTACTGCCTTCTCACATTGCTTACCCACACTGAGGTCATCTGATATAACTACCCCCAGGTCCCTTTCCATTTTTGTTGCTATTAGTATCTCACCCCCTCGTTGTGTACTCTTCTCTTCGGTTTTTGTTTCCCAGGTGCTTTACTTTGCACTTCTTTGCATTGAATCTGAGCTGCCATGCATTTGGCCATTCCTCCAACCTTGCCAAGTCCCTTTTCATCCTTTCCACCCCACCTTGGGTATCAACCCTGTTGCAGATCTTTGTGTCATCTGCAAAGAGACATACTTTTCCTTCCAGTTCCCCTGCAATGTCACTTATAAAGACATTAAAGAGGACCATTCCCAGTACTGAATCCTGTGGTACTCTGCTAGTAACCCTCCTTTCTTCACCGTGGACTCAGTTTACTATTACCCTTTGCATCCTGTTGTCCAGCCAATTTTTTTATCCAGGCTACCACCTCGGGACCCACTCCATGGCTGGCTAACTTGTATATTAATCTTTTGTGTGGGACTGTGACAAATGCATTGCTAAGGTCTAGGTAGGCCATGTCCACAGCACCTCCGTGGTCTACTACTTTGGTCACCCAGTCAAAGAAATCTATTAGATTCATCTGACATGACCTTCCGATGTAAATCCATGCTGCCTTGGGTCCTGTGCCACACTGGCCTCTAGGTACTCAATGATTCTTTCCTTCACAAGTGATTCCATCATTTTCCCTACAACTGAGGTCAAACTAACTGGTCTGTAGTTTCCTGCCTCTGCCCAGCTCCCACTTTTGTGAAGTGGAATTACATCCTCCATCCTCCAGTCCTCAAGTACCAATTCATCCTCCCATGACTTGTTAAAGAAAGCAGTCAGCGGTGTCACTAGTTCTACCCTTAGTTCTTTTTAGAATTCTGGAGTGAATCCCATCAGGCCCCATTGCTTTGTCCACCTTCAGACTAAAGAGTTCTTTTAGAACCCTTTCTTCTGTGAATGGACTGATATCGACCCCCTATTCAGAGTGTTTCTCTTGTTTGGTTTAGGTATCTCTCCCTCCTCTTCCTTTGTGAATATTGAGCAGAAATATTCATTCAGTATCCCTGCTTTTTCACTGTCACCCTCTGCCCACATTCTCTCCCCTTTATTAAGCCTCAGTATCCCTCACTCGGTCTTTCTTTGCTCCCTAATGTACCTATAAATGGTTTTATACTCCTTCTTAACAGAGTTGGATATGTTTTCCTCAGTTTGGGCCTTTGCTATTCTGACTGCCTTCTCTGCCTTCTTCTGCTTTAACTGATAAAGTTCTCTGTCCTGCTCCTTCTGTGTTTCCTTATATTTCCTGAATGCTATCCTTTTCTCCTTAACCTTCCCTGCCACCTCTTTTGAGAACCATAGTGTTTTTTTCCTTCATTTTGTTTTGTTGATTTGCTTCACACAAAGGCTCGTTACCTCTGTGATGGCTGTTTTGATTATTCCCCATTGTTCTTCCCCCCTCCTTCTTGCCCATTTGCTAGTGCTTTTCTGAGGCACTCTCTCATTTTCCCAAAGTCAGCCCTCCTAAAGTCAAGTACTCTTGCTTTTGAACGGCCTGACTCTATGAATGTGTTTATTGTGAACCACACTGTTTGGTGGTTGCTTGTTCCCAAATGGCTATCCACTTCTAAATCTGAGATCCTTTCTCTGTCCCCATGTGAGAGTACCAGGTCTAACATTGCTCCCTCCTGAGTGGGTTCCAATACTAGCTGTCTGAGGCATGCCCCTTGTAGGGCATCAAGAATGACCCTGCTCTTGGATGTGCCTGCAACAAAGGTGCTCTAGTTAACATCTGGCATATTCAGGTCCCCCATCAAGAATATCTCCCCTTTTTCTGCCATTCTAAGGATGCCTTCTATCATTCCCTTGTCCATTCCTTCCCCTTTTGATGGGGGTCTGTATACAACCCCCATGCAGATTGTGGTGCCATTTTCTGTCTCCAGGGTGACCCACAATGCCTCATATACTCCCTGTTTATTCTTTAGTTCTGTTGCTTTAATTCCTTCCCTTACATACAGAGCTACTCCTCCTCCTCTTTTACCCTCCCTCTCTCTCCTGTAGATTGTGTATCCTGGTATGTTGACATCTCAGTCATGGTTGTCTGTGCACCATGTTTCTGTGACTGCCACAATATTCAGGCATCCCTCTTTCATCAAGGCCATTAGTTCAGGGAGCTTGTTACACAGACTACAGGCATTGGTACTCAACACCCTCCATTTTTTGATGGGGTTACCCTTTTTAGCCCCATTCCTGTCCTTACTGTCTTTGCATTTTTTTGCATTTACCCCTGTTCTGCTCCCTAATGACTTCTGTACCTTGGTGTTTACCTTGCTAATTACCATGTTTTGTGAATGCACTAGGTTGCTAATTAAAATGCTGCAACTGGCTGGTGGGGGTGGGGTGGGGTTGAGAACAGGACCCAGTCAATAAGGGAGTAATTTGTGGATTTTGCATTGAGATGAGTAGGATTATTAATGAGCTACATTGGATTAAGGGAGTAGATTTGGTGAATTGTATTTTTTTCCAAGGGGTGAGCCAATTTTTATTTAGAACCTCAAGGACTGAAATATGAGACTTCCTGTGATGTCATCTTTAGGGATGGAGGTGTAGTGAAAGAGCTTCACTGGTAATGCTGCTTTTTTCTTCTATAATTCTCCCTGCAATCTGAATATTTTATGAGTGTGTTCAGGAGACTTTCTGAATACATGGGCAAAACAAAGAAATTCAAAGAAAGTGATTCACTGACCTCTTCAGCCATTAGTACACCATAGAACTCTCAAGAATCCGAGATGACTTCTTCAGCAGTGGCTGATTCTTTGTCCCGTTTAGTTACTTCAGTGGATGTGACTCTCTCTGAAGAACTTCTAGCATTCCACAGCGAGACCAAAGGGCCATTGGAAGATCTGACAGGCAAGCTATCTGTGCTGGATATGAAATTCAAGAAACTGGAATCTCATCAATCAGCCATGGACGCCCAAATTGATTGCCTGAAGTGGGTGCTCCTGAAAGTTCTAAAAGACACAGAACAGTTGGCTGAAAAATGCATAGACTTAATGAACTGCTCCCCTCAGAATAATGTTCGCATCTATGGCATTCCCGAAGGAGTAGATTGTAAGGGAGATATGATTACTTTTTTTAAACAGTTGGCTCTCAGATGTTTTGGATTTGGATGACTTAAATCCAATACTCATTGACTGACCCCATCGATCTCTTTCTCCCCAGCCTGCAAACCTGACTCAGAGACCATGGTCTATAGTCTGCCGCTTCTATAATTTTGACATCAAGCAGATGCTCTTAGTTCAGGCATGGAGGAAAGGGCACATTATTTATAAGAGGAGCAAAATCTGCTTGGACAATGATTGTTCCCTGGAGATTTTGGTAAAATACAAGGAATTGTCTCTGGTGCTGTACATTCTTAAGGGTTAACATTTAAAGTCTTCTACCTTGTACCCTGCCTGCCTAAGGATCCACTTTGCTGAAGGAGTCAAGATTTTTGATGATCTGGATGCAGCAATACAGGAGCTAAAGAATCATCAACTGGGGGATTGGGAGGACAGTACAGAGGTTACACAAAATAGAGAAAAATGGGAGCTTCAGCAGGATGCCTGGACTGAGGTATCCCCATCTAGTAAAAAGAGATGATCTAACCAAGGTCTCCAAGATGTGAAGGCTCTCCTGCAGGCCTTCCAGAGGGATTGACCGGCCTGACTCTAAGTAGATACTGTTCTCTTACTTTTAGTTGGGTTCTTTATCCCTATCACTATTTTCAAACATCCGTGCCTAGTGGGTGGGTTACGTTTACCATATATAGGTCTCTACTACTGGGCCAGTCATGCCAATAAATATCTCAGGTGGATATCTGCTGGTGACGCTTAGTCCCCTCTCCCATTCCTCCCTGTATGACTCAAGATTGAGATAACTCAAATAAAAGCCCATTGTCTTTCCCCTCCTGCACTCCTATTCACAAGGCTGAGCTCCCTCCCTTCTCAATTGAGGGGATCTCCCATAGCAACATCTATTAGAATTAATCTCCAGCTTTGATCTTTCTTAAAATATAATCACACTCTGGATCTGACTCAGCCCTTGAGGGGTAACCTAAATATCAAGACAGCAGGTAAAACTCTCTTGTCTAGATGGTTCTCCCAGTTAGAGGACTGCCTACTCACTTACTTTGTCAAGGAAGCGGGGACATGGCTTTCTTCCCTGGAACTATTGAACAAATTTAATATCTAGCAGTCCAATATTTTTAAGATTTATCAGTTGCGTCATCTTCTGATAAAGACCTTTGGAGCTGTACCTCTGCATGCTTTGAGTCTATCTATTCATGCAGAGCTGAGTTCCCTTTCAGGCTTCCCACAAGCAGTATCCAGAACATATGGAGTTCTATATGATTGAATCTGCCCAGACAGTTTTGGCCCTACTTTTTATTGGTTTTCCCTCTTCCCAGACACAACCATAAATTGGCCATTCCTATGGCATAATTGTCGCAAGCTCATCACCCAAGACAGGATCCGGCGCATGCAGTTCCAAATATTGCATCATCTTTATTATTCTTCACAAAGATTAGCCAAATTTGGTATTGCACTTTCCCCCACCTGTACCTGGTGAATGCAAGGAGAGGGCAACCTGCTTCACATTTTCTGGTCTTGTCCGGAAGTGGCCCCTCTATTGTCTCTCATTAAGCAAAGAGTAGATCCCCTCTTGGGCCTGGCTGATTTATTTTCAGCTGAAACCTGCCAGTTAGGGGACTTCTCATCTATTTCAGTTCGGAACGAAAAATACCACATGGCCTTAATCTTGATGTCTGTTAAAAAATTGGTCCTGAGGCACGGGAAGGAAAGTAGTGAAATTACCTACACAGAATGGCTTCAAGAACTCCTGGCAAACCTTAGAACAGAAAGGGCCATAGCAAGCCTTTACAATAGATTTAAACAATTCAACAGAATATGGGGTCCCCTGCAATCCCTTTACTCCCTACATCCTCTTGACAATGTTACCGCAACCTCATCTTGTTGAAGCATCTAACTGTATCTCTGTGCTGGGTAACTGGAGGGGCTGGGTAATGGGGAGAGGGGAGAGGAGAGGATAGATCTCTTAAACTTTGCCATACTACTGCTGTACACTTCATGTCAGATGTGGATCTATTCTCTGTATTGCATTGTAAAACCTTTAATAAATTTTGAATTGAAAAAAACATCTGTGCCTGGATTTTGTACTTTCTTTTATCAGATGTCTGGCCGATCTGCAGCTCTCGATCTTTTGAGGTTTTCTTCACTACAGGTGGCTTAACAGTAATTTACAGGTCAGTAACAGTGCTTATTAGATTGACTAGCGAAACAGACTTGGACCCATGCAGATGCTAGTTTTTATAGCACTACTTATTTTATTTGTATATTAGTTTGTATACATTCACAGCTTCTCCAGAATCCTGGCTGGACTGTTTAAGAATATTAGAGAGCTTTGTCAATGCCCCTACATGTATATGAAGAGGAACACCATAAATGATCCAGAGACAGCATTGGCTTTCTAATTTTGATATATCTTATGTGCTGTGAACCCTACTTGTTACACTTCGACAACTGCAAATTGACATTTATACTTTTATTAGACTCCCCTTGTGCCACAGAGGTTTCTCAGTTATTCAGCATGTTTCTTAAGAAGCCTGTTATAAATGTTTCTCAGATAGCAGTGGTTCTTTTCTACTGCTCGTGAGTCTTATCTGTTTGGAGCTTTTCTTTTCCTATTTGGACAGCTACAAATTTTTGATTGCATTCTATGGTTTTGCATATTCTTTTCTGCTTGCTTAGTATTTGTTTCATGGGGTTTTTAGCTATACATATTTGTTGTGAAATTGTTTTCCACTGTTGGTTACTTGATTACTTACACCCCAAGATGGCAGTCCGAACCAATATTTTGGGTTGCTTACTTAATCTTTCTAGAAAACCTGCGGTTCTGCCCTGAGTGTAGTTATTGTGAGCCCTGTTTGTATATCATTCTTAATAATGTGGTTGCTCTAGTTAGTTTTGCTGTTCATGTAGTGCACTATTTTAAAGTTTTGTTATTAATTTCGTTGATATGCCTACTCTTGTTATTGCTGATGACCAATTTTTTTGTAACCTCAGGGGTCCTTTTTATTTGTAGTTGTTCTATCAATTATCTTTACTGTGTGATTTGTAATATATACGTGGCACTCGCGGGCTATTTGACAGTCCTCACATGGTGGAAGTCGCATTCTCAGAGAGCAGCATAGATGAGGATGTGCATGTAGCTTCATGTACTCCCTCTTCTCGTTCTGACTTCCCTCGGCTTGGAGGGATGCTCCCTCTTTGGGGAACTATAATGGTTCCTATAGATCTTGTTTTCAGCTTGTTGACCTATGTTTTCACCTGGTTGGTACTGACCCCTCTGTGGCCTGGGGGTGGGATTGTTTTGTGGATATTCACTTTTCCACTGTTAGCTGGTTTACAAAGATTGTCATTATTTTTCTTGCCTTATGTTTACTTGGCACAATGTTTTTTTTTCTTTGGCTAGTGGTGTACATCTTCCTATTCTTATGGTTTTGCATTATTAATCTGTTGTATAGGAGTATACCAGGGAGCTTATTGCAGTTTTTTTCATGGTTTAGGATGGGGAGACTTGGTTATAACTGTGGTGATATTTTTGTAATTTCCATTGAGCTATCTTTTTGGACTCCTGACATGCCCGTAATTTTTCTCAGGGGATGGGTAGAATTATATTGTTATTGGGGACTGTTGTTTTTGATCCCTTTGTTTTCAGTTTAGCTTCTGGATTAACATGGTGCCTTTCAAACGTATTGCTTTGAATGTTAAGGGGTTAAATAACCCCATTGAATGTGCTCAGTCCCTCTCTTATCTTTGGAAATTTGATCCTGAGATTCTACTCTTCCAAGAGACCCATCTCTCCTCTGCAGAGCATTCCAAACTCTGTCATCAGTGAGTGGGTGGATAAAGTATTATCGTTGTCACATCAAAAAGCAAAGAAAAATGGTGTAGCTATTTTAATAAAAAAAAAATCCTTATTTTTACCAACTCAGCATTGGGCGGACTCCAAGGGGAGATGGGTATTAGTTAATGGGACTTATCTTGACCATTCTATATCCATCTTAATATTTATGCTAGCTCCCCTTCTCATACCTTTTTCTAAGAGGTATTTCAGGTGTTGGTAGACCATGCCCATGGGATTTGTCTTTTGGGGGTGACTTTAATTGTATTTTAGACCTTTAGTTAGACTCCTCTTGCTCAAGAGATAGTCCTCCCTGAAAGTCAAAAGCTGCTAGTGCCCTTGAATCTTTGTTAGCTGGGTCTGGCCTCCAAGATGCATGGAGGTGGTTACATCCAGGAGACCACAACTTTACTTTTTTCTCTCATGTTTATCATCCTTATTCCCACATTGATTGTTGGTATCACCCATCCACATATTTACATCTTATATCCCTATGTAAAATACACTCCATTGAACTTTCTGACCATGTGTTGGTTTATATTTTGATATAGCTCTTTCCTCCCATAAAGGACTCTGGTGACTGAATTTGGGGGCACTTTCATCTCAACATTTTCATGAGATGATTCAACAGGCCCTTGATGAGTATTTTTCTTTGAATAGAGATTTGGAAATCCCCCCTCCGTGCTTTGGAATGCCATGAAACCAATCATCAGAGGCAAAATTATTGCTTATTTATCCCATGTTAGAAAAGAAAATGTGCAAAAACATCTTGATCTTGAGAATAGTTTGGCAGCTCTTGAAATACAACACAAAAGTGAAGGGGGTGCAGCTCTCCTCCAGCAACTTCAGGAGGTGCATACTCAGTTGTTTGAATTGTCTTTGGAGCAGTTGGAGAACTCTCTCCAGCATATTAAATATACATATTAGTCCCAAGGACGAAAACCTGGCTGCCTTTTAGCATTGCAACTCTGGAAAGAGCGAGCTTAGAGAGTTGTTTGCTGCCTTCACTCCAAGACTTCTTTTTCTCTGACTCTGATAACACTGAAATGTATTGCTGAGGAGTTTGGTTCTTTCTATGCACAGCTCCATACACCAGAGTATCCTATCCTGGATAGAACCAAAACTGATGCTTTTTTTTCACAGTCTGCGATTACCTACAGTGTCCCAGATAGAGAGAGATCTGTTAGACTTTCCAATCTCCAAGGAGGAAATATATTCAGTTATTAAAAGCATTAAAACATCACAGACTTATCACGGGATTTATTTGGTCTAACAAACAACCTAGATTGGCTTATTTTAAGTTAGCAGCCCCCAAGGATTAAGGGGGTTTACTCCTCCCTCATTTAACTTTCTGTCACTGGGCTAGCCATACTGTTAAATACCTTTGGTGGTTATGCCCTAAGGAAGAAGTATTCACTTCCCCCCTTCCTCTCCCCAATGGCTTAAAATTTAATTAGCTCTCATTTACGCCAATGATCTAAACCCAGCTGCACTTCTCCATATTAAGGCTGGGGCCCTTCCTTCAAATTTAAAACTAAACCCCATTACTATCTCCATTAAAATTCATTCACAATTATGTAACTTCCTTAAATATAATCACGTTCAGGATCCATCACAGGGCATATGGGCGAATCCAAGTTTAAGGATAGACAACAAAATATGTGTGGCTAGCTGGCTACCTCATATCATTGAACCATGTCTTCTCTCATTTATTTCAGAAGAAAACTCCTGGCTCCCCTCTGCTGAGATTTTAAACACCTACAATATACCCACAAATTATATCTTAAAAATTTTCCAACTAAAACATTTCATATTGAATGTCTTCAGAGCAACTTCTCCTCCTCAACAGGATACACCATCCTTTCATAGTGAAACAGGCCCCGTACCTGGCCCCCAACAATCGGTGTCCAGTTGTTACAAAATACTGTATAATTGGGCTTATCCAACTTGTTTTGCTCCATCGGACTACTGGGCAACCTTTTTTCCTGCTCGAGCACTAGACTGGACTGCACTATGGCAAAATTGCCATAAATACATTACCCAAGACAGGCTATGCCTTACCTAATTCCACATATTGCATAACTTATACTATTCCCCACAGAAACTATTCAGATTCGGTCTTCTCCCACCACCCACTTGTACTAGATGTAAAAAAAGAAGAAGGCTGTCTGTATCACATCTTCTGGACTTGTCCCAAAATTACTCCACTTTGGACTAATATTCAACAAAAAATGTACCCTTTATTGGGTCTGCACAATCTATTTACCCAAGAAAGCTGCCTATTAGGTGCATACATGGAGATTCCTGTGTCTATCAGAAGATACCACATTGCCCTTATCTCCACGTCTGTTAAAATATTAGTTTTATGTCATTGGAAGGACAGTGATGATATCTCCTACTCAGAATGGCTCAATGAACTCCTTGCAAATCTCAGGACAGAGAAAGCAATAGTGAGTCTTAATAATAAGCCTGAGAAATATCAATCAATCAATCAATCAAAATCTTTATTTATTCAGGCGAACATCATTGAGCGTAGCTCATTTACAAGATGGACCTGAGTGGTCATACAAAGAAGGATACAAGTATTGTACAAAGACATGAGAATAACATAACATTAATACAATCAAATAGATGAGAGATATATACAAAAATTTACAGATATACAAAGCACAGTAACAATAACTTAAACCTGTAAAAATGAAGAGGACATTCAATATAGAAGGGATAATAATCAGATAATAGGGCTGCTATAGGCTTTTTATATGAAGTATGATAACTGACTGGGTAGAAGAAGGAAACTAAACATAGTGGATTACAGAAGGGAGGGTGGAGGTTGGGTGGAGACTAGGCCTTATGGAAGCAGTTGCACAGTTCTGGGAATAGGGTGGTGTATAATTTTTTGAAGGATAATAAGGGTAAGAGGGTATTCAGATTCATAGATTTTTGGAGTGAGTTCCAAATAAATGCTAGGGAATAGCTGATAGCAGCCCTCCCAAACCTGGTGCAGGTATTGGGAATCTTTAGCATAATGAGCTTATTGATCCTTAAGGTGTATGGCCTGGATGTGATTCGGTGAAACAGTCTGAAATATAGGAGGGGAGTTTGTCTGATAAAGCTTTAAAGATCCAGATTGCAGCATTCTTTTTTCTTCTGTGCTGTAGGGATGTCCAATTGACTGCCATGTAAAGAGAGCAATGATGGGTGTTGGAGGGAAGGTCTGTAATAAATCTAATGGCTCTATGATACAGGGTGTCCAGCTTATTTAAGAGGGAGAGGGAGCAATGGCCGTAGAGGAAATCAGCATAGTCAATGAGGGATAAGAATGATGCCTGGATTAATCTTTGTTTGGAGTCTCTGGTAAGGTAGTATTTTATTCTGAAAAATAGGCCAAGTCTTTGTCTCAACTTTTTTAGTAGTTCTTCAACGTGTACAGAGTAGTCAAGCTTATTGTCAATCCAGACTCCAAGATATTTGAATTTATCCACAAATTCCAAATTTTCTCCAAATAAGGTGGATAAATGTGGGGTGATGAATGATGGGGTAATGGAAGAGCAACTCTTGGTGGCAAAGAACATAGCTTTTGTTTTTTTGGCATTTAGAAGTAGTTTTTTTTCCAATAGGTTGTGTTGTAGGATGGAGAATTCTGACTGTAACAGTTCACAGGCTTTTGATGGTGAGGGATTGCTGACATATAATACAGTATCATCAGCAAACAGGTGAGTGTTAGATTGGGAGAGGTTGGAATCAATGTTATTAATATAAATGGCAAAGAGGATGGGGCCCAGGATAGAGCCTTGCAGTACACCTCTTAGCAGTGATTTAGAGGTAGACAGGTAATTTTCATTTTTTATCAGTTGTAACCTTCCAGAGAGATAGCACCTAAACCAATTGAGAGAGAGTGAATCAAGGCCTACAGAGCTAAGAGAGGAGATTAATGAATCATGATCCACTGTATCAAATGCTTTACTCAAATCCAGGAACACAGCGCAGGTACTATTCTTTTTATCCAAGGCAGTCTGCCAATCGTTAGTGACTTTGGCTAAGGCAGAGATGGTGCTATGCATTGATCTAAACCCAGATTGTGCTGGATTTAGGAGGTTGTTGGTGTCCAGGTAGGCCCTTAACTGTGAGTTTACTAATTTTTCAAGCATCTTGGACAATACCGGGTAAGATGGAAATGGGCCTGTAATTGTCAAGGTCCATGGGATCACCTGACTTAAGAAGTGGAACTACTTGAGCTGTCTTCCATATAGAGGGGATGGAACCAGTAGCTGGGGAAAGATTGAAGAGATGAGTGAGGGGGGGCAGCTAAGGCGTGCAGTGCTACTTTAAGAAAGTAGGGATCCAGGGAGTCTGCACCTGCACTCTTAGATGTTTCTAAATTGGACAGGAGGTCTTCTACTTCTTTTAAGGATATTGGTTCGAAGGAGAATGTTGAGTCAGCCTTTTGACCCACAGTGGATTGAAGGTTTAATGATGATCTCAAGAGATTTGCAGGTGAAGAGTCAAAGGCTAGGCCAGCTGTAGTGAAATGGTCATTGAAGGCATTTAATGTTTCTTGCTTGTCAGTGATTTCAATGTCACTTAGGAGCAGTTTGGAGGGTAAGGCAGGGGCAGAATTTTGACCTAGAATTCCCTTTATAGTACCCCAGAACCCAGATGGGTTAGTATAGGGGGCATCCAATTCAGCTCTATAGAAGGCAGCTTTGGCATTTCTTATTTGTTTTGTGCATGAATTTCTTGCTTTTCTGAATTGAAGCCAGTCGCTAGGATCCTTTGTTTTTCTTGCCTTTTTCCAGAGTTTGTCTCTGGCTATCAAAGCTGATTTAAGGTCAACAGTGAACCAATGACAAGATTTTAATTTGGCTCTGACACTGGTGAGTGGTGCATGTATATTGAGGGCATTTGTGATAATATCCCTTAGGATCTGAAGAGCTGTTTCAACTGAGGTTGTGAGGTAGAACTCTTGCCAATGTGTTGTATTGCACAAATCATGGAGATATCCTGAGATGTTGAAATTCTTTTGACCTTTATGGAGAAATTTTGCAGGATTGATGACTTGAGTGTAGATCGTATGCCAGCTATGGGACAATGATCACTTATGTCACTGGGTAGCGCCCAGCATGAGAATATAAATGAGGCTTGTTTACCATCATGATATCCAGGAGTGAACTGTTGGTAATATTTTTTAGGTTAATCCTCGTTGGATCTTTGATTAATTGAGTGAATCCATAGGTGTCACAGAAGGTTACTAGGGGTGCAGCTGCATTAGATAACCAATTTAAATTCAAATCACCAAGGATAATGGTGTCTTCAGGGCCTAGATTGAGTATTGTTCCTAGATGGGATAGGAGTTTGAGACCTGCAGAGGGGGGCCTATAGCAGCCAATCAATTTAAAGGAAGACATGTTAGGAAGGGTTATTTTGATTGACAAGCATTCAAATTCCTTTGGTTCTGATGTATTAATGAGGCAGGATGCAGAGAAGGTTTCCTTGACATAGATAGTTACCACACCGCCTTCTGGAAGGGCGGTCTGATCTGAAGAGCTGGTAATTGGGAAGGTTTATTTCACTATCTTTGTTGTAGATCTGAGCCAAGTTTCAGAGATCACCAGAAAGTCAGGTAGGGTATGTGCAACCCAGGCCTGTATTAAGGAGAACTTTTTAGAGGCTGCAGGCATTGAAGTGAAGAAAACTTAGGCCATTTATGGAGGCTAGATCAGATGGGATAAAAACTTTCAGTTGGGCCAGGATTGATTTCAATAGTACCAATACTGATCAGAAGGAAGAAAATTAGTTTGAGGAGGGCACCAAGTGATAGAGATAGGGAGTAGTCAGAGCATTTCCTCTTCTTAGATGGGATCCAATGTGTAGTGGGTGAGGGTCCTGTTATATGGGTATGGATTTTATCACAAAGTGACAATCTGATGGACAGGCATAGGGGTTAATGTAATGCCAAAATGGGTGCAGGGCACTTGAGGAGTGTTGAAGGATAGAGAGCCTTTATATGGGATACCCCAGGGGTTGCAATGCAAAATGGCAGGATATAATTATGGAATTGCTGGGTGTCCACTGGGATGGCAGGGTGGACAGGCCATAATCACTGCCTTAGACGCCATGGCATGGGGTATATCATAATTATTTTTGGGATCGAGGAAGATGAGAGGCTCAATAGCAAAAGGAAACAAAGTAGCATTGTGGAGGGAAGGTAGGGGTTAATGTAGAGGATGAAAGAAGTAGTTGTGGGCGTGGATTATAGAATTGGCGGGAAAAGGTGTATAAACGAAACAACCAAGGGGGGGGGCGGGCAAAAATTTTGCGGCTTTACCCGTACCTTTCTGCCTGCTTCTCCCGGCCTCCTGGTTCCCTGCTCGGCCTGTCGGTCGCCGCCCGCCCGCTGGTGGCTCGGAGCCCCTCCGGTCTCTGTGCGCTCGAGAGCTGTGCTGGCTGGAAGGTAGGGGACAGAGGAGAAGGCAGTGAGAAAAGGCACTTTATTGCAGCAATCTGCAAAAGGTGCAAAAAGCCTGAAATTTGCACTACAAAGATTGGGAGGGTATGGGGGGAGTTAGGCGCCTACGCGTCTAGCCCACACAAAAACACAAAAGGCTGTAATCACAGGCTAGACTACATATCTAAACAACCCTCAAGTAGGGCACATTTAAAAAGTAAAACAGCTCTTTTTAGATAAATTTAACAGATAGACATAATAGCAGTAATCCTGGCCAGAAATGGTGTTGCAAAGTCCAGCTAAAGTCTATGGGAAAGGCGCACCAATCAGAAGCAAGGCAGAGTTAGCGGTCACTTTCCGATTGGTTTGCGGCTTTACCCGTACCTTTCTGCCTGCTTCTCCCGGCCTCCTGGTTCCCCTGCTTGGCTCTGTTGGTTGCCGCCAGCCCGCTGGCGGCTCGGAGCCCCTCCAGTCTCTGTGCGCTCGAGGGCTGTGCCGGCTTTCTGCCTGCTTCTCACGGCCTCCTGGTTCCTTGCTCGGCCTGTCGGTCACCGCCTGCCCGCTGGCAGCTCGGAGCCCCTCCGGTCTCTGTGTGCTCGAGGGCTGTGCCGGCTTTCTGCCTGCTTCTTCTGGCCTCCTGGTTCCCTGCTCAGCCTGTCGGTCGCCGCCCGCCACTGGTGGCTCGGAGACCCTCCGGTCTCTGTGCGCTCGAGGGCTGTGCCGGCTTTCTGCCTGCTTCTCCCGGCCTCCTGGTTCCCTGCTCGGCCTATCGGTCGCCACCCGCCCGCTGGCGGCTCGGAGCCCCTCCGGTCTCTGTGCGCTCGAGGGCTGTGCCGGCTTTCTGCCTGCTTCTCCCGGCCTCCTGGTTCCCTGTTCGGCCTGTCGGTCACCTCCCACCCGCTGGTGGCTCGGAGCCCCTCCGGTCTCATGCAAAAATATGGGACCCCTTCATAGACTGTATTCCCTTTGAAATTCATACCCCTGTATATATCATTCCATTGTTCAAGTAGATTCTAGTTGAATATTTGTGTTGAATAAGTGGGGGGAGGGTTAAAAAGGAGGGTTGGGGGAAGAGGGTGGGGGTTAGAAGGATGGGGTGATGAGGACAGATCCTTTGTATTGTATATATCATGTCAAGTATACATTGTTTTTCCTGGACCTGTTCTCATTATTGCGAAAAATTAATAAATTTTAATTTGAAAAAAAAAGGGCATTAAAACGAAGAAATCAGTGGGGGGGGATGGGTTTCCCATTGAATTCCGTAAGTGTTTTGCAGATACCCTTGTGACACCTCTCCATTCTGCTATGTCTCATTGCATTTAGCACCATGTTTTTCCTCCTGAGAGGAAATCGGCCTTGATCTCTGTTATTCCAAAGCTTAGGAAAAATTTAGAGCTATGCTCTTCATATCACCCTATTTCTCTTATTAATATTGATGTTAAAATGTATGCAAAGATTATTGCTCTTTGGTTACAATCATTTATTCCTAGACTTATCCACCCTGATCAGACAGGTTTCATTCCCTTCCTTAATTCCTATAACAATGTCTGCTGGTGTTAAATATTCTTTTCTATGTTAAACCTTCTAATATTATATCAGTGGCTTAACTGGCACCATCTAATGAAAGTGTTATCCACTTCTGGTTTTAGTGATAGCTTTATTAATAATCTGTTAGCTTTGATCTACCGCAAGAGTAGCTGTTATTGGTGAATTTTCTGCCTCATTCCTTCTAAAACATGGGACCTGTGAAGGCTGCCCAATGTCTCCCTTGCTATTTACTTTGGCAAAGGAGCCTCTCACAGTCTATATTTGGCAACATCCTGATATATTGTCTATACTGGTCTATACTGGGCCCCGTCCTCTTTAGCCTGTTCATCAACAGGCTTCCAGAGGCTTGCAATAGCAAGATTATTCTGTATGTGGATGATGCGGTCATCCTTAGTAGTAGTGCCCAGCTTCAGCACCTACAAAATGATTTGCAGTACTCATTTTGCAGCTTGGAGGACTGGTTCAGCTCTCAGAAATTGCTTTTCAATGACAAGAAGATGAAGACGATGCTGATAACCAGTCACCAGCACAAGAGATCTCTT
Organism: Neoceratodus forsteri; assembly: GCA_016271365.2. Lineage (NCBI taxonomy): Eukaryota > Metazoa > Chordata > Ceratodontiformes > Ceratodontidae > Neoceratodus > Neoceratodus forsteri. The sequence goes on along the minus strand of CM028131.1, from coordinate 167,524,463 downwards.
TTGTCCCTTACTATTACTAACAACAAGGCTGCTCCACTTGAGCAGGTCAGCTCTTTTAAATACCTTGGCATGATCATTGATGACACCCTCTCTTATTTGCAACACATCAATCAGGTCATCAAGACAGTGAACACCAAACTTGGAGTTCTCTAACTCCTGAGGCCATCAGGTTGGCAGTCTCTTCTTCCATCTTGTCTTTTATTGACTATGGACTCATGGTCTATGGGTCGGCATTCTACATTGTGCAAAAATGAGTAAGCATGGCCCTCAACAAGGCCTGCAGGCTGGCTCTAGGGGCTGATAATCTCCTACAAACCTGCTCCCTCTATGAGCGTACTAACTGGCTCAGTCTTGCCAGCAGAATCAAATACCAAATGTGCCTGCTTGGCATGAAATCTTTCCTAGGTAAAGCTCCATTGGCCTTCAAAGAACTGCTCTGGCAAGTTAGATCCAGGTACCGCACTAGAAGGCAGACTCGCTGCCCACTTTCAATACCCTTCAGAAAAATGATGCTTGGCCAACAGTCCTTCACCTACAGAGCTCCTTCATGGCTAAATGAGATCACAGCATGCCTTTTACTCATTAACAGCCTCCCCGTCTTCAAGGCAGAATAAAGATGTCACCTGGCCAAGGATGAGGTCTGTAGCTGCAGGTATCTTGTAGCGCTATCACCTGGTAGTTTGGACTCAGCCTTCTCCTGGGCTGGATTCTCTGATTTGTTACCCTGCTGTGCAGCAACCCTGAGTTTAAACTCCTACTTCCTCCTACTACTTGCAAGCCCTCGAAATTGAGTCTTCCATAGCCACAGCCTATCGACGAGCCTTCTATCTACCGTCCTTAACTCAGCACTCTGTTTAAAGTCCCTCCCCAGCCTCTGCCTCTGCACAAATATGATTCTCCCAGATTATTCTGTGTACTGTCCTCACTCACATTGCTATCTAGTATGTTCCTACTAGGTCAGTCCTGCACACAAAATTATCCCCCCCCCGACTAGAATTAACAACAAAGTCTCCTGTTGGCTGCTTTAACATACAGGATGTGAAAGCCTGTGTTGAGTCCCCCCAAGACCTCATATGATATAATGACAATGCCTCTCCTGGCCTGCTTTACCTCCTGCTAAATTTGTTTCTTATACCCACAGCACTCACCATGTACCTTGGGCTGTACTAACTGCAATATACTGTACCTCTATATGAGATAGCCAACAATTGTAAATAGTCAGACCAATTGCTGTTATTCCTTGTATTTTTTGTCTCTGTACTTGTGCACCCATACTCTGTAACTACCTTTCTGAGTTGTCCTCCTGTCAAGACATGGAACCTTTGAAAAAGAGCATTTTGCTCAAAGGTTATATGCGAATAAATAAATAAATACATACACATTTTATGGGGATTAGGGTTATATTCACTGTTCACTGTTCATAATATTGCACTACATGTAGATGGCTCTACAATGCCAGTTCGACAAATATTTTGCAGACCAACATTACAGCAATGAATTTATGTCAGTCGCAATTGCAGTTGGCATAAATCTGTCTGAGAACACTATATTTTCTTTGGGGGATTCACCCACAAACCCTCCATGTGGGGGGCTCTACTCCCTGCACCTCTGTACTTAATATAATCAACTCCGAGTCAGGGGTCATTCAGGAAGGGGGTGCAAAACCCCAAGAAAGCAATGCAGGGGTCCCACGGTGACAGTGCAGTGACCAGTTACTGTGTCACTGCACTGCTGTTCATGGTACAGGTGTCACCATTCGATCAGCATACATATGTGGATGATACTTTGTTTTTTCTGGAGTACCCAGTTAAGTCTCTCCTGATACTTTTGCAGGTTCTGTCCAATTTTGGTTGTATTTCTGACTTTAAAGTGAATTTGGATGAAATAGTGGCAATTTTGCTGAGTTGATCCCTTAGCACTCAACAGAAATCTCTTTTTCCTTTTTCTTGGACTCACACACATTTTCATTATTTTGGTGTAACTATTACCACTAATTTGGGGCAGCTGTATGATAAGAACCATAGATATATCTTAGCAGAAATTAAAAAGAATTTGGAGAGGTGGGCTATGCTTCCCCTAGCTTCCCCTATTACTGGGTGCTAGAATAGAAGCCATTTGTATGAATGTTTTACCCTGGCTTCTGTATGTATTTGGGATGCTGTCAGTTAGACTGCTAGAATCCTCTGGGAGCCAGTTGACTAAGCTTACCTCTAGATTTATATGGAATGGCAAACACTCCTATATTTGGCTGGTTGGTTTTGTTCAGGAGTAAATTAGAAGGGGGCTTTGCTCTTCCTAATTTTAAGCATTATTATTTAACAGCTCAGGTTATCCCAATGTTATATTTTTTAAAGTCTCCCCCTAACATGGGCTGGCTTGAGATGGAGGAGGAACAGTTCTCTTGGATGCCGCTTAGAGTTGTGCCCCTTCTTCCTCTCTCTCAACTTCGGCATCTGAAGTGGGTTAACCCATGGACTAGACACACTGTATTTGAATGGATTCAGTTCCATTCCTTGGTCAAGGGGTCTGAAAGTGTAGTCATCTCTCTCCCTTTTTAGGCAACAGTGGTTTTCCACCAGGTCTATGGGCCAGGCTTTCAATATTGGAGTCATTTCAGGCAATTTTTAGTTGATGATCTTATGGGAGGAGGTACCTTAATGAGTTTTGAACATTTGCAGATTAAATTTGACCTTTCCCTTTCGAGTCGTTCTGTTATTTCCAGGTTCAGCATTTTGCTGGGATACTCATTGGGGAATCTCGCTGCTCTCCTGGTTCTGTAGTCTTGGTGAAGTATCTCTGTTGGGAAAGGAAAATGACTGCTGAGTTGCATTCTATTTCTGCATTTTATGGGTTATTACAGCAGCTATTTCATATCTATCTATACCTTATTTGGGATAAATGGGAGTCTGCTTTGTCTCGACCTGTACCAGTACCTAGATGCCAGTGGAGCACAGGAACCAAGGCAGCATGGATTCACAGAGGGAAGGTCATGTCAGATGAATCTAATAGATTTCTTTGACTGGGTGACCAAAGTAGTAGACCAGGGAGGGGATGTAGATATGGCCTACGTAGACTTTAGCAAGGCATTTGACACAGTACCACAAAAAAAAAGATTAATAAAAATGTTATCCAGAAGGGGAGTGGGTTCCAGGATGGTAGCCTTGGTAACAAACTGGCTGGACAACAGGACTCAGAGGGTAATAGTAAACAGAGCACACTCTGGAGAAAAGGGATTTACTAGTGCACACAGGGTTCAGTACTGGGACTGGTACTCTTTAATGCCTTCATAGTTGACACTGCAGAGGGGCTGGAAGGAAAAGTATGCCATCTTGCAGATGACACAAAGATCTGCAACAGGGTTGATACACAAGGAGGGGTCGAAAGGATGAAAAGGGACTTGGCAAGGTTGGAGCAATGGTCAAGAGTATGTCAGCTTAGTTTCAATGCAAAGAAGTAAAAAGTAGTGCATCTAGGAAACAAAAACCCTGGGGAAGAGTACATGGGGGGTACCTACAACAACAAAAATGGAAAGAGACCTGGGGGTACTCATATCTGATAACCTTAAGGTAGGCAAGCAATGGGAGAAGGCAGTAAGGAGGGCTGAGGGATTCTGGGATGCATAGGGAGAGGCATCACCAGTAGAAAATAAGAAGTTGTTATCCCTCTGTACAGACAGTTGGTGAGATCCCATCTGGAGTACTGCATGCAGTTCTGGAGACCCCATCTCTGCAAGGACATGGACATGATGAAGGCAGTCCAGAGGAGGGCATCCAAAATAGTGCAAGGTCTGCACCAGAAGCCATATGAAGAGAGACTAAAAGAGCTTAAAATGTATAACCTTGAGGAAAGGAGGGAGAGGGGGGACATGATAGAAACCTTCAGGTACCTCAAGGGAGTCAACAAAGTCCAAGATGGTAGCATATTTCAGAAAAAGAGATGCACAAGAACAAGGGGGCACAATTTGAAGATAAAGGGGGAATGGCTCAGGGGCAATGTGAGGAAGTATTTTTTCATGGAAAGGGTGGTCAATGCATAGAACAGCCTTCCTGAGGAGATTGTGGGGTAAAAACAGTAGGGGAATTCAAGAATGCATGGGACTGACATAAAGCAATTATAGTGGGGGGTTGGGGGGTAAGGATGAAGTAGTATGCTGGTTAACTAGGATCTGAAGCTTATCCAATAGGTAGAGAAATGGGCAGACTAACTAGGCAAAGCGGTCCTTATCTGCTATCAAAGTATATGTTTCTATGTTTCTGTGGCTCCAAGGTTTAAAGTGAAGGTCTGGAAGCTAATTCATAAAACAACTATTTATTTTTATTGGAGGGAGTTTCATTGGAAGATTCTAGTTCAATTTTTAATGTCCCTTTTGTAAATCATCATTATACTAAGGGTGGATCCATTCTGTGTTCTGTTGCTGTGGGGGCCGAAGTGACTATTTGCACATTTTTTGGTCCTGTCCCAAACGTTCCACATTTTGGAACTCAGTTGCTTTCGTCGTGTCTGATATTTTTAATTTTTTTATTCCTTTGACTTTTGAATCTTTTATTTAGGTTTCCTCCCTGAGGAGGTTTCTAACAAGCATTACAGTTCTTTACACTGTATATTTGTAGCAGCAGCATTTAAAACTATAACAATAAGGTGGCTGAAACTGGTTGCACCTATCCTAAATGATTGGTTGCTACAGTGAAGGGGAGCTGTTTAATGGATGATATGTTTTTGAATTTAACTTTTCATTATGAGGGTAATAATGCAGCCCTATTTACTTGTTGTATCTAGTGAGATAATTATGCCGCCCAACTCTCTTCGTAAAGTATGCCGTGGTTTGGATGCCATTTAATTTTGCAGGTCTTACTCACCCCTTACTTGTTCTTTCTACTTACTTTTTTTTTTCTGTATCATAATGATGTATTTTACCCACTGTGCCTAGGTGAATTATGATATGATATAATATGCAGTGTTTGTTGTTGTTGTTATTTTTATACTATTGGTCATTATGTTTTGTTTCTTCTTGTTTTGTAAGTGTTACAATACATTATGCGTTTAAAAAAAATAACCTCATGGACTAAGAGGTGCATTGGATTGAGGAATGACATTTCGTAAATGGTATTTTTGCAAAGGGGGAGAATAATTTATATTTAGATCCCCAAGGCCTTAGAGCCTGCCTGAAGCTGAGGGGTAGGCAATGGTTGAAACAGTGACAGGACTAGACCCAGGCTTAACTTTAGGGAAGGAGTTAATGTGACTGGGGAAACTGAGAAGTATGTAGCAGAAAGAGATCCTAGACAGGAGTTCCTGGAAAGATGGCAGAATGATACACATCATCACAGTTAAGTCTGTGGCATATGAATAGAAGAACACCAGCACCATGCTTCTAAATTTTCTGTCTGTCAACCCCATAACTGGAGAGTCTTGACTTTTATATCACTTATTTGGGTGGAAAGCCTGAAATGATCAGGCCATTAGAACTGTCATGTACAGCCCACAGCCTTAGATGCTTAAGCTTGAGAAGTAATCTCCTTGGAAACATTTTCAAAGCCTATGTTTAGATGCAGTTTTTTATTGAACAAGTTTGGACATAATCCAAATTGCCGCTATGTCCACTTTTCAAAGCTAGGACATAGCTAAGACCAGTTTTCAAACCCTGACTTAGTTATGACCAGTTGCCCAAGTTCAGGTATAAATGTGCCTTGACACAATTTTCAGATTGAATGTAAACTTTCCCATCATTACCTGGTCTAACCATATCAGGGCATTGATATGCAGTAACAAGGATTTATGTCCATTTTTTGATGTTTGAAAAAATAACCCCATACCTAACTAGGACATGCATCCATTTTAAGACATCTGAAAAGCTCAACTGACATAACTAGGAGTTGTGGCCACATCATGATAGTTGAAAATCCCTCCCTTGACTTTTATATGAAAAACAGAGCTATTCAGGGAGGGGGGAATGGGGCAGCATTGAGCTCGGCATCTTTTTGATAGCAATTGCAGAAAGGTTGTAAGGAGTTTAAGGGTGTGAGGCTTGCACCAATGAGTGGGTACTGGGGAAGGTAGGAGAGTGGTTGGGATTAGAGGGACAGACTGCAGGACAGCATCGAGATCGAGAGAAGAGTAGTAGGGGAAATCAGGGTGAATGAGTAAGGGGAGAGGTGACTAAAGGTGAAGAGAGGCAGGATAGTGGATAATGGGAGGAAATGGAGAGTAAGGTAAAGGGCATGGTGCAGAGAGGGAGAGAAGGAATAGAAGGGGCAGGGTGGGCAGAATGAAAAGTAATAGGGGAAATGAAGCTTAGTAAGAGCTGCTGAGGACTACTGGATGCTGGACATTATAGCAGCTAGCTGACATGGGTGGTACGGGAACCCTTGTCAAATGAGTTTAGTAGTCAACAGAGGTAAAATTTATTTAAATATCAATGCTAGCAGCAGGTTTGGCTATGAATAAAATGAATTTCTTGAGCTGGCATGACTGCACACTCAGCCATATCTTTCATAATTTAATAGTTCAGAATTAAATTTTATATACCACCTTTCATACACACAATCAGGTACTGTATTTTTCAAATGATTGCCCCCACTCTATGTGTATGGTTAAATAATTTGTAATGGGTCACACTGTATCATAAATCACTTTGAATTCAGTACCAGTTGACAATACCCAGTAGTAGGGCTGTATTATTGTCATAAAAGTCATGAAAGTCATGGAGTCCATGATTTTCCCTTTTTCATAAACTTGCCATAATTTTTGGCATTTTCCCTGATAGCCCCAAAATTGTTATAATTTTCCATGAAAACATCATCATTTGTTGTGCTTGCAAATGACAGATGCACTACTCTGTCTCACCACTGTGGTTTGCTTTGCCCTCAGTCACACCTATTGTGGGACTGTGAGACTTTCACATGAACCCTGGTCTCTGAGGTGGCAGCACAGTATGCTGCATTCTGTTACTGGATCAGCTTAACACTGTTTTTTTTAGACAACTAAACTATGCTGATGTGCTTGCAAAAAAAATTCAAAAAATAAAAACAATGTGGAGGGGGGAGGTAGTAACAACAACAAAAATGAAAAGGGACCTGGGGGTAATCATATCAGATGACCTTAAGGTTAGCAAGCAATGTGAGAAGGCAGTAGGGAGGGCTGGGGGATACTGGGATGCATAGGGAGAGGCATCACCAGTATAAAACAGAAAGTTGTTATCCCTCTGTACAGACAGTTGGTGAGACCCCATCTGGAGTACTGTGTGCAGTTCTGGAGACCCCATCTCTGTAAGGACATAGACAAGATGGAGGCAGTCCAGAGGAGGGCTACTAAAATGGTGCAGGCTCTGCAAGAGAAGCTGTATGAGGAGAGACTAAAGGAGCTTAATATGTATACCCTTGAGAAAAGGAGGGAGAGGGGGACATGATAGAAACATTTTAAGTACCTCAGTGGAATCAACAAAGTCCAAGAGGGTAGCATCTTTCAGAAAAATAGATGTGCAAGAACAAGGGGACACAATTTGAAGATGGGGGGACAGCTCAGGGGCAATGTGAGGAACCATTTGTTCACAGAAAGGGTGGTGGATGCATGCAGCAGCCTTCCTGAGGAGGTTGTGGGGTCTAACACTGTGTGACAATTCAAGAATGCATGGGACAGACATAAAGCAATTCTTGTGGGGGGTAGGAAGAAATATGCTGTTGGTTAACTAGGATCTGCAGCTAATCCTGTAGGTAGGGAAATGGGCAGACTAGGTGGGCCAAGCAGTCCTTATCTGCCATCAAAGTCTATGTTTCTATGTAATTTGTTTAAAGGAGAAATGCACAAATTACAGTTATTTAATCAGCTTCTGTTAAAACCTCTAATATGACTTCTGAGCCTAAATTAATCTGTTTAATCTTTTTATATACTTTCTAGGTTCTGTTCATGACACACTATATCTTCTGAGAAGGAGAGAAAACCGCAGCTACCTTGATGGCACCAGCTGGCTTCCTGTGCTCTCAATTTTTTAGTGAGTGCTGCCAACGTTTACCTTTAGTTGGCAGTGCTTATTAGCATACTGAAAGCACATGAAGCTGGCTGATGTGCTTGAGATGGCTGCAGGCATCTCTCATTCTCAGAAGTTATGGTGTGGTATGAACAAAGCTGAAAAGTATATTAAAAGGTTATTCGGTTTTGTTTGGACTCAAAAGCCCGACTCAGGGTTTTCCACTGCAGCTGATAAAAGAATTGTGATTTGTACAGTTCTCCTTTAACACACAAGGGATTAGTGACTTTGTTATGACTTTTCCTATAACAGCCATTATTTCTGTCTTTTTTTGTCCATAAGAATACCATGTTTGTCTCCACAAAAAGTCAAATTACAAAAGTACAGTCATGGAATTTAAGCATGTGCAGTGAGGATAAATGAGATTTAAGACCATTGGAAAAGCTGAGTGATAAAGAAAGAAAGAAAGAAAGAAAGAAAGAAAGAAAGAAAGAAAGAAAGAGGAGTGAGAACGTTTGGGAAGGAAGGAAGGAAGGAAGGAAGGAGGTTAAGCATAGGGAGGTTAAGTGACATGCTTATGAATACACAATGAGTGCAGTATGTGGTGGTGCTATGCCTACAAATCAAAATCTGAGCTCTAAATTCACAGCTCTGTGCTGTAACGGAAAGCTACGTTGCTTTTCTAGCCAGATAACATTGTATTCTTTAACTGGTATTTAATGGGGCAAAATAAGAACATTCTGCTGTAAAACTATTTTACAGCTTATGGCTACAATAATCACTGCTTGCTTGTTCTGCCTTAAATGTTGTTAGGCATTTCCAAGGCTTTAGGTAAGAAGCATAGCAGAGTTTCTAAAAAGTGCTAAATATCAGAAGAAAGGATTCCACCTTAAAGCAGCAGTATTTCTTAGTCACCATACTGTATAGTTTTTGTTCAGCAACAGTGTTTTTCTGACAAAAAATATGAAAATATTTTTTTCATTTTCATTTTCTTTCATTCCTGAACCAAGATAAGTGATTCTGATGTTTATAAAAGTTCCCACTCCTTTGCCAAATTTAAATATTTTGGTGCAGTGTTGTGCTATTTTCCATCAGAAGCATGTGGTAACACCATCCAAATACATTCACAGTATGAATCTTTTATGCACATTAATTGCAAAATTAGCAATTAAAGCAATTTCAAAAAAGATCTAAGAAAACAAAATACACCGTGGATGAATTTAAGGAGCTCATAAATACATTTTTCTTAAAAAACGAAAGTATGTGATGAACATTTTTTGAAGACTAACAAACACTACTGTAGCATTATGGTGAAGCAATGCTGGCGTTGGCCTTACATTTGTAAGGGACTTAGAAATCATATTTTATTGTATAAGGTACTGGGATAAAGGGAGTAAAGGGAATGTGCCTACACTTCAGTAATTGTAGTATAAAAAATCCTTACTGTTGAACTAGTGAGGTCACAAGGCATGACACACTGACTGGTAAAGTGTCAAGATGGGTTCAGCTTCATGTTTTCGTATTCTAAATAGTGGTGTTCGGGTAATATGCCTAAGTCACCTGATACCACTGGAAAGGGGTTTAAACCTGAGAGACGAAAAATTACAGATAATCTGAAGTTTTTATCTAGTTTTCAAACATGCATTCATGGGGCTCGATATGTAGTACAGATCCCTTGTTCTACAGCACCTTTTTCTCTGAAACATGTCTCCCTCCTGTACCTTATTAACCCCCCCCATGAGGTGTTTAAAGGTCTCCATCATATCCCCACTCTCCCTCCTGTCCTCCATGGTGTACATACTGAACTTTTTCAGTTTCTCCTCATAGGACTTCTGATGTGGACCATGCACCATTTTGACAGCTCTCAGCACTCTTCTGGCTGCTTTCTCATACTAACATACATACTAACATACTATTTGCCAGCAGATTAGGCCTTATGGTCTATCAAGTCTGCTCGAACCTCGATCCTTAGTTGGGTGCCGAGACCCTCCCAACCCTTGTGCTCCAGAAACCCCTATCATCCATCCCCACCCCCCCGGGACAGGCCATCATCTGATACATCCACTTTCTGTGTCTGTCCCACCCTCTCTTAAAGCTCTCCACTGTGGATCTCTGAACCAGCTCACCAGGCAGAGCATTCCAAGGGTCCACCATCCTCTCAGTGAAAAACCTCCTCCTCTTTTCCCCCCTCACCCTTCCACCTTCCAACTTCAAACCATGCCCTCTGGTGATGCCTCCCTGCTTTAGTCTAAAGATCCCCTCCATGTTTACCCTATTTATTCCCTTGAGGTACTTGAAGACCTCAATCATGTCCCCCTGTCTCTCCTCTCCTCCAATGAAAACAGGCAGAGCTCCTCAAGTCTGTCCTCGTAAGTCAAATCCCTAGCCCTCGTATCATCTTTGTTGCCCTCCTCTGTACCCTCTCCAGGAGCTGTATGTCCCTCTTCAAGTGTGGTCTCCAGTACTGTACACAGTACTCAAGGTGTGGTCTAACCAGTCCATTGTACAGTGGCAGAATCACTTCCTTGCTCCTAGAGGTGATCCCCTCATATGCATCCCAACATCCTGTTTGCCTTGCTAGCTGCCTCCTGCACTGCTCAGTGTTATTCATACATGTATCCACCATGACCCCTAGGTCTTTTCCCTGTTGAGGCTTCCAGCACCTCCCTCCCAGGGTGTACCTGTGTTTAGGGTTTCCCGACCAAGATGCAACACCTTGCACTTGGTGATATTGAAATTAATTTCCATGTGTGAGCCCAGCTTTCCAGGTGTCCAGGTCCCTTGCAGGCCAACCTCCCCTTCTCCCTCAACTACTGCTCCCATCTTGGAGTCATCCGAGAAGAGACTCATTTCACACCCTATACCATCCCTGATGTCTGATATGTATGCATTAAACAGGATTGGACCCAGGACCGAGCCCTGTGGTACCCCACTACCAACCTCTGTAGGGTTCGAGAGCTCCCACAGACCACTACTCTCTGAGTGCGTCCAGCTATCCAGTTTTCAATCCATCTGACCATCAAAGGGCCTACTCTAACCCCATCAGTTTCTCCACCAGACCATTGTGGGACAGAGTCAAACGCCTGTTGAAGTCCAAGAATAATACATCCCCAGGCTTACCCCTATCCAGTTCTGATGTTACCCATTCATAGAACTCCACAAGGTTGGTTTGACATGATCTACCTGGCACAAACCCATGCTGCCGACTATCCAGACCTCCCACCTCCTCCAAGTAAACCCCAATCGTTCCTTTAGTATACTCTCCATTAATTTTCCCACCACCGAGGTTAAACTGATGGGTCTATAGTTTCCTGGTACTTCCTTGACCCCCTTTATGGATTGGTACCACATGTGCCTCTAAGCCAATCCTAGGTACCTCCCTGTCTCAAGTGACCTGTTGAAAAGCTCTCCAGAGGTGCAAGCAGTATGTCCGCCCAATTCTCATAGTACTCTCGGATGAATGCCATCCGCCCAGAGATTTGTCTTTCTTTAGGGCCTTGAGGCAAACCACACCCTTTTGGTGGGATGGCATCATCCGTCCCTCTACCTTACTGGTCTTTTATCCTTATCCAGATGTGACACCCTGGGGTACCTTTCCTCCCTTTGCTCCATTTCTGCTGCTCCCCTGATCCCACTCCCTGCCGCTTCTATCCCCTTTGTACCTTGCTTTGTAGATATCCCATCCCCTTCCCTAGTGAACACAGAGGCAAAGTACTCGTTAAATACCTCTGCCTGGTCCCTCGCCTCTTCCACCCACCCTCCTTCTGATCTCAATCTGCTGAGATGGCCCTTAGTTTTTCTCCGCTCCCCAATGTACCGGAAGAACCCCTTTTCCCCTCCATGTATCCCCTGTGCCAGCCGATGCTCTTTACTGGACTTTGCTCCCCTCACCATACGGGTGACTTTTCTAGATGCAAGCTGGTACATTTCCTTATCCCTATCCCCTCTTGTTGTTTTATATTTTTTGTAAGCCGCCTTCTTTTCTCCTTTTTCCAATTGTTCCCCCTTCCACACCTTTCCTCATTGACTGCTCTGACCCCCTCCCTCCTTTGCTAATCCCCTGCTTCCTTGAGTAACTTGCATTCTGGTGGACTCTCTCCCATTGGGATCTTTCTATTCTCTATCTCAAGTTGTGGTGGCCCATATTTTGTCTCTCCAATTTCTTCCATCGTCACCCCCCCTCGGCTACTTTAAATGTCCATTGAGTAACATTTGAACCATCCAGTGAGGACTGTGGTTGCCTCATGGATGTAAGCAGGCCATCGATTCTTATCCTTTCAGGTTGGCACATAGTCCCCAATGCAGCCATACCTCTCCTCTCTGCACCATTCCTTCTACCATTTCTTAAAGGCCTTGGTAAGGAGCTCCCTGTCCTTCCACATATATAGTGCAAGTCACACTCATCGCTCACATTGTGAACAGATTGAAAATATAGGATCAACCAGATAAATGATCTACATTTACCAAAATGAGATTTACACACAGAGCTGACTAAGGCAATTCATCTTTATGGTTAAGCCCATGAAACATCCATACCATGTTAATGATTAAGCAGCTATAGTGGCTCTGACCACTTCTTGTTTGAATAGGGATCACAGTGGCCTTTTTCACATCACTTGGCACCATACTGGTTTGCAGAGAGCTGTTAGAAATATATGTCAGTTGCCCCTTGATTAAATCCACAGTACAATTTAGTAACCTAGTGTCAGTTTATTAGGTCCTGCTGATTTTATCGGATTTAGTGCTAACAGTTTTCCAACTACTGTACATTCTCCTCATTGAATAGCACCTTTTTTTCAATATTAAGTGCTTCAGTTTTCTCTGGTATAGAATCTATGGTAATTTTACTAGGATCAAAAACTGAACAGAAGTACAGTATTTATTCAAGTAATTCATTAGATTTTAAAAAGAAGGACCCTCATCAAAAGTCCTCACAATTTACAAAAACAAAAAAATAAAATCAGTGCTCTTGCATGCCTTGCTGTCAACACATTGTTGGAATTTACAAATCAACTTTCAGGTCTCTTCCCAATTTTTTTAACCCATGCCTACCAATTCCATTCATTCTCAAAGACTGGATAAGAGACAAATGCATGTCTTAAAACATTTATTCTTATGTAGCAAATGTATTTCCTTTGAACATTGGTCAGCTCTATTGGATTTACAACCTGGACACTTTATAAAATATCTCCACCTCAAAGATATACTGTAGTCTAAGTGGCTATCACTACACAACAGACACCTTTGGAATCATCAGTGAGGGAAATTAATGCTACATAGAATCTCAGTGTCAAAATTAATGCTTGGATAAGTGGAACTATTTTTTCTGGAACTCGATATTAAAAAGTGCATGGCAGAGAGATTTGAATCTTACCTTCAAGTACTAAAAGTGGGACGCTATTCTTGTATATTTTAACACAGTCTTCTAGGACATTAAATTGAAGCAAATTCAATTTAATGTTCTTCACTGAATCTATTACACCCCAGAAAGATTACACAAATTTAGTAACTTAGTTCTAAATTTTTGCTCTAGATGTCAGACAATGAAAAGTTCCATAATGAATATATTTATTGACTGCCTTTATTTGTCACAGTATTGGGATACTATCCTCAATTTTATGTCCAAGGGAACACAATGCAGCTTTCCTTTCCAACCAGGCATTATTATTCTGACATTACCACATACACTAGATATTCCTGGCCATCTGTTTAGCCTGGTTCATCTATTATTTATTAATGAAAAAATACCAATTCTTTAACAACAGAAGGATCCAAATCCACCAGCCATTGAGACATTCTTAAATTTGATTGTGACATGTCACAAATGAAATGGGCTCACTACAACAGGATTGATGCTATTGATAAATATGAAAATATGTAGAATCCATTACTGGCTGCATTACATTGCCTACATTGACTGCCATTTTTTTAAGTTCTAGCTAGTCTCTGGCCATGATTGTTGCAGCCTCCACACCCAAAAATTGTGATGATGATGCAGTTATATCTTCCAAAAGGAATATGTGCAACTCTTCTGCCTCTCTGTTTCTTTTCTGTGATGAAACCTACTGTACCTTTGAATCAAACTATATCTATCAATATTAATCTATATATCTATACACATATATATTCATTGCAAAAAACTCTGTTAATGCATCAGTTAGGGTTTCTATTACAGCAACAAAAGTTAGGAAATTTGAAATTAGGGTAACCAACCATATGACCCCACCCCCACCCTCATACCCTCCACACACCAACAGGCATCAATGTGTGTCTTGGGGTCGGCAGTCCTAACACTCACCCCATTCCATGTGACAAGCTGATATGGTACAGTATAGGAGAATGGGGTGAGAGTTAGGCCCGATGATTCCCAAGGCACACCACAATGCCTGCTGGTGTATGGAGGGTGGGAGGCTGTAGGGTTGGTAACCCTAACTCCAAATTTCCTGACTTTTGTTGCTGTAATAGAAACCATAACTGATATATTAACAGAGATTTTTGCAATGAATTTCCCTTCTTTTTGAGATAGTATAATAGTATCCTTATTTTACTGTGGGAGCACAGGGTCCTTTGGACCTTGCCCTCCAGTCCCACAATAGATGTATGTTGGTGTGGAAGCTCAGGGCCCTCTGGGCCCTACACTTCCATGTGCTGAACAACAGTGACCAAATTGTCAGCATAGCCATCTTATTACTCCACCTCATGTACCCCAGTACAGAGTAATTATGAAATACAAGGCAAAATGTAATAATGCATAACTGTATGTCATTCTGTGCCACAGGTGCAAAAACACATTTTAGGCAGGAAGTGGGAAATGACAGCTGTACTAGTCATGTTCATAAGGTGCTGTGAAAAAATGTCTATGTTGAAAATTTGGTGGCAAAATATGGAAAAGTACCAAAGTTATGAACATGCAAAGAAGTAATTCAAAGGACGCATGTAACACAGGCATTCTGAGGAATTTGTGCACCAAATTGTCAACATGGCCTTTTGGGGACCTCAGCTCATGAACAGTGGCACTGTCATTTTGTTAATCAGTCCTGTAAGGTGTTTCTGCACAGCGTACGTGCCATTCTGTGCCATAGTAGCAAAACCACATTTTGGGCATGATATAAAAAATGACAGCTGTACTGTTTTTGAGGTGGTGTTTAATAATAGCAATGTTGAAAATCTGGAGTGAAAATATTTTTAATTACCAATGTTATGTGCCTGCGTAGAAACTGCGCAATGCGCATTCATAATGGGGCCATTGTTGGAAATATTTTCATCAAATTTTCAAAATGGGCTTTTTGGGACCCCACCTCATGAATACTGTCACTGTCATTTCTTTAATCAGTCCCAAAAAGTGATTTCACACAGTGACTGCAAAATCACCTTATGGGTCTGATTAACAAAATGACAGTGACAGTGTTCATGAGGAGGGGTCTCGAGAAGGCTATGGTGAAAATTTGGTGAAAAAAATGAAAAATGGCTGAGATATCAACAAAAGTTAAAAATGCCATAGACAGCCATTATATGGCACTGACCTAGATTCTTCAGTTTGCGGTTCAGCTATGAAGAGTGCAGACATGTCCCGATCCAGAGAAGATTGCAGCTGCCAACCTCCAGAGGTAAGTATGAGTTGGGGGAGGTAAGAGGAACTAGGTGCACAGAGGGAGGGCTGGAATGGAGAAGGGGATGGTGGAGACAATGAGGGACTGTTTTCTTTATTTCGGGGCAAAGAAAAGATGTTGGGGGACTGTTTTCTTTTTTTCAGGTATATAAAAAAAACATTTTGGGACACTGTGGGTGGGCTCCCCAGTGTTCAACAGTACTGCTGGTGTTTGGGGGGTATGATATAACTAGGGACACTGGGAGTGGGCTGCCCAGTGACCCACCTGGGGGTGGTACTGCTGACACAGGAATTGGGCACCCTGATGTTGACAATGTGAGGGAATCTTGCATTCAGTTGGGGACAGTGGCATGTAGTGCCGACAAAGGGATTGGGCACCCTGATGATGACAGAAACATGTTTTTTTTTTTCAAAATAAATATTCCAGGAGTTTGGGCTTACAAAGTAGGATCCTAGTTCGTATCTCATCATACGAAGTAGCATCTTACTTCATATGATGCTGACACGAACAAAGACTTTAAATATGAAATAAACCACATTTGAAGGGTAATGTTCGAGCAGTAAAGTGCAGAATGCACCTAAGGGGTCCCAATAAGCAAACTACATGTGTTGGTTCCTCTGCAGAATATCATATTGGGAGGTTTCCAAATTTGAATTTTCAGGCAAAACTGAAAAAAACATAGCCATATGAAGAAGGAATTTCCCCATATGAAGCAGGATTCCATCTTCATTTCATACAGCTATATTGTAGTGCTTACTGAGCATGCTGAGAAACAATTTTTTCAACATTTTAAATTGCAATAACTTAAAAACTGCTTATTACTTTTTCACCAGACTAGCAAAAGGCTCATCTGTGGGATAGTCCCTTTCTGCCCTGAATATTTTAGACCAAAAACCCAAACCGTCTGGGCTGTAGCAGGTTTAAAGAAAAATCCCAGCACAGTCAACAAGCAAAAATGTGTTTTTTTCACCTCTTTGTAACTTGGAGACCACTCATCTGACCAGAACATAACTTGCCCCATAGGACAGTGCATACCACATTTTGTGTAATCTGTTGAAAAGTTGCAAAGTTATTAAAGTGTAACTTTTGAATTTAATACTGAAGTGCCTACTCAACCCTAACTATAGGGGCACGACTGCACCCCTTTGTGTGGGTGGTGTGTGTGTGTGTATATATATATATATATGTATATATATATATATATATATATATATATATATTATAGTGGCACAATAGTGCCATTATAGTTAGGGTTAAATAGGCAGTTTAATGTTAAACCTCAGATTTTGCACTTTATTAACTTTGCTACTGTTCAATGGATTTGCACAAACTTTGGTATGTGCTGTCCTGTGAGGTACATCTCTTGATGTACCAAATTTCATTTTGATCAGACTTGAGAATTTTGTGCTACACATAGTGAAAAAAAGTATAAAAATCACACTGCAGCCACACTGTTTGGAATTTTCATCTGACATATTCATTGTAGAGGGAGCTTGTCCCACAGAACAAGCCTGCATTAGTTTGGTGAAAAATATTATTCTGTTCCAATGTTATTCAATTTTAAATTTTGGGTTTTGAGCCTGTTCAGTTCAGTCTTTTGGCTAGCTTCACAGCTGTGAAGAGGAACTTGGGCTCATGAAAAGGGATTTTGACAGCTCACAAAGATGGATTTATAAAATCCCTCTTTGTGGGTATAAAAATCCCTCTCTGTGAGATGCCATTTTGTTTTCAATTTTTGAGCAAAAACAAAATATTATATCCTGCCTCAGGGATGTCATCTGAAGACGTCGAAATATGGGTTTTGTTCCTGGTGAAGCCCTTCACACTTCTTTTGCTTTGGTTTACTTTACTTTAGTCAAAAAATGCTCGCCTTTAAATTTAAAAATCCCTTTTCACAACTTGCTTCTGATCCTTTTTCGTGAGCTGTCAAAATCCCTTTTCGTGAGATGACAACCAGGTGGCCCTACCTCACTAAAAGGGACTGGCTCATGAAAAAGGATTTTGACAGCTCACGAAAAGGATAACCTTTTATAATCCCTTGTCGTGAGCTGTCAAAATCCCTTTTCATGAGATGATGACCAGATGGCCCTACCTTGCAAAGAGATATTGGCTAGCAAAAAGACATTTTGACAGCTTGCAAAAAGGGTTCAGCTTGCAAAAAGGGATTTTGGCAGCTCACGAAAAGGGATTCGTTGTCATAATCCTTTTTTGTGAGCTGTTAAAATCCCTTTTCACGGGCTGTCAAAATCCCTTTTTGTGAGATGACCACCAAATGGACATACCTTGCAAAAAGGGATCAGCTCATGACCGCGTGGAAAGGTATTTTGACATCTCATAAAAAGGAATTTTAAAACTTTACTGTTTCTTTTCCACTTCACTGAAAAGAAACGGTTTGGAATTAAAGGCTGAAATTTTCACAGTAGAAAGGGCTTGCCCCCACAGATGTGACTTTTGCTGGTTTATTGATAAAATTTACATTACTTCCATAGTTATAACATTTCAAAGTTTGGAAATTTCCCATAGAATAACATTGTAGTTGATGCAGTACCTTTCAGCACCTATATCTCAAAAACGGTTTGAGAAATAGATTTTTCACTAAACGCAGCTTAGTACACCTTACTAAGCATGCATTCAGGATGCCAGGCCATGACTACAACTGTGGTGGAATTTTTCCCCATGTTCCTACTGTTACTGAGGTATTGTGCCATTTGACTCACAGGGGTTACTTGGAATTCCTCTAGGCCTACACTGCATCTCTACAATTAAAGGTAGATGGGAGTGCAGGGCCTAGAGGGTTCTACACTGTCACATATGGATACTGTTATTCAGTGCTGGGCATGCAGGGCCTTCCATTATGAAGTACTGGGAGCACTGGGCCCTCTGGGCCCTGCGCTCCCACAGAGAGATGACAGTTCATGACAATGCCTAAACACTTATGGAAAGATGATAATTCAGGGCCTGTAGGGCCCTGTGCTTCCACAAATGGCTACCATTAAGGAGTGATGGGAGCATGATCGGAGCACAGGTCCTGGAGAGCCTGCACTTACATATAGAGATGAAGGTTGATTACAATGTGTATACACTTATGGAAACATAGTAGAGCAGGGCCCTTTATAACCACTACACACTATAGACTGATGGGAGTGCAGGGCCCACAAAACTATAATTCAATTCAATTTATTTTTATACTGGAAAGTATGTGAGCAAAAATGCCCATTTTCACAAATGTCCAGTGTTTCAAAAAAAAAAAAAAGACAGTTACATAGACAATTTAAATACTTAAAATAGACAAACACATTAAACACAATGAATTTAAAGAGTTAAGGGTGCAATGAACCAACAAATACAAACCATAAATACCATATTTAGAGGAGTTGGCAAAGTAAAAGAGTCAAACATATATAAATTAGAGTAAAGTGATTTTTGCATGACACATATTGCTGAAAGAGATTAACTGGGCAGACCACTGGAAAGCTATGAGTGGCCTGGTTGAAAGGAACCAATTGCAGGGATTGGGGCAGATTGAAGTACCAGGTTCGTTGATCATTTTAGTGAGCAAAGTTGGGAGGGAAGTGTGGGTAATGGGGGAGCAAGTGCTGATGGGAATTAGCTTTTAGTCGGTGGGCTGGGGGGAATTAGTTATTAGCTGGTGGGCCAGGGGGCAATTAGCTATTAGCTGGTGGGCTGGCGGGAGACCTATAAGGGCAGCAGCAATTGGAAGATAGGAGCAGGTGATCCTTGACGGCGGTGTTGAAGGAGTACATAGACCCACACGTCTGAATTTCAGGGGGTAGTTTTTTATACAGCTGTGTACCCATGAAGGTAATATAGTTCTGTGCCTGGTTTGTCCTGCAAAATGAAGTATCAAAAACCAGACTGGAGGCACCCCTAGTTGGTTGCCCGGGGGCTGCAAGTGGGAACAATGATTTAATGCTAGGGGGAAGAATATAGAGGTGTACCTTGTGTAGGAAGGAGAGAATCTTTAGAAGGAGAATCTTTAGAAGGAATACATTGAGCAGTAGTGTGTTGTCCATGGGACACCAGTAACAAAATGAGCTGTGCTATTGTATGTGATTCTGAGTTTCAAGAAGAGAGAGGAGGAGGAAGGGGGAGAGAAGACAATGGCTCCACAATCGATAAAAGGCAGAAGTAGAGACCTAGCAAGGTGAAGTCTGGAGGCAGAGGTGAGGAACTTTCTAATCCTGTAGAGAAGACCACGCTTGACATGGACCTTTTTAATGAGATTACTAATGTGGAGATTGAAGGAGAGGTGGGGGTCAAGGTGGAGATCTAGGTATTTGAATTCAGTCATTGTTTGATTAAATTCCCTGAATTGTATAGTACTTTAAAACCAGGTGCAGGGATTGTCCTGGGCCAAAATTATGAGCTTGGTCTTCTTGGAATTGAGGACCAAATTATGTCTGGAAAACTAGGAGTGTAGCTTCAAGAAATTGGACTGCAGATTCTGGAACATCTTGGCTGGGTTTTTATTGCTGCAGAAAAGAGCTGCGTCATTGGCATAGAGGACAAGTTAGATGCAGTGGCATATGGAGGGGGAGGTTGTTTATAAAGAGTGAGAAGAGAGCTGAGGATTGATCCCTGGGGGACCCCATATTTAATTGTACATTCTGAGGAGAAATCGCCTTCAATTATGGTCTTGTGGGTTCTCCTGGAAAGGTAGCTACCAAACCATTTTATGGCATTATCTGAGAGATGCAGCCCTTTAAGGGTGTGTAGGAGGAGGGAATGGTCCATGAGGTCGAACACCTTGTTAAGGTCAACAAAGGCAGAAGTAGTGTACTAGCCTTTTTCATTGGCTTTAATGATGTCGCTGGTGAGCATAACTAGGGCTGTTTCAGTGCTGTGTCTGCTTCTGAATCCATGTTGGGCACTAGAAAGAAGGTTGCTGGATTCTAAGTAGGTGGCGAGTTGAGTGTGTACAACCTTCTCGATTTTTGAAAGGAGGCCAAGGAGGGAGATGGGGCGATAGTTACCAACCTCCTTTCTAGAATCAGACTTGAATAAGGATCTGATGGTGGCAGTTTTCCAGGCAGAAGGGAAATAGCTGGTGCAGAGGGAGTGGTTGATAAGGTTGGTGAGGAAGACAGTCAGGGCACTGAAGGAGAGCTTAAGAATTTTGTAGTCAATCCTGTCACCCCCTTTACTGGGTTTGGGATTGTTTGTAAGGATGAGCTTTTTGGTGTCTGCAGGTCTTAGGGCCTTAAGGTAGAAATCGGGGAAAGGCCTGCCTTCAGAGATTAGGCTGGGGGGTGGAGGTGGGGAAAGGTGGACATGGGCGAGGAGGGAGGAGGTTTGTATTTATCAAGGTCACCAAAATAGGTGTTGAAAATGTTCACTACTTCTGTAAGGTAATTTGTTTGAATGTCACCATGATGCAATGTGATGGGATCTGAGTTTTTGGACTTACCGAGTAGCGAGTTAAGGGTTCCCCAGAGCAGAAGCGGGTTAGAGGAAACACCAAGTTGTTTGTCATGCAGAAAGTTAATTTTTGATTTTCTTACTGCTGATTTGCACTTGTTAAGAAGTAATCTTTAAAAGGATAGCTGCACAGGGTCTTTGTGCTTAATGTAGCAGGCCCAGGCTTTGTCACTGATTTTCATGAGTTTGATGATATCAGGAGAGACCCATTCATTAGTAAGACCCCTGACCTTGATTCTTTATAGGGGAGCGTGCTTGTCACAGACACCAGCTAGGATCCTGGAAATTTTTTCTAGGATCAAGT
This sequence comes from Neoceratodus forsteri, assembly GCA_016271365.2. Lineage (NCBI taxonomy): Eukaryota > Metazoa > Chordata > Ceratodontiformes > Ceratodontidae > Neoceratodus > Neoceratodus forsteri. Next base: position 167,503,147 of record CM028131.1, on the reverse strand, counting down.
TGCAGTCTCTAGGCCCCTCAGTAAAAGATCCGTTGACAAGGCTGATGTTGTGGGTAATCAGTTCAATTTTCTGGTTGGTTAGTCTCCTGGTGAAGATGAGTTCAGGGTGATTTTTAGGAAGCCGGGCAGACCAGGAACAAAATATGGCACAGTGATCACTGATACAGTCCAACATGACACTCAAAACGGTGATGCGAGAGGGGTGAGAGGCATTGATCCAGTCAGTTAGTGTCTGGGTGCCAGTTTTGTAATTGGATCTAGTGGGAGAGGAGATGAGTTGGTGGAGACCAAAATTAGCAGTACAGACTTTGGCCATATCAGCGTGGAAGGAGTCCCAGTTTAAGTTAAAGTCCCTGAGGAGGACCCACTTTCTAGTAAGTGGGAGAGAGTGTCTAAGGGCAATCAGTGACCCAAGGTCAGAGTGTGGTGTGTTCCTGGCAGGAAGTAGGAAGTGGTGAGGGAGATGGTTTTATTGGGGCCAAGGAGGAGGTGTATGGAGAGTGTTTCCAATAGGGCAAATTCAGAGCTGGGGTTGTGCTCAGTGAAGGAGAATTTGTTGGAGACAAAGAACATGCAACTGCCCTCTTTTTTATTCTATCTATCCTTTCATACAGAGGTGTAGCTGCTAAGCTCTATCTCCCCATCAGAGATTTTGGGGAAAGCCAGGTTTCAGAGAGGGTGATAACATCAAAACTATGTATAGCCACCCAGGCTTAGAAAGCATTCAATTTAGCTGGTAAACTTTGAATATTAAGAAGAAGAAGAAGAATCTGCATTTATATAGCGCTTTTCATACATCCAAAGCACTTTACAAGCAATGCTAGACTGGTAGTGAAGTGACTGAATGTGTGGTGGCGGCCATATCGCACATCATCACCCACACACAGCCTGGATAATTGCATAAACCAGTTTATGGGAAGGGGAATGTTGGCCAGGACACCGGGAATGTTCCCTACTCTTTGCGAAGAGTGCCCTGGGTTCTTTTACTTCCACCTGGACACCCACCAGGACAACACCAGGATGGGCAGAAGGGACCTCGGTTTAACGTCTCATCCGAAGGACGGCACACCCCAGCAGTACAGCACCGCCCAATACTGCACTCGGATGCCAGCGATTTTTAGGTGCAAGTCCAATCCCGGTGTGGGACGCGAACCCATGACCTTCTGGTCCAGAGGCGGATGTGCTACCAACTGAGCCACGCTGACACCTAAGGTGGAGTATGCTAATGTTTCTTTCCATATTGGGGAGGGTCTGTGGGTTTGCGGTGTTTATGTCTCCCAGGTCAGGGTTTGGATTGATAGTGCTGTAGAGGAGCAGGAGAAGGATGAGGTCATGAAGAAAGATTAAAACAAGGGTTTGTGACTTGAGATTCCTTTTACTGGATTACAAATTTAATCAGAATTGGTTTGTGTCCACTAAATATTTTGTCAAGAGAACAAGTTTCAACGGTGGTTAAAAAGCTCGTCTCCCAGTACAGGGTGTTAGGAATATAATATGTGTCACTTTAAAGAGAGGACTAAGTAGAAGGAGAGAGATTGAGGGTGAAAGAGGGTAAGGGGCAGATCCGGTTGGGGGAGAAAGTGTATTTAATAGAGGTTGGGGCTGGGGAGGATGGGTGGGACAAATAAATTTGCTGTAAGACTAAAGCCGTAGGCTAGAATCCTGAAATCTTATTCAAAGCAGAGTTTAAAATCAGCACCGACAGAGATATAAGCTGCCAGCCAAGTTGAAGCAAGCTTTGAGTGGGCCAGCCAATCAGCTTCTTCTGCTCATGAGCCGGACTTCAAGGCAGGGGAGCAGCCTTACCTGTACTTGGTGGGTGGGTGGCCAGGGAGCAAAGTGTGGCCAGCAGAAATCAGGAGCCGGTGCCACTACCAAGTAGCATCCAATCAGGGTGAAGACTGATATCTTGGAGAGAGAGAGAGAGAGAGAAAAGAGTTAGCAGTTGTACGCCACAGGAGCAGGGTGGGTCTCAGACAGACAAAAGACTGTGGAAGTGAGCACGAAAAGTAGGAGTGGGGAAAGGTAGGCAGAAGTTAATGGGGGATCGCCAAGAATAGTGGCACTAAAGCAGAGACAAAGGAAGAGTGAAGATGTTGTTTGGGGGGGGATGAGGACTAGACAGTTGAAGAAAATGGCAGAGTTAAAAAACAGAGATTTTGAGCAAGACAGAAAGCCAAGGGGAAGAGGGAAGCAGAGAGATTTACACTTTTAGACAGAGCATGAAATTACATTAAACTAGCTCAGCAATTTAAACAATTCAGAAATAATCCCCAAAATGAGCAGTAAGAATAAAGCCATAGGCTAGAAACCTGAAATCTTATTCAAAGCAGAGTTTAAAATTATCGCCAACAGAGATATAAGCTGCCAGCCAATTTGAAGCAAGCTTCAAGTGGGCCAGCCAATCGGCTTCTTCTGCTCGAGAGCAGGGCTTCATGGCAGGGGAGTGGCAATACCTGTGCTTGGTGGGTGGGTGGGGAGTAAAGCGTGGCTGGCAGGAGTCAGGAGCCAGTGCCGCTACCAAGTAACGCCCGATCAGGGCGGAGAGCGGTATTCTGTGCTTAGCGGATGCGCAGGAAATGAAGTGTGCCCAGCAGGAGTCAGGAGCCAGTGCCACTACCAAGTAGCACCCAATCAGGGGGGAGAGCAGTATCCTGTGCTTGGTGGGTGGGCAGGGAGTGAAGTGCAGCCGGCAGGAGTCAGAAGGAATATAATGGTGCGATTACACTTTCTCTCAAAATGCAGTGGTGCAAAAAACTTTGCTAATGCATCAGTTAGGGCTGAAGCAAAAAAGTAGGAAATAAGGTGCTAGGGTTGAGACTCTAACACCTCCCCCCACTCAACCCTAGCACCCCACTACCACCCTCAACATACCAACAGGCATCATGGTGTGCCTAGGAGTCATCAGGTCTAACTCTCACCCCATTCTCCTATAATGTACCATTTCAGCTTCCTTACACATGGAATGGGGTGAGACTTAAGGCTGATGTCTCCAAGGCACACCACAATGCCTGTTGGTCTGTGCAGGGTGGTGGTGGGGTGGTAGAGTTTGGTGGGGGAAGGTATTATGGTCTCAACCCTAATGCCTCATTTCCCTACTTTTGTTGCTTCAGCCCTATCTGATGCATTTGCAAAGTTTTTCGCAATGAATATATATATATATATATATATATATATATATATATTAAGAAAACACAAATTGCACATACCCCAATAATGCAGAGCACCATGGAAAGCATATGCAAATGCCCATGAATTAATTTGGACTGGCTCAACTTTAAGCAAAATTACATGTTGCCAAAAGGCCTCACACAGCAGACACAGACACAGACATGTATTTTGCCCTCATTTGGCCTCATCAGTGTGCCATATATGTATCTCAGTCCATGGAGAGGGAGCCAGCCACCCTATAGGGGATCTTATTTAGTTGGATCATGGGCTGCCCACAGTAGAGAGAGAAAAGAACTACAAAAGAACCTGAGAGCAAAGTGTATAAATATATATATATATATATATATATAAAAAAAATATATATATATATATATAGTATATAATGTATGGTAGAACGCTGTTAACCTTAGGAAATCATAATTTCCTAAGGTTGTTAAGCCATCGTCCATCCATTCCAATGTTGTTAACCTATCAATGCAATGTCACATCGATAGGTTAACAACACTGAATGAAGCTGTGCAGTGATCTGTGAAGCCGTGAGGCTCCATTCAGGCATCAAACAGCTGAAGAGTTAGTGGTAAAAACGATCTGTCACATTTTTTTCTGTGACAGCTACTTGTATAACTGTTTTTTGTGTTTTCATGTTTCCTCTCATTTCCTCAGATTATAGACCTGAGATGCGCCCTTTCAACTAACTGATGACCTAACCAACCATTTCACAGCCTAACGGAAGTGGCATGTCACATAATCAGTTACTCCGGTCACTGTGACATTGTTTTCACTCAGCTCTAAGGCACAGTTCTTTTGATAAACCCCAATACCCATACACTATAAAAGACAATGTATGGGCCTCGGTGGTCAACCACACTATGCTAGCATCTTGTGGTTCCCTTGGCTACCGCGGAAAACCTCTCGAGCTGCGCTCTCAAGGTTTACCTAAGTTGTCAAGGTAACTACTCGACGCTAGCATAGTGTGGTTAACCACCGAGGCCCATACATTATCCTCTATCTATACTGCTCATCCCTTATTTTCAATTGCAATAGATCCTTTGACTTAAACTATATTGGATTTGTATCAGATTAATAATGTGCCCATTCAGTGGCTCAGAGGGCCACTCCTAACTTACTGGAAAAAATGTAAAGCCTCAACTGCACACAGAGAAAACTGTTGTGTTACAGTCCCATACATCTGTGATAGTAACAACCTTTATAGAAACTATGCTTTTGCTTGAATTGAATGTGCAAGGAGTGTATATAGACCAAGCAGTTAAAGCATCAGGGTTTTGTTCAGTGATCCTTGATGCCTGTGAAATGCTCACAATGCAATAAATTCACTTTTTGAACTACGACTTTGATTGCATGACTTCCTCCTTGAGAGCTGGTATTCTGCTTTTTCAGTGTATGTAGACTAACATGACAGCCATTATACAGCAAGGAATTATTGTATTAGCTCTGCAGGGACTATATGCAGAGAAAAACTGCAATCTCTGTACACCAAAGAGTTACAGACTGGTGTGTAGGAGGGGAATTGTATCAGACAAACCCTGCAGTCATTTTATACCAAATACTGTCATTCCATGAATGAATAAGGAGAGAAAACTAACAGAGAAAGGAATTTGGATAACTCAGCCACTCACTTTGCATTTTCAGCGTTTTTAGAAGGTAGATTAAGTGAAGGTGTGGGACAATGAATCAGAAGTCAGGTGCATAAAAATGCAAACATACATTGTTATTTTATTCAAATCAGAAAATAAAAAAAATAAAAATAATAAACATACAGAAGATAAAAGGTTATTCAATGTCCAGTATCCAGCAAACCTTCTAATTTAAAAAATTCATGAGGCTTAGCTTCAGCCTTTGCAAATAGAGCATTGTGGAAACAAACACACAGTTCTGAGGTTCTCTTCATTTGATAATCAGAATTCAACTGATTCCACAACCGATCTTTGTTACTCCAGGTGGTGGGTTTTTATATCTTTCATGGATAACATCACCATCAGATGATCCACCTCTTTTTGGTAAAACCAGTATAAACCTTTTATTCTCAGGAGTTCCTCATCAAACAGTAAAGACATAAATGTGCATATTTATTATCTTTTCTAACCTAGACTCAACTTCTCATTTCTTGGATAAGGGGGTTTTATGTTAAGGGTGTTTTATGTTTTCCTTTTTGTTTCATCTCAAAAGATAGTTTTATTAAGATTGTAAGTCCATGAGGGTTACACTGGGTTTGCAGGGGGAACAGGAGAATGAGGGCATGCTCCTCTTATCCCTTCTCCTGCCAACCCTTGGAACACATCATATCTTTTTCTTTTTATTTCCATTAAATCATTAAATGTGATACACTAAAATAGACAAGCATACAGGAAACGCATTTCATGTTCATTCCCAGCATGAGCAGCTGTCCCACAGAAAAAAAGAGTGAAAGAAATTGGGGGGGGGGCGGACAAACCACACATGGGCATCCACCCCAGACAGAGCTCACCCTGTCACAAGATACAGAAGGAAAAGAAAAAATGAAACAAGTAGCCAGAATATAAAATATACAAAAACATACATCTCCACACTTAAACAAAGCCACATGGTATCTCAAATAAATCACTCCAGTTAGATTATTCCCATACCTCCAGCTCCAGGATCAGTTTACCAACTGAACCAATGTGGAATGAGAGTGTGTTGTGAGAATACATAGGACCCTGTCCCCTTAAATCCCTTTAGTGTAGGTTTAACATTCTTACACCCATGCTGCCATGTAAATCATCACCCCAGAGGCATTGGAGGTTGCAGCAGAAATTTGGGGCACTGAGATCTAAATCCAGATCCCGTGATTTGCAGTCTTATGGCCTAACCACAAGGCTATGCTGGCTACTGTTTTGCAAGTTTTTGGTTGACTACATACTTGACACAAACTGATCATTGGTTAGTTTGAGTAATACGCTAGCTGACCTTTGATCAGTTTCCATAATAAATTAGCTGATTCTTGATCAGTTTACGTAATAAACTAGCTGATCCTTGATCAGTTTGAGTAATGAGCTAGCTGATCCTTGGTCAGGTTGAGTAATAAGCTATCTGATCCTTGGTCAGGTTGAGTAATAAACTAGCTAATCCATGATCAGTTTGGATGGCTGTACATCTGATCCTGGATCAGTTAGACTTATAAACTGATCCAAGTCAGTTTGGTTGGTATAGGATCCTAGAATAGTTGTTATGTGCATAATCTGCCTTCACTGAAGAGCACCACATCTGGGCAAATTTGACAAATAATTTTTATGATATATAGAATAATTTAGCTTCATCATTCATACGTATGTGTCATAAGGTGCTTGAATACAATGAATAATAGTAATTTTAGTGACCTGCATTTTCTTTTCCAGAGAGTTTTGTGATTTATTTATATTTTCATTTATTTTACAGTTTATTTACTTAGGATAGCCCAACTGAGATGCAACATGTCATTTCCAGAGTATCTTGCTTCTATACATTTCCATAGATTGTTGGACTGAAGCACTGAGAGGTTAAGTAGCTTGCCTAAGGTCACACTGAGAATCTGACTTCAGCAGGATATGAACTGGCAAGCTCCAGGTTCTCAAACCAGTGTTCTATCCATTATATCACAGTGCCTTTAAGACAGCCTTGCGATAACCTAGTTGTTATTCTTATGAATTACTTGGGAGAACTCAGAACAAGTAGCAGCAGTAGTATTAGTAGTATTATATCCTTCCCCAGAGGCCCAGGGCACCATTACATAGTAATACATCAGCACAATCAAATACTAAATGGCCAACATGAGCATGACAATAAAACTCAACAATCACAAACAGATTAATCAAATAAAATCAGTTAAAATCCACAGTGGAGCAAAACACCTGAGCAAACAGGTAGGTTTTAAGACCTTCTTTAAATGCTTCAACCAAGGGGACCTCCCTCAGAGCCTTGGTAGTGAACTCCATATTACTGGTCCTGCTATCCCAAAGTCTCTGTCTCCAGATGTTTTCAGTTGAGTCTTGGGAACCAACAGGAGGCCCTCATTAGAAGAACTGAGAGAACGAGTGGGGCGCTTTACAGATGCAGGAGACCATGCAGGTAGTCTGGACCCAGTCCATGCAGGGTATTATAGATTAACAACTTAATCTTATAGGAGATGCACCACTTGACCTGCAGCCAGTGCTGTTCCTGCAGTGCTTGAGTAACGTGACTTAACCTGGAAAAGCCTGTCAACAAACTTGCAGCCATGTTCTGCACCAGCTGCAGGCATTGCAGCGCACCTCCACTGATCCCGAGGTACAGGGTTTTGCAGAAGTCGAGATGAGATGTCATGAAAATATGCACGAGTAAAGGCGGTCCTTAGGGGGAACAAGTGAACAAATCCATCTAATATTTTAATGATTGTAGAAACCACTCCAGACAGCCAGTGACACCTGAGCCTCAAATGTCAGTCCTTCATTCAGAACGATGCCTAGATTCTTTACCTGTTGGACACTGTCAAGATGTGAGGTACCGAGGTGAAAGTTTGATAACCTTCCTGACACTGCGAGTCTCACTTTCCTACCTGGCTCAAGCACCGGTACTTCAGGCTCATCAGGATGGAGTCTCAGCAGCTCAAGGACATCCAACCCTGGATCTCGGCCAAATGTTTGTTCAGCACATCCACCGTCCCTGGTCCTGGGGTGCAAAGGACAAATAGAGCTGAGTATCCTCTGCACAGCAGTGAAATCCAACTCCATAATGCTTGATTCATAAATACATAGAATGTGTTACAGATAAGGACCAACTGGTCTATCTAGTCTGTCCATTTTTATTACCTTTTAGTTACACTGCAGACTGTAGCTGATCTGTGGCTTTCCCACCCTTCCTTGTTTCTAGTATTTCCTTGTGTCTCTCAAATGAATTTTTGAATTCCTCCACCATCTTTGCCTCCACCACCACCCCTGCAGAAGTCTATTCCAAACATCCACCGCTCTTTCAGTAAAGAAGTACTTCCACACATTACTCGATTCTATCTCCCCCCAACTTCATATAATTTCCCCTAGATTTTGTCCATCCTCTTTTCTGAAAGATGCTACCCCCCTGCATTTATTTATCCCTTTAAGGTATTTGAACATCTCAATCATGTCTCTCCTCATCTCTAGAGAACACATATTGAGGGCTTTCAGCCTCTCCTCATATGACTTTTGGTGCAGCCCTTGTACCATTTGCATAGCCTTTCTTTGGACTGCCTCCACTCTGCCTATGTCCTTTCTGAGATGCAGCCTCCAAAACTGGACACTGAACTCCAGATGTAATCTCACCAATGATCTCTACAATGGCATCACTACCTCCCATTTTCTGCTGGTGATGCCTCTCCCCATGCACACCAACATCTAGCTGGCCCTTTTAACCACCTTCTCACTCTGTCCAGTGACCTTTAGGTCCTCAGACATAATCACTCCTAGATCCCTTTCCTGTTTGGTGGCTGACAGTACCTACCCCCCACTACGTACTCCTCCCTCAGGTTACCGTGTCCTAAGTGCATGCTTTTGCACTTTTTTGAATTGAATTTCAGCTGCCATACATTTGACCATTCCTCCAGATTGCTCAAATCCCTCCTCATCTCCCCCCCCCAGTGTGCTGACCCTATTGCAGATCTTTCTGTCATCTACAAGGAGTCATACCTTCCCCTCCAGTCCCTCTGCAATGTCATTTATGAAGACATTAAAGAAGACTGGGCCTAGCACCAATCTCTGAGGCACCCCACTGGTCATCTCCCTCTTTACTGTCTGAGCTTACCCAGGGGTAGCATATAGTCTGTAAACAACATGGCCAAAAGGACCAATCCCTGGGGTACCCTGCAGTGCAGGTCCCTTGGGCATAATGAGAAATTACCCATTACCATCCTTTCAGACCTGCTCTGAAAGAAGGACTCAAACCAGATAAAAACTATGCTCATGAGTCCCATGTATTCCATAAGACAGTCCAAAAACAATCCATGTTCAACAGTGTCAAATGCAGAGGAGAGATAGTGGAGGATGAGAACTGATCTCTCTCCTCTATCCCTCACCATGAGCAGATAATTGTGCATCCTTACCAAAGAATTCTCAGTACTGAACTTCAACCAAAACAGCTGGAGAGGTTCAAAAATACTGAAGGTCTCCAGGTGAGCCTCAAGCTGCAACGCAACTACCTTCTCGATAACCTTACCTGGAAATGGCAGGTTAGAGGCAGGTCTGTAATTTGCTAGGACATCTGGGTCCAAAGTTATTTTTTCCAAAAGGGGTTTCACCAGTTGGCTAACTAGGATCTGCAACTTATCCAGTAGGTAGGGAAATGGGCAGACTAGGTAGGCCAAGTGGTCCTTATCTGCTGTCAAAGTCCATGCTTTAATGTTTCTGTGTTTCAGTGTGCTTTTTAAATAATTCAGAAAGACCTCCTCTGACAAGGAATGTCCGATGATCCCATGAATACTGGACCCAGTGGCTCTGCACAACCCACTAAGAGCCACGTTGAGCTTGTTTCCAGTTCACAGTAGGTAGGTCATATCCCAGAAATCAGGGTGATGATCTATTCTGGCATCACTGGCTGAAACTCACTCCATGACCACTGAGACCTGCTGCAATATCCCATCCCCCCACTGATGGACAGTAAAGGCCACCCTGTCTGAGAAAAAAATGAGAAAACTCTTAGTATTTTTCAAATGATGCAACTTTTATGGGCTCCATATAGGCCAGGTGTAAAAGCCTGTCTACAGCCTGAAAAAGCTGAGTTGGTTGATTCTTCCCAGCCACAATCTCTCTGAACAGAAATTCTGCCTTCTTATGAGAGATTGCCCTTTGATACTCACCATAGCAAGTATTCAAAGCCAGTTTGTCCTCCTGAGCCCTGGACCTCCTCCAATGCCTTTCTAACCTTTGTCAGCCTTCATCAACCTTAGCACCTTGTAACCACAGTAAGCCAAGATTCAAAAACAAAGGATGGACACAGACTGCAGTGATCAGGTCAAAGACTACAGGGACAGCCCTATTGTAGGCTGCCATTGCTTCACCAATATCCACAGCACAGGCTGCCCATATACCCAATGTGTCAGGTGCCACCAGAAGACCCTCAGGATTCAATCCTCTCAATGGATGGTATCTGACTATCTCCACAGAGGAATGGCTACAGAGGAGTGCCCTGAACTTGAAACTGATGGCACAATGATCCAACCAACTGATTGGGTCAATCCTGAGGTTCTCCAATCCAAACCCTGTGTTGAATACCAGGTCCAACGCATGTTCATGTTAACAAGTTCCAGTAGCAACTGCTCGTACCAGGTCTAGAGCTAACATGCTCTGGAGGAACTCCTGTCCAAAATGTGATAGCTTATCATTGACTCAGGCATTGAAATCACTGAGGATAATTCACCTTGGTGCCTCAAACAATCAGTCAGCAACAAACTCCACAATCTCCTTCAGAAAGTCCTCTTCACACCCTGGTGGACAATATATGAGAAGGACTCTGCAAGCAGCACCTGGACCACCATGTACAGACATGGACTCAGAGGATGATGTGTCCCCCACAGGATGCACCACCAATCCCAGTTTAGTACTAAACAAGATAGCTACCCCTCTCCCCCCGATCCTTCCTTGGGAAGTGTACTACAGAGAAGTCAGCCGGCACCACCACTTCCAAAACTGGACCAGTGTTGTCACCTAGCCTGGTCTCCGTAAAACATGCCAAGTTGAATGAGGAGGAAGAAACAAGATTCACAATAATTGTTGTCTGATTCCTCATTGACCTGGCATTGCAAAGCACCACCCGAAGAGGATGAGTACTGGTGTCTGGCCCACCATCTGCCTGTCCACTCAGATCAATGGATACTTGAGGGGCAGGGACCAAATATCTACCACTCCTCTCCAATCCCTGGGTCATCTCCTAGTCCACAATATCCTGATTACCTCCCCAACAGCCCTCCTCTCATTCCTCATCCTAATTCTCCTGCAGTGCCTCCTGGAGATCCTCAGCCCCCTGCATTGACTATGAACTTCTGCAGGTGGGGGAACATCACAGAAAGGATGCAGAGTATGTAGCTGGGCTGGGGAGTAACTGACTCTACCCAAAGGTTCGGGCAAGTACATTATAATAGTAAAAATAATATTCACTAAAGCTAAAAGAAACTCATTCATGAACCACTCACTCACCCTAAAACACACTCATACACATACAAGTAATGAAACTATGCTATATATGTACAAGCTAACTTAACCACACATACACCCCGAACCCACCCCAATTAAATTATAACTACCAACAATATGCAGGAGAACTCAGCACAAAAGTCCAACAATGTCCTAAAACACTGAGAACATAGCATTCAAATAAGTAAGTCCAATTCCAACTAAATAAAGTTCTTAGTTCATAGAAAGTTCAATTGTGAGCCAAGGACACTGAAGATATAAACTGAGGGACTGAGGGAGGGAATAATCTCAGCAAAATTATCCATTATCCAGAGCACTTGGATAAGATGGATACCAGTTTAATGTGTGTTGCAGGACTAAAGATCCAGTTTATCCATGTGAAGAGACTCCGTTCTCATGATGACCTGCTCCAGGAAATAATGAAAACAAACAGCTACAGGAACTCACACCACCATGCACAGAGCTCTCTTAATTATCCAACCACTATTTTAGACCCTCTTGCATACAGCCAGCTGATTCACCTTTATCAATTGCTTGTTATGTTATTGCTACCTACTATCAAGCACCCTAAATTATCTGTTACCATTGATTATTCTCCCACCTTAGTCTTTTACTGAAGTGTGGAAATAGTCGAGGGTGCACTATGCAGATGAGACAACAAAACATGCACACATTTACTTATGTATTTACACAGATTCAGAGACACTGTTGGCAGAAAATGACCACTGGTCTATCCAGTCTGGTCCATCCAATTTATGTACTCTATGTATTTAGAATTGGTAATCAGAAAAGGAACAGTGAGACAAAGCTTGTTTCTAGGTATGACATCTTTTAACTTTAACTTAAGATACACATATTACAGGGGCACAGTAACACCCCTATAGTTAGGGCTAAGTAGGCCATTTAATGTTATACCCCAATTATTGTACCTTAATAAGTTGGTGTCATTTGAGAAAATAGCCCAAGATTTGGCATGCACTGTCAGGCTGCCAGAGTCTTAAGATGTAAAAAGTTTTGTGACAGCATTTTATTCAGTTTTCAATAATGGAGCACCAAAAAACAGAAAAAAAAACACTTTTGGTTTCCCTATACATAACATTGGGTATTTTTTGCTCTCACCTATAGCCTATGTTGTGTGGTATTTTTTCATGACATTTTCAGAGCTGAAGGGTTCTATGCCAAGGGTGCTCCTGTGAAAGGTTTTGTGAAACAATACTATATGGTTCCAGAGTTATAATGATTTTAGAGTTAACATCCTGATGTGAACAGTAAGCAAACATGCAAAAAAAAAAATTGTGATGACCTGTTTTCATCATTTAACTCTCGTGCTGAAAAAAATACCAATTGCGTCGACCACCATTTTATTTCTCATTTTAAACTCACAAACACTAAAAATGCATAAAAAAAACACCTGAACCTAACTAAACAGGACTCGTTTCACTAGATTCTGCTGTTTGCTTTTTTAAAAACTTACCAGAAATGTGTTTTCTGGGCACCCTAAAATCCAGGGTTCCCAGCTTAGTGAGAAGAACCATTAACCCGTGGTCTCTGTATGAGAACAGTGGGACTTCCTTGAGTTCTACAGCTGCAGCTGGAACTCTAGCTGCACTGACAGCAGTGAGCCACCATTTCCCTGGTGTTTATTGGCATCCCCTGCTGTCCAATCACCAGCTCCATATTTATATAATGATTTTCTGGTGTCTAGTGGCACCCCTACTGTCACATTACTGCCCCTTTATTTGTATAATGTTTCCCTGGTGTCTAGTTGCACACTTACCCTCTGATTGTCATTCTCATATTTGTACAGGGTTTCCCTGGTGTCTAGTGGCACTCCTACCCTCCAATTGCCATCCCTGTGTTTGTATAATGTTTCCTTGGTATCTAGTGGCAGCCAAAGCCCTCTGATTACTAGTCCTGTATTTTTGTAATGATTCCCTGCTGTCTAGTGGCATCCCCCCACCCTCCAGTTACTGTCCCTGTATTTGTATAATGTTTCCCTGGTGTCTAGTTGAATCTCTACCCTCCAGTTATCGTTCCCATATTTGTATAGTGTTTCCCTGGCATCTAGTGGCACTCGCACCCTTCAATTGCCATCCCCGTACTTGTATAATGTTTCTCTGGTGTCTAGTGGCAGCCCCTGCCCTCCAGTTACCAGACCTGTATTTCTATAATGTTTCCCTGATGTCTAGTGGCATCTCCCATCCTAAGATTGCTGTCCCTGTATTTGCATAATGTTTCCCTGCTGTCTAGTGGCATGTTTGTGCACAGGGTGAGGGCAATTGTGTACTCTAACCAGTTTGTTATTCTTTCAATAAAACATCTTTATATTTTTGTTTAACACTGTCATTGAGTACTTCTTTGTGGCATATTAAGGCAAGAAGTGATGCTGCAAGTTTGTAACTGCATGTTGTAACAGGGTTAGCCACCTTTTCTCAGCTCACCCTGTTTCCCTCATCGTGCGCAGGCCGCAAGTGTTTGGAGTTGGCTTGTATAATGTTTCCCTGGTGTCTAGTGGCACCACCCCTCTGATTGCCATCCCCATATTTGTATAATGTATATTTTGAACTGCTGACTGAAAATACGGAAAGCTGATTGGCCGAGAACTCTTTGAAACCATGATGATATCGGGCTACATAATTACAGCTTCAAAAAACCTCCGGTCACCAGCCTCCTCACTTACACCTAACTCCTTCAACCGCAGTGGTTCTCATGTCCCTTAATATGGTAAAAAGTGTACTGCAAGAAGCAGTTCAGCAGCCAGAGCTTGTATCTTTGTTTGGATTCCCGATTTTCTGTCTGGACCTGCTCATACAGTAATGCAGCCAAGGTAGCCTTTTTGTCAGGGTGGAGCAATTTGCAGCTAAAGCGGTTCTTCTGACAAACTTAACCAACACTGACTGAAATCACAAAGTCACTACCCAATTTCCCATTTCTAACTGTCTTTTTTGTGTGGGTTAGACAAAGTAAGAGGCACACAAGTGGCATTCTCCAGTGAAGAAGATCATTTAAATCCTCTCTTACTGCTCATTCTCAAACTGCTCCACATAATGTACACCCTGCCCCTCACCCAAAAATGACATGTAGAGAAACTAAGTTCAAGAAAAAAAATATTTTCTAACCATTTCTTTCACCGCCTTTCCCACAATCAGCAACATGATGCTGGCAACAACAGAAAGGGTGGTTGCAGGCAAACTGGCAAAACCAAATAAACCCAAATCAAAATATACTGAAAGAAAAATGCAACAAAGGGAGCTTACACAGTATACATGCAGCAATAGCCCTGGGATAGTGAAAAAGATTACATCTTCTCCAGGAACTGCAGTTATAGCAGTGCCACCTGCTGCCAGGGACTATTTTCTTAAAAGGTATTCATCCAACACCCTAAAAACCCATTTTCAAAATATTTTAAACTTTTTTAAATTATTTTTTGTACTGCAAAAATGTTTTGCTAGTTCATAATAACAATAAGTCATTCCAGGGTGTGGTATATCATGGGATAGCGTCACTTATCAGATGGTTGGATGCACTCAGCCTGCGGCCCCCTGCCCAACCACCCGAGGCGTGATTATATCCCATGATATGCCACACCATGTCATGCCTTATTGCTTAAATGTTTTTCTGCTGTTTAGTGGCATCCACCACCCTCCAGTCACCATATCTGTATTTCTGTTATGTTCCCCTGGTGTCTAGTGGCACCTCTGCTCTCTAATCATTGTCCTGTATAGCTGTACTGTTTCCCTTGTATCTAGCTGCACCCCACCCACACTCTCAGATCTTCATCCTCCTATTAGTTTTACAAATCTAGCCTGTAATAAGAAAACCGTCTCTTAATTTTCTTTTCCTTAAACCTGTAGAAAAAAAACTGGTCCCTTGCCAATCTGATTACTGCCACCCTGACCTCCCCCTCATCAGTCACCACCCAACACCCCAGTTCACACCTCAAAACAGCTTCATTCATCTGAACAGGTCCCATGTAGGGGTGTGTGAAAATAAAATTTCACAGGCGGAATTTCGGCAAAAGTCAGATTTTCACTTCCGTGAAAGTTTGGAAGTCATTTCGCCAACTTTTGCAGAAATTCCACCAAATATTGTGGAATAAATGTAAGAAATGCAGGTGTATTTATTCAAGTGTGGGAAAAAACTCAGCAGAACTGATCACTGTCAGTGTTCAGTTCTGCGGCTTCTGTATTAAACTGCGGGGAATAAACCTGCAGAAGTGATGCAAACTGTGGATAATTACATGATATATCACAAAATACTAAGCAAGAGACTTTCTTTCAACATATCTTGTAAAAAAATCTGCAGTTTGTAATTAAATGCTGCAGTAGTAGGCAGAAATCCACAGTTATCTCGCGAAAGTTCAGAATTCCGCCACAAGCAAAAGAGCAGAAAAGTCTGTGAAATTTTTTAAGTTTTGTGGAACTTCCACAATGGCGTAAATCTGCACTTTCACCCACCCCTAGTCCCATGCTGTATAGCAACTCTCTGAGCAAAGACACATCTTGCTGCAGGAACCGATGACTGCTATATGAGAAACTAAGATAAGTATGGTTCAATGAATTTCAATGGGGTTTTGAATTCTGATGCATAACTTTGTAATTTTTGCATATTTTGGCCCCAGACTTTCAACATGGCCTTTGTGGGACCCCACATCATGAACAACTGCAGTAGAATTATACAAATCAGGCTTGAAAGGTGATTTTGCAGTTGCATTTCAAAATTACCTTCCGGGCTGGATTTGAAAATGTTTACCACCCTTGCTCATGAGGTGGGGTCATAATAAGTCTATGTTGAATATTTGGAATCAAAATATGTAAAAATGTCAACGCCATGTTGAAATGTTTTATGCTCACTTGTAACTTTGGTAATTTTAAATATTTTGACCCCAAATTTTCAACATAGCCATGTTTACACACCACCTCACAAACATGATGGCTGTCATTTTTTAAATCCTGGCCAAAATGTGCTTTTGCACGTGTGGCACATAATGATGTTTCCATGGCACAGAATGATGTTTTGGTGGTGATTTGAAAATGTTCTTCTACCAGGTTCATGAGATACAAGAATTTAGGTTTTTGGTTAGCTTCATCGGACACAGGCAATGAACAAGTGGACAAATTGATTTCTCAGATTGATAAAAGGGTAGTGCAGCTGTATTGCAAACAAAACTGTTTAGATTGTTGCACTTTACAAAGAATAGTTCAAGTACAGGTTTTCCCATTATTTGACTATGGAGATGTCCTCTGTGACTACTCTACTAAAGATAGATTAGACACCTAGGCCCAGATATTCAAAAGGGTTGTGCATGGTGCAACAGTGTTGCACCATGCACAACTCTGTCTTTCAGTAGCGATATTCAAAAGGAAAAGTCGCCGCACAAATCTAATCTTTGGCGGAGCACATCAGTAATGTATCTGAAGGCACAGGTGGGGGCGGCGTGCCCATGCATAACCTGCACAGCACGATATTCAGCCCGGGATGTAGAGTCATGCATGCGCAACCCCTACCTGTGCCTGCACAAAGTTACGCCAAAAAAAAAAAAGGAACAAGTGATGACCACCCACAGGTGAGCTGCCACATTGCAGGGTGCAACACAGCAGCTGCCACCTGTGGGTAGCCACCCGAGTTCCTGCAGCACTTAGCGGCGCCCCCCCAATGGCCCATCATGGCCATTCGTGTAGCGAAGTCCTCCCTGTCCAATATCCCTAGTGGTCCAGGGGACTGCACTGGAGCCTGATCGCGGGCATCTGTACCTCTTCAAATATCCCTAAGACCCTGGTGGTCTGAGTGCACCCCACCCACCCACCCTGAGCCCACCACCCCGCTCCGCCCCATCAGCCAGTAGGCGGCAGCACCCCACCCTCCTGCCACCCAGCCTCCACCGACTGACAGCTCGGTAGGGGCTGCATGCCCGATGGTTCACAGCATGAGCCAAAGGGCATGCGCCCATAAATACTACTCAGTCCAGATATGTGAATGAATTTCATCACATATCTGGACTGAGTAGTAGTATGGTGCACACCTATTGGCTCACACTGTGAACTATCGGGCGTGCAGCCCCACCGAGCTGTCAGTCAGGGTGTAGGGCGGCAGGCAGGTGGGTGCTGCCACCCGCCAGCTGATGGGGGAGAGCAGGCGGTGGGCCCAGTGGGTGGGGTGGGGGGCACACTAGACCACCAGGGTCTTAGGGTATTTAGAGATACAGATGCCCATGATCGGGCTTAGTGTGGTCCACTGGACCACCAGGGATATTGGACTTGGGGGGGTTTCCATTACTGATGCCCGCAATCAGGCTCAGTGCGGTCCACTGGACCACCAGGGATATTGGACTGGGGAGTTCTAATACTGATGTCCACGATCAGGCTCAGTGCGGTCCACTGGACCACCAGGGATATAGGAGTTTTTTTTTTATTTTACACGAATGCCCGTGATCTGGCTGCAGGAGGCGTCAGACCCCAACGGCTGCTGCCTGGCAGGGTGCCAGGTGCAAGTCCTCGTGAATCGGTGCACCTGCATGCTAATGGCATGCAAATGGGCCATGATGAGATGCAAATGGCACCCTGTGCACCTTGCATAAATTATGGCCCCATTTGCTTATCCCCTTTTGAATATTGCAGGTACTGTGCATGGCGCAATGGCACTTGCGCTAGCACATCTCCATGCTCCACTCTGGCCACTTGTGCTGGCACAGTGCCACTGCGTCATACACAGTGGGGGGTGGCCAGGGTGTGATATTCAAAGCTGCTGCGCCATAGCACAGCTCCGTTGAATATCGCCCAGGCCACACCCCGGCGCAACAGAGTTGAGCTGTGCCCAGGCTTGCAGCACAGCCTGGCACAGTTTCAATATCCAGGCCCTTGTATAATCGGCTAGCCAGGTTAATTCTGAGGTGCCCCAAAGGGATACATCACTATGTGCAGTTAGGGTGGATTTTCCTTTCAAATATAAGGCATTTGCAAAAATTTGTTTTAACATATGAAAGTGTTTTTGGAAAGGTCCCTGATCATTTAAAAGTTAAACTACAGGAGCCAGATATTCAAAAGTTTGCTCTGGAACTAAATTAGCACTCCCCAGTGGGCAAACTTAGCCCAGAGTACAAAGCAAGCTATAGTCTATAGGAATAGCCCGGTGCTAAACCTGCTGAGTATAGCAGTCTAAAGAAGCCAAGCAAACCGGTCTGGGAGTGAAGGGCAAAAATAGCCAGAGAATAAGACAGCACTGAATATAGTAACAGGGAAGTGCAAACTGCAACTGCAGATCATTAGACTGTAGCAAGCCAGTGCTGCAGGTGGAGAACATTGTGTGTCATTGCACAGAGCTGTCTCACATCTACCTGCAAACAACAATGTAAGCCACACACTGCAGATCTGTGCTGTGCTGAAATGAGGTTTGCCCTGGGCTAACCTGATTGCACAGTGCTAACACATTAGCCCAGTGCAAACTGGATAGCCCGGGGCAAACGAGAGCTATATTCAAAGCTCCCATGCAAATAAGCCTACTTAGGTAATCCATGGGCAAACAGGTACATTTGCATTTCATTAACTGCTGCTTAGCATACATTACCATGCAGTTTGCCTGGTGCTACTGCATGGAACACAAAGTTCCCCCTTTAGGTCGGAATGGAAGTACAGGCTGAATGCTGCAGACCAAGGCAGACCCAGAGCATCCCCTGTTGGTCACAATAGAAGTACAGGCCAGAAGCAGCAGGAACTGTGTGCTCCCAGGCACAGTTGGTGCATACATACCTCACAACCCCTTGCCTCCTGAAACAGGGACAAGGCTTAAACAAATCAGAGACAACGGACCAAAATCAGGGACACATCTTCAAATGTAGAGATATCCAACCAGACAGCTGGTAGAATATGGGGCTTAGTGCGAAATGCATGTTCCAAAGAAGAACAAGTCTGTAACTTTAATGCTTGACATTATGTTGTGCTTACAATTTCCACTGTTCAGCTATGGAAAGACAACTGTGAGGAGGGACAGAGTAACACTTTTGAGGCAAATTCAGGGACGTCCCTGAAATTCAGGGACTGTTGAGAGGTGTGCACCTGACCCATTCACAATAAAAGTTAATGTAATAACCGTGGTAATCTAGTGGTCCCCCCATCCTCCTGCATGAATCCTGACCCATTTTTAATTGAATGCAGAGTAATATCCCTGGTAGTCTAGTGGTCCCCCCACCCCCCACATGAATCCTGACCCATTTATAATTAACATCAAAGTTATATCCCTAGTAGTCTAGTGGTCCCCACCCCCTGCACGAAACCTGACCCATTTTAATTGAATGCTAAGTAATATCCCTAGTAGTGTAGTGGTCCCCCTACCCCCTGCATGAATCCGACTGCGTTTATAATTAACATCAAAGTAATATCCCAAAGTAGTCTAAATGGTTCCCCCTGCATGAATCCTGACTAACATAATTAACATCAAAGTAATATCCCTGGTAGTCTAGTGGTCCCCCACCCCCATATGAATCCTGACCCATTTATAATTAAAATCAAAGTATTATCCCTGGTAGTCTAGTGACTTCCACCTCCTCCTGCATGAATCCTGACCTGTTATGACTGCAATTCAAAGTAATTTCCCAGGTAGTCCAGTGAGTTCCCCACCCCAGCACAACTGCCGACCCCCATCCCCAATACAAACGAGTTGTTGTAGTTCAGAATCTCACTCAGCAGTGATCTCCGCTCATCCAAAGAAGTCAACAAACAGAGCTGGCGACCAGCTCAGACCTCCTCTCACCACCACGGCTGGCTGCCGACTGAGGTACCTCAGTCAGTGGCTGGCCATGGTGGTGATGAGAGGAGGGCTGAGCCAGTCACCGGCTCTGTTTGTGGAGTTTTCTTCAGATGAGCAGAGGCTTCACTGCTGGGTGGGGGGGACCACTGGACTACCAGGGACATTACTTTGAATTGCAGTCATAATGGGTCAGGATTCATGCAGAGGGGTGGAGGACTACTAGACTACCAGGGATAATACTTTAATTTCAATTATAAATGTGTCAGGATTCATGTAGGGGGGTGGGGGGACCACAAGACTACTCAGGGAAATTACTTTGCATGCAATTAAAATGGGTTGATTCATGTAGGGGGTGGGGAACCACTAGACTACCAGGAATAATACTTGATTTTAATTATAAACGGGTTGGGATTCATGTAGGGTTGGGGAGACCTCTAGACTACCAGGGAAATTACTTTGCATTCAATTAAAAATGGGTTGGGATTTGTGTAGGGGGGGTGGGGTACCACTAAACTACCAGGGATAATTCTTTGATTTTAATTATAAATGGGTCAGGATTCATGTAGGGGTGAGGGGACCACTAGACTACCACAGAGTTTACTGTACTACCGCAGCTATGGGGGTCCACGATGGGGGGGCACATTGCCACCCTATTACAGCCAACTTTTGTTAGGTGGTATCTAGCACCATGCTACAGGTTATGCTAATGCCTGTAGCGCGGTGCTAGACCTTTGAATGTGCCATGCTGCTGGCATTCATAGGCACACTGCTAACCCCGCCCCTGCATACTATTATCTATTAGTGTTGGTGCTACCACACAGCACCGGCGCTTATAGGGCTTTTGAATATTGCAGCCTCAAACAAACCCAGTGATATTCCCACACTATGGTTTTGCACTAGGCACAATTGTTTGCATATCTATCCCCAAGACAGGAAGGAAAATACATCTTTGAGAAATTCTGTTGTTCATGAATTAAAAGTATCTATAACTAAAACACAAAGGTCAATGCATTTTTATAGTCAAATGGTGCCTTTTTATTTGAATCAACTGCCATACAAATTTCAACTTCTTGACCCTAAACCTTTATCAATAAAGGTAGTAAAACAATAGTTTTTGGAATCATATTTAGCTCAGGAAAACTTCTGTTGTGGTTATTTAGTGTATATGACTGACTATTCTTTTTTTTTTCATTGTATTTATGATTGAACATATTATGTAACTGTTTAAATATTTTCTCTAATTGTATGTATGTTGTGTAAGAAGGGATATCATTTCAGATGAGCTTTGCACAATGGTTGCAACCCTAATAAAACCCTAATAAAGTGAAGTGAAATTAAATGAAATGTTGGTGTGGAAGTGCAGGGCCTGGGGACCTGCATGAACATATCCATTTGCTTATAGAAGCACAATGCCTTTCTGACCCTGCATTTTCATCTCTTCATAGAGGAATGCATCCATGCTGGTGTGGAAGTGCAAGACCCTTCATTTCTCATAAAAAAAATATATTTGTTTGGTTGCATGGCTTGTTAAGGATCCAATGTTATCCTATGAGAATTTTTATTTTTATAATTTTTATATTGCTCCTAATTTATTTTTTTGGGGGGGTACTAAGACATTCATTTTTTTTGTGTTGGTACTTTCTCCTCCAATGCTGGCTAACCTCTGAAGGGTGCCCCAACCCCCATCCTCCAGTGTACACCATCCGAAGTTGACCCGAACTCCCAGGGCTTGTCCCCCCGACATGGCTGGCAGGGTTCCCCAACCACCACCAGAGTCTGGATCTAGTGGACCAATGCCATGGCTGGATGAGAGTGGAGTCTGCAAGGTTCCCTCTACAATTGTGCTGTGGCATAGCTTTTTCCTGGTGTTCTCCCAGGAACTGGGGCACGCAATGACACCATTGGAGGGAGGTGCATGCATCCGCACAAACACCCTCTAGCCATCTGCCCCAGCTCCTCCCCATACTGCAGCATGGTATCCTGTCCCTCAGCCTCTGCCAGGGGGCCAGCTGTCACCGACAACTGAGGACCTCCCTCCCCAGAGAAGGAGAGCAGTCCATCAGACTCTCAATCCTTCTCTGCCCCTGCTGACTCCCCGGCAGCCTGTGCTCATTCCTGAACATGGGTCACCGGGATAGCACGAGGCAAGACTTCCAGCAACTCAGGCCTCAGCACCACTGGGCCAGCTTGAAGACCTTTGTTTTGACATGTAGACTGTACTATAACTGCAAATATTGAGGGAGTTATGGCTTGTTGAAGTTGAAATGTGGAAAAAAAACATAAAAAAACTATGTCTAATTCTATTTTCATATGAAGGGATCCTTTTTTGTATGAAGGAGACAATCTCATAAAAAGGGATCCCTTCATACAAAAAGAATGTGAAAAACTGAAGTCCAAAATCTTTCTTCATTTGAAGGGATCTTGTTTGTGTTCTTTTTCATTCATATGAAAAAAGAATCTGAAAAAAAACTGTCCAAAAACTCACGAGAAAGCAGCCCTTTGTAAGAAAAAGGAATTTGACTTAGTTTTTTTTTAGATTCTTTTTTTGTATGATGGGATTCTTTCTCATGAGTTGTTTTTACATGAAAAAGGATCCCTTCATACAAAAAAGGAAGAAGGACTTAGAGTTCTTTTCAGATTATTTTTTTGTATGAAGGGATCATTTCATGAGGTTGTCTTACTCATACAAAAAAAGGATGCCTTCATAGGAGAAAAAGAGTCTGAAAAAAGTCCAATTAAAAAATGTATATCAAATACATTTCTGGGTCATTGTTCCAAAACGTAACTCCAGAATCCACCTAACAGAGTTCTGAATAGCAAAATACATGTATTGATGTCTCTGCAGGATCTGATTTTTATGGGTTTTCAAAAAACATTTAAAAAAAAATAAAAACAACACGACAGCCATATGAAAAAAAATATTTTTTTTTTAGAAAAAAGGATTACCCCATACAAAAAAGGATCATTTTTCATATGGACCAAATAATTTTTTCATTCCGAACAGCTATCCAAAAGCACATACTGAGCATGCTCAGAACCAAAATTTCAAATTCGTATAACTTTGGATTAGATTAATATTTAGATTAATATTTTATTTTCACCAAACCAAATAATGCATTGTTTTTCCAGCACCCACTTTTACTGGGAGCTCTACCTTCTGTGGACATACACAGTGAAGGGTACCATTGTGGCCCATGCCCTTTCTACCCTGAAAATTTCAGAGCAAAATTCCAAACCATTTGAGCAGTAGGTAATGACAAAAAAACAGAGAAAAAAATATCAGTGTTTCCACTTGTTTTGCTATCCATATCTCCAAATCTGCAAATTCGACTGGAACAAAACTTAGCAAGTCAAGAAACCTTTGATTTTAAAATTGTAAAGGGAGTGGCCCATTGTACTATCAACCTCTCCCTGGACAATTTTAAAATGATATTTCTCATTCTGTGGGAAGTCTCATCACTACCTCTACCTGACAGTGCCCATCAAGAGATTGTTTAGCTGTACCAGGAGTATCTTTAACATATATGGCAATTCCTTGTGTTAGGTAACCCACTGATATGGGGCTGTGCTCTGTTATGTGTTGTAAGAGTTTTGAGACTGGAAGCAAATGTCTGTGACTCAGTTTTGAACCTGGGTACATTGCATTTTAATATGAATGTATATATCTGTTAAATATTGTCTTTTATTAGTAGTTTTTTTGAGTCTGAAATTGTAGTACTGTTTTTATACTGTACTTGTACCTGGTTTTGTAATATGGGCAATGTACCTTTACGTATGCACAGAATAAATGGATAATGTTGCCATACAATGATATTTCTCATATTCCCCTTCCCTTTCAACTGGGTTGCACCTGGAAACAAGTCATGGCTCAGTGTTCCCCTTCCAGTGACCAGCTTTCAAATAAATAAATAAGTACCATTCTGGCCTTTGACAAAATGCATTATTTGTGTGGAATGATGTTGCAGTGGTGCAGAATAAAGTATTGGTGATGATTTGAAAATGTTCAGTATTGGGTTCAAAAGGTGAGGTAATAAGAAGGCTATGCTGCAGTTTGGTTGCTGTTTTGCTAGAACATACATATACACATCTATGGAGGGATGGAAGTGCAGGGCCCAAAGGGCCCTGCATTCCCAGAGCACATAAGGATACAACTACACTACATCAAAAGTATGGATGGATAGGAGTGCTAGAAATGCAAGCACATGGCCTAGATGGCCCTGCATTTACAGCAACATACATATATATATATATATATATATATATATATATATATATATATATATATATATAGTGTATATGCATCTATGGAGTGATGGAAATGCAGGGTCCAGAGGCCCTGTGCACCCACAGGCAAATAAGGATATGATTATACTATCTAAAAAAGTAAGGAAATTCTTTGCAAAGAAACTGCTTTAATGCAACATTTAGGGATCAGGCTAAAGCCACAAAAGTAGGGTAATGTGGTTTTAAGGTTTCCAACTCTAAAATCTTACCACCACCCCTCAAACAAATCAGGGGTGCAGTCTTCCTTGAGTTTGTCAACCTTTACACTCACCCCATTAGGAGTGTATGTTTCTGGAGTGTATAGAATAGGGTACACTTTAGGTTTAACAGACCCAAGGAAGACTGCACACCTGATTTGTTTGAGGGTTGGGGGTAGGATTTTAGTGTTGGAAACCTTAAAGCCACATTACCCTACTTTTGTGGCTTTAGCCTGAACCCTAAATGTTTCATTGAAGCAGTTTTTTTGCAAACAATATGTGTGTGTGTGTGTGTGTGTGTGTGTATGTGTGTGTGTTTGTTTGTAAAAATTTTTCATAACATGTCCCTTTGTATCGATTTAAAGCCCAAATCTTCAAGAGGTCCATGTCACAATTCCCCTTCCTAACAAAGTTCAGGTTTTATTGATCTGCACTTGCTTTTACAATTAATATAAAAGCAATTTAAAAACACTTGGCATTTGAGAAATATTTTTTTACTATCTTATGAAACATTAACATGTTTATTCTCACTGATAATTTAGTAAGAGATATGAATCATTAGCTAATGGCTATTTGCCATATAACCAGACAGTGAGGTAAGGGTTCAGGTCTGTTTATCTACACTCCCTAAACATGACATCAGGAATCCCTTATGAAACAAGGGATGGGAGGGTCTCGGCACCCAACTAAGGATCTAGGTTTGAGCAGACTCGATAGACCGTAAGGCCTAATCTGCTGGCAAATAGTATGTTAGTATGTAAAAAGGACTTGTAGTATAGCCTATAGGTTAGAGGAATGAGGTGTGAACGAGCTTGATACATTCAGCAGACCAGACCTGAGTTTGATTCTCACAGCCTCCACTTGCATACTGTGTGACTCTGAGCAAGTCACTTAACCGCCCAGTGCTCCCAGGTCACCCCTGAAAACAGGCACTTGTGCCTAGTGGGCCTGACCTGGTTACCAAAGACTAATATAAAAAAAATAAAAAAGGGGCTTAAATTTAAACAAAATGTATCTTATTTCTTAACAAATATTAAAACTGAAAGTGTTTTAATATATTAAAATTATGTACATTTTTTCCTGGGCCAGAGCTTCAATTTTCTTAGATACTTGCAAACCCTATCAAGATTTCCCTATCAGAAGATGTAAACAACCAAAACACAATGGTGGGTAACAGAGGACCCCAGAGGTGGAGGAAGTGAATCCTATTGGGGGACTTCATAGTGAGGGGGATACAGCTGAGGGCAAGTAGGGATGAAGAGAGGGAGGTTAGGTGCTTTCCTGGTACCACAGCTCGAAGGGATGGAAAGAGTATTCAAAGGATCACTAGGGCAGCAGGAAGGGAGGGAAAGCTAGAAGTCATTGTCCATCTGACGACCAATGACTTGGCTAGGGATGAGCCAGCAATAATTCAGGAGGAGTTCAGGGAATTAGGAAGGGGTCTTAGGCAATTAGCATGATCTGTCACCTTGGAGGTGTTACCTGTTTACAACAGGTGGGAGGATGGGATTATCTGCACCAGGAACTTCAACGCATGGTTGAAAGAATGGTGCAGAGGAGGGATTCAGATTCACTGTGGACTGGGGCCCCACCTGGAAGGATAAAGGCCTGTAAGGGTCAACAGCCTGCATCTATCCAGGAGGGACACCATGGCCCTCAGTGAACAGTTTAAATGCTACCTTGGAAAGCATTTAAACTAGCCGGGGGGGTGCAGCATGAGGCAGGGAGCCATAAACTGACCACCTCCACAGACTTACAAGGTCAGTAGTGGGAATCTAGAAGGAAAAAATACCAAAAGGAACAAATTAACATAAAAATCCAGGTAGTAGAAGGAAAGGGAGATAGAAAAAAGTATAGTAGGGGAAATAAGGGAGGAGAAATGGAAAAAAGGAGGGGGATGGCAGTATAATCTGAAGAGCCATGTCTGCAAATGCTCAAAGTCTCGGCAACAAGATTACACACCTAAAGAAAACCATGGTAATAGTGGTCATGGAAATAGACGTAATTGCCAAGTCATGGTGCAGTGAAAACCAGAACTGGAATGTAGCCATACTATGTTATACTCTATTCAGAAGGGATAGGGTAGGTAAAAGGGGGTTGGAAGTGGCTCTTTATGTGAGGGAAAACAGACATAAAATCTATGTGAGTACAGGGGGAGCAGGGAGAAGCAGAGGTACTGTGGATCATGCTGGAGACATGGGGGAGGCGCAATTCGCACAGGAGTGATCTACAGACCTCCATCACAGGGGAGAGAGGTGGATAAGCATATGTTGGAAGCAATCCAAACAATACCAGGCAAGGGGAGGTGTTGCTGGTGATGGAAATCAGCCTACCAGAAGTGGATTGGAGCCTCCCAGCTGCAGCAACAGTTAGAAGTAGGGACATCCTGAACTCCCTGCAGGGGGTGTTCCTCAGACAGCTAGTTAAGGAACCCACCCATGGGGTGGGGGGGGCATTACTGGACCTGGTACTGACAAACAGGGACAGTGTCGCTGACCTCATGGTGGGTAGCCATCAGGGGACCAGTGATCATCCTTATGACTGTGCTCCATAGTGCTTTGTGGTTCAATATAAGGACTGGGCTAGTATCAAACCATACTCAAACAAGGGTCCTGGAATTCCGTAGTGCCTATTTTAAGAAAATGGGAGCATGCCTTGGGGATGCACTAGCAGGGATAGGGAAACTGGGTGGAGTCTAGGAACAGTGAGCAAAAATAAAGGAGAGTATTGAGAAGGTAACAAACCTCTGCATCAGGGAGGATAACAAGGGCACGAGAAAAAAGAGACCGCTGTGGTTTTCTGAAGAAGTAGCAGAGGAAGTAAGGGGGAAAAAATCTAGCATTTAGAAGGTACAAGATGACACAGAAGGGAGGAGGATAGGGGTATCAGGAGAAACAAAGGGAGGCAAGGAAAGCAGTTAAGAGCGCAAAGGTGCAAACAGAGAAGGATAAGCAAAGTCAGAAAAAAGTGGTTAAAACATTCTTCAGGTATGTAGGGAAAAAAGGAAGACCAAAGGAGGTATAGTAAGGCTAAAAGGGCAAGGAGGGATTTGTGTGGAACAGGACCAAAAAAAAGCATACATATTGAACAAGACATTTGTTCAGTATTTACGGAGGAAGGGATAGGTGAGGGGCCACAAATAAGAGACAAGGACATTAATGGAAGGGAGACAGACACTAGTACTTTTACAGATGAGAGAGTCCTTGAGGAACTAGCACAACTAATAGTGAAGAAGGCAATGGAGTCTTATTCGATACACCCTGGGATACTGAGGGAGCTCATTGAGGTGCTGGCTGCAACTCTGACAGCCCTGTTCAACCTATTACTAGATACGGGGGAAGTTCCAGAGGACTGGAGGTGGGCAGATGTGGTCCCACTTCACAAAAGTGGTAATAGGGAGGAGACAGAAAATTACAGACCTGTCAGCTTGACTTAGATGGTGGGTAAAGTAATGGAATCACTACTGAAGGAAAGGATTTATAGAATCAAAGAACCATAGAAGCTTGATGGGAAAAAAGGACCATACCTGACCATCTAGTCTGCCCTTTTCTTCCCCCTACACTTCCCCTCCCCTCCCAGCCAGCTCCTGCCCTCCCCCCAATACTCAGCCCCATGTGCTTGCCCAATGCCCTCTTGAATTCTTCCACCGATTTAGCCCCTACCACTCCTTCTGGAAATCTGTTCCAGGGTTCCACCACCCTCTACATGAAGAAATTCCCTCTTACATTGCCCCTGTATCTTTTTTCTTGTAGTCTGAGGTTATGCCCTCTAGTTTTGACCCTCTCCTTCCTCTTAAGTAAACCCTCTTCTCCCACATTATTGAGCCCCTTTATATATTTAGAAGTTTCAATCATGGGGAATATCTTGTAACCAGTGAATTGCAGGATGCGAGACAACATGGTTTCACAGAGAGGAAATCTTACCAGACAAATCTGATCAAGTTCTTCGACTGGGTGACCAGGGGATTGGATCAGGGTGGAGCGATGGATGTGGCCTACCTGGATTTCAATAAAGCCTTCAACACCATTCCACAAAGAAAACTCGTGGACAAGCTGGGCAGTCTAGGAGTGTAGTAACATGGTTAAGAGGTTGGCTAAGCAACAGGAGTCAGAGGGTCGTGGTAAATGGTGTTCACTCTGAAGAAGATAAGGTGACCAGCAGGGTGCAACAGGGGTCAATACTAGGCCCAGTCCTCTTCAATGTCTTTATTAGTGATATTACAGGAGGGCTTCAAGAGAAAGTATGCCTGTTCACAGATGACACAAAAATCTGCCCCAGAGTGGACAAACTGGGGGGGGGGGATGAGGGACGATCTGAAAAAGCTAGAAGACTGGTCAAGGATTTGGCAATGAGGTTTCAATACAAAAGAGTGCACAATCATGCACTTGGGGTGCAGAAAACCAGGGGCAATGTACAAACTGGGCAGGGAGGTATTGGCAACCAGAAAACAGGAAAGGGACCTGGGAATAATCATTTCTGATTATCTGAAGGTAGCAAAGCAGTATGATATGGCAGTGGGGAAAGCAAGCAGGATGCTTGGGTGCATAGGGAGGGACATCACCAGCAGAAAAAGGGAGGTAGTGTTACCCCTTTATAGATTGATGATGAGGTCCCACCTCGAGTACAATGTCCAGTTCTGGAGGCCCCATCTCTGCAATAACATAGATAGAGTGGAGGCAGTACAGAAGAGGGCAACCAAAATGGTGTAGGGCCTGCATCAAAAACCCTACAAGGAAAGACTCAAGGAATTAAATATATACTCTCTACAGCAGGGGCTGTCAACCTTTCTGGGACTGTGGCCCCCCGGCCAGGTGTTTGCCATGTTGGGGACACCCTACCAACCAACTCCAGACTGATTATGGCATTGCACGTTTTGTGCTACCTGCAAGTCACTGACCTACCACTGCTGGGTGGGGTGGGTGCACAGCAAGTTATCTGCATTCAGTTCTAATGAAGTATAGTTCTCCTTTGAAACTGACTGAATCCAACTCATACAAAAAATTCTACTAGCTGCATTCAGTGGTATAGTGGCACTGTTCTCCTTTAAAAGTATGTATGTAACCCAGCTAAGCACAGTTGATGTATACAGGGCCACAGTAGTGATTGACTGAGTGAATTATTAACTCAGAGAAAAATAATATACTTCCCACTAAAAATGCATTGGTAACACTGCAGATTATTTTTGATTTGATCTTACCTGGCATTCATAATCACAAGCAGCTGGTGAAGCTAGGAAGACAGCAAGGTAGAGTGGAAGCAGTTCTCTTTACCTCCATTCCTCAGTGATAAGCACTGTATAAAAACTGAGTTGGAAGTGGGAGCACTATCTGCCAGCAGGACCAGGTTTTCAGTTTTTTTTTCAAAATTGGCCACAGACCTCCACATCCACGAGCGAGCAAGCGAGTGAGCAATAGTAAGGAGGCACAACAAGCTCTAAATCTTTCATAAAGTGGGCACAAGCAATCTAAGAGGAGGACTGGACAGGCAGAGAGTAATGAAGCTCCGTTCCCTGGTTCATACACTTTGCAAGGAGGACCAGGAGATACAGACTGCAAGCAATCTAAGAGAAAGATCGTGCAGAACAGCATGAATAAAAAGTGCGTAATGAGAGCTGTTTTTAGTTTTCTTAAACCATGGTCAGACAACACATTATTTTACCATGACTGTAAATTCATAGGGTGATCTTTGCCCCCCCCCCACCAGCAGCTGCTCATGGACCCCCTGTGGGCTGCAGAGCTCTGGTTGAAAACCCATGCTCTAGAGGATAGGAGGGAAAGGGGGAGATGATAGAAATGTTCAGATACCTCATAGGTATTAATAAGGTACATGAAGATAGCATTTTACATAGAAAGATATGCTCAAGGACAAGTGATCACACTATTAAACTGGGGGGGGGGGGGACTTAGAAGAGATGTGAGGAAATATTTCTACATGGTAAGGCTGGTGGATGCCTGGAACAGTGTACCAGAGGAGGTGGTGGGTGCTAAAACAGTAACAGGTTTCAGGCATGCATGGGATAAACACAAGGGGACCTTAGAAATAAGGAAGGGGAGAAGATGAAAGATTGGGTAGGCTCTGCAGTGGCATAGTAGGTAGAGAAAATAGGGCAGACTAGGTGGGCCAAGAGGTCCTTCTCTGCTGACAACTTCTATGTTTCTATGTTTCATAATCTGATCTGGAGTTATATATTTTTTCTCAAGTAAAGGTCCCAGTAGTAGTGTTCTGTTTAGAAAAATATGTAGTCTGGAATCGATTGATTAGATTTATTCCATCTTTCTGGCATGTGATAACTTCTGTGAAGGATATTAAATTGTATCTGATTCAGTTTGTTATTCTGTGAAGTTGTGTTATATTGTGCAAGAATGTGGGCAGTCTTGTTTCACTATAGGTCATGCATTCTCTAATGCTATTAAGTCTATAGATATCCTGTTTCGTTCACCATTACAGTAAGTTCTGGCTTGACTTAACTTCAGAAAATAACAGCTCCAATGGGGTCTGTGGAGCAATACCTAGATTCCCTATACAGTTTCTAATGATGTCCCAGATATTTATATACCAGTATTTAAGAAAGCTTCCAGCTGAGAGAATTAGTCTATTACATATTTGTTCAAACATAATGAATTTATTTTTTATATGTACATATTTTAGTATCACAAAATTGTCCCCTCTTCCAGGACTCCAGAATAGACGTTAAAGGTAAATGAGAATTGTAAAACATTTGTAAGAGCTGTGTTTGGTTCATTCTTGTCCCTAACATGATACTGGCTTTCTGTCACTCTCGTGGATACCCATTTGTTGAATAGTCAAATGATATGTATGTTGCACTGGAATTTTGGGTACAGTAATTTAGTGCAAAAGTACTAACTGGTTTGGGATGCCCTAACTAGGCTCACACCTTAAAAGCCCTGTTTTATGGAGAGGGGATTGGACAAGAAGCCAAACAAGGAAATCTGCATAACTCAACATGTACTCTCTGGAAGAGAGGAGAGTTAGAGGGGACATGATCGGAACCTACAAGTGCCTCACAGGATTGAACAAGGTGCAAGTGGAGGGTCTATTTCAGAAAAGCGTAGACACTGGGGGGCATGCAATGAAGCTAAGAGTGGGAAAGTTTAGGAGAGATGTGTGGAAATACTTATTCACAGAAAGAGTGGTAGATGACTGGAACAGCCTGCCAGAAGAGGTAGTTGGGGCAAAGACTGTGGGGAGTTTCAAGCGCATGTGGGATTGGCACAGTGGCATATCAGGTAGAGGAGTAGGGGGAGGGAGTGACACCTATGACCAACTAGAGTCAGTGGTGATTGAGTAGGCAGGGACAAGGGACTGACTGGATGGACCTAAAGGTCCTTTTCTGTCAAAAAAATCTATATTCTGTGTTTCTGTCTTAGATATAGGCACACACCTCTCTGTGGCCAAAAGGGAGTCGTGCTCTATGCCAAGACCACAAGTTATTATGGCCTTCTCAAATAGGGGAACCAGACATTCTTATAGTTTCCTGCACCTCAGCACTTATCATCATTATACCGGGACAACCACCCAATGTCCCACCTTAAAAGCCCATGTGTTATGCCAAGAATTGTTATTACTGCTTGCATGTTCTTACATTGATGTATATGCTTATCTGATCACCCTGTACTTGTTTATTTATTGCACCCTGTTCAATGCCTGTATTTCACTATGTTGTAATTGTTCTCATTCAGCTTGTAAACCTACTCTTGTAATCTTCTGGGTTGCACCTGAAAACAGGCATTTCTTGTCTAGCATGCTTACCCGGTAAACAGAAGCTAATAAATAAATAAATAGATAGGGCTGCACTCTTTGGGCTACACTCAAACATGTTTAGTGCACTGACACTGGTCTCCGAACTTGTTTGAATATATTGTAGCAAATATAGGGCACTGCAGCAATTTGCTATCAGGTTAGGGCCTTTGCAAGGAGCAAACCCAGCCTTTTACTGAAGGTATTGAGTTTTATGTCTCAATATTCTAGGGATCAGTATTTAAGTCACTGTATGATTCTGTTTGGGCAATGATAAATGCCACCAGTTTCTATTGAGCACACCTCATTTTGAGTGGGTGCCAATAATTTTGTCAATGTAGGCTGAGAAGCTAAGGAATGGGCCAAGCAAGACACCAATGTACTTAATGGACAAAGCAAGAAGCAAGACATCAAGTTACTTAATGGATCAAGCAAAAAGCAAGACACCAAGGTACTTAATGGAGAGTGCAGAGTTCAACAGAGAACTGCCTGAGGCACTATACAAACACTTATGGTTGCGAACAGGTTCTTAAGTTTATATTGAGTGCAAGCAAAAAAGGACTTTGTCTTGGTATGATTCAAAATCTGTTTATTTCTTATGAGCCTTATTGTAAGTATATAAGTTATGCTGAAGGATGAAGTTTAGCTCTGTGAGACACTTCCATGACATGAAAATTCCAGTGATGCATTTAAACATTCCCACTACATTAATTATGCTTCTGTTCTCGATGCAGCTCTTTTGTGCAATAATATCTGTGACTATGGCTAAGTTTGCTTTTATGTATGTATGTATGTATGCATATATGTACTGTATATTATATGCTTCATGGCTATTGTTTTTGTGTTAATGTTTGTCTATTATATACTTCATGGCTATTGTATTTGTGTTAATGTATGAATATTATTTACTTCATGGTTATTATATTTGTGGTAATGTGTATATTGTATATTGTACCAGCATAGATATTGTATCTGTGATTTATGTGTGTTGTCCTTCACTATGTTTAACTGGGATGCACTAGAAAAAGGAATTTTCTCCAATGAGCATTCTTGGCAAATAATTTTAGATAAATTCAAGAACACTTTGTCAATATAGAGATTGATGAAGGATGAGGTGCTGCAAGCAGGGGTCATTATTGAACAAATAAAAGAAAAGAGGCTTAGAAAAGACCCTTTGGGATACAAAACTGCATGGTGGTAGGACTTCAGCTAGTCTCTTTGACCTCCTCATATTGAGATTTATCAGAAAAGTGGTGATTAAATAATTTGAGGAAATTGGGACCGATAACATATGGAGGAGGGTTCATTTTACAGCATTTAAAAAAAATTCCCAGGAGTTCATTAAACAAAGCAGCAATATTACATAGCCCAGTGTACACTTCAAATTATAAACCAATGATTTATAAACTCTGTCTGATTGGCTAAACACCAATCAGGATCCCATGATAATCCTCTGAAAGCTTTAAAACCAGAAAATAATATCATGACATGATTTTTTTTAACTGAGTCCTATTTTCAGCTAAGTTCCCATTTCAT
Organism: Neoceratodus forsteri; assembly: GCA_016271365.2. Lineage (NCBI taxonomy): Eukaryota > Metazoa > Chordata > Ceratodontiformes > Ceratodontidae > Neoceratodus > Neoceratodus forsteri. The sequence goes on along the minus strand of CM028131.1, from coordinate 167,469,309 downwards.
GTCAATGACAAAAATATTTCACAAATAGGGCTCCCTCTGTCTTAATCAATTTATAAGAACTGTAAGACAAAGGGTAGTATCATGGAATTACAAACCTGCTTGGCATCACTTATCAAACGTATTAGTACTCCATATGGTAACTGCCTCTGTTTTGGGTTCCAGACCCTTTTCTGCAATAGTCACAAGAAGTGACTCAGGAATTTCAACGTACATCCTGGAAGATATCAGAGCAAAAGGGGACACGATAGAGACCTACAAGTACCTTACATGGGTGACTACGGTACAGGAGGGGACTCTCTTTAAAATAAGAAAAATCACCAGGAGCAAGAGGCATTTGAAAAAATAGGGGTGGGTGGGTAGTTTAAGACAGATGTGAGGAAGTACTACTTCACTGAAAGGGTAGTAAATACCTAGAACAGCTGCCAGAAGAAGTGTTGGAGGCAAAAGCAGTGAGGGGCTTCAAGCATGCCAGAAAAAGACATAGTAGAATATTAGTAAATAGGTAGACATGAGGGGGAGGGTTACCAGAGACCAGTTAGGGTCTGTGGACACAGATTAAGCAGAGAAAAACTTGGCAGACTGGGTGGACCAAGCAGTCCTTTTCTGCTGACAAATTCTATTTTTCTGTGTTTCTAGTCACATTATCTACCATTGTTTATTGAAAGGAGAATGGCATTGAATCTCTAAGTCCTTTTTCTCTATAGAAGCTGATTTGTAAATACTGGTTCAACTCCTGACAAAGCAGGCTTGCAAAATGTTAAGTTATTTTTTTCAATTACCTGCTCAGTGTATTCCTGTCTCATATCTGTGCACAAACTAATGGAATGATTTGACCACAAAGTAAATTTGGGAAGTTCTTTTTATAGAAGAAGTACAGTGGATTGAAGTGCATTGAGTGTGATGTTTCCTTCTAATTTCATTGACTAGGACTTTACACGAGCACCAACATCCACAGGTGCAGCCTCATACTTAGTTTCAATTCTGTTGCTGTTCCATCTCTACAGGGTTCCCTGTTATTCTAGTGGGCATTTCTGCTCTACACACAGGTGGTAGGTACCATTTTAGAAGTACATTATGTGGTTGATCCTTTGCTCACCTCTTCCATTGTTGGCACAATGCTTCCACGTTATACTATAGAACACTGGAGTTGAGAGGGACATAAACTGCATAATACAGTTTTAAAATAGTAAACACTCAAAGGGGTTACTAATAGACCCATATATGTACAGTAGATTGAACAGTAATACAATTAGAACCAGTATTTAAAAACAGCTTCTGCAAGGAAAAATGGCTTTCAGGTTCAGCACAATTCTACTTTAAAGTCATAACAATCATTTATGTGAAAGACTTTTCTAGCAAGAAAATCATTAAACATGACAAGACAATGAGCGTCGTCATAGCAATCTGACTTTCTTTCTCTTTCTGTCTTACTGTCCCACTAACACAAATATTAGTAATAAGAATCCAGTTATTGTTAATTACTCTGCATAGAATAACATTTATACAATGTCAATCAGTTCTTGTGCATTAGTGTGGGATTATTGATAATTATATTTACATAGTGAAAACATTAGAAACATCTTAAAATTTGCATATATAGTATTATAATGTTTTGATTTTTGACCTTTTAGCAAATTGACGACCTACATTTTAGGATGATTAATCAGGCTTCCCATCCCTGCATAACACAGATAAGGCTCTGCCAAAGGTCACCAATAATACTGTGATGGTGATTAACTCAGGCTACATAATAGGTGTCACCATCATCTACTCATCAAAGGCCTTTGACACTGTGCATCAAGACATTTTATTGAATAAGCTACAACTACCTGGGCTGCATGTATTCAAGAATGAGTCAGTACTGTTTGGTGACTTCTGTACCTCTCCATCAAGTCACATAGATACATTGATGTGAAAGGTTAGGAAAAGACTAGTTCATTAAAGGGTACCTAAACAAGCAGTTTTTTAAAACTGCAAACTCCAAAATCTGGCTTCATATGGAGGTAAAGTAAAGGTTGCAGTTTACATGCATGCTAAAGCTGCATTTATGTAAATAACATAAATGCAGTTTCAAAGCTTTTGAAAAATGTAAACATCAGCCTTTCACATTCAAAAACAGCCTTGGCTTCTCCCTAAGATGTCTGCCAAGTGTGTTAAGTGATGAGTCATGATGACATCATTTGAGTCAGAGACAGAGATTAATATATATTTCTATAGTGCTAACTAGTTCTTCTTTCCCTCTTTATTTTGAATAGTTGCACCAGAATGATCAACACCATGTATTACCTCATGGATTATTTTGATCACTACGCATGATAGTCTATGATTTTGTTCATTTTGTTTACTTTAACTTGCAGATGATGTCTTGCAATCCAGCTGATTTTTTCTTTGGCAGACTACATTACAGTACAACACTTCAAATACCTGATGATCTAGTGGTTATATGATGCACTGAATTTTGTGTTTTTGTTAACCAGGAGAGACACACTAAGCTGACAGCTTGTTTACAGGTGGGACCTAGGAGCACAAGGAAGTTTAGTGAATTGATTAGGGTCACACAGCAAAGTACCGGTCTTGTTCAGTTCCAAAGCTCATGCTCTTTTGTTAATCCACAAATAAGGCTTTCTTTTTCCATGTGAACCCCCTACACCTAGCCTGCCTTCTGTTGAACACCCCACCATCCATACCCTGTCCTTAGTACTGCCTGGGGCCACATATGAGCCTGCGGTCTCATGAAGAGAATTATCACACCTCAGATTGTAATCTTGTACCTCAAAGGGTTGTACACACCTATACAGATACGCATCATAAGCTGGCACTGTTAAAAATGCCTCCCAAATCACTCTCCAGTTCACATTCTCAATGTCTAACTTTTGCTCCCACAGTAAATATTAAGTGGATCACCACCCTTCTGCACAGTGATGGTACTATGTACAGTTCCCTGTTGTGTTTTTTTCTTACTTTCCCAGCAATTCTTCTCCAGTACTTTTCTGTGCTCTACTCCACAATGCGAGTTGGCTGGCTACCACCCTTCCAAATCTTGAATGAGCTATACACAACTCCCTCAATACTGTCCTAACAAATGTCAACACCCCCCCCACCATAATCTCCCTACACTGAATTCAAGTAACAGTTTAAGTGCAGCTCTGCCACTCTGAGTATTTGTCATTGTTGACTACTCTCATCTACAGTCAGGTAGTGAGCACAATACTGGCAGACCCACATTTCAGATCTCACAGTGGTCTGCTCGGCATCCTCCTTCATGTCTTCAACTAACCAGAATATAGCTGTACCCTGCTGGAATGGCCTCTTCAGTTCTTCTCTGGCATTCATTCTTCTCTCCTGCTTTCTACACCAAAAACTGGTGAGTTCAGTATCCTTCCGCATCATGAATGTGGTTAGTACAGTCTCCCGTGTTATAGTTACATATTAATAATAAACATGATCTTCTGGTAAGCCAGGCTGATAGCAGCATGGCACAAGTGGAAAAATAGGCTTTCCTACTCATATAAGATCTAAGCCACCTATGATTAGGCACTATTAAATGACGTGCATAATGATGTACACACCTGTCATTTAATAGTGCCTAATTAAAGATAGTCTAGATCTTAAGGATAGGAAAGCCCTTCATTCCCCTTGTTCCATGCTGCTATGAGCCTGACTTACTGGAAAGATATTTTTATATTAGATATGTCAAAATAAAAAAGGAACTCTACTACTTGCATTCATTATGCAGAAGGGTGATCAGCTCACCAGTTTTCGGAGTGAGGAGGAATAGTGAAGACTGAAAACCAGAGGGGGACTGAGAAGGCCACTCTTGCAAGGTACTGCTATATTCTAGGAAGGAGAAGACAGAAGGAGAGAAATATAAGCAGATTACTGTGAGAAATAAGATGTGGGGCTGCCAGCACCTTGATCACTACCTGACCCCGTTGTTCTGGCCAACATTCCCCTTCCTATAAAACCAGTGCATGCAATTGTCCAAGTCTGTGTGTGGATATTAATGTATGGAACAGCTGCCACTGCACGTTCAGTCACTTCAGTATCGGTCTAGTATTGCTTGTAAAGCACTTTGGGATACAGTTTGTATGAAAACCACTATATAAATGCTGAGTTTTATTCTTATTCTTATTATTATTTCCCATGGAAAAAGAGGACAAGACAAGCATATATTTGAGTTTCAAGAAAGTATGAACTGTAACATTGGACTGCACAAGAACTTTGCTACAAAAAAAGTGGTGGCTCTAGGGGGTGGTGAAGGGTGTGGCTGCAACCCTCCCCCCCACACACATAGTAACGTATGAGCTTGCAGCTGCTGCTGCATTTCACTTTGTTGAAGAAGTCTGATTTATTGACTGTACAAATGTTTACATTCAAACTATGGATTACATCTGTAGGTTCTGTCAAAAACATACTAGAAAAGAATAGCAGAAAATATAAAGGTTTAATAAAATGTTAAAAAGTGCATATTAAGCATGCACACCACCCCAGCACCCCCACTGTAGCATCCTGGATCCACTATAACCACTAGACCACCAGGTTATTCAAGATTTGTACTGCACTGTGGTTTGCCACAGAGAAAGTCGGTTGGATTAAAACACATTTTCAGCATGTTAAAGTAAACAAAATGAACAGAACCATAGTCTAACATGTGCATTATACAAAACAATGCACATGGTTTTGACCATCTGGGTGGAACACTTCTATACAAAGGGAAAAAAGAACTAGTTAGCACTATAGAGAGCCATATATCTCTCTGACTTTGGCTGAGATGATGTCATCACATCACATTTGGTGGCCATTTTAGGAAGCAGATAAGACATTTTTTTCTAAACTGGAAGGCTGATTTTACAATTTTCAAATGCTCTGGAACCACATTTAGGTAAATTATGTAAATGTAGTTTTAGCATTAATGAATACTGCAGCCTCTCCTTTAGTCACCTACGGAGTCAGATTTTTGAATAGTTTGTTGTCAAAATGTTGTTTAGGTATCCTTTAAGTCTGCCCAGTTACTCTTATGTATTTTTATCCAGCCCTATTCAGACTTTTCCATGACTCTTCCTACATTTTGTTTCTAATTATCCCCTTACAACACTCCCTTTGGGTGTTGAAACTAGAGACAGTCCTGGCAATAATCATATTATAGAGACTGTTCAACCTATCCAACACCCTCTGGGTGAAGTATTTTCTGACAACATTCTTGAATTTTCTCCCTCGTTAGTTGAAGATTATGTCCCCTGGTGGTTGTGTTGTTCACAGTTGGTTAAAATTAATGATACAGCATCTCTGCCTTGTTACCTCAATCTTAGAATACTGCAAGCCTGCATCCTCCCCCGCTATTTAACCTGTTTATGAATGTCTTCCCCCTCATTTGCTCCAAACCAATTTCCAATATAGACATTTTTTATGATGGTAGCATTATTTTTTTTTATTTAATGTTTTTATCACCCATGCCACCTGCATGAGAACTCCTTCAGTAGATGCCGAGGCATCCATTCGGCTGTTGTCTCCTCCTTACCTGTGCGCCAGTGTACATGCCTTCTCTCATGGAACTGTGGTTTACCCCCAGACTGGGTTAAGGGAGCCCCCTTCAGACTTCTGTGTGCCATTGGGAAGCCGTTGCTGTAGGACATGGAGGGGGAGATCCAGGGACAGCACCATGCATTCCATTATCTTGGCCAGCAGGGGCCATTTTTTGATTTTTTTCTTCCACCCATGAATGTTGGCACACAGAGAGATGCAAAGAGTCACATACACATGCAGGTGTGTGGCAGTGGACCCAGATCTGGCTGATGTCCATACCTCCCCTGGCACCCCCTGATCTGCACTATCACCTGTGGTCACCCAGGTGGCAGAATAGCAGTGAGGATGACAACCCTCCCTCCCCAGGGGAGGAGAGCATCCTGTGGGATGTTCAATCCTCCTCCCCCCAGCTGGTGCAGATGGCCCTGAGCCCACTACCAAACTCAGGTCATCGGCATCATGAACGATAGTGCTACCGCTGCACCGATGGGTCGGCGCACTGATGGTACAGTTATAAATAAGAGCACAACAACTGTCAATGACCTCAACAGGTCCCTTCAACAAACTTGAGCAGTACCCAGTGATTGATACCTCCGTGGACCTTTTTCTTGACTCTCTAATGTCAGGGACCTCTTTCTGTTTATTTATGTATTTATTTATTTATTGAAATTTTGGATTACAAACACCTTTGAACCAGTGGTTCTTTTACAAAGGTTCCACATCAAAAAAATGTACAAACTGTTGACAAAATGAGAAGAATAAATATAACATTACAATATCATAACAAGTATGATATCTTGCAAGGCACACCTAATGAGGTCATGAACAAGTAATATAGTAGTCAGTAGGTGACTTTGTCAAATTAACTTGTAAAAGGAAAAAGTAGTAAAGAGAAGAGTTAGAAAGGAATAGGGGGAGAATATGAATAATGTCAGAAAGGGTGATAAGGGGAGGAGGACAGAGGGGGATAGGTATATGGTGGAGGAGTAGGGTATCATGTAAGGCACAACTCAAAGGGTCCACAAACAGGTAATAAAGCAGTCAGTAAGTGGCTTTGTCAAATTAACTTGTAAAGGGGAGGATACTTTAGATGGAAGAATGTCTGAAAGAGTGGAAAGGGGAGGTGGACAGAGGGGGATAGGTATGTGTCTTGGGGGAAGGGGGTTAGGGATGAGAAAAGGTAAAATTCAGAGAAAGATGAGATTAGGGAGAGGTGAAGTGGGGGGAAGAGGCATAGGAAAGGGAGTAGGTGAGAGTTAATACCACCAATCAAGAAGAGAGGTGAATCTAGGATAGCCAGGTAGTGTGTGTGGAATAAGGAGGTTGTAGGGGATGGAGGTAAACAAGGGTCACATTCCTAGAGTCAACAACTCAACCGCCAAAACAGATTTTTCCATGGCTCCACCAATAGTTGGAACCTGATCAATTTACATTATCAAAGAACACAGAAACATTGAGCACTTCAAGAGAGCCATATTCAGTCACCTCAAAACACCCTGCTCATGTCAGTAACCCCTTGACCTGACCTCTCTTATATCCCCTTTCCATGTAATCTTCTTTCTTTTATGCCCTATTAATCTACCACAATGCTATGAATAGATGTCCACAGTTTATTGGAATGGTTGAAGTTGAAGTATTATTGCAACTGGAACCTGGCATGTATAAATGCTAGGTCTTTCACATATTGTAACTGTGTAGTAATTTACTTTGGAATGTAACCTAGTATATATACATGGTATATATGTACACAGTTTAACCATTCAGCTCTGCTGCTACACTTCCACAACCTAGAATCCTCTTGGAAACCAGATGCTTTACTTAACTGAGGCTATAGCTCAAGACAAGGTTGTCAGAAGCAGTTATCTGCATCACATACAGTATTTATAAGAAAAATAATTTTAAACTAACCTGTCAGATTCTTAAGCACAGATAGTGAATATGAGTCTGTCCAGTTTCTTCTTTCACTGCTGGAAGGTTCAAGGATGTATGGGTGGGAATTGGGGTTTTGGGGCATACAATATAGTCCTAGATGACAAAAGAACATCATGCTCTGGATCTATAGGCCATCTCTAACAAGCAGCTTCAATATGTTAAGGATTGCCTACCTTCTTGCATTCCTGGCAGCTATCTGCTGAGAAGCCAGACTCATATTGCCCTTTACATACACTGAGTTAGGACACACTTGGGTCGGGTGGCGATTAGTCACACCTTACCAGTCCTCTGGAATACTGCTCAAAATTTACTGCAGCTTGTTTCACCTGTACCATTAGCTGCCTTCAAAAATACTATCCAACAATCATTTATGGAGTCCTGCAACTGCTTCTGGTGCTGAATCTCTGATTCTCCCTCCTACCTGTCTCTCACCTCTCCCTACTAATGGTACCTTTTCACCCCCATACCCTCCAGCTTACCCTTAGACCTACCATGCTGACTAATGCAGCTATGTCAATCCTGAAGGTATTACAATTGTCTCCTCCCACCCCCCCAACCTCTCCTCCCTCTACTATCCTTGGTGCATTCTGTGCCCTCACTGCCCTTGCTTTATAGTCTTCTCCTAGGCCATGTAATGCTTTGCTGGTCTAGGCCTCATCCAGTATAATATTGTACTTTACTGTCTGTCAGAGACCTGACTTCCATAGAACTTACACATAGCGGTATGCTGACTGTCTTTAGTACCATGCCTATAAATTATGCTGCCTTGTTCTGTTCTCAGTGTCAAGCCTTATGTTGCTATTTGTAAATTATTGTACACCACCATTCCAAGTCACACTTTTCTCACTTGTAGTGACTGTACATAGGCTGCTAATGCTGCTACGCCTACTCCAAATTGTTGTATTGTGACTTGTTATTGTTTAAACTACCAGGTCCATCTTGTAAATGAGCCCTGCTCAATGGTGTTCTGTCTGGCTAAATAAAGATATTGATTGACTGATTGATTGATTGATTGTATAATGGAACCAAAAGGTTATGCATTTTTTGAATGTCCTGACACTACACAAGAAGATGATGCTATGACCTTTCTGCTTTTTGACTTTGTGTTGAGTCTAGTCTGACGTCAAGTTTTGCCTTTATGTAGGGGTTATTGTTTATGGCTGTGGGCGGAGTCTACAGCCATTTTGCTATCTGCAGCTTGAAAATGGAGTTTTGTGGAACACGTTTTGAACTTTTCAATGTATCCTTCCAGGCCAGCTGTTTCTGTTAAGGATGTTGGAGACATAACTCCAAGCTGCTTATTATATGCTATTAGGAAACTGAAACAGCTTGTTACATATTTGTTAAATATTGGCTGTCTATGAAACTGGAGTCTTGCACATTTAAATACTTAGCATTTAAACAGCTTCTTGATACTTGTTTAACTTGGGAATGTATTGTTTTTCAGGAAAGATTCATGCCTCATAAATGTCACCCGTTCCTCAGCAAATTTATCATTTACACTGTTTTTTAACATCTGCAGCCTACAGCCCTCTTGCCATCTGTAGCTGGAAAATGGAGTACCGTGGAACACATGCTTTGGACTATTCAGTGTATCCTTCCATGCCAAATGAAATAAAATATTCTCTTCTTTCTTTTAAGAATTTTGGAGACATAACTCCAAGCTGCTTATCAGATGCCATTAGGAAACTGAAACAGCTTGTTAAATATTTGTTAAATATTGGTTCCCTATGAAATTGGAGATTTGCACATTTAAATACTTAGCATTTAAACAGCTTCTTGATACTAGTTTAACTTGGGAATGTACTGTCTTTCAAAAAAGATTCATACTTCATAAATGTCACCCTTTCCCAACAAATCTATAACTTGCACTGTTTTTTTTAAACTCTACAGACACTAACTGATGAGCAGTCTCAGACATATGCCAGGTCTTAAGTGAACTACTTAGACTAAATATGTAGCAATACAAAGCTATTTTTTACTATGCTTTTTGGGGAAAAATATATTGAGCTACAGCAGCACACACATGCACACACACTATACACACCATTCTCATCGTCACAACATTCAAAATAAATATTGCACTCTAATATGTTAAAAAAAACACAGTTTATGTCAGTGAACATAGTGAAGTTCAATTTAGAGAAGATTTTCTTTAAATATTTCTTATCTTATATTTTGTACACACACACACACACACACACACACACACATACTACACACCATCCTCATGGCCGCAGTACTGCCAGGTGTTCTGGGTTCAAGTCCCAGCTGGGGCACTTATTCTTTCTCACCTCTGTTTGTATGTGTTCCATAAAATATGCACACCACACTCCTGCGTGATTGTTTCAAATAAATATTTGTGTTGCCATTGGGTTGTGCATTTGAAAAAGAGTAATGTATTAGGGGATGGCTCAGGTTCCAGTTGTCTCAGTGGTGCAGCTGGTTAGCGCAATCAGAACTATATTCTGGGCAGCCTGCATTCAAGTCCTAGATGTGGCACTTATTTGTTCTCAACTCTGTTTGTATGTGTTCCATAAAATATGCACACCACACGCATGTGTGATTGTTTCAAATAAATATTTGTGTTGCCATTGGGTTGTGCATTTGAGAAAGAGTAATGTGTTAGGGGATGGCTCAGGTTCCAGTTGTCTCAGTGGTGCAGCTGGTTAGCACAATTGGAATGGTATTTCAGGTAGCCTGGATTCAAGTCCCAGCTGAGGCACTTTTTTTTTCTCACCTCTGTTTGTATTTGTCCCATAAAATATGCACACCACACTCCTGTGTGACTGTTACAATAAAGAAACTCTTTGTTTGCCAGTGACCACAGTGAAGTTCAATTTAGAGTAGATTTCCTTTAAATATTTCTTATCCTATATTTTGCATCCTGGATAGCGTTGGGGAGATGCTAGATCTCATTGTCATAGGGATCTTCATTTACACCTTTCTGTGCTGTATTTACTCAGAATGTTCCCGATTAGGTGCAATATCTTGTTTTCAGTGGGGTCATGATTTTCCCATTTTGATAATGTATTTCTTCAGGGTAGACTTGTCCAGGGCCCCATATTCAAAAGAGATGTGCAGCACATCCTGGTGGAAATGGGAGATGTGCCACATAACTCCAACAATGCGTCACAGCATGATATTCAAACATGTGGGATGCACCTGCTGCAAGAGAATGGGCCAGCGTACACAAATAGTATGCCATGCAAGTAGAGGGTGTGTTCCCATGCATGTGCCATGCTGCAGCATACTCAGTGGAAAATTCACCCCTTGCAGCCCAGAGCAACATGGCCAACAGCTAGGCAATGAATAGATGGCCTAAGCTGGCCAGCCACCCACAGGTGGGCTGTGGAAGTCACCCAGGTGCACAGCAGCCTGGCAGACCTGGTGGACTAAAGGTACCGCCTCCCATCCCAGAGCGATCCAACTCCATCCCTTAGTGTAGGGCCCCCTTGACCCAATCACAACAGAGGAAACCATGGTCCATATTCATAGCATACAGGACTCCCATCCACTGCCTTGGTTCATAGGCAACCTGCTCCACCCATACCCAAGCTGTTGCGGAGACTGGCACTGCCCTCCACACCCTGCCACAGCCAGCTGCCAACTGCACTGGACCTGGGATGGGGACCTTCACTCCAGAATGACCCAAGTAGCTATACCATACATTGGGGCACTACACAAGCTGAGGGTTCACCAGTGTAAGTAGCTGTGTGTATGTCCCTGGCAAACAGGAAGAGAACTAACATACCTCAAATGCATGCCTTGTCAATGCTGTATCTTCCTGCTGTCATACACTCTTCCCCATTGCCTGTGTAACATGCCACCCTCCAGGCTGCTGAGGTATCTTGGGTGCCATTGGGTGTGGCATCCTGCAATGACATTTGTAGTGTACACTTCAGGCTATGGGTAGTGCATTTGCGGTTCCCTGATTGTACAGACAAATGGAAGATCAGCTGTAACATGCCTGTTCTGGGACCTATGTGAGTGAGTACAGCATCAGCTTTGATCCACACTGAGTAGTGCAACAGCGCCAGGATGGTGGATGCGCATGTGAGTGCCTGAGTTGTATGGCCATTGGGCATTATCCCCCGCACACATCTTTATCTATGTATGACACCACCCGAAAATAAGATGCCATTTCTTCTGTGAACTATCCAGGCTAAATATATAGCAATCAGGAGGCATAACTACTCTATCTCTTATTGTTACCGCAGCCAGCTGCCTACTAAAGCTGCTCGTTATATGAATATTATCTCAAAGTATGTTATAACTGAGTATCTTTATTTTTTCTTTTAGTTGTTTTGGTTGTTTATTGTGCATTCTTTTACTACCTCTGTATGTATGTTGACCCTCATCCTTTGACATGGAACCTTTGTAAATGAGCAGTTTCTGCTCAAAGGTATTTGTAATCCGAGAATTTAATAAATAAATAAAAAAATATTCTAGGAAAATACATTGTAAAAATGTGTTAAAGGAAGACCACATTGAAGCTGCCTGTCAGCAGATCTTCAGTATGCAAATTCATAAGAAATAATGGGTTAAAGCATCCCAAAAGCTCTCCACACCCATATCAGCTCTGACCAGAGTTTGTTGATTAGGTGGCAGCATTTACATTGCAGGGTTGACATATGGTTACAGACAGTGCAGCACACGCACTTATATCCGTTTTATGGAGGTCAATCTATATTAGATTGAAGCAGCCACAGTTTGCAGTAGCTAGGGCTTTACCTAATGCCCCTAGGTCTTTTGTTCTGAATATCTTTCAGTAAATCCAAATATTGTTCTGTGAGACTGTTGTGTCATGCCAGAGAAACACTGTCTGTAAGTGGTCTTATTATTGACCTGAATATATTAACACGTATCAATTCATTGAGGCCTACATGTTCTGTGGTGTTGAAGTAATTGTCTTCTTATGGCTTTGGTAATAATTGTTTCCACATTTCTTTTGAAAGTGTTTCAAATTAGTGCACACTGCAAAACAATCATTCTTATTAACCTAGTACAGGGGGATACATATATTATTTTAAGCTAACATAAAGAATGAAATGTAGGATGTTTGGGCAGAAATGGCTTTGTTATTTCTATTTTCTTTGCACTTTAGACATGATTCTGGGGTTACCTTCTTAGTGACTTTGTTACTTTCACTAATGGTCTTGGAGGAGTTCCTAGAAGTGTCCAGTAGTGATTGCTCCAGTTTTGCAGGTACATAGAAGAATGTTAAACTTATCAAGGCTTTATTGTAGTTAGCAATGTGAGATGTCACGACATAGTTACCTTTTCATATTGTCATCCATGTTTATCATTGCTTTGTTGTATACTGGATGACTGCATCATTCATCATCATAATAAGCAGAAATAGCTTTAGCTTTGTTGCTTGTGAAAGACTTCTATTGAAAGTAAATGGCCATGTCCCTATATCCCACACCTCCATGTGGGACACCCCAATTAGCAGTTTCACATAGTGTTTCCAATTTTCACTTACCTTGCTGCTGTTGTATTTATAGTTTATCTGGTTGATCCTGCCATCCCTCCTGTCAGCATTTTGAGTAAAATGCCTCTAGCAGCACATCCAATAATCTCTCACAGTTCACATCATAGCAGGGATCAGCCACAGGAGGATGTATAGTGTCGTCCTACAGTAATATCTCCAGTTTATGAGCTAGAGGTTTTGGTGCTATACCAAGACCAAGTTTAGACTGGCAATCGACTGGTTAGAGTGGGTTAATAAGAATACTTAGTCTCGGTATACTGCTGAAACCTCTAACTTACAAACCAAGGCTATTAATATCTCCAGCCATAGGGCAACACCATACACACTACTACGGCCGCTCCCTGGCTCTGATGTTAGCCATGAAAAACTGTGGGATATGCTGCTAGAGGCACATTTTTCAAACGCCAGCAGGAGTGATGACAGGATCAACAAAATAAAATATAACTACAAGAGCAGCAAAGTAAGTGAAAATTTGAAACACTGTATGAAACTTCTAATCAGGGGGTATCACACATGGAGGTGTGGGACATAGAGACATGGACTTTTCTCTAATCATGATCCAGTACAACTTAGTATTTCATCTAATTTGATGCATTATGTTTGATTTTTTCTAAGAAATCATATTACTTATCTCAAAATAGCAGTGTGTGCACTTTTAGCTTTGGCTTTCTTTAGGAGAGCATTGTAATCTATTCTATTGGTTAAGTCACCAAAGAGTTAAGGTAGTGTCAATCTTCTTGTAAACTGTGGTGTTTATTATATTATATAATAATTCAGTAAAGACTAGAGTTGGCATGATACCTTTCAGATTGTCAAACTGGGTAAAAACTAATGTTTGCATAGTATCTGTTTCTAACATTTTAAGAGAACTGTGTTGAGGGAACAGGATCCAAAGCTGCTTTTACATTACATTGAGCTGTAACATTGCTGACTTGAATTAGCTTTTTCCACTCCAAGTACAGTGCTGCCCTTTTCTTTTACACACTGCAGCTGTGCAGTGTTCCTGATTGCCTTCAGGTGTTTTGGGGCATTTCTGGTAGAGGGGTTCGTAAATAGGAGTGCACCAGTGCAGGCAAAACAGCATTTTTACACGTTTGCAAAAAACATCTCCACTGGTGCACTCCACTCCATGTAACCAACAAACCAGGGAATGTGTTTTGGTACAATGGAGCAGCTTACAACATTCCAGTATCTCTTTACACTACTAGACATACACTGGTGCAACTGATCTGTACTGCTGGCACTGGTGTAGATCTAGTAGTGGAAAAAGCCCCTTAAGATCAGATATTACACTGGGAACTGCCTGTCTTTTGGATTGGTGTTAAACATGACTTTCTCCATGTTTGCAGGTACATGGCCTCACTGAAAGCTTTATGCTACTTGTAGGTAGCTAGTCTCTGTATGAGGTATTATAATGATAGGTGATCCAAGCTTTGTAAGTTCTACATGCTTGTGTATTCTTGATGCGGCCTGTAGTCTGCTTTCCTCTATCTCTTTCTGCTACCTCTCTCTCTCTGTCACTTTATTTTCACTCTGGAAAAATCTGTCTAGTCTCTGACATAACAGTGATTCAAATTTGACAGCACCAGGCAGGCTGACTCATTTACAGTGCTATAAATTCTGTGTCATTCTGTTCACCGCAGAACTTCAGAAAATGACCTTATCCCAGCAAATGTCTTACCTTCTGAGATCAGATGTTAAGTTACACAACAGCTACCAACTAGAGGGTATAAAAGTATTTCTGTACTCTGTGAAATGTAAATCACTTTCTCACTTTCATTTACACTTCAAAGCAAATACAGTGTGTTTTTTGGCTTTTGGAAACTACTTAGCAGATGGGAAAATAACTTTAACCCATTATAATGTTATGTCCTTTTGCAGAACTGTGCAATTCTACAAATGTGGGATTTCACAAAAATATCTGGTTTCCACACTGCTCATCCATCCTAACATATGGTAGCCCAAATAGTATGCAAACACCTAAAGCACACGATGAAGCTCCTATTATTTTGTTTGATCAGCTGTATGATCAAATCAGACACCAAAAGAATGGAATTTAGGTGCTCTTTTTAGGAAGGCACAAATTGCCTATCTAGAAGCAGTCATGTTGCTTAATCATAATGAGGACTTTGACAGCTGGAGCTCTACAAAACAGCAGCTTGTCATGCAGCTGATTTGGAATTCTAGATTTACAAGAATGGCTGTCTCTCAGTAATCCAGCTAATAGATGTTGAGCAGTCTAGATAGATGGGGGGGGCAGCTCAGAGGTAATGTAAGGAAGTATTTTTTCACAGAGAGGGTTATGGATGCTTGGAATGGCCTTCCGGAGGAGGTTGTGAAGGCAAAAACAGTGGTAGAATTCAAGAATGCATGGGACAGTCATAAGGCAATTCTGCGGGGAGGAGTAGGCAGAAGTAGGCTGCTGGTTAACTAGGATCTGCAGCCTATCCGTTAGGTAGGGAAATGGGCTGACTGGGTGGGCCAAGCGGTCCTTATCTGCCATCAAAGTCTATGTTTCTAGTCTACAGAGGTTGGCAGATGAGGGAGAGAGTGCTGTCCTGGCATAGAAGCAGCACTACAAAAGTTCATGAAACACTGAATGTTTTTCAATAGTTTCCAACTGATTTGGAAGATCATTACAATATTTTAGAGTTTAATAGCAGAGAATTTGGTTTGAGAATTGCCCCATTTTGGAATGCATTTTCACTCCTGTCAGTGATTACACTGTTAATGATCTCTTAGTAAGTATCGATAGACTTTTGGAACAGTTCATAAATGCATTTAGGGTTTTATAATGGCACTGATTTTATCTGAAGGTTGTTAAAAAGACATCCGGTGGCCAATAGGCCAGTAACATAGAAACATAGATAATGATGGCAGAAAATGACCAGAGGTCCATCCAGTTTGCCCAAGTTCCCTATAATCACTGAAACCTACTGTTCCTCCAGGGTACTAATCTTCCCCATCCTCCTCCCATTCTCCTACTTGGTCCTGTTACTCTGGGAAATCACTATTCCTTTCATTATATCCCAGAGTTGATAGAATCCCCTGACTGTTTTTGCACCCACCACCTCAATCAACAGACTGTTCCAAGGTTCCATCACCCTTTTCATAAAGTAATACTTCCTCACATCCCTCCTGTACCTCCCTCCTATTGATTTCCACTCATGTCCACGTAACTGAGAGTTAGTAATCAGACTAAATAGTTCCCCGCAGTTCACTTTGTTAATTTCTTTAAGGAACTTGAAGGTCTCTGTCATATCTCCTCTCTCCCTTCTGGTCTCCCATGAGTACATATTTAATGCATTGAGGTACTCCTCATAGGATCTGCCCTGCTGGCCATGAATCATTTTTGTTACTCTGTACTGCACTGTCTCCAACCTATCCTTATTCTTTTTGAGGTAAGCACTCCAGAACTGGGTGCAGTACTCTAGGTGAGGCCTAACCAGGGATCTATAGAGGGGAAGTATTACTTATTTTCTTCTGCTATCAATACCCCTCCTAATACACCAGAGCATCCAGTTATTCCTGCTATATGCTTTGGATACTGACTCAATTGCTTAAGTGAGTTGCTGATGATAACTCCCAGATGCTGTTTCTCAGCTGTAGTGCTTTGTCTCTCCAGTACCATCTTGTTCTCCATCTTGGGGTTATTTTTCCCTTGGTGTATTACCTTGATCTTTTTTGCACTGAATTTTAACTGCCAGACCTTTGACCACCCCTTTAGCATTTGTAGGTATCTCTGAATTTCCCTTATTCCCTTTTCACTAACCGCCCTCTCACATAGTTTTGTGTTATGTATGTAGACACGCAACCTGCTTTGGATTCTTTCTCTAATGTCACTAATGAACATGTTGAAGAGGATCGGACCCAGAACAGATCATTGTGGAACACTGCTTGTAACCTCTCTCTCTCTCTCTTCTGATTTAACATGATTGACCACCACCCTCTGCCACCTCCCCTCTAGCCAGTTACCCACCCAGTTTACTATGGGTTTAACCACACCTAGGTCTTCCATCATCTTGAACAATCATTATGAGGTACAGAAAGCCTTGCTGAAGTCAATGTACAGCAGATCCACAGTGTGGCCCTTTGCTAATTCCTTTGTCACTCACTGAGAGAAAACTATCAGGTTAGTCTAACAAGAATTTCCTGCTATGAAATCAACCTGTTTACTGTCCTGTAGCCCATTGCTCTCCAGGTAGTCTATGAGGTCCTCTTCAGTCACGGACTTCATCAGCTTCCCTATGATAGAGGTTAGAAGGACAGGCCCATGTTTCCCTGGTTGCTCCTTATCCCCTTCCTCTTTGAAGCAGTGCAATGTCTCCCACCTTCCAAACCCTCAAAACTTCCCCAGACCTAAGTGAACTGTTGAACAGACCTACAAGTGGTTCAGCCAACTCCATTGCTAATTCCCTGAGTATTCTTGGATACAACTCATCTGGTGCTGGGCCTTATCTATCTTAAGGGCAGCTAGCCCTTTCAGGACCTTTTCACTAGTAAGCAATGGCTGTCTCATTTCAGGGACTTCCTTAGAAGTCACTTTGATGTGACTCTTTGGCACGGGACCCGCCATCCTCCTAAATGAAAATTGAGCAACAGTAGTCTTTCATGATGGCAGCCTTTTGCTCAACCTCCTTTATCACCCTACTCCCATCAACTAGCCTTATGATACCCTCACCTTTTTTCCCCTTTTTGCAACTGCAGTGAGTGGAGTTCTGCTGATGTGTTGATATGACAGTAGAACAAGGGAGCTCTCCAGATTCCTAATGGACTCACAAAATTGAAGTTTTCATAGAAATCCTCCACTACAGCAGTTTGGCTGTGGTGCCTCCCTGCTCCTCACTATTTTGGCTGAAACTGTTTGATTCATTCATAAAGCTCTTCTACATGGAGCTTACTCATGCAAGCTCAAATTACAGTCAGTGGATGTGCTCAGTATATTAACAGCTGTGTTTTGTTATCATTTCAGGAGATCTACAAGAGTTAATGTGTGCATGCGTGCGCGTGTGTGTGTGTGTGTGTATGTGCATGTGTGTGCATGTGCAACTCTGTTAACCCTTTCCTGGTACATTAACCTTTTCCTAGTCAGCTTGCAAATGGCAGTAATACTATATGTTAGCAATCTACAGTTCAAAACATGATTTTAGTTGCCTCCACTGCACTGCCTCTACCCTGTCTATGTTCTTTCTCAGATGGGGCCTCCAGAACTGGATGCAGTATTCCAGGTGTGGTCTCACATGTTTCTTATACAGGGGCAAGATAACCTCCCTCTTTGTGCTCATGATACCCCTCCCTGTGCATCCAACATCTGGCTAGCCTTCCCAGACACCTTATTGTACTGCCAAGTTTCTCTTAGGTCCTCTAAGATGAAAATTCCCAGATCCCTTTCCTGCTTCATGACTGTCACTACCTTCTCACCTTGTTCATACTTCAACCCTGGGATGTTGTGCTCTATGTGCATAATCCTGTACTTCTTTGTATTGAATCCCAGCTGCCATTCTTCAGACCATTTCTCCATTTTTTTAAGTTCTTCCCTCATTCTTTCAACATTCCCTGGCTTGTCCACCCTATTGCATACCTTTGTATTGTCTGCAAAGAGGCATATCTTCCCCCCAGTCCCTCTGCAATGTCCCCAATAAAGACATTGAAGAGGAGTGGCCTCAACACCAACCCCAGTGACACCCTGCTCATCACCTCTACCTCTCCAGAGTACTCCCTGTTTTCCACAACC
This sequence comes from Neoceratodus forsteri, assembly GCA_016271365.2. NCBI lineage: Eukaryota > Metazoa > Chordata > Ceratodontiformes > Ceratodontidae > Neoceratodus > Neoceratodus forsteri. The sequence goes on along the minus strand of CM028131.1, from coordinate 167,450,623 downwards.
CTCTGACTCTTTCCACTCAGCCAGTTCTCCACCCACAGAATTTTTTTGGGATCTGCTCCTAGGCTGTGCAGTTTGTTAATCATCCTTCTATGGGGGGATGATGTTGAAGGCATTTCTGAAGTCCAGATTGGCTACATCCACCACACCTCCCTGTTCCTCTACCTTAGTTACCAAGTCATTCCATAGATTAGTACTTTGAGTTAGTGCAAAACACAGTGCTTATTGTAAATACAGTAAAAGTAAGGGTTAGATGTATAAGTAAAACAGATGCTATATAAGGCAGTGTATATGTGTTCATGTGTATGTGGCAATGCTTTGTGTGTGTAGCCAGTGTACTGCTATAGTATGTTATATTGGAATATATATGCATATATGTGTACATGTATTAGACAGTATGTGTGTATTGCAACAATTAGAAAGTGCAGTTAGATGACTCAGTGGTTAGTGCAGAAATTGCTAGTCTACATTCCCCCCAGTATCTAGATCAGTTTCAGCCTTATTCATGTCATTTCTGATTTAAATGAGGTATATGGTGGCAACCCTATACCCTCCAATGTCCCTAACAGCCTGAAAATAAGAAAATGGTCCCTCAATGTCTTTCTTTTTTAATCTGTAGAAATGTGTGTAGACAGTGCACTGCTATGTTACACTGGAATATATGTGCACATATATATGTATATATATTAGTCAGTGTGTGTGTGTATCACAGCAATTAGAAAGTGCAGTTAGGTAAGATGGGGCACCACCAGCCACATGCTGTCCAAATGCAGAAATGTTTCCCCCCCCAGACAAGGACAGAAACTAGGTGGGAGAAAAGGAAGAACTGAGCAGAACAAACCTGATTTAAGAATGCAGGAAGGAGGCACAAGGAAGGAGAAGAAGACTACACAGAGTAAAGGAGGATTCTGGTCATGGGAGGATCTAGGTTGTGAGGAGTGGAGGCACAGTTCATCAGTGCAAAGAGGGCTGAAACCATGGTGAAATGCATGCCAGGAGCATCTGCAAGGAGAGCTAAGGACAGAGTAGGATGGCTGGTAAGAAGAGATCAGTATTTCATTGTGATCATTGTCCACCTTGGTACAAATGACATAGCAAACAGGACTGTGGAAGAAGCCATGTCTGACATGAAGACCATAGGGGAGAGCCTAAAGGAGTACACAACACATCTGGCCTTCTTGGAGGTGTTGCCAGTTTGGAGGAGGAGTGGAAGTGAGGACAAGATCAGGAACAAAGAGATCAGGGAATTCAACTGATGGCTCCAGGGTGGGTGAGCAGACAACAGGATGCACTACACTGGAGACTGGGGGACCTTCTTGGACAGGAAGCTCTTCAAGCATGATGGTCTGCATCTCACCGGAGAAGGAGCGAGAGCACTAAGGCAGAAGCTTGAGGTCTTCATGGAGGGTTTAAACTGGGAGATCTCCAGCACAGAGAAGAAGACCTAAATGAGGATGCAGCAGAAAGATGCAAAGGTAAGGGGATCAGCGAATGCAAAGGAACCCCCCCAGCATTGGACTAAAGGAAACAGGCATAGCCACGAGCAAGGAGTGGCCATAGGTAAAAAAGGAGGGACCTCATGTAAAGTACAGGAGAGGCAGATGCAGAATGGGGGGATGTTACTGGTGTTATAGGAGAGGGGGAGGCCATAATTGGAAGGCTATGTGCACCAATGCCCACAGTCTGGGTAACAAAATCCTGCAACTTGGCATTAATGGCCTCTGAGGACCTGAATATCATGGCAATCACAGAGACATGGTGCAATAGCAACCATGCCTGGCAGCTAGCCATTCCAGGGTACATGCTGCACAGATGTGACATGGAAGGCAAGAAGGGGGAGGGGTGGCATTGTAATTCAGGGAAGGGATAAAAGCGACAGTCCCACAAGACAAGCAGGAAAAGCAGAGGTGCTGTGAGTAACCCTGGAGGTGAGGAGTTGAACATTACATAGAAGGGGAGTGATATACAGGCCCCCAGGGCAGGCAGAGGGTGTAGACAGAGAACTGATGGAGACTATAAAGAACATGGCAACAAAGGGCAAATTGCTGCTAATGGGTGACTTCAACTTGCCAGATGTGGACTGGAGTATCCCAGTGGCAGCTCAGCCAAAAGTAAGGGATTCCTGCAATGCCTGAAAGGAGCGGGTCTCACACAGCTAGTGAGGGAGCCTAGAAGGGAGAATGCAATTCTGGAACTTGTCATAAGCAATGGGGACAGGATGAAGGAAGTCACAGTGGGGGAGACACTAGGGACTAGTGATCATCAAGCTGTGGGGTTCACCATAAGGACATCACAAGAGGCTAGCCACACAAGGACTAGAATCCTGGATTTCAGGAGGACAGATTTTGGTAAGATGAAGGATGAATTCAGGAAGGCTGTGCAGGGATATGATGATATAAGGGGAGTAGTAGAATGGTGGGATAAGATAATGGAAGCCCTGCACTCGGTAAAAACCATTGTGCTAGGCCCTGCAGTAAAAGCAAAAGAAAGAGAAAACCACTGTGGTTCTTGAGGGGAGTATCAGAGCTAGTAAGAGGAAAAAAGATGGCATTTCAGAGGTACAAGGCAACACAAAGCAAGGAGGACAGGCAAGAATACTTGGAAAAATGAAAGGACGTGAACAAGGCAGTAAGGTCAGCAAAGGTCAAAACCGAGGAAAAGCTAGTTAAATCAGTGAAGGAAGGAGGGAAGGCATTCTTTAGGTATAATAATGAGAGGAGGAGGACAATGGGAGGGATTGTGAGACTTAGGGAAGAGGGAGGCAGGATAGTGGGAAAAGACATTGACAAGGCGACCATCCTCAACAAATACTTCTGCTCCGTATTCACGAAAGAAGACAATGGGGATGGTCCCCTATTAATGAAGAAGTGCAAACAAGGAGAAGGGGTGGACATTAGACCTTTCTTCAGAGGACAGAGTAAAAAGAGCACTAAAACAACTTAGTGTGGATAAAGCTATGGGGCCCAGTTGGATACACCCGAATATCTTAAAGGAGCTCCAGGAGGAACTGGCTAAATCCCTGACTTAGCTGTTCAGTGGATCACTGGAAACAGGCATTGTTCCGGAGGAGTGGAGGAGGACACAAGTTGTACCTCTGCATAAAAGTGGTAGCAAGGAGGAGGCAGGAAATTACAGCGTGGTCAGTTTGACCTTGATAGTAGGTAAAATGATGGAAACCCTACTTAAGGAAAGGCTGGTGGACTACCTAGAGACAAGGGGACTGCTGTACACAAGACAACATGGATTCATGGCAGGAAGGTCATGTCAGACCAACTTGATTGATTTCTTCAAGTAGGTGACAAAGGAAATAGACCAAAGCAGAGTAGTAGATGTGGCCTATCTGGACTTCAGGAAGGCCTTTGACGCAGTCCTACAAGGGAGACTAATTCACAAGCAGACAGATCTGGGGGTGGGGACAGAGGTGGTCACGTGGGTTAGAAACTGGTTGAGTAACAGAACACAAAGATTGGTGGTAAATGGAGTTAGCTCCCAGGAGGGATGGGTAACAAGTGGAGTACCCCAGGGGTCAGTGCTGGGACCAGTGCTCTTCAATGTCTTCATAAGCGATATTGCAGAAGGTCTAGAAGGGAGGATTAGTCTGTTTGCAGATGATAAAAAGCTATGTAACAGGGCAGTTAAGCAGGAAGCTTTAGAAAAAAATGAGGAGGGATCTGAAGAGGCTAGAAAACTGGTCCAAGGAATGGCAGTTGGGTTTCAATGCAAAAAAAGTGCAAGATTATGCACCCAGGGAGAGAGAGAATCCTAGGGCTGAGTATGTAGATGGGGCAACACTGAAGGCCATCACAGAGGAAAGGGATAGAGGAGTAGTTATAGAAGGCAACCTCAAAGTGGCTAAACAGTGCAACAAAGCAGTCAGAAAGGCTAACAGAATGCTAGGGTGCATAGAGAGGGGTATAACAAGTAGAAGGAGGGAAGTGGTGGTACCATTGTACAACTCCCTAGTAAGGCCACCCCTGGAGTACTGTGTTCAGTTCTGGAGGCCCCATCTCCAAAAATGCATAGGATGGAGATGGTATAGAAGAAGGTGACAAAAATGGTGTCAGGAATGCAGCATAAGTCATATGAGGAGAGACTCAGAGCTCTCAATATGAACTCCCTGGAGGAAAGGGGGGACATAATAGAGACCTTCACATATCTAAAGGGGATCAGCAGGGTACCAGAAGAGAGCATCTTTCACATGAAGGGAAACAGAAGAACAAGGGGGAACAGTATGAGACTAAAAGGGGGAAAACTTAGAGGGAACCTGAGGAAATTCTACTTCACTGAAAGGGTGGTGGAACATTCTCCCCCAGGAAGTGGTGGGGTTGGCCACGGTTCAGAGATTCATGAATTTGTGGGATAGACACATAGGAATTATCAAGTTAGGGCAAAAGGGGGGGTTATAGCATCTAGGGTACCTTAAGCATTAGAAAGAGGGCTAGAGCAGGCTGGATGATCCACAAGGCCCTTACCTGCCGACCATATTTATGTATCTATGTAGCTCAGTGGTTAGTGCAAAAATTGCTAGTCAACATGCCCCACTATATAGATGAGTTTCAGCATTATGGATGTCATTGCTGATTTAAGTGAGGTGTCCACAGGCATCCCCCACCCTCTGATGTCCCTCAGAGCCTAAAAAGAAGAAAATGGTCCCTCAATGTCTTTTTTTAATCTACAAAAATATGTGTAGACTGTGCACTGCTATTATACAGGAATATATATGTATACATATGTGTATATATATTAATCACTATGTGTGGGTATCATAACAATTTTGTATAGCAATGTACAGTAAAACAATAGGGGAATTCGAGAATGCATGGGATAAACAGAAGGCTATCATCGTGGTAGGAAAACGGAGGTAAGCTGCATATCATTTAGGATATGGGGCTAATGTAGGTAGGTAAATGGTCAGACCGAGTGGGCCAAATGCTCCTTATCTGCAGTCAAATTCTGTGTTTCTATGTTTCTAATTAGAAAGTGAAGTTAGGTTGTTCAGTGGTTAGTGCAAAAATTGCTAGTCTACATTCTCTCCTGCTATCTGGATCAGTTTCAGTCTTATACATGTCATTGCTGATTTAAATGAGGTGTCAAATGGGAACCCTCCACCCCACCATACAATGTCCATCAGAGCCTCAAAAAAGAACATGGTCCCTCAATGTCTTTTTTTAATCTGTAAAAAAGGTCCATTGCGGATGCAACCCTGTACCCCCAACCCGACCTCCCACTGAGCACCCACCATCCCACACCCCCCAGACTTTCCCTCACACCCTCCCTCATCTGACGGGATCCCACTGTGAAGATCTACTGTTCCATGGAAGACACATCTTGCTGCTGGAACCAGCGACTGCTATATGAGAAATAAGGTAAGTGAAGTGAAAACCCATTGAAATACATTGAACCACACTTACCTTAGTTTTTATATAGCAGCCCCCATTCTAGCAGCAAGACATTACTTTGATGGGAGTGGATCTTCACACTGGGACCTGTTCAGGTGAGTGAGGGTGTGTGGAGGAGTCTGGGGCTGTGGGGTTTTGGGTGCTCAGTGGGAGGTCGGACTGGGGATGGTGGGAATCGCATCACCACCAAGTCTTCCCTATTAATCCCTAACTAGTGGGAGGCCCCATACACAAACTGAACGTTAGAGCCCCCCCTTGCCTCTAGGGTACCCTTGTGTATATACCACTCATTCTTAAATTCTTTGACTGTTTTAACCTCTACCACCCACTCTGGTAGGCTATTCCAGGTGTGCACCACCCTCTCTGTGAAAAACTATTTTCTTACTTTTCCTCTAAGCCTTCCCCACTCTAATTTAATTTTGTGCCCCCTTGACTTGAAACATCTCTTACTTTGGAATATGTTTGCTTCCTGTACTCGGTTTATACCAGTGATGTATATATATGTCTCAGTCGTGTTCCCTCCTTTTCTCCAGGGCATACATATTTAACTCCTTTAGTCTTTCCTCATAGGTCTTATACCACAGGCTCTGCACCATTTTATTTGTCCTCCACTGCACTGCCTCCACCCTGTTTATGTTTTTTCTTAGAAGGGGCATCCAGAACTGGATGCAGTATTCCAGGTGCAGTCTCACGCATGTCGTATACAGGAGCAAGATGACCTTCCTCTTCCTACTCATGACACCGCTGCCTTTGCATCAAGCATTTGGCTAGCCTTTCCAGCCACCTTATTGCACTGCCAAGTTTCTCTTAGGTCCTCTGAGATGATAACTCCCAGGTCCCTTTCCTGCTTTGTAACTATAAGTACTTCCCCACCTAGTTCGCACTTTTCACGTGGGTTCTTGTGCCCTATGTGCATTATTTCACACATCTTTGCATTGAATTCAAGCTGCCATTCTGCAGACCATTTCTCCAGTTTGTTAAGGTCTTCCCTCATTCTTTCAACACCCCCTGGATTGTCCACACTATTGCCTATCTTTGTATTGCCTGTGAAGAGACATACCTTCCCCTCCATTCTCTCTGCAATGTCCCCAATAAAGACATTGAAGAAGACTGGCCCCAGCATCGACCCCTGTGGCACCTTGCTCATCACATCTCCCTTTCCAGATTACTCCCCATTTACCACAACACAATGACTCCTGCCATTCAGCCAGTTCTCTACTCACAGAACTATTTCAGGATCCATCCCTAGGCTGCACAGTGTGTTAATCATCTTTCTATGGGGGACAGTGTTGAAGGCATTTCTGAAGTCCAGATAAGCCACATCCATCACACCTCTCTGGTCCACTACCTTAGTTACCCTGTCATGCCATAGATTAGTACAATGAGTTAATACAAAACACAGTGCTTATTGTAAATACAGTAAAAGTTAGGGTTAGATGTATAAGTAAATAAATGCCATATAAGGCAGTGCATGTGTCTTAGTGTGTGTGTGTGTGTGTATAACAATGCTCTGTGTGTGTAGACAGTGCACTGCTGTATTATACTGGAATATATATGCATTTATGTGAATATGTATTAGTCAGTGTGCATCCTAACAATTAGAAAGTGCAGTTAAGTAGCTCAGTGGTTAGTGCAAACATTGCTAGTAATCATTCCCTGACTATTTAGATCAGTTTCAGCCTTATGCATGTCATTGCTGATTTAAATGAGGTGTCTACTGGCAACCCCCCACCCTCCAATATCTCTTAGAGCCTGAAATGAGGAAAATGGTCCCTCAATGTCTTTTTTAATCTGTAAAAATGTGTGTAGATATTGCAATGCTATGTTATACTGCAAAATGCATGCATATATGTGTATATGTATTAGCCAGTGAGTGTGTATCACAACAATTAGAAAGTGCAGTTAGGTGGCTCAGTGGTTAGCACAAAAATTGATAGTTTACACATTTTCCACTGTCCACAATACCATCAGATTGCAGCTGTATTGGCTCTTGCTGGAATTTGTTTCACTACCAAATGGTCATCAGTGCCCATTTCAAAATAAGGCTAAGTGTCTAAATTCCTGTTACATTGTACTGGAATAGCCAGTTTAAATTACATGAAATGTCCACCAACACAGGCACTAAAACAATTTTTACTATAAGGGCCACTTGATTATCAAAGTTGTAGTTTTTTTTTTATTTTTAATACTGTCGCAACCTGTTCACACTGAGGATGAAGTCCACAACAAGTTGTCAGTTTTCTCAGCCCTTCATTCCTGTAAAGGCACCTCAGTAGCTGCTACCACTCAGATGTGGTTCTCTTACCTGGGGACTTTCTTGGTCTGAATCCCACCAGAGCCACTGCTCACACAGTACAGTGTTCCTTCAGCTACGGTAAACAGCCTTCCCCTATCATTCACTCCTGAGAAAACAGCTCACTTCTTAGAATATGGTAACTGTAGCTGTCTGCTCCCCCTTCAGAGACAGATTGTGGATTTGTGAATGCCAGCAGTTAACTACATCCACAAAAGATTCAGTCACTGATGTATGAAGTATATAAAATAGTATTCATTCTTCACAATATTTACACAATCTACAAGATATCACAATACACAAAGACAATAGGAATTACAGGGTCGCTACAGAAATTAACACATTTCTTGCACACAGTAGAAGAAGCACATAATAAAACCTTAGTGTAACTTTTTAACTCTTAGCAAAGCAGAAAGATTTCTTACCACACAGGATCTTTGTGAATTAAGCCAGGCTCAAATCTTAGGTGGTAACTGCTCAGAGTCCCAACCTACCTACTAAGTCTCTTACAAATATATGGCTAAATTTGGTTCCTAAAGACAAGTTTCCACACCCTTAGCACACATATCCTATGATATTACTTCCAAGCAAGTTTTTTGTGTTTCCAGGGAATGGTCCTCTTGGGAAACTGGCCTGATCTGGACAACAGAAATTTGTGTATTCTAAATGACACCTCCTTTGTCCTACCTCTTGTCTCACACAGCAGGAGTGGCTGTTCCAGTCATTAAACAGATCCTCTTTCTGACAGGAAAAGGTTGTGTTGGCTTTGAACTTCCCCATTAACTGACATGGGGGTCTTGTCATTAGAGGACAAAGAGATTGTAATCACTCTCCAGAGATGGCAGGCACACCTCTGGCAATTGTCTTATCTCATTTTACCATCACAGATCCATTCAAACTTCTTAGTACAGCTAGAATGAAGTAAAAAGAAAACTACATTGCAAAATTATTGTTACAAATACCATGATATTTGAAACTATGTTAGGAACGAGGTTAAAATCATAAACATACTGTATTAGCAGCACATTAAGTGTGGCTGTCTGACTACCTGAAATGAGCATGCTTGGGTTATCTAGAGTAATCCATTTAAACTGTGTTATATGCATATTCATTTTTAGCAGATTTTGAACAGTTTTGTAACAAGATGTTTCTATTATTTCCACTCAGGCTGGTAGATTCATTTTTGAACTTTAATAACAAATGTTTGCTTTGATGGATGAGGGAGAAGCTAATGAAAGAACAGTACTGTAGGTAGCCTTTCAGATCACATTCTGCTATCAGGCCTGTGAATGTAAATGCTTGAAGTGAGATTGGAATAGTCCTGATGTGAATATACATATAAAGAATCCTACCATAGATTTTCAAATGATACAATAATACTCTCACAACAACTACAAACAATTATCAAAAAGCATGGGAAATTTAGAAGAAATTAAATTGTGAGCATTATCTTGCTCTTCATAATACTTTACCATCCATTTTTAAACTTCTTCAACACACACACACACACACACACACACACACACACACACACACTGCAAGTAAATCAGCACTAATGCATCAATTAGGCTTCAGCTTAACAAAACAAAAGTAGGGAAGTGTGATGTTAAGCTCTTCAATCTTAACCCCCCCCCTTCACATCAGTGCTAGTGCATTGTGTCATCTGGAAACAGTAGTATCTCATTTGTCTTACCTGATGATGGCTGTTTGTAGTTGCTTGTGTGATTCTGTCCCTTTGCTGCTGGTGGGGGGGGTTAGGGTTGAAAACCTAACACATGTCATTACCTTTTTGGCATTATGTTAAACTCTAACTCGTGCATTAAGGAAGATTTTACTAAGAATATCCTTTCTTTTTGAGATACTGGAATTATATCCTTATGTGCAGATGCACAGGGCCTTTTAGGCCCTGCACTAAGGGAAAAATTTATTGTACCTGCAGAAGTGCAGCTATGGAAGCAAAGCATTTGAAGGGCCCTGAGGGACTGTGGAAGTGCAGACCCCTCTGGTCCCTGTGCTTCCATGTGGCTACAGATACAGATGTACAGTCCAAGAGTTCATATGGCAACTATAGCACAGGGCCCTCTGACAGCTATCGGTGCACAGGTGCAGGGACCTCTGGGCCATATGCCAAGAGAATACTTTTCTTTGCTTCAAGTCACTTTTGTCTATACTGCCTACCCTGCACCTTCTTTCACCAGACTCGGGGTGGTGCTGCACAGCAGTGCCATCTCTGCAGCCTCAACCCATCCAGCTGGCTCAATGAGCTCACCTATTAACTCAGCTCATTGACATGGGGTCACAACACACTAGTTGCTTGGTCAAAGGCTGGCCCTGCACACAATGTTTCTTAATAACTCTTTGGTGACATTATTGAGCCTACATTTCCAACATAGTTGTTTTATGACTCACCCTTATAAACTTGACATGCAGCATTTATCAAATACTGGCTGAAATGTCATTTTCACACCACAAGTGTAAAAACAAATTTTGGCCAGGATTTGAGAAATTACACCTGTCTTGTTTATGAGGTGATGCGAGAAAATTGCTGTTTTTTTTATATTCCTTCTATTTGCCAGCCTTTCCATGGCACAACCAGCAAGGGCATCTAGCCACTGGCTCCCACCACCACAGAGAGCAGCAGGCTCACTGACATGATAAGGGTCCAGTACAGCTGCCCCTCACCCCCCAGAGGGCCTCCCCTATGCCTGTCTGAGAAGGGCTGGGACTGGAACCCCCAGTGTGTTTCCACGATAGTCCTCTGGGGTAGCATGGAGCACAGCCATAAAACTGCTTCAGTGGTGCTCAGACATTTTGCCTCTTTTCCATCCTGTCTATGTCTTTGCAGAGATTGGGTCTCCAGAACTGCATGCAGTACTCCAGATGGGGTGTCACCAGCTGTCTGTACAGAGGGATATCTTCTGTTTTCATTGAGATACTCTCTTATCATCTCAGTATCCCCAGCACTTTTTGCTGCCCTCTCTATTGATGACCTAAAGGTGGGCAAACAATGTAAGAAGGCAGCAAGGAGGACTGGGGATACTGGGATGCATAGGAGAGGCATTACCAGTAGAAAACAGGAAGTTATTATCCCTGTACAGACAGCTGGTGAGACCCCATCTGGAGTACTGTGTGCAGTTCTGGAGACCCAATCTCCGCAAAGACATAGACAGGATGGAAGCTGTCCAGAGGAGGGCAACTAAAATGGTGCAGGGTCTGCACCAGAAGACATATGAAGAGAGACAAAAGGAGCTTAATATGTATAGCCTCGAGGAAAGGAGGGAGAGGGGGGGGACATGATAGAAACGTTCAAGTACCTCAAGGGAATCAACAAAGTCCAAGAGGGTAGCATCTTTCAAAAAAAGAGGTGTGCAAGAACAAGGGGGCACAATTTGAAGATAGAGTGGGGGCGGCTCAGAGGTAATTTAAGGAAGTATTTTTTCACAGAGAGGGTTGTGGATGCATGGAACGGCCTTCCGGAGGAGGTTGTGGAGTCAAAAACAGTGGTGGAATTCAAGCATGCATGGGACAGTCATAAGGCAATTCTAGGGGGTGGTGGTAGGAAGACGTAGGCTGCTGGTTAACTAGAATCTGCAGCTTATCCATTAGGTAGGGAAATGGGCAGACTGGGTGGACCAAGTGGTCCTTATCTGCCATCAAATTCTATGTTTCTGTGTTTCTATGTTTTTATGAGCCCCAATGGGAGTGTGAATGTGCTATGACATCAGAGGCACTATGTGCCGACGTCTGCCGCATTCCCTCCCTCAATGCAACACAGCCTGCGGAGCACCCAACTTCCATCGAGGGCCACTTTGGGGGAAGTGATTGCCCTCATCTCTCCCCAAGATAGGAGAGCAGTCCTCCAGATCCTCAATCCTATCTCTCCCCTGCCAACCCCGGATGGCTTGGGAGCATTTCTGAACCTGGGTCACCAGCATAGCGCGAGGTGTGACGCCCAGAACCTCAACCCTCAACACCACCAGGCTGGCAGAAAATGGCTATGTTGAAAATCTATTTATTAATTTATAGAAACTTAGAAACATAGAATTTGATGTCAGATAAGGACCGCTTGGCCCACCCAGTCTGCCCATTTCCCTACCTGATGGATAAGCTGCAGATTCTAGTTAATCAACAGCTTACTTCTTCCTGCCCCCACTAGAATTGCCTTATACCTGTCCCATGCATTCTTTTTTTTTTTTTTTTATTTATTTTAAGAATCAGTTTACAACCTTTGAGCCAGAGGCTCGTTTCCAAAGGTACTTCGTCACATAAAGACATACATTGTGTTTTTGGTTACATAGCAAAGATTTGCAAAACAATCGGCGTTCAACAGAGGCACCACGTCACATTGTGGTCAGACAAATACAACTGGGTACAGGATACATGTAATTGATAACAGGTGTTACACAAGTCGGTATCAAGTGAGCAATCTGGTAGGTAAATTCTTGAATTCTCCTACTGTTCCTGACTTCACAACCTCCTCAGGAAGACTGTTCCATGCATCCACAACTCTCTCTCTGTGAAAAAATACTTTCTAACATTACCTCTGAGCCATCCCCCTCTATCTTCAAATTGTGCCCCCTTGTTTTTGCACATCTCTTCTTCTGAAAGGTACTACCCTCTTGTACCTTGTTAGCTCCCTCGAGATACTTGAAAGTTTCTATTATGTCCCCCCTCTCCCTCCTTTCCTCAAGGGTAAACATATTAAGTGCTTTAGTCTGTCCTTGCATGTCTTCTGGTGCAGGCCTTGCACCATTTTGGTTGCCCTCCTCTCAACAGCCTCCACTCTGTCTATGTCTTTGCAGAGATGGGGTCTCCAGAATTGCACAAAGTACTCCAGATGGGGTCTCACTAACTGTCTGTATTTATTGAAGAGAATCATAAATACAATCCTTTGAGTCAAAGACTCCTTTGCAAAGGCTCCATGTCAGTACAGAAAGCACAAACATAACATTTATTAGCATTATACATAGGTACAGTATATACATTGCGTCTAGGATCCTGAAGTGGATTTTTGGTCTTTGCTGTGACCACAAGGTAGATTACAGGTTTGAGGGGGTCCTAATTAAACCCTGAGTTGATTTGTATATACATTGGGATTGAGGGACTTGAGGAAGCTATCAAGGAGTAAGGTTAGGCCTTTTTATTCCTACCATTACAGATTTTCTACATTCGCTGGTGCTATATTAGTTAGCACTGGGCTTCCTTTTGTGTTTTAGGGATGATTGAGGTGTTATGGTTGCAGTCACAGGTAGCTGAAACAAGGAAGAGGTTCTTAAGGTCTGTTTTAAATTGGCCAAGACTGGGGGCTAAGGAGATAGAGGCTGGTAGGCTATTTAGCCAGAGGGAAGCTCAGTATCGGAAGGACCTTTGTCCTGTGGAGGTCCTACAGTGGGGGACTAGGAGAGAGGTGCCAGTGGTGCATCTAGAGGCCCTTCTGGGTGGGACTGTCTGGATGAGGGGGTGGAGGCCTTTGGGTGCTAGATTCATGAGTATTTTTTTGGCTTGGATTGTGGTGTGATACTTAAGTCTGCTTTCGAAAGAGAGCCAGTCCGCACGTTTGTAAAGCTCACATTTGTGGGTGTCTCTATCACTCCCAGTGACCAGTCTTCAGGCTTTATTGAGAGCTATGTTGATGCTGCATAGAGCCATTTGCTCGGCAGATCCATAAATTGTTATGCCATAGTCGACTAAAGATAGGACAGAGGCAGTTACAGTGAGATGTAGGGCCTGATTGGGAAGGCAATGCTTATGCCTGTATAGGATCCCCAATCTGGTGTTTACAGCAGAGGAGAGGTGTTGGACGTGTGTGTGGTAGGTAAGGGAGGTGTCCAGAGTTACACCTATGTATTTAAAGTTAGAGACCTGTTCAAGAAGAAGACCCTGGGAGTTTGAGATGCATAGTGGAGCACTACTGAGTGGGCTTTGGCGGTGGGAAAAGATCATCGATTTGGTCTTGTTGTAGTTGAGTACTAGGCGATGTTCATAGAACCAGGATTCTATTTCAGTAAAAAAGTCCTGTAGGGCTGATTGTAGGGAGTCAGGGTAGGGGTGTTTCCAGAGTAGTACTGCATCATCCACGTAGAGCAAGAGCTTCCCATTGCATGATTGAGGGAGGGAATTTAGGAAAAGGGTGAAGAGCAGAGGGCCTAGAATGGACCCTTGGGGACACCTGAGTGGAATGGTCTTTCAGAGGAAAGGGTGGTATTAATTTTAACCTGTTGCAACTGGCCAGAGAGATAGTCCTTGAACCAGGAGGTTGCTTCAGGGGAGAAATGTTGGGAGGGAAGGGCATGGAGCAGAAGTACATGGCTGATGGTTTAAAGGAATAATGCACAAGAGGGTATATGTCATGCTGGAATAACATCACACCTGGGGTGGTTGGCATGAGTCCACAGGCCGAGTGCATCCAATACCACAGGTGTGAGATTATCCTAGCATGACACACACCCTGGAGTGCATTATTCCTATTATACAATGGCTCATTTGTAAAGCAAAAAAAAAGGTAAAAAAACATTTAAAGTAGATTTTTTATCACAATTTATGAGTGGGTAGGGTTACTTTATAAAAAAAAAATAGTGCACATTTCTTGGTTGGCCCAGTAGGTGGAGCTGCTGTATTTTTGTGTGGCGGTGCACTTCACATAGGAGACTTTCTCAATGCTGCTAATCTGTGTTGATGTGCCCTGTTTCCTCAGTGTTTATTTTGTGTTTTCTCCCTTGGTTTTGAGTTTACTTTTTGCTGTCTTTGTGTTTCTGAGAGTCACTGTTCATGCTGCTGCTGTTGTGGATCACAGATTGATGAACCCCCAGCACTGTTATGAGTGCCAGCCAGCTCAGTGCCATGAGAATATCTGTGGAATTCAAAAGGAGGTAGTAGGGAGAATATTTTTGAGTTGTTTTGCTTTGGGGCTTTAAGGAAAAAGAACTGAAGAAAACTAAGCTGTATAGTGAGCAAGTGAGCAAGCAAGAGCCGAGTTGTAACTGTTTGAAGACTCAGTTGCTCGTTCACTCACTTGGCATGCACAGTCTGAAAATGATGGATTTCAGTTATTTAAAAAAAATATGAAGTAGAAACCTTGGTGAATTAAGGGAATTTCTCAGGGTTACAAGTGTCTTTTAGGCTGGTTTCTCTGTTGTCAGATGGCATGATTAATACTGCTGTGAAAGCAGTCAGACGACAATTGGGAACCCATGCTGTGAAAGCAATTTGATGGTAATTGGATGTGTGACTTTCACTTTGATTCAGGATGGAGTGATTTTGCTTAGTATTTTGATGTGGTCATCTGTCGGCTGGGACTATATCCATGATGTTGCGCTGGGATAACATCACGGGTCCAGTCCCAGAGTGACCAATCAAATCCCAGCATTCTGTCTTGCCATTGTATAATTGGAGTCAACATATTCAAGATTGCCAAAGTTATGAGTGAGCACTAAAACATTTTTACATACATTGATAACTTTGGTGTTTTTTATTTTTATTTTTTACTTTTTTTTTCTTAAGGAAAAGTTCATTCTTGCATCATCTCAAAGGAAGAAAGAAAAACATTTAGAAATAGAAAAAATCATTATAAATTTAACTTTAAATAAAACATACATATTTTGGAGGGTTACAAAGATTAATTCTTTCAGAATTTAACTAAAGCATTTCAATGTTGAGAAAGAAAAGTTCATGTGTGTTCCAAGCTCATACTTCCCAGTGATACTTTTTAGAAAGAAAAAAAAAACAAATCATAAGCATAAAGACTTTTCTTAAGCCAAATCAGGCAAAAAATAAAATTAAACAGTCAGCCCATTACAGGAAATCCTCTTCCATGGTGTAAAAAGATACCATCAAGTCATTCATATGGGATGATATTCAATAACATCTAGTTCTTCCTGTTCAAAATTTAATCCAAGATCTTCTGGTAGCTTTATGTTATTTTCAAAAAATAATCGAGCAGCATCTTGATCTTCAAAGAAATTGAATTTTCCCTGGAATTGAATTCTAAGTCAGGCTGGCACTAATAAAGCAGCCGGCACCCCTGCTTCTCTGAATTCTGAAAGAATGGGTAGGAATCATTTATGTTTGCACTGTATTTACAGACAGAAGTCAGGATACAAAGGAATTCTGCAACCCTCATAAAGAATATGCTTCTTCTGTCTTGCCATCAGGAGTATTCTATTTCTTTCAGTCAAAGTTAGAAGAGTTAATATTATATAACTTGCTCCTGTTTCTTGCTGTTCTGTTCCAGATTCCTTCATGTAGATAGAGGGATGAAATACTGACTCCAAAGAGAAGGATGATTCCAAAGACAAAATTGCTGATAGTGCCGATTGTGCTGCTTCTTTCAATTCTGGATTTGGAACGGTACCAGAAAAACCAATACGCCTGAAGTTATGTCTCAGCATATTGTTCACCAGCCATTCTGACCTTGCAGCTTGAGCCAGTTGTTCATGTAGTGCAGAGTTAACTGCTCCTTAGAGGGTTAAAGTTCTTGTGGCTACAGCTTTTAACTCATTTTCATTATGTCGAATGGCTTTCTCAGTACCTTCTACCCTTTTTTCAATAATCGAACATTGGGACGAAATTTCTGCAAGACTGTTTTCTATCTGAGAGTTAGATTGCCTGACTTTTGCTTGGAACTCAATAGCAGGGCTTGAACAGAAGCCAGTGATGGTTTAGTTGTTGCTTTGGAATTAACGCCCATTTCTGGGTGTATCATTGTAGTAGGAGAGCTCCCTGCTCCTACCACACTGAGAGAGCCAACAGGCCCTCAGGCTGGAGTGCCTCTCCCACTGAGCTTTGGGGAAACAAACTTATCCATGTTCTCCAATGAATTATCCACACAATATGAACTCAAGATAAAGGTGTTTAGTTTAAATTTTTAGTGAGTTTGAATGGATCTTAGTGCCTTGATCATGGAGCTCCACATAAACATGTGTCCATACCAGACAGCTCAGCAGTGCCCCCTTTTTTTTATATTTTGACCTCAAAGGTTTTAACACAGTCTTCTTATTACCCCACCTCATAAACAATGTAGGAGAACATTTTCAAATCCCATCTGAAAGATGATTTCACAGAGTGACTACAAAATCACTTTTCTTCCTGGATTTGAAAACTTTCACATACCTTGTTCATGAGGTGGAGTCTCAAAAAGGCCATGTTGAACATTTGGTGAAAAAGTATTTACAAATGGCAATGGTATGAGTAAAATTTCAAAACACCTTGAAAAAACATGGGTAGCACTTACCTTGTTTTTTTTTTTAAGTTGCAGTCATGCTTTAGTGAGGAGGAGGACTTTTTTAGTGAGAATGGATTAACATTGAGGGGCCCTGTGTAGGAGATTGAGGGTGTGTTGGGGTGTGGGGTGATGGGTTTTGAGTTGGGGGTCAGAGTGAGGGTCAGGGGTCAGAGAGAGACAGGGGACTGTTTTCTTGTTTTCTGTTAAAAACAAAGATCTGAGAGGGACAGTATTTTTTTCAGGGGGTCTGGATCAACCATGGGGATTGGACACCTCAGTTTCAGCAGACTCTTCAGTGGCACCAGGGGTGGGCACCCAAATGTCACCTGCTATGGGTGAGGCAGTCAAACTGGAGGAGAGGAGGGTCATTACATTCAGGAGTCACATTCTGACACTACCAAACAAAGCAAAATCCATCTTCTGTCAATCAATTAATTTAATTTACAGTACCTACATACAGAGAGCTTTGTTTACTGGGAAAGTATGGATAGCCACTGAGACAAAAAATTCGTAGAGGCACAGGTTCATAAAAAATATGAAATCTTTCTGGTACTTACTTTTCTGCAACAGTGGCACAGTGTATATTGGAGCTGTAGAAAAAAGCACCAAAATGAACTTCACTTATTACTGACTTGTCAGCTGGTTACAGCATGCCACATTCAGACTGCCAGTTAGGTTGCATACAAGCTTCACTGCCCATAGGCTTCAGATTCTTACCCCCATCACAATTGTTTTCATGTTCAGCTCAGTAAGACAAGCTTAGCTGAAAACATCTTAGCTCATCATAAGAACTGCGATTCAAACTATAGCTTTTGTCAGCTCACTTGCTCAAAACAAAAAGACAGCTTACTGCCCAGACCAGCTCCCTACTGTCATGCAACTATGCACTGACCTGTTGTAGCTGATGGCAGTGTCAGTTTATTCATTTATTTATTTAAAATGTTTCACCAGGAAATACATACTGAGCTGATAACAGCTCATTTCCAGATGCATCCTGGGGGTGGGGGATAGAGGAGGGTAATCACAATCAGAGCAATAAGTATATAGCAGCTAAAAATAAAATCTAAGATCATATACTAAGCTACAATCAAAAGGCAATTTATGCAGTTTATGTATGGATAAGGCAGAGAATGTAGTCCAGTGTGTATCAAGGAAATACAATTAAGTGCGATGTGCATTTTATGCAAGGAAAGAGGCAGAAAATGCAACCCAGTGGGTTTCAAGGAAAAAAAATACAATTCAAATAGCAGAGGTAATGGAACCTGTTGGTAGAGGGGAGAGAGGGGAGTAATCAAGTGTTGATCCAGAGGAGTGGGAGAGGAGGGGTAGAAGGTAATGAGTAGCAGAACAAATGTACAGGATTCAGGATAATTGCAGGAGTGAGAAGTGAAATCATGGAGAAAAGAGGAGAGTGAGCATTGGGAAGAGGTAGAGTGAATGCTTAGAGGGAGAGAATTCCATAGTCTGGAAAAGGAGTGGGAGAAGGCAGCCTGACCAGCCAGGGTTGTGAAAGGTGTAAAAGGAAGATGGGGGGGTAGAGGTTAGGTAAAAGAGAAGAAGGTCTAGACAGTATTTAGAGATAAAGGAGGTACAGTGAGTGAGGTATCTGGCTTCAAGGGACAGAAGGCAGAGTAAGGAATATAGGGAGCAATGGTGGGTGTGGGGTGTACAGTCCAAAGCAAAGTGACAGAAGGAATGAAAAAGGGAATCTAGTCTGGCTAGGGTGGTCTTAGGAGCAGCACTGTACACAATGTCACCATAGTTGAAAATGGGGAGAATCATTTTCAGGACAATGGCACAGCAAGCCGGAAGAAGAATGGAACCTTTATTCCTACATAATGCACAGAGTTTAGGGTGAATATTTTTGTGGATGGCATCCAAATGCCTTGAGAAGTCGAGATGCTGGTCGAGCCAGACCCTGAGGTACCTAAATGAGGGAACATCATTGATTGTGGTCCCATCTAAGGTGTTGAGGGAGGGGAGGACACTAAGTCTAGTGAGCTCCTGTCTAGTGCCAAAGGCCATTTTCTTGGCATTGTGCTGAATGTTGTTGAAGTCCAACTGAAGCCTGGTTATCAAGACAGAGGGGGAGGAACCAGAGGCAAATAATACTGTATTGTCTGTGTACATAGGGATGGACATAGAGAAGCAGGCAGTAGGGAGATCATTCAGGTAGACCGAAAAGAGTATTGGGCCAATGATGGACTCTAGGGGGATACCCGTGCTGCTAGGACATGGAGGGGATAAGGAGTCTCTAGTTCTTACAGATTGAGTCCTACCCTCAAGGTAGGAGTGGAACCAATTAGTAGTGGCATCAGAGAACCCTGCTGCTGTCAGTTTGTCAAGGAGAAGGGGGTGGGCTATAGTTTTGAAGGCTTTGGCCGAGTCAACAAAGATAGCAGAGGCGATAAGACCCTGATCCATGCCTGAGAGAATGGACTCAGTAAGCTGAAATAGGGAGGAAGAGGTGAAGTGGGATTTGTGGAAATCAGACTAGAAAGTGGTGAATAAAGAGAAAGAATCAAGGAAGGGGGAGAGCTGAGACAGCATGAGGTGTTCTTGAAGTTTAGCTAAAATGGGGAACATGGGGAAATAAGGTGGTAGTTGTCAGGGCAGGAGGGGTCACCTTCTTTGGGAATGGGTATGACAGTGGCTTGTTTCCAAGAGTCAGAAACACTGGAAAAGAAGAAAGAGAGGTTGAGAAGGAAGGTGATTGGTAGAGCAATGGCATCAACTTGTAAACAACTTCAAGACTTATGCTGATGTCACCTTAATGGTTTGACAACAAAACAAAATAGTTATATTAAATGGAAGCTAAACATAGAGTTAAAAATTGATATTTCAACCATATGTCTTCTTCAGGAAATATCTTAAAGAGAAAAAGCCATGTTAGTGCAGAGGAGAGGTAAAATAAGGAATATATATGTGGGGAAAGAAAAAAGAAGGAGGCTATGGGAGAAGAGGTGATAAATGGCAAGATAATGACAGAATCTGGACAACAAAAAGGTGATGATAAGGTGGGACAAGGCATAATAGCAGTGAATGAGCTAGAGAAGTCCCTAGGTGGGGTCTTATTAACATGGCCTGGTAAGAAGTCTGAAAGGTGACAAATGTTGGGGAAGGAGACATAGATGGAGACATCTGTGGAAAATGAAAGTAGATATGTATAGGTACAAACCTACTTTAGGGAAATGAAGGGGTGTCTGAAAGATATTAGTAGAAAAAAAGTCTACCATTTAAACCGTACTGCTGCTGGGTGCCAAGGTGAATGATCAGCTTGGTTTCCATGTATTTCTGTGGTCACAATCATAGAAGCCCTGCTGAAAAACACAAACAGAAAGATCATTGACACTGTAGTCCCTGGAGATAAAGTGGGATACAATGGGTTTATCAGTGTCTCCATTCCTGACTGCCCTGTAGTGTTCCCTGAAATGGTCAGCAAGGTGTCTACCATTTTCTCCGATATAAATATCTACACACTTCCTGCAGAGAATACAATATACCACATTAGTGGAGATACATGAGAACTACTTGGTGATGTGAAAAACACCTGTGGGTCCCCGAATTTCTGTCACACTAGAAATAAATTTGCAGGCCCGCTGAAGCAGCAGCAAGGCATTCACGTGTGGCACTGACACCCTCGGTTCTGTGATGGACTCGGGAGTCAGAGGGACGGCCGGGGATAGAAGGACTGAGCCTCACAGGGACTGCTCTCCTTCTCCAGAGGGAAGGGGAAGAGTGTCTGGCATGATGTGGACCTCTGGTGGAGGCTGGGGGTACTGTTGTGGCCAGCACCACTCGTCAGGGAGCAGGGTGGATGCTGGCATCACTGCATGTCCCCATCCCCCAGGGGGAAATTTAAAAAAAAATGCCGGCCCCTTAGTGATGGTCCTCCATCTACAACGTCACTCCTACTACAGACCAAGGTCTGCCAGGGGGGTCTTGCTCCCATGGCTCCACCCTGGGGAGCAAACCAGGGCTAGTGAACAAGTTACTTGGGAAGGGGGTGCCTGCCCGGTGGCCCTGCCCAAGGGGGTAAGCCTGGGATAAAGGGGTAGCAAATGAGCAGGCAGAAAGGAGGGACATTTGCACATGTAGCAGTGAGTTCTCTTGCAAGATTTTGTACCTGATAGGGAGAAAATATTAGGAGCATGTAGGCTGCTTCTTACCATAAGATTCTGCAGGTTGGGTGGCTGGTGGTAGAAAGCAATAGATGGTTTTGTAAAGGAAGCACCAATATTGAGGTCAGTCAGCAAAATAGGAAAGTTACTGGTGATGATCCTGTGAAGAGAAGGCGTACTTGTCTCTGATGGAAGGGAAGCATTAGTGGAATTTGTCATTGTTCTTGCGTGACAGTATCCCTCTTATGGAGGTCAAGGTTATGGGGCATGTTACTGACCCAGCTGGGCGCTCTGTCCACTGTGCTTTTGGGTTATCCCCTGTTAATAAAAAAAACTATGCATTATTTAGGCCTGCTCAGCAAAATCATCATCTTTACTGCATTACCTCCGAAGTCTAAGAAACTGTGACTATGGCAGGCTGTGGAGGAGGAAACTGTGTGAGTCAGTGGGTTTGTAATACACTGATGTCTTCAGACCAGAACTTGGTGTTAAACTCAATGCTTTTTCTTGTAATAACATTTTTTTTCAGCAGGTCAGTGGAGTTGCCATAGGTACCAAGATTGGTTCCAGCTTTGACAATCTGTTTGTGGGTTGGGTGGAGGAACAGTTTTTTCACTCATTCACAGGTACTGCACCTGAACTCTACAAACGCTACATAGACGACTGTGTGGGGGCTACTTCCTACTCCAGAGATATCTTCCAAATCATCTTGAACAAGTTCACCAAGGCCCATCTTTCCCTTAAGTACACCTTTGAAGTATCCTCCTCTACACTGCCTTTTCTGGGTATCAAACTGTCAGTGCAGAACATTGGTCTGAAGACATCAGTGTATTGCAAATCCACTGACTGACAGTTTCATCCTTCATAGCTCCTTCCATCCTAAACATGTCAAGAATGGCTTGCCATATTCACAGTTTTTTGAACTTTGTAGCTTATACAGTGAAGATGATGAATTTGCTAAGCAGATCCAAATATGCATAGTTTTTTTATTAACGGGATACCCTAAAAGCACAGTGGACAGAGCACTCTCCCAGATCAGTAACATGCCCTGTAACCTTGACCCCTTAAGAAGGATACTGTCACACAAGAACAACAATGAGTTCCACTAGTGCTTCCCTTTCATCAGCGTATACCTCCTCTTCACAGGATCACCCCCAGTAATGTTCCTGTTTTGCAAACTGACCCCAACATTAGTGTTTCCTTTACAGAACCACCTATTGCCTCCTACTGCCGGCCATCCAACCTGTGCAATCTCCTGGTAAGAAGCAGTCTACCTACTCCTAACAGTTCCTCCCTACAAGGTAACAAACCTTTCAACAGAACTCACTGCTACACCTGCACATTTATTTCTAGTGTGACTGTAACTCAGGGGCCCACAGGTGTTTTTCACATCACTAAGGTGTTCTATTGCACCTCCACTAATGTAGTATATTGTATTCTTTGCAGGAAGTGTGCAGCTATTTATGTTAGAGAAACCGGTAGCTGATTGTTTCAAGGAACACTATAGGGCAGTCAGGAATGGAGATACTGATAAACCCATTGTATCCCACTCTTCCTTGCAGAAATATAGGTTTGCTGTGTACATACAGAATGCATGCTACTGTACATGCTTAATTGTGCAATGTTTGAGTGCAGTTCGCATACACAAAGTGATTCTAAGTGAACCAGGTCTAATAAGCAAATCAGATTTGCATGCTGCAAGCTTGACATGAGTGCAGTAGTTAAGCTGGTGTAAACATTTAAACATCACAACAGGTTCACATGCTGCACACTTGCTATGAGTGCAGCAGCTAAGCTGATGCAAATCTCATCTAAAAAACACATCAGTTTCTATTTCTTATACTACTGCTA
The DNA here is from genome assembly GCA_016271365.2 of Neoceratodus forsteri. Lineage (NCBI taxonomy): Eukaryota > Metazoa > Chordata > Ceratodontiformes > Ceratodontidae > Neoceratodus > Neoceratodus forsteri. The sequence goes on along the minus strand of CM028131.1, from coordinate 167,427,742 downwards.
GCAATTAGAGTCATTAAAATACATTTTTATTTGAATTCCCATAAAAAGAAGGTAAACTCATTAATTCTGATCCTTTTACAAGTTGTTTAAAAGCTTTTGATTTTTGTCATTAAATTGCCATTAATTTGTAAAGGTATTGTTTGCTTACTGCATTAAATGCCTAGGATATTGCCAGTCAACATCCCCCATTCCAGATGTATGAAGAGGGGCCTCTCTGTTGTGAAGCCTATCCTTTTTGTTTTGGACCATGCAAATCCCCAGAGCATATTAAGTGCTACAAATGTGTTTCTCCATCTCACTTACTTTTCCTTTGTCATTCTGTATTGAGCATATACACTATGGCCATCTCAGCACTCTGAGTGCTGAATAGGGTCTTGGAAGCATGCACTATACCTCACATTTCGTCACTGAAATGAGGGACATGAACACACAAAATGAGGGACACTAACTCACATGATGATCAGGACACATAATGAAACATGGGATACAGTACCTCAGAACAGTGAAAATCATTGCATTAGCACCTGAGAATGAATTTCTACCAGTAAGCAGGGGTGCCATTTAGGTAGGGCAGAGGGGGCAGTAACTCTGCCCCCCATATTTGTGTCTAGGTTGTTTTTATGCTGTAGCAATAATGGTTTTAAATTTGGATTTAATCTTTTGCACAGTAAGTGCCCACCTGGCCTGTGTGCTCATGCTGCAGGTACTCTCCCAGACTCAACTGTGTTTGTATTGTTTTGTCCACTCTGTCCGCCTATTAACGGCGGCAAAATCACATGTGATGTGGATGAGCTCCAGCCAAGAAAGAGCGCATGAGCCTTGCAAGTGCAACAGCATCTTTCCCGCCACAGAGAAGAGAGACTGCACACTACAGCTTGGAGAAGTCAGTGAGCACTGAATGCTCAGTAGCAGTGTTGTGGCAGCATATTTTTGTTGTTCTACACTTAGTGAGTCTCCATCTCCCCTGATGGCTGAAGGGGCAGAGGGTGAGCTAGAAGCTAACTCAAGACTAGGCTATCTACTTACTCTACTAGGCTTGCCGTGCAAAAAAAAACAGCACAGACCCCTACGGCAGCAAGATAGGTTTAGCAGTGTAGCGGCAGTGGTGTGGGTGGCCTTCATAGGTCTTGATCAGCGCAGTGCAGCAGCAGCCACAGCAGCAACCAACCAAGAAGTTAGCAACCCAGGTTGTGTGGGTTAGGTTGATGAGGTGACTTGGTTGCAGACCACGTTGGGGACCTGTGATGGTCGGTTCTAGCATCCAGCTTCTGGCAAAAGGATAGAGGGGGAGCAGACTAAAAACTGGGCTGGTGGCACACTATGCCACTCTGCAGGTTCTGGCCATATGGCTGGGTAAGTAAAAGTAAATAAATTTTTGCACAGGGATTGGGGAAGGAGGAAGGACTGAAATATTGATGTGTTTCATGTTTCTTCACCTTTGGGTGGCTTCATGACTCATAGGGAATGGGAATTGAAAGGAATGGAGTTGGGGAGAAAAATCAGGACAAATTTCTTTCTTGGGGGGTGGCAGAACTTCAGCCAGGAAACAAACTGGTTAATAACTGGGTGGGTTTAAGCCCAAATCTAATGCACTGCTCCGGGGTATATACAGATGAATCTTATACATTTGAATTTATCCTGACTTGCATATCACTTTTCAGTCAGAACAAAAAAAGTTGTACCTTTTAAAGATGTCAGACATTCTAGAGCTGCCCCTTGCATTCCCAGATTTATGGAGCCCCACTATAGTCAGGCTTATGCCCCCCACCAGTGAAGCCAACCTTCACATCCACATGCTCAGGCACATTATGACAAAGGGCAAAGGAAACTACAGTGGTGTGCACCATTGAAATGAATGGGGGTAGTTTTTTTTACTATTTTATACATTATTGATGGAGAGTTGAAGATTAACGAAGGCCACTGCTCGACTGACAAGGGCCTTGTTAATAGGACAGTGGCCTTCATTATTCTCCAACTCATCATCATAACGTATAAAATAGTAATAGAAAATAACTCCATTCATTTCAAGGGGGTATGCCCCAGCACTCTGACCCATGGACAGCAGCTCTTAAAGACTCCTGTCTCCGGCTCCCTAGTACTCAAGTAGAAACATAGAAACATAGAATTTGACGGCAGATAAGGACCGCTTGGCCCACCCAGTCTGCCCATTTCCCTACCTACTGGATAAGCTGCAGATCCTAGTTATCCAGCAGCCTACTTCTTCCTACCCCCACCCCCTAGAATGGCCTTATGACTGTCCCATGCAAGCTTGAATTCCACCACTGTTTTTGACTCCACAACCTCCTCCGGAAGGCCGTTCCATGCATCCACAACCCTCTCTGTGAAAAAATACTTCCTTAAATTACCTCTGAGCCGCCTCCCTCTATCTTCAAATTGTGCCCTCTTGTTCTTGCACACCTCTTTTTTTGAAAGATGCTATGCTCTTGGCCTTTGTTGATTCCCTTGAGGTACTTGAACATTTCTATCATGTCCCCCCTCTCCCTCCTTTCCTCGAGGCTATACATATTAAGCTCCATTCGTCTCTCTTCATATGTCTTCCTGTGCAGACCCTGCACCATTTTAGTTGCCCTCCTCTGGACAGCTTCTATCCTGTCTATGTCTTTGCATAGATTGGGTCTCCAGAACTGCACGCAGTACTCCAGATGAGGTCTCACCAGCTGTTTGTACACTTCCTGTTTTCTACTGGTGATGCCTCTCCCTATGCATCCCAGTATCCCCCCAGCCCTCCTTGCTGCCATCTCACATTGCTTGCCCACCTTTAGGTCATCTGATATGACTACCCCCAGGTCCCTTTCAATTTTTGTTGTTAGTATCTCACCCCCAATTTTGTACTCTTCCCCTGGGTTTTTGTTTCCCAGGTGCATTACCTTGCATTTCTTAGCATTAAATCTAAGCTGCCATACATTTGACCATTCCTCTAACCTTGCCAAGTCCCTTCTCATCCTTTCCACCCCACCCTGTGCATCAACTCTGTTGCAGATCTTTGTTTCATCTGCAAAGAGACATACTTTTTCTTCCAGTCCCTCTGCAATGTCGCTTATAAAGACATTGAAGAGGACTGGTCCTAACACTGAACCTTGCGGTACCCCACTAGTAACCTCGCTTTCTTCTGAGTGGACTCCATTTACTATTACTCTCTGTGTCCTATTCTCCAACCAATTCTTTACCCAGGCTGTCATCTTGGGACCCACTCCCAGGCTGGCTAACTTGTATATTAATCTTTTGTGTGGGACTGTGTCAAATGCCTTGCTAAAGTCTAGGTAGGACTTTTTACTTATATCGATACTTGGTGGGTTTTCTGTAGCAGCATGGCTGTACCCACTACAGTGTGTGTGCGGGGGGTGGACTGGCCATATATATGTGTGTGTGTATGTGTGTCGAGGTATTGTTAGTTTTGTGTATGCACCTTAGTCTGTTTGCATGGAAGCATTCAAAGCTATGGAGAGAAAAGTGGGAACGTTTGTGTATTGGGGGTGGGAAAAACCACATGTGTTTCCATTGGTATGTGTGCTACAGTTTAACTGTGAAAATGAGATGAGGGAGAGAAAAAAAATGAAAATCATAACAGTGGCTACAATCATGCTGCATGCGTGCAGCTGTATTCAGATACAGTATGTACTGAAGTACAAGTGAGCCATATGTGTGCAGACAGTATGGCATATTGGTAAAATTCACTGAACTGCAACCCAGGAGACTTGGAGGCATGAAGACCTGGGCCTCAATCTTATCAAGCCCCTACTTGTGTATGGTGTAATCCTGAGCAAGTCACTTAACTTTTAGGTGTGCAGTTATCTGTGACCACTTGCTTTTTGCACGCATGCCACATGCATGCAGTCTTTCCCACTTTAACATAAAAATCATGGTATCCACACTTGCTCCCTGCATGCATGCCATATGCATGCTATTGGTTCCAATTTGACATTTTAATCATACTTGCAGCACGCATATCACTTGGGTAGTTTTATGTGTGCAGCATGAAAACATTTCATATAATTATTTCTCTAAGGGTTATCTCCAGGGACCACAGTGGCAATGGTCTTTCTGTTTGTGTCCTTCAGCTTCTGGGATTCTGACCATAGAAAAAACATGGAAACCAAGCTGACCATCTGCATTGTCTCCCTGCAGCCCTCCAGTTTAAATGATAGACCTATTTTCTACTATATTTCAGCCACCCCTTCTTTTCCCTAGCCTGTTTGTATCTGTATACATCTATTTTCATTTTCCACTCATGTCTTCATCTCTGTCTCCTTCCCTCACATTTGTCACCTTTCAGATTTCTTACTAGGCCCTGTTAATTAGTCCCCACCTGGGGACTTCTCTTGTTCATTCACTGCTATTATGCCTTGTCCCTCCCCCCATCATCACCTTTTTGTGTCCAGATTCTGTCTCTGTCTTGCCATTTATCACTTCTTCTCCCAAAACCTCCCCTTTTTTTCTTTCCCCACATATATATTCCTTATTTTACCTGTCCTCTACACTAACTCAATTTTTTCTCTTTTAGCTATTTCCTGAAGAAGACTATGGTCAGAACATACTAACATACTATTTGCCAGCAGATTAGGCCTTGCAGTCTATCGAGTCTGCTCGAACCTCAGATCCTTAGTTGGGTGCCGAGGCCCTCCCCTCCCTTGTGTTCCAGAAACCCCTATCATCCATCCCCACCCCCTGGGACAGGCCATCATCTGATACATCCACTTTCTGTGTCGTCACCCTCTCTTGAAGCCCTCCACTGTGGATCTCTGAACCAGCTCGCCAGGCAGTGCATTCCAAGAGTCCACCACCCTCTCAGTGAAAAACCTCCTCCTCTTTCCCCCCTCACCCTTCCACCTTCCAACTTCAAACCATACCCTCTGGTGATACCTCCCTGCTTTAGTCTAAAGATCCCCTCCATGTTTACCCTATTTATTCCCTTGAGGCACTTGAAGACCTCAATCATGTCCCACCTGTCTATCCTCTCCTCCAATGAAAACAGGCAGAGCTCCTCAAGTCTGTCCTCATACGTCAAATCCCCTAGCCCTCGTATCATCTTAGTTTCCCTCCTCTGTACCCTCTTCAGGAGCTGTAAGTTTGTCTTCAAGTGTGGTCTCCAGTGCTGTACACAGTACTCAAGGTGTGGTCTAACCAGTCCATTGTACAGCGGCAGAATCACTTCCTTGCTCCTAGAGGTGATCCCACGATGCATCCCAACATCCTGTTTGCCTTGCTAGCTGCTCTCCTGCACTGCTCAGAGTTATTCATACATGCATCCACCATGACCCCTAGGTCTTTTTCCCTATTGAGGCCTCAGTGCCTCCCTCCCAGGGTGTGCCTGTGTTTAGGTTTCCTGACCAAGATGCAACACCTTGCACTTGGTGATATTGAAATTTAATTTCCATGTGTGAGCCTAGCTTTCCAGGGTGTCCAGGTCCCTTGAGGCCAACCTCCCTCTTCTCCCTCAACTACTGCTCCCATCTTGGAGTCATCCACGAAGAGACTCATTTCACACCCTATACCCTCCCTGATGTCCGATATGTATGCATTAAAGCAGGATCGGGACCCAGGACAAACCCTCTGGGTACCTCACTACCAACCTCTCTAGGGTTAAAGAGTTCCCACAGACCACTACTCTCTGGGTGCATCCAGCTAGCCATTTTTCAATCCATTTGACCATCAAAGGGCGTACTCCTAACCCCATCAGTTTCTCCACCAGACCATTGTGGGGGACAGAGTCAAACGCCTTGCTGAAGTCCAAGAATAATACATCCACAGGCTTTCCCCTGTCCAGTTCTGATGTTACCCATTTGTAGAACTCCACAAGGTTGGTTGGACATGATCTACCTGGCACAAACCCATGTTGCCAACTATTCAGACCTCCCACCTCCTCCAAGTCCACCCCCAATTGTTCCTTTAGTATACTCTCCATTAATTTTCCCACCACTGAGGTCAAACTGATGGTCTATAGTTACCTGGTACTTCCCTCGACCCCCTCCTTTATGGATTGGCACCACATGTGCCTCATGCCAATCCCTAGGTACCCTCCCTGTCTCAAGTGACCTGTTGAAGAGCTCCGCCAGTGGTGCAGCCAGTATGTCCGCCAATTCCCATAGTACTTTCGGATGAATGCCATCTGGCCCAGGAGATTTGTCTTTCTTTGGGGCCTTGAGGGCTAACCACACCCTTTTGGTGGAGATAGCATCATCCATCCCCTCCACCTTACTGGCCTTTTTATCCTTATCGAGATGTGACACCCTTGGGGTACCTCTCCCTCCCTCTTGCTCCATTTCTGTTGCTCCCCTGATCCCACTCACTGCCACTTCTATCCCCATCATGCCTTGCTTTGTAGATATCCCATCCCCCTCCCTAGTGAACACTGAGGCAAAGTACTCATTAAATACCTCTGCCTGGTCCCTCGCCTCTTCCACCCACCCTCCTTCTGATCTCAATCTGCTGAGATGGCCCTTAGTTTTTCTCTACTCCCCAATTTACCGGAAAAAACCCTTTTCCCCTCCATGTATCCCCTGTGCCAGCCACTGCTCTTTAGTGGACTTTGCTTCCCTCACCATCCGGGTGACTTTTCTAGATGCAAGATGGTACATTTCCTTATCCCTATCCCCTCTTGTTGTTTCATATTTTTTGTAGGCCGCCTTCTTTTCTCTGACTGCTACCTGTACCTTGCCAGACCACCAGCATGGTTTATGTGACCTTGCTCCCTTACGTTTCAACTTAGCACAGATCCTGACTGCCTCATGAAGTCCCCATTTTATGACCTCCCATCTCCTTTCCACACTTGTCATTGATGTAATCCCCTTCAAGTGATCCATGAGAATATTTCCCATGCCCACAAAGTCTGCCCCCCTGAAGTCTACTGCCAGTGTCCTAGATCTCCCCACCTCCCCGCATGCTTATTTGAAACCAGACAGTATTGTGATCGCTCCCAGTCAGGGGGTCCTCTACAACCAGGTCCCTTACCAGATCCCCATCTGCCAGAACCACATCCAGGACATGCCCCTCCCTTGTGGGCTCCATCACATGCTGTGTTAAGAACACATCCTGGAAGCCATCCAGTAGCCTCTGCTCCTTGGCCACCTTAGAGGACATGGTTCCCCAGTTTGTACCTGGCATATTAAGGTCCCCCATCAACACCACTCCTTCCCCTTTTGGCCCACACTGGGCAATGATGTTGTCCAGCAAACCATCCTCTAGAACATCACTCATCCCGGGGGGCCTATATACTACACCCAGCTTGACCTTCTCTCCTGCTGGGGATCATAAGGTGACCCATAAGGCCTCCATGTTTCCCTCTGCCTCTTCTACCCTAGCAATTTCTATGTCATCTCACGAACATAGCCACTCCGCCCCCTCTGCCCTCCTTTCTATCCTTCCTAAGCATAGTGTACCCCCGCACGTTTAGGTCCCAGTCATGGTTTTTGTTGGCCCACATCTCTGTGACCACCGCCACATCCACCCCCCCTGAACAGCATGGCCTGGAACTCTGGCAACTTGTTTCCCAAGCTCCTGGCATTTACTAACACCAACCCCACCCTTATCCCTGATCCCTTTGTTTAGACCCCACCCAGGTTCCTTATACTTCCATCCTCCCTCTGCTCCTCCTGAAACCTCCACCCCCAGTCTGTTTCCCCTCCCCTTGGGTTTGAAGGCTACTCCCCTCATCTGGAGGAGATGGCTACTGGTCAGCCCTTCCCTTATCCCTTCACCCCTCACAAGTTTAAACCCCACCTTTCTTGAATGTAGTCAGCCATCCCCTGTTTAAGGACTTCCTTCTCTAATGGGGCAAGATGAAGCCCGTCCTTGGCACACAGTCCCTTATCCTCCCAAACTCCTTTCCAGTTCCCTAGCACCCCCAACCCTCTCTCTTCACCCCACTTCCTGAGCCAGTCATTAACTTCTGTGAGCTTCATTTTTTTCTCCACTGAGGCCTTTGGTACTGGCAATATCTCTGAAAAGGAAATGTTGCATCCATCATCCCGACAGACTCTGGCAAGTTCTTGGAACCTTGCTTGGATTTCCAAAATGCTATTTCCCTCTAGATCATTAGTTCCCAAATGCACCAGGAAATCCAGTTTCCCTCCACAATCCCTAACCAGTTCATACTCCATGAACTTTGCTCTGTGCACTGTCAGTCCAGAGATACTCACTACCTTCACCTGGCTATGGCATCCACCCCCCGTCCCTCCCTCTGGATACCCCTAATCATCGAGTCTCCCAATAACAGAACCTTAACACTGCCATCATCCTTATGGTTACCTTCACTATGCCCTCTCAGCCCCCCATAGAAACATAGAATTTGACGGCAGATAAGGACCGCTTGGCCCACCCAGTCTGCCCATTTCCCTGCCTACTGGATAAGCTGCAGATCCCAGTTAACCTGCAGTCTACTTCTTCCTACCCCAACCCCCTAGAATGGCCTTATGACTGTCCCATGCATGCTTGAATTCCACCACTGTTTTTGCCTCCGACCTCCTCCGGAAGGCCGTTCCATGCATCCACAACCCTCTGTGAAAAATACTTCCTTAAATTACCTCTGAGCCGTCCCCCATCTTCAAATTGTGCCCCTTGTTCTTGCACACCTCTTTTTGAAAGATGCTATCCTCTTGGACTTTGTTGATTCCCTTGAGGGTACTTGAAGTTTCTATCACGTCCCCTCTCCCTCCTTTCCTCGAGACTATACATATTAAGCTCCTTAAGTCTCTCTTCATATGTCTTCCAGTGCAGACCCTGCACCATTTTAGTTGCCCTCCTCTGGACAGCTTCCATCCTGTCTATGTCTTTGCAGAAACTGGGTCTCCAGAACTGCACACAGTACTCCAGATGGGGTCTGACCAGCTGTCTGTACAGAGGGATAATAACTTCCTGTTTTCTACTGGTGATGCCTCTCCCTATGCATCCCAGTATCTCCCCAGCCCTCCTTGCTGCCCTCTCACATTGCTTGCCCACCTTTAGGTCATCTGATATGACTACCCCAGGTCCCTTTCCATTTTTGTTGTTGTTAGTATCTCACCCCCCATTGTGTACTCTTCCCCTGGGTTTTGGTTTCCCAGGTGCATTACCTTGCACTTCTTAGCATTGAATCTAAGCTGCCATACATTTGACCATTCCTCTAACCTTGCCAAGTTCCTTTTCATCCTTTCCACCCACTCTGTGCATCAACTCTGTTGCAGATCTTTGTGTCATCTGCAAAGAGACATACTTTTTCTTCCAGTCCCTCTGCAATGTCGCTTATAAAGACATTGAAGAGGACCGGTCCTAATACTGAACCCTGTGGTACCCGACTAGTAACCCCCCATTCTTCAGAGTGGACTCCATTTACTATTACTCTCTGTGTCCTATTCTTCAGCCAATTTTTGACCCAGGCTGTCATCTTGGGACACACTCTCAGGCTAGCTAACTTGTATATTAATCTTTTGTGGGACTGTGTCAAATGCCTTGCTAAAGTCTAGGTAGGCCATGTCCACAGCCCCTCCTGATCTACTACTTTGGTCACCCAGTCAAAGAAATCTATCAGATTTGTCTGGCATGACCTTCCTGCTGTGAATCCATGCTGCCTTGGGTTCTGTGCCCTCTGGCCTCTAGATACTCAACAATTCTTTCCTTCAGAGTGATTCCATCATTTTCCCTACCACTGAGGTTAAACTAACAGATCTTTAGTTTCCTGCTTCTGCCTCTCCCACTTTTGTGAAGGGAATCACATCTACCCTCCCAGTCCTCAGGTACCACCCCATCCTCCCATGATTTGTTAAACAGGGTAGTCAGTGTTGTCACTAATTCTACCCTTAGTTCTTTTAGAATTCTGGGATGAATCCCATCAGGCCCCATTGCTTTGTCCACCTTCAGTTTTAAGAGTTCTTTCAGAACCCTTTCTTCTGTAAATGGGCTGGTATCAACTTCTGTATCCATAGTGTTTCTACTGTTTGTTTTAGGTACCTCTCCCTCTTCCTTTGTAAATACTGAGCAAAAATATTTGTTTAGTATCTCTGCCTTTTCACAGTCACCCTCTGCCCACCTCCCCCCTTTATTAAGCCTCACTATCCCTCCTTGTCTTCCTTTGCTCCTGATGTACCTATAAGAGGTTTTATCCCCTTCTTAACTGAGTTGTGGCTATCTTTTCCTTGGTTTGGGCCTTTGCTGTTCTGACTGCCTTCCCAGCTTCCTTTGCTTTAACTGATACAGTTCTCTGTCCTGCTCCTTCTGTGATTCCTTGTACTTCCTGAAGTTTTCTTTTCTCTTGAACCTTCCTGCCACTTCCTTTGAGAACCATAGTGGTTTCTTACATCGTTTAGTTTTGTTTATTTGCTTCACACAAAGGCTTGTTACCTCTGTGATGGCAGCTTTATTATTCCCCATTGTTCTTCCACCCTCCTTCCTGCCCATTTGCTAGTGCATTCCTTAGGCACTCACCCATTTTGCAATTCAGCCTCCTAAAGTCCAGTACCTTGACTTTGTATGACTTGACTCTATTGCTGTGTTTATTGTAGAACCATACTGTTCGATGGTCGCTAGTTCCCAGATGCTACCTACTTTACATCTGTGATCTCTCTTCATCTCCATTTGAGAGAACCAGGTCTAAGATTGCTCCCTCTTGAGTAGGCTCCAATACTAGTTGTCTAAGGCATTGCCCCTGTAGGGCATCTAGAATAACCTCACTCTTCAAAGTGGCTGCTGCAACTTCACTCCAGTTAACATCTGGCATATTCAAATCGCCCATCAGCAATATCTCCCCTTTTTCTGCCATACTAAGTATACTTTCTATCATTTCCTTGTCCATTTCTTCCCCCTGAGAAGGGTGTCTGTATACAACCCCTGTGCAGATTGTGGTGCCATTGCTGGTCTCCAAATTTACCCACAGTGCTTCTTTTCCTCCCTGTTTTCCCTTTTGTTCTGTTGCTTTGATTCCTTCCCTTATGTAAAGAGCTACATCCCCATCCCCCCTTTATTCATGATCTCAATTCCATGTGAGTCATCCTGCCTTATTTGAGACCTCCTTGTCACCCTCCCCTTTCTGCCTCCCTCGTTATTTTGCCCATTTAACTCAGACCCCCCTCTGAATAGGTGTCCCCTTTAACCCTCTCTTAGCTGAACCATTTATCCTGTCCCTGATGATTTCCCCTTCCCCCACACTGCCATCCTCCCCCCTTGTAATAGTACCCCTGCCTCCAGAGGCTCTCTGTGGTTCCCCTCTAGCTAGGGCCCCATCCTTGGTACTGACCCCCCTGCTGAAGGGGGGCTCCTCTCCCACCTCCTTGTCTCCCAGTTTCTCTCCAGTCATGCTGTCCTCCCCATGTCTGCAATATGTTGCATCTCCCCATCTGCTTAACATTTATGTTTCCCCTTCTCCCTCTGAAACTATTTCTATCCTTTCCATTGCTGGTTTGTGATGCCCTATGGGTATCCGACTCCCTCCTCCCAGCCTCTGTATCAGTTTCCTCATTTCCACCAACCCCTTCCTCTCCCTCTAGGTTGCTTAGTAGCTCAAATTTATTGTGACACTCTATGTCAGCCTCCATCAAGTAACCCAAGTTTCCCCTGACTGCACCTCTAAACTGCCCCTCTTCTTCCCCTCTTGCTCTGTTCACCTTAGGAGCTCCCTTCCCACAGTCTGCTGTTTTAGACTTCCCCACAACAGCCCCTCCCTTCTCAATGTCTGCTCTACTAGGCTTCCCCACAACAGCCCCTCCTGACTCTTCCGCTCCACTCTCTTTGTATTCAGAATGTTCACCCTGTACACTTTCCCCTTAGCATCAACATCTCTATCTAAGGGTCCTTTGTCCCTAATATCCCCCCTCCTGCTTGCTGTAACATAACGTCCTGTAATTTCAGAGTGTTGCCCCAGCCTCCCCTCAGCCCCACCCTTCTGCTGCCCTGATTCACACCCCTTATCCACGGACCCCCCAGCTCTCCCAGTTTACTCCTTAACCAATATACCTCACTCCTGGTACAAGATAGCTGTCTACAGAGTGGGCAGCCTCCCTCTCTCCAGGCCCAATTGAGAATTATTGCCATCCCACAGCCTGTGCAGTCTACAACCCTTCCGAAGATGCCTGCCATGGTGGAATATGGCTACCCTGTTTATCCCCCTCTGTTTATAATGGCACACCCCCTTTTCTCAGTCCCTTCCCCCTGGAATACAGTTTCTCTCCATACTGACTGCAGTTATTTACAAACCCAATTTCAACTCCACCAATAAAGTTCCCAAGTCTCTCAAACACATGCAGTCCAGTGTGTGTTTAGTCCCACTAACAGCGTGTGTATGCAGACATCAGGTACCGTATGATGTCATAGGCCCACCAGTTTCTGTTGCTTCAAATTTCAGTCCCAAACAGAAATGCACAGCCCTTCAATCCCAACCCCCAGTGGCTTTTCAGTATTTAAGAAAGCCCACAAAACAGGGTGGGTGGGAGGCCTCTTGCCAACACCAGGCAAACATCACATTTAAATTTCACTGTAATTATCACTGCCAAACAAGTGTTCCCAAACCTCAAAAGTTACAATATCACAGCCCAATTAACAGCTCTAACTCAAAGTAGTAATGTTTAACACATACAACTAATTTCACATACAAAACTATTCAAATATTTCAGTTAAAACAGAATATAACTGCAGACCTCTGTCCTTACCAGCCTCCTGCTGAGAATGTTGATTCTTAACTCTTTCTATTTTCAGTGTGCATTTAATATAACCATATTGTTTTGATTTCAGACCACATGCTGACACAGCACCTTGTTTTTGTTTTTACAGCTGCTTATTGATGCATCTATGGATGGTCATGTGGCCTCTTTGCATGGCGAATCACCGTCGGAATCCTCATTGGAGCCCAACAGAGAAGAAAAGGGGTGCTGTATCTATGAAGACCAATTGGGCCATCCAGAAAATCTTAAAAACAGTTAATAAAATTGAGTCCTTTACTGCTGACCTGCAGATGGACTTATGAAGCATCGATAAAAAAGTAATTGTAATTTTGAATGAAAATGGAATGGAAAGTGAATGGAAAGTCACACAGGTTGCAGAGCTGCAGGAGGTGAACAACAGAGTTCTGTTGTATCTATTAAAACAGGACAGAATTATTCATTTCAGATAAGAGGATGCTGAGAATCATGCCTGATGGAATATTTTTTATATTTATGGAGTTAAGAAGGGCACAAAAGAAGGCTTTCTGACAATGACTGATTTTATGAAACATCTGCTGAAAACAACTCTTTTCTTATGTTCAGATATTTCTCTGGAAATGGAACACATGCCTCACTCATTGGGGCAATGATCTGTTGATCCAAAGGCAAGACCCCATGCCTGAGTCATAAGGATGTTAAAATACCAGGAGAAAGAGCAAATTCTACTGAAGGCATGGTGACTGAAAGATTTGAAATTTGATGGCTCACCTATCTTTCTTGATCATGATTTCTCCACAGAGCTGCAGATATGGAGAAACTAGATGCAGCTAGTCATTAAAGAGCTCTGGGAAAAAAAAGAGCATCCAAACACAATTGAACTTTCCTGCAAAATGTAAGGTCTTCTTGGACTGCTGAACCAACATTTTTACTACGTTGGTAGAGGCAGCTTTGTTTCTCAAGAACACCAAATCACACTTCTGGATCTCAATATAGATCGTCTGGAACAAAAGCTGATCAATGGTGCTTGGGGTCTGGTCTCCTGAGGTGTTGTCCAGATACCAGCTCTGGAGGATGGCATTTTTCAGTTGGTAAGATGAATAGGACATGAAATGTCATTGTCCACAAGCCATAAAGAACAAACAATTCTAGGGATGAATCCAGGATTTCTTCAAGTGTTAGATGAAGATTCATAGTTTTAATCAGATGCATTTAGATTTTCCAAAGGTAGATCCAAATGTTCAGGAGGCTGCAGTATTTACAGAGGCCTCAGCAGGGGGTGCATTAGATTGTGCATAGAGTTTTGCAATTGAATAGCAATAGTATTCAGTGGAAGATGATCACATGGCTGCATAATGTGTAAACATTTATGACAGTGCTCAGTTTGTAAGAGGTGCAAGCCAGGTTTGGAAAACAAGTAGTGAAGAAAATTGGTTTCTTGATTGTAGATCAAATGAAGTAGAGTCTTCTTGCTGAAGTTAGAGGATTGCCCTCACCTCAGGCTTAGCAGCATAATATGCATAACAATGAGCTTGATTGTAGACTCTGGATTGGCTGGACTGAATACCGTTTATTTGAGAGTTCACAAAAGGAAGCCTAATTTCAATTATTAGGCCAGTATTGACAAGTTTGTAAGGCAAGTTGGAAGATATCACATCTGCATTAAAAGTAATAATCCTTTCAGGTATGACAATCAAAATTCGGAGTCAGTCATGATTCTAAGGCCTCATGGTAAACAAATAAAGGAGGTAGTGTCAAACTTTCACAATAAAAGTTCCCATCAAGATGACCAAAAGAATGGACAGTTGCCAGATGATCAGAGAAGGATGTTGCTGGATGAAAATGCAGCAATAACACTGTGAGTGTTACAAACATGGCTTCCTGGATTGTACAGGAAGAAGTTTCAAAACAGGAAGCATTACTGGTGTGTGTGGTGACATACCCAAGGTTCCTTGCCATTGGCAAGGGAATAGTGCTAGGTTCAAATAAACATTTATTAACACATGCAATAGAAGTGCAAAATGTGGCAATACTGCTGACCCATACATCTGTCATGTATGAGATCAGGGATATGTCCTAATTCCAGATCCCGGAAGAGATTACCAAAGGGTTGTAAGAACATAATAGCTGTAGGCAGTTCAAAGGACTTTCCTACCTTGATGATGCTCATCTGCTTCCTTAATGTAAGCAGAAATTAATTCATTAATATTAACCTTTGTCAGGTCAAACCCCTTGACAATATCCTTAATGCTGTAAATGTAAATCACTCTTCATGAGCAAGCACATGTATATCACGCAATAGGGGAAGCACAATATTATATTTCATACTATCATGAGCCTTTAACATGTGCTTGAATAATGGCTATTTCAGCCCTATTTCAAACAGATATGTCAGAGCCAAATACACATGAGGCTAAACCTGTCTTTTTTTTTTAAATAAAAAACAAAACAAAAACTAAATGCCTAGTGCTTTGGGGTAGGTTTACTGTTATAAGATGTACCACTAACAGTCAGGATGTGAAAATTCTGAGTGTGTGTGAGTGTGGGTCTATGAGTCCCTGTATAGGGGTCATTATGGAGTACCTGGTATGCTGTCAGGGTATCCAATAACATCATTATTAAAAAAAGTGGGAAATGTTTGTTGTGAAACATTTAAAAAATCATTCCAAGTTCTAAAGGGTGAGATTTAAAATCACTGGGATGTGCATGAACTACACATTATTAATTAGGGTACCTGTTTATGAAGTGGCTATTAGACCACTGAATGGGCCAGGGTCCTGTTTTGGGCTCTCAGTATTAGATGTTACAAATTATGGGGCATCATAGGGTTAAACATTAAGGTATAAAGGCTTTTATTGCCATATAAATTTTGGATGTAAAATTCCTGATTATCAACAAAATGTAAACAGGATTTCAGATCAAGTCTAGCTGCTATGATTGATCTGAAACAATGATCATAACATTCAGTAGGGCCTCACTACCCACCTGGGTGATGAACATGTATTTTAGGACTTTAGTGTGAACTCCACAGGATGCAATTAGATCATGTGGGCTTGTGAGGTACTCTGCCTCAACAAGCTGTTTAGATTTAAATCACTGGTCCTTATCTGCAGTATGATGTGCAGTTTTGGGCTTTTAAGATGACCCATACTTATAAAAAAAAAATAAGCACAAAGCAAGCATCTCTCTCTCTATCTTTCTCTGGAACCTAAAAGGAAAGAGAAAAGAAAATCATAGTTAGCTCAGTACTATTCTGCCCATTTGGGTATGGAAAAGTAATTTAATTTCATTTAAACAGTTTAATTTGATTGGCATGTAGCCATTTATCAATGACAGTGTTACTGTGAGGCAGTCTAACTTGGTAGACTGCTGGACTGAGTTTGTTTACAATGGGATAGGGCCTGTTGTTGGGCCTTGTCCATACATTGTGCAGCAAACAACTGTACCTTTTAGATGTCTTGTTTGAGTTATTTAACATATTTATCCACTGATGCTCCAGCAGTAGTGGTAGTACACAGGTCCAGAAGTAAGTGTTCTGGGAGTCTCATGGACCATCCGGTCATCATTTCAGTTGAGGTACACTGTGTACTTGCAGAGGGTGTCCCTCTTATTGCCATAAGAAGCAATGGCAATAATGAATCACACTCTTTGGGGTTTTCCTGAACAAGTTTGGATAACATAACTTTGATCTGTCTGTTAACCCATTCCACCTGTCCTGATGACTGTGGGTAGTAAGGGAAATGAAACCTTTTGTTTTAACCCTAACAAATCCAGAGTTTCCTGCATTACTTCGGCTATAAAGCCGGCTCCCTGTAATCAGAATCTACCTTTAGGGGTAAACCCCACCTGGTAAATAGCTTGTTTACCAAGACATTTGCAGTCGCATTGGCTGTGTTGCTCTTTGTTGGGATAGCCTCAACTCATTTGGAAAATAGGTCGGTGATCACTAGTGCAAACTTAATATTGTTCTTAGTGGTTGGCATAGGGCCAATGTAGTCAATCCAGATGTTGTTCCAGGGGTCTGCGTGCCTCTGGAGTAACAATTTAGCATTTTTTTCTTGCTGGTATAGGATTGTTCTGTGCACAGATCAAACAGTTATTGACGTAATATTCTACATAATTTCTCATGGCCACTAGACAGAGGATTTCAGTCTGTGTAGTGTTTTATTGACTCCCTGGTATCTGCCAGTTGGAGTAGCATGTGTTTGGTAGATAAAATCAACCCTCAGGTGTTCAGGAATGACCCATAACTTTTCAGGAGTGTTATGGCAGTGATACCAAATAAGTAGACCATCACTGGATAGGTGAAGGTAATTTTTCACTTTCTTATACAGGCTTATTTCTGGAAGTTTTCCTTAGTTCCTTTATTAGGGAACCTATACACTGCCTAAAATTAGGGTCTTTCTTTTGTACAGACACTAGATCCATGGGCTCAAAATGGAGTTGTGTCTTTATCAATGGCAGCAATACACAGTGTAGCTGGGACAAAGGGAGTTTTCAATTCCCATAGGTCCTTTCCTTGGAAACCATCTTTTGCCAGTGAATCAGCATGGTTGTTATAAGGAGCATAAGGTTCACATTTATGATGTGCTCAAACCTTATGAATGTACAGTTTGTAACATTAAACTGGTTAGTGTTGTGAAGTACACAAACAAGTCTTTGTATTTTACAGGGGTACTATCAGAGTACTGGAAATTTGTTTTCTTCCAAAATGGTAGAAATTTAGTCAGGGAGGAACAGACCCAATTAACATCTGTAATAAAGATAGTGTCTGCAGTCTTTCTGTAATTACAGAGTACAAGGCCATTTATCAGACTGCAACACACTTAACCCTCTCATGGAGTGCTGGTGTCATGTTACATAAGGAAAAATCTTTGTATTTCTCTCTTAACACAAGCTGTTTCTTTCTCAAGGACTTAAGCCATCCACAAACATTTGTAGTAATTATAAGGAGACTCCTCACCTCCCTGCTTTACATTGTTTGCCAGGTGTATTTTAACAATGCCTGTGAATCATACATAAATGATGATGCACACTCTTTCATCACTAGGATGTACAATAAGAATTCTAAACTCTGCTATCTGAACTTTGTAGGTATATGTGGCTGAGTCATCAGTCAAAACATAACACACAGTGGTGTCTTTTAACACTTTCTGAGGTTCTGTCAGAAAGTGCCCTGGGGCAGGTAGGTCAGGGGGTTGGAGTGGACAATCATGGATCTTTCCTGTAAATTGTAGGCCATGGGCTAACAAGGATGGAGTTTTGATAGGAAGGATAATGATGTGATGATCCTGTAAAATGAAAGACCAGTGTGTAAGTCTGGCATTGGATCAGTCATCTTTTACTCTGACAATGGGTGCATATCCAATGATGTGCATAAAGTATCTCACTGCCCAATATGTAGCCAAAAGATTCATTTCACAAAGGTTGTATTTCAGCTCCACTGGGGAGAGCATCTGGGATGCATAAGCAATGAGTCTGACGTGTCCATTGTATGTTTGGGCTAAAACAGCTGAGATTACTATATCTGATGGAGCAGTTTCAAAATGATACCCTAAAGCTGGGTTAGGATTAATCAATGTTGGAACTATGGTCAGCAATCTTAAAAGAAAGGACAATAATATCAACATTACAATATTTTACGCCTTCATGACAGAAGTGCTTGCTATTGTCTGTGCTGGGAATAACCCAGTCTGTTCCTGGCTTGTGCCTGCTGTTGTCTATGTTGGGAATAACCTAGACTGTTCCTGGCTTGTGCCTGCTATTGCAGCCACAGTACAGAATGATTCAGGTGTCACTGGTGGAGGGGGTTCTGCATCACGTGCAGGCAATGCTGGCACTGTAGGGGTGCCTGCATAGTGGAGAAAAGTGGTGTGCAAGCTGCACATAGTTCTCCAGCTATGGACTGTGGTTCACTAGCCATCAGGAGTGGGGAAAGTAGTACTGAAACAGCTGGCAGCACAGGTTCAGAAATCAAACCTGTACCCCCCCAATGTGGCCTGCGATGCTGAAAATATCACAGCCATGGGGCTTTCAGAAACAGGGTTATCCCTTCCGCCATCAAATACAAAGTGGGTTTCCTCACCGGAATGTTGCAGGATGGTAGCAACACAGGGGCCGATTCCAGGACAAATGTCACAACTTGCAAACATATACAAGTTGCGACATTCTCCTCTTTGCTGGGGACCCTGCACTGTATTCTAAGAGTGGCATGGTCCCAGCACTGATGACATGTCACTCATGACACACGTAGGCTAACGGCACTGGCATGGCATAATAGTCCTGCATGTCACAAATCACAGCCCTCTGCAGACTGCCCCCCAGAGACCCCCTGCCACGGAACACCACAGCATGCACCAGGGGGCATGGGAGGGCTGGACAGGTGGCACAGGAGTCTGAGGGGCACAGTGGAGAATAGAACCCAGGGTCTCCCCAACATTCAGAGGTGGGGGGCATGATCTTGTTTGTGGGGGCACGGGGAGCACAGCTGGACCTTTGCTGCAGTGTTGCAGAGTGGGCATCCATCGAATGGCACTGACAGATGCCCCTTAGAGCACTTCCAAGATGTTCTAAGTTAGCTCCACCAGTGCGGCTCCTGGAATTGTGTTAGTGGTACACACAGAACCATGACTGGGATGTAAACATACCAGGATACACCATCTACAGGAGGGACAGGGAGGGTAAAAGAGGAGGAGGAGTATCTCTCTACATAATAGAAGGAATCAAAGCAACAGAACAAAAGAGTAAGCAGGGAGGAGAAGAAGCACTGTGGGCCAATTAGGAGGCAGACAATGGCACCACAATCCACACAGAGGTTGTATACATACCCCACTCTCAGGGGGAGGAAACGGGCAAGGAAATGATAGAAAGTATACTTAGAATGGCAGATAAAGGGGAGATATTGCTGATGGGTGATCTGAATATGCCAGATGTTAACTGGAGTGCAGTTGCAGCAGCCACTTCTAAGAGAGGGGTTATTCTAGATGCCCTACAGGGGGCATGCCTTAGACAGCTAGTATTGAACCTACTCTAGAGGGAGCAATCTTAGACCTGGTCCTCTCAAATGGAGCTGGAGAGAGGATCACAGATGTAGAAGTGGGTAGCCATCTGGGAACTAGTGACCATCGAACAGTATGGTTCACAATAAACACAGTAATAGAGTCAAGCCATACAAAGGCAAAAGTACTGGACTTCAGGAGGGCTGACTTTGCCAAAATGGGTGAGTGTCTAAGAAATGCACTAGCAAATGGGCAGGAAGAAGGGGTGGAAGAACAATGGGGAATAATAAAAACTGCCATCACAGAGGTAACAAGCTTTTGTGTGAAGCAAATAAACAAAACAAAATGATGTAAGAAACCACTATGGTTTTCAAAGGAGGTGGCAGTGAAGGTTCAAGAGAAAAATAAAGCATTCAGAAAGCACAAGGAATCGCAGAAGGAGCAGGACAGAGAATTGTATCAGTTAAAGCAAAAGGAAGCTGGGAAGGCAGTCAGAACAGCAAAGGCCTGATCTGAGGAAAAGATAGCCAACTCAGTTAAGAAGGGTGATAAAACCTTTTTCAGGTACATCAGGGAGCGAACTAAGACTAAGGGAGGGATAGTGAGGCTTAATAAAGGGAAGGGGGGTGGGCAGATGGTGACTGTGAAAAAGCCGAGATACTAAACAAATATTTTTGCTCAGTATTTACAAATGAAGAGGGGGAAGTACCTAAAACAAACAATAGAAACTCTGGATACAGAAGTTGATACCAGCCCATTTACAGAAGAAAGGGTTCTGAAAGAACTCTTAAAACTGAAGGTGGACAAAGCAATGGGGCCTAATGGGATTCATCCCACAATTCTAAAAGAACTAAGGGCAGAACTAGTGACACCACTGACTACCCTGTTTAACAAATCATGGGAGGATGGAGTGGTACCTGAGGACTGGTGGAGGGCAGATGTGATTCCCCTTCACAAAAGTGGGAGCAGGGCAGAAGTAGGAAACTAGAGACCTGTTAGTTTAACCTCAGTGATAGGGAAAATGATGGAATCACTTCTGAAGGAAAGAATTGTCGAGTATCTAGAGCCAGAGGGGCACAGGACCCAAGGCAGCATGGATTCACAGCAGGAAGGTCATACCAGATGAATATAATAGATTTCTTTGACTGGGTGACCAAAGTAGTAGATCAGGGAGGGGTTGTGGACATGGCCTACCTAGACTTTAGCAAGGCATTTGACTCAGTCCCACACAAAAGATTAATATACAAGTTAGCCAGACTGGGAGTAGGTCCCAAGGTGATAGCCTGTGTAAAGAATTGGCTGGAGAATAGGACACAGAGAGTAATAGTAAATTGAATCCACTCTGAAGAAAGGGGGGTTACTAGTGGGGTGCTGCAGGGTTCAGTATTAGGACCGGTCCTCTTCAATGTCTTTGTAAGTGACATTGCAGAGGGACTGGAATGAAAAGTATGTCTCTTTGCAGATGACACAAAGATCTGCAACAGAGGATGTAAACATTAGCATATATTATCAACAAAGCACATTCCTGGCACTCATGCTTATATTATGGATGCCTAAATCTACATATTAGTGTAAAATAGCAGTATCACAGTATAACAGATCAGGGATATAGTGTATTATGTGGGACGATAGGGGGCATAACCCATGTGCAACAGAGGGAGAAAGCGTGCTCCATCTTGCTCATTGCCAAAACAATTGGCTTCAGATCTTGCTAAGCTGCTGAAGAATGTGGACTCTGATCATATCTCTAAAGTAGACAGTGGATATTCAGCAGAGTACAAAGGGAGGTGACTGTGGGCTCTGACTATGGGGAGATCAGGCTGACCTGAATTAGAGGAATGTTATCCTCGGTCTGATTACTGAGGGGGTTTGCCAGTAGTCTTTTAAGACTGAATGACTGCAATTTCAATGGCTCATTCTTTATGGGGGTTACTGAGGAGCATCGCACATGAATGAGAGGGATGTGAGTTCCCACGGAGGAGGTGGGTCTTTTACAGTAATGATTTTGCTCTGCGATAGTTGGGTTACTTAAGCTCAAGTTAATCTGTTTTTTTTTTCCTTTAGGTTTGCTCTCCTGGAAGGGTTTTGAACTGAAAGCTCATTATATACATATGATGATGGTTGACAAAACATTAGTGCATGGGGGAATGGTTTCCACATCAGAGGAATCACTTTGATAGACAACCAGAGGGTGCTTTATGTTAACAAATAATAGTATGAGGTTCAGTACATTACTGGTAACTTTTGTTGGCATTCTTATGCCTATGTAGGGGCTACGGAAATGAAGGGAAAAGGTTGAAGGGGAATATGTCAGGTTCACATGTGGGTATTGCTTACCATGAGAGAAGTGCTTGGGGATTTCTTCACTTCTCCGCCCCTATACTCAAAGAACACAGTTAAATTATTGGGGGCTTAAGAAGTTAAATCAGGATTATTATGACAGTTCACTATCATTTATGGCCTCCTTGAGTTGGGGGTGTTGCCTGTTATATGAGGGAAAAAGGGTGAGGAAAATGGATGAATATAGGTTTGGTTATTTTTGATATCCTACAGTGCTCTTTGTATTATGTGGATAAACTGTGTAATGGGGACTGTTATAATGAGGAGGGGTTGGCTGTAAATTTCTATGGGGGTATTCTCCTCTTTTTTGAGTGTTTGCATCCTGCCTTTTGAGCAAAGGATTCCTGTTTTTGTTATGGTGATGTGGCTCTTTAATGTGGGCCGGTCAGAAATGCAGTTAATATATTTCTGCCACCACGTAAAGGTATGCTAGAGTTTGTTTATAGAGTCTGGTTACAGATTTCGATTATTGTTGATTCTAAATCTATGTCACAGAGGAAGCTTGCAACTGGGATGTTTAAATCCTTCACAACTCAGTCTGTTACAGAGACAGAGTCTTTTGCAGCGCTGGGCTGGAAATGTTATATTAGTTCATTCTGTATTGACTTTTTCCCTGTTAATGATTTTCTAATTCTGGTTTCCGCTGTAAGTGAATGGGCTTTTGAAATGGCTAAGAACTTTTTCATTTAAGTGGGATTATTGGCATGGTTTGGGTTGCTCTGCTTCCAATAGGAATGGATAAATTAAACTTAATCTTTTTGTTAAGGGCATGCATTCCCCAGTTAAATGGACAACAATTTTAACCAAATTAAAAAGACAGAAGTGTGACATTGCATACCTCCAGGAGATGCACCTGGATGGGGTATAGCACCTTAAACTTCAGAGGTCTTGGGTGGGTCATGTGGAGGCTGCCTCTAGAGCAGGAGGTAAAAAAGTGGGAGTGGCCATCTTAATTGAAAGGGGGTGTCCTTTTACTATTTTAGATTCAGAAGCAGATGACTCAGGCAAATATGTTAAGATCTCGGGCATGTTTCATGGTGAAGCACTACATTTAGTAAACATATATGCTCCCAGTGAGGTTGCTTCCTGTTTTTTAAGGACATCATTGGCAGATTAGCTATGTTATCTCAGGAGCAAATTATAGTAGGGAGGGAACTTTAATTGTGTGTTCTGCCCTTCATTGTCTAGATCCTGGCAGTGTATTGCTACCAATAAAATGGCCACTAAGACATTCTTATTCAAGAATAGATGCTTTTAGAACACAAAAATATTTTTTTACATACAGTTACTGACTCTAAAATGTATAATATTTCAAATTTAGATCATGCCCCAATTTTGGTGCAATATGTCCCTAAATCATATGTTAGAAAACCTTAATGGCAACTGAATGTGTCTCTTTTAAATGATAAACAATTAGTGGGGAAATTAGCAGAGAGTAGTAAGGAAATGTATACTGCATACCAAAACACCAGTTGCTCAGCCAGGATCAGGTGGAAAACTATTAAAGCAGTAGTCCAAGGAGAATTAATTAGTTATGCATCAGGGAAAAAGAAATTGGCACAATTAAATTAGAATAGACTGGTAAACTCCATTCAGAAACTGGAGAGAGAACATAAGAATAATTCTAAAAATAAAGTAATCCTCAGGGCATTAGAAAAAGGGGGCTGAATTGCAAGGGTTTGAGAATGAAAAGGTGGAAGGTGCACTTCATTTTATAAATCATAACTAGTAAGAGGTGGGAGGTCAGACAGATGAACTGTTGGCTTTCTGGTTACAAAAGGCAGTGGCAAACATAACAGTGGTTAGTATTGTTAATGAGAACAATACCATGGAAAAAAATGCTCCATCCTTACTAAAATAGTGGGCTGTTTTCAAACTTTCTACCAAGAGTTATACAGTGAGAAGGCTCCCCTGGAGTGTGTTCACCATATAACCATTGCCTTTCTGAATGGTCTAGATCTCCCTAAGTTGAGTCAGGAGGCTAGAGACTGTCTGGATGCCCCTATCTCACCAAACGAGGTTGAACTTGCTATAAATAACTTTAAACAAGGGAAGTCTCCTGGCCCAGATGGGTAAAGTATAGAGTTTCATGTTACCCTTAAAGATATCATTGTGCCAATCCTAACAGATGTTTTTAATGCCTGTTTGGAAGAAAAAAAGCTATTCCACAAACCTGGCAGGATGCCATAGTGATGATTTTACCTAAACCTGGTAAACAGTTAGATAAATGTTCAGCCTACCCCCCCATATCATTGTTACATCAAAAATCTTGACAACAATTCTAGTAAAAAGATTACAACAACACATACATACCTTGATCCACCATGATCAAACTGGTTTAATACCGTAGCATCACTTAACTGATAACATTCACCGATTGTTAAATGTTATGGCCCAACGTCATAAATTTTCATTACCCCAGCTTGCTATTTTTGCAGATGGGGAAAAGGGGCTTGATTGGCTTAACTGGACTTATTTACTCACTATATTGGAACATCTAGGGGTGGGAAGAGAGCTTTTTCTCATGGAAAAGAATGTTATATTGCAACCCTAAGTCCTGGGTTTGAGTTAATGGTATATTATCAGATTGCTTTCAGATACAGCGGAGCACCCAGCAGGGTTGAACTCTCTCACCATTTTTATTTGCTATTAGCATGGAACACCTGGTAGAAACTGTACATCAAATGGCAGATATTAAGGGCATCAGAGTTAATTGATATGGTAATAAAGTATTGTTATATGCTGATGACACCTTGGTATATCTATCTGATCCAGAGAAGTCTTTTCCCCCTTTTAATGATTTGGTCCAATGATTTGGTGAGATTTCAGGTTTTAAAATTAACACCAATAAATCAGAAATATTCATAATTAATGGCCCAGTTACTCCTTTGTTAAAGAAACTAATCCCATATAGGTTGGTAAAAAACAAAGTGTGATATATTGGAGTCCTGATTCCAGAATGTTTACACTTCCTGTATGCTTTTAATTATGGAGCTTTAAAACAACAAGTTTGTGAGGATTTAAATAGGCAGGACATCCTCCCTTTGAGTTTCGCCAATAGAATCGAGGTTATAAAAATGAATGTGCCATCTTATTTTTTTAATTTTTATTCTCCATGTTACCACTTCCCAAACTGAAAAAGGAATGGAAAGATTTAAAGAAACAACCATCCAGATTGATCTGGGCAGGTAAGAGGCCAAGAATCAGGTGGCACCTTTAAACAGAGATAAAATTCCATGGGGTTGGGTATTTCCAAACCTGGATAAATATTATGAAGCAGCACAGTTATTGCAGATAATACAAATGTTAATTGTCAGCAATGTGGGAGGGTGGCCTGAAATGGAGGAAGGAGCCCACCCAAGCATTTCACTTAGAATTTTGTCTTGAGCAGTGACATTCAGTACTCTGTCACAGATTAGCAATCCTTAAATGAAACATACTAATGTACTAACATACTAAAATGCCAGCAGAATAGGCCTAACGGTCTTTCGTGTCTGCTCGTTTGGTCAGCCCCCACCCTGGGTGCTGACCTTGCTGTCCCCCTCGCCTTCTCTGGCTTCTCCCTTCCCAGTTCTGGATATTCTAGCTGCATTGGATTTTGCTTCCTGAACCCTTCCCCTGTACCTGTCCCACCCCTTGAACCCCTCCACTGTCTCTGCCTCCACCAGCTCCCTAGGTAGTGCATTCCATGGCTCCCCACCCTCTCAGTGAAGTAGCACCTCCTCCTTTCTCCCTGAATCTTCCCCCCTCCAGCTTCCACCCATGCCCTCTAGTGGCCCCTTCCTCCTTCCTTCGAAGCACCCTGACTGTTCCTCCCCTATTTACCTCTTCATGTACCTGAAGACCTCTATCATGGCCCCCCGGTCCCTTCTCTCTTCCAATGTGTACATATTTAGCTCTTCGAGCCTCTCCTCATAGGTCCTGTCCCCCAAGCCCCAAATCATTTTGGTTGCCCTCCTCTGGACCCTCTCCAGGAGGTTAATGTCCCTCTTTAAGTGTGGCCTCCAAAACTGCACGCAGTACTCCAGGTGCAGCCTCACCAAGCAGTTATACAGAGGGAGTATCACTTCCCTCCTTCTGGAGGTGATCCCCCTAGCGATGCATCCCAGCATCCTGTTGGCCTTGGCTGCTGCCCTCCTACAAGTCTCAGAGTTGTTCATCTTGACATCCACCACCACCCCCAGGTCCCTCTCAGCCATTAAGACTTGTAGTATTTCCCCCAGGGTGTACACTTGGCATGGGTTTCTGGCCGCAGGTGGAGTACCTTGCATTTCCCTGCATTGAACCTCAGCTTCCACTTTCTAGACCATCTTTCCAGAGCCTCCAGGTCCCCCTGCAGGGCCACCCTCCCCTCCTCCCCATCCACCACCGCCCCCAGTTTCGAGTCATCTGCAAACAGACTCATCTCACTCCTGATTCCTGTCCTTATGTCAGATACATAGGCGTTGAACAGAAGGGGCCCAAGGACTGATCCCTGTGGGACCCCACTAATGACCCTCCTTGGGGATGAGACTATCCCACCAACTATGACCCTCTGGGTCCGGTCCTGGAGCCAATTGCCTATCCATCTGATCATCTGGTTTCCCACCCCCATTTCTCCCAGCTTATCCAACAGGCCCACGTGAGGAACAGAGTCAAATGCCTTGCTGAAGTCTAGAAAGAGGACATCCACTGGTCTACCCAGTCCAAGGCACTTGTCACCC
Organism: Neoceratodus forsteri; assembly: GCA_016271365.2. NCBI lineage: Eukaryota > Metazoa > Chordata > Ceratodontiformes > Ceratodontidae > Neoceratodus > Neoceratodus forsteri. Next base: position 167,401,081 of record CM028131.1, on the reverse strand, counting down.
AGTCATAGAACTCCACCAGGTTTGTCTGACATGATTTCCACGGGATGAATCCATGCTGTCTATCGTCCAGGCACCCTGACTTATCCAGGTCCCCCCAGCCTCTCCTTGACAATGCCCTCCATCACCTTGCCCACCACTGATGTCAGACTGACAGGCCTGTAGTTCCCTGCCAGCCCCTTGATCCCCTTGTGGATAGGCACTACATGCGCCACCTTCAGTCTTGGGGCACCCACCCTGTCCTCAGAGAGATGGTGAAAAGCTCTGCCAGGGGTTTCGCCAGGACATCTGCAAGTTCCTTCAGCACTCTAGGATATAATTTATCCGCCCCGCGTGCTTTCTCCATCTTAAGGAGCTGAGGGCTTCCCTCACTCTCTGCTGTGATTTCCACCTCCGGTACCTCTTCTCCCTGCTTAGCCCTCCCCCACCTGCCAGTGATGCCCCCCTCCCCAGACCTGCCGATTGGTAAGGGTCCCCCCCTCCTCATTATCTCTGTCTCCTCCCATGTATGATGCAGCATCCCCATTTTCCCTGGTGAAAACTGAGGTGAAGTACTCATTTAGTACCTCAGCCTGCTCCCACGGGTCTTGTGCCCATCTCTCCCCTGATTTAATCCTGCTAATCTGCTCCTTCACCCTTCGTCTTTCCCCAATGTATCTAAAGAACCCCTTTTTTCCTCTCCTAATTTCCCTGGCCAGGTTCTGGTCCTTCCTTGCCTTAGCCGCCCTCACCACACAGTCTGAAAATGTGGTTAAAGGCTAGACAATGATGGGAAGTGCCGTTCCCAGTCTGGAAACATGTCCCTTTGAAATAGTTACTCGGTATAATTGTTAAAGGGGGTGATATTTGCTTTAATCCTTGGAGATGAAAGGATTAATGTTTCCAATACACTTGGTGGATACAGAGGGACATGTGAAGTCCTACAAGTTAATGAAGATTGAATATCAGTTGCAAAATTCAGATTTCTTTAAATATTTATGATGCTGGCATTACATCTCGATGGAGGTAAAGTCATTAGAAATTGTGCAGACCATTACACTAGGGGTTATTGCAGTGAGAAGTAGAAGTTACACTGCAGAGACTAAACATTTTATAACACAAATGTATTCTTTATTGAAAGTTGGGGAGGGGGAAGTGGTTATGAATAATTTACTGGATAAATGGGAGGGCAAAATGGGTTACTCTATGCCTTCTCAATGTTGGGCTAGTGTGTGGGAGTGCATTCATAAAACTACATACAGTAGTTGATGTCCTGGAGGGAATTTAGGTGGAAGACTTGCACCAAATTCTTTATATCTCCCACCATCTCTCAACATTGGGTCAAACCCAACAGTCCAGTGCTGGTGGCAATATGAAAATGGGGACACATTGTCACATTTTGTGGGCCTGCACAGCATTCAGTGGATTCTGGCTAGATGTCAAACAGGCAACTATGAACATTTTAGCTCTTAATGTGATGCCTAATTTTGAAAATTGGGACTGCCACCTGCTGAGCTATGAGGACTACCTCAAAAATATATATTTTTTTATTTTGATTGCAGCAGCTAATAATGCCATTATGCAAAACTGGTTAACAATTAATTCCCTGACAGTTCAACACTGGCTATGAAATGTAAGGTGCATTAAGCAAATGGAGACCATCACTGCTAGACTAAATCTTCAAATAGATACATATAATGCTAGATGGCTACCATGTTATTCATATATAGAAGAGATGGAACATATTCCTGTATTGGACCAATATCCCTGTTAAGGAGAAGGATGGTGGTTGTGGCTCAGTGACTTTATTAAAAAAGGGTGATGACTGGTATCAATTCTCTTGGAGGTGGTAATGCAGAAAGGGTAATGTTAGAGTTGGTATCAGTGTCTTTTTAAACAGTTTAAGATGACATTCACAGAGTGGGCACAGTAGTTTCATTATAAATTGTTTCTTTTATTTAAAAGAAGTTATCAACTATATTTATTTGTTACAAGGTGTTAATAGCTGCTTACTGTATATTGATAGCTTCAAAAATATAGGGTTCTTGGAGGTTAGTTGACTGCTAAAACATGAAGTCCCAAATATTCCATATAGATAATAGATGCAATTTTCCTGTATCAGAGGTCCTGGATGGGACTTTTTGTGGTTGTACCTTACATTTTTGACAAATAAAAGGAGGAGTGGATAGTTGAAATCAAAATGCTCTCTTCTATACATCCAACAAATAGAAGATCTGGCAGCTGTTTTCTCCTATAAGAGACATTATATAAAGGGCTGAATAGAATATAGAACTGTACTCTAAGCCCTGTACTGGCAATGTTTTTTGTTTTATTGGATGTATCAAATCTACCAACCGTAATTTGGATTTGCGAACATCTGATTTGTATGATTTCTGTAACTTGACTTAATAAAAATTTCAAGTAAAAAAAAAAACTTAAAAAATATTTTTAGCCCCCATTTCCTCCAGGACTGCAACTTTAGCTGTGATTACTCTACTAGCTGCTGAGTAGAAAGAGGCAGCTTATTGTCCAACTGTTTCCTGTCCTGCAGCTCTACACCTGCCTTTTGTTATATGCATTAGTGCAGTTAGCTGCTATTTGAGTTGGCACGGACATCTGGAGCAATCACAGTGGTGTTATGGCTGCCACGTTAAAAGGAGATGAGTATGAGGTAATGGTGTTGCCTGTTGGTGCTTCTGTTACCTCCACCTCAGTGACTCACATCCATATTGAGCACTGAGGGTATGATCTGAAACATAAAATAAAAAGAAATTAGGTCAGTGAAAAATACATTTTAACTGGTTGCAATGTTTTCTAATTAAAGCAATACCTACTACCATGGCTACTTAGTTTTAACAAAAGTCTTCACAGGAATCTCTTCATAAAAGATATAGGACCAGAGTCACAAAGTGGGAATAGTTACCTACAGATCTAGGAGAGAGTTTAACAAAGGTCTGACTGCAGGAGTCATTGAGGTCAGGAGACAGCAATAAACAGCATTCAGTCTAATGACAAATCTGACATGCTGTAACTCAGCAGCAGCAATACGGTAATGCATGTCAGATAAAACTGTATTTCTGAGGTAGGATTAACAATCTCATATTCACTGTAACTGCATTACTTTTACAGTGCTATAGATATAGAGCATTTACGAGTGCAACCTTTGCCCTTAGACTTCAAGGCAAAATGTAACAGATATTGCAAGCACAGCACAACAAACAGGAAGCTGCTGCTCATTTAGTGGACAAGACTGCAGTGAGTAATTTAATTACATACACTGGCAGCTGTTTGTTCTCTGGATAGTAGCTGTGTTTAAAATCAAAACATGTCCACATTTTATAGACTTTCTGAATAATCTCAATACCATATAAATGACTAATCTGAGGATCATGCTGGTGATCATTTCAATTTGTGCTAACACATGTAAAAAAATCATGAAATTCACACTAAAGTACACTTTTAAAATAATGCAAAAAGCAAAACTTTAAATAGGGTTTCATAATAAAGCAGTTTTTAAATAATGCAAAACATAACATACTTTAAATAGGATTGTCCATCACAACTTTGAATTAAATCTAACAGTGTGTCAATTTTGTCTAAGAGTGTGTGTCAGTGCATGCATGTGAGTGAATGGGGGGCACCCAATACTTCTGAGGTGCTCTTTAAAAGGTATTCCTTGGCAGATTTACAAAAAAATGCAAACATCAGAATCTTGACAAACATGTCCTGTGAACCTAGGTTCAAGAGGTTGTTTTTGGAAAAATTATCATTTTAATGTAGTTTTCCTTTTTTTGTTGTTGTTGAAAGTATAAATGTCTTGTGAAGGAGGAGGATAGGGTGGATTACTATGCTAAATCAAGGAAGCTGAGCAGAGCAGTTAGCCTACCCCAGGCTACAAGGGAAGTTCAGGTAGCACAGCGGGTAAAAGTAGGGGAGAAGGCCTTTTTCCAATATGTATTGGAGAAAAGGAACATAAAGGGTGCGATAGCCAGCTTAAAAAAGGAAGGTGGTTTGGCAGAGGGTAGTGAAGAGAAAGTGGAGATACACAAGAAGGACTTCTGTTCAGTCTTCACTAGAGAGAATAAGGGACCAGTGTCATAAGGGAATGGGGTGTGTGGACTGGGATGGGATAAGTCATGAATGGCATCATTCAAACTGATGGGGGAACTTAAGGGCCCTGAAGGTAGATAAATCCCAAGGGCCAGATGGCATTCACCCAAGGGTCCCAAAAGAATTTGCAGGGGCTTTGACGGATCCCCTGGCAGACCTGCTTAGCAATTCTCTGGAGTCAGGGATCATGCTCCACAATTAGAGAACTGCACATGTGGTGCCTGTCCATAAAAGTGGGTCAAAGGATGAACTAGGGAACTGCAAGTCAGTCAACCCAACCTCAATAGTGAGCAAGCTGATGGAGACCATCCTGAAAGTGAGATTGGTGAGCATTTTGGAGGAAAATGGGCTCAAGGATGTGGGGCAGCATGGGTTTGTCTCTGGGAGGTCCTGTCAGACTTACCTAATTGACTTCTTCAACTGGGGCACCAGGACAGCGGACAAGGCCCAGGCGGTTGTTGTCCTGTATCTGGACTTCAACAAGGCCTTTGACTCTGTACCTCACAGAAGACTAGTCATAAAGATAGAAGACCTGAAGGGTGGGAGCATTGCTTGTTGGGTGGGTCAGAAATTGGCTGCAGGACAGAAGTCAATAGGTGGTAGTTGGGGAAGAGTTCTCAGAAGCTAGGCCTGTAACCAGTGGGGTCCCTCAGGGCTCTGTGCCTGGTCTGGTGTTTAACACACTCATAAGTGAGATTGTGGATGGGATCAAGGGTAAGAACTGTCTGTTTATGGACAACACAAAGCTCAGTAGGAAGGTGGACATGGAGGAGGGGAGACAGAAAATCAGGAAAGACCTGACTGGGCCACAGAAGTGTTCTGGCATTTGGCAAGTTGGGTTCAATTCTAAAAAGTGTACAATTATGTACTTGGTAATGAAAAAAACAGTGACAAAATACTGGTTTGGCGGTACAGTATGCAGGTAACCAGGACTTAGGAAGAAAAGATCCTCGGTGAAATTATCACGAGTTGCCCCAGGGGCTGCACCAGAAGTCATATGAGGAAAGGCTGAAAGACCTCAATATGTATTCTCTGGAGATAAGGGGAGAGAGAGAGAGAGAGAGAGAGAGAGAGAGAGAGAGGACATGATAGCCATGTTCTGATACCTTAAAGGGATGCATAAGGTACAAGGGAGTAACATCTTTCAGAATACAAAATGGACAAGAACTAGGAGACATGATATGAAGTTAGACGGAGGTAGAATCAGGGGTAATATGAGTAAGTACTTCTTTACAGAAAGGGTGATAGATGCTTGAAACAGCCTTCTCACAGTGGTGGTGGGGCCAAAAATGGTGGAGGAATTCAAAAATGCATGGGACAGACAAAAGGGAACCCTAGAGACAGGAAGGGGGAGGGAAAGCCACAGATAAGCTACAATCTGCAGCTTAAGTAAAAGGTAAGAAAAATGGGTCTACTAGATGGGCCAGGTGGTCCTTATCTACTAACAGATTCTATGTATATATGTGACCTGAAACACTCAGCACACTACAGGAAAGCTGTGGCCAAAGCAAATTGGATGCTGGGCTGCATAGCTATGGGAATTATCAGCAGGAAGGCAGAAGTCATTCTGCTGCTGCACAGGTCTCAAGTGAGAATGCACCTAGAGTAGTGTACAGTATTGGTGCCCTTATTTTATGAAGGATATCAACTTGCTGGGAATGATCCAGAGAAGGACAACCAAGATGATACAGGGCCAGCATGGCAACACCTATGAGGATTCAACACCTATCAGGGGTTCAACATGAATTCTCTTGAGGACAGAAGAGAGAGTTGGGTCATGACTGAGATCTTCAAGCACCTTAAAGATATAAACAGGGTGAGCACCATGGGCCCCTTCAGCCTTAGTGGAAACAAGACCACTAGGGAAAACAGCCTTAAGCTGGGGGCAGGGAGGTTCAGGAAGGAGATGAGGAGGCACTTTTTCATCAAGTGGGATAGCTAAGTGGAATAAGTTGCCAGAGGAACTGGTATCCCTAAAAATGGTGAACGACTTCAAGTTTAATTTAGTTAGTTTAGTTGACTTCACCAGGAAAATGCTCCATTGAGCACGCTCATTTACAAAGATATCCTGGGAAGGACAGCATACAATAAATAAATTAAGCACAATAATATACAATAGTAAGGATTATATGAACATAGCACAAGATGCTGATTGAATAGGTACACAGTACAGAGCCATGGTAATTATCAGAAGGAAGGCAGAAGTCATTCTGCTGTTGCACAGGTCTCAAATGAGACTGCACCTAGAGTAGTGTACAGTATTGGTGCCCTTATCTTATGAAGGATATCAACTTGCTGGGAATGATCCAGAGAAGGACAACCAAGATGATCCAGGGCTAGCATGGCAACACCTATGAGGAGAGCCACAGGGGTTCAACATGAATTCTCTTGAGGACAGAATAGAGAGTTGGAACATGACCGAGATCTTCAAGTACCTTAAAGATATAAACAGGGTGAGCACCATGGGCCCCTTCAGCCTTAGTGGAAACAAGACCACTAGGGGAAACAGCCTTAAGCTGGGGGCAGGGAGGTTCAGGAAGGAGATGAGGGGTACTTTTTCATCGAGTGGGGTAGCTAAGTGGAAAGACTTGCCAGAGGAACTGGAATCCCTAAAAATGGTGGATAATTTCAAGTTTAATTTAGTTAGTTTAGTTTATTTCACCAGGAAAAGGCTCCATTGAGCAAGCTCATTTACAAAGATGTCCTGGGAAGGACAGTGTACAATAAATAAACTAAGCACAATAATATACAATAGTAAGGATTATATGAACATAGCACAAGATACTGATTGAAAAGGTACACAATGCAATGCAGATCATTTAGATAAATTATTACAAGAAATAATGTATAATAATGCCTGCCTAGTATACATAGAGAAGGTATAAAGCACAGTACTGAATTTTATAAAGTATAGCAAGAAAGTGTGCATAATAGTGCCTGTCTAATACATATGATGTCATTTAGGAAGAGATGTTGGGACAGGGTGAGGGGGGAAGTTGGAGGTGGGGGGGAGAAAGGGAGGTGTTTGAGAGAGATCAAGGTGGATATGGGGACAGGTCGGCTCCCTCTGTAAACACAGTGGGAACTGCACACTTCAGCAGATTAGATAGAATGTAAGGTCTTTGTCTGCTGGCACATTCACATGTTTGTTTGAAGGGGGACAAGATGGCGGTCATCACAACCTGAATATTTTTTCTCATGACATGAAAACACAATTAGTCATGAAAGCTACAGTCCAAAAATTGGAGTTTAACATTAAGACTGCTGTTCTTCCCTAACTATACTAGTGTTACTGCAGTATACTGTGCTAGTTGTAACATGTTTCAATAATTGAAAGGATGACTAGTACATTGTTACATGGTTTTGAAATAATACTTTACTATAATTAAAAAAAAATTCAAACAGTGGAGAACTTATCCATAAATAATAAAAAAGTGGAGAACATTTTTTGAAACATAAACATGTACATTTAAAAAAAAATAAGAGAAAGGGTGGTTTTCCAATACTCCTATGCTGTACCCACTCAGCTTATTTTCTAATAGAATGGGGTGGACATTAGGGCTGACAACCCCAATGCCACCCCCCATGCCTCTTGATCTGTGCCGGGTGGGTGTGGGGTGTTAGGGTTGGAAACCCTAATGCCACATTTCCCTACTTTTGTCCCTTTAACCCTAACTGATGCATTAACTAAGTTGTTTTCAAGATAGATAGACAGATAAGGAGACAACATAGAGCTGTGGTTTAGGGCACTGACCTGCAAACCTGAAGACTTGGGTTTGAATCCCACAGCCTCCATTTGCATACTGCGTAACCCGTGAACAAGTCACTTAACTTTCTTGAGCTCCCAGGTCATACCTGGAAACAAGTTTCAGCTCAGTGTACCTTTGCTGGTTATACAATGTCCCCTTTCCCATATATATCAGTTTTGATGTACTCTATGGACCCTCTATGAGGTACTATACCAAAGATCTATAACCTTGAACCTTCAGACTGTCCTTGGGTAATGAGGGTAGAGGTCATGGTTGGGTGGGTGGGAATTAGAAATAAGAAACCTAATAGGACATTTTAAAACTTTGTGGGCATTATGTTTACAACCTTAATAGTTTATTTCCAACATTTATGTAGTTTGCACTTTGTGTAGTACCAACCCTAATGAGCATTAACGTAAATTTGTTGCTATAAATTTCCTTATTTTCAAAGAAAGGTGTGTAGTAAATTTAATTTACTCATTCCTGTATTTTTTGTAATATTCTTATTTTGGTTATACCACCCCTTTTTAGGACTACAGTGTGCAGAACCCTGCAGACCTCTTGCTATGAGGAAAAAGGACTCCCGCATTGCTTGCGAATGAACAACACGTTGGAGTGATATAAAAAGTTGCCTCTGTGTGCAACACTCCACGCTCGCACTATTTTTCTTTTATTTTTAGTGGTCCGTGACCACTGAAATACCTAACCTCCACCCCACCATCACTCTTAGCACCCCCAAAACATAATAGTGACACTGGGGGTGCTCAATCCCCCAGTTTCATGATCACAACCCCTCCCCCTTCCACTACTGGGCATGCACAGTTGTGCCTTTTTTGTTTCTAAGAATAAATGTTTATAGTTTCCCACCACCTGCCCCTCCCTCTCGGCACCCAACACCCTACTCATCCCCAGAAAAAGTAACAGTGGCACTGGGGGTGCCCAATCCCCTAGTGCAGGAATCCTTGTTTCCCCTCCCTCCAGTACCGCACATACATGGTTATTTCTTTTTTCTTTTTTCTTACTTCTCCTTCCCACCCAACCCTCCCTCTCAGCACCCCCCCCCAGAAATATAAATGTGATACTGGGGGGTGTCCAGTCTCTCAGTGTCATGATGTGGAGCCTTCTTTTTTTTTAAACCCTGTAAAAAGAAAACCATCCATCAATGTCTTTTGTGGCCATTACTGCCTCTCACATGACCCTCCCTCTAAGCACCCACCACCTCACCCCCCAAGTCCTTATTTACCTCTCGGGCATCCAAAGCTGTAATCCTCTCTTGACCATAGACATGTCTTCACCGCTGAAAGCCAGACCGCGAACTGAAGAAACAGGTATGCCATTCAATGTATTTCAATGGAGTTTTGGACTTAGAGGCAAAACTTTGCCATTCTTGCATATTTGTGGCTCAAATTTTCAACATGTCTTCTTTGGGACCTCACCTCATGAACAATGTCACTGTCATTTGGCTTATCTGTCCCAAAAAGTGATTTGAGGTTCCTGCACAAAATCGCCTTTTGGGCAGGAGTTGAACATTTTCTCTGCCTCTGTTCATGAAGTGGGGTCATAAGAAGGCTATGTTAAAAATTTGGTGTAAAAATATTAAACAACCAATAAAATTATGAACCTACATTGAATTTTGTAAATGCAGCCTCATAACCTTAGTTATTGTCAGTACTTTTACCCCAAATTTAAACATAGCCATATATTTACATCTCATAAATGTGACAGCTGTCATTTTTCAAATCCTGGCCAAAATAAATATATTTTTTTCATCCTGAAAGGTGATTTAATCATCCCTGTGTGAAATCACCTTTAGGGCTAGAGTTCACAATTTTCTCTGCCCTTGTTCATGAGATGGTGTCATTAGAAGACTATGTTGAACATTTGGTGTAAAAATATTAAAAAACAATGAAGTTATAAACCTACATTGAATTTTTTAAGTGCTGCCTCGTAACTTTGGTAATTTTCAATATTTGTACTACCAATTTACATCATAGCTATATCTTTCCAGCACCTCATGAATGAGGCAGCTGTCATTTTTCAAATCCTTGTCAAAATGTTTCTTTTACTTCCTGAAATGTGATTTCCCTAAATACGAGTGAGGTCCCAGAGGACTGGAGAAGGGCACATGTGGTCCCTCTGCACAAGGCAGCAAAGAGGAAGCAGGGAACTACATGCCAGTAAGCCTCACATCAGTAGTGGGAAAGATCACAGAGACATTCCTGAAGGAATAGATTGTGGAATACCTGGAATCCATAGGGGCACAGGATCTGAGACAACACAGTTTCACAGCTGGGAGTTCCAATCAAACAATCCTGATTGAGTTCCTTGACTGGGTGACAAAGGTGATAGGCCAAGGAGGAGCAGTAGATGTCACCTGTCTAGATTTCAGCAAAGCTTTTGATACTGTTTCACTTAGAAGGCTGGTCAACAAGATGGGGATGGGCTGCAATGTGGTGAACTGGGTTAGTAACTGGCTAAAGGACAAGAGGCTAAGGGTAGTAGTAAATGGAATTTAGTCTGAGGACATGTAGGTGACCAATGTGGTACCTCAGGGATCAGTTCTGGGGCCAGTCCTCTTCAATGTCTCCATCAGCAACATTTTGAAGGGTCTGGATTGGAAGATTTGCCTGTTTGCAAATGACATCAATATCTGAAACAGAGTAGATACTCCAGAGAGAGTGTTAAGAATGAGAATAGACCTAGAAAGGTTGGAAAGATGGTCAGAGATGTGGAAGATGAGGTTTAATGCAAAGAAGTGAAAAAGTGAAAAATCATGCACGTGGGGAGTAGGAACCCATGTGAGAGCTACAGGATGGGGGGAGCTGCAGCCAGTCACCAAGAAGGAAAGAGATCTGGGGGTCAGTATCACAGATGACCTGAAGGCCACCAAGCAGGCAGCAAAGGCAGTGGGAAGACGAGTGGGGTGTTGGGTTGTATAGGAAGAGTTATCACAAGTTGAAGAAGGGAGATACTGGTCCCACTGTACAAAACAATGGTAAGGCCTCATCTGGAGTATACTGTGCAGTTCTGGAGGCTGCACCTTCATAAGGACATTGACAGGGTGGAGATAGTGCAGAGGATAGTGACTAAGATGGTGCAGAGTTTACAGCATAAGTCATTCTAGGAAAGGCTGAAAGACTACAATATGTATACATTGGAGGAGAAGAGGAAATGGGGGATATGACTAACGCATTCAATAACTCAAGTTCATAATTAAGGTGAGAGGAAAAACATCTTCCAGTACAAAAAGATTACTAGGCAACGGGACAGCACATGATGTTGGGGGGTGTATAAGGGGAAATGGGAGAAAGTTATATTTCATTGAGAAGGTGGTGAATGCATAGGATGGACTGCTGAGGAAGTGGTGGGATTCAAACATAAATGTGATAGGAAGGCATGGGGTCATAATGTTGCAAGACATTCTGCCACAGCAATATACTGTGCTGTCAACACAACACAATGTATTGCCAGCAGCATATCTCAGTGTTTTGAGGGGGGCTCAGCTCCTGCAACCCCCCTTACAGGTGTCTGTGCTCCCTGAACCCCCTCCAAATGAAAATTTTCTCAGCCCTTGTTCATGAGGTGGAGGTCAGAAGATGGCTATGTTAGAAATTTAGTATAAAAATATTAAAACTCAACAAAGTCATGAGCCTATGTTGAATTTTACAAATGCAGGTTTGTATATTTGATAATATTCAATATTTTAATCCCAAATTTTCAAAATAGCCATTTCTTTAAAGCACCTCATGAATGTGACAGATGTCATTTTTCAACTCCTGCCCAAAATGTGTTTTAGCATTCCAAATGTTGATTTTGCAGTCCCTGCCCAAAATCACCTTTAAGCCAGGAGTTGAACATTTTCTCTGCCCATTCATGAGACAGAGCCATAACAATGCTATGTTGAAAAGTTGGTGAAAAAATACTAAAAAACTAATTTGCAATATTTTGGCCCCAAATTCCCTAGCTGCAGCCTAATCGACCATGGCCAGAGTTTGTTTTATAAATAGCAAAGTATTATTTCAAAATCGTATAACATTTTAGATGTTATCCTTTCAATTATTCAAGCATTATACATCTTAAGTGCAATACAGTACATATGTAAGTGTTAAGTTGTGGGAAGAGGTAGATTAAAATCAAGTGTTCTAAACATAAAAATCAAGTTTACTTAAAATATTTGCAAAACACAAACACATCTCAATTAATAAACAAATTCTAAATTAATGTGCAAAGCTCACATTTAAACACAAAAGCTATCATGCTTTTTACTGCATAAAGATTTATATATTTTATGAATCTTAGCAAATACTTTTTACTGCATGAAGAACTTATCTTTTATAAATCACGGCAGAACACAAAAACTACCAAGCAATATGAATGAGAAACACTTTATAATTTCATAATCATTTTAAAATTTTTCAAACAGCAAAAAAACTGTTGTGCAGCACCATTTTTTTTTAATTTAAAGTTTATTGAAATTTTTACATTACAGAGAACAGGACCATCATATATATGAGATATATATCTTTAACACGTTAACCTAGAAGAACTATCCTCACCCCCTCCCCCTCCCTCCCCAACAACCCAGCACAGATTCACATAGCTGTACAATTTCAAGATACAATGAAGCATTGGTATCAGTTCATTGCAATGAATACATAAGTCTATTATTCAGACTAACTATGGCCTTTTTTGTCCTAAGATTTGCCAGGAGTTCTCGTAACCATTAAGTGTAGGAAATCTCATTACTATCCTTCCAATGATTCAGTACTAATTTTTTGACAGACATTGACATTAAAGCTATGTGGTATTTGCGGATAAGAACAGATGAAGCAGAACAATCTCCCAACAAGCATGCCTCTGGTGAAAATAACTCATCCAGGCCTAAGAGGGGGTCAGCTCATTGTTTAATAAGATCCCATAAAATGGACACCTTCAGGCATGCCCAAAAGATATGGAGCAGGGTACCTTCTTCTTGTGAACACCCAATGCAGGTAGAGGAGACTGTGATTCCAAACTTAGCTAATTTTTGTGGAGAATAATATAGATTATGCAATATCTGAAATTGCATAAGCCAAAGCATGTCTTGAGAAACAAACTTATGGCAATTATACCACAGGAGAGGCCAGTTAATAATCATTTCTGGAAAAAGGGAGGACCAATAGGCAGTTGGACCAAAACAATCTGGGTAATTCAAATCGTATTTAATCCCATACATTTTGGATTTGTAGCTGGGAGATATTTGCATTCATTTGTGACTAGACCTGTTATTTAACTTCTATGAAATAGGTGTCTGTTAATGGGAGGAGCTGAAAGGGGTCTAGCTGAACTGTGGATTTAAAACAGGAGTTGTCTGTGGTCTCTGTCAGCTGAGACAGAGAGAGAGAGAGAGAGAGAGAAAGTAGCCACAGCTTCCTTGAATCAAGGAGGTTATTTTCTAGACTACACTGAATTGAATTATTACTTTTTGGACCTGTGTAAGTAACTAGTATTGATTCTGTTTTGGGGGTTGACTTTTCTTAGTTTTAGCTTTAATTTGCCAGGGAGGATCTGTACCTGGGAGATATTTGCAGTCATTTGTGACTAGACCTGTTACTTAACCTCTGTGAAATAGGTGTCTGAAAAGGAAGGAAGGCACTCCCTGGGGTGGAGGGTCAGAGTTGTAGTTGATTGTTTCTGGGCAGCATATGTTTACTCCCTCCCACCCTTCCCTCATCCCACCCACCCCAAGCTCATAACTTCCTTTACAGCAGGGGTTCTGACATCACTTCCCAAAAACTGCTAACAACATACACCTGTTCATATCTTTAAAGACACAGAACACTGAATAGGGGTAGAGACACTCATAAGCTTGCACACACTAAAACAAACAAAAAAAGGCATCTGTAACAGGAAGGGACACAGACATGTGGGAAGAGGTGCAACGCACTGGCTGTGGAGCAGCAGTCTCCCAGGAGACATTCTGGAGACTGCGTTGCTGCCCTATTTGCAGGCACCTCTCTGGTCTGAGGGAGGAGGTTGTTCGTCTCCATGCTGACCTGGCAAAGATTAGGAAAACCTGCTCCCCCACCCAGGGACCACCCAGGCCACTGCCACTACCTCAGAGGTTGCCAAGAAATAGGATTGGTTGGACCACGGTGGGCTCAGGGAAGTGAGGGTGGTGGAACAGAGGTGCATCCCTCCAGCTGTGCCTCTCCACATTTGATTTGCCACTCTGGTGGAGCATGTTTCTTCTATGGAGGCACCCACAGTGGAGACCAAGGAGGATGCTGGGAACCTCCACAATGGAGATCCACAGGAGGGTGGCACAGGACACTACAGGGGTAGGAAACAACTCCTGGTGAGGGACTCAATTGTTAGGGGGTAGAACTGGGGGAGGGGAAAGGGAGGTAGGTGCCTGCCCAGAGCCATGGCTTGGAGGGACAGGAATCGAATCCTCAGGATCATGGGAGCAGCTGCAAGGGAGAGTGAGCTGGATGTCATTATCTACCTAGGGATGAATGACCTGGCTGAGAATGGAATCAGAGCAGTGCAACAGGAGTTTGTGGAGTTGAGGAGTGGCTTAGACAAGTAGCACTCACAGTAACTTTCTCAGAAGTGCTACCTATCTATTGCATAGATGGGGCTAGGGTACTCTGCACCATAGAATTCAATGACTGGTTAAAAAACTGGTGCAGAGCTCAGGGATTTGGCTTCACTGGGGACTGGGGCTCCACCTGGTGAGATACAGACCTATACAGGCATGATGGTCTGTATCTATCCAAGAGGAGAACCAGGATCCTAGGTGATAGGTTTAAATGCTTCATTGGCAAGCATTTAAACTAGCCAAGGGGGAGGCACTGAAAAGGAGAAGGAATATCCTAGTCCCCCCACAAAAATCAGGGTAGTTAGTGAGGTAAACACCAAGATAGAGAAGTCAATAGGGAGAAGGGCAGGGGTAAATGGAGAAAAAGATAAAGGCATTAAATAAAGCCATAAAAATTGGAGAGTAATGAGTACCAATGCCCATAGTCTGGGTAAAAAGCTCCCCAAAATGGTGGCCTTGATGGAAGTGGGATGCCTGGATATCGTGGCAGTCACAGAAACATGGTACGCAGAGAACCATGACTGAGATGTCAACATACCATTGTACACAATCTACAGAAGGGACAGGGAGGGAAGAAGAGGAGGAGGAATAGCTCTCTATGTAAGGGAAGGGATTACAGCAACAGAACTAAAGGGTAAACAGGGAGGGGAAGGAGGCACTGTGGGTCACCCTGGAGACTGGCAATGGCCCCACAATCTGCACAGGGGTTGTATACAGACCCTCATCTAAGGGGGAGGAAATGGACAAGGAAATGACAGAAGGCATCCTTAGGTTGACAGAAAAGGGGGAGCTACTGCTGATGGGGGACATGAATATGCCAGATGTTAACTGGAGCAGCTTTGCTGAAGCCACATCCAAGAGCAGGGCCATTCTCAGTGCCCTACAGGGGGCATGCCTCAAATAGCTAGTTTTGGAACCCACTCAGGAGAAATAAATCTTAGATCTGGTAATCTCAAATGGGGATGGAGCTGGATCTCTGATCTTGAAGTGGGTAGCCGTCTGGGAACAAGCAACCACCAAATAGTGTGGTTCACAATAAATTTAGCTGTAGAGTCAAGCCACACAAAAGTGAAGGTACTGGACTTCAGAAGGGCTGAATTTGTCAAAATGGGAGAGTGCCTCAGAAAATTACTAACAAACAGGCAAGAAGGTGGGGTGGAGCAACAATGGGAAAACATCAAAACTGCCATCACAGAGGCAACAAGCCTTTGTGTGAAGTAAATAAACAAATCAAAATGAAAGAAAAAAAAACACTATGGTTCTCAACAGAAGTGGTGTGGAAGTTAAGGGAGAAAAAGATAGCATTCAGGAAGTATAAGGAAACACAGAAGTAGCAGGACAGAGAACTGTACCAGTTAAAACAGAAGGAAGTGGGGAAGGCAGTCAGAATAGCAAAGGCCCAAACCGAGGAAAAGATAGCCTACTCAGTTAAGAAGGGGGATAAAACCTTTTATAGGTACATTAGGGAGCAAAGAAAGACTAAGGCATGGATACTGAGGCTGAATAAAGAGGAAGGTGGTTGGGCAGAGAGTGACAGTGAAAAAGCAGGGATACTGAAATGAATACTTCTGCTCAGTATTCACAATGGAAAAGCAGGGGGAGATACCTAATCCAGTCAATAGAAGCACTCTGGATGGTGGGGGTTGATATTAATCCTTTCACAGAAGAAAGGGTCCTGAAAGAACTCTTAAAACTGATGGTGGATAAAGCAATGGGGCCTGTTGGGATTCATCCAATAATTCTAAAAGAACCAAGGGAAGAACTAGTAACACCACTGACTACCCTTTTTAATAAATCATGAGAGGATGGTGTGGTACCTGAGGATTGGAGGAGGGTGGATGTCATTCCCCTTCACAAAAGTGGGAGCAAGACAGAGGCAGGAAACTATAGACCTGTCAGTTTGACCTCAGTGGTAGGGAAAATGATGGAATCTCTTCTGAAGGAAAGAATTGTTGAGTACCTAGAGTCCAGTGGGGTACAGGACCCAAGGCAGCATGGATTCACAGCAGGAAGGTCATGTCAGACAAATCCAATTGATTTCTTTGACTGGGTGACCAAAGTAGTAGACCAGGGAGGGGCTGTGGACATGGCCTACCTAGACTTTAGTGAGGCATTTGACACAGTCCTGCACAAAAGATTAATAAACAAATTAGCTAGCCTGGGAGTGGGTCCCAGGGTGGTAGCCTGGGTAAAACACTGGCTGGACAACAGGACACAGTGGGTAATAGTAAATGGAGTTCACAGTGAAGAAAGGGTGGTTACTAGTGCGGTACCGCAGGGTTCAGAACTGGGGCCGGTCCTTTTTAATGTCTTTATAAGTGACATTGCAGAGGGACTGGAAGGGAATGTATGTCTCATTGCAGATGACACAAAGATCTGCAACAGGGTTGATACACAAGGTGGGGTGGAAAGGATGAAAAGGGACTTGGCAAGGTCAGAGGAATGGTCAAATGTACGGCAGCTTAGATTCAATGCAAAGAAGTGCAAAGTAATGCACTTGGGAAACAAAAACCCAGGGGAAGAGTACACAATGGGGGGTGAGATAATGACAGCAATAAAAATGGAAAGGGACCTGGGGTTAGTCATATCAGATTACCTAAAGGTGGGCCAGCAATGTGAGAAGGCAGTGAGGAGGGCTGGGGGGATACTGGGATGCAAAGGGAGAGGCATCACCTGGCATCATCTATAGACCATAGAATACTGTTTGAAAGAATGATGAATTTAGGCATAGATTACGAAACACTTCCTTGGTTTAAATCATACCTGACACAAAGAGTCCAACAAGTATACATTGGTGAAACTTCATCAGAGCCAGTCCCTGTATGGAAAGGAGTCCCCCAAGGCTCAATCCTGGGCCCCTTATTATTTATAATGTACATGAATGAGCTCCCAAAAGTAGCAGAGACTGTGGTTTTGAGAATGTATGCAGACGATACAGTACTACTGGCTTATGGTAATTCCTTACAGGAAATGGAGAAAAACCTTCAAAATGACTTTTGTAGGATGGAAACATGGTTATATCAGTCAGGATTGGTTTTAAACATTAAAAAAACAATATTATGGCTTTCCAGAATAATGAGAAAACCACTAATACCTTTCCTAAGATTTTAATCAAAACAGTTAAAAATGAATCACTAAACCAAGTTGAGTCATATAGGTATTTGGGGGTTATTGTGGACAAAAATTAGAAATTTGATTCCCACATAAAAAATCTTGTTTGTAAAACAAATAATAAATTGGGGCCTTCCGGAGATCAAAATATTGTCTAAATCAGAAAATGAGAAAAGATGTAATAAATCAGTTGATCATCCCATGTATTGAATATGGAATCCACATTTAAGGTATGGCTAGCAAGTCAAACTTAAGAGCCATTCAAGTTCTTTATAACAACTTTGTTAGATTTATATTAAATTGTGATTACCATACTCACCACTGTGAAATGTTCATGACATTAAAATGGGTCCACTTAGAGCAAAAAATGGACCAAAAATGGTTAAAACAAATTCATGGGGTGGTACACAGTCAAAGTCTGAAGTACCTTGCTGATAAAATTCCATATTCAATGCACATTCACAATTATAACCTAAGAGATAAGGGGGGAAATAATTATGTCATGCCTAAAATATACAATACATATGGTGACATGACTTTTGGAATGAAGGTTATTAAACATTGGGCCCCAATTGATGCAGAAAAGAAGCAAACTCAAAAAACTAAACATTTTATGAGATTGATTGGTCAAGACTTAAAAATGGAATGCTTGTGCAATGGTTGATATATTCATTTTTGGATGGATATATCAGCCTGAAGAAGAATGTTTGTAGAGGTTCTTTCTAAAGTTCTAGGAATAGAGTTATAACTTAAAGCCTTGTACTTAAATGTGTATTGTGTTGTCAAATATATATTAGAATGTAGATTAACTTATTAGCTGTTTAATCTATGTTCTTAATGTATGATGTAACACAAAATTGTTTGTTCATTTGTTAATTGTTAAATCTAAATGAAACAGGTCCATCTTGAAAACGGGTCTATGGCCCAATGATGTAAAACATTTCTATCTGTATAAAAATAAACTTTTACCTACCTAATAGAAAACAGGAAGTTGTTGGCCCTCTGTACAGACAGTTGGTAAGACCACATCTGGAATACTGTGTACAGTTCTGGAGACCCCATCTCTGCAAAGACATAGACAGGGTGGAGGCTGTTCAGAGGACGGCAACCAAAATGGTGCAGGGTCTACACCAGAAGACATATGAAGAAAGATTAAAGGAGCTTAAGATGTATAGCCTAAGGAAAGGAGGGAGAGGGGGGACATGACAGAAACTTTCAAATACCTCAAGGGAATCAACAAAGTCCAAGAGGGTAGCATCTTTCAGAAAAAGAGATGTGCAAGAACAAGGGGGCACAATTTGAAAATAGAGGGGGGATGGCTTACAGGTAATGTGAGGAAGTATTTCTCTTCACAGAGAGGGTTGTAGATGCATAGAACGGCCTTCCTGAGGAGGTCATAGAGTCAAAAACAGCGGGGGAATTCAAGAATGCTTGGGACAGACATAAAGCAATTCTAGTGGGGGGTAGGAGGAAGTAGGCTGTTGGTTAACTAGGATCTGCAGCTTATCCATTAGGTAGGGAAATGGGCAGACTAGGTGGGCCAAGTGGTCCTTATCTGCTGTCAAATTCGATGTTTCTATGTTTCTATGGATACTGTTTGTTGGAATCCTGCTAAAGGCCTTAGTTCTGTCTGAAAATGGGAATTAGAGTATTTTGGAGGAACCGCCCCAAACGATTTTACTAGAAGATTGGCGTAGCTGAAAGATTTTGAAAATGTTTAAGTTTGGAATGTTGACTTAAGCCATTATTTCGGGGGAAGTGAGCCATACTCCATCTTCCTTAACAAAATAGTTAAGAGGGCAGTCTCCTAACTGTGGTAACCATCCGAATGAGAGGGTTTTACCCTCTGTCTTAATATTAGGATTACCCCTTATGGATTGAGATATATTGTAGGTATGGTTGTATTTAAGAAAATTACATAACTGGGAGTGAATTCTGATAGAGATGGCTATGGGAGATGTTTTTAGTTGAGATGGAAGAGAATTCAGTTTAATATACAATAATGTGGCTGGAAAGAGTCCCTGAGCTTTCATTTCATCTTTTTCTATTCTAAGCAAGGTCAGTGTGAAAGGTAGAAATGCCTACTGCTCTCCAGAACCCGTACATCTGAGATATTTATTGGCCTGACTGGCCCAATAATAGAGACCAATATGAGGTAAACGTAAGCCTGAGCACAATTTAAAAAAAAAATTTATCAATACTCATGATACTGTACATGTAGATTTTATAGGAGAAAATATGTTTTGTGAAAATTTTAAATTTTTATTGATTTTTATCAAAGATAATTAAATACTGTTAATTATTTTAAGAAAAATATGTTTTATAACTCTTACTAACCTTCCCTCACAAACACTAAACTGTCATCCTTAACTTCTACTAAATGAAAAACGTATCTTACCTTAAACATTTATTAACATTGAATTTTAACATGAAAATAAGTCTATGTGCAGTTCTAGCTATTTTTCTTGGGCGTTTTTGAACACACATTCATGAACAATTAAGTGTAATTAACTTAAAAACTAGTTATTTTATTTAACCCAAACTTCAAAGGTACATAGTCCCATGTGATACCTGCGAAACCAGTAAGTTTCACACCTCAGTTCTTTACTGTGTTTTAACTATGTGAGTTCAAAACCTGAAGTAGCAAATCAGGAAAAATATGTATCATCATTCCAGTTTTTTTGTTGATCAGTTATAAAAAAGACATTACAACATATGATTGAAACAATTAAAGTGCAATAACATTTTCCACATCTCTAAAAACTACATACAATATCCCAGAGAACCATTATTAGCAGGTACAGGCCTTCTTTCAGTTTTCCATGATGTAAAAAATGAATAGGTCATAAGTAATATATTTATCTCTAGTTCATTATGTTGATTATTATACAAAGTTTTTGTTGCCTCTTTGTCTCTATTTTAGGCTCCTTAATTAATTTACTTATAGGCTCTTTAGCTGATTGCAGTATTTAAATGGACAGCCAATCCTGGCTCTCCCATGGAATTACACACTGCACTAGCTGAAGTATCTATTTTTCAGATGGCCATTTGCTAGCCCAGGTGGAGACAAACTTAAGTCTTGGAAATTGGGCCATGTGCTTAAACTATTGGTTAGAGAACTGGTCTACTCTGTCCCAGACATCTGTTAGCAGGCTTCTCTCTCATATCTGAAACTGAACCATCCTATACTGCCAGACATTCCCATCCTTATATTTCAAGGGGAGATACCCTGAAGCACATGCTGCCTCGTAATCCACTTATATGAGTCTTGGGTCAGGAATTTTATGATGGCATGTAATCTGGATCACAACTACTGGGAAAGAGAACTGAACCCAGAAACAGATCAGGAAATTTTGTTAAATGGGTAAGTTCAAACTTCAGTCACAGGTGCAATAACACAACATAGTCATTTCTCACTAATGTTAGGCCTGCAGTAGCCACTTACTTGAGAAATCAACAGCTGTCCAGGAGTAAATTTCCAAGGGCATTCCAAGTGGGCACCCAATTTGCCACAAATCTTCATTGTTCATTTCAGAATAGCCTATCTATTAGAGCAAATATCCTTTAATAAAAACCTGCCTTTCTTTATAGTGTAGTTGACTTATAACACGTCAGTTTCTTAAAATATAACCAGCAGTCCACATCAATCAATTATAAGACTTATTAATATCATTTAAACATTGTTAATAAATATCCATTGGGATAAGCAGAGGAACTCAAACAGCATTCCTTGAAAGATAAAAAACAATGTCTTCATGTTTTTCTAGGCATACCATGTGTACCTCCACCATTTTTCCCCCATCAGCTCCAGGAATAAAAATACCTTTGGGCAGTGGGAAACAGGCACATCAACACTAATTGAGGGTCTAATCTCAGACACTGGTCAAATCAACATGCCTCTTCTTCTCTCTACTCACTTCTCCAGCTCCAGAAATGCAGTTACCTGAGAAAAAAAGAGTAAGAAAGTGCTCCACTAAGCGCAGTAAACTCAATTAGCCCAATAAGAATATTGACAAACCCAGCCCTCAGGCAATGGTGGCATACCTTTGAAGAGGTTATACAAGCCTATCAGAACTTTAAGTGCCTCCGAGCTCTCAGGCATCCAAATCCAGAATTCCATAAAACTTTCATTAAGCCACTCAGTTCTGCCACGTATTGTCCAACACTTGTCCGAAGCCTGGGTGACTGTCTCATACACCAAAACACCAGTGACATCCAAAAATATATATATGCTTTCATCCCTTTAGAGCTACAAACTCGGGAACCCTTGGATAGAAAACCAACCTTACAGCATACCCTCAACCAGTATGACTAACAGCAGAGGAGCAATTTGGCTGCAGTACAGTAAGCAGAATTCAAATTAAACATGGGTTTCATTCACTGATTTTGAAATAAAAGTGGAAGTACTGAAATTTTAACAAAAAAAGTTACAGATGCACAACAAGTTGGAGCTGTTGCGGGGAAAGGAACAGCATTGCAGCCATCTTACTGCTCTACCATAAAAATATATAATTCCAGCCCTTAACATTTCTCAAATTACAAAACCAATCTTTATAAAATTTGGAGGCTTCAGAGACCATAGGACTGAGAAGATGTGTACCAAATTTCTAAGTCCTGGGGTCTATGATGGCTGATATATCAGGCTATGGCCATTTATCATGACACCCCAACACTGCCCTAATGTACAGGTGCTACCATGCCTGTATAATATCTATCTGTCTGTCTGTCTGTCTGTCTGTCTATCTATCTGACTATCTATTTGGAGTACAAGCAAAAGTTGTTGAGGAGGGTGACAAGAAGGTGCATGATTGTTTTTTTTTCTGGTGCCTTTTTACCTCCTCAGCAGGGGTGGTCCTGATTCCCCTGTTCTGGTCAGCCCCTGCAGCACTGCACTGGGTATGGCACTTGAGCTCACCTCCTCACCCTCTCACCCTACAACCACATCACCTCCTCACCCTCTCACCCTACAACCACATCACTTACCACTGTCACAGAAGATCTTCTGGGAGTCATGCTTAAAGGGAGCACCCTGAGAGCATCCAGTGCAACACTGAAGTGGGCTGACAATAATGAGCACCAGAGGATTAGGCTATTTTTAACATGTACTCCCTCCACGGCATGGACGTGCAATGACATCAATGATGCTGCAGTGCGTGTTCCCACTCATGGGATGGGCCATAATTAGCAGAAAGAGGGAGGTGGTGTTAACTCTGTATAGATCACTTTTTATCTTGTATATGCTGACAGTGTGCTTTGTGAACTTCGTTCTGTGTTAAAACATTGTTACAAGCTGCAAAGCTGCCTAGAGTCACAGTGCCTGTTAATTCTTCTATCTGCTGGCTGGTGTTATTGGGCTGCATTCCAATGGATCATCTTATAGAAATCAGCTGTGAGAGGGTGATTTCGAGCAGCAGATGGAGAAGGGGCAGAAGCATTTAATTTAACTCACGCTGTTACTGCATGAGTGCAGTAGCGCAAGCATGAGTGGCGCAAGTGCCACTCAGTAGAGAAAATGTCGCGAGTGGCTGATTTGTTTACTTGAACTTAGTAGGACTACAGTGTAAAAGAATATGAACATATACTGCAAATTCATAAACGGAACAGTAGACCTGTTAAAGTTGCAGAAGAACACATGGAGTGCCTGTTAAGCATTTATGTTGTAATTCAATTTTAAGAATCTCACTAATATTATTACAGGGCGATTGTGTTTGTGTTGCTTTCAATGCATTTTAGTTATGACTGTGTGATGTGACTTGCTCTTATGCTATGCAACTATTTTTATTGTAAACACTAGTTGAATGGGCTTGAACTGCACTTTGAAGTTTTAATAACTGAGTTGCAATTTTATTTAAATTAGGAGTTAATTAGAGTGGTGGGGGTATTGTCCTTTTTCAGAGCACTATCAGGTCTAAACTGATAGTGAGAAGTTGGTAGTGGAAAGTGTTGAGAGTTAGTGCAAATGGCTGGAGTTATATCTGAGTTTATATTAGGTTACATCAAAGGGTGAACTGTGTGCAATAGAATTGCTATATTTTTGGGAACTAAGGGATTGTGTGTTGGGTCATGGCTAACAAGGCAATCATGCTGGGGATCATACTGTATACATGATTGTTATTCTGGGGAAGGACATCGCTATTGCTGAAGGTATTTACCATCAGCATGCAGACACTTATAATCAGAATGTGGTGGGTCATGCAAATATGCTAAGTAACTACAGTATGTCACAAACTTACTCAAAGGGAATCTGTTGTAAATATGTAGGTTATAACATAGGATTTTGTATAAGAACATCTAAGGGGTTGTTGGGAATGTTGTTTCTTGCAGTGGACATAATAAAGGTCAATTTGTTATTAAGGGTCGGGGATATTGAATGTAATCCTGGCCCAGTGACAAATGACCTAGCAGATCTAGATTATTTTACTAATGTTGGCAATGGCATGTGAATTATGCATTTTAATGCTCGCAGCCTTGTTTCTAAATTTCTTGAGGTTGAGGCACGGGTTATTAACTATCAGCCTGATGTGTTGGCCATCAGTGAAACATGGCTAAATGCCTCAATAACAAATAGTCAGATTAATATTGATGGGTATACAGTTCATAGAAAGGACAGATCGACAGGGAGGACAGGTGGTGTTTTATTTTATGTTAAAAATAATCACACTGTACATGAGTTTGATATAGTGACTAGTCCTCTTAAATACTGTGAACTGCTGTCTATCCAGACTGTCATTGGTATGGTTAAGAAGTTGACTATATGTTGTGTTTATATTCCTCCTAAATTTAGTATTGAGTGTCTACAGGAGTTCTCTGAGTCATTAGTTTTTAACACAGTAGGAGAAATTATTGTGTTAGGAGACTTTAATTCTGACTGGTCTGGGAATGGAGTAGCTGGGCTGACTGGAGTTTTGTCTCATACTGGTCTTCAGCAATTAATTCAATCAATCAATCAAATCTTTATTTATCCAGGTGAACATCATTGAGCAATGCTCATTTGCAAGATGGACCTGGTAAGGTCAAGAAACAATTTATATGAAATATAACATGCAGAGAACACACAACTTTGAGAGGATAGCAAATGAATACAAAAACATCAACTCCAAGACAGAGTACATTGAAAAGCTAATAACAAAAAAAATATATATTACATATATACATGATTCATAGAATAGCCAGCTTGTTAGTGGAAGACACTTTAGAAACTAGCACTTTTTGGTGAAGGTAAAAATGTGTCAAGGGAATTACTAGATAATTTTTAAACTTGGGTGATGAGCTGTATGGACAGCTGGAAGATATATCTACAGGGAGTGATTTGTAAGTGGCAAGTACCGGCTGAAGCAATGACAAGGGGATGAATGAGTGTATACAGAATGTTGTGGCCAGGGGTAGGGAAAAGGATGGAGGGAAGGGAGTGGAAAAAGCTGTGCCAAGAGGATCAATAGTGGGTAAGAAGGGAGGAGGGGTCTGACTGGGAAGTAAAAGCTGAAAGTATAAGGAGACTAAGTATATAATGCATAAGAAGGAAGGGTTGTAGTAAAGGTTTATGAAATGTGAAGTAACTGCTCGTAGGGTGCTGAGGAGCTACCTTGAATGGTCATCCAGCTGGTGAGAAATATGGAGGGTTAGTCTAATGTTGGCGGAAGCAGTTACATTTTTCTTTGAATATCTTGTTGTATAGATATTTGAAGGCTGTGATAGATATGAGCTTGTTCACTTTCAGTGTCTTCTGCATCGTGTTCCATAGGGTAGATAACACATAACTAACAGCATGTCTGCCATGTCGAGAGTGGAACTTAGGCACTTTAAGAGTAATGAAGTTCAGGCTTCTTAATGCATAATTACTTGATGTGGCTTGTAGAAAGCAGTCTGAGATGTATTTTGGAAGTTGCTGTGATATTGCTCTGTAGGTCCATAGTAATGCATTCCTATCCCTTCTATATTGAAGCGAGGTCCAACCAACTGCGGAGTATAGCAAGCAGTGGTGAGTATTGTATGGTAAGTCTGTGATAAACCTCAAAGCTCTGTGGTATAGTGTATCTAATTTGTTCAAGCATACCGTAGGGCAGCGACTATATAGGAAGTCAGCGTAGTCTAGTACTGAGAGGAATGTGGCCTGGACCATCTTCTTTTTTGAATCACTTGAAAGGAAGTGCCTTATTCTATAGTACAGTCCAAATCTTTGTCTAAGCTTTTTTAGCAGCTCTTCCAGATGTTCTAGATAGTCTAGTCTACTATCTAGCCATACCCCCAGGTATTTGAACTTTGTGACGTATTCGAGATTTTCACCAAGTGCAGTGGATAATTTAGGGAGATCGACTGGGATTGAGTATCTTGCCTGCACCTGTGGGGAAAAAAACATTGCCTTAGTGTTTTTTGCATTCAATAGTAGTGTTTTTTTCCAGCAGCTGGAGTTGCAGTAGGTCGAATTCTGCTTGTAGTTCTTTGCAGGCTGTTGTAGGAGAAGGGTGACTGACATACGGTACTGTATCATCAGCAAACAGGTGTACAGTGGCTTTGGTAAGATTTGTGTCAATGCTATTGATATATATGGCAAAGAGGATAGGGCCAAGAATAGATCCTTGTGGTACTCCTCTTTGTAGAGGTCTGAGTGGGGATATATCTCCTTCGGCCTTTACCTGCTGGGTTCTTCCGTGAAGATAGTTGTTAAACCATCTAATGGAATTGGTGTCAAGTCCAATTGACCTCAGTGAGGAGAGGAGCAGGTCGTGGTCAACCGTTGAATTAACATCCCCACAAGACTGAACTTAAAAACTAACTAGCATACTGTGCTTGATTGGCTTCTTACGAATAAAGAAAATCACATTCTGAGGTGTGGTCTTCTTTCAGACTCATTAAGTGATCCCCATCCCATATTTTGTCTTTGGAAACACTCAAATAAATCCACAATAAAATTTATGGTCTCTGAGTTCAGAAACTTTTCAAATTTTGATGTTTCTGGATTCAGAAACAGTCTGCATAATAAAGATTGGTCTATTCTTGAGATAATACCTGACGTTAACTGTGCATTGCATTACTTTATAACACAGTCCATGAGGGCATGGAGAGGGGGTGCCTGACTGGGGCCACATTCATGGACTTGACCAAGGCATTTGATTTGGTTGACCACTCTCTTTTAGTCAAGAGAATGAAACACATTGGGGTAGGGACACCAGCATTGACTTGGGTGTCAAATTACTTATCAAACAGGTTTCAGATGGTAAGAATTGGGAATAGTCTATCTGATAAAGCCCTGGTTAAGTGTGGAGTCCCTCAGGGCTCTGTACTGGGGCCAATTTTATTTTATATTTTTTTACTCTGTTATCTCATCTGTTAAGAACACACAAGTGGTTATGTACTGAGGCGATGCTGTTTATTGTCAGGGTAGAGTATTGTCAGAGCTTAATGTAACTTTGACCAAAGACCTTAAAGCAGTTCAAAATTGGCTGATAAACAATAAATTAGTATTAAACAAGCAAAAACCAAAAATTATGGTATTTGGTACCCCTGTTAAGTTGAAAGTTATTGGCTCTAGTTTACAAATTGAGTCATCAGATGGGGATCTGTATGAAAACGTAGCTAGTTTCAGGTATTTGGGGGTAGTTTTAAATCCAACATTGACATACAAGTCACATATGCATGCTGTTACATCTAAAATTCATTCTAAAATAGCATTATTATACAGGTTGTGCAGCTTCGTGACTGATGAGGAGCATTTGGCCATTGCTAACCAGTGTTTGTTGCCCATCTTGAACTATGCTTCAATAGTAGTGGACAATGCTCCTTATAGCATAATAAAGCAAAAATCAACACTGCTCCATACAACTGGAAGATTTGTCTTATTAGCATCTTAAACAGTTCATCTTTGCACTATATTGGAGAATCTTGGATGGCTACCTGTGGAACATTACCATAAGTACATAATGTCTAAATTTGTTTATAAAACTCAACAAACAGGGGTACCTTCAAATTAAAAAAATCTACTTGATACTCCAAGTTTTAAACTGTGCACCAGATCATCAGGTGACTTAACTATGTTAAAAATGTCTTTTTTGCACACCTCAAGAGGACACGTTCATTTGCATATTATGCACCTACAACTTGGAATAATATTCCAGCACATATAAGAAGTATGGGTAGTTATGGGTAATTTACAGTAGCTCTGAAAAACTATTTTATGAATTTGTCCAAGTGTAATTGTTTTCCAGACTGATATTTGATGAAGGTATGTTGATAATGGAATTCATGAATTTCTGTGATATTTTTCATAATGGTTTAAATTATGTTGGTTCTTGCATTTATACTCTTGTGAGAATTTATATGATGTGGAATAATTATTCCTATTTAACTCATGTTTTGTATTACTGCTCAATCTACCTGATATTGTTTGTATATGTGCTTTGTCTGACCATGGGTCGTACCTGTAAAAGGGATTGTATCCCAGTGTGCTTTCTCATATACAAATAAAAATCAAATCAAGACCCTACCTAGAATACAGTGTCCAGTTCTTTAGACCACATCTCTGGAAGGATATAGACAGAGTGGAGTTGGTTCAGAGGAGGGCAACTAAAATGGTGCAGGTTCTGTATCAAAAGACCTATGAGAAGAGACTAAAGGACCTCAATATGTAGAAACATAGAAACATAGAATCTGTCAGCAGATAAGGACCATACAGTCAACCTAGTCTGCCCATTTCCCTACTTGGTTTGGCAATCTCTACTCTTATCTGGACTGCCTTTCCCCCACTCTTTTCTACAGCAGGTTGCCTTTATACTTATTCCATGCACTTGTGAATCCCTGTACTTTTTCTGCTTCCACTACATCCACTGGTAGGCTGTTCCACTGATCCACCACCCTCTCTGTGAAAACATACCTCCTAGCATTCTCCCTAAGCCTCCCTCCTCCCTCCCTCCAGCATTATGTTATGTCCTCTTGTCCTTGTGCACTTTCTTCTCTGAAATAGAGAAGCTCCCCTTCTATACCCTGTTCATTCCTCTAAGGTATTTGAAAGTCTCTATCATATCCCCTCTCTCCCTTCTATCTTCACAGAATATAAAATATAACTACAGGACTTAATTAGATCATTTCCTAACCATGTCCAGGGAAGACTAATTGAGCTTATCCCTGTTGAACCCAAGCCAGGGACATTTCACATGCTGCCTAAAATACATAAATTGGGCAATCAAGGGAGACCCATAGTCTCTGGCAATGGTACCCTGACTGAGGGGATCTCAGGATTTGTAGAAACCATTTTAAAACCGCTGGTTATAAAGAGGGAGAGTTATATCCAGGACACCACACACTTCTTGCGTAAACTTTCTGGTTATAAGGACTTACTGCCTAATACCATTTTAGCAACTATGGATATAACATCCCTCTACACTAATATTCCATACACATATGGCATTTCAGCCTGCCTTAAGTACCTAAACCATCGACCTTGGAGTAGTGGGGAAAATTATTGAATTCATTCTGACACATAACAACTTCAGCTTCAACGATAAACATTATGTTCAAACTATGGGAACAACAATGGGCACCAGAATGGCACCACAGTATGCAAATCTCTTTATGGTGAATTTGGAGGAGGACTTTTTAAAGCACTGTCCCCACAAATCACTCACTTATTTCTGTTACATTGATGATTTGTTTATAATTTGGAAAGAGGACACTGACACACTCAAAGATTTTCATCAGGAACTTAATAACCTTCACCCTACCATAAAACTTACCCTGGAATATTCTGCTACCAGTGCTATTTTTCTGGACACCACTGTCACCATCAAGGATGGAACCTTACATATATGTATTTACAGGAAGCTGACAGACAGACAGAGATACTTACATAGGAATAGTAATCACCCGAGCCACACAACAAAATCTGTTATGTACAGTCAATCACTTCAATATCACTGTATCTGTTCAAATGAGGAAGACAGAGATACACATTTGGATATGTTGAAAAACACCTTTATGGACCATGAACACTCTTCCAGAGAAATAGACGGAGCAGTAGAATGTTCAGCACAAGTATCTAGTGAGCAACTACTCCATTATAAGGAAAGGAAAGGACCACTACCAACAGAATACCCATAGTAGTCACTTACTATCCTGATCTTGAACTTCTACATAACATTATTAAGGACCACCACCCTATATTTAGTGAGGATGAGACCCTAAATTGTAATTTTCAAGAACTACAACTACTATCTTTTAGACAACCACCTAATTTAGCCAACCTGATTGTTAGGAGTAAACTTGCACCAGCACAGGGTACAATGAAACTGAATGGTACATGACCCTGTAATCAACCCAGATGTAAGACTTGTGAGCTCATTTCCACTTTGGATGTGTGGTTATATCACAAAACAGACCATTCAGGATACAGGGGAATTATACCTGTACATCACGTAATGTTGTTTATTTCATTCAATGCAAGAGATGTCCACAAACAGGGTATGTTTGAGAGACAAGCCAGGCTCTCCACACTAGAATGAATGCACACAGACATACCATTAATATGAAGATGACTGACAAACCAGTGGGGTGACACTTCTCTCAGAATGACCACTCAATCTCAGATATGTCAGTAATGGTCTTAAAGTGATTTTAAAAAAATACACAACAGAGATGGACTTTTGAGATTAAGCTTATTTTACTTCTCAATATGGTAGCAGATGGCATGAATATTGATTTGGGTTTCATAACACATTACCACACTTAAACTTACACAGACTTTTACTTCATAGGATGGATATTTAGCAGGACTTCAGTGTGTTGTTGTTGTTTTGTCAATATTTTCATAGAGTCCTTTTTAACTTGCTATCAATATGCTGGTTTATCACCAAATATAAATGTATGTGTGTATGTGTGTGTGTATGGTGGGGGTTGGGAGATTGAGCTGTCTTGGGTGAGTGTGTATGGGGGAGTTTAATGTGTGTGGGGGTAATTTTGTGTGTTTTTTTGGGGGTTAGAGGACGGGTTTGTTTGTGTGTGTGTGGAGGGGCTGTGTGTGTGGGAGAGGAGGTTGTGGTTGTGCTTAAATATTTAGGTAGGCTTATATTCGGGTATATGTCACAATTATGCTACAGTGTGTTAAAACTCTTGGCTCATATACATAGTGAATATACACTTCTTTTATAGTTATCTTTTCCCGGGGGGGGGGGTTTATACAGATTCTTAAGACTGTTTCTGTTCATATAGTTAATTCATCATATACTGACTCATTACTGAGCTTTAAACATTTCAAGATGCATAAACTCATTTTTAGGTGGTCCTTGAGAGATTTTTTTATTTTTTTTTATTTGGCAATAATACTGGCAATTGATTTTATTTTGTAAAACATATTGTTACAGCACTGTAGGTTTTAATGTTTATGGAGTGTGTTAACTGGTTGAGAGTATAGTTTAGAAAATATCTCCAGATAAGTTTAATTCTGTATGAATGTTTAAAATAATTGTTTATACAAGGTACATTTTTCTTATTCCCCTCTTATTTCCATAAACACATTTCTGTTGTACAGTTTTTATCATACATACTATCAAGTTTTAACTTGGACGTTTGTGGTATTAAATCTAAAGGTCTTGCTTTTAATTTTTAATGTATTCTTATAACACACTCATTCATTAATAATTTCAGTTACAGATTCACCCCACGGTTCTGCTGTCCCTGGATGCAGAGAAGGTTTTTGATAGAGTGGATTGGAGTTTTCTGTTCAGAGCCCTGAATAAATTTAGTTTCCTTCCTCTCTTTGTGTAATGTATCAAAGCTTTATACTCCACTCCTAGTGCCTGAATTTACTGCAACCGTGTCTTCTCTTCCCTATTTCCCCTCCATTCTGACATGAGGCAGGGCTGCCCCTTATCCCCTCTACTATTCAATATTTATCTAGAACCCCTCCTAACATGACTTAAAAGTGACCCTGGTATCGAAGGAATAACTATAGGCTCTCAGGAGTTCAAGCTTTTGGCGTATGCTGACGACATACTTCTTCACTTACTGAACCCACGGGCCTCGATCAGCAGGCCCTTATCACTGATTCAGGAGTTCAGGCTATTTTCCAACTATAAATTGAACTTAGAGAAATCCATCATGTTCCCTATGAATTTGTTCACTCATAAGAGAGAGATCGAAGGATTAGTGTTACAATGGGAATCTAAGAGACTTAAATACTTGGGGATAGTCCTGTCCCTGGACCCTAAGTCTCTACAGGAAGCCAATCTGGATTCAATTGTTCAGACTATCCATCAAGATCTGGATATATGGACTAAATTGCCATTATCACTTTGGAGTAGAATTAATTTAGTTAAAATGAATGTCCTACCCCAGATTTTCTACCCCCTCAACATGTTAAATGTCTAGTTACCACAGACGTGTTTTACTGGACTACACTCCTTGATAACCAGATTCATTTGGAAGAACAGACAAGCCTTTAGATATTATGGCAAATTAGCAGCTCCTAAAATCAAAGGGGGTCTAAGACTTCCCCACTTTAAACTTCACTATTGGGCCAGTCAGGATGCAAAAGCCATGAGATGGGTAGATAGCCCTGAAACAATATCCCCAGTATAATACTACCCTTTGTGGCTTTGGCTGGAAAAATAACTTATATTGGCCCAAGGCCTCTCTCCCCTCGCTCTGCTTCACATACCCTTTAAACTGGTCCTGTCTACACTTATGGAGACTCCAATAGGAATATCAGTTAAGGTTTACAATCAAATGTGTACTTCCTTAGCTTATAAACACACCCAAGATCCGATCCATCCCATTTTTGGAAACCCAAATTTGTTGATAGGTGGGAAAATGATGGCAGTCTCCTGGCTTCCCCAATTGGCAAAGGCCTCTGTTTCAGACTTGTGGAACAATGGTAGAGTAAGCCTAACAAAAGACATAGAAAAGGACTATAATCTGAGTCCCCAGTCATACTTCAAAGTATACCAGATTGGGCATGTACTGGGGAGAGCCCCGATCAGTCACACTGCCAGGGAGGAGGGTGAGTTCCTGTGTCTACTCAGAACCATGGTCACACAGCCTCATGCTGTTTCTGCTATCTGTTCCTTACTGTTCGAAAGAACATTCCAGCAGCTAGATGGATCTTCTAATTACTGGAACATGCAATTTCCAGAGATGACAATCAACTGGGGGGAAATATGGACAGACACTCACAGGTTTATCTCCCAAGATAGACTGCAGCTGATGCAATACCAGATTATTAGTAACATGTACTTCACCCCAGTCAAAATGGCAAAAATGAATAGGGCTCCTACGGCAACCTGTAGGCACTGTATGCAGGCGGAAGGATCCCTGTATCACATATTTTGGGACTACCCAAAAATTGTTCCACTGTAGAACTCTATTAGACAGAAGGTAGACCCTTTACTGGGTTTAACAGAGCACATAGAACTAGCCGCTTGTCTCCTGGGAGATTTCTCTCTGATATCAGTAACTGAGAGGATATATCACCTTGCGATGATGGCACTATTGATCAAGAAGTTAGTACTTCGCCATTGGCTAGATGAAGTAGTTATCCCCTATTCTGAGTGGTTGTAGGAATTGCTCTCCAACCTCTCTGTGGAACGGGTCATTACGAGTTTTCATTACAAGTTGCCTAAGTTTGAGAAATACTGTGGTAGGTTGCACATACTTTATGCCCTTTAAGAGGAAAGTTCATGACATTGGGATGTAATACAGACAAGAACTGGTCATCATCCTTCTTTTGTTATCAACTGATACCAACAGTAGGGAGGTTTTTTTGGGGGGGGGTATGTGTCTTTCTGTCTTGTATTGTTATGGACTGATGTGAAATTGTAAGTGTTATGGCCTTATTAGGCCAGTGGAAAAACAAAATGTTCAATAAAGCACATTGAATTAAAAAAATATATATTTCAGTTACAGACTTTGCCTGATTGAGTGTTCAGCTTATCTAATTGATGTCATTTGACCTTGAAAAGATTCTCAATAATAGCAAGCTAATGGGAAGCTATTCATTCCATTTACATTTGTGATTTTGTGAAATAGGTACTTTTAACCAATGAGAATTGTTTCTGTTTTTTTTTTTATACAGTATATGATCTGGGTGTTAATAGAATGTGACTCTCTGAACGATATAAGTCTCCGAGGAAGGACTTGGTTGGTCCAAAAGCTTAGACATTGTTTTCTTTTTGTAACATTTATGTTGGTCCAATAAAATATATCTAACCATTTGCTTCTGGATTCTCTCTTCCAGCGAATAGATGTTAAGTTCCTTGAGTATTTCCTCACAAGGCTTGTGGTGCAGTGCATGTATCATTTTTGTTGTTCTTCTCTGGACTGCTTCCATCCTGTCTATGTCCTTCCTGAGATGTGGTCTCCAGAACTGGACACAGTATTCCAGATGAGGCCTCACCAGTGAGCTATACAGTTGCATCACCACTTCACTCCTCCTACTGGTTATGCCCTTTCCTATGCACCCCAGCATTCTGTTTGCTTTCCACACTGCTTTTTCCAATTGTTCAGACAACTTCAAGTCATCAGATATGATAACCCCCAGGTCTCTCTCCTGACTTGTGGTGGCTAGACCCTGCCCCCCCATCCTGTATTCCTCACTTGGATTTCTGTGTCCCAGGTGCATTATCTTGCACTTTTTAGCTTTGAAACCCAACTGCCAAACCCTTGACAATTCCTCAAGTAGTCTTAGGTTGTTTCTCATTTTATCTAGCCCTTTCTGTGTGTCAACTCTGTTGCAGATCTTGGTGTCATCTGCAAACAGGCATACTTTCCCCTCCAGTCCCTCTGCAATGTCACTTATGAAGACATTGAATAGGACCCAGCACCAATCCCTGTGACAATCTGCTGGTCACCACCCCCTCTTCGGATTTTTTGCCATTTACTACAACTCTGTGGGTCCTGCCTTTTAGCCAGTTTCCAACCCATTTTACCACTTTAGAGCCCACACCCAGATTCCCCAATTTGTTAAGCAACCTTCTATGCAGATCAATGTCAATGGCCTTGCTGAAATCCAGGCAGGCCACATCTACCACCCCTCTCTGATCCATCATCTTGGTCACCCAGTCAAAGAAGTCGATCAGATTAGTCTGACAGGACCTTCCCTTAGTGAATCCATGCTACCTTGGGTCTTTCACACCACTTGACTCCAGGATCTGCTCTGTACACACTGGAAGAGAGATGGGGGGATATGATAGATACCTTTAAATATCTCACAGGAGTAAATAAAGTACAGGAGGGAAGTATTTTTCAGAAGAAAAGGTGCTCAAGAACAAGAAGACATGCTATAAAACTGGAAGGGGGTGGACTGAGAAGATATGTGAGGAAGTACTTCTTGACAGAAAGAGTGGTGGATTCCTGGAATAGTCTTTCAGCAGAGGTGGTGGTGGTGAAAACAGTGGTGGTGTTCTAGGATTCATAAGATGAGCACAAGGGAATCATAGTGGAAATGAATGGGAGATGGAGAAAGAGCTGTAGATCAGGCACAGTCTGCGATAATAGTGTAGTAAGGGAGAAATGGGCAGACTAGAAGGGCCAAGCAGTCCTTACCTGCCATCAAATTCTATTTTTCTGTTTTTATTTATACACTGTTCCAGTATTCTCTATGTGTATTTATATTTGATACTTTCTGTTATCTGTCATCCCTTGTCAATCATCCTCCTGGGGTCAGACCTCGAAATGAATCCTGTCTTAGTGTGCCTTTCATGATAAAAACAAATAAAAAAAAAATTAACAGTGGGTAAAAGGAAGACATCATTGAAATAAAGATGTGGCAACACACCTAACTTTGAGTACGAATAGTGTAAGACATGTAAAAACAGGTCTGCTCAGAAAATGATATGCTGCATGTCAGTTAGACTGTCCAGCATAATCATAGCAAATGATGTGTAAAAGTGGGGCCAAACTGTAAACAGATGCTGAATTTCAAAAGGCTATCTAGAGTCAATGCAGCCTAAAAATGGATGACTGCAGGATCCTATTGAAAACAAAATATTGAATCTTAGCTCAGGTACCTGAGGTACATCATAAAGTAGTAAAAGAAGGGCAATACTAAAAAACATAATGTATCTCAACTAGGTTTTCCTGTGTAAATGCATTATAACAACATGTAAAAGTAGATACCCCCTTGAAACTGAGATGTGCCATTTTAACTGAGCTACTGAGTTTGTGGTAAATACTAATGCATTGTGGAATGAGGAATTCCACCAGCAGAATTAACATGGAATGACCATTCCGCTGGTGGAATTTCTGCCAGAATTTTGCTGGCTCTTCTGTGGAATTCCGCCTGCTGTGATCCACGGAATGATTTTCCACAAAATAGCATTTTTCCCATGGGAAATAATTTCGCAACCATTTCTGTTGAAAATATTGAGATCAATGGAATAAAATTCCACAGAAATGTTACAGAACACTCATTCTGCATTTTTCTGCCATGGAATTCCCCCCATTCCATTTCCAGCAAAATTTGGTGGAATTTCAAAAATTCTGTGAAATTTTGTTCAGCCAGAATTTGAAAATTCCACACAGCACTAGTAAATATGTTGTAGAAATAGGTAAATACAGGATTCCAATGACAATTAGATACTGCATTACAACTGGGTTGGACTACCTGAATAAATACAGTGTAAAAAGAGAAAAAGCAGGATCCCACTTTAAACAAGATGTTTCATCTCAGCGGAGCTGTCCTACTTAACTATAGCATAAAACAAGTTTGGGCCAAAGCAAATAGGGCTGCAGCTGCATTTGGGGTAAACATATTGAAAATTACCAAAGTTATGAACCTGCATTTGCAAACTGTAATGTAGTATCATAATTTTGTTGTTTTTAAATAGTTTTACATCAGATTCGCAACATAGCCTTCTTATAACCTCAACTCATGAATAAAGGCAGAGAACATTTTCAGCTCCTGTCTGAAAGGTGATTTGTGCAGGGGCCATGAAATCACCTTTTGGGAATTAAAAAAAACACATTTTGGCCAGGATTTTAAAAATGACAGCTGTCACATTTATGAGATGCTGTAAAGATACGGCTATGTTGTAAATTTGGGGCAAAAACATTGACAGTTACCAAAGGTACAAGCCTGCTTTTTAAAAATTTAACTTAGGTTCATAACTTTATTGTTTTTAAATATTTTTACACCAAATTTTCAACATAGACTTCTTATGACCCAACCTCAAGAACAAGGGAAGAGAAAATTTTGAGCTCCTGCCCAAAAGGTGATTTCATGCAGGGACTGCAAAATCATCTTTCAGGACAGATTTGCCTACTGTCAGTGCAATTGTTCATGACGTGGGGTCCCAAGTAAGGAATGCTGAAAATCTGGACCATAAATATGCAACTAGCCAAGTTATGCTAATAAGTTCAAAACACCTTTGAAATACATTGAACTGCATACCTGTTTCTTCAGTTCGTGTTCTGGCTTTGAAGAGTGAAGATGCGTCTGCGGTCCAGAGAGGATTATGGGGTTGGACCCCTGATGAGTAAGTCAGCACTTTGGGTGGTGCAGGTGGAGTGCTAGTGGGAGGGTTGGGTGGGGGACTTAAATGGCTGTAAAAGACATCGATTAACTTTTTTTTTTAACAGGTTAAAAAAAGACAGGTGTCTGTATTGGGGATTGGGCATCCCCCCTTGTGTCACTGTAAGTCATGGATGGGCTTTTTTTTTACAGGCACACCACAAATACATTCTGGGGAGTAATTAACAGTCAGGATGTCTAGAGATGCAAAATGTGGTCTTACATCATTAGCTTCAGCTCAAGTACAGAGGCTGACACCATCACACATGCTCCGTCTGTCTACTGTATATCCTGATGTTAGACACTTGAAAAAAATCTGGCTGAAGTGTTTTTTAAGAACTCATATATCAGTATGTTTTATGTTTAGTGATGAAACTGAAGGCTCACCTGAAAAATGAGGGCTTGCATATCATTTCTGTGCCTAGCAGTATAACTCCACATTTTGAGCATGTTGATCCTGCTAAAATTAAACTCCAGGAAACCATGAACCATGCTGAATAAAACTGAATGCAGAGTATAGAAAGTGAATTGTTGCCATTTATTTTTAAAAACAGCAGAATTGTGGCTGTTTTTAATAAATCACTGGCAACACTTCACTTTCTAAACTCTGCATTCAGTTTTATTCAGCACGGTTCATGCTTCACTGGATTTTAACAGTAGCAGGATCAGGGATGTCAAATGAATATGGGCAGGACTATACTGCTGAGCAAAGAAATGACAGGCGAGCCCTCATTTTCATTGCTAAACATAAAACCCAAACATGAGTTCTTAAAATAAACTTCAGACAGATTTTTTCAAGTGTCTACAGTAACTTCAGGATGTAGACAGATGGAGAGCGTGTGAAGGTGTCAGCCTCTGCATTCGAGCTGCAGCTAATGATGTAAGACAACCTTTTGCATCTCTAGACATCCTCACTGTTAAAGGCAGGCAAAGAATAACAGTGCCAACACTCGATCAGGCTCCAACCAAAAAAAAACTTAGATTGCAAGTAAAATGTTAAATAGATAAATTGGGAGAGACTTAACTATGCAAATGGACCAATATTTCATATTTCTACATGGCAATCTTATTTGCTAAATCACAACATTTGCCATTGATATTTAACAGAAATTCTGAGACTGAAACAAAAGCAAACAGATCAGTAAATATTTATCTTGTGCCTGGTTGGTGATGGGAGGAAAAGTAGTGTCCTGAAACAGTGGAGTTATTCAGATATTGGTAACTTGGAGGGGACTGTGGTGCAACTCTGACATGTTGCTCAATCAGAAGGAATGCGTTGAGTCCCTTTTTTGACATTAAGGTCTGTAGGGCTTCACTGCAGTCCTAAAAATGGGTGAACGCAGGACTACTGAAAAAGAGATGTTACATCTATACAGGGCTGTCCTGGGTTAATGCACTGCAAAAGTTGGTAAAATCTGGATCCTACTATAAACAAGATACATTGCATCTTTAATAAGCTAACCTGACTAAATACAGTTCAAACATTTGTAGAAGCAGTAAATCTACTGAGAGTGAGATATTGCATCTCACCTGGACTGGGTATTCTTCGATAAATACTATGTAAAAATGAATGAACGTTTTCTAAATGGGTAGCACAGTGGGAGCACCACTGCTTCCCATAGAGATGGCCCAGATTATGCCCTGAGCATAGGATTTCTGGTGCTAACTGGCAAGGTAATGTCCTACTATCTCGGGGAGGGAAGGCACCTCCTGCCACTGCATTACTGCTTTCTGGTAGCACTGGAGAAGGACATGCTGTATAGGAAGCAATATGTGGTTCCAGTGTAGTTGCCTTACACTGGCATGCACCTGCTTATGTGATGATTCACAAGCAGGTATCACATACCCAGAGTAGGGCTTGCAGGAAGTTCCAAAGGTAGGGAGGGGCTTGTCTACCCTTCTGATGGCCCTGATAGTACTCTGACAGGTCAGTCCTCAGGATCGTGCCCTAGGAAGGAATAAGTGAGGAATTAAATTAGATAAAACACCCTAGAATTCCCCCCTCAGATGAAACCCTTTCACTCCCTCCCCTATCACAGCAGTAGGGCCATTCTGGCTCTTAATGCATCTTTAAGGGCCCTCTTCACAGACTTCAATCACTGAATGTTGAGTT
The DNA here is from genome assembly GCA_016271365.2 of Neoceratodus forsteri. NCBI lineage: Eukaryota > Metazoa > Chordata > Ceratodontiformes > Ceratodontidae > Neoceratodus > Neoceratodus forsteri. The sequence goes on along the minus strand of CM028131.1, from coordinate 167,361,947 downwards.
CCTTCCTGGGGGAACTTGGGTGGAGGGGAGGTCCTCCTGCATAAAAGAAGCTGTGGGTTATGGTTGGGATTATAGAGAGATTGTTGTGCAGAGGGTGGTGGTGGTTTGGAACCTTATTGGACTCCTACATTGAGTAGAAGCCTTGGGCAGGTGGTAGGAGGACCTAGAAGCTGAAGAGGAGAAATCTGGGTCCAAAGAGAAAGTATAAAAAAGTGTTAAAGTAGGACCCGTGAAAATGCTGCAGCTCACTTCAGCTATCCTAGGTGAATGCTCTGTAACAGTTATTAAAATACAGGCCCCACTAAGATCAAGTTATGAGATATTGAATCACAGCTGAGCTATCCTGGGTAAATACATTGCAACATGGTTAAGAGCAGAACCACACTGAAAATGAATTGCACTGTATCTTAAATGGCCTGAGCTATCCTTGGTAAATACAAAGTAAACACAGTTAGACACAGGAACACACTGAAGATTAAATATTGCAACTCAGCTGTAGGGTTGCACAGAATTTTCAAATTCTGCTGGAATGGAATTCTGGGGAATTTCAAAAAATTCTGACTAATTTGTCATAGAATTCCACAGTGGTTATCACATTGTGCTCTGCAGAATCTGTTGTTCCTCCCCTAGGTAGAAAAGATCTCTACAGAATGCGTCCTGCAGTATTACACATCTGCATATTGGTGGAATATTATTCAACAGATGCATTCCATGATCATTTTATGTTCCTAGCATGGAATGAAGTGGTCAAATTAAGTCAGAATTACTCCCATTTTGTGAGTTCCTCTTGCGTTTGACTTGTGGTCATGATTTGGGTGAGTGATTGCTAAATTTCATTTATTTCAGTTTACTGATGTTTTTGCCAGTCAGTTTCTGTGGACTGGAGAATGTTAGCCATGGATCATGCTGTTTTACACAGAGGAGATGTTAGTCATGAGCGAACCAATCAGCCACCTGGAGATCCAGCACACCTGGGGCACTCACTGTAAGTAGAAGGTTTAAGCAGAGATCAGCTTTAAATGCAAAAAAGTTAACATAAAAAAGAAAATTGTGTTGTCACCCTTTTATTCAGATAATGTTTACCACACTTTGAATGTGGGGTAGGACAGAAGAATGAAAAGGTGATGGTGGGAGTTGTGGAAGGGGGAACCCAAAGAGCTTATAATTGGGGCACCAGTCATTCTAAAACCAGTACTGATTCTGAGGATTTCTGTTCTGTGGCTCTTCCTGAGATCATATGGTGGCACTTTTTGAGATCACATGGTACTACATTCCACAGGGGTTGTACAATGTGACTCCCACTGCTTGCTGCAGGACTTGAGGACTGTTGTGAGAAAAGGATCTGCTTCAGAGATCCAGGGCTCTCAGATCTATAGGGATTCCTCTATTCTACAGGGAAACAAAACCATATATAGGGATATTGTTCTACAGACTTAAGTTGCATTGGTTATACGGGAAAATACAGCAATTAGGCTTCCATGCGAAGCAATGTAATCTACAGGGAAAATTGCACTAGAGTTTATGTTACAGGGAATGGCCAAACCAATCTTGGAGCACTGGGAGCTCCACTTTATTAACTGTATTAAAAACAGTAGGAAAAAAAAACATTCAGTTTGAAAAAGTTGTATTGCAGGTTTGTAGTATAACAGTGTTAGAGTGGTGTGGGTAGTTTAGTTGCAGTTTGTTATTTGTTTGTGGTTTACTTAGTTCTTAGCTGTAGCAAGTTTTGAAATGCAGTCAGTAGTGAGGGAATAGGGAGAAATTCTGCAGGCTCTAACTACTCTGTGACACTGCTACTGTTGTTGCCTTACTGCTGTGTGGTCTGCCAGTGGTGTTTCATTTTCTTATTATTTTTCAACATTAGAATATAGTGTGAGTCACACACACAATTGGGTCTGTTCACTAAAAGGGGTTACCAATGGGCAGTATATATATATATATGTATATATACAACTGACAATGCAGAAAAATCTGAAAGTGTCAGCAATGCCCTTGATATTGCTATTCATAGTGGATCATTAGTAGAGGTACTCTATATAAGATAAGGGCATCCAATTTCATGGTGTGCATATATATATTTTTAGGAAATCAACCAGCATTTTTGATGTTGTTTAGTATGCAACAAAGTGACATTGAAACCCTCTTTTTATGTTGACATGCTTACACAGCCAACATCTTGTGGTAGTGCAGATTTGGAGGCGAGGTCACTGTTAGGCGAATGCAGGGCATGCACCAGTAGGTGCGTTCCACATTCCCCAAACAGCCAGCAGCAGGGGCCGACACCATGCCTAGCTAATGAGGTGAAGACATGAGAGAAAAGGTCTGCTGCAATGAGAGCGAAGCTCTCATGCAGTATGACCACAACACACCTCCCCCTACGTGCAGGCAACATGGCAGCAGTGACTGCCACTGGTGCCTGTCAACACCCCCGTTTATTGTGTGCCAACGGGGGTGCCCAATCCTGATTGGCATCATGTAACTTCTTTTGATTGCCGAAGGTTCTCTAATCTCCCTTGGCATCATGTGCCCCAACAGTTTTTCTTGCCGATGGGCCCCAATCCCATTGGCATGTATCCCTCCCTCCCTTTAATTTTTCCGATGGGGCCCTCTCCCCGTCGGCATAATGTGTTCCCCACATTTTTTGCTTGCCGAGGGGGGCCCAATCCCCCTCCACTCCTGCGGACCCCCCTTTCCTTGTTTGCTGATGGTGGTACCCAATCCCCCATTGGCTAAAGCACCCACCCACACACACATATGCAGGTGGCACACTGGGAACCAAGCACCTATTAAAATGAAAACGGTCCCCGATGTCTTTTATTTGTTTTTTTACCTGTAAAGCAAAAATGGTCCTTAGTACTCTCCCAACCCCCCTACCACAACCTGCACCCACCCACTGCACATCCTGCCTCCCCACACCCCCAACCCCATACTTACCTCCGGAGTCTGGCGCAATGATCTTCAGTGGACTGGGAACACGTCTGCACTCTTCAAAGCCAACTGCAAACTGTGGAAATGCTGGTAAGCTGTATAATGGAATAAATAGGGTTTTTTCAACTTTAATGCACATCTTGGGCATTTTTGGGAATTTTTACACCAAATTTTCAACATGGGGATTTTGGGACCCCCTCCTCATGAATTCTGGCACTGCCATATCGTTAATCAGTCCCAAAAGGTGATTTCACAGTCACTGCATGGAATCACCTTTCAGGACCGATTAATGAGATGACAGTGCCACTGTTCATGAGGTGGGCTCTCAAAAAGCCTATGTTGCAAATTTGCTGGGAAAAATCCAACAAATGGCTGTTTTACGAGTGTACATTGCACAGCTGCTACACAGGCTTGTAACTTCGCAAATTCACAATATTTTCACTCCAGATTTTCAACATTGTTGTTTTTGTACACCTCCTTGTGAACAGCACAGCTGTCATTTTTCACACCCCAGACGAAATGTGTTTCCGCACTTCCAGCACACAATAGCACAGTCGCTGTGGGAAATCAGTGTTTGGGCCAGATTATGAAAATGACAGTGACACTGTTCATGAGCAGAGGTCCTAAAATGCCTATGTTGAAAATTTGGTGATGATACTCCATAAAATGACTGTGTTTCAAGTGTGCATTGGCAGATTACACTCACGCTCGTAACGTCATGCATTTGTAATATTTTCACTCTGGATTTTCACCATTGGCATTTTTCCACACCTCTTGATGAACAGTACAGCTGTCATTTCACATATCCTGCCCAAAATGTGTTTTGGCACATCCAGCACAAAATAGCGAGGTTGCTGTGCTAAATCACTTTTTGGGACAGTTTCAAGATATAACAGTGACACTGTATATGAGCAGAGGTGCTAAAATGCCTATGTTGAAAATTTGGTGCCGAACATCCATAAAATGACTGTGTTACAAGCGTGTGTTGCGCATTTCACATGCACCCTTGTAACTTCGCAAATTTGCAATATTTACATGCCACATTTTCAGCACTAGCATTTTTTACACCTCCTTATGAACTGCACAGCTGTCATTTTTCACATCCTGCCCAAAATGTTTTTCCGCACTGCACTACCAAAGCCAATGCCAGCTTGACAACATTCGGCATTGACAAATGCTTGTTTTATTTTCATCCTAATCACTTTCGTTTTTCATGTCTGCCCCACAGTACAACTTGTTTCTGCAGTATACATGTGTATGCCTTGTTTGCAAACAATCTGCCCCTGTTCTGGTGGTCTATATAAAATGTACACCCTTTCATTTACTATGGTGAACATAACTGCTGTTGTCACAGCATGTTACGTTCACTCAGAGCCTCCCAAATAGCTTGTGGTGCAGCTATGCCTTTAAATGATCCTGAATCGGAACCCCCAAACTCCGTTGCGTTACTATTTGCCCTGCTGTGTTTCTTCACTGTACTTTTAGTCTCCCAGTTGGTAAACTTTCAGCCCATGCTTGTTTTGCTTCAAGCATGCTCCGCTGTTCGTCATTCATGCTGCGTGACCCAGACCCTCATTTGGATCAGCCAGAACTCGCGATGCGGCATGCCAGCGGGTGGAGTCCATTTTGCAGTTTAAAAACTGCAAACACTGAAGGGGAGCCCCATTTATCTTTGGAGCAGCTGGAGAGAGAAGTCGTTGTGTCACAGCCGTCTGCCTGCATTACAATCACCTGAGGTAGGCCCTGTTTTATGATCACCATGCTGAGCAGTGATGTTAAGTCCATGGCAAAGAAATAATTATCACTGGCAATAGGGTTTACTGTTCAGGACTTGGGGCACTTTAAAAACAATTAAAAGCAGCATGGTAGGGGAGATTTTGGAATGTAAATAAATGTTTTGAGCCATTTGTGACACCAGGCACTTTGGGTTACATGTTCATTCACTACATGGTGTGCCTGATATCACAGTTACATTCATTTATGCCAGCAAATGTTCCTGAAATTGAATAGATTATTCAGGGAAACTGCAAAATTCAGTCACAGGAGCTTCAACCTGGTTGGGGGGGGGGCAAGTCATTGGGATTATTGGGTAGCTGTGCATTGCTTTTTTTCTTTTCTTTTTTTTTTTTTAGTGGTGACTTCTGGTATAGTGGTATTTCTTTGCTGTTTCAGAACCAGGTAAGAACACAATGCTTTTCTTTGTTTGGCAAAATTATGCAAGGGGTTACTTTGTTTGCCGGTGTGAATGTGTGTCAAAACGTAGGTAACAAACATACCTGGATGTGTTGCAGGCATGTTTTTGTACATTGCCCTCTTCCCTTTACCCAGGTGTGTTTGTGCACCTATGTTCAGCCATTTTGAGCAAGCACCATGCGGCCTCCTTTGTTTGGTGGGGCGGGGGATTGATATCCATGCTGCTATGTGGTTTCTGCTACTGTGATGGGACTGTCTGGGTGAACGTAGGTGAGCACAGACACAGTTGAAAGAGTATCAGCCTTTTTTGGTGGCTGAAAAGCAGTTTTTTTTTGTAAACTACACTTCTGCCTTTGTTCCAGCTGTGTTTGTTTGTTCACCTACATTCGGCCATTTTAAGCACCGTGCAGCCTCCTTTGTTTGGTGAGGGGTGGAGATTGAGATCCGTGCTGCTATGTGGTTTCTGCTACTGTGATGGGACTGTCTGGGTGAACGTAGGTGAGCACAGGCACAGTTGGAGAGGTATCTGCCTTTTATGGTGGCTTAAAAGCAGTTGACATTTTTTTTATGTAAACTGCACTCCTGCCTTTGCTCCAGCTGTGTTTGTTTGTTCACCTATGTCTGGCCATTTTGAGAACCGTGCAGCCTCCTTTGTTTGGTGGGGGAGGTGGGATTGAGATCTATGCTGCTATGTGGTTTCTGCTTCTGTGATGGGACTGTCAAGGTGAATGTAGGTTAGCACAGAGACAGCTGGAGGGGCATGGACCTTTTTTGGTGGATTAAAAGCAGATTACATTTTTTTTTGTAAACTGCACTCCTGCCTTTGTTTCGGCTGTGTTTGTATGTTCACCTGCATTCGGCCATTTTAAGCACCATGCAGCATTATTTGTTTGGTGTTTGGGGGGAGGGGAGATTGAGATCCATGCTGCTGTTTGGTTTCACCTTCTGTTAAGCGACTGTGTAAACTGCCTTTTTTGGATGTTTTGTTTCTTCAGTGACTAACAATTGTTTTCATAAAATTATGAGTGTGTCTCCTTTGCTCTTCTGATTCTTGTGGCTTGTTTAGCCCATCTCCTCTGGTAATGTTTAGTGTGTCTCCCTCGGTCAGTCTCTCTGCCTGAGAATGTGGAGCCCATTTCACTTGGTTGGTCTGTCTACCTGAGAATGTGAAGCACATCTCCTTTGGTCTGTCTGTCTGCCTGAGAATGTGTAGCGTATCTCCCACAGTTGGTCTGTCTGCATGAGAATGTGGAGCTCATGTCCTTTGGTGGGTCTGTCTGCTTGAGAATGTGGAGCACGTCTCCTTCAGTCAGTCTGTCTGCCTGAGAATGTGGAGCGCGTCTCCTTCGGTCAGTCTGTCTGGCTGAGAATGTGGAGTGCACCTCCTTTTGTCAGCTCATCCACTTCATGCCACTGTTTGTCAGGTGTGTACATACCTCTCATGTCAGTCCATCTATTTCTTGTGCAGCATCTCTGTCTGCTGCTTTTCTTCAAGAGGAATGCCTAGCTAACATCAGACTTTTATCTCAATTTGTTTTTGAAGCAATGGAGATGAGAAGAAGACCCCATGTATCCGCTGCAGATTTCATCAGAGATGCACTGAATATTTCCACCTGTGCACTGTCAGAAAAGAAGAGAAGTCAGTGGTACCAAGGCAACATGAAGAAGCATCCAGAACATTTTGGCAGCTATTTAGAGAAATGCAAAACATGATCACAGTCTTATAGAGATGCAATGAATGAAGAAAAGAGGAAAAACTATAATGAAAAGGCCAGTTTAAGAATGCAGCGATACAGAGCACGAAAGGCTCAAGCTGCAGTGGCTGCAGACTGCACAGCCACTTCTTCAAAGGCAACCACCAAAAAGATTCACAAAAGAAGAATGAAGAAAGACCACATTGGAGGGAGGGAAAACAAAAAGAATGGAGAAACATGTCTAGTCAGAAACGTAGACAACTGAATGAAAAAAGGCGAGAACTGTACAAGAAAAATAAAGAGAATGAGATACTGGTTTGCACCCCACCCCACCCCCTGCCACCTATGCAACATGCAATGCATCTCTAGTGGAAGACGTGTGTGACTGGCGCTTGCATAATGCTATCAAGAAAGCAGTTCAGTGAGCATGACAAGGACTGTCAAAGTCACCCACACAATTTGCTTACACAATTGCAAAGGTAATTTCTTCATGCTTACCAGCAAAACAGAATGCTCTGTTGAAGCAAAACATGAGCCTGACGTACTGCACCATCCTTTAGGACAAGATGGTCGAGATCATAAAGGATAAAAAATTAATGGACTTACCTTAAGAAAGTCAGAAGTAAAATGAGACCTAGGTATATTGGTAGATCAGAAGCTGAAATACCAGGAGCATTGTGACAAACAAATAATAAAAGCAAATAGGGTTTTATGGAATATAAAAAGGAACTTTAAAAGTAGGAAGGAGGCAATGATTATGCCCTTATATAGATCCTATGTGTGACCTATTTTGGATTATGGTACCCTGGTGTGGGGGCCCATAAATAAGGGGGACAGTGGCAAGGTTGGAGGCAGTGCAAAGACGGGCTACAAGAATGGTGTATGGTATGCAAGACAGAGCCTATCAACAGAGATTGGCAGATTTAAGACTGATGTCACTGGAGACTAGAAGAGTTAGAGGAGACTTGATGTTATGTTATGATATAATGAGGGATGATTATATGTTAAATTAACTAAATCTACAGTTTAAAAATGATATATTAGGTACTAGAGGGCATCACCTTCAGTTAAGACATATAAAATGTAACACAAGTAGGTGCATGGCCTTTTATACCCAGAGAGTGGTGGCTCCATGGAATGGGTTGCTGGAGGAGACTGTGTACGCTAGAAATAAGGCACTTAAAAGAAACTTAGATACCTATATCATGGAAGGACACAATCTGGTATGCTATGGGTAAAGTGGAAAGGAGCGTGTTTATATGGGTCAAACATAGGCCCCCTTAGCTCCTTATTCTTACTACTTAGTATGACTTAGTATAAAATGTCACAGCTGAAGCAATGCAATACCAAACAGCAGCAGGAATTCAAAAAGAGCTTTATTAGCTCTTTTCTTGTGCTGCAAAAGTACTGAATGCTCTGTGGTGGAAGCACATCACTCAGAATCATTTGGAGGAGAATGATGAGGGCATCAAGGGGGAAAAGGGAGCTAATGAGTAAGCAACACAGGGCCAAACAGTCTTCAGAAACAGTGAAGAAAGTTCAGCACTACTTTTAGGACTCATCTACACCACTGCCTCACTAGAAGGCAGTTTCCAAAAGGACTGGGACAACAAAGGCTTTCTTGGACAAAACCCTTAATAGCCTCCACCAGGAGTTTTGCCAGCAACACCCTGAAACAAAAATAGGGTCCACTAAGTTCCGTAGCCTGAGACCAATAAATATCAAACTTGCCAGGCAACAAAAACTGGATCAGTGCCTGTGTGAATATTGTGCCAATGTGGAGTAAAGCTGCGATCCTTGAACCAGTTTGCTGATGTTAAACATTTGCCACAATGCAAAACTGAAAACATTTATAGGGCTGTCAAGCTCACCATGTGCCCATGAATGCCTGGTGACAAATGTTTTGCAAAAACTTGCATCAGCAAAATTTGTGAGAACTGCAGTATCAATGTAACATTTAAAAAAAAGAGAAACTTGTGCAGAAGCATGAAAATGATGAAGTCAGATGGTTCCAATGGGAGACCATCAGTGTGACCAGAGATGTGAAAGAAACTGTGGTTAAACAGTCTAGAAAAGTGCTTCAATGCAAACAAACCACTGTGATTCAACTTGTGGAAATGTTAACAGGAGATGTGTCTTTTGTGCCAACATCTGCACGTTGCATCATAGCAACATAATCAGTTCATAACTCTAAAAGATCAAACGCCAACAGGTTGGGTAATAATGGTGCTGGACTTCGCCGAGAATTACACTTGTAAGTTCCAAGATGAAATTCAGTCCTGCCATTGGCACCATGAACAGGCCACAGTACACCTTCTTAGAATTCTTAGAATGGGACTGGTGTACAGACCACCATCTCAGACGGAGGAGTTAGACAGGGAACTAGCGGAACAGATCAGGAGGACCTGCGAGAAGGGTAATGTGGTGATTGTGGGGGACTTCAACATGCCAGGAGTGAACTGGAGCACAGCAACAACCAGGAACAGAAGGGAGCAGGTACTGCAGGATGCCTTCCAGGACAGCTTCCTGCTGCAAATGGTCAGTGAACCAACCAGGTTAGGGAATACCCTTGACCCTGTGCTGGCAAATGGTGACTTTGTGAGAGAACTTACAGTGGAGGAACCGCTGTCAGGGAGCGACCACCACTCAGTATGGCTCACATTGGATATGGGCAAGGAAGGAGTGGAATATGGCACAAGAGTGCTGGACTTCAGGAGGGCCGACTTTGGGAGGATGGGGGAAGTGGTAAAAGGGTACCTGGCCAGAATTCAATCTAGTATGGACACTAACCAGAGGTGGAAGCACATAAAACTGGGGATAGTGGAGGCAACCAAAACCTGTTGCAAAGCCCAGAGCAAGAAGGCTAGGGCTAAGAAACCGAGCTGGTTGAGCAAGGAGGTCATGGAAAAGGTAAGGAGGAAAAGATCTGCCTTTAGGAAGTACAAGAAAACAGGGATGGGGGAGGACAGGGAGGAGTACTTGACAGAATCGAAGGAGGTGACAAGGGCAGTAAGGGGAGCCAAAGCATCTACAGAACTCAGGCTGGCACAAGGCATTAAGAAGGGGGAGAAGGACTTCTTTAAGTACATCAGGGAGAAAAGGAGCTGTAAGGACCACATAGTAAGGATAAGGAAGGAGGGGGGTTGGGTGGAAGCAGGGTGCGATAAGGCAGAAGCACTAAATGAGTACTTCTGCTCAGTATTTACTAAAGAGAAGAGGAGGTGACACCCAAGGTGGGAGAAATGGCAGAAGCAGTGGGGGAAGTGGTGACAGATGGGGAAATCATGGAGGGCAGAGTTCGAGAGGGTTTGAAGGCACTGAGGGTGGACAAGGCGCCATGCCCAGATGGCATCCACCCCAGGGTACTGAAAGAGCTGGCAGAGGTCCTTGCAGGACTTTTGGCAGACCTATTTAATGCCTCACTACATTCATGGTGTGTACCTCAGGACTGGAGGATGGCTCATGTGGTGCCCCTCCACAAGAGTGGTCCCAAGGATGAACCGGGAAACTACAGACCAGTGAGCCTCACATCCATCGTGGGTAAGCTAATGGAGACTATCCTGAAGGAGAGGCTGGTGGCCTCCTAGAGGCCAAAGGACTACAGGACAGCAGACAGCATGGCTTTATATGTGGCAGATCCTGCCAAACCAACCTGGTCGAGATCTATGACTGGTAACTAGGCAACTGGACAGGGCCATGCAGTGGATGTCCTGTATCTGACTTCAGTAAGGCATTCGACTCGGTGCCGCATGGAAGGCTGGGAAGGAAGTTAGTAGGCACAGGGGCGGGTGCAAAGCTGGTGAGCTAGGTAGGGAACTGGCTTCAGGGAAGGCAACAGAGGGTGATGGTGGGTGGGGAGCTCTCACACCCAGGGGCAGTGACAAGCGGTGTTCCACAGGGCTCGGTGTTGGGACCAGTGTTGTTTGGGATATTCATTGCAGACATATCATGGGACATCAAGAGCAAGATCAGTCTGTTTGCTGATGATACCAAGGTAGGCGCGGTGGTGGATGACCTAGGGGGATGGCAGGGGTTGCAGGATGATCTGGCAAAGCTTGAAACCTGGTCAGACACCTGGCAACTGGGGGTTTAATGCCAAAAAGTGCAAGGTGCTGCATTTTGGGATGAAGAACCCAAGGAGGAGTTACCAGCTGGGGGGAGTGCAGCTAGCCCAGACAGAGGAGGAGAAGGATCTGGGTGTGCTCATTACAGGGTCAATGAACAACTCAGCACAATGTAGGAAGGCAGCTGCAAAGGCCAACAAAATGCTGGGTTGTATTGCAAGGGGTATATCCTCGAGGAGGGAGGAGATGATTCTGCCACTGTATAGGTCATTGGTTAGACCACACCTGGAGTACTGCGTGCAGTACTGGCCTCGGATCTGAAGAGGACATTAAGTTGCTGGAGGGGTACAGCCAGGCTACAAAGATGATCAAGGAGCTGGGGGACTTATCATACGAGAGGAGGTTGAAGGAGTTGAACATGTACTCACTGGAGGAGAGGAGGGACAGGGGTGACATGATTGAAACCTTTAAATACATGAAAGGAATAAACAAGATGGGTTCAGAGGGGCTGTTCAAAGTAAGGGAGGGGAGGGCCACCAGGGGTCATGATATGAGACTGGAAGGAGGAAGATTCAGGAGGGAGATGAGGAGACACTTTTTTACAGAGAGGGTGGTGGCTGGGTGGAATGTGTTACCTGCAGAAGTGGTATGCAGTAGAACAGTGGACTGCTTCAAAAGGGGATGGGACAGGACAAGGGGGAGGGTTAATGAAGGGGAAGGGTGGAAGGAAGGGGCAGCTGCAGAATAAGGGGTGCTAGTTGCACATTCGAGCAGACTTGATAGACCTCTAGGCCTTTATCTGCTGGCAAATTTCGTATGTTCATATGTTCGTACCTTGTAGTTACATAGTACAGGAGTTCAAAATGTGAAAGCACTGTCACTGAGTATATTGACTTTATATCAAATGACCTTAAGCATGACCAACATGCTGTTCACCATTTTGAGGACTTGCAAATAAACATCTGCGTAACATTTGTAAACTGAATATCGAATGAGTGATACAGTTCACTGATGGCTGGGGAAGCCAATATAAATCTCAGTGGGCTTTTATCTTTCTCTCATCTTCAGTGATACAGAATGGGTTTCAAACTGAAAAAGCATTTTTTTTGTTTTTGGTTCACATCAAGGGAAAGGCCTATCAGATGGAGAAAGTGCTATCATCAAATCTGCTGCAAGTCGGACGGTGCAGAATCATCAGGCAGTGATTTGTAATGCAGAAGAACTATTTAAATGTTGTGAAGTAATCTGACAATAGAGCCTGACAATGAAGGATGTTGCCATTTGCTAAGAATCTTCTTTTGGGTGGGAGACAGGCAAATAAAATGGGGAGCAGGGCCTAAAGCGAGAACCATACCTAGAACACAGAGGATCCATAGTGTTAAGTCTGTGGCAGACAGTGTGGTTGCAACAAGAGGACTGAGCTGTTTCTGTAGACCATGTCAAAGGGAAGACAACCCATGTGAGAACTCTTGTCATGTGGAATCATGGAAGTTATGTAAACTTGGGAAATCTTCTGGATATTCTAGCCATGACATGCCAATCACACATGCGACCTCAGCATCTCCTATCACAATGCCTGATGATACTACCTTGCCAACCAATACTGACAAAGACATGGTTCCTGAGACTCCAGTTGTACCATCAAGCAACCACACCATCAACCAGAGCTCTGATACAGTCATTTCTTCATCTGCCATGGTTTCTGAGACTCTGGCTGTTCCATCAAGCAGCAACACCACCAATCAGAGCATTGACAAAGCTGCTCCTTCATGTGCCATGGTTCCTGAGATTCCAGTTGTTCTGTCAAGCAACAGCACCACCAACTAGAGCTCTAATGCAGCCACTCCTTCATCTGCCTGTTCAAAGAAAGTGAAGTCAAAAGAACATAAACAGGTGAACACATTTTATGCTGTGTATTATTTACAGATCTTCTACATCAGTCAGCTAACCACCATGGATGAGAGTGGCCAATACCATTTCAGCTTTATGCAGCAGTGTGGGGTTAGCAGCTTCACATGGCCATGATGGAAGGACACAGATTCGTTACAGAAGACAATGTGCATATTTTATGGGCCCATAAACTTTGAAGGGAAAGGCACACTCAATCTTCTACCCAAGGAACTACAGACCATCAATGCCAAATACAGAATTCTGAGACATTGCTGGAAGTAACTGATGTCCACACTGTAATAAAATACTTCACTCACTAATAGGATTGAAAACAGCCATCCCTACACTTTGCTTTTTAATCTTCGAAACAAGAGCTGCCGGCAGAACTCTTCAGTCGCTCCGCTGGCCCATAGATTAATGCTAACTTAATATACAGGTTCGCATACAGACTCAACCAATCAGGTTGCCCATTCCTGTCAACCCATGTGTATAAGTCAGTAGTATGTTAGTCATTAGTAATGGTCAGGAAAGTTTTAAAAACTGAAACAAATTTGAGGGGTGACTAGTTACATTCTCCATGGTAACTAGTTACATTCACCATGGTATGTCGGGTAAAACATCACACCTCTCAGTAATGTTGTTGTTGTCAAATTTCTCCAGGTTTTGTAGCCCTGTCAGTCATTAGTAGTAGCATGCTAGTTGTTAGTGCATTCAGTAAAGTTTTTACAACTAAATAAATGTGTGGTGTCACTCATTACATTCACCACAGTATGTCGGGTCAAACATCACAGCTGTCAGTAATGTTTTTGTCAAATTTCTCAAGGTTTTGTAGCACCATGTCAGTTATTAGAAGTAGCATGTTAGCTGTTAGGCATGTTCAGTAAAGTTTTTACAACTAAAATAAATGTGTGGTGTCACTCGTTATATTCACCACAGTATGTGGTGTCAAACATCACAATTGCCAGTAATGTAATTGTCAGTTTTTTTGCATGTTTAGTAGCATTATGTCAGCCAGTAGTAGTAGTAGTAGTATGTTAGTTGTTAGGCATGTTTACTACAGTTTTAGTAAGTGAAACATATGTGTGGTGTCAATTGTTACATTCACCATGGTACATGATGCAAAACATCAAATTTGCCATTAATGTAATGGAATTCTTGTAAATATTTGTTTCTCATGTTTAATAGAACTCATTACATATGTTAGTACACTTTTTACAGCTAACACAAGTGTCTTGTGTCACATGTTACATTCACCACTATATGCGGTATCACTTGTTACACTCACCACTTAAGAGTTCTTTTATCCCAGGAACCTGTGCAGCTTTTATCTCCCAATATATTTATTTTTTCATGCTTGAGTCATAGTATCTTGAAATGAATCACAAAACTAGTCTAGAAGTAATTTGAAAATTTGACTGTCATGTCACACTTTGGTAACCCCTTTTCATGAACAGACCCACTTGCAAAGGTACATAGAGTGCCAGAATTTTTTTTTGTAGTTATAATTTAAGCAGTGTGTGCTTATTTTTCTTTGTTGCTATTTTTTTTTTTTTGCAATCTGTAATGCCCCAGAGTCCTGGTGCCCTCCAACAATGGGCATCCAGTTGCTCTTGGGGCTGGTTAGGTAGGAAGGTGCCCAAGGGTTAGGGAGGTACCCCATGCTGTGCCCCAGTGTTAGGTAGAACCCCCCTCCCCGAAACGTGATGCCCCAGGTGGGCTTATGTTTTTAACAAAAGGGTTTATGCTGCTGCTTTGTTTCCATGCCAATGTTTGTTGGGAGAGGCAGCCAGTCCAGGCTGTCCCCTCCATAAATCCAGCAGCAGGATATTCGTGGAAGGGGCGGTGGCAGCAGACGTAGACCATCCCTCCACCAGCATGCCAGGAGTCCAGCACTTAGTGGAGGACTCCCCACGGAAGCTTCAGCAGCAATCCTGGCCCAGGCAAGGAAACGGGCAGCAGGGTGAGTAGCTGCAGCACCAAGTCCGGATGCTGGTCACCCTACAATAAAGTAGGACATTGTTTTTGGTTTTTGTTTTTTAAATAAAGAAACTTTGGTGCTATAGAGTACCGGCAGAGACTGTGGGGGTGAGCAAGGCCCCAGCAATGGACTGGCCATGAGGCGGGTCAGGAAACAATTCCATAAGCCAGGGAAATATGGGGATGGGCAAGGCCCCAGATGCAGACTGCCCGGGGAGGGAGTAAATGAATGGCTCCCTTGAACCAGTGACTTTCAGGGCAGAGCAAAGGTGGGGCAGGCCAGAGTGATTGGCAAAAAGGCCCCAGCCTGGCCCTAGTAAGTTAAAGGGCCAATTCCAGGCCCTAGTGGTTTTAATGCGGCAACATCAGACCCATGATTTAAAAGTGACAGAACTGTAAATGCTCTAAGACTAAATTGCAAAGGCAGGAACTGTAAATAAATGACTGGTTGCCTAAATACTGTGGATTAATGTTTGTCAGCAGAGTTCAAGTGGCCTGTACCAGAGGCCAGGTTCAAAGGGGCAATGCACCCTCAAAAATGAACTATTCATAAATAAATGTACCTAAATGATTTATTGCAATGCTTTTGGGGTACCTGTGATGACATTTTCCCTGTCCCAGGGTCCATGTGCCAACTGAAGATGGCCACTAAGAGACTTCCCTTGTAATTTACTTTATCTGATTATCTAAACTGTTTTGCTAGTGAAGTGTCCTAAATGCGTAATGTTTTGCTAGAAATAAATACACCAACACAAGGTTTAATAAATGTTTATTGTGCTGCCACCCTTCTGCTTGCATGTAGTCCCAGCTGCCCTGACCTGGTTTTCCCCAACCAGCTGTCTTGTCTCAGTCTGTTGCCTTCTTGATTCCCATGTCCTTGTCTGTTCTTGTGTCCTGGCAGTTCACGTAGGAACTATGGCTGTTTGATCGTGTGTCCCGGCAGTCCATGTAGGGGCTGTGGCTGGGTGATATCATGAGTCGACAGTCCACGTAGAGGCTGTGGTTGGATGAGGTTGGCAGACTAGTTCCTGGAGGGGTGTCATTTTCTGGTGGTCCATGGAGACCTGTGTGCTGAGGACCTGCACTGCCTCGGAATAGTGCTTTGGCCTGTGTCCTATTCTGTGTTTTCTCCCTGCCCTGGGCAGCTGGTTCCCCATCTTGGTTCCTTCCTTTTGCCCTTTTAGACATGCAAGGGTGGCTGGCTTAGACTGTTCACAGTTGATTTGCAGTAGAGTATGTTATAATTCTTTAGCAATGTGTAGATATTTTACCTCTTAGAGTTCACAGTTTAGAGTTTTTAGAGTTTAGACATTTCTTGTAATAATATGTTAGTGTGTTTAATAAACTTTTACCTTGCTTTTGAATTACAGTCAGCTTCATGCCTCTCCTTGGGTTACCAGTTAGTAGCAATTGAACTTGGTCCCCTTCCCCAAAATTTCCCCTGACAACCACTGACTGGGCATCACAAAAAAATTCACCTCCGGGTGGTTGGCGTAGTCAGATTACATGTGTTCCCTTCCAAGTTGTAGATGGGGTGGACCTGTGCCCCTGACCTGACCAGGCCATTTTGAGAGCAATTGGCATCAGTGGCTTCCCTCACCCATTACAATTTTGTTTGTTCAGTTTCTCTCAGCACAGTGCAGTCAGCCAGTCACTTAGCATGCACTGTGTACAACTTGTAAAGCATGGCAGTGCAGTTTGCTGTGTGCCAATATTTTTTAGAATCATTTTGCAGCAATAAAAAAAGTTAAAATATGAAGAAGCATGGCAGTGACAGAGGGGTTTGGGCTTGGGGCTTGGAATGAAAAGTCAATGAAAAGTGAAAAAGATGCTAATGTGGGTTCTACCAGCAGACATGTGAGTGTGCAGCCTAGTCGTCCAGCAAGAAAAACAGCTTCAGATGTGGCTGCAATATTTATGCAGATGTCATAGTCAGAGGGTAGGTCATCTGTGGTGGAGGAGGAATTGAAGTATAAGATACAGCAGACTGTTGCACATTAGTGTTAAACTCAGGAGCAGCAAAATATTTTAGAGGCTAAGGAAGAGGCATGGAAAGAGGTACATGAGGGAGTAGTGAAAGAGGAGGAGAAGTGTTTGCAGGAATTGACCACCCAGGAGATGATGGGCTGTGAACCAGACTAGTGAGGAGATGACAATTAAAAGTAAGTCAGCTCAGGAAACAGAGGAGCAGAGTGACATTGATGAATTTTGTTCCAATTTTGATGATGCATGGCTAGATGCTGATAGGGAGCAAGAGGCTTGTAAAAACCCATCAAATCCGAAACTGCCTTCTCCTTCATCATCAGACAGTGAAGTTGCAGAGGAGCCAGAAGTGGAAGAGGACAGTGACAGTTTTAGACCCACTCCTGAGACATTGTGTAAAACAAAGGGCAAAGCCACTGCAGATGGCAAGAGTAGTGCAGATGCAAGCATAGTGTAAGCTCCTCCCATGTCTAGAGGTATCAGGATGGTAAAGGTGGGGGGGGGGGCACTATGCAACCCAAGAAAACACAGTCCAGAAATAAAATAGAAACACAGGGCTTCATGTCAATTCAGCTAAGATGTTATAATGACAGCAATTACAGCAACTGATTTTTGGCAACTGTAATTACGATGCCCATACAATATGGGCGAGCACTGTAATGGCAACATTTTGGCACATGCTTGTTTTGTGGGGGCTTTGCCCCAAACCCCTTTGCGGGAGGTTTTGCCTCACACCCCCATTGTGTCAGAATCAACTCCCAGGTTGTAGCACCTCGGGAAGGGGAATGTATTTATTGCCGTTTCGGTGTTCACTCATGCAGTATGTATGTGCGCCATAATTGCAGTTGCTGAAATGCAGTTGTTGAAATTGCTTGTCGTTATAATGTCTTCGCTCAATTGACGTGCTACCTGAAAACAGCACTGGAGTTCTACTGGTGATTCTAGTGATGGATATGCTCCATCTGTGGGTGCCTCTTGGCCACCAAATGATGCAGGGATGGTGCACTGGGATGACACAGATCTTCACCTTCCTGGCCTTGCCCACTTCACCAGATGGCCTTTGTAGACGGTCTTCACCAGGCAGGCTTATCAATGACTTCCTAATCGATGGTGTGCAAGTTCTTTGGGATCAACCCTGGAACACACTGTGGAGGAAAATGTCTTTTAGAAGCAAACAGTTTCTCAAACAAATGAGGCAAACACCAGAACTGCAGAAACCGAGGATCCCATTTAATGAACAGATGATAAACAGGAACAGTCACTCCATGGAGCAGGGGGTCAACACATACGGTGGGAGCATCCACAGGCAGACACCTAAATCCTGCAAAAGTCTCTTTTGTCAAGAGACTAAATTATTTCATGCAGTACTTCCCTCAAGCTGACATGGCTACATTCCTAACAGCAGCATACAGCAGGCTGAAACAGGCCACACCCAGAGGTATGAAGTACTTAGCAGCACTTCCATTCCATTTCCTTTCTCTCAATTCAAATCTTTACTCAGGCCTCTCTAGCTCACATTCCATTCTTTTAATTCTTAAACATGAAATGCCCTCTTAGGGACTATGACAGTATGAGACATTTCTACTGTTCCAATCCCTATTTCAGCCATGGCCTTCCCACACACTTTCTTCATGGGGGGAGGGGTGCCTTTCACTTCATGGAGCTTTCCTTCAGTTCAAGGTCGTAAATCAGTCAAACTGGTGCTCTTTAGCAAGAACAGAATCACAGAAGACCTTCCAAACACCCAATAGCTGATGTCATGTGCTTAGAATGGGTTTCCCAGGGTCTATCCTGGCCCTGAAACCAACAGCACTTCAGCTCATGCAGCGATTCCAATTTCTGGACTGCCTTCACCCAGGGGACTAATTGCTATCCCACATGGAGCACCTGGACAGTCTGCCACCCCACCAGGGTCCCAACCAACCATTCCCCACATGGACCTTTCCCTGCCTCCAAAGACTGCCCAATGCAGGAGTCCCAATACTGTAGCAGCCACAGGCCAGTAGAAATGGGGTAGTTTTGCTACCACTACACCCACAACAGTCCAGGCTGCCACCTCTGAACTGCACCCCAGTCCCAATTTGCCATATCAGGCCTGCTCCCAGGACACACACTGACTCCACGAACTGCACTCACCCACTAGTGAGACTACTTTAATTCAAAGGGCCACATTGGTGCTTACCCTACCAAGGTGCTAAAGTTCACTTGGCTGGTCTCCATAATTCTTTGTCTCCCTGAGCTCCGGATTCCAAATGCACCAACAGGCCCCGAACCTTCAACTCCAGATCTTCCCCTTCACTTTCATTGCCCGAACCACCACACTTCTCACATGCAGATCTACGAGTGAGGAGGGCAGGGGTGGTGAGCAGCCAACCCCCGGCCCCGCCATGGCCCTCCAGCCAAACTTTTGAGCTAAACTACCTCAACTTCTCTCTCTTCTCTCCCCTCACAGAATCCTCCAGAAAAATAACCTCTCTCCTATTTATACCCTCTAAAGATGGGGCCTCCTGCATGCAGCAAGCAAGGCCAGATCCCAGACCTACTGGCACCACTAGCTCTTCCTGCATAGCTACACCTAGCAACCAGCCTGGCTACACACAGAAACTGCAGTTAACTAGTAAGCTCCCAGATGGTGCTTACAATAGGAACAGTGGTGGTAGTGATGGAATGCTTGGTGCTGGTGCTGGTCATGGTCATATAGGAACAGTGGGTGACAGCCCCCCGGCCAGAATGGGCAACCATTAAGGAAGTCAGCGGTGACAGCAGTATCCAAAACATCACTAGTCTGGGACTTTTTTGTAGATGATCACAATGATGAGAACTTCGCTATATGTTAGCTTCGTAAAGCTAGGGTGAGCTATGGCAAAGTAGGTTCCCATCATGGGACTGCAGGGCAGTGCAGTAACTTAAAACACCTTATAATGTGGCAGCAACATGAAAGGGAGGCACAACTTTGTTTAAAGAGCTAGTAACATAGAAACATAGATGTTGATGGCAGATAAGGTCCGTAAGGCCCATCCAATCGGCCCATTTCTTTTTCTACCTTATCAATGTGCCATTGTCCTTTGCTCTGTCAATGGTCTATCTATTTATACTCATTTGTATTGCTCCCTTATGACTATCCCATGCCTGTTTGAAGCCCTGCACTGTATTCATAACCACCACTTACTGAGGTAGGCCGTTCCATGCATCCACCACCCTTTCTGTGAAAAAGAACTTCCTCACATTACCCCTTAATTGGCCTCCTTCTAATCTCATACTGTGTCCTTTTGTCCTGCTATTTTTCTTACATTGAAACATGTTAGACTCTTTCCCCTTGTTAATGCCCTTAAGGTGTTTGAATGTTTCAATCAAATCACCTCTCTCCCTCCTTTGCTCTAGGGTATACATATTGAGCTCAGTTAATCTGTCCTCACATGTTTTCTGATGCAGTCCCTGCACCATTTTGGTTGCCCTTCTCTGGACTGCCTTAATTTGATTAATGTCCTTGTGAAGGTGTGGCCTCCAGTACTGCGCACAGTACTCCAGATGGGGCCTAACCAGTGTCTTGTAAAGAGGGATTATTACCTCCCTCTTCCAACTTGTGATACCCCTACTAATACACCCCAACATCCCTCTTGCCTTACCTACTGCTTTAGTGGTCTGCTTGGATGATTTCAGGTCATCAGTGATGATGACACCCAAGTCTCTTTCTTCCCTTGTGACTGCCAGAAACTCCCTTCCCAGCCTATAGGTGGCTTCAGGGTTTCTCTTCCCTATGTGCATGATCTTGCACTTCTTTGCATTAAACCCCAGTTGCCACTCTTCCAACCATTTTGCTAGTTTATCCAGATCTCTTCTCATTCTGCCCACCCCATCTGGATCATCTACTCTGTTGCAGATCATGGTGTCACCTGCAAACAGACAAACCTTACCCTCCAGTCCATCTGCAATGTCACTGATGAAGATATTAAAGAGGACTGGCCCCAGGACTCATCCCTGAGGTACCCCACTTGTGACTTGCATCTCTTCTGACTGTATACCATTTACCACCACTCTTTGTTTTCTGCCCATCAACCAGTTTGCCACCCAGTTGACCAATGTCTGACCCACCCCAAGCCTACTCAGCTTATTAATCAATCTTTTATGTGGAATAGTATCGAAAGCTTTGCTGAAGTCAAGGTAGGCAACATCAACTGCTCCCCCTTGCTCTACCACTTTGATAACTCAGTCAAAGAAATCTATGAGATTAGTTTGACAGGACCTTCATTTTGTAAACCCATGCTGTCTTGGAGCCTGTGCTCCTATGGATTCCAGGTGTTGCACTATCCTTTCCTTAAGAAGTGTCTCCATAATCTTGCCCACTACTGAGGTAAGACTGACTGGTCTGTAGTTCCCTGCCTCCTCCCTGCTACCACTCTTGTGGATCAGGATCACATGAGCCCTTCTCCAGTCTTCTGGGACCTCTCCTGTGCTCAGAGACTCACTAAACAGTTCTGATAATGGCTCTGCGCATTCCACCCTTAGCTCCTTTAATACCCTGGGATGTATGCCATCAGGTTCCATTGCCTTGTCCACCCTGAGCTTATCGAGCTCATGTAGGACCCTTTCTTTCGTGAAGGGACTAGTGCACACCTTCTTCCCCCCTGTGTCCATGGTGCTGAACTGTGGGCCCTGCCCTACCTTCTCTTCAGTAAATACTGAGCAGAAGTATCTATTTAGGATAGATGCTTTTCATGGTCCTCCTCCTCACACGCCCCCTTATCCCCTTTGATCTTAGCAATACCCCCTCTGGACTTTCTCCTTTCACTAATGTATCTATAGAAAGTCTTATCACATTCTTTTAGTGTTTGTGCTAGAGTTTTCTTGGTTTGGGCCTTTGCCTGCCTTACTGTCTTCCCTGCTTCCCTTAGGGAAGTTTGGTATGCCTCCCTATCTTCATCCTGCTGCGTTCTCTTATATTTCCTGAAGGCCAGCCTTTTGGCTCTGACCTTTTTCTGCTACTGTGTTTGAGAATCAAAGTGGCTTCCTTCTTCTTTGGCCCTTCCTTTTCTCACTAACACAATGTGATGTTGCCAGTCGAGCCAAAATAACAGACATGAAAATTATAAAAATGTTAAGAGGGTAGTAAGTTGTAACTTTTATTTCTGATTTCTATTTGCTCATTAAAATGTCTTCTATGTGATAATATTGTGCTGGATGTGTGAAACAGCTCTTAACCTGGCAGTTGACATATCTATCTCTATCCCCCCCACCATCACTACTATATCATCAGTATTGTGATTTCACTGACAGTGACATCACAGGTGACTGACCAGGCAGCCACTGAGGGCTGTTCGTGAGCAGCAGTGATGTCAGTCATTGAGGTCATAATGCAGATGATGTAGTGGACAGCAACAGAGCTAGATATGTCAGCTGTCAGGCAGAGTGCTGTTCCACAAATCACACCTACCAACATCCGGTAAACACTCATCTAATTAAACAAAAGGCAAAGAAAAGGTAACTCAGATTAAAAAGGTATTGGCTGCCTGCTTTTAAAATTTACTATTAGTTTTATGCAGTACACTAACTCTTTAAGATGTGTTGTTGACCATGGTGGAGGGCCTGAGGAGGGAGAAGGAGTTGGTGAGGTTGAGGATATCAGCATTAGCCCTACCAAGAGCAACACCTCATGTAGCGATGAGCACTTCTGCCAGTAAAGCTGTACAGTCCATGTCTAGCTATTTTCCTAAAGTGCAACTACTTATGAGACTTAGCACTGGCATTAAAAGTATTCCCCACTTCACAAGTACACCATCAGCAGGTCCAGCGCCCCTAGAACAACCAACCATACAACACGCTTTGTTGAACCACAGCAAATATCACCAAAACCACCAGTGCTAGCAGTAGGTATGCTGCCCTACTCATTTGTGGAAAGTCCTGGTTTCAGACACTTTATGAGAAGGGCAGCCCCAAAATGGAACATACCATCACATACATATTTTTTGACTAGAACTGTTGCAGAGTTGTACCTTGACCAAAAAGCATTCATGTTGCATCCCCTTTTCCATTCTGCTGTGCTAACAGTGCACTTGACAATCAATATGCAGGGTAGTGAGCCTGGCACATCTTTGTCATACATGTACATAAGAACAGATTTTGTCAGCAGAAAAGGACCTTTAGGTCCTTCCAGTCTATCCCATGTTCCTGCCTATTGCATCACCACTGACTCAAGTTGGTCATAGGTGTCACTTCTTCCCCTCTTCCTCTACCTAATATGCCCCTGTGCTTATCTCACACATGATTGAAGCTTCTCACAGTCTTTACCACCACTACCCACTCTGGCAGGCTGTTCCAGTCATCCACCACCCTTTCCCAGAAGAAGTATTTCCACAAATCTCTCCTGTATTCTCCCCGCCTTATCTTCATTGCTTGCCTCCTTGTTCTTGTGCCTTCCTTTCTCTGAAATGGACCCTCCACTTGCACCTTGTTCACTCCTGTGAGGTACGTGTAGGTTTTGATCATGTCCTCTCTCACTCTGCTCTCTTCCAGGGAGTACATGTTGATTTCCTGCAGCCTTTCCTCAAATGGCTTCTCGTGCAACCCTCTCACCATTTTGGTTGCTCTCCTCCGTACCGCCTCCACCTGTTCAATGTCCTTGAGGAGGTGTGGCCTCCAGAACTAGACACAGTACTTCAGGTGGGGTCTCACCAGTGCGGAATACAATGGCAGCCCCATCTCCTTCCTCTTGATGGAAATATCTCTCCCAATGCATCTCAGCATCCTGCCAGCCTATCCCACTGCTTTGTCACACTGCCCAGATACTGTGCCTTGAGGTCATCAGATATGATAACCCCTATGTCTTTTTCTTGCTTGGATACTGTGGCTCCACTGCCACAAACATATACCACAGGCCCTGGGTTCTGCAGCCCAAAGTCCATAATCTTTCACTTTTTGACATTGAAACCCAGCTGCCACCCCTAGACCATTCCTCTAGTTTCCTCAAATCCCTTCACATTCTCTCCACCCCTTCCTTAGTGTCAACCCTGTCGAACGTTTTTGTATCATCCGCAATGAGACCCCCCCTTCCCCTGAAGCTCTTCCGCAATATTACTTATTGAGACATTGAAGAGGACTGATCCCAGCACCAAACCCCGTGGCACCGAACTAGTCACTTAGTGCTTTATCTGCCCTCATCTTCCTTTACATCTCCCTTAATTGTGCCAGATATATCTCCCTGTCTTCATACTTCTAGGTCTCCCTGTACTTTCTAAATGCTGTTTTCTCCTCCTTCATTTCCTCTGCAACATCCTTAGAGAACAATAGCAACCTTTTCCTTCTCTTTCCCTTGATCACTTCCTTTAAACAACATGCCATTGCCTAGGCTGTAACCTCCTTAATTTTACTCCATTGAGCCTCCACTTCCCTTTTGCCTCCCACTCAAGAAATTCACTAAAGTAGTTTCAATTTCTTTAAAATCTGCCCTCCTGAAGTCCAGGACCCTCATTTTAATGTGTGTGTGCATGTGTGTTTTCCTGTTCTATCCATATACCAAGATGCACAGTATGGTGATCACTTGTACTAAGGGGACTACCCACTGTGATGTTAGCAATGCTGTCTCTGTTTGTAAGTACCAGGTCCAGTACTGCTTTGTCCCTAATGGGTTTCAAAACCAGCTGCCTGAGAAATGCCATTTGTACGGAGTTGAGGATGGCCCTGCCTCTTGATGTAGCTGCAGCCAGAATGCCCCAGTCAAACATAAAAACATAGAAACAGAATTTGTTAGCAGACAAGGACTTCTCGGCTCATCCAGTCTGCCCATTCCTCCCTACTTACACTATTACCACAGACTATACCCCAGCTACAGCTCTTTCTCCCTTCCCCCCCTTCTTTTGCACTATGATTCTCTTGTGCTTATTCCTAGCATTTTTGAACCCCACCACTTATTTCACCCCATCACCTCTATTGGAAGTCTATTCCAGAAATCCACCACTCTTTCTGTGAAGAAGCACTTCCTCACATCTCTACTGACTCTACCCCCTCCAGCTTCATAGCATCTCCCTTGTTCTTGAGCACCTTTTCTTCTGAAAAATACTTCCCTCCTGTATCTTATTTACCACATGAGGTATTTGAAAATTTCTATCACATCCCCTCTCTCCTTCCTCTGTTCCAGGATGTACATATTGAGGTCCTTAGTCTCTCCTTGTAGGGCTTTTGATGCATACCCTGCACCATTTTAGTTGCCCTCCTCTGGACAACCTCCTCACTGTCTATGTCCTTCCAGAGATGTGGTCTCTAGACCTTGACACAGTATTCTAGGTGGGTCTTACCAGCGATCTATTGGTGGTGATAACCTTCCCTATGCACAACAGCATCCCACTACCCCTCCCAACTGCCTTGTTGCACTGCCTGGCTACATTTAGGTCATGTGATATGATTACTCCCAGGTCTCTTTCCTGCTTGGAGGTTGTCAATACCACTCCACCCATTTTGTACTCCTACCCTGGGTTTCTGTGCCCAAAGTGCATTATTTTGCTGTTTTTCACATTGAAACCGAGCTGCCATACCTTTGACCACTCCTCTAGTTTTTTCAGGGCTCTGCTTATTCTTTCCACACACATCCCCGGAGTGTCCACTCTATTGCAGATTTTACTGTCATCTGCAATGAGGCAGACCTTCCCTGCCAACTCCTTTGCAGTGTCACTTACAAATACAATAAAGAAGACTGGTCCAAGCACTGATTCCTGAGGCACTCCACTGGTCACCCTCCCTTTCTGTGAGTGAACACCATTTAACACCACCTTATGTTGCTTATCCCCTTACCAGTTTCTTATCCAGTTTACCACCTTTGGTTCCACTGCTCAGCTACACGGATTGCTTATTGGCCTCCTACGTGGAACATTTTCAAAAGACTTACTGAAATCTAGATAGGCCATGTCCACCTATCCACATTGATCTAAATCCTTTCACCCAGTCAAAGAAATATATCAGCTTCATTTTCCATGACCTCCCCTCTGTGAACCCATGCTGCCTTGGGTCTTGTAACCCACTGAATTCAAGATATTCCACAATCCTTTCCTTCAGCAGTGATTCCATTAACCCTTCCACCACCGATGTCAGGCTGACTGGTCTATAATTGCCAGCCTCCTCCCTGCTACCACCTTTGTGAAGGGGGACTACATCCACCCTCCTCCAGACCTCCAGAACTAATGCTGCTTCCAGTGAGCTGTTAAAAAGAACTGTCAGAGGTGCAGTCAGTGTTTCCCTGAGCTCCCTCAATACCCTTGGATGCATCCCATCTTGCCCCATTACTTTGTCCACCTTCAGATTAGCGAGTCCCTTCCGGACTGTCTCTTCTAAAAAGGACTAGTGTCCACCTCCCTCCCTCCAAAGCTTCTGTTACTTTTTTGTGTCCCTTCCCCTTCTCCTTCCTCTGTGGATACTGAACAAAAATGTTGTCCAGGATTTCTGCCTTTTCCAGGGCTCCCTTTGCAGGGTTCCCCCTTCCCTTTTTAACTGTACAATCACACCCCTATTCTTTCTCTTTTGACTTACATACCTAAAAATGTCTTTCCCCTTTCATTACCTCCTAGGTTATTCTCTCTTCAATTTGTGCCTTTGTGTTCCTTACTGATTTCCTTGCTTTCCACTGTTTCTCCTGATACACCTCCCTATCCTCCTCCCTCTGCATCTCCTTATACCTTCTGAATGCTACCCTTTTAGCCGTTACCTTTTAAGTGACCATTTTGAGAACCATAGTGGTTTCTTTTTCCTTTTGCTATATCCAGCAGAATAATGTGCCCCATAATCAAAACTTCATCTGTGCTGACCATTTTGCTAATGGCTTCCCCAGGGCCCAGTTTAAATTATTCCCCTATGTTGGAGGCCTGTACACCACCCCAAGTGCATAACAGCCTGCTACCCTATCTCTAGGCTGACCCATGGTACCTCCAGCTCTTCACTGTCCCCCTGTTGCCCTTGAATCTAAGTGGCTGTTATGCCCTCTTTCACAGACAAAATAACCCCTCCACTTTTCCTCCCTGACCTGTCCTTCCAGAACATGGTGTAGCCAGGGATGGCCACTTCCCAGCTCTAATTGTCCATGCACAATGATTCCATTATGGCCCCAGATCCAGCTCTGCTTCCGCAATGATTGCTTCAAGGTCAGTAAATTTGTTTCCCAGACTCTTTGCATTGGCACACATGACTCACCATTCTCTTTGTCCTGCTCTCTCTCATACCTGCTTCCCATTTCTGATCCCCCCTGTGACTGGGAGCTCCTGCCACTCTCGATGACTGACCTCTGACCTTTTCTTAAATCTATTGCAACAGATTTTCTATTACTAAGCCTAATCTATCCTTTACTATTTCTAGTCCATAAGGTTGGTGACCTGTGGGCACCCCCTTCTCCCTCCCTTGACTATGCTACAGTGTCCTCCTTAATTATCATTTTTCCCTCTTAGGTCCTCATACAGGGAGGTTATTGTGGTGACCTCCAAGTGTACATAAAACAGATTGTATTTATTGTTGTTGGATGTAATATGTAATATCACTGTGTTATAAAATACCTTAATGTATATACCTTATGCATATGAAACCTGTAAATGTTGAAAATACCGTGGCACTTGGTGTTTTGATCATGGTAAAAAGTACTAGGTGACTATTATAGAAATTAAGCTAGTTGTGTTATTTAAAATGCATGTATATTGTTGTAAACTTCAGTATGAAATGTCATGATGATTTTCATATATCCCATAATGCTTTGCATTATGGAAGTATGTATGATGTTGTATTTCTTTGAAACTTGATTTGTTGCCAATGCCCTTTGGGGTACACCTTCTTTCAGTAATTCTGTATTGAGATTCTTTGTCTATAGCTTGTTTTGCTTTTTTTCTCTTTGAACCCCCACTATCCAAGCAAATGAAGCTTGCATGGGGTGGTGGCTACATCTCAACTGGTGAATTGGATCAGAGATCAGTGACAGTAAGTGCTGGCTAAGTGCAGAGAAAGGACATTCATATCTGTTACTGCAAACTGATGTACAGAAGAAAGGATATGCCATTGCTTAAGGTTGTCTCTTGTATTTTGAATAAACATCACACAGAGATTGTTTGTTGAAACTGAAGTCCGGTGTCTGGTCCATCTGTTATCCCACAACCCCTCCACAGACTTGGTGTCAGAAGAGGGATAACTTGCTGGAAGCATCTGGACTGGCTGAAGAGGCATGTTTTCTGGTGGATATCACCAGATATCTCAGGTGGACCGATGCACCAGGAGTTGCCAGAGGAGAACCTGGAGAAGAAAGTCTGTGGAGTTCTGACCAGACCAATGGCTGACAGACAGAGGGAAGTTACTACCTGGACTGGACCTGAGAGCTCAGAGGAAGGTCAAGTCTGAAGAAGATAGAGAGATGCTGGTCAAGGCAGACTGGAGGTGCGAGAGACAACACCCTGGAGGTGGAGACCCTGATGAGGATGATCCACTGGATGAGTGGGCAATGGCTGGAGGCAGACCAACTATGCAGAGAGGCAGAGCACTGGTGCCAGCTGCTCGAGAGGTTTCTGCTGGACAGCTTGGAAAAAGAGTCAGAGGGGGATTTTTCATGTGCTCAGTTTGAGGAGGACCTCCTGACTCAGCAGAATATTTCTTTGTTTCCTGAGTTCCTCAGGATGTTACCTGTTGGAGGTCAGAGATGCAACTATGGAACTTGAATGTGAGACCCCAGATAAGACTGTGCCTACTGATATTGTGCTGGGGTTGAAGACTTCAAGCAAGCAAGAAGAAGCCTATGAGGCTGAAGGGACTTTTTCTAGTTTTGATGTAGCTAAATCTATTAACAGTATTGACTGGGGTATACTGCATGCTAAAAATATTAATGCTGTCAAACTGTTACAGTATGTTAAAGTTAAGGAGGGTACATAGGTCATTTAAAAAAATGTCACCCTTGGAAAAAGGGAAACTCTCATAGGTTATAAGGTATTAGATGGTAAAAGATTGCTGAAAACAGCACAGTAATTAGAAGGATATTTACTAAGACACCCTAGAGTTAAAGTTTAGGAACCTGCTTGTAACATTGCAGGTATTCAGCATGGGAGGTTCCTTTGTTTCCTGTAGGTTTCTATAGAGACCTGCCTGGGTATAAGATGACCATGTATTTGGGGTCATAGGTTATAAAAGGTTGAAATAGGGCGTAGAAACTACTGTTGCTCTTTCCATATTCCACAGACACTTTGTGCTAAGACAGAGGGGTCGTTGGTTGCAGGCAGGCCAGAGGTGGTTTCTGCAATGGTCCCTTTTCTAAGAAAAAGTGTGTAGTATATTTGGTCATGGGTGGGCCTGATGTCAAAGAAAGAGGTACTCAAGGGCAGACAAGGAGTCTGAGGTGGTACATGTGTTTTATTCCTTTCTGAGTGAAAAGCTACAAAGGAGAAGTGGGTGGAAAATGGATTGGAACCTGTGCTGGGGTAACACATTGAGTGTTTACACTCAGGTGTCTGTATCTGTAACAAGTGAAATGAATCAAGAGTCATAGTGAGTTTATGTAGAGGGGTCGAACCTGGGAATGGGCCCCTGCTTAAAACTGACTTGTCTGGTGGGGTTGGAGCAATTAGTTACTCACCCAAGAGAAAGTCTTTCTATGGTACTGGACTTTACAGTCATCCAGATTTTTGGTTAAGAAATATAACAGACTTTCCCAAAAAAGAGATGAGAAGATACTGTTGGTCTTAGTTGAGAAATGTGTTAATGCCTCAGGGTAAAGAATAATGATATCCATTATGTTTATGATAGAATGAGTATCGTTAATAGGAACCCTGAGATGCAGCTTCTGAAGATGGATGGGTAGAATCTCCATCGGGTCAGGAAGGAGGTAAGCAGTCTGCAATAACTGCTTCCCTCTTAAGGTGGGGGATATGTGACCAGGACCTCCTGCCACTCTCGAGGACCGACCTTTTCTAAAATATTTTGCAACAGATTTTCTATTCTAATCTAATCTACTCTAATCTATACTTTACTATTTCTAGTCCATAAGGTTGGCCACCTGTGGGCACCCCCTTCTCCCTCCCTTGACTATTGTTTGTTTGTTTGTTTATTCGCTTAACTATGCTAGAGTGTCCTCTTTAATTTTCATTTTTCCCTCTTAGGTCCTCATACAGGGAGGTTGTTGTGGTGACCTCCAAGTGTACGTAAAACAGATTGTGTTTATTGTTATTGGATTTAATGTGTAATAGCACTATGTTATAAAATACCTTAATGTATATACCTTATGCATATGAAACCTGTAAATGTTGAAAATACCATGGCACTTGGTGTTTTGATCATGGTAAAAAGTACTAGGTGACTATTATAGAAATTAAGCTAGTTGTGTTATTTAAAATGCATGTATATTGTTGTAAACTTCAGTATAAAATGTCATGATGATTTGCATATATCCCATTATGCTTTGCATTATGGAAGTATGTATGATGTTGTATTTCTTTGAAACTTGATTTGTTGCCAATGCCCTTTGGGGTACACCTTCTTTCAGTAATTCTGCATTGAGATTCTTTGTCTATAGCTTGTTTTCCTTTTTTTCTCTTCGAACCCCCACTATCCAAGCAAATGAAGCTTGCATAGGGGTGGTGGCTACATCTCAACTGGTGAATTGGATCAGAGATCAGTGACAGTAAGTGCTGGCTAAGTGCAGAGAAAGGACATTCATATCTGTTACTGCAAACTGATGTACAGAAGAAAGGATATGCCATTGCTTAAGGTTGTCTCTTGTATTTTGAATAAACATCACACAGAGATTGTTTGTTGAACCTGAAGTCCGGTGTCTGGTCCATCTGTTATCCCACAACCCCTCCACAGACTTGGTGTCAGAAGAGGGATAACTTGCTGGAAGCATCTGGACTGGCTGAAGAGGCATGTTTTCTGGTGGATATCACCAGATATCTCAGGTGGACCGATGCACCAGGAGTTGCCAGAGGAGAACCTGGAGAAGAAAGTCTGTGGAGTTCTGACCAGACCTATGGCTGACAGACAGAGGGAAGTTACTACCTGGACTGGACCTGAGAGCTCAGAGGAAGGTCAAGTCTGAAGAAGATAGAGAGATGCTGGTCAAGGCAGACTGGAGGTGCGAGAGACAACACCCTGGAGGTGGAGACCCTGATGAGGATGATCCACTGGATGAGTGGGCAATGGCTGGAGGCAGAACAACTATGCAGAGAGGCAGAGCACTGGTGCCAGCTGCTTGAGAGGTTTCTGCTGGAGAACTTGGAAAAAGAGTCAGAGGGGGATTTTTCATGTGCTCAGTTTGAGGAGGACCTCCTGACTCAGCAGAATATTTCTTTGTTTCCTGAGTTCCCCAGGATGTTACCTGTTGGAGGTCGGAGATGCAACTATGGAACTTGAATGTGAGACCCCAGATAAGACTGTGCCTAGTGATATTGTGCTGGGGTTGAAGACTTCAAGCAAGCAAGAAGAAGCCTATGAGGCTGAAGGGACTTTTTCTAGTTTTGATGTAGCTAAATCTATTAACAGTATTGACTGGGGTATACTGCATGCTAAAAATATTAATGCTGTCAAACTGTTACAGTATGTTAAAGTTAAGGAGGGTACATAGGTCATTTAAAAAAATGTCACCCTTGGAAAAAGGGAACTCTCACATAGGTTACAAGGTATTAGATGGTAAAAGATTGCTGAAAACAGCACAGTAATTAGAAGGATATTTACTAAGACACCCCAGAGTTAAAAAGTTTAGGAACCTGCTGTGTAACATTGCAGGGTATTCAGCATGGGAGGTTCCTTTGTTTCCTGTAGGTTTCTGTAGAGACCTGCCTGGGTATAAGATGACCATGTATTTGGGGTCATAGGTTATAAAAGGTTGAAATAGGAGAGTAGAAACTACTATTGCTCTTTCCATATTCCCACAGACACTTTGTGTAAGACAGAGGGGTCAAGTTGGTTGCAGGCAGGGCCAGAGGTGGCTCTGCAATGGTCCCTTTCTCTAAGCAAAAGTGTAGCATATTTGGTCATGGGGTGGGCCTGATGTCAAAGAAAGAGGTACCCAAGGGCAGACAAGGAGTCTGAGGTGGTACATGTGTTTTATTCTTTCTGAGTGAAAAGCTACAAAGGAGAAGTGGGTGGAAAATGGATTGGAACCTGTGCTGGGGTAACACATTGAGTGTTTACCCTCAGGTGTCTGTATCTGTAACAAGTGAAATGAATCAAGAGTCATAGTGAGTTTATGTAGAGGGGTCGAACCTGGGAATGGGCCCCTGCTTAAAACTGACTTGTCTGGTGGGGTTGGAGCAGGTCGTTACTCACCCCAGAGAAAGTCTTTCTATGGTACTGGACTTTACAGTCATCCAGATTTTTGGTTAAGAAATATAACAGACTTTCCCAAAAAAGAGATGAGAAGATACTGTTGGTCTCAGTTGAGAAATGTGTTAATGCCTCAGGGTAAAGAATAATGATATCCATTATGTTTAAAATAGAATGAGTATCGTTAATAGGAACCCTGAGATGTAGCTTCTGAAGATGGATGGGTAGAAGCTCCATCGGGTCAGGAAGGAGGTAAGCAGTCTGCAATAGCTGCTTCCCTCTTAAGGTGGGGGATATGTGACCAGGACCTCCTGCCACTCTCAAGGACCGACCTTTTCTAAAATATTTTGCAACAGATTTTCTATTCTAATCTATTCTACTCTAATCTATAATTTACTATTTCTAGTCCATAAGGTTGGCCACCTGTGGGCACCCCCTTCCCCTCCCTTGACTATGCTACAGTGTCCCCTTTAATTTTCATTTTTCCCTCTTTTGTCCTCATACAGGGAGGTTGTTGTGGTGACCTCCAAGTGTGCGTAAAACAGATTGTGTTTATTGTTGTTGGATTTAATATGTAATAACACTATGTTATAAAATACCTTAATGTATATACCTTATGCATATGAAACCTGTAAATGTTGAAAATACCATGGCACTTGGTGTTTTGATCATGGTAAAAAGTACTAGGTGACTATTATAGAAATTAAGCTAGTTATGTTATTTAAAATACATGTATATTGTTGTAAACTTCAGTAAGAAATGTCATGATGATTTGCATATATCCCATTATGCTTTGCATTATGGAAGTATGCATGATGTTGTATTTCTTGGAAACCTGATTTGTTGCCAATGCCCTTTGGGGTAGACCTTCTTTCAGTGATTCTGCATTGAGATTCTTTGTCTATAGCTCGTTTTGTTTTTTTGTCTTTTTGAGACCCCACTACCCAAGCAAATTGGGCTTGCATAGGGGTGGTGGCTACATCTCAACTGGTGAATTGGATCAGAGATCAGTGTCAGTAAGTTCTGGCTAAGTGCAGAGAAAGGACATTCATAGTTTGTTACTGCAAACTGATGTACTGAAGAAGGGATATGCCATTGCTTAAGGTTGTCTCTTGTATTTTGAATAAACATCACACACAGATTGTTTGTTGAACCTGAAGTCCGGTTTCTGGTCCATCTGTTATCCCACAAACCCTCCACACCCCACTTGACCCCTCTGTATTCATTTATGAGGTATAACAGTGCACTGGGCAGGTTTGCCAAACATTTGTGATTCCAAGCCCTGTGTTTCCCCATTGTGCTCAAGCTATCACCTCCTGCAGATGTGCATCAGTAGGTGACTCTCAGCATGAGGTGTATGGACTCCATTTTGCCCAATGCCCATAATGTTTTGTCAGAGTTGAACAATCAGATTAAGTGGCTTATATTCCGAAACCATAAATCCAGATTAATTTCCAGTAACAATGACAGGCACATGGTAAAGACTATTGAAGCCTGTTCATTCCACCATGTGCCATACTTTGATCACTGCCTTAATTTGGTTGTTCAGGTCTTCATGAAGAAAATGATGAAACACATAATTTTGACTACTGCTCATCATCTGGGTAACCATTTTAGTTGTTCACCAAAGGCAAAACAACAGCTGAAGGTTTGTCAGTCCAAACAAAGACTGCTGCACCACTGGCTGAAACAGGTGTCAAGGAAAAGTTCCACAGTATACACATTAAAACCATTGTTTGAATGGTGTAAGGCACTGACAGACTTCATCATGATGTACCATGTCCATGTTGCATCCACCCTCTCTCTCAGTGTTGAGCACTGGATGCTGATGGACACCCTAATTTAGAAGCTACAGCCATTTGAGCATGCTGCTCAAGCAGTTAGTGTGGCAAATTCATGTATCTGACAAACAAATCCACTGATTCATGTCCTGTGGCAGGTGTGTTAATATTCAGGAGCTGTCTGAAAGGACTGCTAATATTGGAAGCTACAAACTGATTGAGAAGATGCATAATTTTGTTTCCACAGATGAAAGTTTGTGCAGCATGCTGGAGTACCAAGATTAAGTTGTTAGATCCCAATTACAAACATGAGATCATATCTCTTCTGGATGAGGGAAAAGCAGAAGTGAACAGGTACATTTGGGCACAGACAGAGCTGGTGCACAAACACATGCTGGCACTTCAGAGAGTGAAAGCAACAGCAGCAAGGACCCTGTCACAAAGACTTTGTTCATGCTGTGCTCATCAGCTACAAAAACTTCTCACACATTCTCCTCATCCATTCCAAGAGGGGGTACTATTAATTTTAGCACTGCTTGTGTCAACTGTTTTGATCTGTTTTGCCTCAGGTGGGTGTGCCAAGTAAACAAGTAGCTCTGACAGCCAGAGGGCCACATATCTGCAGCCTCCGTGGTCCAGGCCTACATGAATGATCCAGAACAACTACAGCTATATGAAGAACCCCTTTCATATTGACAGCATAAATTTAATATGTGGCATGCAAAGGCAACAGTTGCAGAATACAGAAAACAATTGAATACCTCTCCAGTCCAATAGCTAGTGTCAGCTCTGAGAGAGTGTTCAGCACAGCAGGAGCAATAATAACAGACCATCAAATGTGTCTACCAATCAGGAACATGGATATACATTCATAAAATGAATGCACATCACCTATGACTAAAAGTTTAAAATCAAGGTTGACTGAAGATATCTGTGAGGAACTTTTAGTCATAAGTGATGTGCACATTTTTCATTTTTATGAATGT
Organism: Neoceratodus forsteri; assembly: GCA_016271365.2. Taxonomy (NCBI): domain Eukaryota; kingdom Metazoa; phylum Chordata; order Ceratodontiformes; family Ceratodontidae; genus Neoceratodus; species Neoceratodus forsteri. Next base: position 167,327,190 of record CM028131.1, on the reverse strand, counting down.
TAACATATCCATGTTCCTGATTGGTAGACACATTTGATGGTCTGTTATTATTGCTCCACAGGAAGGAGGCAGAGGACACCACAGGGAAAGGAAGCAGCTCCTGGTGGGGGACTCAATTATTAGGGGTATAGAACTGGGGGGAGCTGGGAAAAATGAAGTAAGGTGCCTGCCTGGTGCCATGGCTTGAGGGACAGGCCAGCGATCCTCAGGATCATGAGAACAGCTGCAAGGGATTCCGAGCTGGACGTAATTGTCCACCTAGGGACAAATGACTTGGCTCATCATGAGATTAGAGCAGTGCAGGAGGACATTGCAGAGTTGGGGAGGGACCTAAGACAAGTAGCACACACAGTATCCTTCTCAGAGGTGCTGCCTGTCAAAAGCATGGGGGAGGCGAGGGTAATTGGTACCATGCAGTTTAATGAATGGTTGAAAAAATGGTGCAGAGCACAGGGGTTTGGCTTCATTGGGGACTGGGGTTCCACCTGGAGGGACACCAGCCTATACTGGCAGGATGGTCGGCATCTATCCAGGAAGGGAACAAGTCTTTTGAGCAATCGGTTTAAATGCTTCATTGGCAAGCTTTTAAACTAGTCAAAGGGGGAGGCACTGACAAGCAGCTGGAAAATCCCAGCCTCTCCCTACAAAACAGGGTACTAAATGAGAAAAGACTGAGGTAGAACCGGTCAGTGGGGATGCTGCAACAGAAGGTAAAGCCATCAAAATGGAGAGCAATGAGTACTAATGCCCGTAGTCTGGGTAACAAGCTTCCTGAATTAGTGGCCTTGATGGAGGAGGAACATCTGATATCGTGGCAGTCACAGAAACATGGTACACACAAAACCATGACTGGGACATAAACATACCAGGATACACTGTCTACAGGAGGGACAGGGAGGGTAAGAGGAGGAGGAGTAGTTATTTACATAAGGGAAGGAATAAAAGCAACAGAACAAAAGGGTAAACAGGGAGAAGAAGCACTGTGGGTAAATTTGAGACAGGCAATGGCACACAATACACACAGGGTTGTATACAGACCTCTTCTCAGGGGAGGAAATGGACAGGAAATGATAGAAAGTATACTTAGAATGGCAGAAAAAGGGGAGATATTGCTGATGGGTGATCTGAATATGCCAGATGTTAACTGGAGTGCAGTTGCAGCTGCCACTTCAAAGAGTGCAGTTATTCTAGATGCCCTACAGGGGGCATGCCTTAAACAACTAGTACTGGAGCCCACTGAGAGGTAGCAATATTAGACTTGATTCTCTCAAATGGAGATGGAGAGGATCACAGATGTGAAGTGGGTAGCCATCTGGGAACAGCGACCATCGAACAGTGCGTCACCTTCAACACAGCAATAGAGTCAACCTATACAAAGACAAAAGTACTGACTTTAGGAGGGCTGACTTGCCAAAATAGGTGAGTGCCTAAGGAATACACTAGCAAATGGGCAGGAAGGAGGGGTGGAAGAACAATGGGGAATAATAAAAACTGCCATCACAGAGGTAACGAGCCTTTGTATGAAGCAAATAAACAAAACAAGACAATGTAAGAAACCACTATGGTTCTCAGAGGAAGTGGCAGTGAAGGTTCAAGAGAAAAAGAAAGCATTCAGGAAGTACAAGGAATCACAGAAGGAGCAGGACAGAGAACTGTATCAGTTAAAGCAAAAGGAGGCTGGGAAGGCAGTCAGAACAGCAAAGGCCCAAACCGAGGAAAAGATAGCCAACTCAGTAAAGAAGGGGGATAAAACCTTTATAGGTACATCGAGGAGCAAAGAAGACCAAGGAGGGATAGTGAGGCTTAATAAAGGGAGGAGGGTGCGCAGAGGAGACTGTGAAAAGGCAGAGATACTAAACAAATATTTTTGCTCAGTATTTACAAATGAAGAGGGGAGGTACATAAAACAAACAGTAGTAACACTCTGGATACAGAAGTTGATACCAGCCCATTTACAGAAGAAAGGGTTCTGAAAGAACTCTTAAAACTGAAGGTGGACAAAGCAATGGGGCCTGATGGGATTCATCCCAGAATTCTAAAAGAGCTAAGAGTAGAACTAGTGACACCACTGACTACCCTTTTTAACAAATCATGGGAGGATGGGGTGGTGCCCGAGGACTGGAGGAGGGCAGATGTGATTCCCCTTCACAAAAGTGGGAGCAAGGCAGAAGCAGGAAACTACAGACCTGTTAGTTTAACCTCAGTGATAGGGAAAATGATGGAATCACTCTGAAGGAAAGAATTGTCGAGTATCTAGAGGCCAGAGGGCACAGGACCCTAGGCAGCATGGATTCACAGCCGGGAAGGTCATGCCAGACAAATCTGATAGATTTATTTGACTGGGTGACCAAAGTAGTAGATCAGGGAGGGCTGTGGACATGGCCTACCTAGACTTTAGCAAGGCATTTGACACAGTCCCACATGAAAGATTAATATACAAGTTAGCCAGCCTGGGAGTGGTCCCAAGATGACAGCCTGGGTAAAGAATTGGCTGGAGAATAGGACACAGAGAGTAATAGTAAATGGAGTCCATTCAGAAGAAAGGAGGGTTACTAGTGGGCACCGCAGGGTTCAGTATAGACCGGTCCTCTTCAATGTCTTTATAAGCTACATTGGCGGAAGGACTGAAGGAAAAGTATGTCTCTTTGCAGATGACACTAAGATCTGCAACAGAGTTGATGCACAGGGTGGGGTGGAAAGGATGAGAAGGGACTTGGCAAAGTTAGAGGAATGGTCAAATGTATGGCAGCTTAGATTCAATGCTAAGAAGTGCAAGGTAATGCACCTGGGAAACAAAACCCAGGGAAGAGTACACAATGGGGTGAGATACTAACAACAACAAAAATGGAAAGGGACCTGGGGTAGTCATATCAGATGACCTAAAGGTGGGCAAGCAATGTGAGAGGGCAGCAAGGAGGGTTGGGGGTTACTGGGATGCATAGGAGAGGCATCACCAGTAGAAAACAGGAAGTTATTATCCTCTGTACAGACAGCTGGTCAGACCCATCTGAGTACTGTGTGCAGTTCTGAGACCCAATCTCCAAAGACATAGACAGGATGGAAGCTGTCCAGAGGAGGGCAACTAAAATGGTGCAGGGTCTGCACGGAAGACATATGAAGAGAGACTTAAGGAGCTTAATATGTATAGCCTCGAGGAAAGGAGGGAGAGGGGGGTCATGATAGAAACTTTCAAGTACCTCAAGGGAATCAACAAAGTCCAAGAGGGTAGCATCTTTCAAAAAAAGAGGTGTGCAAGAACAAGAGGGCACAATTTGAAGATAGAGGGGCGGCTCAGAGGTAATTTAAGGAAGTATATTTTCACAGAGAGGGTTGTGGATGCATGGAACGGCCTTCTGGAGGAGGTTGTGCAGTCAAAATCAGTGGTGGAATTCAAGCATGCATGGGACAGTCATAAGACAATTCTGGGGGGTGGGGGTAAGAAGAAGTAGGCTGCTGGTTAACTAGGATCTGCAGCTTATCCAGTAGGTAGGGAAATGGGCAGACTGGGTGGGCCAAGCGGTCCTTATCTGCCGTCAAATTCTATGTTTCTATGTTTCTGTGTTACACACAGAAAGTGATGGAAGACTAGGATGGCACTGGTGTGGATTTTGATCACTCTGATGAGAAGAATTCAGAAGGTTATTTTAAACACGGTCATCCAGCCCCTACACTAATGTAAATCCAGATCAACAATGTTAAACTGTGAAACTGACTTGTGTCAGACCAATACTCGGAACAAGCAACATTTTCCTAAGACTACTTTTCATAAAATTTAAATGTTGATGTTCCTGTAGTTGTTCTTGTTTTGTGGATTGGTATTTAATGTGTTTTTATTTATGTTCTATGCAAACCACAGATAACCTGATGATATTTTATTGTTGTTGTAGTAGTTTACTGTTAGAAAGTAAGTCATTAAAGTGGCAAGACATACATTAAAACAGATACAACATAAATTAACAAAGCAGAGTAATACAATCAGCAGGTCTTTTGTGCTTATAAAATATTTGCATATGCAATTTTCTCTTAAGGGAAGCACATGCAAAACTGGCCTTAGATAATTCCAGCAAATATACCAGACTGCAAACAGGACATTCACTGTGTTTACATGCACTTAATAAGATTCAAATCAAACTATTCAGTCCATGTAAATTGGAGTACTCTTATTATAAACAGATTACTTAAACTTTTAAAAATCTGATTCACATAACTGGAGTTTTCTTGTTTGAATCTGGTTACTGACTCATGTATAGATCTGGTAGAGTTTTTAGATTATTGGTATGCTTGCACTTGCGTGATTGCATGGAAAGTATATAAGTCCTTCTGGAGTGCAGAAATCAGCACCAAGACTGATGGGGCATAATGAATACATCTACAAGACCTTTTCAAACAGTATTATTTGAATTAGTTAATATTATCTTTTACGTTTTTTTACAGGCAAAGCCTGCAAAAACAAAAAAGATTTTGGATTTGTTATGGGGAGTAAAGAAATGTTTGTTAGATGATTATATGTACAAGATGGAAGTGTATGTGGATGAAAATGCTTTACATATTGGTTAAACTGCCTGAAAGAGACCCATATTTCAAACAAAATCTAGCTAGAGCCGATACGGCTGTGGTGAGCTGCCAAAGGACCAAAGTTACACGTGTGCGTAGAAAAATTTAAATGCCTGTGTGTAGGGCTGTGCAAAAGTTGTGAATTCCGCTTTCACTGAACTTCCATGAAATTGAAATTGTATAACTTTCACCATTGGCAAAACTGGGATTTTCCACAGATTTTCGTCAAGTTCTGCAGACTTTTTTTGTGAACTGTGGAAAAATGCATATAAACTGTGAAATTTATTCTATCCACAGTTTAATGAACCGTCAGTGAATGAATGCCTGCTTGTACAACCACTGACAATTCAGTGGGCCACTGGCAGTGGAGGAGAGAGGAGTGCTGCACTGGTGGCTTAGGGACAGGGTGGGAAGGGGAGTGGGGTGGTGGCAGATGAACTGTCAGGGTGGTGGTTGGGGGAGTCCAATAGAAACCAGGGAACTGGGATTTTTTTTATAAAGGATCAAGGATGGGGAGGTTCACTAGACACCAAGGAATGCTGGGAATAGAGTGGCATGAGTTGGTGGACTGCCAGCTGTTTATTTGTGGATTAAGGAGTCTAGGATAGGGAGGGTGGTTTGCTAGACATCAGGGAAACAAAATGTTTTGTGGGCCATGATTGGTGGGTGAGGGGGCCACTAGAAACCAGGAGGGTCCATGGAAGAGATTGAGGGTATTTACTGGGACCCCTGATCAATGGGGTGTGGATTAATGAATTAAACTGTAGTTGAAAAAGCCGGAAAACTGACCACTGGCAGTGATCCTTTCTGAAGATTTTTTTTCTGCAGTTTAATAAAATAACTCACAGTTTGTATATATTTTTTCCACAGTTTTTAGGCGGAATTTCTGTGAAAGTTTTGAAAATGATTTCCAAACTTTCACGGAAGCAAAATTCGTACTTTTGTTGAAATTCCACTGACGGAATTTTTTTTTCGCACATCCCTACCTGTGTGTAACTTTGGAGTTGTTTCTCAGATTTTCAGCATGACTTCTTTGGGATCCCACCTCATGAATAGTGTCACTGTCATTTCATTCACTTGTCCTGAAAGTTGATTTTGCAGAGTGACTGTGCCATTCTATGCCACAGGCGCGAAAACACGTTTCGGGCAGGATGCGAAAAATGACAGCTGTACTGTTAATAAGGAGGTATACAAAAATGGCATTCAGTGGCCTACACAGCCAGTATAGTGTTATGATTGTGCAATTGTGTTACGTAGGGTTTGGCCGGTCACACTCTCTATTCCAGAGGAATTATCGCCCTGTAGGACTACCAAAGGCAAGGAATGGGTTCCACCCCTTGAGGTGCCATGGGTCAATTCCCTTGGCTAAAGATACCTTAGGAAGGATCCCTAGTAGAGATGTGCTGCTGTTGGAGGAGGAGGGGAGGATGGTGGGGCAAAGAAAAAGTGCTTCAGAAGTAGGCTGAGAGGAACTGCTTATATAGGTCAGGAAGTGGGAGAGGCTGGCTGCTTGTCCTTCAAACCATGGTCCACCTTCCAATTCAATGGCCTATGCAGCCAGTATAGTGTTATGCTTGTGCAACTGTGCTACTTAGATTTTGGTGATTCACATTCTCTCTTCCAGAGGAATTACCACCATGTAGGGCTACCAAAGGCAAGGAACCCTCAAAGAGGGTTCCACCCCTAGAGGTGCCCAGGATGATTCCCTTGGCTAAACATACCTTAGGAAGGATCCCCAAAAAGAAATGTAGTAGTACAAAGCATGTTAGCAATCAGTAGCTGTGAGACATAGATACATAGATACATAGACAGTGTCAGCAGATAAGGGCCTGTGGCCCACCCAGTCTGCCCTTTGAGCTTGTAAGTTCAGTTTGTTTTCCTAGAAGTCTTGCTGCCCTTACCCCTGGACCTCTAGAATTCCTTTATGTCTATCCCATGCATTCTTAAATCCCGTGATTGTTTCAGCCTCACCACTTCCTCCTGGCAGGGTGTTCCACTTGTCCACCACCCATTCTGTGAAGAAATTCTTCTCATGTTTCCTCTGAATCATCCTCCTCCAACTTCATCCCATGCCTCTAGTCCTGGAACATCTTTTCACTTAAAAATAGTGTTTTCCTGCACCCTGTTCCTCCCTGTAAGATACTTGTATGTCTCTATCATATCCTCTCTCCCTCCTCTCCTCCATGGAGTACATGTTCAGTTCCTTCAACCTGCCTTCATAGGACTTGTGATGCAATCCATGCACCATCTTTGTTGCCCTCCTCTGACCCTTCTCTACCCTGTCTATGTCCTTACTTTACCTGCTGCCTTGTCACACTGTTTCCCTACCTTGAGGTCATCAGAGATGACAACCCCAAGATCCCTTTCCTGCTTGGTGCATGCTATATCCTCACCCCCAACTGATATATTGTGCCAGGGTTTTTGTGCCCCATATGCATTATCTTGCACTTCTTTGTATTGAATTTCAACTGCCAAACCCTTGACCATTCTTCAAGTTTCTGCAGGTCACTTCTCATTCTGTCTACACCCTCTGGTGTGTCTACTGTTACAGAGCTTTGTGTCATCAGCTAACAGTGAAATTCTGCCTTCTAGATCCTCAGCAATGTCACTGATGAAAATGTTGAATAGGACCGTCCCAGCACTGATCCCTGTGGTACCCCACTGGTCACTTTTACCTCTGTGGAGTGACAGCCATTTACCACCACCCTCTGTGTCCTGCCACCCAGCCAGTTACCTACCCACCACACTACTGTCCTGCCCACAGCCATATTCCCCAGTTTGTGTAATAGTCTTCTATGTGGCACAGTGTCAAAGGCCTTGCTGAAGTCATAGACATAGTAGTAGATAAGGCATGAGGCAGCTTGATAAAGTAATAAGATGAGCAGGATAGCAATGGCATGAGTACAATGGGTTGTGCCAGAGATTAAGGGGGCCTCCTAAGGAGAGAGGGAACAGAACGTAGGGACACCATCCACCTCTATCCAACAGCAGAACCTACCGAAAGAGACTAGGGAACATAACTATGTCTAACTAATGGTTATGACCTGAGGCACAGAGGAGAGAAAAAAAAAACATTGAGGAGGAAATCTCTGGGGATCCAAGGCCTAGGTTACCTTCCCTCCAGGCTTGGGATGTTTATTTTGTGATGGCACTGCTGCAATTTAGAAACCCAATAAAGTGGGGTGGAAAACATTCCAATTTAGAGGAAAGCTCTTGCTCGATCCCTCTAACAGGAATGCTGTGGAAGGTTGCCAGAGTGCTGTGCAACATCAGGGCCAACCAAGGCAGGAGGAGGAGGACAGCAACGACTGTAAAAACAAATCAGGTGAACCAGAGGCAGTCATAGGGAGAATGCAGTGAAGGTGCCTTGCTAGTAGAATACTAGAGCCAAAGAAGATTGCTGTAACCACCCTTCACAGCTAGTCTTAAATTCAACACCAGGAGCTGCCATTGAGTCTCAGACAGCTAAAGCCAGACCTGGAGTGAGGACATTCCCAGCTATGGGCCAGGTGAAAAGGACCCTGCCCCAAATCGTACACACTCAAGATAAGAGGACTTAGAAATGCAGTGCAAGACCATTGGCTGCAGGGAGGCCCTGCACCAGAATGGTATGGCTAGCAAGCCCCAAAACTGAAAAGGAGCTGAATGACCATAGAGTGCTGGGACCTCATGTAGGTCAGATGGTAGTAGTGAGGTTGAGCATTAAGCAATGATTACATAAGCAAATAGTGGACCTGCACATAGGTCAGTAAGGCAGAGTAGCAATTGTCAGACCTGCACTTAGGTCAGTAAGCAAAGTAGCAATAGTCGGACCTGCATGTAGGTCTGGAAAACAGAGTAGCAATAGTTGGACCTACACATTGGTCAGAAAAGCAGTAACATGAATAATGGGGCAAGACAGCCATGCATTCAAGAAAACCAACGAAGGTGACAAATACTCTGAGGATTTTCAGTGGCAGAGACAGGATTTAGCACATAAAGTAAGTAGCCACACAGGGCAATGACTCCCCCAACACCTTTAAGTCCCCACCATAGGAAAAACAAGATAGTGATGGAAAGCACAGAGACTCACATGCAGATATTGAAATTAGTTTACAGCATCAGCAGTAGCTTAGCTGACCTCAGAGTATAATAGCAGTGTACATAGAGAGCAGCATCTGTGTTCAGTAACTATAAGTTGTACAATCCAAGTAACATAGAATGGAGAGAGGCACAAAGTTTTGAAAACAGCTATCACCAGGCAGTGGCATGACACTGTAGCACTGAGGTAGGTAGAATGAGTTGAGAAAGCATGATTGAGCAGCATAGCTAGGGTTCAGATTGAGCCATTAATCAGGTGAAAACAATTAAGTTTGCAGCATGGAAATCAGCTATGTGGTTTTAGTTGAAACACACAGATAATGATTGCAGTAGCATTGTGAGTAACTGAGAGCAAGTAGCATGAGCTCTGGATTAGCAATATACTAGGAGTTTAGAAGCAAAGCCCACAAAAGACAAAACCAAAGACACACAAACAAAGAAAACAGGGAACAAATGACAGAAAGAAGCATTCAGTCAGAGGCAAAATACAAACCAGATGTAGGAAAACAAACACAGAAGTCCAGCTGAAACAAGCAGAAGCAGCAAGGTGGGGAGGTAGGTCCCAGCCAGCTGTAGAGGACAGACTGACAGAGCCTCCGGCCAACAAAGAAAAATTACTTCAGAAGGAGGCTGAGAGGAACTGCTTATATAGGCCGGGAAGTGGGAGTGGCCCAGACTTCCAAATGTTGAAAATCTGGAGTGAAAATTAAAAAATGGGTGAAGTTAGGAGCATGCATAGAAACTATGCAACACATGCTCGTAACACAGTAATTTTTTGGAATTTTTTTCACCAAATTTGTGACATGAGCTTTTTGGGACCCCACCTCATGAACAATGGCACTGTAATTTTTCTTTAATTAGTCCTGAAAGGTGATTCCTCACAGTGACCATGAAATTACCTTTCGGGACTGAGTAATGCAATGACAGCAATAGTGTTCATTAGGTGGGGTCCCAAGAACCCCATGTTGAAAACCTGGGGCCAAAAGTCCTAGAAATGGCTGATATAGCAGCATAAGTTGAAAACACCATAGACTGCCATTATACCATGCTTACCTTTAATTCTTCAGTTTGCGGTTCGGCTTTGAAGACTGCAGATGTGTCGTGGTCCAGAGAGGATGATGGCACCAACCTCTGGAGGTAAATATGGGGTAAGGGGGTGTGTGGGGAGGTGGGTGCTCAGTGGTCGGGTGGGAATGGGAAGGGGGAAAAATACATTGGGGTATGGTATTCTTTATTTATAGGGGAAAAGAAACATAACATTGAGCTCACTGGGGTGGGCTTCCAGTGTGCCACATGGGTTGGGGGGTATATGATGCCAACATGGGGACTGGGCACCCCGATGTCGATATGGGGAAATGAAAAAAACATAAATTTGGGCACACTGGGGTGGGCTCCCAGTGTGCCACATGAGTTAGGGGGTACATGATGCTGACATGGGGGTTGGGCACCCTGATGCTGGCACAGGGATGTTGAATGGAGGGAGCAGGGAAGACAGCAGAACTGGGAGGGAGCAGGAGGGTTTTATTTGGTACAGGAAGGGAACAGAGTATTTAATTTGGTGCTGGGAGGGAACAGAGGGAGTGGGAAGGACAGGAGCAGTGGGAGGGCGCAGGAGGAGTGCCAGTAAGGTGGCAGTGGTGATGCAACTGCCCATGTGTGGCATTTGCACATGCATAGTTGTGGCAAGTGGCATTCTGCAATTTAAAACATGGCAGTGCCAGCAAAACTGCGCAGCGTGCCAGGCGCGCATGCGTAGTTTTCTCTGAATACAGAAGTAACAGCTGAAATAGTGCAGCTGTTACTCCATAGTGGCCGATCATCATGACAGAGTGTTACAAGCTCCACTGGGCTTTCAGAAGGATACTTCCAAAACTCCATTGAAAGGTGCCATGATCAGCCATTTTAAGGCAACAGATGGCAAAACGGCTATTTGGTCCACCCACAGCCATCAAAATGGGCCCAGTTTTCAAAAGGTGACTTAGGGCTTGTGTCAACCCTTTATTGGCACAGCTGCACAAAACACCATCACTGCAACTGCACCCAATTTTGGTACATTGGGTGCAGCTGTGACAAATTGCCCAATTTACGGCAGGTTGCGCCAAATACTTGGTGCAAGCCCAGTAAAAAGGGTATCCAGGATTGCCACAAGTTAGACCAGAAAAGTTTGGTCTAACTCATGGCATGTAAGCAGTCACAGAGACCAGCACCTACCAGAAGCTCTGTACAATGATTTTGATCTTCACACATGGAGACTGAGGACCAATTCCATTATATTGTGCAAAAGTTCACTTTATTGAAAATAGATCTTCAAAATGCCTTTAAAATCCATACATGTTCCATTGTAAAATCATACAGAGATAATCACTTCACAATTTACTACCAGATACACACAGTCCCAACACACTGGCTGATGTAAAGGCTCCAACCCCCTCACAGGTATGGCATCACCTGAAGCGTTTCACACACAAGGCACTTTCTCAAAGGCAATTCATGGCAATTGGTACACAGGATAGTAAATCATGATTGGCATCTGGGAAAATGCCACAAGTTCCATGAGCCATAAATTCGGCGCACCTAGGGATTACATCATTCTTGGCCCATTGAAAATCGGACCCAATATTTTTAAAATTAGAATATATAAATCCTGGTCTCTGATTGGTCCATAGCCAGTCATATGACATTGAAGCAGTGTTCCCCATTATCTGGAAATACAGAGTGGTGGTAAATGTGGGCAGATTCACCATTGGGGTGGAGTAAACATTAGACACTGTCACCCATGGGAAACATGGAATGCAAATAATGGAAAAATAATCTGGACAAAAATTCAAATAGTACAGTAATGTGACATCGGGAGGCCTTAACTGTAAAGGCAGTAGCAAAGGAAGTGGTGTAACATGTGGATGACGTACCTGAGTACCTTAGCTTTCTCTTTAAAAGTTAGGCAGCAGTTTTGACAGTCTTGACATTGCCCTGGGTAACATTATCTAGTGAGCAGCCTTGTTAGTCTTTATGAGTGCAAGCAAGGGTAAGATCTAGTCTACAGTTTCTAAATCCTGCTCAGGAAGCAGCAGCTTCCAAGTAAGGGAAGTTGTCAACCTCAGGACCCCCAATGGTGATAATCATGAGTGCTCTTTGCACACTGGCATCTAATCTATTTCTTTCCTGGGTCTCTGTTCAATTTTGTGCTGAGAATCCCCTCTTGCAATCTGACACGGATATTGATATTGTAGTTGCCAGTTCTACCAAAGCTGATATGTTTGGAAACAGGTCTAAATATTTAATAGTTAGACAATGCAAGACATCCGTGCACATGAGATTGCATAAAGAAGCCCATTCCAGCCTAGAAGCATCTTCATCCACAGCAGTAGTATAATGACCCAGAATTATGTCAAGATTGTCACTGCCATAGCCTTCCAGTGCCTCAATATTACCATCTGGTATCATGCTGGGGTAAAAGATACTGAAAGCATCTGAAAGTTCTATGCTGGAAAACTATTGCTCAATTTAAGCAAGTAGGGTCCTTATAAACATATCACGCACAGATCTGAACCTATTTAGCTGTGGTTCTGAAAATGGCATGAGACCACTGTCATTTAGGAGCAGCAGTTCAGCAGTTATACAGGAGAAATACTAACTAGGTACAAGAAGCCATGACCAAAGGATCTCTACAACTGAATTAATATTAGAAGTGGGTGAAAGTTGGTGTTTTTATGTTAGTGTAACTTCTGCAAAATGCTACAGCTTTTGTGGACGTTTTCGAACCTCTGCCTGTGGTGGATCAGAAAACATGTGACTGTTTTGGGTGAAATTTTGCCCAGTTTCGCTATTTGTGTAAAAACAAAAAATTACTTGGTGTCCTGTGCCCTCCCAGTCCTGGTCAAATAAAATTAAAAAAATCCCTGGTGGCTAGTGGTACCTCCAACCACCCAATCACTCACCTGACATGTAATTCAAAAAGCCCTTGGGGATAGCAGCCCCTAATCCCAGTCCGATCACCTGCCCGTGTCCAGTCAATGTAACCCCCCCATCTCTATCCCTCATATAGTAGTATGAAAATGTTTTTCCCTCTGAGGATTTAGTGAACGCCCTCCCTATCCCAGATCCCCAGTCCATAAATTAAAATGTGTGGTGTAGTGCACCCCCCACTACAGTAGGTAGTGTCCAACAACCCTGCTCCCCCCATCCCAAACCCCAACAGGCAATTGTCGTAGCCCTCCTCCATCTGCCACATCTAGGCCACACACTGAGCAGTCAATGAATGCGTGCATACCTCGGCTTCTTGAATTACACATTGGGCAGGTGATCGGGTGGATGCAGAGACCGCTAGCCACCAGGGCTTTTTAATTACACATGGGGTGAGTGATAGGGAGAGGGGAAGGACTGCTAGCCACCAGGGCTTTTTGAATTACACACTGGGTGGATGATCGGGTAGGGGAGGGACTGCTAGCCACTAGTGTTTTTGTCCGTGCAATCAGGCGGCGATCACCAACTAGCAGGGGTGGGAGGACACTAGACACCAGGGATTCAGGGAAGCAAATATTACTGTAGGTCATGGTGCAGGGCAAGTGGAGTTTCCACAAAAGTTTGGAAATGGAGTTCTGAACTTTCATGGATGCAAATGTCAGATTTATGCTTGAATTCCACCTGTGGAAGTTTTTTTCATATACCTCTAATTATTATGCTTCATTATATCTGTAAAATTCAAAGCTGAGGTTTGAAAGCATTTAGATAAAATGCTGAGGTGTGGTAGTGTGTCACACATCATGTAGAGAACAGAAAAAAACTACCAGCTTTCCACCATTTTTAGTAGGCCGACAGCTTGAAGATCATTCCTTTCAGAGGCTTCTCTATGCAAGGATGTAATAACTGAGGGAAGAATCTTCCTTAGTGTGCCCCACTGCCCCAGGCTGTGTTGTGTGGCAACGGCCTAACAGATTTTGACTGTTTTAGCTTTGAAACAGGGTTTTCCATTACCTGCTGAACTTCTTTAAGAGCAGCCATGCCAACAGCAGAGTTTTTGTACTGTCTATATAAATGATCAATAGCTTGATCAAACTTTTTAGTAGCACTCACTTCATTTGCTGCTGCTGTTACAGTCAAGCCTTCTTGATGAGCCATACAGTGATTTTCGACCAGCATGAGACTAACTACTTTTAATTTTTTTGTTCACTCCATTTTGCCTGCCAAGCATAACAGCTGCTCTATTGCTGCCCAGTCCCCCAAGGTGATCGAGCATGAATTTCATAGTCTTCTGAGAACACTAACATTTTTTTAACAATTGTATCTGCCTTTCCATCAGGTAATTCTTCATCTCATGGAAAAGAAGCTCTGGCTTTCGCTTCTTGCAATACATGTCATATAAACTGAGCTGATCCAGAACAACAATATCTGTTGTTTCATTCACCAGATAAAGAGAAGAACTTTGGAGACTTCAAATCTGTTAGAAGTCGTCGCTTAACCACCTCACCCAGTGAGAGGACCGTTTCTGATTGTTCAGTCAGAACAATATTTTATAACATCAACAATATGTATATTGTCCAGATATTAGCAGCCCAATGAGTTGGCTCAATCCAGCAGTGAGCTATACTTTTTTGTATGAGGTAGCTCTCTGCCCACAGCCCTATTGGGATCAGATCATAGTTCTAAAAATGGCCGATTGTGGAACCTTCCATTGGACATTTGGAAGTATCCTTTCATAGCCGAATAGAGCTTGAAGCCCTCCATCACATTCGGCCACTACGGAATAACAACCGCACTATTTCAGCTGTTACTTCTGCATTCTGGTGCATGTACTGCAGATGCACATCTCATGCGCATACGCAGTTCTGCTGGTGCCATCATGTTGTGAATGGCAAACTGCCATTCACCACAACTGCGCATGTACCAGTGCCACCCATGCGCAACTGCATCACCGCCACCAGCTCCACGGCATTATGTGGCCCTCATCCAACTCATGTTGCACACTGGGAGCCCACCCCAGTGTGCTCAAAGATTCTTCATTTTACCCACTGACATCATGGTGCCCAAAACATTTGTGAAATGTTGCCAAAATTGTGATTTCAGTTACTTCATATACTTTAAAGAGTATTTGTTCAAATAGCACCACATTTGATATGATGAAATTGTAAATGACCAGGCAGATGAGACCGTCGTCAGATCTCCATCTTTAATAGTGACTGAGTTATAAGCCTCCAAACATTTGGAATTTTTTAAATCATATTTCACAGTTTTATAAACTAAAAATATTTGTCCAAATTGTGCCACATTTGGTATGATGAATTTACCAAGGTCCATACAGATGTGTACCATGTTTCTGATCTCTGTTGTTAAATGTGACTGAGTTCTAAGCATCCAAACTGTTGGACATTTTTAAATTAATTTGCAGTTTACATAAACTGCAGAAGTTTAAGTCCCTATAACTTTAAAACAGGAGAACAGAATATCGCCAGTTTTGTTCAGTTTACTAATTCTAAATATTAGGCTTTAAGTCCACCTCCATGGCCCAGCTGCAGAGCTCTGTGCTGCCGTGCTGATGACCCTGGTTCAGAAGTGTATCTGGCAAGTCACATCAGGAGTCAGGCCACAGGTGAGACAGTTGCCGCTCAGCAGTGCATCTTGGTCGGGGATGGTCGGCAGTGGAATCCACCAACATAGTGACCCCTGCAGCTGGGCCATGGAGCATACGAGCATATGAACATATGAAATGCCAGCAGAAACAGGTATCACAGTCTATAGAGTCTGCTCAACTTGCAACTGACCCCCCCTCCCCTGTTCATAAACACCCCCCTCACTCTGTCCCACCCTCTCTTAAATCCTTCCACCATTCTACATGATACTACCTCCTTGGACAGAGTGTTCCACTTATCTACCACCATTTCTGTGAAAAATTGTCTCCTGATTTCCCTCCTGAATCACCCCCTCTAATCTCAGCAGATGTCCTGTCATGTTCCTCCCCTTCTGATCTAAAGAATCCCTTCTTTATTAATCTTGTTAATACCCTTTAGGTACTTAATGGTTTCAATCATATCCCCCCTATACCTCCTCTCTTCCGGGAATACATTTGCAGATCTCCCAGCCTCGCCTTATAGGATTTTCCCACAAGTCCCTGTATCATCTTTGTTGCACTACGCTGCACTCCCTCCAGCAATCTGATGTCCCTCTTCAGGAATGACCACCAGTATTGCATGCAGTATTCCAGTTGTGGCCTGATCAGTGACCTGTACAGGGGTAGGATTACTTCTCTGTACCTGGAAGAGATTCCCCTTGCTATGCACCCCAGCATCTTGTTTGCCTTTGCAGCCACCTTCCTGTACTGAGCTGAGTGGTTCATACTCCCCGTTATTAGTACCCCCTAAATCCTTTTCCTCCAGTGTGAAACATAGAAACACAGAAACATAGAACTTGAAGGCAGAAAATGACCACTTGACCAGCCTAGTCTGAGCATTTCCCTACCTAATGGATAAGCTGCAGATTCTAGTTAATCAACAGTCTGCTTTCTCCTACCCCTCACTAGAATTGCCTTATGTCTGTTCCATGCATTCTTGAATTCCCCCACTGTTTTTGAATATATGACCTCCTCAGCAAGGCTGTTCCATGGATCTACAACCCTCTCCATGAAAAAACTAATTCCTCACTTTACCTCTAAGCCTTCCCCCCTCTATCTTCAAATTGTGCCCCCTTGATCTTGCACATCTTGTTTTCTGAAAGCTGCTGTCCTCTTGGACTTTGTTGATTCCCTTGAGGTACTTCAAAGTTTCTATCATGTCCCCCTTCTCCCTCCTTTCCTTGAGGGTATGCATATTAAACTCCTTTAGTCTCTCTTTGTGTCTTCTGGTGCAGACCCTGCACTATTTTAGTTGCCCTCCTCTGGACAGCCTCCATCCTGTCTATGTCCTTGCAGAGATGGGATCTCCAGAACTAGAACAGTACTCCAGATGGGGTCTCACCAACTGTCTCTACAGAGGGATAACAACTTCCTGTTTTCTACTGGTGATGCCTCTCTCTATGCATCCCAGTATCACCAAAGCCCTCCTTACTGCTTTCTCACATTGCTTGCCCACCTTTAGGTCATCTGATATGATTACCCCCAGGTCCCTTTCCATTTTTATTGTTGTTAGTATCTCACCCCCCATTGTGTACTCTTCCCTGGGTTTTTATTTCCCAGGTGGATTACTTGGCACTTCTTTGCATTGAATCTAAGCTGCCATACATTTGACCATTCCTCCAACCTTGTCAAGTCCCTTCTCATCCTTTCTATCCCACCTTGTGTATCAATTCTGTTTCAGATCTTTGTGTCATCTGCAAAGAAACATACTTTTCCTTCCAGTCCCTCCGCAATGTCACTTATAAAGACATTAAAGAGGACTTGTCCCAATACTGAAACCTGCGGTACCCAACTAGCGACCCCACTTTCTTCAGAGTGGACTCTGTTTACTAGTAGTAGTAGTAGTAGTAGTAATGATTTTATTCATATATATTCATATATAATGAACAAGGTAAAACAATCCCATTGAGTACATAAACACACTCATTTTCAAGGGACACCTTATAAAATACAATACCTGGTTACAATATAAGAAATACAAACAAATAAACATACACAACGAACAAAACAACCATAATACAATAAATATACACCATATAACAAAACAATCATAAATACATAAATATTCACCCATTTTCTAAGTTCTCACAGCAATCATGCAATTTCATACTTTGCCCATAATACCAAGATTTAATTTTTATCCAACTTACTTTACTACAATAACTTCTCAATTCTGGAGGCAAACTATTCCAAACTTTTGGACCCATATAAAATAATGTTGCACATCCATTTTTTGTTCTGAACTTTGGAACTATAAATTCTCTATATTGGGCTGATCTTAAACCCTTCATTGAATATTTAATTTTTAAATCTTTAAGCTATGTATTCAGGTAATTTATTTTCAAAAGCCTACATACCACCTTAATTATATGCTGATTTCTCCTAATGTATAAGCGATTCCAACCTATATTTCTATACAGCTCACAATGATGTGTAGCGTCTATGTAAACCTGTAATATACCTAGCCATTTTATTATATACCATATCTAATTTTCAAATCAACCTTCATTTCATAAAATTACATCCAGAATCAATCACTGGCACTAACATTGTATTAATCACATGAAGCCTTATATCCCTAGAGAAATTACTTCTTATTCTATACAACATTCCTAATTTTGCCCTAATCTTTTAACTAAATTGTTTATATGAACAGACCATTTACAATGCACATCCAACCATAACCCTAAATATTTATACTCATCAACTATCTGTAAAGTAGAACCATCTCTCACTTTTATATCCAATGAATTTAACTGTAATTTTTCACTTTTTTGTCTAAACAACATTGTTTAATTTTAATTGTATTCAATATTAATTTATTTTTAATGTAATACTCTTGTATATCATCGAAAGCTGTTTGCAATATACACTGCATATTATAAACATTCTTATCTGAAACATACATAATCACATCATCTGCATATTGATGGTATTCCAAGTTATTTTGCTTAAAATCTGAATCACTAGTATATAAATTAAATAATAGTGGCCCCAATATTGTTCCCTGAGGTACCCCCTGCCTTATATGCCTAAAATCTGATACATATGAACTCAAAAACACTTTTTGTTTTCTGCCATTCAAATAACTGGAAAACCAAGCTACCACATTATCTGAAAAACCTATACTAATCAGTTTTTTAATTAATATTTCATGATTTATAGAGTCAAAAGCTTTTGACAAATCGATCATAATTGCCCCTGTCAATAGTCCATTATCCATGGCTCTCTGAATATCTCCTGTTACTTTTATTAATGCTGTTTGGGTACTATAACCCTCTCTAAAACCAGACTGGTTTCTATGTAAAATATTCTGTTTATTTATATATTTATTAACCTACTATTAACCTCTGTGTCCCATTGTCCAGCCAATGTTTTACCCAGGCTACCACCTTGGGACCCACTCCAAGACTAACTAACTTGTATATTAATCTTTTGTGTGGGACTGTGTCAAATACCTTGTTAAAGTCTAGGTAGGCCATGTTCACAACCCCTCCCTGGTCTACTAGTTTGGTCACCCAGTCAAAGAAATCTATTAGATTCATCTGAAATGACCTTCCTGCTGTGAATCCACGCTGCCTTGGGTCCTGTGCCCCACTGGCCTCTAGGTACTTAACAGTTCTTTCATTCAGAAGTGGTTCCATCATTTTCCATATCACTGAAGTCAAACTATCAGGTCTGTAGTTTCCTGCCTCTGCCCTGCTCCCACTTTTGTGAAGTGGAATCACATCCACCCTCCTACAGTCCTCAGGTACCACCCCATCCTCCCGTGATTTGTTAAAGAATGTAGTCAGTGGTGTCACTTGTTCTACCCTTAGTTCTTTTAGAATTCTGGGGTGAATCCCATAAGGCCCCATTGCTTTGTCCACCTTCAGTTTTAAGAGTTCTTTCAGAAACCTTCTTTCTGTGAATGGACTGGTATCGACCCCCCCCCATCCAGAGTGTTTCTATTGTTTGATTTAGGTACCTTCCCCTCCTCTTCTTTTGTGAATACTGAGCAGAAGTATTTGTTCAGTATTTCTGCTTTTTCACTGTCACTCTCTGCCCACATTCCCTCCCCTTTATTAAGCCTCAGTATCCCTCCCTTGGTCTTTCTTCACTGCCTAATGTACTTATAAAAGGTTTTATTCCCCTTCTTAACAGAGTTGGCTATCTTTTCCTCAGTTTGGGCCTTTGCTATTCTGATTGCCTTCCCTGCCTTCTTCTGCTTTAACTGATATAGTTCTCTGTCCTGCTTCTACTGGGTTTCCTTATATTTCCTGAATGCTGTCCTTTTCTTCTGAACCTTCCCTGCCACCTCTTTTGAGAACCATAGTGGCTTTTTCCTTTGTTTTGTTTTGTTGATTTGCCTCACACAAAGGCTTGTTGCCTCTGCAATGGCAGTTTTGATTTTTCCCCATTGTTCCTCCACCACTCCTTCTTTCCTGTGTGCTAGTGCTTTTCTGAGGCACCCTCCAATTTTGTCAAAGTCAACCCTCCTAAAGTCCAACACCCTTGCTTTTGTATGGCTTGGTTCTACAGCAGTGTTTATTGTGAACCACACTGTTTGGTGGTTGCTTGTTCACAGATTACTACCCATTCTAAATCTGAGATCTTCTCTCCATCCCTGTTTGAGAGTACCAGATCTACAATTGCTCCATCCCAAGTGGGTTCTAACCCTAGCTGTCTGAGGCATGCCTCCTGTAGGGCATTGAGAATGACCCTGCTCTTGGATATGGCTGCAATAAAGGTGCTCCAGTTAACATCTGGCATATTCAGGTCCCCCATCAACAATATCTCTCCTTTTTCTGCCATTCTAAGGATTCCTTCTATCATTTCCTTGTTCATTGCCTCCCTAGAGATGGGGGTCTGTAAACAACCCCTGTGCAGATTGTGGTGTTGTTTTCTGTCTCCTGGGTGACCCACAGTACCTCCTCCCCTCCCTGTTAACCCTTTAGTTCTGTTGCTTTGATTTCTTCCCTTATGTAGAGAGCTGATCATCCTCCTCTTTTACCCTCCCTGTCCCTCCTGTAGATTGTGTACACTGGTATGTTGATATCCCAGTCATGGTTCTCTCTGGACCATGTTTCTGTGACTGCCATGATATCCAGGCATCCCTCTTCCATCAAGGCCACTAGTTCAGGGAGCTTGTTACCCAGACTGTGGATATTGGTACTCATTGCCCTCCATTTTTTGATGGCCTTACCCCTTTTAGTCCCATCCTTGTACTTACTGTTTTTGCCTTTTTCTGGATTTATCCCTGTCCTGCTCCCTATCAACTTCTTTACCGTTGTATCTACTTCACTAACTATCCTATTTTGTGGGGGGTGGCTGGGATTTCCCTGCTTCCCTTAAGTGCCTCCCTCTCTTGGCTAGTTTAAATTCTTGCCAATGAAACATTTAAACCTATCACCTAGGATTCTGGTTCCCCTCCCAGACAGATGCAGACCATCACACCAGTATAGGCCTGTATCCCTCCAGGTGGACCCCCAGTCCCCAGTGAAGCCAAATCCCTGAGATCCACACCAGTTTTTCAACCAGTCATCGAATCCCATGGTGCGGAGTACCCTAGCCTCACCCATGCCATAGACAGGTAGCACTTCCAAGAAACTTACTGTGTGTGCTACTTGTCTAAGGCCCTCCCCCAACTCCACAAACTCCTGCTGCACTGCTCTGATCACATTCCTAGCCAGGTCATTTGTCCCTAGTTGGACAATAACATTAAGCTCCCTCTCCCATGCAGCTGCTCCCATGATCCTGAGGATTCGCTTCCTGTCCCTACAACCCATGGCACTGGGCAGGCACCTTGCCTCCCTCTCCCTCCATTCCCCAGTTCTACCCCCCAATGATTGAGTCCCCCACTAGGAGTTGTTTCCTTCCCTTGTGGGGTCCCGTGCCACCCTCCTTCGGGTCTCCTTTTTGGAGTTTCCCAGCATCCTCCTTTGTCTCCACTGCAGGTGCCTCCATAGAGGAACCACACTCCACCAGAATGGTGAATGAATTGTGGAGAGGCACAACTGGAAGGATGCACCTCTGTTCCACCAC
Organism: Neoceratodus forsteri; assembly: GCA_016271365.2. Classification (NCBI taxonomy): domain Eukaryota; kingdom Metazoa; phylum Chordata; order Ceratodontiformes; family Ceratodontidae; genus Neoceratodus; species Neoceratodus forsteri. The sequence continues at coordinate 167,305,928 of CM028131.1, read as the reverse complement.
CCTCACCCTCCCTGAGCCTACAGTCATCCAACCATTCCTCTTTCTTGGCAACTTCTGAGATGCTTTCCAAATGTACCCCTCCAGACTGATATTTCCTCCCGTGGTTCCTTGCTCCAAAGTGCAGTACCTTGCACTTCTTGGCATTGAACCCCAACTGCCATGTGTCCCACCATTCCTGTAGTTTGGTCAGGTCTTCCTGCAGCCCCCTCCATCCCTCTATGTCATATACCACTGCACTGATCTTAGTATCATCTGTGAACAGACTGATCCTACTCTGGATCCCATTTGAGATATCAGCTATGAATATCCCAAACAGCTCCAGTCCCAGTACTGAACCCTGGGGCATCACGCTCACAATGTCCCATGGTGCTGAGAGTCCTCCCCAGCACTAGCCTTTGTTGCCTATCCCTTAGTCAGTTGGTGATCCACTTGACCATTTTTGTCCCCACCCCAATATATTCCAGTTTTTCCCCCAGCCTCCCATGCAGCACCAAGTCAAAGGCCATGCTGAAGTCCAAATATAGGACATCCACTGCATGGCCCCTGTCCAGTTCCCTGGTAACCCAGTCATAGTACTCTATTAGGTTTGTCTGGCAGGATCTCCTGATAAAAAAATCTGCTGATGGCCATCTTGGAGTCCATTGTCTTCCAGAAAGGTCACCAGCTTCTTCTAGGATTGTCTTCATCAACTTCCCCATGATTGAAGTGAGACTCACCAGTCTGTAGTTGCCTGGATCATCCTTTGGGACACTTTCATGAATGGGCACCACATGGGCCATCCTCCATACCTGTGGCATGACTCTCATGTCCAATGATGTACTTAACAGGTCCGTCAGTGATCCCACCAGGATCTCCACTAGCTCTCTAAGTACCCTAGGGTAAATGCCATGTGACCCTGGTACCTTGTCCACCTTCAGTGCCCCTAGTCCTTCCAGTACCTTGTCCTCTATAGTTCTGATATCAGTCACCCTCGCCCGCCACTGCCCACTCCATCCTTCCCATGTGGTATCTGCCCCCTCTTTCCTTCATGAACATAGAGAAGAAGTGCTCATTCAGTGCCTCTGCCTGGTCCTTCTCCTTCTCCACCCACCCCCCATCTTTCTTAATCCTCACAATATGGTCTTTGTTTCTTCTTCTCTTGCAAATGTATCTGACGAAATCCTTTTCCCCATCCTTGATTCCCTGTGCCAGTCTCAGCTCTTTAGAAGCCTTGGCTACTCTGACTGGCCTGGTAACCTCCCTGGATGTCTTCTTGTACTCATCTTTGTCCCCTTGCCTCCCAATTTCCTGAGCCTCTGGAATGCTTTTCTCTCTGCCTTTACCCCTTCCATTACCTCCCGTCAGCCAGCATGGCTTCTTTGCTCTCTCCGTCTTGCTCCATGTCCTGGTGCAGGTCTCAGTAGCCTCTGACAGCCCTTTCTTAATGATATTCCATTTTTGGCTGGCACTCATGCATGTCTGAATTCCTTCCAGATGCTCCACCAAAATTTCCTCCATCCTTTTAAAGTCCACTCACTTAAAATTGATCACCCTGGTACCTGTTCCTCTTGTTACCCTTCCCATATTGAGTGTGAACCACACCATATGAAGGTCACTCCCAGCCAGGGGGTCATCCATGCTCAGACCCCTTTTGTTAATACCAGGTCCAGAATCCTACCCTCCCTAGTCAGCTCGTGGACCAATTGCACCAGAAGCAGTCCTGAAATGCATCTAGTAATCTCTGCTTCTTTGTGGTGGTTGGGGAATTCCAGTATACCCCAGGGAGGTTGAAGTCCCCCACCACTAGGGTGTCCCCCTTCCTATAGACTCTTCTAATCTGCTCTGCCAACTCCCTATCCAGGTCATCCCCCTGAGCTGGTGGACTGTACACTACCTCCACCCTCAGTGTCTTTCTTTTAGAATCTTGAAACTGCATCCATAGGGCCTCTGTCCTGCACTCCACTCCTTCCTCTCTCATACACCTTATCCCCTCCCTCATATAGATCACCATGCCCCCCTTATCCCTAGTCCTGTCCTCCCTGAATATCATGTACTCTGGATCATCTGGATCATCATATCCCAGTCCTGATTCTGGGTGGCCTATGTCTCCATGATGGCTGCAATGTCCACCTTCCCCACAGCCAAGAGAGCCTGTAATTCAGCTGATTTACCTAAACTTCTTGCATTCTGCAAGACCACTCTCCAACCTGTGTCTTTCTCCCCCCACCCTGGTTTCCCCCTTCCTAATTCCTCCTTGTGTTCCCACCTCAAATACCTCTCTGATAGCTTGGGGATAGGCATGCTCGGCTCCCACCTCTGGGATCCCTGCCTACTAGCTGTCTGCCTGACACCCCCAAGTAGTTTAAATCTATCCTTGATGCTATGTACCCCTCAAACTTCTGCATTAAAACCCCTTTCCCCTCCCTGCTCCTGTGCAGTCTATCTCCTGTATATAGAGCCTTATTTTCCCAGGTACTGCCCCAGTCCCCCACTACCCCGTACCCCTTCAACTGACACCATTCTCCCAGCCATTTGTTGAACTCCCCCATCATCCCTTTCCTTCCTGTACTTACACAGGGTACTGACAGCACCTCTGAAAAGGCCACTAATTCCCCCACTTCCTCTGATAGCACTCCTAATTCCTCAACCCTCCTCCTTACCATTTCCACTGTCTCCCCCGCCAGGTCATTAGTGTCCACATGCAACAATACATGTTTTTTTTTCCTGCCCCTCCTTGTGCTCTTAAGAATGGCCTGCCCTGAACTGTCTACCATTAACCTGGCTATAGCCTCCACCCATATTCTACTATGTCTCTCCCCCCACTGCCCCATCTAATCCCTTTAAGTATGGAATCACTCAGCACTTTTACACCCCTTCCTCATTCCTTGTCCCTGCCCAAACCCCTTTCCTAGGGTATGCAATCTTAGATTATGCCAGGTCACTAACTCCACCCTTCCTTCCCACTGCTCTCTCCCCCTTCTCCCCTTCCTGTCCTCTGCTCCTTCACTGCTCCCTCCTTATCCCCCATATCCCTCCCCTCCACCCTGGCCCCCCTCTACTCTGCTCCTGTCAGTCCACCCCACCAGCAGGGCTTCTCTCCCCTTCACCCATGTTGCCCTCCTCTGATTGACTCCTGCCCCTTGTGAGTTTCCCTCTTCCTCACTCTCCTGCTTTCCCCAGGAGATCACGCCTCCCCTCCTCCTCTACTAGTGTCACCAGGACAGCAAACCTATTCCCTACCCACCCCGCCTGGCTGTGCTTCTGCTCCCTTCCCCCAACTCTAGCCTTACCACTAATGCTAGGCCCCTTGCTTGTTCCGCTCCTGCACTCACTCCCTGTCACTTCCCTTGAGCCACTGTTCCTCCCCCACAGTGTCTTCATGCTACTGGCATGGGGAAGCTGTCACTGAACAAGACTGACAGAGGCACTGCCATCTCCAGGGGAGCTGGGAGGGAAAAAATGTTGGAGAAAAACCCTTAGCCAGCTGAATAATGTCTGAGTTCTGCCTGATCAGGATATATCCCAGTGAACAGGGTATATCCCTCAGAGAAAAAACTGCCAGCCAGGAGAACAAACTCTGGTCAGAGCTGATATGGCTGTGATGAGCTTTTGGTATACTTTCACCCATTATTTCTAATGACTTGAACAATGCAGATCTGTGGAGAGGCAGTTTCAATGTGGTCTTCCTTTTACACATTTTTACAATGTGTTTTCCTGGAATATGCCTGCTGATTGCTTTATATTTAGTCTAGATAATTCACAAAAGAAATGTCATCTTATTTTCAGTGGGGTTCTACATCTACACAATATTATGCTGCATTGTTTAAAATCAGAACACACTAGAAACAATATTTTACATCTGGGAGATATACTAAGTGCCGGATCGATGCATGAGCAGAAAGATGCATTGCACAAAGAGGGTGCACCGGTTGGCACTGATCCAATATTCAAAGAGAATGCACCACCAGTACAGGGTATGCATACAATGAAGCCCACCAGGATGAAGCGCAGCACTGCAGAATTCTGCAGTATAGTTACAGCAGCAAACAATGCAGTTTCAAAGGCAGTTAATCCCTTTTGTCATGCAGTAAACCTGTGACACTGCACTTCATCCTGGTGGGCTTCATTATTCATGTTGAAAATGTGACCCTGGATGGGAGTTGCAGTGCAGGAAGCCACCAAGTCAGGTGCATCCAGGGTGATCCTGACTGAATACCTTCCAGGGGGAATGCATGGCACACATCAGTATGCTCTGCAGCTACCATGGGAGATATTCAGCCCATGAATGCAAATCACCTAATTGAGCATGCAAGGAGTAAAGGGGCCTTACGCATGCTCATTACCAGCCTATTTGCATGTTGGCATGGGACAAACACACCAGAACAGCTCTTGCCCCCAAGCCCCAACCCTGATCGCTCCCATGTGGGACAGGCCCTGAAGTCTCTGGTGGTATAGTGGCACCCCCCCACATATTCCACCAGCCTCGATCATACCAGAGCCCAGACTTTTTTGGTTCCATATTGTAGGGACTCCAATGCCATCCCTAATTGCACCTGAACACACCTACAGTACATGTCTGTAGTGTAGTGCCCTGCTCCCCCTCAGCAGTGCACAGAAACCCCCATCCCCACCACCCCTGCCCATCCTATTGCAATGACTGGCTCTGTAATGGGATCATACCATTCTATCGGTGGGTGGTGGAGCACTTGCAGTAGAATGCAGGAATGTGTTATTCATAGGCACAAGCTCTGTGTGGATGATAACACCCAGTGGCCATTCTCCTCAGGCACTGGCATGCAGATCCATCATCCCAGTGCCATCACACTGCTCAGTGTGGGTGATGGCTGATGCTGTACGCACTCACACAGGTCCCAAAACAGGCATGTTATAGCCAATCTCCCATTCATTTGTACAATTGGGGAACTGTGGATGTACTAGCTATAGCCTGAAGTTTACACTGCAAATGGCATTACAGGCTACTGCACCTGATGGCACCCAGGATACTTCAGCAGTCCGGAGGGTGGCATGTTACACAGGGAAACAGGGGAGAGTGTGGACTTGCAGCAGTGTATGACAGCAGGAAGATACAGTATTGGCAAGGCATGCATTAAAGGTATGTAAATTCCCTCTTCAGTTTGCCAGGGATGTACACATGGCTGCATACACTGGTGGATCCACAGCTGGCATGGTGCCCCAATGCACAGTACAGCCAATTGGGTCATTCCAGAGTGCAGGTCCCCAGCCCAGGTTTAGTGCAGTCAATGGCTGGCCATGGCGGGGTGTGGAGGGCAGTGCCAGTTTTTGCATCAGATTGGGTATGGGAGAATGAGGGTGTCTGTGCACAGGGGTGGTGAATGGGAGTCCTCTAGACTATCAATATGGACCATAGTTTACTCTTGTGCAATTGGGCCTGGGGGGGCCCTACACTATGGAGCTCTTCAGGGATGAAGTTGGCAAGATTGGGGATGGAAAGGGGGTACCTTTAGTCCACCAGGGCTGCCAGGTTGGTGTGCACCTGGGTACACATCTGCAGCCTGCCTGTGGGTGGCTGGCTGGGGTAGGCCAGCTATGTGTGGCCTAACTGTGGGCCACGGTGCTCTGGACTATGAGGGGCACATTCCCACTTAATATGCTGCAGCATGGCATATGCATGGGATTGCCCCCCCCCAATTTGAATGGCATACTATTTGTGTGTGCTCAGGTCCATTCCCTTGTGGCCGGTGCAACCTGCACATTTGAATATCACGCTGCTGTGCATTGTCAGAGTTGTGCAGCACATTTCTCTTTTCCACTGGGATGCACTGTGTATCTCCTTTGAATACAGGTGCCCTGAACTAGGTAGCCTGAATAAATACATTATAAAAATGGTAAAATCATGACCTCACTGAAAACAAGATATTTCATCTAATCTGGGACAGCTTGAGTAAATACAGTGCAAAAATGTGTAAATGAACATCCCTGTGACAATGAGATGTAACATCTCCCCCTGCCCTATCCAGAATACAAAATATAGGATAAGAAATATTCAGTGCTCCCAGATTCAAATAACCATTACTCTGTAAGAAATCCTCATTTTCCCCTGCGTTTTCCCCACAAAGGCAGAATGAAATCCCTGTAGATTTTCCATAAGCCACTGGTTCCTTATTTATGACTTTGTTCTTTATGTATTATATCAGCAGCCTTTTATTAGAAAAAAGCTCTGATTTGCTGTTCAGTATAAATATTATATATCACGATGGCCTTGGAATGGTTTGGATTTATATGCTATGCATAAGGCATAATGGGGGACTATATGAAATAACAAATATTAAGCTCATTATTTCATGAACTATACTCAAAATTAGTAATCACAAGTCAGCCAGTCTTTCAAAAGATACTAGTAATGCCTGTAAACAAATTTATTGCAAATAGACACATATATATATATATATATATATATATATATATATATATAAATGCTATTTTTGCATCTTGTAGTTGTTAGTTTTCAGACAAATTCTTATAGACGTTTTTCTGTCCACCTGATGGAATCTTGAATGAGTTAAGAAAATGTTACTATTTTATCAAGGCCCTGATCTAGCAACTCAGTAAATACACACTCAGTATATCATATTATAAAATTACAAACAGTCTTCTGTTTGCAGTTGTTTGATTAGGAATTTTATAAATGGTATAAATTATTTTTGTTACATCTATGTTGGTCCAATAAAAGGTATCAAATCACTTACTTCTGTATCACTCATGGTTTGTCAGCAGTTAATTCATTAGATGAAGTCTTCCTTGCCATAGTTTGACTGTTTCTCCACTCTTCCTCCCACACACACATTACTATAAGGGTACTTGGAATATCACCCTCTGGGAGGGTTTGCCAGTTGCGTCACTACCAGAGCCCTCTGTGCCACACCCCCAGCCCCGATGTGCTTTTTATCAGTTTTGTCTGGGAAGCTGGCTGCAGCCTTTTCTGTCAAAAATAAATGTATGTATTTAGTCTGGGTAGTTCACTGAAGACCTGGCATTTTATCAGCTAGGTCTTGAGAGGTTAAAAACACTGTAAATCTTTACAAAGTTTGCTGGGAAAGGATAACATGTATGACATATGACTCTTTCTTGAGAGATATTCATCCCCAACTGAAATTAATAGCAAAAAATGTTTACATGTTAATCATTTAAATGTGCAAGCTGTTGCATTTCAAAGGGGGTAAACAAATCAATTTAGGAGGCAGTATAGCGCAGTGGTCTAAGGCTCTGAGCTGAAAATCTGGTGACATCCAGCAGACCAGATCTGGGTTTGAATCCCACAGCTTCCACTTGCATACTGTGTGACCCTGAGCAAGTCACTTAACCTCCTTGTGCTCCCAGGTCGCTCCTGTAAAAAAGCTTTCAGCTTAGTGTGCTATACCTGGTTAAACAACTAAATAAAAAAAAAAAATCTCCAGTTTAATAGGCAACCAATATTTAACAAGCTGTTTCGTTTCCTAATGGCCATCAGATAAGCAGATTGGAGTTACATCTCCAACATTCCAAACAGAAAGAATGTATTATTTTATTTTATTTGTCATAGTGATTTGTAGATGTTGAAGGATGCAGTGAAAAGCCCAAAACAAGTGTTCCGCGAAACTTCATTTTCAAGCTACAGATAGCAAAATGGCTGTAGGCTCCGCCCATGGCCATAAAAATCAATATGAACAAAACAGACTGTGGTTGTCAATTCTCTAATATCTTGCTCATAGGCTGACCAAGTCACAGTATAAGCAGTCAAAGATTCTGAAATAACATAAGGAGCCAGATTCTCAAAGCTCCTGGCATAACACGCAAGGGGCTTGTACCACAAAGAATGGGGCAAAGTACCGATTGTGCAAAAGGATGCACCAGGAATGATTCTTAAAGGCAGCCTGCATCAACCACAGACTGCCTGCATCAAAGGGTTCATACACTGTCCATGCACTGCAAAATGAACTGCAGCATGGCACTAGGGGGCATGCAGCAGATGCAGGCTGCCACATCCCCTATATAGGGATTCCCAAAACCCTCCCAGAGGACAAAATTCTAAGTACTGTTAGACAAGATAGGGCTGGTCTAAGGGTACAGGAAATATCACCCTCTGGGAGGGTTTGCCACTTGTGCCACTATCGGAGCCCTCTGTGCCACACACCCCAGCCCCGATGAGCTTGACAATATGTTAAAACTAAACATTCCCTAGTAGTCTAGTGGTCCCCCATCAGGATGTGCATGATAACTAAAACATTAAAAATAAACTTTCCCTGGTAGTCTAGTGGCCCCCCCATTCCCCTCTGCCTGACATTTATATTTTAATTATAAATCATCCCTGGTAGTCTGGCGCCCCTCCCCTTCCCGATCTGCTCAATATTTATAGTTTTATTATAAACCATACCTGGTAATCAAGTGGTTCCCCCATCCCAATGTGCCCATAAAATAGAATGATAAAAATAACCCTTACTTGGTAGTCTAGTGGTCCCCCCATCCTAATCTGCCTGAAAATTAATATGTTAAAATAACCCTTCCCTGGTAGTCTAGCAGTCCACCCATCCCGATATGCCAGAACATTAATATGTGAAAAAAGCATTCCCTGGTGATCTAGTGGCCCCAACCCCCACAGGTAGTGTCCACCCCCCCCGCTCCCCCCAGCCCAAACCCTCAGCTAGTGACCGGCACAACTCTCTGCTCATCACCCCAGCCATCCACTGACAGAACTGTCACAGAGCATGTACTATATACAGTATACACTCATTGACTGACAGATTAGAGTGAAACAACTTTTTTTAAATTAAAAATACTGTAAGTATTTTTTTTTAGTTACAGTAAAAATAGTCCCTTGCCACCTATTAGTTATCTGTCTTTCCACACATTCAATAGATGGAATGTTTGTTTACTACAGAATAAAGGAATCAAACCTTGGAGGAATTCCTCTGCAGAATGTTCAACCCCCTCCCACTCTACAGAAGATATCATATGGAGCCAAGGTCTCAGTTTTATTTGTGGCAGGGTAAGAAGCAGAGATTGCCCTGACAAACTGGTAAGGATAGGAGGGGATTCAGGTTACCAAATAAGTGCCAGGAATTAAAATTGTGAGTAGTACTTTATTTGTAAATTGCTTATGTGATTGAGGAGAGGCTCATGAGGGAAAATAATGTTTCTTTTTTAAAACCTAAAGGGAAATTCATGATAGGAGGGGTGAAGTGGCAATATGGCCATGATGCTGCTCCGCTCCTCACAGTTCAGTGTTTTTTGCAGCTTTTTATTTGCTAAGACTCACTCTTGCTGAATCAAACTTGTGTTATTACAGTATACTGCATTTTTATATACTGAACTTTGAATTCTGACATGCGCTGAATACTGAAAATGAGTAGCAGATGGATTAGACTACAAATAGCTGCTATTGTGTTCCCTGCTGTGCAGCGTTTGTTGAGGCTTTTGCCTTATCAGATCTCCTTTATATTTAAAACTTGTTGCATTGCTCCTCACTTTCCCAATTTTAGAGTATTTTAATTGACACAGTTAGCTAACTGAGATGCTCTCAACTGCTTGAATGTCCTGACTCGGAAAAAGTTTTTTGCCGATTTGCAGACTCTGCAAAGCCCAGTATTGGTATTGGGATATGTTGTCCTTGGTGTAAGGACATAGAAAAGCTAATATACTCCATACTCTGAGAGGGAGAGTTGGATTTTCTTCCCTTGTCAATCTCGGAAGGTTGGTGAAAGCAGAATTGAAGGATAACTGCAGTAATGTGTGTGCAGAAAAGCATCTTTTTCATTTTGAACAGATATACTATGTGTTACCACAGAGAGTGGGGTTACTTTATTGCTATAACTTGAGTTACTGCTCTTAGAGTAGTGCTATATTATTCAGTCGCAGGTGTTACCAAAGTGGAGTGTTCAAAGATATGCAGGGACTGAAGGTGATTGAGCAGGTGTGAGCTCAGGAGCGGTAGAAGAACAGGAGTGTATTTTTTCCTAGAGCCAAAGGAGATGAAATGGGGAAACTGGTGGAAGAGTGTTTTGATATTTTGGGCAAGCATTTCCTGGAATCTGAAGCCTGGGTTAAATTATTAGAAGAGGTGTCAACTGATATTACCAGTGCAAAGTGAACCAGAACAGCCATGTGTTGCCTGTGACAAGAGTTTATAAGTAGCCTCTGTAAAAAGGTGAACTGAAGCTCTCAGAGATAATCACCACTGAGGATATTTGCCTCGCAAATCTTAATTAAGGTAATTTCTAAATAATTTTTGAGGTTTAACAGCATTTGTGTGACTATCAATGCTGGTGACTTTGACTGGGTGCTGAACTTTTTTCTATGTGGAATGAGTTAAGTTTGGCAACCCTCTTATGTGTACTTATTTTTCCCAGAACACTGCTAATTCAGAAAATGCTGATTTTAAAATACAAGTTATTACCTCTTCCAAAGCTCCTCTAATCCCAGAACACATATGGAGCTGTCAGCCCTATATATTAATTCACAGACTCCTGATCCAATGGAGGCTTGAATCCCCAGTTTAAAACTAATGGACACCTGAGTGCATTGGAGAAATAGCTTTGTTTATAAGGAATTTATTGTCTATACTTCTCAACTGATAAAATGATTTGTTAAATGAAGTGCTATTAGAATGGCTTGAAACTTCTGTTTTTACATGATAAACTAATATTTTTATCTCTATGTAATTTTGTTTTTATGTGTTAAACCATGACTATATATTTTTCTATACCAAAATAGGCTATAAACGACCATGGCATTTAAAAAAAAAAACGTCAGTATTCTGTTTAGGGAGTAGATACTAAGTGATGGATTTGGATACACAAATTGAAATCTTTCATATGTGGCAGTAAGTACTGGTATTAATTCTTCCAGGATGCTCATGGTGCATAAGGCGTGGTGGCCTAACAGCACCTCTAAAGGTGAATTGTTCTAGCCTTTTGTTTGGGCAGGAAATTTAACATGTAGTTAGGCCCATTACTGATTTATGGATAAAGTTCAGAACAAAATGAACCAAAGTGAGAGAACAGGTTTAGTCCCATGGACCAATATTGGATGTCTACATTGCAGTCCGGTAGGGAATAAGTGCCTGGTGGTCAGAAATACAGTAGTAGTAATAGAAAAGTTTCTCAGTACTGAGGTATACCTGGGTATACTGAGGCAGAATGAGGCAGAATCACAATACAGTCAATGCAAATTGTAACTTGAGTGCCTCAGGGGTAACGCAGTGGTACATCGAGGTTGTAGGAGCATGGATCAGCATGCATTGCAGGAAGCCCCTTTCAGACCCCCTCAGAGTGGTAAATCCTGACTGGCAGCAAGAAAGGTATAAATCGGTGCTAGTGGCAGTGACCTGTTGAATCCAACTGAGACAGAGTAGTAGTTGTAGTATCTCTGTTTATTGGTATGAGGCCTGTTACCTCGGACCTGGTCCTATCCTTACATGGGCCATGTTGCTGTTCTACTCTGTGAGGTGTTTGATGGCTTCTTTACTGATTTGCACTTTGGTACTATTGTGGTGAAGGGAAGATGGCCTAATAGTATATCCAAAAGTAAATGCTTGTGGCCCCCTATTGGGATGAGGAACTCAAGACGTGATATAGATCCAGTGTTGATTTTCTGGGTAAAGTGCAGAACAAAATGTCCCAAAGTGAGAGAACAGGTTCAGTCCTGTGGACTTATATTGGATGTCCATGCAATAATCCAGTCTGGAAAAATGTCCAGGGGTTAGTTATAGGAGTACAGAGCAGCATGCACTGCAGGGTTATCCTTACAGACTGCCTCACTGTGGCAAATCCGGACTAGTGGCATTCGATGGATCAGTTTTTTCTTCTAGCGGCAGTGGCCTGTCAGATCTGACTGGGATAGATTAGTGGCTGCAGTAACCTTGTTTATTGGTATGCGATCTATTATCTAGAACTTGGTCCTACCCTTGTGAGGGACATGAGGTTTTTCTACTGAGTAAGATGTCTTATGGCTATCTCACCAGCTCACACTTTGGAGTGTTAACATTGGTTGAGTTCATTATTACGCTAACATAGTCTTGCCTATTTTGGACTGCATATTGAATTATTTATTACATGGGAGAATCATGGCATTATTGCTGCTATAAGGTTTAAGGGTGTTTTAACTCTGCTGTAATTATTATACGCTTAACAGCAATATTTTAAAAACTGTATTCAAATTTGGAAAAACTAAATGGAAAGTAATTATTGAAACTAACCTCAACTTTGTTTGGGGGATATTATCCTACTAACATCAGAAATGTTATTTAAATTTTGCCCATGGTTGTATTAATGCCTTCAGACTCAGGATTATGTTTATTGTCTTTTTTTTCTTCACTCAAGTCTGGGCCTAACAGGCCATAATATAGCAATCAAGCTATTTATACTCCTGTGTTACTTGAATAATGAAGATATGAATTTATAGCAGGTGTAAATGCAATATTTTATTGCAATATAATGTGCATTTATATTAAATAGTTGTATTGTATAGCAAACTGTAATAGCTTATTAGCTGATCAATAAAATAAAAAAAATCATGAACATTATGAAAACTTAAGTGAGTTTTACTGTCTAAGGCTTTATTGGAGGTTTTCAGTGAGTAACGATGATGGCTATGTTTGTGGTAGAACTCCATGGATGAAAAATAAAGTGGGTTATGAATTCTGTATGTGAGTTGCCCAAAGTCTGAATTTCACTCGTAATTTCTTTAGGCACCAATTGAAGTTTTGAGCATATTGTCATTGGTGTGACTATGTCATGTATCAGATATTCTGCCCTGGGGTATGTAGGGAACTATTCACAACTGAGATTCCAGCAGAAAATTGGCCTTGAGATTCACCGGGTTTTAGGCATCAGCAGTGTGATCTCTGGAGTCTGTAATGACTCTTGGTCTTTTTATCAGAGGGGGTTTCTTCAAAATGAGGGCTGTCTCCTTGTTACCCTCAGGGTGGGACCCTTTCATTCTGCTGCTTGAGCGGATGATAGGTCCTGGTCCCCTTCCTCAGCAGGAACCTTTTGAGTTTCCCACTATAACATTTTGACATGTTTTGATTCTTCTTGCAGCTGTGGGACACTTTTATTTATTGTATGGAAAGTTTGAGTCCGTTGCTTGTACCAGACCCCCCACATCCATCCCAACAAGCACCACACCTATATTTTTAATTTATTGTTTGCAGACCAGGTGCTTACCTTGGACCCACCATCTCCCAACCATCACATCTTTTTTTTATTTATCTTCATTGGGTCCATTGCACACCTTGGACCCATCATCTCCCAACTTGAGGAGTGGTGAAGTAATACTTCACCAGCAAAGTTTGCATGAAGTGCCCAAAATCTGCACTTTGCAGAACTTTGCAAAGTGTTCACAGACCTGAGAAACATCAACTTCACCAAATCATGAAGTTTTTCCTGCAAACTGTGGAATTTCACAATCCGTGAATTGTGTGAATTTTGCAAATTGCGTGAAACTTGCAAATTAATTAGTGGAACAAATTTTGACAACTTTGCCATCGCTATTCCTGGCCACCACATCCTTTTATCACTTATTGTCAACAGGTTCAGTGCTCAGCTGGGACCCACAAACTTCTGACTGGCACGTCTTTTTTTCATCTATTGTCAACAGGTTCTAAGGTTGCCACCATTGACTGAAGCAAAAACTGGATACTAAACCATACCATAACCTCTGCCCCTAGCTGCATCCCTTTGTATGACTGACAGTGCATTGCTCCTTCTCTAAAGTCATTTGTTATGTCAGCAAACACTTAATGGGGCAGTAAAAAACAAGACTTAAAGCAGCAGTTCAACAAAAATTTTAATATATTAAACCTGTTAAACTTGTTTTTCTTGGTGTTTCCTATGTATTTATTTATTAAAATGATTTTACCAGGTAAACATTCAGAGATGAAAGAAACCTAGTTTACAGATGTGATCTTGGGGACATAGGACATACTGTAAATAGTATACAAGGATATATAATAAAAAAATTGTTAGTTTCCTATAAAGTGTACCACATATATACATATATTTGTTTCTGGATCCATTTCATTTTCATGTCCACAATACTATTTCAAGGCAAAAAAAAACAACTGCCCATCCTTTTTCCTTGAGAAAAAAATAATTTAAATGTTTTAAAAATGTTTCATTCTGGTAGAGATGGAAAAGTTTACCAGTAAATGAAAGTGGAAGATAACTGAATGTTTTTACTTTTACAAAAGGAAGGATCAGGCTTTTTCCCAGCTCTGCTGCAGTGCTGCATTAGGATGTACAGTGGAAAAATGTGGTTAATTAATGGGCTTAATGACCATACTTTTACATCTCCCTCCCTCTGCTATTTAAAGAATTATAAATCCCCAACCCATGTGCCCACTACAAAATTCCTCCTCAACAGCCTGATGAGCCCAAGGTAATACATCCAGCAACACCATCTCCAGTAGTAGCATTCCATCCAGCCTAATGCCACCCCATTACCCTCCTTTAAGCAGTGCTGCCCCCAACTAACACTATGATCCCATGCTGGGGTTGGTTGTTGTCTTTAGTAGTGAGTGAGTGCAGATCATCAGAGTAAACAGGTTATTTTCCATGTTAGTGGCAGGCAGTATGTTTGTACGGGCTGTTGACCTGTTTTTCTATAACTTTCAGCTCCTTGTTTTTATTTTAGACTGTATTATTCATAATTTTTTTATTTCAACAACAGTGCACATTCACCTACACATTTTCAGTGTGGCTGGTCTTTGCAGGTACAGTTTCTGCTTCATATTCTTTAGTTGATCAGAGCTCTTCTGGTTAACACTGACCTGATAGTAGCCCAGTATAACACTTGGCAGCATATTTAAAGTCTTTGTGCTGCACAAACCATTCCCTTGGACATCCCACCATCATAACCACATTAGTGGTGATTCATAGCTCTTGCCCATAATTAGTGCTGGGCACTTGCCCACCAAGCATCCATTTTGAGTGGGCATTACACATCATCAATAATGTGGGCCTGGGGTGGGGACCCAGCACCTCCTTTTGTTTTGGGTTAGTGAGTCCAGTCTTCATCCCAGACCCACCATCTCTATCCCAGCATATCTGTTTCTTTTCTTGTATAAAATGAGCGAACCCAATAATCATCCTGGGCCACCATCTCACAAACAGCTCAGAGGAGAGGGAGAGGATCATGTTGCCCCCACTGCCACAGTGTGAACACTGATGGACACACCCGGGCAGACAGAGCCACTGTAGCATGTGAATGTAATGATCAGCATAGTATTTCATTATATACTTTGACCAATTGGAGGGCAGGTCTCACAATGCTTGATGGCATCACAGTGACCCTGTACTGCACTGAAAACACATCTCAGTTCACAGAGCATTGGTTCAGTTGTCATGTAACGATCTCATTTAATAGAGTTTAAAGTTCAAAGACTGTACTTCACTGTTTTTTTCAGTGGTTGCTATGGTACCAACTATGGGATGAGGTTGGCTTACAGGGCATTGAGGAATCTGCTTGTCAGTTATGCAGCATTGTCACACACACAGCAGTATGTTGCCCTCACCACAGAACTGTCATTCACCTCACACCACCACAACACTTCCTCCCCACCAGTGTCAAATGAGGGCTCTACAACACAAAAGCATAAAAAACAAATGTTAATTCTTATTCGCTTGAGTACAGGATAACAATGGAGGTGCTTGTCCAAACATACCAGTGATACCACTTTATTCATTTACCAGTAATACGATCTAATTAGTAAAACAAAGTTACATAGTTCGTTTCTTGGTACATATGTTCATTTGCACAACTGGAAAATGAGTATAGTAATGTGTGGGAGGCAAACCCCTGTTTTTGTCCTATCATCAGGTATATGGAACCAACATCCATTAATATACTTTTGCACTGATGTATCGGTCTTGGACCCTGTTGGGCAGGAAGTGCTGTGGTGGAGGTGAGGGACAGTCCAGTGGTAAGGGCAGTATGTCGGTAGGGTGTGTTCGGTGTTGTATGGCTAACCAGCTCCAGAATATGGCTCAGAAAAATAGAAGTTCTCCCATTTCTGCCATTAACTAATGGTTTACACAGTTGAATTTGGTGCCTTTCAGTACCTTTGGTACTTTAACTGGGCATTAGGCTGAGATAAATCTATGGGTGCCAGCCTGCCTGAGCCAATCAGAAGAAAGGATTTTCCCTGCCCATTTTATAGTAAATAATTAGACATGGTCGGGGTTATGATTTAATTACCCATGTGACAGGGTGGGTTGTAGTCATGAGGTGAAACTCAGTAGCCTCAATAGCTCATCAAGTGGGTTAGTAGAGCACATCATACAAATATCAAAATGGACATATTGGGATTTTGTTTTTAGCAATCTGTGGGCTGTGTAGAAATACATTAGCTATGTAATACAGTCTCTGTCAAGTACTGTGAATGATTTTCCAAAACCATTTTATCAAATAGGGGGACATTGGGATGCATAGGGAGAGGCATCACCAGTAGAAAACAGGAAGTTATTATCCCTCTGTACAGACAGCTGGTGAGACCCCATCTGGAGTACTGTGTGCAGTTCTGGAGACCCAATCTCTGCAAAGACATAGACAGGATGGAAGCTGTCCAGAGGAGGGCAACTAAAATGGTGCAGGGTCTGCACCGGAAGACATATGAAGAGAGACTTAAGGAGCTTAATATGTGTATAGCCTCGAGAAAAGGAGGAGAGGGGGACATGATAGAAATGTTCAAGTACCTCAAGGAATCAACAAAGTCTAAGAGGGTAGCATCTTTCAAAAAGAGTGTGCAAGAACAAGAGGGCACAGTTTGAAGATAGAGGGGTGGCTCAGAGGTAATTTAAGGAAGTATTTTTCACAGAGAGGTTGTGGATGCATGGAGCGCCTTCGGAGGAGGTTGTGGAGTCAAAAACAGTGGTGGAATTCAAGCATGCATGGGACAGTCATAAGGCAATTCTAGGGGTTGGGGGTAGGAAGAAGTAGGCTGCTGGTTAACTAGGATCTGCAGCTTATCCAGTAGGTAGGGAAATGGGCAGACTGGGTGGGCCAAGCGGTCCTTATCTGCCATCAAATTCTATGTTTCTATGTTTCTAAATGGTATATGTGCAGTTTTCATAATAGCAAAAACACTATTTCAGCTAGTTGAGCTACAATTTCTTATTTATTTATTTATTTGGTTTTTGAATACTGGATCTTTCATATTGAAAGGAAATGTAATTCTTGGTCCCCAGTCAGTGTTCATATGTTTGGTGCTCCAAGAATGAATTTTCTGCCAAAATGAACAGCAAAGATGTTCCAAAGGATACCTAGAGCTTCATGGACCCATCACGCCTTCAACATCCCCAGTTTCTCCTCTCCCTTGATTAGATTTACAGTGGGATGTTATCATATTGGCTGTTTCTAGAAATGTATAAGATTGCCCTTCTCTGCCCTTCTGTAAAAGAGCCAATGGAATCCCATGGATTCTTGCTCAGAGGAAGGCCTGGAGCAGTAGAGGCTCACTTTCCATGGCATTCTATCGAATTCCTTAGAATAAAAAACAGGATTAGAGTGATGTATAGGATAAAATGACTTCACAGTTTTTAGGGCCACAGTGGATGGACCCTTGCAGACCTCTTGCTGAAAGAAAAGGACTCAGTGCATTTGTTTTGACTGAACAACCTGTTGGAGTTGCACCACAGTCGCCTCCGCATCTGTGAAGCATTCCACTTGTTGTCGGTATTGGAAGTAGCACTGCACTATTTTGTTACTCTTGGTAGTCACAGCAGAATACAGCACACTCCGCCGTGTCCAAGATGGCTGCCACACACTACTGCGCATGCGCTAGTGATAGCACACACGCAATAGTGTGTGGTGGCCATCTTGAACACAATGGAGTGTGCCACCATAACCACCTTTTTTATTTTTTTTTAAATATAAGAATTCCCCCTTACCCAACTCTCACTCTCAGCACCCACCCACCTCAGAACCATAACAATTACATTGGGGTGCCCAATCCCCCAGTGTTACGATCTTGTTCCATGTGATGGTCCCTATATATATATATATATATATATTTTTTTTTTTTCTTCCACCATCCGACACTCCCTCTCAGCACCCACCACCCCACCCCAACCACAGAAACAAAGCAGTGACATTGGGGGTGCAAATCTCCCAGTGTTGCAATAAGGAATCCTTGGGCATTTTCCCCCCACCCAACCCTCCATCTCAGCACCCCACTAGAAACACAACAGTGACACTGGGGGTGCCCAATCCCAGTGTCGTGATCAGGAATTTGAGGTCATTTTTTTTCATACCTCTGAAAAAAAAACTGTTCAGTGATGTCTTTTTGGGCCATTCCTGATCTCTCATCAACCTTCCCACTCAACACCCATCCACCCCAAGCCCTTACTTACCCATCTTGAGTTCAACACCATAATCCTTTCTGGACCACAGACATGTGTTCAATCTTCAAAGCTGGACCGCAAACTGAAGAAACAGACATAAGGTTCAATGTATTTTTTTAAAATTTATTTATTGAGAACTAGGATTAAACACCTTTGAGCTGGGAGCTTGTTTACAAAGGATCCACGTCAGTGGGAGGGAAGACAGTATTACAAAGGATTATACAACAGAAAGTATAAAACATGGACAATAATTACAACAGTTTATACAAGCAGGTATGTACATACAAACCATAACAATAGAAGGTAAGATACCCTCGGTTTGCATATATAGTAAGTTAGTGGAGAGAATAGTTGGAGGTAGGAAAAAAGCAGTTAGAGAGGGGCTAAGGTGGCAGTAGGTGGGGGAGGGAGGTGAGGTGAGAAAGAGAGTGGCAGCAGTCATAGACATTGTGGAAGTGAGAGGGTGTGGGGGAGTGGGGGGTGGGTAGAAGGTGGCTAGTGACCAATCCAGAGCAGCAAGCTGCTAGGTGGCAAGGCAGTAGGGGGTGGGAGGGAGTGAGGGGGGAGGGTAGAGGTGGCAAGAGACCATGCCATGCAGGGAGCTGCTAAGAGGCAGGGCAGAGCCTACTGGCAAAGAGGACTAGGGGTAGCAGTCACAGATGCTGGATGCAGAAAGATGTTGGCATAGCAGTCTCTTGAAAGAGCCCAGAGTAGATTGGTTGGAGATGTCCTGGCTGAGGGCATTAAACCAGAGGGGTGCTCTGTAGGCAAAGAAGCATTCATCCTGCATCATTCAAAGACAAGGAACATGGAAGAGGTGAGTGCTGGTGCTTCTTGTCCATCGCGAGTTGCTGCTGTGTGGTTGAAGTAGGTTAGCTGTTCCATGGGGAAGGATACCAAGTAGAGCCTTTTTGGCCAGCAAACAGGTTTGGTAGTGTAACTTCCCACTGAGTTGGAGCCAGCCCATTTGAGCATAGTGATCACAGGTATGGGTGAGATGTTCAGCCCCTGTGAGCAGTCTGCAGGCCTTGTTCAGTGCAACTGATATTCTGTGAGGAGCAGTGTGGCAAGCAGCACCATAGATAACCAAGCCATAGTCTACGACAGACAGGATGGAGCTTTTGATGGCTAGTCTAAGGGCATCCGAAGTGAGATAGTGCTTGTGCCTGTGGAGGAGACTGATTTTGTAGCTGACAGTGCTAGAAACATTGCTGATGTGCTGGTCATAGGCCAGACAGCTGTCAAGTGTGACCCCAAGATATTTAAAGTGCTGGGTATGTTCAAGCAGAGCTCCAGATCGGGTACTGTTGTTGAGACCGTGGAACTTGCGCTTGTTCAGAGTGTTGCAGAACATCATAGATTTGGTTTTTTCTGCTGTTTAGGATTAGTTTATGGTTTTGGAACCATTCCTCAACAATCCCAAAACTATGTTGCAGATTGCCCTCAAGTTCCTTTGGGTCTGGGCAGTTTGTGAAGATTACTGCATCATCTGCATAGGGTGGCATCTGTTGTGGGCAGTGGCATAGTAGATTGTTGAGAAAGATGCTGAAAAGGAGCGGTCCCAATATGGAGCCTTGGTGGACACCAGATCTTACAGGCAGGTGGTTGGAGAGGACATTGTTGATTTTCACCCTTTGTGTACGTTGTCCTAGGTAGCTTTAGAACCAGAGGGTTGATTTTGCAGAGAGGCCAATGGAGGTTAATTGGTTTAGGAGGAGGGAGTGGTGGACAGTATCAAAGGCCTTTGAGAGGTCAATGAATACTGCCCCTGCTAGGGTTCCTTGGTCCAACGACCGGTGAATAAAACCAGTGACTTCCAGTAGTGCCGTGGAGGTACTATGTCCTTTATGGAAGACATGCTGCTCAGGACATTGGATTGAGTATTTTACAAGGTTTTCGACCCACTGGTGAGCCACTATGCATTCTAGTGCTTTGGAGAGTGGTGGCAAAATTGAGATGGGCCTGTAGTTTGACAGTGATGCCCTGTCACCATTCTTGTGCACAGGAGTCACGATGGCCAATTTCCACACCTGTGGGAATTGTGATTGTCAGAGTGACAGGTTCAGGATCTTAGTTATGGGGAGGAGAACTTCTTCAACAGTGAGTGCAACAAGTTTGCGGTCCAGTGTGTCTGCACTTTGTCGAGATTTCCCAAGCACTTTGCAAAGGTATTTTCTGACTAGTGAGGGGGTGCTTTGACCTTTTTGAGGGGTGCATGCAAATCACAGACTTTTGTGAACTGTTTACTAAAGTATTCCAAGGCAGTATTGATGTTGGTAGCGTGGTCAATTTG
Organism: Neoceratodus forsteri; assembly: GCA_016271365.2. Taxonomy (NCBI): domain Eukaryota; kingdom Metazoa; phylum Chordata; order Ceratodontiformes; family Ceratodontidae; genus Neoceratodus; species Neoceratodus forsteri. The sequence continues at coordinate 167,285,300 of CM028131.1, read as the reverse complement.
TGACCAGTTGGTGTTGGCAAGATCATGTTTCAGGGAGTCAAGATGCCCATGTTTTAGTACCCTGCCAAAAGGTGAAGCAGGAAGGTGGCTTGAAGAATTTGTTTGTTCAGCTGCAGGAGACTGGGGAGTGTCACTAATCACATCCAGATGCACTGTCACATTAGTGAGTCATTCTGGATTGCTTGAAAGTATCCAGTCTAGCAGGGTGCTGGTGCCAATTTTGTGATTAACCCTTGTGGGGGATGAGACAAGCTGGGTGAGGTGGACTGCAGATATATCGTCCCTGTATGTGCCTGCATCAGGTGAAAGCCAGTTGACGTTAAAGTCACCTAGTAATATGGTCTCAGAGTTAGAGGGAAGGCCACGGATGAAGTCCATGATACCCTTGAAGCCTCTTTTATGTTCATTAAGAGGAACGTAGGCAGAGATGATAGTTAGAGCATTGTTGTGTGCCCCAAGTAAGGCTTTGATTGCTAGCACCTGGGCATTATGTCCTAGGTCCACCTGGGGGGGGGGAATGTGCCCTTTGATGGAGTCCTTAATGTAGATCACACAACCGCCTCCTCGCTTGGTAGTCCTGTCAAGCCTGAAAACATTGAAGCCTGGGAGAGCAAGCTCATTATCAGTGATCTTGGGTGAAAGCCTGGTTTCAACTACCGACAGAATGTCAGGGTTGTGCTATGCGGTCCAGGCTTGAAGTTGATCCAACTTGCTAGGGAGGCTCCGGTTGTTTATTGATGCTATCTTGACTGTTCCATGGGTTGGGTGTTTTAGGGGGTGAAATGAACTAGATGGGCCAGGGTTTGGGTGCACATCTCCAGCCCTAAGCAATAGGATTCGGTGGGCAATTAGCCGGTAGCCACACAACTTATTACAGGCAGCTGCTTTTCTTCCTACACGTTGACTGTGTGCAGGACTTTGAGATCCAAGATGGTTTAATGCATAGAATGAGGTTAGGGTGTAGGTTGCAGGTCCTCAGTGTTAGCCACCATTGCGGCAGTAGCAGGAGCCAGTGAGCAGACCAGGCTCCCTTAGCAATCATGAAGTAGTACCCAGTAACACAGTAGGGTTCGTAGTGGATATTTGTGCCTGGGTACATCGGTAGCTGGGGAGCCTTATGACATCCTGAACTATGGCCATGACAAAGGATTGCCAGGAGGATGAGCTGCTGCAGCAGGGTGCAGAGACTGGTCATGTTTTTTAGCCTGGGCAGCCAGTTACAGTCACCACTTGGCGGTGTGTTGTATACGACTAGGTGACCAGGCAGCAAGAGTAAAACAGTTGCAGAGCCCCTAGTGGTGGCAAGGTATAGGCTGCAGATGGAAAAGTCGATACTTAGTAATTTACAAAGACAATGTTTTCAGAGCTTTCAGATCTATTTTGCTCCAGTACAAAATATTTAAATCAGAAATATGTACACAATATACAGTATTTATAAAGTTCATCTACTGCTCTGCAGCAATACTGCTGCTCTCATTGTGACCTGAATCATATATCTTTATCAAAGCTTTATAACTAGTTCATTTACAGTAGTTATATGCATTTTTAAATGATTCATTCTGCTGTCTGGTGTTCTGTGATAGAATGCAGTGTAGCTAAAAAGATCCATTATCATATTACGATATGCCATGGGGATCCAGCAGCTGACTGTAATATAAAGAGGGTTGGAAACCATGATTCCACACATTAATAAGTGAGGTTACTGCTGCTACTGCTGTTGCTAGTTCCTGCAGTCTGAAGGTAATCACGGTCATGCCAAGTGATTAAGAAATACTGTAAGTTTTCCACTTCAGCTATAAATTGTCTCTGACGGTCAGTAAGATGAAGGTAGACAGACCATAAAATGCATATGAAGCAATTTCTAAGGCTTAATATGATAAATAGAGGTTACTTTAGCAATCATTTCAGCCTTTTCCAAACAGTGAAATTGAGTCACAAACATTCAAGGCAATCAAATGTAAGAGTAGAACACTTGGGCTTGCAAAATGTAAGGTGGAGTTTCTCTTCCATTAGTTTCAAGCTGGTGTGTTGACTGAGCAAGAAAACTATTATGGCAAATTCCCCCACAGTGACAATTTCGACAGATTTTGAAATTGTCGTTGTGGGGGACCTGAGGGTGAAATTTGTCCCTTTCGCCGTGTGTTGACCCCCCCCTTCAAATCAACTCTGACTTTGAGTTGATATCCCTTGAGGAGGGTGAGGGGGAACAGCCCCCTGCATGGGAGGTTCAGAGGGCACAGCCCTCCGAAAGAAACACTCCGAAGTCGGGCAGGCGAAATTTTACTTGTCAACATTGGGGATCTCGCTATGCTGAACTTCGACAACGATGTTGTCAATTCAGCATAGGTAAACCTTTCAAGATTATATTTGAAATGGTTTCAATGGCTTCACATCCAGCAATGGATTTCAAGTTAGTGTCCTTACCTCTAAAGAGCAGCAGACATGTTTGGGACAGGTGAATCACTCCAAGATTCTGCTTGCCCTGGGCTAATTTTCTGAGGTAAGAATAGGAGGAGCTGACACACCAACTTGGAATAAGCAGTCAGCTTATTTGAAAACTTTGAAGAACATGACACAAACTCCCCTACATATCACTTTTTCAGCATACAGACTTCATCAAGGTGTGATACATAGGGGAGTTTGCACCACATTCTTCAAAGTTTTAAAATAAACTAACTTTGGTTATTTATACATTTTATTTATTTAGTTTTTGTTCACTGGGTAAGTGCACTACACAAATTCTACCTATTTTCAGGCACAGCCCGAGGGAAGGGGATACAGATGAATGCCAACTGACCTTGGACCAGATTAAGCTGTTGCTGGTATTTTAAGTGAATGGGGGGAAATTTGGCCAGGGCACCGGGGAAATTCCCTACTCTGCCAGCAGCAGGGCTTGACTTCCTGGAAGCAGAATGGAGGGACCCAGTTGGTAGCTGGACAGAGGAGGAGGAGGAAGAAATGCTGATGTGGCAGGGGAGATGGCTTCCTTCCCTGCCTTGCCTTTACAAGAGGCCATTGATGCTGAATTCGAAATGGAAATTGAAGTTGAAGGAGATACTATGGATCTAGTTAATTTGGAAGATATGGATCTAAAAGCTTCTGTTTTTTCTGAAGAAGCACAATGTTCTTCAGAAAATGAGAAACAAGCACTAAAAAAGCTGGAGGAAGAAGAATTAAACTTAGCCTGCAGGCAACCAGCTTTGCAGGAGAATATACGTGTTTTAAAAGGCTCCAAAGCAAAGCAGATGGACTTAGTCAACTTACATCTGTGTGAGGATGCAGCTGCAGCAGATGTGCTCACAGCAAAGAGTGGAGCGAACAGAGTTATCAGCAAGGTCCAGCAAACTCCTAGCTCTGAGGGAAAAGCAACTGGCAGTGGAATCGCGAGTAATAGCGAGTGCCTAAAGTCACAACCTTACAGCATACTTGCGGAGAGTAGCAGGCAGAATGCCGAGAATGGACAAGGGTCTAAAGCGCAGAGCAGAGTGAGCAATGAGTACGCCTCATAATCTGAACGGGAGCAAGCTCCCAGGATGTTGGTTTCAACCAAGAATAGAAAAACAGGCAATGCAGAAGGTGAAAAAGGGGTGCATTGAGTCAGAGAAGCTACCGGGAAAATAATTAAATGGAAAAGTGGGACCAGAGATTGAGAATGAAGGTACAAATTTAAATCACTCTGTTATAAATGTAAAACAGCCAGACGTGGTTAATCTAACTGGGGATGAAAGTGGTACACAAAGTAACGTTGCAGCAGAAGAAAGACCTGCGGGAGGCTTGCCTGAGCTTATATAAGCACAGTGTAATGGTTCAGATGATTCAAATGCTGGAGTGCCTAATTATAATAACAATATTTCAGCAACAGGAGTTACTATTGCTGAAGCCCTAAGGAATGCAGGATGGGACAAACAACAAGGTTCCCAAGTTTGGTCCTCACCTGCACACACTTCAAACACAGGAGAGGAAAGCAAAGACCCTTTTGAAATTCCTTCTCCCCTTCAGCTAACTCAGAACCCTGTGCTGGAATTTAAAAGACCACATGGACTGGAAGGAAATTCAAATGAACATCAGGAAGGAAACAAAGATAGGGTAGAAACTCCAGGAGATAGGGAAACTTATACAGAATCCCCTAGTCGACCTACAGGAGAGAGCAGTGCCCCCTCTCCACAGCCAAACAGTCAACCAGAACAATACAGGTCCCCAGGGAGGGAACCAGCAGGGTGACCAAGGGTCTACCTCCAGCAATAGGACATACGCAGGTCTGTTTCACACTCCACCTGAACCAGCTAAAAGGAGAAACGCTGTTCGTATTAGATACAGAGGAAGCCTAGAAGTTTTTCCAGATTGTGTGTATGTGGGGAAAACTTTAATAAAAGAGAGCTTACAATTTCTCCCAACAGAAATATATGCTCTGATACACACATTGGGTGATGCTAACTTTGATTTACGTTTTAAGACTCCTGCTGGCCTGGAAGCTTTCTGGCACTGATACCAACAAGTTAAATATACCTCACTCTGGTCACCCTTCATTGCTATCCCTGTAATGAAACCAGCAATCAGAACCATTGCAGTTTTGTTTAAGAATGAGGGGGTGGTGGTGTCAGACATTTTGAGATGGCTTAAGTTAAAGTGTTCTGTTCTAAGCCCACCAGAACCGATCATCAACTCAGAACAGTTATGGACTGGGGGTTGGAGAATACAAGTTCGGCTTCCCCATGAAAATGGGGTAATTCACCACTTACCGGGTTGCTTCTACCTAGGTAGAGACAGAGGATTCATCTTCTACTCAGGACAACCCAAATCATGTTTCAGATGTGGTGCACACACACACCTCAGTAGGGCATGCGACAGACTAAAATGTTCCCTCTGTGGAGGGATTGGACATGCAAGCATTAATTGTCAGAGACCAGTTTATTGCAGCATGTGCGACGAATCCTCTCACTCCTTCAAGAATTGCTCTTGGTCCTCTCATAATAACACATCTGATGTTCAAGATTCACAGGAAGAAACTGTTTCCAGGGCTCAGAACAATGCAGCTAAATTCCCTCATTCAGATTCAAGAATGGAAAAGGGTAACCTCCAATCTATCAGCTTAAACATTCCTGGGCCTAACATCCTGGTGGAACCCTAACAACAAAATGCTCTTGACCACATAGACAACCAACCCATCTTGGAGGTGAATGGTAGAGCACAACCTCAAGATATGCCAGCAGGGCACTCAAAGGAGGAGACGACTAGTGCCCAGTCTCAGGACGGGTCAAGGGATGTTATGAATGCCATAGAAATGGAACAGGATCAGATAATTCCCCTTCCAGAAGAAAACTCCTGGTCTCAGGTTGGCAGAGGAAGGTGAACTAGGAGCAAATCTAAGAGAGGAGCCAAGGCTACTAATTTAACAATGGAGGAAAGAATACCTACAAGGAATATGTATGCAACACTATCAAAAAGGAAGCAGTGGGTAGACACAGAGGATGACTCAGACATTTCACCTATTGCCTCATCTCAGCCAGACCCTATGACAGATACAGAACAAGTTTCTAGCAATTCAAAAACATCCAAAAAGAAAAGATGTAAACGAAGTCCCCTGGGAAATGCAAAAGAAGTTAAGAATGCACCTTAATCTCTAACCACTCATGGCCTTTTCCTTAGCATGCTGGACCCTTAATGTGAACAGTATCAAGAACTTAAAAAGAAGACGGAATATTTTTTCTATTCTCAGGGACTTGAACCCTCTCATTATCTTATTACAGGACACTAAAATTCATACATTAAGGGAAGTTAACTAACCATCCAGGGAATGGCATACGGGGGCATCCTTCTGGTCACTAGGGGAGGATGCATGTTTAGGGGTTGCAATTCTTTTTAATAATCAACAGTGTGCAGTTACAAAATTGATAGATTTAGTTCCAGGTAGGGTCCTAATACTTGATGTATCTATCCAGAGACAAGAATGAAGAATTATTAATATATACAAACCCCAAGTCAAAACACAGAGAATTGAGGTAATGCAGAACATACAACCATATTTACATTCATCAAGATCTATTATTTTTGGAGGGGATTTTAATTGCCTCCTCAGCATGGCAGATAAAACAGGAACAACCCAGAAACTTTATTCCAACACATATAGAATAGTGGATGGGTGAACATCCTCAATAAGGCTGTGTGTCCATCGAGGGAGTTGATGACATCATAGAGACCTCGAGAGTGAAGCTCGAGAGATCTAGCCGATGTCATCAACTGCCCGAGATGGAAACCCAGCCTTAGTTGTGGATGTTTGCCCATCTACTGTTTTATATATTATATGGGTTTTTTAATGGTATTTTTTGTCCTTACTTGCTGTACGTGCTGCTCCCGTTCCTGTTGGTGATCCTGCTCGCTCCCAGTCATGCTGGTGCCACTTGTGCTTGGTCGGGCTTCTTAGTTTTGCCTCTCCGGGTCGATTAACATTAAAAGCAGGAAAAAAAAAAAGAAAATATATTTTTAGAAAAGGAGCCATGTATGGCTCTCCATGTCCTGACTCCTGACTTCAAAGTCAGTGGTTCCGCTGCCTGGCACTCGTTAAACCGCGTTGCCATGTTTGTTTTAATTTTTTTACAGAGAGCCTCTTCTGAGCCAATCAGGTGGCAGATCAAGGGTCAAAAGTTGTTGTACTATCGATGTGATGTCAGAATGATAGTACAACAGCTTTTTTGACCTTTGAACTGCCCTACAACAAGATTTCAGCACTTGCTGAAATCCATACACAACAGAAGGCACCTATATACTATAATTTTTTTAAATACTATGTATAAAACAGCAAGACTAATAGATGGGGAAGCTGCTGGGTCTCACCCTCCAGCACACACATATCATAGAGGGAGACTTTCCACTAGAATTGACCATTTTTTTTATATCTGAGTGGATCCCCTCTCAGAAAAGTGTAGTCACCCCTATAGAGATATCTGATCACTGTCTCTAGACAATCTGCTTAGGGTTACCAATAAATAAACCAGAGGCCCACAACCACTGAAAAATGAACACTATGGTGTTAGATGAAGAAAATAAATGGGAAGATCTCCAAGAGGTAAAAAAAAGATTTTTTTTTTAACTTTTGACAACCCAGCCCAATGGTGGCAGGAGGTTATACTTGAAATAAAAAAGCATTGTAGAGTGACTTCTAAGTCATATCACCAAGAGCAATATCTCCAATATTTGGAAAAATGGAGACATCTTGAGAAATGATTTTCCTTAAAAAAAGAATTTGGCCTGGATTACTTTGAACAAATATCTCAGACAAAAAAAGAAATGGCTTCTCGTCAATATGATCGAGCAGCTTCACTGTTCGTAGAACAAAAGTATGGGACAAAAGGTAAGGCCTGGACAGTAAATCCATATGCCAATTATCCGCAATGAATAACGCCTGTCTTGGTGTTAAGGCAAATATTTAAAGGCTTACAGATTAGATAGTAAAGTTTGTTTAGCTTGTGCTATTTAGTCCCCCCCCCATTTTATTGAATAAATAAGAATAACCAGGACATATAATACTACGTTCCAATAGTGTCATGTTTGAACCTTTTTCATACGAGTATGGTTTACAGGCAAAGTATTAATAAATAAACATATGTTTGAAATATTGATATAAATCAGGATTTATATTTGGAAAATAGTTGATATTTGTTAAAAAGAACTAATGAACAAGAATTTTTGGACATGGATAACTTTTTCTTTTTCATTTTGTTTGGCTGATGTTTAATAGTGGCTGTAAGGGGGAGTCAAACATTGAACCTGAGGCTTATGAATAAGAAGAAATGAAAGCTTTTTGACTGTAAATAATGTAAGGACTTGTTTTGCTTCTGTTGATGTGTATATTGATACTATTTAATTATTGGCAGTTATGAAAAATTGAAAATGAAATATGTTTATTATATATTTTTTAGATGTATGACCAGTGTCCTGATGAAGGGTTAATCCCCGAAACTTCGAGTTTAAGCCTGGAAGATAAATGAATAAATTACTTGGACACTATTTACATTTGTTTCATTTATTTGGACTATAAGGGAGAGTGGGCTTCTTAAGATCCAGTATTGTTTTCTTTGATTATATAGCGTCAGCTATTTACTGGATTCTAGCTCACCCCGTGTTGGAAGAACTATATTTCTAATTATTTTGAAGACCTGGGGATGTACTGGATGAATCTCTTTTTCTGAACATTATGGTATTCCAAGCATGTTACCATTGGTCAATGGTTGTATGGGCTCACTTATAAAGATTAGGAAGGGGGTCAGACAGGGTTGCCCATTGAGCCCATTGTTATACGTATTTACAATAGACCCTTTGCTTCGGAGACTCAACAGCAAGCAATCTATTAGACACTTACCAGGTCCAGGTAACACAAATTTCCTATGCATATCGGTATATGCAGATGACATCTGCTTAATAGTAGTAGATCAGGAATAAGGAAGCCAGGCCCTAAATACAGTTCTATTATTTTCCCAAACCTCAGGGTCTAGCTTAAATATAGCAAAGCGTGTAGGGACTAACTTAGCAGGCCCCCACCACAACCAGACTCAGGAAATAGAAGGGATTAGGATCCATGTTGGAGAAATCAGACTCCTAGGGATACTATTTGGGTGCAAGGATCCAGCAGAAACAAACGGGACAGAGAAACTGATTATCGGAGAAGGAAAAATTTACAAATGGAAAAGTTTCCCTATGTCTAGGAAAAAGAGGATCTATATGCTCAAAACATACTGTGTATAGTCCCCATTTTTTTAACAGTAAGATATATCTTCCCTTTACCGGTTAAACTAGAATCCCGAACATACAATATATGCTTCCAACATCTTTGAGGAAGCTGACTGAACCCTTTAAAGAGATGCATTACGTACTGACCTATAAAACAAGGTGGGCTAAATATGCTTAACCCAGTCTTGTTTTTCTTCACCATTTTTTTACACTCAAATATTCTTCCTGTCATAGTAGACAACCAACAGGAATGGGCAGCATGTTTAAAAATCAGGAGCCAGTACTTTGTAAATAAATGGCAGGCCCTGCACTAGGGAACATTTAGACAGATACCACCAGGGACCCTCTATACTTGATTAAAGTCTTTAAAAAAATTAAACAATGGGGCATAACCACTCAAATAATGCTACTTCAGAAAAGAAAGGCACTGTATGCCACTATCTTGAATAGTATTTTCTTAATAGGTCCATGCTTTAAATGTCCACCACACATAGAAAATCAATGCCTTACAAAACAATTGACAGAAGATAGAATCCCCCCAAAAATATGGGACACACTTTGGATGTGCTGCCATAAAAGACTGAACGTGAAAGGAAACCATGCACATACGGCAATGGAGGAGAGATATTGCACTAGAGTGAGCCGTATAACTCAAGTGGAGACAATGCAACATTTATTTTTTGACTGCCCATACATATCACAGTTCTGGGAGCTCTTAGCAAAAAAATGGGCAACGCACGTGATAAAGAAAATTACATACACAGAATTAGTGCTTGGGAAATATGGAGTAGAATGGAATCAATTTCACCCAGGTACTTTAAGGATGCTTTTTTCAGTTTTCAAATGGTCTATATGGCAGCACAGGTACCAGTTTGTTTTACAACAAAAGCAAGTCAGTTTAGTGGAACTGTGGAACATGACTATGGAAACGGTGTCAGTATATAAGCAGTAACTGCACAAATTTATTCTACCAGTAGTGAATAACTGGTGGAGAGGCCTTCCTACCAAGTACTTTGAAAGAGAATTCGGAATATACAGTTAGAGAAGGGGCATGTCTTGGCATCTTAGTTTGGAACAGAATTAAACCAATAAGTTAATGGTTTTAGAAGAGCAATGTATATAAAGATCAGAAGTTCAGAGGAGGTTGTGATATAAGTAAATTGAATACAGATATATACCTGTTTTTTCTTTACAATAGGAAAGGGGGAGGGGCAAGATGAAGGACTGCTTGTTTTATGAGTTTAAATGTTTGTGGAACTGTTAAAATAAGGAGTTTAGAGAACCATGCTAGGCAAATATTTAATTTTTGTCAAATCTGTTTGTGATGTCTAAAATGGGAACAAGGATTTGATGTTTGATTCTTTGTATTTCTTGTTGTTATTTAATTTATCAATAAAAAATTCCCCTACTCTGAAGGTAGGAGGAGCTGCTATCCCTATGGCTGATGACCATGTGAGCAGTCATTCTGCTGGTGAACCTGCAGGAGAACAGATCTCCACTCCTGCAGGTCCAGCTCTGGAAATTCAAAAAATGCTGGATAAAGAATCTGACGATGCGAGTGTTGAAATGGATACTGAATGTGAAGAGGTGTTTTCCGAAGCTACTTTAGTGAAAAAGTTATTGCCAGAGCAAAGGAAAAGGCTGTTATACCTTTTAAAAGCTTCAGAGGAAGAATTGGTACAGCACTCACAACAGATGCCTAACAATGAGGAAGGTGGAACCAGCACCCCTCAACTGTGAGATGACAGCGCTGTCAGTACAACTACAAAGGCCTGTGACGCAGTGGCATCAAATGAGCCACTCAGACAACAGCCAACGCCCATGTCAGAATGCTGTGAACACAATTCTGTAAATACAGAAGTTGAGAACGTAGTAAATGTTGGAGATTCTTCTCAAAATGCTGAAGGGAATGATATTACTGTGCCTGATTTCAATAATAAGGAGAGCATTATGATAGATATACAGTCAGATAACCTTACTGAACCAGCAGCCCCTAAAACAATTTTGCAATCTAATATTGATGCAGATGAGTGTTGCTCTACATATAATTGTTTAAGAAAAATTCATAGAGATGCTGGTCCAGGTCCTATCCCTTGATCAGTGGACAATGCTCTTAAAGGTGCTGGATGGAAAAGAGATGAAAATGGGATTTGGCAAGCAGACCCAGCACTCAGCACTCAGACAACAGTAGCTGAAGCAACAAACAATTTTGTACTGAATCTGACTTAGATTTACATTCGGAGGACATGAGGCCTAACTCCCCAGACCCCCCCTTGAGAATTTGAGTTCTGAAAATAGTGCTCAGGGCCATCTATCTCGAGAACAAACATGGAGAGAGAGAGGGTGGAAAATGACACTACTATGCCAAACATAGAACAAGACCCTCTCATAGCCCCTCAACTTTGGGCACAATTTCAGAGAAGGGAACAAGTTTTTCAAAATGCTGTCCCAGCACAGAAAAAAAAATGTGGTTTGACTACAGTACCTAGGAGGCCTAGATAAAGCACTGGATAGACTGTACATTGGATGCACTTTAATAGAAGACTCTTTAAGATTTTTTTCAAATGAGATTTACACTTTAATACATGCTCCTGGTGATACTATATTTGACGTAAGTTTTAAAACCCCAGTTGGACTGGACAGATTTTGGGCATCCTATGAATAATTGAAATACACAGCCTTGTGGCTTCCATTCCAAGCTATCCCTCTCACAAAGCCTGCAATAAAACAAGTGACTGTTTTGTTCAGAAATGAAGGTATAAATGTGAATGATATTAAACACTGGTTGCAGCAGAGGAGTGACTGACTGGGGGAACATGCACCGATTTTTGATGATGAGCATATTTGGACTGGGGGGGTGGAAATTTAGGGTAAAACTCAAAATGGGGCCTCGTGGTACTAAACATCTTCCAAGCTCCTTTTTTTTGGGAAGGGATAAAGGGCATTGCTTTTACCCTGGGCAGCTGAAGACATGTTTTAAATGTGGAACTCTATCCCACCTCAGTAATGTCTGTGACAAGGTAAAATGTAATCTGTGTTTAGAATTTGGACATAACAGCACCCAGTGTTCGAATGCTCTTAGATGCAATCTTTGCAATGAAACAGGACATGGTTATTAAAATTGTGAATGGGCCACTCACAACAGATCTGATCGCCCAGACCAAGATCATATTATTAATAAAGCCCAAAATACAAGCATTGAAAAGCAACAAAAGGTTAATGTAGAAAACATGAGGCAAGAGCAGAGAACAGAACCCCTGATTGTGGGGGGGGGAGCAGGGCACTGATCAGCAACTTGATACACCACTGGTTAATCCTGCTGAGGATATGGAAACAGAAAACTTAGAAGAAGAGCCTGCATTACCAGAACAAACGGCTGAAAATCAGACTAACCCTGTATTACCTGAAACATCACAAAATCCAAAACCTGTTAATGAAAGAGACATTATGCCCCCTCCAGCCATACAAGAAGTTTGGAGACAAAAAAGGGGGATATGGAAAACCAACCCAAAGGCTAAACAACCAAAAACCTCAGAGTCACCACAAACTATTCAGCTCACTAACCATTATGAGATTCTAGACCCACAGGACTCGGACGGAGAATCTGAAACTTCTTCCACTATTTCTTCCCAACAGGAAGCCTCACTGGACACAGAGGATGATCTACTGGAAGAAAAAGTTATAGCGGCGAGAACTAAGACTAAACAGCTGGGATTGAGAACCCAGAGAAGCAGCAGACTAGACAAAGCCAAAGTATAAACAGAATGTGCGGTTTTTGTGTGTTTTTCCTTTTCTATGATATGCAGGCTGTTCAACCCCTGAAGATTGCTACACTTAATGCTAACAGCATTAAGAACCCTATGTGTAGGGCTGTGACTTTTTCCCCAATTAAAGATCTGAAGCTTGACATCTGTTTTCTACAAGATACACAGTTATCTTCCACTAGTGACTACAGCTGCAAGGAAATTGTGGTGCTGGGGACACTCTTTTCTTCAGTGAGTGACTCTACCTGTGATGGGGTGAGAATCCTATTTACAGGACATGACTTCCAGGTTATTTGGGTTTTAGATTTGTCTCAAGGGAGAGCACTTTTACTAGATGTATATTTTCAGAACAATGCTTGGAGATTTATCAACATATATGTTCCACAAATGAAGAAAGAATGCATAGATTTATTTACTGTAATTAAGCCATATCTATTTACATCAAGACAAGTAATATGGGCTGGAGATTTTAATTGTGTGCAGGATATTAAAGACAGAGGAACCAAAACTATGAAGCAGTTTTGTGATACCAGATCATTAACTCAGATTATAGATCAGAGTAGAATGAAAGATTGTTATAGAGTGATTTATCCAACAGATGGTTATACCTTTTATAAGAGTAAGTTAGCTACAATAATCAATTTTCTTTTCTCCTCTCAGTCTCTTAAAGTACTGCAGGCCCACACTATTCCAGTTGAAAACTCTGACCACCTCATGGTACTTATACATGTTTCCCAAGACCTAGAGATTCCAAGAGGTAAAGGACACTGGAGGCTTAATTCTAACTTAATACAAGACCAGAGTTGCAGGATACAAATTCAAGATCTCTTACAAGTTGGGAAAACAGTAGCTTGTCTGGAGGATGATATTGGGAAATGGTGGGTAGATATGAAAAAAGCTCTTAAAAATGAATTTGTGAGTTTTGCTAGAGATAAATATAAGGATCAGTACAAATCTTATTTGACCTTGAGAGCTCAGCTGTATAAAATGTATACATTGACTAACAAAGGTTATGGGGAATTTTGGGGCCAGATTAAACAAATTAAATCTAAAATGGAAGAGCTACAGTATTCAAGGGCTGCCTCTTTATTGCAAGAACACTGTATAAGTACCGTGGGCAAAACCACTTCTGGCGATATCTTTGAAAGTTGCAAAACTAGACATGGTAATAAAAATATGAGCAGTCTCGTAACCCCGGAAGATAACAGAGTAACTACACAGGAAAAGATCATGACCATCGTAGAATCTCATATGGCCTCTTTGAATGCTGATCCTGAGCTTTAAAATAGTTTCTTACAGGATATATTTAAAAATTTGAAGGTACCAAAAATACCAGAATCCATTTTGCAGCACTTAGTTTCCCCTATATTGAAAGAGGACGTAAGTAGAGCTATAGATAATTTAAAGAATAATACATCTCCTGGAATAAATGGATTAACAACAGAATTATACAATACCTTTAAACTTGAAATAGTGGAAATTTTGGAAGTGGTATTTAATTCAATATTAACCACAAGGCAGATTCCTCCACAAATGGGGTTAGCCACACAGCTATTTATATTTTAAAAAAATGATAGAGAATCACTAAAAAATTGGAGACTATTAGCAATATTAAACACAGATATCAAAAAAATTTAATGGAAATATTAAATTCTCAACTTATTGAGGTAGGCCCATGTGTTATAGAGCATAGTCAAACTTGTTTGATAAAATGTAGAAGTCTTCATGATAATCTATTACTAATAAGATAACTGGTTACATTAGGCAAAGCAGAACAAATTAAAGGTTTTATTATCACTTTAGATCAAAAACAAGCATTTAACAACGTTTCTCATGTCTATCTACAAGAAGTCTTAAAACATTATGGAATACCTCAGCAATTTAGAGACTAGATAAGTTCTGTTTATAGGATAGTGGCTGCTCTACTTCTGATAAATGGACATTTGGGGTGAATGGTGAAAATCAGTAGAGGGGTTAGACAGGGCTGCCCACTAAGCCCACTGTTGTATGTTTTCTGTGTTGATCCTCTTTTAAAATTAATCAATCAGGAGATAACTTTGAGTCCCATAACATTAAGTACAGGTGATCCAGTTGTTAAATGTATAGCTTATGCAGATGATGTGACCTCTTTCTACCTGATATCACTAATGTTGAAAGAGCTTTGGATATTATTAAAAGGTTTTCTATCATTTCAGGAGCTAGAATAAACTGCAATAAAAGTATAAGCTATTCATTAAGTACTGTGACAGAAATTACAGAAAATATTGGAGAAATCAAAATATCTAATACTCAAATATATTAGGGATACATTTTAGTAAAGGAGACATGGCCATTTTAAATTGGACAGAAAAAATAGATATGGGTCAGGAAAGGGTGATGAAATGGAAAAACTAGCAGCAGACAAAAAAGAAAAAAAGTTATGATCATTAAAACTTTCTTGAATCCAATTTTTACTTATTTGTGTATAGTTTTTCCACCCCCTAGTAACTTGGACTATAAATTACTAAGCTTGTTTTTTTTTTTTTAATATGGGGATCAAGACTAAATCCTATCAAATGGGAAAGACTGTATAAGGGTTACAAACAGGGAGGTATTAACCTCATCAATCCTATAAGTTTTTTCTATAACTTATTCTTTCAAAATAACGTTGCAAAATTTCAATCTCCTGCCAGTGCTGAGTGGAAAAAGGTTGAGGCAACATGGTTACTTCCATTGCAAAATATTTGGAATTAGTCTCCAAAGAATCTAAAAAAATCAGTAATCCTTGAAGTACAATTCTTTTGACCTGTAACTGAAAAAAATCAAGAAATGGGATTTGACAGTAACACAAGCTTCATGTCCTGACCGTAAAACAATATACAATACAATACAAATAGCTGGGTATGATATTGACATAGTTTATAAAGGGGTACAACTAAGCCTAAATTCAAAAAATAGGAGAGTATTTAACTGATAAAAGGATTCCTCCAAAAATGTGGGACACAGTGTGGTTGTGTGCGCGTGGCAGATTTCGAGTTAAAGGGAATGCCAAACACAAGCAAGTAGAAGAAAGGAGGTGTCCAAGGACTACATGGTATCAGGGTGAGGAAACATTAGAGCATTTTCTTATCCAGTGTCCTAACTCTAGGGAAGTGTGGTCTGCTATTAGCATTACATGGACTAATACCTTTTGGTAAACCTTGTTGTATGAAGAAGTAATAATTGGTTATGCTAGGAAATTACATGGAATTGAAGAGAGTATGTTACATGTAATTCTAACATGTATAAAATTTAACTTATGGCAAGTTAGGTGCATATATGTTATACAACAGATACAGCTTTTATCTAATGTGGTGGTACAAATGATAAAGAAAGAAATTAGGCAAATTTGGTTATATGAAGCTAAGATCTGTTCAAATGATATACTTCGGAAATGCTGGAGAGGATTGCCTCAAAATATTTATACAGACAGGTAATACTGTAACAAAAATAGGAAAGGACTTTACGATATAATCTGATAGAGGCAATAGATAGAAAAGATGAAGGCCCTTTCTTTGGTTCTTTGATCTGACACATTTTCTTTTTATATATTATCTACCTGATCATTTCTTCTTTGTTTTGTAATGTGATTATATATATTTATATATCTTTTTGTTGTTATGTTTTCATTTGAGAATGTATTCATTCTACAGCTGTGGTTTTATTTATTTTTCAATAAAGAATTCCCCTACTCTCTGGTAGAGGGCACTGCAGTTACTGTTGGATGGCCACTAACTTTTCTACTTCAACCTGCGTGGACGTTGGGGAGACTGGGGAGCAGGTCTCGGCCCCGGCCTCAGATCCCATGGAGACCAACCAAACGAGGAGTTTACAGCAGCAATTGGCAGGTAGAGATTTGGATTTGTTACCTGCAACAGAGTGCTTGGCTGTTCCAAGCAAAAGGGCGTGATGAGGCGACATGGTGCAAGGAGGGCAGCAGCTTGACACAGTAACTGAATTAGAAGCCTTACTCATGGAAGAGGAGCAATGATATGAAGAATGCAAATGTATTTTGCAGGAAGCGCTTCAGAAGTCACAAGGAGATGGGTCTCATGGAGCTATGCAGAAGAAGACCGATGCTCCCCCGGAAGAGATGGCAGTGGATCACCAGGTTACAACTATGCAGGCTGACAAACTTCAGCAGCCTGGAAATGCAGGTACTGTGCTTGCTTATATGAGTGACTGTGCTATGGAAAGGCCCCACTTCCGTTAATGAGCATGGGGAAGATATTGGTGCAGGACACATGCCTCAAGAGGTGCCTGGGGTTCCTTCTGAAGCCAGTCCTATTGAATCTGGGACTGGTTATGTTTTTCAGCAAGCAAAATTTACAATTGCAAAGCAAGAGGGAGCAAGAAAGGGCTAAATAAATTTTCATTGGGGGAGTAGCAGCAAAAACGGGTGATGCAAAGGCTGCATTTTAGATACTAGGAGGGGTACAGGAAGCTTGTCCCCAGAAAGCCCCAGTACAGAGACCCCACCCTGGGTGGCCACTGCATTGGAAGGGGCAGGATGGTCAAAATCTTCTAATGGTCAGCATTGGGAAGCTAATTACCCTGGCACACCTGAAATTCAGATGGAACGTCCTTTGACAGATTCCACAGGGGAAGATGTACAGCCTGTACAGGTTGGGGACCCTGGTTCTCAAATTCCTCCAGGACAACCCAGTGGTGGTGCTGACCCACCCACTGGACAGCACATAAAGCCTGCATCACAGGGTTTATTGCAAGAGATAATGGAGCTGGAAGGGGAGGAGAGTGCTCCAGGAACCCTGTCCACAGATGACATTGCATGGGACCTGGATATTCCTACTATGTTTACTGCTGGTCATGGTAGCCCAAGGACTACCCCAAGTGACAGGCCTGTAGAATGGGATGGGGTTCCTGAAACTAGCCCACCCCTCCCATCCAGTGTTTGGCATAATGCTAGAGAACGATTATTCCCTGAATATACTAGGATGGCTTCTGAGCCAGCTAAGCGACGTAATGCAGTATGCTTAAAGTACAGGGTGGCTTTGCAGAGGTCCAGGACAGATTATTTTTTGGCTGTTCCCTAATCAAGGACAGCATGAAGTTCTATGCATATGAAGTATATGCATTGATTCATATTCCTATTTGACATTAGTTTTAAACACTCTGTAGGGTTGGAATGCTTTTGGAAACAGTATTTGCTCCTCAAGAATACTCCTTTACGGCATCCATTTGTTGCTATTCCCTTGAAGACACCCTTCAAGTGGATAACAGTGTTGTTCCACAATGAGGGGGTTAACATGGCCAATATCACCTATTGGCTGAAACAAAGGTGCAACATTATAGGATATCCCGAGACAATTTTGGACAATGAGCATTTTTGGAGGGGAGGCTGGTGTTATATGGTTACCCTGAAGCAGCTCAATGGTGAAGTACAGCATTTGCCTAACTGTTTTTTCTTGGGAAGAGACAGGAGGGTGATCTTCTATGTGGGTCAGCCCCAGGCATGCTACAGAAGTAGTGATGTTGATCACCTGAGTAATTCTTACAAGAAGCTGAAGTGTGGGCTGTGTGGGGTTGTGGGTCACACTAGTGCGTAGTGTCCGAGCCCCATGAGGTGTAACCTCTGCGAGGATCAGGGACACACCTTTCGTACTTGTGCTTGGGCCTCACGCAACAGTTTGGACACTGCCTTAAGAGCAGGACAAGATTTGTATGTAACCATGGCACAAAAAGATCGACTGAAAATGATTACTGATCCAGTGGTGCCTGACCCTTCAAGGCCCAGAGATCAAAGCTTCAGAGTTACAGAGGGAACCTTGGCTCAGTATCATACTGCTGCCTCAGTTACATCACTGCCTCAGACTTCCCCTGCATTGCCTGACCCTGAACAAGCAAGTGATGTACATCCTGACCTTGCAGCCAAATCAGTGACCACAAGGATCCTAGATTTGCAGGCTCTACTTGTGGATGCTGCTGGATCTATTTCACAGTCTTCACAAGAGACACCGGGTGTATTTTAATATCCGCCCGTGCCTCCAAAGGGGAATGTTTTTCAAAATGGTCACAAGATCTAAAGCAACACATCAGCCTCCTTACCCCACTGTATTTCCAGAGGGGGAGGACTCTATAGAGACACAGAACCAGTATGCTGTACTACAGGAGGAGGAACTGGCCAGATCGGATGGAGATTCTGAGGTCTCTTTGGTGGCTTCTTCTCAAATGGAAACCTAAATGGATGCTACTGTGCCTGATGTAAAGAAGTCAAAAAAAGGAAGAAAGCTAAAAAGATGATTATCTATGATTCCTTTTATGTTTGTTTTTCTTTCTCTCTTATTTTTCATGACATTGACTGAGATTAATATCATTACTTGTAATGTTAATAGCATAAAAACTACAGCTAGGAGGCAGGTTACCTTTTCAATTTTGCATGGCACGGAAGGGTTTTTTTTCTGCAAGACACCTGGTTGCACACTATTAAGGAGATTAATCAAGCACAAAAGGAATGGAGAGTGGGGCCATCTGTGTGGTCAATTGGGGAGGAGACGTGTACTGGTTTAGGTATCCTTTTTAGGGGTTCCTTATTTGCAGTGGTTAAGGTGGTCGACATCTGTCCTGGTAGGACTATGATTTTTGGATGAAATGTATGGACAGAAACCTCTACGCCTCATTAATGTTTATGTACTGCAAGAAAAAGAGGACAGAACAAAAATGCTCCATTCATTGGAGCCTTATCTCCATAGCTCTAAACTTACCTTATGGGGGGAAACATAGAAACATAGAATTTGACAGCAGTTAAGGACCGCTTGGCCCACCTAGTCTGCCTATTTCCATACCTTATGGATAAGCTGCAGATTCTAGTTAATCAACAGCTTACTTCCTCCTACCCCCCCCCCAGAATTGCTTTATGTCTGTCTCATGCACTCTTAAATTTTCCCACAGTTCCTGACTCCACAACCTCCTCAAGAAGGCTGTTCCATGCATCCACAATCCTCTCTGTGAAAAAATACTTTCTAACATTACCTCTGAGCTGTCCCCCTCTATCTTCAAATTGTTCCCCCTTGTTCTTGCACATCTTTTTCTGAAAGATGCTACCCTCTTGTGCTTTGTTAATTCCCTTGAGATACTTGAAAGTTTCTATCATGTCCCCCCCTTTCATCAAGGGTATACAAATTAAGCTGCTTTAATCTCTCCTCATATGTCTTCTGGTGCAGACCCTGCACCATTTTGGTTGTCCTCCTCTGAACAGCCTCCACTCTGTCTATGTCTTTGCAGAGATGGGGTCTCCACAATTGCAAGCAGTACTCCATATGGGGTCTCACCAATGGTCTGTACAGAGTAATAACAACTTCCTGTTTTCTACTGTTGATGCCTCTCCATATGCATCCCAGTATCCCCCAGCCTTCCTTACTGCCTTCTCACATTGCTTGCTCACCTTTAGGCCACCTGATATAATTACTCCTAGGTCTCTTTCGATTTTTGTTGTTGTTATTATCTCACCCCCCATTGTGTACTCTTCCCCTGGGTTTTTGATTCCCAGGTGCATTACCTTGCACTTCTTTGCATTGAATCTGAGCTGCAATATATTTGACCATTCCTCCAACCTTGCCAAATCCCTTTTCATCCTTTCCACCCCACCTTGTGTATCAACCCTGTTGCAGATCTTTGTGTCATCTGCAATGAGACATACGTTTCCTTCCAGGTGCTATCCAATGTCACTTATAAGGATATTAAAGAGGAGTGATCCCAGTATCGAACCCTGCAGTACCCAACTAGTTACCCTCCTTTCTTCACTGTGGACTCCATTTACTATTACCCTTTGCATCCTGTTGTCCAGCCAGTTTTCTATCCAGGCTACCACCTTGGGACCCACTCCAAGGCTGGCTAACTTGTTAATTAATCTTTTGTGTGAGACTGTGTCAAATGCCTCGCTAAAATCTAGGTAGACCATATCCACAGCCCCTACCTGGTCTACTACTTTGGTCACCCACTCAAATAAATCTATTAGGTTCATCTGACATGACCTTCCTGCTGTAAAACCATGCTGCCTTGGGTCCTGTGCCCCACTGGCTTCTAGGTATTCAACAGTTCTTTCCTTTTGAAGAGATTCCATCATTTTCCCTACCACTGAGGTCAAACTAACTGGTCTGTAGTTTCCTGCTTCTGCCCTGCTCCCACTTTTGTGAAGTGGAATCAAATCCACCCTCCTCCAGTCCTCAGGTACCACCCCATGATTTGTTAAAGAGGGTAGTCAGTGGTGTCACTTGTTCTACCCTTAGTTCTTTTAGAATTCTGGGGTGAATCCCATCAGGCTCCATTGCTTTGTCCACCTTCAGTTTTAAAAGTTCTTTCAGAACCCTTTCTTCTGTGAATGGACTAGTATCAACTCCCTTATCCAGAGTGTTTCTCTTGTTTGGTTTAGGTACCTCCCCCCTCCTCTTCCGTTGTGACTACTGAGCAGAAATATTTGTCCTCATGGACTTTGTTGATTCTCTTGAGGTACTTGAATGTTTCTATCATGTCCCTCCTCTCCCTACTTTCCTCGAGGCTATACATATTAAGCTCCTTAAGTCTCTCTTCATATGTCTTCCGGTGCAGACCCTGCACCATTTTAGTTGCCCTCCTCTGGACAGCTTCCATCCTGTCTATGTCTTTGCAGAGATTGGGTCTCCAGAACTGCAAGCAGTACTCCAGATGGGGTCTCACCAACTGTCTCTACAGAGGGATAACAACTTCCTGTTTTCTACTGGTGATGCCTCTCCCTATGCATCCCAGTATCACCAAAGCCCTCCTTACTGCCTTCTCACATTGCTTGCCCACCTTGAGGTCATCTGATATGATTACCCCCAGGTCCCTTTCCATTTTTATTGTTATTAGTATCTCACCCCCCACTGTGTACTCTTCCCCTGTGTTTTTGTATCCCAGGTGCATTACTTGGCACTTCTTTGCATTGAATCTAAGCTGCCATACATTTGACCATTCCTCCAACCTTGCCAAGTCCCTTCTCATCCTTTCTACCTACCATGTGTATCAACCCTGTTGCAGATCTTTGTGTCATCTGCAAAGAGACATACTTTTCCTTCCAGTCTCTCTGCAATGTCACTTATAAAGACATTAAAGAGGACCGGTCCCAGTACTGAAACCTGCGGTACCCCACTAGCAACCCCCCTTTCTTCAGAGCGAACTCTGTTTACTATTAACCTCTGTGTCCTGTTGTCTAGCCAATGTCTTACCCAGGCTACCACCTTGGGACCCACTCCAAGACTAGCTAACTTGTATATTAATCTTTTGTGTGGGACTGTGTCAAATGCCTTGCTAAACTCTAGGTAGGCCATATCCACAACCCCTCCCTGGTCTACTACTTTGGTCACCCACTCAAATAAATCAATTACAAATCTATTAGATTCATCTGACATGACCTTCTTGCTGTGAATCCATGCTGCCTTGGGTCCTGTGCCCCGTTGGCCTCTAGGTACTCAACAGTTCTTTCCTTCAGAAGTGGTTCCATCATTTTCCCTATCTCTGAAGTCAAACTAACAGGTCTGTAGTTTCCTGCCTCTGCCCTGCTCCCACTTTTGTGAAGTGGAATCACATCCACCCTCCTCCAGTCCTCAGGTACCACCCCACCCTCCCATGATTTGTTAAAGAGGATAGTCAGTGGTGTCACTTGTTCTACCCTTAGTTCTTTTAGAATTCTGGGGTGAATCCCATCAAGCCCCATTGCTTTGTCCACCTTCAGTTTTAAGAGTTCTTTCAGAACCCTTTCTTCTGTGAATGGACTGGTATCGACCCCCCCATCCAGAGTGTTTCTATTGTTTGATTTAGGTACCTTCCCCTCCTCTTCTTTTGTGAATAGTGAGCAGAAGTATTCGTTCAGTATTCCTGCTTTTTCTTTGTCACCCTCTGCCCACATTCCTTCCCCTTTATTAAGTCTCTGTATCCCTCCCTTGATCTTTCTTTGCTCCCTAATGTACCTATAAAAGGTTTTACCCCTCTTCTTAACAGCGTTGGCTATCTTTTCCTCAGTTTGTGCCTTTGCTATTCTGATTGTCTTCCCTGCCTCCTTCTGCTTTAACTGATAAAGTTCTCTGTCCTGCTCCTTCTATGTTTCCTTATATTTCCTGAATGCAATCCTTTTCTCCTTATCCTTCCCTTCCACCTCTTTTGAGAACCATAGTGTTTTTTTCCTTCATTTTGTTTTGCTGATTTGCTTCACACAAAGGCTTGTTGTCTCTGTGATGGCTGTTTTGATTATTCCCCATTGTTCCTCCACCCCTCCTTCTTGACCATTTGCTAGTGCTTTTCTGAGGCACTCTCTCATTTTCCCAAAGTCTGCCCTCCTAAAGTCCAATACTCTTATTTTTGTATGGCTTGACTCTATGGCTCTGTTTATTGTGAACCACACTGTTTGGTGGTCACTTGTTCCCAGATGGCTACCCACTTCTAAATCTGAGATCCTTTCTCCATCCCCATTTGAGAATTCCAGGTCTAAGATTGCACCCTCCTGAGTGGGTTCCAACACTAGCTGCCTGAGGCATGCCCCCTGTAGGGCATCAAGCATGACCCTGCTCTTGGATGTGACTGCAGCAAAGGTGCTGCAGTTAACATCTGGCATATTCAGGTCCCTTATTAACAATATCTCCCCTTTTTCTGCTATTTTAAGGATGCCTTCTATCATTTCCTTGTCAATTCCCTCCACCTGAGATGGGGGTCTGTACACAACCCCCATGCGGATTGTGGTGCCATTTCCTGTCTCCAGGGTGACCCATAGTGACTCATCAACTTCCTATTTACTCTTTAGTTCTGTTGCATTAATCCCTTCCCTTATATATAGAGCTACTTCTCCTCCTCTTTTACCTTCCCTGTCCCTCCTGTAGATTGTGTGTCCTGGTATGTTGACATCCCAGTCATGATTCTCTGTGTACCCTGTTTCAGTGACTGCCGCAATATCCAGGCATCCCTCCTCCTTCAAGGCCACTAGATCAGGGAGCTTGTTACACAGACTGTGGGCATTAGTACTCATCACTCTCCATTTTATAATGGCCTTACCCATTTTAGTCCCATCTCTGCCATTACTGCCTTTTCCTACATTTACTCCTGTCCTGCTCCCTACTGACTTCTCTACCTTGGTATTTACCTCTCTAACTACTGTGTTTTGCGAGGGTAGGCTGGGATTTCCCTGCTCCTTTTCAGTGCCTCCCCCCTTGGCTAGTTTAAATGCTTGCCAATAAAGCATTTAAACCTATCACCTAGGATCCTGGTTCCCCCCTTGGACAGATGCAGACTATCGCACCAGTATAGGCCTGCATCCCTCTAGGTGGCTCCCCAGTCCCCAGTAAAGCCAAAACCCTGAGCTACACACCAGTTTTTCAACCATTCATTGAATCCCATGGTGTGGAGCACCTTAGCATCATCCTTGCCATAGACAGGCAGCACCTTTGAGAAGGTTACCGTACATGCTACTTGTCTAAGGCCCCTCCCCAACTCAGCAAATTCCTCTTTCACAGCTCTGATCCCATTCTCAGGCAGGTCATTTGTCCCTAGGTGGACAATGACATTCAGCTCTCTCCCTTGTGCAGCTGCTCCAGTGATCCTGAGGATTCGCTTCCTGTCCCTCTGAGCTGTGGTGCCAGGCAGGCACTTTACCTCCCTTTCCCCTTCCTCCACCACTTCTACCCCCCTAATGATTGAGTCCCCCACCAGGAGTTGTTTCCTTCCCCTGTGGGGTCTCGTGCCACAATTCTGTGGGTCTCCTTTGTGGAGATTCCCAGCAATCCTCCTTAGTCTCCACTGCAGGTGCCTCAATAGAGGAACCACTCTTCGCCAGAACAGCATATGAACTGTGGAGAGGTAAAACTGAAGGGATGCACCTCTGTTCCACCACACTCTTCTTCCTTGAGCCCACCTTGGTCCAACTGCTCCTCTTTCTTGGCAACCTGTGAGGTAGCAGCAGTGGCCCTGGTGGTACTGGGTGGGGGAAGAGGTTTCATGAATCCTAGCCAGGTCAGCCTGGAGTCAGGCAACCTCCTCCCTCAGACTAGAGAGGTACCTGCAAATAGGGCAGCATCGCAGCCTCCAGAATGTCTTCCGAAACACTGCCACCCCACAGCCATTGCACTGCACCACTCCCATCTTGACTTATTTTGTGTCCCCTCTCCTGTTGCTTTGTATGCTTACTGTCTCCTCTCTCTATGTATTTTTACACCAACTTTCCTACTGCCTATGTGCCCTTAAAACTCTCACCCTTCCTGTTCTAGGACAGGAACTGCCCAGGAGATTTTAATTGTGGGTTGGCCAAAAGAGTCTAGGGGAGGAAAATGTAGAAGACATACTGTGACACTAACTTACTGAATACTATACTTCACTTCACAGGTCTGGTTTTCAGGATGTATAGGATATTTTGGCTACTACACCTCAGCATACCTATTACAGGGGTACGCCCTCCTCTAGGATACATTTCTGGTTTGCACCCAGCAGAACTCCCATTTCTTCTCTGCAGATTTTGCCTTTGGAATCCTCTGACCATGTTGCCATTTGGGCAACAGTGGCTTTGGCTAAACGCACCCAGATGGGGCGTGGTTGTTGGCATATGAATATGTTGGTGTGTAGTGATGAGAAGGTTCAACAGGAAGTTGTGGAATTGCTACAGGCAAGGAACTCTGTTTGAGTTTTATACGACTGTCCCCTAGAGTGGTGGAGGGACACAAAGAGGCATATTAAATAACTCTTGATAAATATATCGCAGAAACTAGTTAGGTCACAATATTGTACATACCTAGGCTGGTGGGCACAATTTCACAAACTGCTCACACAAATGAGGGAAACAGGGATGGATTTATCCACCCAGCTTACAGAAATTAAGGAAAAAATGTTTCAGTTCCAGTATAATTGGGAATGTTCCTTAATAATGGAACAGAAATTTGGAACCCAAGGTTTTAAATTTCATGCTACCCCGTTTGACAGTCATGTTGATAGAATACATAAGAGGGTGATAACGGCACTACAGGATGAGAAGGGTAATATATATATATACTGAGATGGATTCTAGTAGGGTCATGGTGCAACAACATACAGCTCAGAATTTTCAGGATACAGGAGTATCTAGTCAGGATATTCTCTTGATGGAGGTTGTTCTTCCCCAACTGTCAACAGAAGATCAACAGCAACTGTGTGAACCTTTTCAGCGACTTGAAATTGAGAATGCTATCGGGTCCTTATCCATGAATACTGTGCCAGGACTAGATGGCATTCAAAATGAGTTTTATAAACTTTTTGAAGAATGCCTCATCTCCATGTTACAAGAAGTTTTCACTTTGGCACAACATACGGACATTTGGGACACAGCATGCGGGGAAGGGGTGATGTTCTTTTTACTTAAGAAAGGGGATCCCACGGTTTTGTAAAATTGGAGACCATTAAGTTTATTAACCTCTGATTACAATATTTTGACAAAAATTATTACAGTACACCTGGCAATGGTTGCCCAGAAAATGTTGGTGGAAGATCAGACCTGTGCGGTTCCAGGTCACAGCATCACACAAATCTGATCTTTGTTAAGGAGGTAGTGGACCAGGGCTTGGATCTGACTCTTGACTGCAACTTACTGACTATAGATAAGGAAGCTGTGTTCGATTCAGTCCAACATAAATACCTTGGCACACCTTACAGCAGTTTGGTATTCTGGAAACCTTTATTGGCCTCATACATCTTTTGTATGAGGAAGCACAGGTGTATCCACTGGTGAATGGGCATTTTGGGTCCTCCCATGTATGTTAGATGAGGGGTTAGACAGGGGTGCTCTTTGAACCCTCTTCCATATGTTTTTAGTTTGGACCCACTTTTACAGGGCATAGTGGCTGACATTCAGGTACTTCCTATCATTAACCAGTCGGGTAATGTTTTGAGCAAAGTATCTGCCTATGCGGTTGACAGCATAGTGCTAGTTGCTGATCTAGCTTCTGGCGAAAGAGCCCTTGACATCTTTGATAGACATACTGCTTTGACTGGTATTGGGCTAAATAGATCTAAGTGCCAGGCCTTGGCACGTGGAAAAGCAAAAATCCCAACCAGTTATGTTATTCCTGTCACTAAACAGAGCATGAAGATTTTAGGGTTGTATTTTGGGGAGCGTCTGGTGGCACAGAAGAACTGGGAGCACAAGCTGGCTATTGCCCAACCAAAAGTACAGAGATGGAAGTCATGGAATATGATGAGGAAAACACACATTTTTTTGTTACTGTCTTTTATTGTTCCTATTTTTCTGCAAGTAGCACATATATTCCCATTGCCCTTTAATATGCAGATTAGTTTTAAGTTTATTTTTTCAGTTAGTATGGGGCTGAATCCGATCAAATGGTGTCACACTTATAGAATGTGACAAGACAGAGGTCTTAATATGATTCAGCCTATTGTGTTCTTTTTTAGTATTTACTTTTATAGCAACCTTAAGCCCCTCTTTAGTGGAAATATGGGATTATGGACAGCAGCAGAAAAAAATGGCAGACAGACATTGTAATGGCGTGGGGAGTAGGGAAGTGGAGGGTGGGAGAAAAATGCTTACCAGAACATGCACAAGCCTGTTTGAGATATATTTAATTGTGGAAACATAGAAACATAGACTTTGACGGCAGATAAGGACCACTAGGCCCATCTAGTCTGCCCATTTCCCTACCTACAGGATAGGCCACAGATCCTAGTTAACCAACAGCCTATTTCTTCCTACCCCCCACAAGAATTGCCTTATGTCTGTCCCATGCATTCTTGAATTCTCTCACAGTTTTAGACCCCACAACCTCCTCAGGAAGGCTGTTCCATGCATCCACTACCCTCTCTGTGAAATAATACTTCCTCACATTGCCCTGAACCGCCCTCCTTCTATCTTTAAATTGTGTCCCCTTGTTCTTGCAAGTCTCTTTTCTGAAAGATGCTACCCTCTTGGACTTTGTTGATTCCACTGAGGTACTTAAAAGTTTCTATCATGTCCCCTCTCCTTCTTTCCTCAAGGGTATACATATTAAGCTCCTTTAGTCTCTCCTCATTGAGCTTCTCTTGCAGACCCTGCACCATTTAAGTTGCCCTCCTCTGGACTGCCTCTATCCTGTCTATGTCCTTGCGGAGATGGGGTCTCCAGAACTGGACACAGTACTCAGATGGGGTCTCACCAACTGTCTGTACAGAGGGATAACAACTTCCTGTTTTCTGCTGGTGATGCCTCTCCCTATACATCCCAGTATACTCCCAGCCCTCCCTACTGCCTTCTCACAGTGCTTGCTAACCTTAAGGTCATCTGATATGATTACCCCAGGTCCCTTTCCTTTTTGTTGTTGTACTATCTCCCCACCCATTGTATTCTTCCCTGGGTTCTTGTTTCCCAGGTGCATTATTTTGCACTCTTTGCATTGAATCCTAGCTGCCATACTTCTGACCATTCCTCCAACCTTGCCAAGTCCCTTTTCATCCTTTCCATGCCTCCTGTGTATCAACCCTGTTGCAGATCTTTGTGTCATCTGCAAAAGGCATACTTTTCCTTCCAGTCCCTCTGCAATGTCACTGATGAAGACATTAAAGGACTGACCCAATACTGAACCCTGCGTACCCCACTAGTAACCCCTTTCTTCAGAGTGGACTCCATTTACAATTACCTTCTGTGTCCTGTTGTCCAGCTAATGTTTTACCCAGGCTACCACCCTGGGTCCCACTCCCAGGCTGGTTAATTTGACTATTAATCTTTTGTGTGGGACTGTGTCAAATGCCTTGCTAAAGTCTAGGTAGGCCATGTCCACAGCCCCTCCCTGGTCTACTACTTTGGTCACCCAGTCAAAGAAATCTATTAGATTTGTCTGACATGACCTTCCCGCTGTGAACCCATGCTGCCTTGGGTCCTGTGCTCCACTGGCCTCTAGGTACTCAACTATTCTTTCCTTCAGAAGTGACTCCATCACTTTCCCTACCACAGAGGTCAGACTGACAGGTCTGTAGTTTACTGCCTCTGTCTTGCTCCCACTTTTGTGAAGGGGAATCACATCCGCCTTCCTCCAGTCCTCAGGTACCACCCCATCCTCCCATGATTTATTAAAAAGAGTAGCCAGTGGTTTCACTAGTTCCTCCTTAATTTTTTAGAATTCTGGGTGAATTCCATCAGGACCCATTGCTTTGTCCACCTTCAGTTTTAGGAGTTCTTGCAGAACCCTTTCTTCTGTGAAAGGACTGGGATCGACCCCCCTATCAAGAGTGCTTCTGTTAATTGGATTAGGCACTTCCCCCTCCTCTTTTGTGAATGCTGAGCAGAAATATTCGTTCAGTATTCCTGCTTTTTCACTGTCCCCCTCTGCCCACCCACCATTCATTCTATTCAGCCTCACTATCCCTCCCTTTGTCTTTCTACGCTCGCTGATGTACCTATAAAGGTTTTATCCCCTTCTTAACTGAGTTGGCTATCTTTCCTCAGTTTGGGCCTTTGCTATTCTGACTTCCTCCCTGCTTCCTTCTGCCTTAACTGGTACAGCTGTCTGTTCTGCTCCTTCTGTGTTTCCTTATACTTCTGGAATGCTATCTTTTCTTTCTGACTTTCACAGCCACCTCTTTTGAGAACCATAGTGGCTTTTTCTTTCATTTTGATTTGTTTATTTGCTTCACACAAAGGCTTGTTGCCTCTGTGATGGCAGTTTGATAATTCCCATTGTTGCTCCACACCTCCTTCTAGCCTGTTTGCTAGTGCTTTTCTGAGGCACTCTCCCATCTTGCAAAGTCAGCCTCCTCAAGTCCAGTACCCTCACTTTTGTTGTGGCTTGCTCTGTAGCTGAATTTAATGTGAACCACACTGTTTGATGGTCACTTGTCCCCAGATGGCAACCCACTTCTAAATCTGAGATCCTCTCACTGCCCCCATTTGAGAGTATGAGGTCTAAGATTGCTCAATCATGAGTGGGTTCTGAAACTAGCTGTCTAATGCCTGCCACCTGTAGGGCATCAAGAATGGCCCTGTTCTTGGATGTGGCTGCAGCAAATGTGCTCCAGTTAACATCTGGCATATTCAGGTCTCCCATCAACAGTATCTCCCCTTTCTCTGCCATTCTAAGAATGCCTTCTATCATATCCTTGTCCATTTCTTCCCCCTGACATGGGGGTCTGTACACAACCCCTGTGCAGATTGTGGTGCCCTTTCCAGTCTCCAAGGTGACCCACAGTGCCTCCTCTCCTCCCTGTTTGCTCTTTTGTTCAGTTGCTTTTATCCCTTCCTTTACATAGAGAGCTACTCCTCCCCCTCTTCTCCCCTGCCTGTCTCTCCTGTAGGTTATGTACCCTGGTATGTTAACATCCCAGTCATGGTTCTCTGTGTACCATGTTTCTGTGACTTCTACGATATCCAGGCATCCCTCTTCCATTAAGGCCATCAGCTCAGAGAGCTTGTTGCCCAGACTACGGGCATTGGTACTCATTACCCTCCATTTCCTGATGGCCTTACTCCCTTTTGCCCCACCCATGTCCTTCTTGCCTTTATCACTTTCTCCATTGACCCCTGTCCTTCTCCCTATCAACACCTCTATGTTGGTGTTTGCTGCACTTACTACCGTGACTATTTGGGGGGGCTAGGATTCTCCTGCTCCTTTCCAGTGCCTCCCCCCTTGGCTAGTTTAAAAGCTTGCCAATGAAGCATTTAAACCTATCACCTACACTCCTTTTATAGGGTACCACAGTTGTGACATTTCCTGTGACAGAGCAGGAAGGGGCGGATCAGTGGGGCCTCCACAAGATGATCTCATTTACAGGGCACTAGTAATTTAACTTGTTATAACAAGTTAAACAAAGCACAATTAAACCATTACTTGCATTTTTTCCTTCTAATTACTCTGACTAGGTTACAAACCCAGCAACTTATTTGTAATGGATTTCATTAACTGCAGGTACTGTGGAACAATTTTCAGAAGGACAGTCTTACAGGATTTAGGACACTGTCCTACATGCTGGCCTTTGGAGATCTTAGGTCTCAGCTCCGGGCAGCATGGGCAGAGATTGCACACCTCAAATTTCATATTGAAGGGAAATACATTATAAGAACCACCGCCATTTCCCCAGCATCCAACAGAAAACCTCGACCGCAGAGGGTAGTTGTTCCAGGAGGTTGGCAGGTGGTTAGGAGGAGCAAATCAGGTGCCCCATCACTCTCTGCTCTCAACACATTACCTCCAAAACCATATAAACACTACAAACAGGTATCTGCCTCTATCTCTGAAATCAAATAAAGAGGCAGAAGACACTGCAGAGCAGGACACTGCAGCACAGGAGCTAGCACAACAATACTCACCCAAATCAGGAACCAAAACTAAACAAGCACAAAGGAAATCCAAAAAACTTCTGATCATAGGAGACTCCATGATTCGGGGAGTTGATACCCATCTCCAGCCAGGGGTGATGGTCAGATGTCTCCCAGGTACATCAGCATGGAGAGACACTGACCGCATTGCTAAAATTGTTCACAAAGCAGGAGAAAACATTGATGTCCTAGTACACATAGGGACTAATGATCTCGCCAGCCGGTCAGTTGTGGAGACCAAGGAACACCTGACTAGGCTGGGTGACAAACTATCATAGAAACATAGAAGTTGACGGCAGATAAGGACCGCAAGGCCCAACCAGTCTGCCCATTTCTTTTTCTACCTTATAAATGTGCCATCGGCCTTTGCTCTGTCAGTGACCTATCTATTCATAGTCATTTGTATTGCTCCCTTATGCCTATCCCATGCCTGTTTGAAGCCCTGCACTGTATTCATAGCCACCACTTCTTGTGGTAAGCCATTCCATCTACCACCCTTTCTGTGAAAAGAATTTCCTCACATTCCCCTTAATCGCCTCCCTCTAATCTCATGCTGTGTCCTCTTGTCCTGCTATTTTTCTTATATTTAAACATGTTAGACTCTTTCACCTTGTTAATGCCCTTAAGGTGTTTGAATGTCTCGATCATATCACCTCTCTCCCTCCTTTGCTCAAGAGTATACATATTGAGCTCTGTTAATCTGTCCTCATGTGTCTTCTGATGCAGTCCCTGCACCATTTTGGTTGCCCTTCTCTGGACTGCCTCAATTTGGTTAATGTCCTTGTGAAGGTGTGGCCTCCAATACTGCCGCAGTACTCAGATAGGGCCTAACCAATGTCTTGTACAGAGGGATTATACCTCCCTCTTACGACTTGATACCCCTACTAATACCCTAACACCCCCTAGCCTTACCTACTGCTTTAGAGGTCTGCTTGGATGATTTTAGGTCATCAGTGATGATGATGCCCAAGTCTCTTTCTTCCTTTGTGACTGCTAGCAACTCCCTCCCAGCCTATAAGTGGCTTCAGGGTTTCTCTTCCCTATGTGCATGATTTTGCACTTCTTTGCATTAAATCCAGTTGCCACTCTTCTGACCATTCTGCTAGTTTATCCAGATCTCTTCTCATTCTGCCCACCCCATCTGGATCATCTACTCTGTTGCAGATGTTGGTGTCATCTGCAAACAGACAAGCTTTACCTCTAGTCCATCTCAGGGTCACTAATTAAGATGTTAAGAGGACTGGCCCCAGGACTGATCCCTGAGGTACCCCACTTGTGACTTGCATCTCTTCTGACTGTATACCATTTACCACCACTCTCTGTTTTCTGCCTGTCAACCAGTTTGCCACCCAGCTGACCAACTTCTGACCCACCCGAGCCTACCAGCTTATTTATCAATCTTCTATGTGGAACAGTGTCAAAGCTTTGCTGAAGTCAAGGTAGGCGACATCAACTGCTCCCCTTGGTCCACCACTCTGGTTACCCAGTCAAAGAAATCTATGAGATTAGCTTGACAGGACCTTCCTTTGTAAACCCATGCTGTCTTGGATCCTGTGCCCCTATGGATTCCAGGTGTTGCACTATCCTTTCCTTAAGGAGTGCCTCCATAATCTTGCCCACTACTGAGGTAAGACTGACGGTCTGTAGTTCCCGCCTCCTCCCTGCTACCACTCTTGTGGAGTGGGATCACATGAGCCCTTCTCCAGTCTCTGGGACCTCTCCTGTGCTCAGAGACTCACTAAACAATTCTGCTAATGGCTCTGCTAGTTCCTCCTTTAGCTCCTTAAGTACCCTGGGATGTATGCCATCAGGTCCCATTGCCTTATCCACCTGAGCTTAGCAAGCTCTTGTAGGACCCTTTCTTTTGTGAAGGGAGTAGTGCTCACCTCCCTCCCCTGTGTCCATGATGCTGAGCTGTGGGCCCTGCCCTACCTTCTCTTCAGTAAACACTGAGCAAAAGTATCTATTTAGGATAGATGCCTTTACAGGTCCTCCTCCTCACATGCTCCCTTTTCTCCATTAAAGCATAGCCCCTATTTCGTCGGCATCTCCTTCTCTGAGATCCTGCCAGTCTGGGAGAAGGGAGCAGATGGACGGAAGGTCAGAGAAGGGGAGATAGGGAGCTAAACACGTGGCTCAAGGACTGGTGCCAGAAAAAGGACACAGATTTGTAGGGAACTGGCAACAGTTCTGGGAGCGAAAGTTCTTTAAATTTGATGGACTGCATCTGACTAAAGGGAGTCAGTGCATTGAGGCAGAAGTTTGACGTCTTTGCAGAATATTTAAACTAGCAAATGGGAGAGGGTGCAGCACCCATACGTCGAATGGGAAGAACACCCTCCCCTCAGCTAGTGGTCAAACAGGAATTCAGCGTGTTTGCCGTTCATTTGCATCACCAGGTAAGAAAAAGGTTTGTCTCCCCATACGATGCACAGGGGTAATGCCAAACTTCACCAACAACTAACACACAAAATCTGGCCAATGGAAAATCATGTTACAAATGCTCACAGCCTGGGAAATAAGATCCCAGACCTGCAGGCAATAATGTCAGAGGCTAAACTGGACATAGTAGCAATTAGTGAGACGTGGTTTACCAGTAACCACACAGGAGACTTCAGTACCTGGCTATGTATTGTTCAGAAAGACGAGGTGCAAAAGGGGGAGGAGTGGCCCTGTATGTTAATGAAAATATCAAAGCTACAGAAATTCAGAATACACATAAGGAGCAGAAGAACTGTGGGTCACCCTGGAAACAGGAAATGGGACAGCCATAAGAACTGGGGTTGTCTACAGGCCCCAGACCAGAGGGAGGACATAGACACATTACTGTTAGAAGATATACAAAACATGACAGCTAAGGGAGGTTCTGATAATGGGAGACTTCAACATGCCAGATACAGATTGGTCAATACCAGCAGGAACATCGGAGAACTAGACACATAGTGGATTCCCTGCAGGAGGGCCTCAAACAACTGGTACAGCAACCCACAAGAGACAGGGCTATCCTAGATCTAGTACTGACTAACAAAGAAGGGATCACAGATCTCCAGGTAGAAGGTCACCTGGGGACCAGTGACCATCACATGGTATGGTTCAATTTGGCTACTACATCTAAATCATCCCATTCCAAGGCAAAATATGGGACTTCAGAGGAGCTGACTTTGATAAGATGGCCAACAGAGTTAAGCTAGCCCTGGCAAAAGAAACACAGGTGAGGAGGTACAGGCAAAGTGGGCAAGCATTAAGGATACAATACTTGAAGCAACATCCCATTGTGTTAGACAGAAAAGGAAGTGTAAAGAAGAAGGAACCACTTTGGTTCTCAAATACAGTAGCAGAAAAGGTCAGAGCCAAAAGGCTGGCCTTCAGAAAATATAAGGGAACACAGCGGGATGAAGATAGGAGGCATACCAAACTGCCCTAAGGGAAGCAGGTA
Source organism: Neoceratodus forsteri (assembly GCA_016271365.2). NCBI lineage: Eukaryota > Metazoa > Chordata > Ceratodontiformes > Ceratodontidae > Neoceratodus > Neoceratodus forsteri. The sequence continues at coordinate 167,251,078 of CM028131.1, read as the reverse complement.
AGGCAGTAAGGCAGGCAAAGTCCCAAACTGAGGAAACACTAGCACGAACAGTAAAAGAAGGTGACAAGACTTCTATAGATACATTAGTGAAAGGAGAAAGTCCAGAGGGGGTATTGCTAAGTTTAATGGAGAAAGGGAGCATGTGAGGAGGAGGACCCTGTAAAGGCATCTATCCTAAATAGATACTTTGCTCAGTATTTACTGAAGAGAAGGTAGGGCAGGGCCACAGCTCAACATCATGGACACAGGGGAGGGAGGTGAGCACTACCTTCACAAAAGAAAGGGTCCTACAAGAGCCATAAGCTCAGGGTGGATAAGGCAATGGGACCTGATGGCATACATCCCAGGGTACTTAAGGAGCTAAAGGAGGAACTAGCAGAGCCATTAGCAGAATTGTTTAGTGAGTCTCTGAGCACAGGAGAGGTCCCAGAAGACTGGAGAAGGGCTCATGTGATCCCACCCACAAGAGTGGTAGCAGGGAGGAGGCAGGGAACTACAGACCGGTCAGTCTTACCTCAGTAGTGGGCAAGATTATGGAGGCACTCCTTAAGGAAAGGATAGTGCAACACCTGGAATCCATGGGGCACAGGATCCAAGACAGCATGGGTTTACAAAGGAAGGTCCTGTCAAACTAATCTCATAGATTTCTTTGACTGGGTAACCAGAGTGGTGGACCAAGGGGAGCAGTTGATGTCGCCTACCTTGACTTCAGCAAAGCTTTTGACACTGTTCCACATAGAAGATTGATAAATAAGCTAGGTAGGCTCGGGTGGGTCAAAGTTGGTCAACTGGGTGGCAAACTGGTTGACTGGCAGAAAACAGAGAGGTGGTAAATGGTATACAGTCAGAAGAGATGCAAGTCACAAGTGGGGTACCTCAGGGATCAGTCCTGGGGCCAGTCCTATTCAACATCTTCATTAGTGACCTCGCAGATGGACTAGAGGGTAAGGCTTGTCTGTTTGCAGATGACACCAAGATCTGCAACAGAGTAGATGATCCAGATGGGGTGGGCAGAATGAGAAGAGATCTGGATAAACTAGCAGAATGGTCAGAAAAGTGGCAACTGGGATTTAATGCAAAGAAGTGCAAAATCATGCACATAGGGAAGAGAAACCCTGAAGCCACTTATAGGCTGGAGGGAGTTGCTAGCAGTCACAAAGGAAGAAAGAGACTTGGGAATCATCATCACTGATGACCTAAAATCATCCAAGCAGACCTCTAAAGCAGTAGGCAAGGCTAGGGGGTGTTAGGGTGAATTAGTAGGGGTATCACAAGTCGTAGAGGAGGTAATAATCCCTCTGTACAAGACATTGGTTGGGCCCCATCTGGAGTACTGCGTGCAGTATTGGAGCCACACCTTCACAAGGACATTAACCAAATTGAGGCAGTCCAGAGAAGGGCAACCAAAATGGTGCAGGGACTGCATCAGAAGACATATGAGGACAGATTAACGGAGCTCAATATGTATACCCTTGAGCAAAGGAGGAGAGAGGTGATATGATCGAGACATTTAAACACCTTAAGGGCATAAACAAGGTGAAAGAGTCTAACATGTTTAAATATAAGAAAATAGCAGGACAAGAGGACACAGCATGAGATTAGAGGGAGGCCGATTAAGGGGAATGTGAGGAAATTCTTTTTCACAGAAAGGGTGGTAGATGCATGGAATGGCTTACCACAAGAAGTGGTGGCTATAAATACAGTGCAGGGCTTCAAACAGGCATGGGATAGGCACAAGGGAGCAATACAAATGACTACGAATAGATAGGTCACTGACAGAGCAAAGGCCGATGGCACATTTATAAGGTAGAAAAAGAAGAAATGGGCAGACTGGATGGGCCTTGCGGTCCTTATCTGCCGTCAACTTCTATGCTTCTATGTTTCTATGTTTCTATGTTTCTACCTAGGATACTGGTTCCCCTCCCGGACAGAAGCAGCCCATCATGCCAGTATAGGCTTGCATCACTCCAGGTGGACCCCCAGTCCCCAGTGAAGCTAAATCCCTGAGCTACACACCATTTTTTCAACCACTGATTGAATTCCATGGTGCGGAGCACCCTAGCCTCTCCTATGCCATAGATGGGTAGCACCTCCGAGAAGGTTACCGTGCGTGCTACTTGACTAAGGCCCCTCCCCAATTCCACAAACTCTTTCTGCACTTCTCTAATCCCTTTCTTAGCCAGGTCATTTGTCCCTAGGTGGACAATGACATCCAGCTCCCTCCCCTGTGCAGCTGCTCCGGCAATCCTGAGGATTCGCTCCCTGTCCCTCCAAGCCATGGCGCCTGGCAGGCACCTTACCTCCCTCTCCCCTTCCTCCCCCAGTTATACCTTCCTAACAATGGAGTCCCCCACCAGGAGTTGTTTCCTTCCCCTGCAGGGTCCCCTGCCACCCTCCTGTGGGTCTCCTTTGTGGAGGTTCCCAGCATCCTCCTTGGTCTCCACTGTGGGTGCCTCCATAGAGGAACCACACTTTGCCAGAATGGCATAGGAATTGTGGAGAGGTACAACTGGAGGGATGTGCCTCTGTTCCACCACCCTGACCCTCCCTGAGCCCACTGTGGTCCAGCCACTCCTCTTTCTTGGCAACCTCTGAGGCAACAGCAGTGGCACTGGTGGTCCCTGGATGGAAGAGGAGGTCCCACAAATCCTGGCCAACTCAGCCTGGAGATGAGCAACCTCCTCCCTCAGCCCAGAGAGGTGCCTGCAGATGGGACAACACCGCATCATCCAGAACATCTCCCGGAAGACTGCTGCTCCACAGCAACTGCACTGCACCACTCCAAACATGTCTTATTTCTGGCCCCTTAACTGTTTGCAAACCTTACTCTTTCCTGTTTTTTTTTTCCCTCTCTCCTTACTTTCTGCCTGTGTGCCCTTTAAGCTCCTGATTGTCCTGTTCTTAGACAAGAATATCCTATATTTCTCAGTAGACCACTTACTTGCTCAGAGGCAGACCTCCAGCAGCTAGAGGGGACCGGAGTGCTACTCTTGCCTTCTAGGGTGGTGGGTCCTTGGTGGTTCAGTGATCACTCACTTCCTGCCCCTAAACAGGAAGTTCCTGTTGTCAGTCAAATCCTGTGCCTATAAAAATAGAACTAGCTTTGGGTGGTGGGGTGGAGGGGACGGAAGGAGGGCAATACAGTCCCAACCGAGAAGTTCAGTCACACAGCAGTCCTTTCTCCTGGTGTCTTCTGCCAAGCTATTGACCCCCTTTGGTTTCAAGCTGTACCACAAAAGCAGTTTTACTCTGCAGTGGTTCAGAAAAGCTACTTTGAGGACCCTGTGCTTGTGACCAGTTCACATGTACAGAACAAATTTGTTTTGGCTGCAATGCTAAAGAAACGTATACCTCCCAAAATGAATGATACCATGTGGCTCTGAGGGTATGGGAAATTGAATGTCCATGCTAACCACAAACATAAGGAAATGGGGGACAGAGTGTGTCTGAGTTCTGGGTGTGTTAATCAACTAGAAACTATGTAGCATCTATTTTTTGATTGTGTGTTTATTAAACCCCTTTGGGCACTGTTGGATGCCTTTTGGACTATGAACTGTTTTTCTTAACTAGATTATGACATATTAGTGTATGGGCAACTTACTGCACCATGAGCTAAATGTGATCAGTGCACAGTGTATGTAATGCTGGCTTGTATCAAATGGGTCATTTAGCAGGCCCATTGCCATCTTTATTTTACAGGGGGAGGTGGTTACCCTGAATGATGTTATATTTATGTTACAGGATGAATTAGATAAGGTCTATCAGTTTGAACATGCTCATTTTGGGGATTCTGTATGCAAACAAAATTGGAAGGGCATTGACTGGGTTGGATGAGGGATGGTTTCTAGGCCTTGTGCTACATGTAATTTGAGATCAGGCCAGGTAAGCACTGAAAATGTGGCTGGTATGGCTGAGAATTATGACCAGATATTGTGTTATCACCGTAATTTATAGGAGCTAGGTTATTGTTGTTTTGTATTTTTCTTTCATTTTTAGCAGGATTGGCATATGTTTATTGTTTATCTAATTTATGTTTTTTATGATTAGTATGACGTAATACTGTTTGTTTTCAGTTTGAGTTCCAAGCTTAGAAATATGGTTATGTATTGTCTGTATGATATTTGTTTTTATTTTCTTAATAAAATATTCCCCTACTCTTTTCGAGAAGTGCCATGGGATCTTTAACAGCATGGGACCGCGGTTTAACATCTCATCCAAAAGACGGCACCTCAGGAATGCAGCACCCCCCTCATGCTGCACTACAGTGTCAGTATTGGGATTTAACCCAAGTGCCTGATGTAGGGATAAAACCCATAGCCTTCTGATCTGCCAGCCACAGAGGCGAGTGTGCAACCTGCTGAGCCACTGACACTATTGTACGTTGTGTGCACCGTTCCTGTTCTAACTTACAAATAGCCTTTCTTTAGGTGCAGCACCTTTTGAGCAAGGAGTACATCTCATTCCTGCATTTCTCTCATTTTTGAGGTAGCATGTTAAGGAATATTATCCAACAAAATGAAAGTTGGATGGCTAAGGTGTACAAACTTAATGCAAACAGCCCCCTTCCCCTTCTGTGTCTGCATTCTTACAATAGTAAATACTGTATCATGTTCCTCATATCTCAAAAAGCTATTTTGTTGGCAGAGCTACGGGGGGCACAGGAGTTGATAGGACTTCCAACCTATGATCTCTGTATAAAAAGGTTAGAAATTTATTATTTACTGATCAATAAATATTTAAATAATTTTTCTACATTCCATGGTAAGCAGCACCTTGGAGAATTGTTTTGCATCAAGGTACTTTGATAACTGTTAGATTGTTACTTGTGCCTTCATTTAAGTATTAAACACTATGATGTGAGAATGTATGAATTTTGGAAACTGCTATTCTTTTGAATAAATGTATCTTTTTTGAAATGCACAGAACTACCTAAAGTTGCTAATCTCAAAATTTGGTATCCTACTGTTTTATTAGTATACATATTCAAACAATTAAAGTGTATGTGTATGTGTGTGTGTGTGTGTGTGTGTGTGTGTTTTGAAAATATGTTTTCTTATTGTCTAATCCAGAAAGACAGTCCAGATATGCACAAATCATGTGTATCTGGGGTGCTTATCTCTGCACCATTGGAAGCATGCACACTTGCTGGCATTCATGACCCCTGGCCCCCCAGGAGCTGTGTATGGAGTACTGTGTAGAGGAGCAATACAACCCCTGCTCTCAGTACTGGCTCTATGGGAACAAGCAATGATTGAACCTCAGGGACTGTGCTGTGGCCACCACCCCACACCCCCAGAACCACAGCAGCGACACTGGAGGTGCCCAGTCCCCTAGTGTCGCAATTGGGAATCCTCTGTCATTCTTTTCAACCTGTAAAAAGGAAACAGTCCATCAATGTCTTTTGCAGCCATTCCTGATCCCCTATATGACCCTCTCACTCAGCACCCCCCACACACCCTGAAGCCCTTACTTACCCATCAGGGTCCAACACCATAATCCTTTCTGGACTGCAGACACATTTTCGCTTTTCAAAGCCAGATCACAAACTAAAGAAATAGGTATGTGGGTTAATGTACTTCAATGGGGTTTTGAACTTAGTTGCATAACTTGGGCATTTTTTCATATTTTTGGCACAAATTGTGAACATGCCTTCTTTGGGACCCCACCTCATGAACGGTTGCACTGACATTAGGCAAATATGTCCAGAAAGGTGATTTTGTGGTGCCTGCATGAAATCACCTTTTGGGCAGAAGTTGAAAATGTTCTCTGCCCTTGTTCATGAGGTGGGGTCATAAGAAGACTATGTAGAAAAAAACAGGTTATGATCTTATGTTGAATTTTGTGAACACAGCCTTGTAACTTTGGTAATTTTCAATATGTTTACCCCATATTTACAACATAGCCATATATTTACAGCACCTCATGAATGTGACAGCTGTCATTTTTCAAATCCTGGCATAAAGTGTTTTTTTTACATACTGTAAGGTGATTTTGCAGCCCCTGCATGAAATCACCTTTTGGGCAGGAGTTGAAAATTTTCTCTGCCCCTGTTCATGAGGTGGTATCATAAGAAGGCTATGTTGAAAATATGGTGTACAAATATTAAGAAATGACAAAGTTATGGGCCTATGTTGAATTTTGCAAATGCAGGCCCATAAGTTTGGTAATATTCAATATTTGTAACTTACATATTCAAAATATCCATTTCTTCACAGCACCTCATGAATGTGATATCTGTCATTTTTCAACTCCTGCCCAAAATGTGTTTTTGTATCCCAAAATTTGATTTTGCAATCCCTGTGCTAAATCACCATTCAGCCAGAAGTTGAACATTTTCTATGCCCTTCTTCATGAGGCTGGGTCATAACAAGGCTATGCTGAAAGTTTGGTGTAACAATATTACAAAACAACAAATTTATGAGCATACAGCATATTTTGCTAATGCAAGCTCATAACTTTGGTAATATTCAATATTTCTACCCCTAAATTCCTCACCTGCAGCCCTATCAGATCTGGCCAGAGTTTGTTTGCTTTGTGATTGCACACTGAAGTCCATTCTACCCATCCTGAGTGGCTCCCTACTTTGAAGTTGAGAATCCCATGGCATAGCCTGAAAGAGTAAGGGAATTGTCCCATTTATCCATGGCAAAATTCTATGTCAACATCATAAACTCAAAGATAATACAGGTGTATGTGTGGGGGGAGGAGATTAGTGCACACAATGGCTGCAGTATATTTAATGTATATAGAATCTGCATTACCATTGTCCAACCAATTGCTCTGCAAAGCACTTTGCACTACATTATGTACATGGCTTTGTGTCAGGTGACATATGCAGGGGTATGGCATATAGGAACTTTTAAAAATAATGCTTCTTCCAGCCCCATCTACCCACATCACTCTTTCAAATCTGATTGTACCATATCTCTGCTGTTGCACCCCCTCCCAACATCAACCTCCTGAGTGCATTTGAAAATCGCTATCTAAAAACATCCTATTGCTTTCTACCCAGTGCTGTAATAGTGATCCAAGCTTCTATAACCACAGCTTACATGGTAGGGCATGGCTGTGGGGAATCCTGTTAAATGAAACACGTAAAAGGAACATGACCTTCTTTATGTGTGACATCCCTATAGAATTTTCTTTTGATCATTCTGCACTAGAACATCAAGGAAAAGGACTTTAATGGGAAATTACTAGAAAGGGAATGGGACATACTCTATTGCAAAGTACACTTCTGCATAAAGACCTTAGTACCAGAGAAAACTAAATATAACAAAAAGGGCAGGATACCTGTTTAGTTTTCCTCACATATCAAGAAATTGATTAGGAAAAGAATAAGACATATATGATCTATAAAAAAAAGTCACTGGGTATAGCATGGTCTGCTTATACTAACATAAACAAAAAATGTAAAAAGACTATTAGAAAGGAAAAAAATGGAAAATGAATTCAGTTTGGCTGAAAATATTAAGGTAAATATTTTTTTTTATATGTGTGTAAATGGACTCAAAAATAAACATTCTGTGATAGGGCCCTTAGTAAGTAAAGATGGAGCCATAAAAATGAATCAGAAATGGCAGAATCCTTCAACAAATACTTTATTAGTATATACCAGCCAAAGGACTTTGGAGGTATTACATTGCCAGTATGTAACAAATACAACAAAACAATAATCAAATATGAAGTATTGAAAAATCTATCCAGCTTCAATCAAAAGTGTAATCCCCCAACTCAGAACGTGTTCCACTCTAGTCTCTTTAAAATCTAGTTTAAAGAAAAAAGTTTCCAGAAGATCAATCTTTTTTGTAATTGTTTTATTTACTATATCTTTGTTCTGCTTGTAATGTATATGTTAGTTTGTATTTTATTATTATGACTTGGGACATTCTGAAAATGAGATTTAGTTTCTCATAGGACTTATCCTGTATATTTTGAACTTTTAAATACATAAAAAAACAAACACAAAATTGCTGTGGCCCTAGGTATCGAAAAGAAGTAGATTTGTAAATGGTGAAAAAAGTAAACAAAAGTTCACAAATTGCTTTTGGAAAAATCAGCTGAGCTGGATGAACTACAACCAGTGTTGCCAAAGGCTGTAGCAGACGAACTATCAGGCCCTTTGGCCGACACATTCTCAACCTCACTATTAGAAGGTAAGGTTTTAACCTAGTGGAAAATGGCTATGGTAATACAAATACACAAAAAGGGATTGGAAAATGATATCACAAACTATAGGCTTATTAGCATTACCCTAGTAGTGAGCAAGGTGTTGGAGGAGATTATGAAGGAGAAGATACATGATCATATTAACAAACGTGGTCTAGGTGGCATAAACCAGCACTGGTTCAAAAAGGGGAGGTCTTGCCAAACCAATTTATTGCACATTTTTCTGACTAGTTAGCAAAGTACTAGACAAAGGTCTTTTGGTTGACATCCTATTTTTGGACTTCTCAAAGGCACTTGACACCATGCCACAGTCATCTCTGATCAGACAACTCCATAGTGTGAGTTTTTATCCTAATTTTATAAACTGGGTAGCATCTTGGCTTGAGGGAGGGAAGAAAGCAGATGGTTAGTTTAGCAGGACACACTTCCTCATGGAAGGAGGTGACCAGTGATGTCCCCCAGGGGTCGGTCCTGGGCTCTACCTTGTTCAGTATTTATATCTCCAGTATTAAAACGTCTACAGCAACTCGGAGTTGCAAATTCACTGATGACCTTAAATTGTGATCAATTGTAAATAGTAATACATCTAGGGAAAAATTCCACATGGAAATAAATATCCTATAGCTTTGGGTAAGAGAACACAAACTTGCACTAAATCTAGACAAATGTAAAATCATGCACCTGGGATGGAAGAACTTGTTGGCACTGTATTACCTAAACAGAAAAAAGCTCATATAAATTGACAGAGAACATGCCTTTGGAGTCATTATAACAAACAAATTCACAACAGATGAACAATGTAGGAAAGCAGTAAGAAGTGCAAATAAAGTAACAGGTTGTATTTCCAGAAATATCAAGAGTAGGGACAAGTGAGTATTTATACCACTATATGCATCATTGGCATGCTCCCACCTGGAGTCTGTAAAAACAATATAAAAATGCTAGAAGGAACTCAGAGAAGAGTAACCTTGTCAATGTGTTTCAGTGGGTAGCACTTCCTTTTCTGGACCAGAAGGTTGTGGGTTCTCTTCCCTCACCGGGATAGGACTTGCACCTAAAATGCTGGCATCCAAGTGCAGTATTAGGGGGTGCTGCACTACTAGGGTGTGTCATCCTTCGGATGAGATGTTAAACCTAGGCCCTTTCTACCTATCTTGGTGGGTGTCTAGGTGGAACTAAAAGAACCCAGGGCACTCTTTGCAATGAGTAGGGGACATTCCTGGTGTCCTGGCCAACATTTCCCTTCCCATAAACTGGTTCATGCAATTGTCCAGGCTGCATATGGGTACTGATGTGCGATATAGCCACCACTACACATTCAGTCACTTCACTGCCAGTCTAGCATTGCTTGTAAAGTGATTTGGGATACACTGTGTATGAAAAGTGCTATATAAATGCTGATTCTTCTTCTTGTCAAACAGACCATACAATGAATGTCTGAGGGAGCTAAATTTGTACTCCTTAGAGTATAGGAGAATTTGAGGTGACCTCTGGATGCTATTCAAAGCCTTTAATGGTGAGTTTTAAGGGAATGTATAGGCCTTGAACTAATAGAGTCAGATAGGAATAATAGGTTTCACTTCCATCAGCTGAGAGGAGAGTTTTACAAAATGGCAAAAAGGGGTGCATGTTTCAGTCAAAGTGTGGTAGGCACCTGGAACAGATTGCCAGAAAATGTAGTTATGAGTGAAAGCCTCCCAGCCTTCAAAACTACACTTGATGAATACATGGGAAACAAAAAATTCAGTTATTCATAAATACAACTGGTTGAGTCATAATGGCCTATGGCTACTGACTTGTAATCCCCATGAACTTACGAAGTAGAGACATATCAGAATTATAGTAAAAACAGAATTTTATTTTTGCAGTTTTAATCAAATTACAAATGGTACTCAGAGGTGCCTAGATTTGAATAACAGTACATCCATAAAAAGTCTCACAAATAGTTGTGTGTACATGAATGCACACACACACACACACACACACACACACACACACACACACACACACACACACACACACACACACACACACACACATAAACAGGCCTTGAAAACTTTTTTGTGGATGCAAGCTTTTGGTAGCTAATTTCCTTTCAACTGTATTAGTTGCTTTATTGCTATTTTATATTTTTAGGACACTGAGTTGTATGATGTATTTTAAATTTTGTTCAGCACCTTGGTATTTGAAAGGCGCCATAAAAATAAAGTTTATTGTTATTATTATTATTCGAGTACATTAAATCTTTCAGTGCCTGAGCTTTGTACCAGAGGGACTTTTTTGATGTTGCAGTATGCACTGCTGTCTCCTGCTCCTGAGGACTTTCTTGATGATGCAACCGGCAGCAATGGCTCCCATTCACACAGGGCCTTTCTTAATGTTGTCATCAGCTGTGATGACTCTCTGTCTGACAGTTACCATATATCTTCTAATAGAGGCTGCCCTCTAGTACTAGTGACCCCCTGTTGGAAGCCACAGCTTTAACAGCACTTTTCTAATAGAAGCCACCCCTGATACAAGCCATGGCTTGTATTAGTGGGTAGCTCACTGTACCCTGCATGGTTCTAGCATCTGGTGTCCAAGCATGGTACACTGTACTGTTACCAATAGTACAATAATTTTGAACTGCACCATCAATCTTTCTCACAGTATCAGTAGTATTTCTGTCAGCAAGTTTTACCTGCATTGGTATTTTATTTTGTTTTATTTGTTGATACATTCTGTTCACTCGCTAACTGTCTTATGCAGACCCAGCAGAGAGTATGCATGTTAATCTAAAAAAAATAATGTTATTAACAAACAACATTATTTTTAAACTTAACATATAAAAAAAAATTACAATCTTAAAAGCCCAAATCCACTTGAACACAACAGACGATCAGTCTCACGTACAGCACTGTTTAGACGTGATCAATTTCAATCAGTTTGTTAGCTGATTATGAATTACAATCACTGTCTCCCACAGCATCTCCATTTGAATCCTTATCTTCATCTGAAACATCAGAAAGTTGCTGCTGTGTTTCTGCATCTTGTATCTTCACCTCACTTGCCATCAGTTATAGTAGGATCAGTCTAGCCCGCAGCTCCACTCAATCCTCACGCAGGCAAGTTACAACTTTGGGGTCACTTAACGTGATTCCACATATCTGAAGCCAAAAAAATCTCAACAGCTTTGATGGAAATGCTTTTGCAGGTGACTTGCAAAGGCTGCACTGTAGTAAAATCAGATTAGCCAGGTAATTTTCTGATTCCGGGTGCCAACATCTGTGACCATTGTTTTCAAGGCAGGATTTTTTTTTATTGTTTCCAGCACTGCCCGAGACCAAGAGCAATTTGTGAACTTTTGTTTACTTTTTTCACCATTTACAAATCTACTTCTTTTTGATACCTAGGGCCACAGCAATTTTTTGTTTGTTTTTTATGTATTAAAAAGTTCAAAATATACAGGATAAGTCCTATGAGAAACAAAATCTCATTTTCAGAATGTCCCAAGTCATAATAATACAATACAAACTAACATATATATTATAAAAACATTACAAGCAGAACAAATGTATAGTAAATAAAACAATTACAAAAAAGATTGCTCTTCTGGAAACTTTTTTCTTTAAACTAGATTTTGAAGAGACTAGAGTGGAACACTTTCTGAGTTGGGGGATTCAACTGTTCCAGGAGAGAGGGGTGCAACAAGTGAAACACTCTTTCCCATAACCTGAGGCAAATTCTGTGAGAGAAAACGTGTGATGCAGCGCAAACCTAAGGTTATATTTATGCATGGGAAAAATTAAATTATCACTAAGATAGGAGGGAGTTTGGTTATTAGTAATTTTAAAGAGAAGAGATAACCAATTAAAATTATGCCTCGAATTGGGAGATAACACATTTAAGTTACATAATAAGGAGCAAAGATGGTCATCCATTTTTGGTTTTAAGATAAAATGTAATATCTCAAAATTAACAGCATTTAAGGGTCAAGATGGAAGCCATGGGGGCTGGAGACTTGTTCTCTGGAACTACCGTGTTGCATGGACAGAATTATATATTTTAATCTTTTAAGTAGGGACTATTGCACTGCATAGCACTTGATAGGAGTGCCTGGAGCCCTGAGACTGATATTCAGGAAGCAGGAGGAGTGAGCTGTAGTCCTAAGCATGCTACAAGGACTACACCTCAAGATATAATTTGATTATATTTTATTTGAGAGCAATTTCCACCTAGTGCTTTGCCAAAACCACGGATGAGTGGTTTTTGACAGCATAGTGGTGCATTTTAAACATTTAAAAACTATGAAGTGGAGTGAGGTAAAGACAAGACCCCTGGGTTTATTTCTGGGTCACTGCTGGATATATTACTTACCCTGCTTCGAGCAGGGACAGCATGAGCAGAATGAGCACGTGCATCTGATGCACACAAAGACGGGTGCAAAGACACATGTGTCAGGCATGTGTTTCACTTGTTTTAGTGTGGGATAGTGAGGTACTACATTTCAGTGGCCTAGGGCACTTGCCAGTGGTAAAGAACACCTGATTTTTAATGCTGTCATTTGAGAGTTTTTAACATACTGGATCGCAGGAAATAATCAGACAACTGAACAAGTCGTTATATTTACATACCTTGTTATATTGATTTGTAGGTGGATTTACTATTGCTTAATTATACAATGGCAGACTATATTATGACCCATACTGTAGATGGGGAAATGGGCATTAAATGTGTTTCATGTAATATGTGTACTATTATTTCTCAGACTGCAGCAAAAAATAAAACCTTTAAATGTGGCAAATGTTTTAAGAATGATGAATTGTTGCAAGAGATAGCATTATTTGGTGCCAGATTAAATGCACTTGAAACCAGCCAGAGAGAAATGGCAGTTGCATCTAGAACGCAGGTCAAAGACAGTCCATTATTTCCAACAGCAACATTAAAAGATACACCAGCCCACTGGCACTGAGGGCTGAGGTACTGAACGTTACACCTCATGCCACGCTGGCGACCCGGGTTCAGGAGCAGATCCGGGTCATCTGGGGTCGGCAGTGGAAGAAAGGATGAAGCATCAGGAGGACTGCTCTCCTTTACTGGGAGGGAGATGGGGACATTGATCTCACTGTCTGGTGACTTCCAGTGGAGACTGTGGGCTCTGCAACAACCAGGAATCCAGACAAAGGGGGATTGGCCTCAGCAGTACTCCTGCGAGTGTGCATGAGAGCATGAATGTGCTGCACTGCAGAGCATTGCACTGGTGGGCAAATGGGGGAAATAAAAAGGACAAATGCTCCCCTCACACTGGTAGGGGCAAAGGCACCACATCTATTTCTAGGCCCAAGAAGTCCTCCTGGTTTACCACTCATCCTCTCCCACCAGATGCTACAGGTAGAGTGCTGGTTAGGAGATGGCAGTCCAGCTCTTCATAGTCAGTGTCAAATGACACTGAAACACTTATAGAAATTCATCAAACTGAATCCAGTGTTAAACCTATATATGTGCTTGGTGACTCAATAGTTAAGCACTTAGGATAGTTTGTAATAATGATAAAGAAAATAAAACTATGTCATCCTTTAGATGAGCTAAAATTGCAGATATCACTTTGATGCTACATAACATCCTAAAATTTGTTGTAAAACCTTTAGTCATAATCTATGCAGGGGCAAATAATATTCTGAGGGATCCTTTAACAAAAATAAAACAAGATATTGTGGCAATGACAAACTTATTGAACTAGGATGCAAAATCGCTTTCTCAGAGATTTTACCTATTCCCAAGGCAACTGAATATGACCATATAGAAATCAAAAGGCTGAATGATTGGTTATGTAGATGGTGTCTAAAGCAACAAATAGGCTGCATTACTCATTGGGAGGACTTTAATGAAAACATCTAACTTTTTCTTGGGATGGTCTCCACCTAAGTAGAGAAAGTTATACTCTTTTATGCAAAGCAAACTACATTCTATATCCAAAATAAATTTAAACTAAAACCTAGGGGGAGATACCAGTTTTAGTAGAATCTCTGTACACAGCTAACAAGACAGATAAAAAACCCAACCATTTAACTATAGATCTTGCACAAGCCACACACACTACTGTAGACATGGATGCTTCTCTAATTAAGGACTGCATAACATTTAAACAAAAGAGATACTGTGTAAATATTATTAGTAAATGCATGCAGTCTTTCAAACAAAATTGATGAACTTAAGCACTTTATGTCACTCAATAAAACTGATATTTGCAGAATTACAGAGACTTAGCTTAATGATGGTGACTGGAGCACTGAGATTATAGGATATTCAAAGTTCAGAAAAATCATAAATGCTCAAGAGGAGGAGAATAGCTTTATACATCACAAATGAATTTAAATCATGTGAAGTAATTAACAGATCTTTTGCTATCCCAGAAATGAATTATTATGGGCTAAAGTTGTACATCCTAACAAACACAGCATAATTATAGTACTAGGATATAAGTCACCAAATTTAGATAGTAACGGAAATAAAATGTTCATGAATGACATTGAAACTATGGAAATCTAGCGAGATTATATTCTAATGGGAGATTGTAATTTCTCTAATATCAATTGGGCATCATGGAAGAGATTATCTAATCTAGATAAAAGACTTATTGATTTGATGACTAGATGCAATATGGAGCAATTAATTAAAGTTCCAACTAAAGAGATGACTATTTAAGATTTATTCATTGCAAACTGGAAGCAAGAAATAAATAAGGTAGATGTTATACATCCTCTGGCTAATAGTGATCATAACATGGTCCATATTGAAATAAATATTAATCAAAAATGTGGTACTCATGGTCAAACTCAAATTAAAGATTTCTTCAAAGCAGATTATAAGAAAATTAACACATTCTTTAATGACTGGGGTTGGAAAACGGATCTAGCAAATTGTACCTTAAATGAGATATAGCAGAAAATAAATGAAAAATTAATATACTGTATAAATCTTTGGGTACCCACAAGGACCAAATATAACAATAACAGGAAAGTGCTAATTTGGTGTAACAAATGTATTGAACATAACCTAAACAAAAAAATGAAATTATATAAAAAATATAAAAAAACAACCATCAGCAAGTAATTGGGCAGCTTATAAACAAATCTGTGAACAAAAAACAAAAGCCTTGTTAGAAAAAAAAAACAGAGGTAAAACTTGTGACTTCTGTTAAAGATAATAAAAATACATTTTTTAACTATATTGGATCTATAAAGAAGAGTAATCCAACAATTTGCCCCTACAAACTACAAATGGATTTATACTTGATGAGGTGGAAATGGCCACTGAATTAAATAGATATTTCATTAGTGTTTTTGGACCTAAAGACTCTATTCCAACTATCTCTACTGAGAAAGCCAATATGGTTAAACAATTGAATACAAAAGAGGTGCTTGATGACATTAGTTCCATTAAACCTAATAGTTCTGCAGGCCTAGATGGGATTCCACCTAATTAATTTAGGATTAAGGATAGAAAAGACCAAAAATCCTAGGGATTTTTGGAACATGGTTAAAAAATTACAAGGAAATAAGATCTTAGAGTTACCAAATGTTTTCATGGTAAGTAATGATTCATTAAATATTTAAGATAGGGCAGTTATCATGCTAAATGAGATGTTCATTGATATAGGGTCTTCTCAGATTAATACATCTTTTACTTCTGGCATAACACAGCAAAAAAAGGACCAAGAAAACAGGGCAGAAAATGGACAATTTTTCTACTTTCAAAACACTCACCACTAATCAGATTTTTAGGGAGTTACTAAAACTGAATATAAACAAGGCCCAAGGTCCAGATGGGATTCCATCCTTTTTGCTTAAAGTTGCTGCACCATTGGTGGCCCCAATATTAGCTCACCTCTTTAATCTCTCATTGAATACTGGTACCTACCCACTCTCCTGGAAACAGATGGAGGTGATAGCCATATTCAAGGGAGGTCAGAAAAATGATATTCGGAATTATAGACCAATATCATTGCTTTTGGTCACTTCAAAAGTATTTGAAAAAATTGTGGTCTCTCAATTAAATAGCTATCTTGAAAGTAATAAAAAATATAATAAATATCAATCAGGTTGCAGGGTGCAGCACAGCACCACAACAGCACTTGTTAAAGTTGTGTCAGACATCCAGGTGGCCATGGACAAGAGCCTCCTGGTTGGGGCCATATTTATAGATCTGTCGAAAGCCTTTGACACCTTAGACCATCTGGTGTTAATTGAGAATTTAAGATCTGTTGGCCTCAGCCAGATGGCTCTAAACTGGTTCCATGACTATCTGGATGGGAGTCAGCAGAAGGTTAGATTGGGAAATAATTTTGTTTTCAATTATTTAAATATCAAATCTGGTGTACCACAGGGGTCAGTACTAGGACCTGTTTTGTTTAATATATATATACAAATAGTGTCCGACATCTAATGAGCAATGTCCAACACCATTTGCATGTTGATGATACAATATTATATTTTGAAGGAAAATCTACTGGTCAAATAGGAAAAACTGCAAAAAAATTTGAATATATTGCAAACATACTTTTGGGAAATCGGGTTGGTTTTGAACCCTTTAAAGTTACAGGTAATGTTATTTCCTAACAAAAAAGTGACGCTGAATCTAGACATAAAAATCCTGGAGGGGTGTAACCTGGCTCTTGTGAATCATTATAAATATTTGGGAGTCTGGCTGGTCTCCCATTGAAAATGGGACTTCCATATTGATAACCTGATTAAAAAACTAAACAAGAAATTGGGGGTGCTGTATAAACACAGAGACTGTCTTTCATCTGAAGTTAGACTAAAAATGGTGAACTCCATAATAATACCTCTTATTGACCATGGTAATTTGATGTATAATGGAGCTGCTGGAGGGATTTTGGGAAGATTAGATGCAATTTTAATAGATATGCATGTTTGGTTTTTGATGCACCCTGGAATACGTACCATTGTTTTCTTTTTAGAGCCTTAAATTGGATATCTCTAATGGAATGGCATAACATGCATGTACAATGTTTGACTAATCACTATTATTTCAAAAAAACACCTTGTTACTTAATAGAATTATTGAAGGAGCAGAATGTTAAGGAGAGGTTGTGATCTGCAGGGGAAATAAGTTTTAGGGTGCCATCTATGAGAACAGTGAGGGGCCAACATTGTTATGTATATGAAGGCCCCAAATTGTGGAATTCACTGCCAGGCCACATGAGTTCATGTATTAATAAAATCTCATGGAATATATTAAGATTCTGGCTTGAAAATGTATTTTTTCCAAAAAGTTGTTGTATTTGAGTGATATGCATTTAATGTATAATTGTTATTTTGTTTTGTATGAATGCATCCATAGGTATGTTATAGTGCTTTTTAATGTGAAATTGATGCTTTTGTACTGTAGGACCCCATTGTAAGCTAGCCTTGGCTAAACTGGGTTATCCTGTTTCTGGTATCAGAAATAAAACTTTTTACTACTACTACTTATTAGGGAAGTAGCAAAACAAATATCAGGACCATTGACTACTTTGTTTAATATCTCACTTAATGAAGGTACAACTCTTCCAATATGGAATAAGGCCATAGTTATTCCACTACACAAAAGTAGTAGCAAAAATAGTGTAACAAATTATAGACCTACAGTGTAAGTTTAATAGCGGTAATCTGTAAATCAATGGAAAAATTATTAAAACTAAGAAAAACAAAACATCTAGCAGAATTGGGGCATATTGATATGACACAACACAGGTTTGTCCAGGGCGGATCATGTTTGACAAACCTTCTTAATTTTTTCGAGCCGGTGAGAGAAGCTTTGGATATGGATTATAAATAGATGTGATCTTTCTTGACTTTTTGAAAGCTTTTGACTCAGTTTCACATAGAATATTAATTGAACAGATGATACAGTTAAATATCCATCCCCTGATCATAAGTTGGGTCAAATCATGGCTTTCAGAGTGAAAACAAAGGGTCTCATTAAAGGGTCACTTATCTCCATGGGGTTGGGTTACAAGTGGAGTTCCCCAGGGCTCTGTCCTGGGTCGCACTCTTTTCAACATATTAATATCCTCTGTGCTTCATCTTAATAAAAATTGCTGGATGGGAAAGTATGCAGATGATTGCAAACTGAGTGGTATTGTAACAGATCATATTTCAGCTTTAGAAATTCAAAAATACCTTACTCATCTTGAGAATTGGCAAGGGACAATAAACTGTCCTTTAATGAATTCAAATGTAAGGCGATGCATTTGGGGAAAAACAATCCATGTTACAGCTATAAACTAAACAACATTATCTTACAAATAACTGAAAATGAAAAAGACCTTGGTGTCATCTTTTCAAACAATTTTAGATTTGATATAAACACCCAAAATATTGTAAAAAAAAGGGGAATCAAATTTTGACCTGTATCCTAAAAAATATTAAAAGCAGAAGTCCCGAGGTCCTGGTCCCCCTTTATTCTAGTCTTGTAAGACCACATCTAGAATATTGTTTATCTGTGTGTGCCCCAGGACTGGTCAGAGGGAAACAATTAATAGAGAAGGTACAACGAAAAGCTACTAAAATAATTTTTTCTGTTAGGTTGGACTATGGTACAAAATTAAAAAAAAAATTGGGCCTCTACTGTATACAATATAGGAGAGTAAGGGGAGATTTAGATCCATTCACACTTCTGAACTGTGTAGTATGGTATGGGATGCACGCCCATTGGCCCACACTGTGGACCAATGGGCATACAGCTCTACTGCACGGAGTCAGTCGGTGGGTGGCAGGCGGCATGGGTGGGGAGCTGCCACCGCCGCTGACCAGGGGAGGGGTGGTGGTGCTCAGTGGGCGGGTGGGAGGGAGTACCGCTGGACCACCAGGGATGGATTGGTCTTTAGTATATTATAACTCATGCCCGTGATCGGGCTGCAAGCGGTCCACAGGACCACCAGGGATATAGGAGGCATACTTAATTATACTTCTGCTCGCGATTGGGCTGCGAGCAGTCCACTGGACCACCAGGGTTATTGGACCATTAATACATTACTAATGCCTGTGATTGGGTATGGGGGGTGCTACCACGAAGGTGCCACTGGAGCTCTGGTGGCCACCCACAGCTGGCAGCTGCCATGTTGTGCCCTGCAATATGGCAGCTCACCTGTGGGTGGCCAGCTGTTGCTCTTTTTATTTTCCACTCAACTGTGTGCGGCGCAGGTACAGGTTGCACCTGCATCTGCCTAGCAGATTCCGGGCTGAATATTGGAATGTGCGGTGTATGCATGGGCACGCCCCCCCCCACTTGTGCCACATACATTACTGATGCGCTCCGGCGCATCGGGATTTGTGCCACTACATTCCCCTTTGAATATCGTGACTGGGGCGACATTGGTTGTGCATGGTGCACTAGGTAGCCATGGGCAACCCTTCTAAATATCCCACCCAGAGTGCCAGGTGTAAGGCAATTCCCTTTGGGGGACTCAGAGCTGGGGGATCCACTTGGCTGGGTTGGCCTGGTACAGAAAGAGCTTCAGACTGGGAGGTAGAGTCATGGGCATGGGAGGTAGCTGGAGAGAGTTTCTAGGGTCCAGCAAATAAATAGAGTCTACAAAAAAAAAAAAAAGAGATACAGCTGTCAGGCTTCCTTCTACCTTGCCCCACGGGCTATGAAGCTTGATCAAATAGAAATTAAACACAGTATTAGTGGAGGTGCACATTGAACAGCATAGTTTGCTTGTTTGTTTGTTTATTTATTTATTTATGTATCTGTTAACCAGGTGGGCACACTGATCCATTAGACCATTTTCAGGCACGACCCCGGCCATGAAGATGGCACAGGGATTACAAACAAGTACAAGGTACAAATACAGAACAAAGAAATCCAAGTACAGAGTACATGAAAGAAAAAAAAAGAATGAGAGTTACAAATACAGCGTAGTTCAAGACCACAGTAACATTGTGTATATTATAATCATTCTATCAATTAGAAGTGCACAGAACTACACAGCACTGTATAGGCTGCTAGGTAAAGCTACTCAAGATACAGCAAAGACCATGTTAATCATTTGTAGGATGCTATACAATAGAATAACTGCTGGAAGACCTCAGTGCCCTAGTGAGCTTGTGTGTGTGTGGGGGGGTATTTTATAATAAAATACAGAGGCCACTGAGCACACTCATATGATACACACAGGCATACCACAATAAACCAATGATTTTCAAGTCACATATCTGGGGGCCCACACAGTGCAGCCACCAAAAATTACTGGTGGCCTGGCTCTTTACATTTTTCAGCCCATTCCCCTAATACAAAAGATCTCTTTCCCCAAATAGTACAACATATAGCAAATGAAGTTCCTGTTGTCATCTCTCTTTTGCCAGTAGGAAATGGCCAAAGGCTGGCATCAGCACACTAGCAGAGCTACCATATATAGGGCCAGCAACCTGAGTTCTGGAATAAGCCAGAGTCATTCGAGAATAGACAGGGAGTGGAGGACTGAGTGTTTCACAGAACACTCCCCTCCTCCAAAGTGGGAGGGTTTCTGCTTCCATTGCAATGCTGCTACCTGGGTGAACACAGGTGGAAGCAGAGCAGAGCAGAAGTATGGTGGGGGGACTCTGCTAGGCTCACAGCAGGCATGCAGATGTGCATACTGCTGTTCTGAGCCCTGTGTGTAGATGGCCCAGGGATAGGGAGAAAACAGTGAAACATATCCCCAGCAGAAGTCAGAGATGATCCCCCAGTATATCTGGAGAACTACGCACCACTCTCGCCATGCTGCTTGATGCAACATTAGAGATTTGGGGGTGGCTACTGCCCACTCCTGTCCTTGTCTGTGGTGCAGTGCCATGGCATGATGGAAGTGGTATATTGCAATTAGATTTGATAGAGGTCTGATACTTTGGGTAGCCCAAAGAAGAGCTGCATCTAAGATTGGAGGGAGCATAAATAGTAAGTTGAATTAGCAATGAGGTTTGTACCATTTGCATAGTGTTTACATAACATTTCATTGGTGGGGCAGTTGAGGATGGTGCAGTCCTCCTGGACTGCCATATCGCCCACAGAAAATTAAACAGAATTTCATTGAACACTGCACGGTGCCAGCAAGGACACAATGTAGAGCAGAGGCTCTGAAGATTGGGAGCTGGAGAATATAGGTCCAAAGAGGGTAGGATATGTGGTCTGTGAACAAGCAGAAGGGGCCACATAGCTGCTACTGCTGCCCTTAGGCAGGTGTAGCTAATGACCACCTCCACCAGCCTAATGCCTCAAGGATTTTGTGTCCAGGATTGGGGGGATACTGGCCTATGCCCCCTGGTAAGCCACCATCCCACCCATCTACACAAAGAGATGCACTGGTCAGGCACAGGATACACAGGGGGCACACACCAATACTATGGATACTCTGCAATACCCGTATGGTGTGCATGTGGTGCAGACAGGATGCTCCAAGGCTTTTCCAGGACCTCTGCATTCATAGAGGGGCAGCAGACCATTTGAGGATTCAGTCCTGAATATACAGGCAGATACACAAAATATTGTAATGAAATTAGATAAATACTGTATATTGCACTATAAAGATACAGCTGTGAAGCTTCCTTCTACCTTGCCCTACTGGCTGTGAAGCTTGATCAAATAGAAATAAAAAAGTATAAATGGAGGTGCACAATGAACTTCTTTAGCCAAACTAGACAGCCTTTTCCACGCTTTCTGCAGTTTTGCTCTTGACTGTCCCTTTTGCACTCACCACTGCTCTCTATACCAGTCGCTGTCCTTCCCCTCCCTTACTAATAGATGATTCTCACATTGTGCCAACCTTGTTGCCATATTTTGGTTCAGTTCCCTCCCTCTTGCCTATCTTCTACCCTTTCTCTACCACCCCCTTGTGCATACTCTCTTTGTAACAATAACCTACGTACTTTTTCTGTCCCCACCAAGGCCATCTCCATTGGCTAAGCTGCCTTCTTGCACCACTTTCCCAGTCTATGAAACTCTCTTCTCTCTTCTATCCAGAATGCCCCCACATTACTTGTTATCTCCTCGCTCCTCTGCACCCACACCTCTCCCTCTTGCAGATGTCCTCCAACATCTGCTTACTCCCCCATCCTAATTCCATGACCACTCACTCTACCTATCTAGGTGTTCCAAACTCTATTAAGCTGATGCTCAACATTTAGTTGCTTTTATTGCCTGATCTTGTACCCGCTTTCTTGCTCAGTCATACAGTTTTAATTCTCTGCATGTCTATACTGCTTGTATTTGCATTTTTGTAATGCTTATTGTAGTGCAGTTTTTAACGTGTAACTGTACTTTGTTTTGATTCTGTATGCTATGTTTACTATTCGTGTACCATGCTGCAGCAACGTGGAACACAACGATGGGCAGCACAGTGTCAGCAGCAGTCTGACAGGTGGAAGAGCAGCACAAGGGAATGGTGGCCACCTGCAACAGTGACAACCAGGAGGACGACAGCTGAAACCTCAAGAACCAAAGTAGATACTGGCAAAAACTCACAGCTACCACCATGCAGGAGCAGACCCCAACAGCACCTCAAGTGGGACAGAGACAGCACCATGATGGCCCCCAATGCTGACACTGCACACGCACACAGCAAGGGCAGACATGGAGGGTGGCATGGTGGTGGACGGGTCATAAGGACAACTTAATGCACAGGGCACTAAACCAAGGGACACTAGTGGACAGGCATGCAGGCAGGGGGAGGGTATGCAGGACCCCATATCATGGCAGAGGGCACCATATGGGTGGAACAGGTCAAGGCTGACAATGATAGGTTACCAGCAGTGGAGCGAATGCTGCCTCTCCATGACAAAACCAACGGGCCAACAGGTGGCCATATAATGACACAGCCCAGCACAGCAAGGGATAGCAGAGCCAGTGCACAGACGATGTTGAGGCCGAACATAGGATATGCTGGTAAAACTAGCTGCATAAAGGAACAAGCAGTGCCCCTGCCACCCACCCGCTATGACCACAGACCCCTAGTGTGTAATCACCAGGGTGGCAGAGCTGTAGGATGCAGCCAACCCCTGTCAACAGTACTCTGGGTGAGCAGGCAGGGGGTGTTGGGGTGTGGGGCGAGGGTGAAGCTGGTGAAGCTGGGAATGTACTTGGTGGCCCTGGAGATGCAGTCTACACCAACAGACTGGTGACACAGCAACCAGGTGTAGCACGTTGTGTAGACAGGGAATCACACAGAACAGAGACATGACCACAGTGTACAGGAGTGAATGTGGCAGACACACAGCAGACCAACTGACAACATGGAACAACTGAAATCAGTCAGAAAGCAGCTGCACAGTAAATCAGTTCCAGCAGTGCACAGACAGTGACTGCCGCAAAACGCCATGTGGGCACCAATTGAATGAGGGGCCCGACAGGGCAATGCAGCAAATGGCAGACCTGCAGACAGGTGTAGCTGGTGAAACCAGCCAGGTGCATGGGATTAGGGGGTATAAAAACAGGCCGGTGGGGCAGCAGCCATGGTAATGCACAATGCCCACAGAATATGTCTTGAGTGCAAGGGGTTTGTGACAACTCGTTGTAGGCAGCCACATCTATCAGAAGGAGTGCAGTCGCTGGGAAATGTGTCCAGTACCACAGCTCATGGTGCTGTGGGAGGGAGAAGACCAAGGGTGAAGGTGAGCCTACATTGTCTGGGTGGCACAACCACATCCTGGATGGGGATGAGGTCAGGGTCCATAAAGTGCATGCGGCTGTCAAATGGTGGGTGCTGGAGATGACAGAGACCACACAGCAGGTCATGGTCACATGCTGCGCTGGTGAGAGCAATATAGTCGGCAGCAGTCTTCCACCAGTCAGGTACCTGAAGTGCATGATCCAGAGGGTATGGAAGAGTGTTTGGAATGCACCCATCAAGTCATCTACACTGTTGGTCCTGACAATACCACCTGAGTACAAGAACAGCCTGTCCAGGGAGCCGTTCCTACTCCATGACACCAGGGAGTCCTCCAACAGGTTCATCATCATCTTCAGCACAGCACGGAACCTGGAGTACCTGTCCCTGTGCATGTTCTGGTTCAGGGACAGCACCTTTAAGACCTTCTAGCAGTTGTACAGCATCCATGGAGTGGAGACATCTGTGGTACTCCCTGCCATCTTCATCCTGATGTCACACCGGATGGTGGCAGCCTACACAACCATGTTCCATAAGGTCAGTGGGCTGTGTGGGTGCTGCACCCAGCAGCATGCTCATAGATTTCAAGCTAGCATCCTACAAGGCATTGCATTCGGTGTACCCCTGACCTGGAGCTCAAGGGATGATTTTTCCACTTGTGCCAGTGTCTGTGGTGCAACATCCTATAGCACCCAGACCTGGCACAGAAGTACATGGGTAATGATGAAGTGGCCAAGTACGTCTGGATGATCTCCGCCTTGACATTCATGCCTCCCCAGGATGTCTGTGATGTGTATGAGGAGATCTCTGGATGGGATTTCTTTATCGAGAATGAAGACCTGCTGACACCATTCCTTGATTACGTTGAGGATATATGGCTGGGGCAGTCCATCTGCAGTGGTGTCCATTACCAGCCATTGTATCCACTGAAGTTCTGGAGCTGCTACACTGCCATGAAGGAGGGCCAGCCAAGAACACACAACACCATAGAAGGTTGGCATTGGGCATTCCATTTACTGTTTGGTGCATTCCACCCAATCATCTGGAGGTTCATTGATGTGCTGCATGGTGAGCAATGACTCACAGAGATCAAGTTGCAGCAGGCGGTCAAAGGCAGGGAGGTGTCCACTCCATGTAGGCATTACAAGGACAGTGCATGGTGCCTTCAGGATATTGTGGAGCAGTATGATGTCCGCTGTACAAGGGACTACTTTGTGGGCATAGCCCTTAACATTAGGCTGAAGGTGTAGTTCTACAGTGTGGCAGGGCTGTGCCATGCTGTGTGCTGCCTTCACCTCTCGTATTGCACTGTGTTGGGGTGATGGGTCTGCATTGTACCTGTCAGTGTTGACACTGTGACAAATTGCCATTACATGTTTTGTGTGATGCATCCATTGCTGGTGTCTGTGTCCACTCCTTGTGGTCATGTGGTTGGGGGGGTGTCACAGCTCCATCCGTGTCTACCTGTGGGATGCCACTTCTCTGCCTGCAGCGGGGAGGGGTGTTTCTCCAAGGCGCATAATATGGGGAGGGCAGTTACTCCACTGTCCATGGGTCTGGATGCTGGTTGCTCCATAAGCCGGGGGGGTTGACGGGTTTGTGTGTGTGGGGGGGGTTCAGGACACTGTGCCTCTGCAATGTGCTGGTGGGTGCTGCTCATCGACTGTGGCCTCCCAGCTGGCCCACTACTGTGTTCTGCTTGCAATGTTCCCTACGCCACTGTGTGGCCTGCCACCCCAATGCTGTCACCATGGTTATGGTCACTGTCTCTGCCATCGCTGTGGTTGGGTGGACCCTTCTGTCAATGTTCTAACACTGTCACTGTGCTGACACCTATGCTGCAGGTCCAGTGTTGGCGCTCTTCCCTGTTTGCCTACAGTCACTGTTGCTATCCAGCCAGTTACTACAGGGCTGTCTTTCTCTTCCATTCACTGTGCTGTGGTCACTGTGAGAGTGGTATGCCTTCATGTACTGTTGTCTTTATCCACTTCCACTGCCCCACAGGATGCATCTGGAAATAAGCAATCCTGCTCAGTATGCTTTCCTGGTGAAACTTATAAGTAAGTAAATAAATACAGCATAATTTATTTATTTATTTATTTATTTATTTATTTATGTATTTGTTAACTGGTTGGGTGCACTAATCCATTTAACTGTTTTCAGTCACAACTGGGGCCATGAAGATGACACATGGATTATAAACAAGTACAAGGTACAAATACAGAACAAAAGAAATCCAGTACAGAGTATGGGGAAAAAGGAAAAAAAAAGAATAAGGGTTATAAGTACAGTGTAGTTCAAGACTACAGTAACATTTTACACAGTATAATCGATCAATCAATTAGAAGTGCACAGAAATACAGAGAATCAAATAGGTTGCTAGGCAGAGCTACTCAAGATGAAAGCAATGACCATGATATTGATTTGTAGGATGCTATACAATAGCGTGACTGCTGGAAAATCTCAATGACCTAGTGAGCTTGTTGGGGGGGGGGCTGTTATATAATAAAATAAGACAAGTGAGGAATACTCTATAAAAACACAATGTCTTTAATATAGGTCTGTGGACATGGCCTACTTAGACTTTAGCAAGGCATTTGACACAGTCCCACACAAAATATTAATAAACAGATTAGCCAGCCTGGAAGTGGGTCCCAGAACGGTAGCCTGGGTAAAACATTGGCTTCACAATATGACACAGAAGGTATTAGTAAACAGAGTCCACTCCAAAGAAGGGGGTTACTAGCAGGGTTCCGCAGGGTTCAGTACTGGGTCTGATCCTATGTATTGTTCAGAAGAGACTGAGGTGCAAAAAGGGGGGGAGGAGTGGCCCTGTATGTTAATGAAAATATCAAAGCTACAGAAATTCAGAATACACATAAGGAGCCAGAAGAACTGTGGGTCACCCTGGGAACAGGAAATGGGACAGCCATAAGAACTGGGGTTGTCTACAGGCCCCCAGACCAGAGGGAGGACATAGACACATTACTGTTAGAAGATATACAAAACATGACAGCTAAAGGGGAGGTTCTGATAATGGGAGACTTCAACATGCCAGATACAGATTGGTCAATACCAGCAGGAACATCTGCCAGAACTAGACTCATAGTGGATTCCCTGCAGGGGGGAGGGCCTCAAACAACTGGTACAGCAACCCACAAGAGACAGGGCTATCCTAGATCTAGTACTGACTAACAAAGAAGGGATCACAGATCTCCAGGTAGAAGGTCACCTGGGGCCAGTGACCATCACATGGTATGGTTCAATTTGGCTACTACATCTAAATCATCCCATTCCAAGGCAAAAATATGGGACTTCAGAGGAGCTGACTTTGATAAGATGGCCAACAGAGTTAAGCTTAGCCCTGGCAAAAGAAACACAGGTGAGGAGGTACAGGCAAGTGGGCAAGCATTAAGGATGCAACACTTGAAGCAACATCCCATTGTGTTAGACAGAAAAGGAAGTGCAAAAGAAGAAGGAAACCACTTTGGTTCTCAAATACAGTAGCAGAAAAGGTCAGAGCCAAAAGGCTGGCCTTCAGAAAATATAAGGGAACACAGCGGGATGAAGATAGGAGGCATACCAAACTGCCCTAAGGGAAGCAGGCAGTAAGGCAGGCAAAGTCCCAAACTGAGGAAACACTAGCACTAACAGTAAAAAGAAGGTGACAAGACTTTTATAGATACATTAGTGAAAGGAGAAAGTCCAGAGGGGTATTGCTAAGCTTAATGGAGAAAAGGGAGCATGTGAGAGGAGGACCCTGTAAAGGCATCTATCCTAAATAGATACTTTGCTCAGTATTTACTGAAGAGAAGGTAGGCAGGGCCCACAGCTCAGCATCATGGACACAGGGGAGGGAGGTGAGCACTACTCCCTCTCAAAAGAAAGGGTCCTACAAGAGCTTGCTAAGCTCAGGGTGGATAAGGCAATGGGACCTGATGGCATACATCCCAGGGTACTTAAGGAGCTAAAGGAGGAACTAGCAGAGCCATTAGCAGAATTGTTTAGTGAGTCTCTGAGCACAGGAGAGGTCCCAGAAGACTGGAGAAGGGCTCATGTGATCCCACTCCACAAGAGTGGTAGCAGGAGGAGGCGGGAACTACAGACCGTCAGTCTTACCTCAGTAGTGGGCAAGATTATGGAGGCACCCTTAAGGAAAGGATAGTGCAACACCTGGAATCCATAGGGCACAGGATCCAAGACAGCATGGGTTTACAAAGGAAGGTCCTGTCAAACTAATCTCATAGATTTCTTTGACTGGGTAACCAGAGTGGTGGACCAAGGGGAGCAGTTGATGTCGCCTACCTTGACTTCAGCAAAGCTTTTGACACTGTTCCACATAGAAGATTGATAAATAAGCTAGGTAGGCTCAGGGTGGGTCGAAGTTGGTCAACTGGGGCAAACTGGTTGACTGGCAGAAAACAGAGAGTGGTGGTAAATGGTATACAGTCAGAAGAGATGCAAGTCACAAGTGGGTACTTCAGGGATCAGTCCTGGGGCCAGTCCTATTCAACATCTTCATTAGTGACCTCACAGATGGACTAGAGGGTAAGGCTTGTCTGTTTGCAGATGACACCAAGATCTGCAACAGAGTAGATGATCCAGATGGGGTGGGCAGAATGAGAAGAGATCTGGATAAACTAGCAGAATGGTCAGAAGAGTGGCAACTGGGATTTAATGCAAAGAAGTGCAAAATCATGCACATAGGGAAGAGAAACCCTGAAGCCACTTATAGGCTGGGAGGGGAGTTGCTAGCAGTCACAAAGGAAGAAAGAGACTTGGGCATCATCATCACTGATGACCTAAATCATCCAAGCAGACCTCTAAAGCAGTAGGTAAGGCTAGGGGGTGTTAGGGTGTATTAGTAGGGTATCACAAGTCGTAAGAGGGAGGTAATAATCCTCTGTACAAGACATTGGTTAGGCCCCATCTGGAGTACTGCGTGCAGTATTGAGGCCACACCTTCACAAGGACATTAACCAAATTGAGGCAGTCCAGAGAAGGGCAACCAAAATGGTGCAGGGACTGCATCAGAAGACATATGAGGACAGATTAACGGAGCTCAATATGTATACCCTTGAGCAAAGGAGGAGAGAGGTGATATGATCGAGACATTTAAACACCTTAAGGGCATAAACAAGGTGAAAGAAAAGAAAAATAGCAGGACAAGAGGACACAGCATGAGATTAGAGGGAGGCCGATTAAGGGGGAATGTGAGGAAATTCTTTTTCACAGAAAGGGTGGTAGATGCATGGAATGGCTTACCACAAGAAGTGGTGGCTATGAATACAGTGCAGGGCTTCAAACAGGCATGGGATAGGCATAAGGGAGCAATACAAATGACTATGAATAGATAGGTCACTGACAGAGCAAAGGCCGATGGCACATTTCTAAGGTAGAAAAAGAAATGGGCAGACTGGATGGGCCTTGCGGTCCTTATCTGCCATCAACTTCTATGTTTCTATGTTTCTATGATCCTTTTTAATGTCTTTATAAGTGACATTGTGGAGAGATTAGAAGGAAAAGTATGCCTATTTGCTGATGTCACAAAGATCTGCAACAGGGTTGGTACACAAGGGGGGTGGAAAGGATAAGAAGGGACTTAGCAAGGTTGGAGGAATGGTCAAAAGTATGGCAGCTTAGATTCAATGCAAAGAAGTGCAAAGTAATGCACTTGGGAAACAAAAACCCAGGGGAAGAGTACAAAATGGGGGAGAGGTTACTAACAACAACAAAAATAGAAAGGGATCTGGGGTAGTCATATCAGATGACCTAAGGGTAAACAAACAATGTGAGAAGGCAGCAAGGAGGGCTGGAGAATATTGGGATGTGTAGAAAGAGGCATCACCAGTAGAAAACAAGAAGTTGCTATCCCTTTGTACAGACAGTTGGTGAGACCCTACCTGGAGTGCTGTGTGCAGTTCTGGAGACCCAATCTCTGCAAAGACAGGATGGAGGCAGTCCAGAGAAGAGCAACTAAAATGGTGCAGGGTCTGCACCAGAAGCCATACGAAGAGAGTCTAAAGCAGCTTAATGTGTATACCCTCAAGGAAAGGAAGGAAAAGATGGACATGATAGAAACTTTCAAGTACCTCAAAGGAATCAGCAAAGTTCAGGAGGGTAGCATCTTTAAGAATAAGAGATGTGCAAGAACAAGGGTACACAATTTGAAGACAGAGGAAGGATGACTCAAGGGCAATGTGAGGAAGTATTTTTCCATTGAGAAGGTGGTGGACACATGGAATGGCCTTCTTGAGGAGGTTGTGGGGTCAAAAACAGTAGGGCAATGCAAGAATGCATGGGACAGACATAAGGCAATTCTGGTGGGGGGTAGGAAGAAGTAGGCTGTTGGTTAACTGGGATCTGCAGCTTATCCAATAGGTAGGCAAATGGGCAGACTAGGTGGGCCAAGCAGTCCTTATCTGCCATCAAAGTCTATGTGTTTAATGTTTAGGTCTGATCTAAACAGGGAAATGTAAATAAAGCCATACCATTTCATGTGGTAGAAGATAAACTACTAGGATAATTGAGGGTTAAAGTTTCCCTCAGTAAAGTGAGAAGGGAGTGTGAAGGATGAAAACCAGCTCTGTAATTTGATTCAGCTCACAGTGTGAGAGCAAGGAGCCAGAGAGAGAGAGATATGTGGCAGAACAGAAGTGGTGTTTGTGCATATGTGTGTGTGTGTGTGTGTGTGTGTATGTATACGTGTGTACGTGTCGGTGTGTGTGAGAGAGAGAGGAAAGCATGCTAGACAAAGGCATTAGTTACTAACTCAAGAGTACTTTGTTCTTGTCTTTAATGTTGTTAGCATTCAGAGTCTGACAGGCTATACCCCCTCTGTTCCACACTCTTTCTGCTGCAAAACTTCATGGGGCTTGCCTATCCCAGAGTCATCAAGAGCAAATTACTATATGAAAGAGCCATGGTTTAAAAAAAAAATACTTACACTGTGAAAATCAGTGGAGTTAGGACTATACACAAAACTATCTATCTCACGTGCCCTCAGAATGATGAAGAAGAAGAAGCGGCATTTATATAGTGCTTTTCATACACAGTATCCCAAAGTGCTTTACAAACAATGCTAGACATGTAGTGAAATGACTGTAATGAATATGCGTTTCAATAAGAACCAGAGCAATTACCACCTAAAACTCTCTTAACAGGCACAGTTATTAAAGGGCTATAAAAATGACTTAAAAGGTAGCGATAGTTGAAGTACCTAACTGAAACTTACAGTCCAGCAATGAAATGTTGCAGTCATGTGCAGGCAGAGGTGGAGGAGGGTCCAGACACAAAAATACCACTGTCATAAACAGGAACAATGGCAGAGAAGTTGTGAGTTATGTCCAGCCAAGCCATTCAGGAGAAGACGACAATCTTACTATCCTGTCACAGTTCCTTATCTCTCTCCTACTGACAGCAGTATGACAGCATGCTGACATCACCATGCAGTCGTAAAAAAGAGACAATGGGATTTAAATTCTTTGATAAGTGCCAGAGGATGATCCTTTAAAGTAATGCAAAAGAAAAATCAGCCAAAGCCAACAATGGGTTGATTACCATTGAGCTTGGTGCACTTAACAAACATTTGCTTGAAGTTCAAGCTATAGGACATACATTTTGACATTTTTAATGACAGACTGACAGAATGAGGCACTGGTATGAAACAGCTGAGAAGGCAAGGGACTACTGAAGTGTCAATGATTTAAATACAAGCCACTTTCCAATAGTAGCTAGTAATGGCCCTGAAATCTCACGAGCTAGCAATATTTGAACAAACCAAAGGTTGATGATCATTTTGGGAGATTCTGTTATCAGAAAATGGGATGCAACTATTTGCAACCCTAATAAGCATGGTCGAATGCTCTCCTTTTTCCCTGAGGCCAAGGTGGCAGACATAAATTAAGTCATCCCAAATATAATGAAAACTGCTGGCCCAAACCCTATAATTACTATCCACCCAGGAATAAATTATGGACACAATCACGACAAGGATATTTGCCATGAGTTGGAAACAATGGCTACTGATTTAAAGCAAAGGGGTGCAGAAGTGTTCATCTCCAGTTTATGACTGGTCTCAAAGGCAAACCCTGAAAAAAACAAAACAATGCAACAAATAAATGCAAGGCTAAAATATCATTGCCCAAATGAAGGTTTCTAATTTATTGACTTATGGTATTATTTCTATGGTAACACTTCATTTTAAGTGTCCTTAACTGCACTGTAATTACTGTATACCTGCAATGTAACTGCTATGTAAGTCAATCAATCAATCAAGCAATCAATCAATATCTTTATTTATCCAGGTCATCACCACTGAGCAGGGCTCATTTACAAGATGGACCTGGTAGGGCCAAACAGTTACAACAGTTACAATGGATGGTATTTACAAAACAATAATATTTGCAAAACTGACCTGGGAGAGTCATTGCCAGTTCATCATAAGGATTTACAACATGATGACAAGTATTATACATATATATATATATATATATATATATATATATATATATACATATACATCACAGAAAGGAATATGCAATTCCCTGTAGGAGAAAAATGTGACAATGTTGTAGTAGGCTAACAACAGTCAGTATAAGACATATCTATAGACACTGACCTCTCAAAGTTATCAGTTAGTACTGTGTAATTACATGTAAATACAATGTAGTTGGTATTTAGTTTCATATTTACATATTATGTAGTTAGACACACATTTCTATGAAGCAACTACACCGTATTGCACTGTAAATACTATGTAGTTGTTAATTACTTTCATATTTGACTGGTGTGTATTTATACAATTTACATGAAGTGGTAGTTACATGTGTAACCACTGCCGTTTCTCTTTTGGCACAAATTATTTTATGCTGGAAGTGTAACTACAAATGTAACAACTGTTGCAAAGTGCAACAGAAAAATGGATTTATGCTGGAAGTGTAACTACACATGTAACATTTGTTGCAAAGTGCAACATACATAGTTACATTTGCCAGAAAGAATTGATTTGAGGCAGAAAGGATGCAACAGTAATTGAAGCAACTACCACTTCATGTGAATTGTGTGAGTACAGCACAGTACTACCAATCTTTCCTGTGTCAATATTCATTTATCACTGTCTGGGTGACAGCCAGAGGCACAGCACCCAGCATGAGTTTTTTTGTAAAGGGAGGAGCCAGCTCCAAAGGAGGTGCCACCCTTGATGCCAGTGCATTACATGGCGCTCACAGGTTGGCCAGCAATGGTTGCCAACTCCTACCCCAGTTCTGCTTCTCCCACCATCAAGAGTGCAGCACCTCACACCTGCTGAAAAAATTTCATCTGTGACATTGCAGCCTAGTTAGTTGTTTCGACGTCATTATTGCACCATTTTTGCTCCTTTCCAGTTCCACCCTCTGCTAGTAACTTGGCAACGTTTTCTGCAGGAATCCGCTAAGACCTTTCCTTTTTCTTTCTTGAAACAGCAGAAGGTCTGTTTCTTATTATTATTTTAGGTACTGCTAGTCATGTTGGGCTCATCCCGGGGAAAAAAAAGGGCTCTTCCAAGGAAAGTTGGACCCCTATGCACCAGTGTTCCTGCACTGGCAGATGTCCATCACGGACCAGCATGACCAATACCTCACCTGCCTGGGTCTGTCTCATGATATCAATAGTTGCGATGCTTGCTTCTCCATGGAATGTGGTGCACAGGAGCACTGTGCTTGGAAAGTCAGCCATAATCCACTGACCTTCGGAGAGCAGTGTTGTATAAGGGACTCCAAGCACAGGTCTCTACACATTTCCTTTGGATCACCTCCCGATTCTATACAGACCTATGAGGAGGAGGCCTCCTCTTCTTCTAGCCTTGTCAGGGAGGAGGTCTCTTCTGCAGTGCTGGAGGATTGGTCTGGGCATGTCGGGGGCTGGGTTGGGAGCAACGTACAGGCAGTCAACTCCTCAGAGGTGCAGGTTCCCCCAGTGTCATGGCCCATGAATGCTGGGCCTGGCATGGGTGGCTCCTCAGTGCCACCCACCAGTGCTGTTCTGTATTCTGGGGCCATTTAGAGCTCTAGTGATCAGCACCATGAGCAATACTGGACCCTCCAGCTGCACTACAAGTGGCACCATGGGTGGGAAAACCTCTGGGGCTGCTCATCTGGAGGTCTTCTGTATCTCCTTCTCTCTAGAGCCAGATGCTTGGGAGACTGATCTGGACTGGCTTCCCAACTCCTCAGAGTCAAAGGGTACTCCGGTGTCCAGTAACTCTGTGCCCTCCCAGGCATCCATTCCCATGGCACCAGCTATTATGACTGGTGCTGGTTCTCATGCCAGTGATGATGTCAGGAAGGTCCCTGCCAATAGTGACCCTCCATCTGAGGGGATGATGGTTTGGGTCTCGGAGGCCTGGAAAACTGACACTCCTGGTGCTGTTCACCCCCCAGGCCAGAATAGGGACTCACTCTTCTGCAGCCTCCCTCAGGAGGTGTGTGGGATTCAAGCAGTCCCTGGCATTGGGAGTGAGGAAGTGGTCAACCTTGGAATCGACAGGACTGAGGAGAGAGGACATGGGACAGTGACCTTCCCCCAGGACCCTTGTGGGTTCAGGGATATGCCGAGGTGCTGAGCCATTGTTCGCTCCCTCATATCCTTCAAAGGAGGCCTTATTGGGTGGGGTTGGGGGTTGGGGTCCACCCTTCTGGTTCTATGCAGCCCCAGTCTCTTCACAGGGGAGTTTCCCATTCAGGGCTCTGTCCTGACCACTTCAAACTGGTTGAGTGGATAGTAACTGCACAGACCAGTAGATCCCCAGGAGGTCCAAGATCACTAGCAAGGTCCCCTAGCCCTGTCAGAGGTCACTCAGATAAGGTGAAATGTGTCTCCTCATTGCCTCTGCAGCTTCCCTCCTCATTTTCCAGGGCATGTGAGTCCTTCAGGGCCCTTAACCTGGGAACAGTTCAAAGCCACTGATGCTGCCTTCCTCGGCTATGTCAGGGCTATGGATGAGCAGGTCTTTTGCCTGTCTTCCCCGCAGCACCTGGACTTGGACTTTTCAGATTCATCAGCTTGCTCATTTTCCTCCTTCAGGAAAGAGGATACCTCTGTCCATCTGTCCTCAGATACTGATTAGATAAAGTATTAGTGCTTCCTATTGAGGCTGGTTGGTGATCTGTACCTATCCCACATCATAAGATGCAATACTGAGTGAATGACGCGTGTCTTCTTTAGTGAATTCAGTGTGGGCCACCTGGTCATCCTTTCCTGGCCAATTTCTTCTAGGAAGCATCATTCTGCACCTGGCAGTAACCATCTGTCCCAACTCCAGCCTCTATGGACGGCTAGCACATGTACTGCACACATCAGGGGTCTCCAGGGACCTTGCCTCATCCCACTTTGGGAGTGAGAGTACTGGATACCACTTCTGGGCATAGACACCTGGTGTGTAACCAGCCCCCAGATGTGGACTCTGGAGAGTTTGACTGCGGAGATGGATAGTGTTCTCTTTGGCTCATATCATGCTCAACTTTGCCACTCATTAGGCATACCATGCTGCCTACAATAGGCATCTGTGGTCAATGATAGGTCATGTACTGACATTGCTGCCTGATATGAAGGCAACCAGCCAGGTCATTGTCCTCTCTGCGCACGGCCTGGAGCTCACAAGGCACCAGGCAAGGGTGTCCTATGATGTTAATGAGGTAGCTTCAAGGCAAGTGGTGACAACGAACTGTATTAGGTGGACAACATGGCTTCATCTATTAAGGTTGTCACCTTTGGCACAGTGTAGGGTGCTTTCTCTGCTCTCCATGGGACTGACATTTTCTCTCACATGGCAAGGTGGGAACTACAGGGGTGACTTCCATCTCCCAGGCAATGGGGGACCCCACTTCACCCTGACCAGTCACAGGCCTAACTGATCTGTAATGGGTCACCTCCTTTCATGGTCCTCCCCCACAAGAGACTGAGAGACTCATGTCCCTCAGAGAAGTGCTGGGCCCCCTTCAGGGCACTCAGTACTCACCCAGACAGTGATGAATGGTGAAGACTGACACAAAAAAAATATGAAAATTATGTACCAAGCGTAATGATTGATCTTCTTGTATATCTTCACTATTTATCACTGGCACCTTCCCTTCTGGGCCTCAGTTCCTGGACGATGCCCCTTCCCTGCCTGCCCTCCCACTCCTTGAGGACAGTTGTGGGCTGGTCCTACTGGTATTTCCGGGTCCTCTCTTACCTTCCTAAGTGACAAAGGGCCCTTTCTGGGAGGAAGGGAGGGCAAGTAGGGCTTCTTAACCTGGCCTTAGGGACTCCCTGTAGGTACTTCCTTTCTCAGCCAAGGGTGTTCCTTCTTGATGTAGTCTGGTCCTGTGGTGAGGGCTCTACCTAGGTGGGGTAGACAGGAGAGGGATCATGGGGACTCTCTTTCTAACTCCTCATATAATTTTTCCTCCTCCTCCTCCCACTTTTTTGGGGGAAGTAGGACTTATCCTGGACAGGGTTTCCCCCTGAACCCTGTGGCATCTCCCTCTCAGGACAACAGTAACCGGAGGGGCTCCTCTTTACCTATGAATAAACTGTCCTGTTGTACAATGCTGAACAGTCATAAGACTGACTGATTGTACATCATGTATATTGCAGCCGCACTTTAGCTGCTACTCTATTGTATTTCAACTGTATTCTTGCACTTAGTTGAACTTAGCTGTACTCAGTATATTCAATGTATTCTATTTCTTGTACCTTTCTTTGTTATTGCAAGTACATTGTCTGTATTACTTATGTACCATCTTTATGGCCCAGTTCATGTCTGAAAACAGTCCACTGGATCAGTGCACCTAGGAACATACGAACAAAGGACATTTGCCAGTAGAAACAAGCCACATGGTCTATCAAGTCAGCTTGAATGTGCAGCTAGCACACCTAACTTGCAGCTGCCCCTCCCCTTCACAATAACCTCCCATCTCACCCTGTCCCATCCCCTTTTGGAAGCCCCACTGTCTTGAGGATACCAGCTCCTCTGACAGAAAGTTCCATTCTGCCACAACCCACTCCATGAAAAAGTGTCTCGTCATTTCCCTCCTATATCTACCCCCTCCAATCTAAGACCATGACCTCTTGTGTCCCTCCCCCTGCTTAACTTAAGTATCCCTTCTGTTCCTGTCTTGTTAATCCCCTTTAAGTACTTGAAGATCTCAATCATATCCCCCCAATCTCTCCTCTCCTACTGGGAGTACATATTCAAGTCACACACTTGCTTCTCATATAGCCTTTTACTCAGTCCCTGTATCATCTTAGTTGCTCTGTGCTGTACCCTTTCTAGTAGTCCAATATCCTTCTTTATATTTGGGCACTAGTACTGAATGCAGTACTCCAGGTGTGGTCTGACCAGTGATCTGTAGAGAGGCAGGATCACCTCCTTATTCCTTATCCCAATACACTCCAGCATCCTGCTGGCCTCCGCTGATACATTCCTGCTCTGCGCTGAGTTGTTCATGTTCCCATTTACAACCACCCCTAGATCTTTTTCCTCCTCAGTGGTACCTAGCTCTACT
Source organism: Neoceratodus forsteri (assembly GCA_016271365.2). Taxonomy (NCBI): domain Eukaryota; kingdom Metazoa; phylum Chordata; order Ceratodontiformes; family Ceratodontidae; genus Neoceratodus; species Neoceratodus forsteri. The sequence continues at coordinate 167,213,755 of CM028131.1, read as the reverse complement.
CAGCTCAGGTGATAGTTCCTCCCTAGGTTCTTCACTCCAAAGTGCATCACCTTGCACTTTTTAGCATTGAACCCCAGCTGCCACTCTTCTGACCACTCCTCCAGTTTAATCAGGTTATTTTGCAGTTCTTGACATCCCTCTATGTCACTCACCACTGCTCCCAACTTAGTATCATCAAAGAAGAGGCTGATCTTATTCCTGATGCCATGTGAGATGTATGTTATGAATATCCCAAAAAACATCAGCCCCAATACCAATCCTGGGCACCCTGCTAGTAACTGCCCTTGGAGATGGGAGCTCCCTCCAACTATTACCCTTTGCTGTCTTCCCTGAAGCCATTTTTGATCCAGTTAACCATCTTAGTCCCAACCCCACATACCTCAGTTTCCCCCAACCTCCAATGCTGCACTGAATCAAAGGCCTTGCTGAAAACCAAAATTATGACCTCCACCACATGACCTTTGTCCAGTTCCCTCAGTACCTAATCACAGTACTCAACAAGGTTAGTCTGATAGGATCTTCCTGAGACAAACCCATGCCAATGACTTTCCCGGAGTCCATTATCTTCCCAAAATGTCACCAGCCTCTCCTTCAGGATTGTTTCCATCAACTTTCCCACAATGGATGTCAGGCTTACAGGTCTGTAATTGCCTGGTTCATTCTTAGGGTCCCTTTTATGGAGCAGCACCACAATGGCCATCCTTCAGTCCTGTGGCAAGCACATTCTGTCCAGGGAGGTATTGAGTAGGTCTGCCAGTGGCCCTGCCAGTAACTCCACCAGTTCCCTTAACACCCTGGGATGTATGCTGTCTGCTCCTCATGCTTTATTCACCTTCAGAGCCCTCAAACCCTCTAATACTTGCCCTCAGTGATTACCCATCTGTCACCCCATCCCCAGCCCATCCTCCCCACCCCCTGCAGAAGCTGCCTGCCCTTCTCCCACGTGAATATAGAACAGAAGTACTTATTGAGTCAGTCTGACTTTGATTTGTCTTTGGAAGCTGAGAACTTTGCTACACTGCAAAGAACAAACTATAAATCCATTTAGGATGTGGAAACCTGGTAAGGCATAATACTTGTAAAGACAGGGAGCTACGCTTTCTACAAAAGTTTCATTTTTGTTCTCCTTATTGGTGTTAAGCAGAGAATTGTCGCATTCCATTAAAAGTGTAGTAATTTTATAACCAGAGGGAGTGAGATACAACTGAATTTGTTTGATTATTGGGGTTGAGACCTAGGATTTGGAAGGATATTTTTGCAACATTTTAAAAGTGTTCTGCTGGCTGAGAAGTTAAGTTTTCATCCCTGGTTTCACTGAAAGATTTTGTGTATTGAAATCAGACATAGCAGACTGCCTACATTGAAAGGCCTGCTTACATCACAGGTGTCACTAGTCAATCAATTGGCTCTGGGTGGGGTTTCATCACTGCTGTCTTAGGCATCCTCCACAGTTAGAAGCCAGTCAGTCTTACTTTGATTTGTCTATGGAAGCTGAGAACCTTGCTACACTGCAAAGAACAAACTATAACTTCATTTAGGACGTGGAAACCTTGTAAGACATAATACTTGTAAAGAAAGGGAGCTACGTTTTCTACAAAAAGTTTCATTTTTTTTCCTTATTGGTATTAAGCAGAGAATTGCCGGATTCCATTAAAAGTGTAGTAATTTTTTAACCAGAGGGAGTGAGATACAACTGAATTTGCTTGATTGTTGGGGTTGAGACCTAGGATTTGGAAGGATATTTTTGCAACATTTTAAAAGTGTCCTGCTGGCTGAGAAGTTAAGTTTTCATCCCTGGTTTCACTGAAAGATTTTGTGTATTGAAATCAGATATAGCAGACTGCTTGCATTGAAAGGCCTGCTTACATCACAGGTGTCACTTGTCAATCAGTTGGCTCTGGGTGGGGTTTCAGCACTGCTGTCTTAGGCATCCTTCACAGTTAGAAGCCAGTCAGTCTAACTTTGATGTGTCTGTGGAAGCTGAGAACCTTGCTACACTGCAAAGAACAAACTATAACTCCATTTATGACCTGGAAACCTGGTAAGGCATAATACTTGTAAAGAAAGGGAGCTACGCTTTCTACAAAAAGTTTCATTTTTTTTCCTTATTGGCATTAAGCAGAGAATTGCCGGATTCCATTAAAAGTGTAGTAATTTTAAAACCAGAGGGAGTGAGATACAACTGAATTTGCTTGATTTATGGGGTTGAGACCTAGGATTTGGAAGGATATTTTTGCAACATTTTAAAAGTGTGCTGGCTGAGGAGTGAGTTAGTTTTTATCCCTGGACTCAGTAGAGTGATTTGTGCAGGAGACGTGGTCTAGTAAATTGTGGTGTTAGTTGAAGTCCTATAAAGGGCAATACTTACCAGGGTGGTGGAGCAGTTGTGTATTTGATTGTTTCTAACAGTCACCAGTGGCTGTGGACTACCCACCCACCCTACCCACACACACCCCTCCCAGGCATGGCATTTCCTTTATAGCCAGAGTTCTGACATCACCTCCTCAACAGGTCTTGGTGCAGAACTGTCATATTCTTAATAACCCAGCACAGTGCAAAAAGGGTAGGTACACTCCCACAAATAATAATAAGGGACATGTGGGGAGGGGTGCAATGCACTGGCTCTGGGCCAGCAGTTTTCTGGGAGACATTCTGGAAACTACGTTGCTGTCCTATTTGCAGGCAACTGTCACCTCTGAGGGAGGAGGTTGCCCACCTCCAGGCTGATCTAGCAAGGACTAAGGAGGCCTCCCCCTTTCAAAGAGCACCACTGCCACAACCACTGCCTCAGAGGTTTGCCAAGTATGAAGAGCAGTTGGACCACAGTGGGTTCTGGGAGGGTGCGGGTGGTGGACCAGAGGTGAAGCCCCCTAGTTGTAGCTCTTCACAAATCATATGCCATTCTGGCAGAGCAAGGTTCCTCTATGATGGCATCCTCAGTTGAGACCCAGAAGAAAGCTGAGGACATCCACAAGGGAGACCCACAAAAGGGTGGCAAGGGACACCACAGGGGATGGAAACAGCTTCTGATAGGGGACTCAATTGTTAGTGGGGTAAACCTGGGAAAGGGAGAGGAGAAGGAAGTAAGGTGCCTGCCTGGTGCCATGGCTTGGAGGGACAGGAAGCGAAATCCTCAGGTTTGCAGAAGCAGCATCACAGGAGAGGGAACTAGATATCATAGTCCACCTTGGGACAAATGACCTAGCTAGGCATGGGTGCAGAATGAATTTGTGGAGTTGGGGAGGGGCCTCAGATGGGTAGCAAGCACGGTAACCTTCTCAGAGGTGCTACTAGTCCATGGCAGGAATGAGGCTAGGGTACTGCACACCATGCAGTTTAATGAATGGTTGCAAAACTGGTGCAGAGCACAGGGCTTTGGCTTCATTGGGGACTGGGAGTCCACCTGGGAGAGATAAAGGTCTATACTGGCATGATGGTCTGCATCTGTCCATGAAGGGAACAAGCTCCAAGGTGATAGGTTTAAATGCTTCCTTGGCAAGCTTTTAAACTAGCCAAGGGGAGAGGCGCTGATAAAAGGCAGGAAATTTCAGGCCTCCACCCACAAAACATGGCAGATAGTAAGGTAAACAGTGAGGTACAGAGCTCAACACAGGGCAGGACAGTGGTAAATGGAAAAATAGACAAGGGCAGTAAGAGCAGGGATGGGAAAAAAGGATAAAGCCAACATTAAATGGAGGGCAATGAGGACCAATGCCGATAGTCTGGGAAAGAAGCTTCCTGAGCTAGTAGCCCTGATGGAAGATGAACAGCTGGATATTGTGGCAGTCACGGAAACATGGTACACCGAGAACCATGACTGGCATGTCAACATACCAGGGTACACAATCTACAGAAGGGACAGGGAAGGTAAAAGAGGAGGTGGAGTAGCTCTATACATAAGGGAAGGGATCAAAGCTACAGAACTAAAAAGTAAAGGGGGAGGACAAGAGGCACTTTGGGTCACCTTGGAGACAGGGAATGGCATCACAATCCGCACAGAGATTGTATACAGACCCCTGTCTCAAGGGGAGGAAATGGACAACAAAATGATAGAGGACATTCTCAAAATGGCTGAAAAAGGGGAGATACTGTTGATGGGGGACCTGAATATGCCAGATGTTAACTGAATAACAGGTGCTGCAGCCACATCCAAGAGCAGGGTCATTCTCGATGCCCTGCAGGGGGCAGGCCTTAGACAGCTAGTGTTGGAACCCACTCGGGAGGGAGCAATATTAGACCTGGTACTCTCAAAAGGAGAGAGAGAATCACAAATTTAGAAGTCAGTAGACATCTGGGAACAAGCGACCACTGCACAGTGTGCTTCACAATGAGCACAACCATGGAGATAAGCCATACAAAAACAAGGATACTGGACTTTAGAAGAGCTGACTTTGGCAAAATGGGTGAATACCTGAAAAATGCACTAGCAAATGACCAAAAAGGTGGGGTGGAAGAACAATGGAGAAAAATCAAAACTGCCATCATAGAGGCAACAAGCCTTTGTGTGAAACCAATAAAGAAAGCAAAGCGGAGTAAAAAACCACTATGGGTTTCAAACGAGGTAGCAGGGAAGGTTTAGGAGAAAAAGGCTGCATTCAAAAAGTATAAGGAATCACAGAAGGAGCATGACAGGGAACTGTATCAATTAAAGTAGAAAGTATTGGGGAAGGCAGTCAGACTAGCAAAGGCCCAAACCGAAGAAAAAATTGTCAACTCAGTTAAGAAGGGGGATAAAACCTTTTATAGGTACATTAGGGAGCATAGAAAGGTTAAGGGAGGGATAGTGAAGATTAATAAAGGAGAGGGGAGGTGGGCAGAGGGAGACAGTGAAAAGGCAGAGATACTGAATGAATACTTTTGCTCAGTATTAACAAAAGAAGATGAGGAGGAGTTACCTAAACCAGACAATAGAAGCACTCTGGGTAGGGGGGTTGACACCAGTCCATTCACAGAAGAAAGAGTCCTGAAAGAACTCCTAAAACTCAAGGTGGACAAAGCAATGGGGCCTAACAGGATTCACCCCAGAATCCTAAAAGAACTAAGGGAGGACCTAGTGACACCACTGACCACGCTTTTTAACAGATCGTGGTAGGATGGGGTGGTACCTGAGGACTGGAGGAGGGCAGATATGATTCCCCTTCACAAAAGTGGGAGCAAGGCAGAAGCACGAAACTACAGACCTGTAAGTTTGACCTCAGTGGTAGGGAAAATGATGGAATCACTTCAGAAAGAAAGAATTGTTGAGTACCTAGAGGCCAGCGGGGCACAGGACCCAAAGTAGTATGGATTTACAGCAGGAAGTTCATGTCAGATGAATCTAATTGATTTCTTCATCTGAGTGACCAAAGTAATAGACCAGGTAGGGGCTGTGGATATGGCCTACCTAGACTTTAGCAAGGCATTTGACACAGTCCCGCACAAAAGATTAATAATCAAGTTAGCCAGCCTGGGAGTGGGTCCCAGGGTGGTAGCCTGGGTAGCAAACTGGCTGCACAACAGGACACAGAAGGTAACAGTGAATGGAACACATTCCAGAGAAAGGGGGGTTACTAGTGGAGTACCTCAGGGCTCAGTACTGGGTCCAGTCCTCTTTAACATCTTTATAGGTGACATTGCAGAGGGTCTGGAGGGAAAGGTATGCCTCTTTGCAGATGACGCAAAGATCTGTAATAGAGTTGATACACAAGGGGGGGTAGAAAAGATAAGGGACTTGGCAAGGTTAGAGGAATGGTCAGACATGTGGCAACTTAGATTCAATACAAAGAAGTGCAAGGTAATGCACCTGAGAAACAAAAACCCAGGAGCAGAGTAGTCAATAGCAGGGGAGGTACTAACAACAACAAAAATGGAAAGGGACCTGGGGTTAGTCATATCAGATGACCTGAAGGTGGGTAAGCAATGTGAAAAGTCGGTAAGGAGAGCCAGGGGGATACTGGGATGCATAGGAAGGGGCATCACAAGTAGAAAAAGGGAAGTGGTTATCCCTTTGTACAGACAGTTGGTGAGACTCCATCTGGAGTACTGTGTGCAGTTTTGGAGACCTTATCTACGCAAGGACATAGACAGAATGGAAGCAGCCCAGAGGAGGGCAACTAAAATGGTGCAGGGTCTGCAATAGAAGCCATATGATGAGAGACTGAGAGAGCTTAATATGTATACTCTTGATGAAAGGAGGGACAGGGGGGACATGCTAGAAACGTTCAAGTACCTTAAGGAAATCAACAAAGTCCAGGAGGGTAGCACCTTTCAGAAAAAGAGATGTGTAAGAACAAGGGGACACAATTTAAAGTTAGACGGGGGACGGCTCAGGGGTAATGTGAGGAATTTTTTTTTCACAGAGAGAGTGGTGGATACATGGAATAGCCTTCCTGAGGAGGTCATTGGGTCTAAAACAGTGGGGGAATTCAAACATGCTTGGGACAGACACAAGACAATTATAGTTGGGGGTTGCAGGAAGTAGGCTGTTGGTTAACTAGAATCTGCAGCTTATCCAGTAGGTAGGGAAATGGGCAGACTGGGTGGGCCAAGTGGTCCTTATCTGCCATCAAAGTCTATGTTTCTATGTTTCTGTTTAGTGCTTCTGCCTGTTTTGCTCCTGCTCACCCCGTCCTTCTCGATCTGCACTATATGATCCTTGCAGCTCCTTATTTCCCTAATGTGTCAGAAGAAGTCCTTTTCCCCATTTTTGATTCCGTGAGCCAGCCTCATTTTCCTGGAGGCTTTAGCTACTCTAACACCCTTAGTCACATTTCTGGACTTCCTCATGTATCATCCCTATGTCCCCAATTCTTGTATGTATGGAATGATGCTTTTTCTGTCTTCACCTTATATAACACTTCCCTACTCATCCAGCTTGACTTCTTAGATCTTCCTTTCTTGATCTGCAGTTTGGTTCAGGTCCCAACAGCCTTCACAAGCCCCAATGTAATTTTTTTCCCCATTTCTGGTTTGCATCCCAGTGAGATTGAATTCCTGCCAGGTACTGTTTTAAGATTTCACCCATTTTGTTGAAGTCAGCCTTTCTGAAGTCAACCACCCTCATCCCTGTACCAACCGCCTCCCTGCCAATGTTGAGAATGAACCACACAGATTGGTGGTTACTCCCTGCCAGTGGGCCCACCACCCCCACCTCCCTTACAGCCTCCCTGGTAAACACATATCTACTGTGTGGAGTAATGGTGGGTGATACCAGGTAAACATGCAGGGATTCTTCCTTTGTCGTTGCATTCAAGTCTTCACCACCATGCCCCAACCCTCATGGTGTAGTCAGGGGTTGTGGTAGCTTGCTGTGAATGATGGTGCCATGGCTGCAACTTCATTCAGCTATTGGAAAGAGCATATGATGGCTAAGGAGGCATCCAGGCATGTGTATCTGGCATCACCCACCATAACTCCACACAGCAGATCAGTGTTATTTTTTTATTGGTTGTTTGTTTGTTTGCTTGTTTACCAGGTAGGTGCACTGATTCAGTGGACCATTTTCAGCCATGATCCAGTCCATAAAGATGGTACATAGGTAATACAGACAATACACTTACATTAACAGAGAAAGGTAAAGGAAACAGAATACATTGAATATATTAGATAGATAAACGCTTTATTTTTTGACAGGAGAGTAATTGTTTTGACCATAGGATCTGTTTGTCAAAGCTGTCCTTCTTAAGATTACAATTTCACAATAAAGTATGCCATCATGTAATACAATATTACAGTAACAATCTTAAATTGAGTACAGCTAGGTACAATTAAGTGCAAGAATACAATTGTAACACAATAGAGTAGCAACTGAAGTGTGGGTGCAATATACATAATGTACAATCAGACTTACGATAACTGTTCAGCATTGTACAATGGAACAGTTTAGTCTTTGGTACAGAAGAATTAGGACTGTTACTGAAGGTAAGCCCATGCACCACCCCCAACCACCCACCCACCTGGGCAGCAGCAGGACAGGGGTGTGGGTGCAATAGAGTTCTGGGTCAATCTTTCAGAAGCAGCACATTTAAAATTATGTAAGTGTACACTACGCATTGTGAAACTAGTTAAAACTACTTAGTGCAGTTACAGTGTAGTTATACAGTAGTTACAGTGTAGTTAGTGACACTTAAAATTATCCTTCAGAAATCACTCTCTCTTGAAGCTACTGCAGTATAGCGTAATGTTTAAAAACACTTCCCTCAAACCTGGAGAACTGGGTTTGAATCCAAGAGCCACCACTTGTATATTGTGCAACCAAAAAAAAAAAGAACTAAAAATAAACAAGCAATCTAACATTGTAAATTGCTATACAATAACAAATCATTAATATACATAATTGTTTATTGCCTTTCAACAGTGCTGTAGTTACTATGGAATGTACTGCTTCTGTGGCATTGTTTCTACAGTTAATGCCTTGCTAACATGTACTTACAAAGTAAGTACACAGAAACAGACACTTAAAATACAGTGTAAGAAGAAGGGTGTAACAGTGCTGTACTACAGTTGCTATGGAATGTGCTGCTTCTGTGTCATTGTTTCCACAGTTAATGACTAACATGTATTAGAAAAGTAGGTACGCAGAAACTGCCACTTAAAATAAAACACACAAAGAAGGGTGTAACTACTATATACTTACACTGAATGTCAATGCTGTAGTTCTGATGTATGCTTTCCTTCAGAAATCAATTATTCTTAATTGCTATACAACTACTGTACATTAGTTACTTATACAATAAAATAATTTGTATAATTACTTCTTGGTTTGTAACAATGCTGTAATTACTAAGAAATGTGCTGCTTCTGTGGCATTGAACCACACATCTTCTGTACCCACACTCCTGGCCTTCTATGGCCTAGGTGGGTGGCTGGGGTGGGGCATGGCTACATACCATACGCTTTACTGCCAATCTACTGTGTGGAGTGGTGGTGAGTGGTGAAGGATACACAAGTAGGGACCCTTCCTGGTCTGTAGTTATGCAAATTGCATGATGTGGTAGTTACACATGCAACCACAACTGTCTCTCTTTTGGCACAAATCAATTTATGCTGGAAGTGTAACCACATATGTAACAGCCATTACAAAGTGCAACAGAAAAATTGATTTATGCTGGAAGAGTAACTACACATGTAACAGCTGTTGCAACAGTAATTGTGGAAATTACCAGTTTATGCCAATTGTGTAACTACACTAAACAATGAATGTGAAACTAGTTTACTACATTGTAGTCACATGTAACTACACAGAAGTTACATAATAGTTACATTGTAGTTATACAATAGTTTCAGTGTAGTTAAGGACACTTAAAATAATGTGTAACCATTTCTATCAGTAGAACCAGCTTTATAGTCAAAATGGTTTACATTTAAATAAGAAAGGGGGTCATATGTTGGCCAGTATAATAAAAACAGCCATGGAATCTGACCATTTAAACTTGTTGGGGGGGGGATGAACAACATAAAATATTCTAGCTAACATGACACAAAAAATAAACAAACAACCAACTAAAACACTTCACAACAGGGGACAGATTAATACACTGTTATTGAATTCCAGAAGCCTTAAAAACAAAGTGGACAAGCTAAAATATACTCTGGTAACTGGCCAAATAGATATATGTGGTATAACTGAAACCTAGTTCAAAAAAGAAGAGTGGGTGGAAGACATCTCTGGTTATGACATGTTCCATAAAGAAAGATCAGAGAAAGGTGTGTGGGGGGGGGGGCAGGTTGCACTGTATATAGCAACTCATTTGAGAGCTCAGGAATTAGTTTCATCTGACCTGAAGGCCTCTGAAATCAATAGGTTTAGGTTACTATACAAACTAAAATTAAAAAAATTAATTGTTGGATTATGCTATCAAACACCTACTCTTAATGTAATTGAAAATGCAGGTTTTCTTGACATTATAGAAAACAATGATGTCACAGGCAACTGTATAATGATGGGAGAGTTTAACTTTCCTAAAATTAATTGGAATGATAACATTGGTACTAATCCAGTGGAATACCAATTTATAGGTATTGTTACAAATAAAAACCTGGAACAATTAGTTAGTAACGGAAAAAGGTAATCGAACAACATGTACCACTAATTACGAAATATGACCAAAAAGGAAGAATCCCATATTGGTTTAACCATGGAATTAAAAAACGATAAAAAAAGACAAAGCACATATAGAAAATACAGTATGACTAGAACAGCTAGAAGAAAATAAATTTATAAAAAAGAAGCCAAAAAATGCAAATGATATGTACTGAAAGCTAAAAAATTAATTAAGGTTGAAAAGCAGAATCTAGAGTTCAGAATTGCCATGAAAAAGGATACTAATAAAGCCTTCTTCTCATACATGAATCTTTTAAGTAAAGTCAAAAACTCAAAGTCCTCTTTAACCGTTAATGGTAATATGATTAATGACCCCACTGAAATGGCAATGGTTCTAAATAACTATTTTTCAACAGTATTAAATAGTAAGGATACTATAAACACCAAAAATAATATTAACCAAAATTATATTAAAATATTTACAAGCAATGAAATACAAGAGGTTATTAACAAATGTAAACCACATGCTTCACCTGGTAAAGATGGTATTGATCCAAAATATTTAAAAAAACCTAGCATCCAGTATTAGTACACCATTATTCTGTTAAATAAATCTATATTACACAGTGAAATACCATCTGAATGAAAAATAGTGATTGTATGCCTGATATTTAAAAAAAGGTAATAAACTACTGCCTGAAAACTATTGTCCAATAAGTCTAACATCTGTTCCCTATAAGTTGTTAGAGACTTTGATCAAACATAGGTTCAAGGAAGAAACTGTAAAAATGGGACTTATTGATACACAGCATGGTTCAAACAGGGGAGATAATGTTTTACAAGTCTCTTAGCTTTCTATGAAACTGCTACCAAAAACTTGGATGCTGACAAACCATGTGACATCATAATGCTAGATTTGAAAAAACCTTTTGACAAAGTTTCTCATAAACTACTTATAAATAAATTAACCAACATGTCATACAGCCCCCATCTTGCAGCATGGGTCAGCTCATGGTTAAATGATAGAAAACAGCAGGTTAGACTTCAAGCCAAAGTATCACCTACAGTCAGAGTCATGAGTGGTGCTCCACAGGGCTCAGTTTTGGGCCCTTTCCTGTTAAATTGTTTCATCTTTGACCTACAACATGGTATAACATCAAACATCATAAAATTTGCAGATGATACTAAACTTGCTGATGAGGTTGACCTTCCATCTAAACATCTATACCTTCAGAATAATCTACATAATATTTCTAAATTGTGTAAAAAAAACAATATGGAGCTAAATATAGACACATGTGCTGTTTTGCATTAAGGTAAAACTAATCCACTACATTCATATTATGTAGACTGTGTTCTGACAGGGACAGTAGAATCTGAAAAAAATCTAGGCATAGTAATAGGCAATACTTTAAAACACAGATTACAAATGAAGTCCATTGTCTAAAAAAGCAAATAAAATTATAAATATTATAAAAAGATTATTTATATCCTGTGACGAGCACAGCATTCTTATTCTCTATCAAAACTGTTTTTGCCTCCATCTTGATTATGCATCTTCTTATTGGTCTCCCAGTTGTAGACAAGAAATTGACCTTGTTGAGAGAGTGCAGAGTTAGGTCACCAAGCTGATTCCCAGTTTGTCGAATTTATCCTACCATACCAGGCTACAACACCTCAATTTAATGCCTCTAGAAATCAAAAGACTTAGAATGGATTGCCTCCTTTTCACAATATTCTAAAATATAAAACACTAATGAATGCATGTGGCATCACACCATATAGCAGGGGCCAAAACCTAACATCCCATAATAGCAAATTTGAACTCCCTATGACAAATACAAATAGACGTGACAACTTATTTACTTTGAGATCTGTGGCAGTATGGAATAAACTCCCAAAAATGTTGTTGTCATTACAGAGTTTAATAAATTCAAAAAAGCTCTTGACAGTTATTAGGGGTATTGAAACCTGCCCCTCATGGAGTGTGGGGGGAGGTGGACTAGATGGGCCAAGGTCTAATTCTGTCCTGTCATACAAAGTACAAAGTATAACGTACAAAGTAAAGCAGAAGAGGAATAGAAATTAGCCACATTAACAAAGGACAACAACAAAAAAAAATAATTTATAAGTATGTGGGATGTCTTAAGGGAGGACAAGAAAAGACTGGTCCACTCCACTCCACGTAGGAGACCAAGTCAGAAAAGATGAAATTCTAATGGCTAAAAGAATTAATTAACATTTCTCCAATATATTTCAAGATAGAGATTTGAATCTCAGTATTACACATACAAATTTCAGTATTGAAAATTAGCAGAATATTATACCCATTACACAACAAAAGGTATTATCAAAAAAAAAAAAGTAGATGTCAATAAATCTGGAGGTCCTGATAATTTGCATCCCAGATATCTTTATGAAATTACTGAAGTACTGGCAGGGCCTCTAATCTTTTTCTATAACCTATCACTGGATCAAGGTACAGTTATGTAAGCAATTAGACATGACAGGGTGGTGGTTATGTGATAACCGCACACCTAGGTGCGTGGTGAGGCACGAGGTTGAAGGCCGAGTTTCCTTCTGCACCTAGGTGTGCCGTTGTCACATAACAACCACCACCCTGGAGTGTCTTATTGCTCTTATAAAATGGGTAATAACTATGCAAGAAAAGGACAATAACAAGGCTTTTTATTTTATAAACTTTGTAACATTTATTTAAATGCAGAATAGAGAATTAATTGAGATATTGAGAAAAAATACTCCCTTGGTAAACTTTTTGAATGGTCAAAAATAACAACTGGCAACAACTTTAGCAAGCTCTAGTCTACTTTTTGTAATTTATGAATTGCACTTTTCCATGGAATACTGAGTTCACAAGGTTAAACGGCATATTTTCCATCACTGTGGTTTCTGTGGATGGTGTTTCAGATGTGCTGCTGGTTGCCTCTTTTCCTTTTTCTAGTTCTGGTTTTCATTTATTGAAGGTTCAGCTTTGTGTGTCTTGCTTGAAGATTCTGTTCCTTGGTTTTCTTCTGTGGTTTGTGCTAGGATTTCACTCCACTTTTAGCGATCTTCAGCAGAGGCACTCCAGTAACTTCTCAAGCTTGCTTCTGATCTGTGTCCTGTAACAGCCATTATTTCTCGAGCTTGAAGTCCTGCACTTGATAGTAGATGAACAGGGGTGGCTCAAATAGAGTGGTTTGTGTATCTTCGACTCAGATTACATTCTTTGCTCAATCGGCGCATCATGCCTGACAGATAGTTCACTCCCATAGGTTCCTTAGAATACCATATTGGACTGCTGTTGAGGTACTCCTGGTTTGCATATAGTGGGTGAAGATAGAAAAGCTGGTGCTCAGCCTGCCCGCTGGCACAGTGGTTGGAATTCCACTTGCAGCGCTGGTGACCTGGGTTTAGGGATGGACCTGGGTCATTGGAGGACTGGCCAGGGGGAGAAGGATAGAGCACCCCATGGGCAGCTCTCCTTCTCTGTGGGGAGGGTGGGACAGTGTCTGGTGCAATGAGAACTCCTGGCGGAGGCTGGGAGTCACTCACTCTACCGGCGCTCGGCATCAGGGAGGCGGGCCAGATGCTGGAATCATTGCACATCCCCACCTCTGAGAAAAACCAGGAAAAAGATGGCAAGCGGGTCTGCTGTCTATGTGAAGCCCTCCCTGGGGCTTCAATTAGCTGCCATCACTGCATCCCTGACCAGATACCAGTTCCACAGCATGGATGAAGGAGACCGATGCTGTGACTCCACTTTCTGGGGGTAATCTGGGGATAACTGGGGATGGCGGCAGTAGATGGCAGTGGAAGTCCCAGGGGCCTTGACTAGGGCTGATGGTGACAGCGAACCAGCCAGGATAGAGAAGAAAATAAAAAAAAAAAAAAGGAAGCTGGTGCTCCTGGTGGTAGTTTGGACAGGTATAGCTTAAATGAGTTCACAGGGCAGAATGGGTCATCTTGTGAAGCATATATGAAGCCCCTTTGCTGATCTCGATCGCCATCAGTGTGACTTTTGTGTTTTTTTGTTGCATAATTGTATTTGAGGCTGACATACTCAATGCCATTTTTATCTGTGTCTATTCTGAATGACTCTGGATGTAGGTCCCTTTGACCCTCTCTCCCTCTATGAGCCATGTGTAGCTGAATGTCAACCCATACTTTATGTACAAGCCCTGATGCTATTGATGGTGACAGTATTGAGGAAGTCTTCAATTTTTGCAGGTCAACATCTGATAGTGGTGGGTGGTGAGTGCACACATCCTTTTTCTCTCTTCTGTACTGCTTGACTACTGCGAGAAAGACATTGTTCGCGGTGGTGAACCGGTCATCTGTGATGATGTTGACACAATGCCCAATGTCAGGACTGTTCAGCAGCCTGTTGAGACCTCCCCGACGCCCAAGATAGCTAGAGATGGAGTACTGTTCACCGGTGCTGCTACGGACTTCTGCATAGAATTTACGAAGTACAGTATTTAAATCACTGATTGGGATACTTTTCAAATCTAATACTATTTCACATTTTGACACCCAACTCAAAAAAATCTGATGTGCCCAGTTTGTGGTTCTTACTGTGTTACGCTCATCTTTAAGCTTTTATATGGCTGTCAACTCAGCATCAGTTAGAGTAAAATGCTTACTTTCAGATATGCCAGCTTTTTTTTCTCTAGTTTCAACTCTTTTGGTGGCAGGAGGTGTAATTGTTGCTGTCTCTGCACTGTCTCTCTCATCTTGCACTACAGCTTTGACAACTGAGGGGGTTGCTTTTGGATCATTGCTTGTTTCTAAGTTTGTACTGGGAGTTGTGCCATCCGCTTTGTCTTCTGATTGCTTCAGTATTCCCTGTATTCTGGGGTGCTGCAGTAGTGAGAAATATACTTCAGGGAATTTTGACATGTCTATGGATTTTTTCTTATTGATCAAAAAAACAAACTTAATAAATAAGAAGATTTTATAGCATATTAGACATCTATTTAAGAATCATTTCAGCCATGTGACTGATTTGATGTTTTTATTTTTACCTTGACAGGTATGCTGTCTGTGGGCTGCTGACTGCTTTTCCATTTGACGTGTGAGCTGCTTTTTAACTTGTTTGCCATTGCAGTGTTCTGAGAGCCTGCTTAGCTGTCAGGAGAGCCTGTCATGGTGATTGCATTTTATTTCTCTTTGTTTGGTGCTTGTGTTACAGTGAATCACTTTTTCATCATGAAAATGTGGTTGCTTTTAAATGTTTACAATCTTCTGGGGATGAGAATTTGTAATGTTGAATTTAAATTTGCCTCTTGTGCAGCGCTGTCGCTGTTACTTTAGTTTTTGTTGCTTACCAGCATGCAACGCATGCACAGCTCGCAAATATGGCCCTGCTTTTAGTTTCATGCCTCTGGGCTGCAGTTATCATGTCTGGGTTACTTTTTATGCCAATTTGCTTTGGCAGCTATGTGGATGTTGGGGGGATCATGAGGCGACTGTTGGAGGGACTCGCTAGTGATGGTTTGGCTGTTTTTAAGGAGAGAGGGAGGGTAATCTATCATGCAGTTTGTTGTGCGGTATGCCATTTTCCCGATCGAGTCCTTGGCTTCTGAATGTACTGAAAGCTAATGGATCTGTGGCCTTGAACGACTTGTGGTGAAGGAGCTCTTATATTAGGTCAGTGAACAAATGATTATGTTCCATCGGGGTTATGTTTCTTTTACTTTGCTCTCTGAATAGATTCAGACTATGGATTTAGCTGTTATCTTATTTTTTACAATGCTAGCAGTTATGGGTGAAAAAACTGTTTTTACAAGACAAATATGTTGGATTTACATTCTGTGTGAGAATGTTGAGGGGCATTGATATTTATGTGGGCTCTGTACTAATTGCCTAAAGGGTTCCCAATACATTGGTTGTCTTCAGTTATACACCTCAGTTCTAAAGCCTTTTGACCAATCACATTGCATGATATTTCCCATCCATTTTATAACCCTGAATTGATGCAAGCACATGTTACACTATATTGTAAAAAGTTGACAGAAGCAAGGTTGAAAATTATCACCCTATCAGTATAACGTCAGTTGTTGGAAAGATTATGGGGGGATTCATTAAGGAATGAATAGATGCACATGTATAAACACAGAGTCATGTAGATATCACACAGCATGGTTTTCTTCCTCATTGATCATGCGTCAGAAACTTACTTGACTTTTTTGATCCTGTAAGTAGAGCCCTAGATCATGGACTACCGGTGGATATACTCTACTTTGATTATGACAAGGCCTTTGATTCAGTATCACATCAGGGACTCATTAAAACAATGATGGACTTGGATTTTGATAAGAGTATAGTTTTATGGATTGCATCCTGATTACATCAAAGACAACAGACAGTATGCATAAGATGCTTCCTTACAGACTGGGGAGATGTTACAAGTGGGTTCCCCCAGGGATCAATACTGGGAGCTACTTTATTTAACATTTTTGTATCCAGTATGAAACATAGAAATATAGAAACATAGAAGTTGTCAACAGATGGGGACCGTACGATCCATCAAGTCGGCCCTTGGCTTCCTACCCTCCTACTTAGCTGCCTGCTTGAGTATCCCACAGTGCCTGTCCCATGCCCATTTGAATTCCCCCACTGTCTTGACTCCCAGCACCCCCTTCTACAGGCTATTCCATGGTTCCACTATATGCTCTGTGAAGAAGAATTTCCTTGTCTTGCTTCTGAACTTCCCCCCTTAAGTCGAAGGTTGTGCCCTCTAGTCCTGCTGTAGTCCTTTACCTGAAAGAGGTTCAACACATGCACCCTGTTGTTGCCTTTAAGGTATTTGAATGTTTCTATAATGTTCCCATGATTCCTGCATTGTTCTAGGCAGTATAATTTGTGGTCATTCGGTCTTGCCTCGTACGGTTTCTGATGCAATCCCTGCACCATCTTTACTGATCTTCTCTGTACCGTTGCCAGCCTATCTATGTCCTTCCTGAGGTGTGGCCTCCAGAATTTGGCACAGTACTCCAGGTGAGACCTGACCAGGAACTGATACAGGGGCATGATTACTTTATACCTTCTGTTCATGATGCCCATCCCTGTGCATCCCAGGATTCCACTAGCCTTTATTGCTGCTTTTTCACATTGTCTACTGACCTTGAGGTCATCTGATATGATCATCCCTAGGTCTCACTCCTGTCTGGTAGCCACCAGCTGCTCCCCTTCCATTGAGTACAGTTTTCTTGGGTTACGCTTTCCCAGGTGCATGACCTTGCATTTTTTGGCACTGAATTTCAATTGCCAGGTCTTGGACTACTCCTCCAGTTTTCCGAGATCAGCTTCCATGCTTTGCTGTCCCTCTTTTGTGTCTATCCTGTTGTTGAGTTTGGTGTTATCTGCAAACAGGCACACCTTCCCCTCCAGTTAATCCACAATGTCACTGATGAATATGTCAAAGGGGATCGGCCCCAGAATTGAGCCTTATGGGACCTCACTAATCACCCTCCCCTCCACAGACAGAGTGCCATTTACTAATACTCTTTGAGTTCTCCCATGTAACCAGTTTCTGACCCAGTTTGTAACCTCAGGCCCAATTTCCATGTTCTCCAGTTTTTTGACTAGTCTTCTGTGCAGAATGGTGTCAAAACCTTTGCTGAAGTCCAGGTAAACCACATCCACTGCCCCACCCTGATCCACTGTTTTGGTGACCCAAATGAAAAAAATCAACCAGGTTTGTCTGGCAGGACCTCCCTGCCATGGAACCATGTTTATTTTTGTCAGGCTGACCAGTTTGCTCCAAAAAAGCTGATTCTTTCCTTCAGCAGGGACTCCATCAGTTTGCCCACAACTGACATTAGACTAACCGGGCAGTACTTACCTGGCTGTTCCTTGCTTCCACTCTTGTGGGTGGTACTACTGTTGCACTCTTCCAATCCTCCATCACCTCCCCTCTGCTTAATGATTTGTTGAAGAGCACTGCTAATGGGGCTGCCAGTTCCCTCCCTAGTTCTTTCAGTATTCTAGGGTGTATCCCATCTGTCCCCATAGCTTGATCTTCCCTTAACTTGTCTATTTCCTCCAGGACTCTTTCCTCTGTGAAGGGACCTATGACTATTCCTTCAGTCGGACACTTCTTTATGTCTATTGTTGGTCCGTTACCATCTGCTTCCTGTGTGAAGACTGAGCAGAAGTACTCATTGAGTACCTCTGCCTTCTCCCCATTTTGCTCTGTGGTTTGTCTGTCATTTTCTGTGATTCTAACAATGCCCCCTTTGGTCTTTCTTTTTTCACGTATATACCTGTAGAAGGTTTTGTTACCCTTTTTTACTTCCTGAGCTATCCTAACCTCTGTTTGAGCCTTTGCATTTCTTATCACTTTCCCTGTCTCTTTTAGTTTCTGTTTATATTCTGTTCTGTTTGCCTCATTCCCTAACTCCTTGTACTTTCTGAAGGCTATGCACTTTTCTGTCACAGTGGTTGCCACCTCCTTGGAAAACCATACTGTTTTTTTCCTCCTTTTGTTCTTACTAACCTTATGGGCACACTGTGATGTGACCATGGTTATTACATCCTTCAACACTGTCCAATATTCCTCATCACTCCCTTCTGTCAAGTTACTAAGGTTGTATCTTAGGCAGTCCTTCATGTTTGTGAAGTTTGCCCTCCTGAAGTCAAGGACCTTCAGTTTAGAGTGCGTGGAGTCAACAATCCTTTTTACCCTGAACCATACCATGTTATGATCACTGTTGCCCAGGTAGTTCCCTACATCAACACCCATAACTGTATTGCTATTTGTGAATATCAGATCTAGAACCACGTTACCCCTTGAGGTGATGTCACTAGTTGACTTAGGCCTGCCTCCTGTAGTGTGACTAGGAATTCCTTGATCTTCTGTGATGTTGCTGTGTGGGTATTCCAATCTATGTCTGGCAGATTGAAATCCCCCACCAGCACCATATCCCCTTTGCCTGACATCTGGAGGATGGTTTCCAGAATTTCTTTATCCCTGGCTTCCTCCTGATTTGGGGGTCTGTAGAATATTCCTACCCGAATGGGTTTCCGGCTTCCAGCTCCTATTGTGAGCCATAGATCCTCTGTTTCCCCTGGTGTCTGCTGCATTTCTGTAGCATTGATGGTATCCTTAACATAAATAGCTACCCCCTCCCTTTTTCCCAGTCCTATCTCTCCTAAACAAGTTTTAACCCAGGATAGTCACCTGGTAAACATGATTATTTGTGAACCATTTTTCAGTCACAGCCACCCAGTCTAGTCCTGCCTCAGCTACTGTGGCAGTGAGATCAGTCATCTTGTTGGCCAGACTGCATGCATTGAGGCATAGCACTGACCACTCTTGCTGTGTCACTTTGTTTGTCATGCCTCCCTTGATTTTATTGTTCATCCCTTTGTAGTTTTCCCAGTTTATGGTTCCTCCCTTTCCATTGTGATGGTCAATGCCAGAGCAGGAAAGGGTGTTATCTTCCCGGCTATCTGCTTTTGCTATCCTGGAGTGTGTAGATTTGTGCTAGCTGGTGGGGGAGAGACAGCAGGCTCTATGTGTGCTTCTCCTAGAGCTACCATCATCTTCCCTCCTGCTAGTTTAAATGTCCTACATGGACATCAAATTTCTGGCCCAGTGCTCTGACTCACTCTTTAGTCAGGTGGAGACCGTCAAATTTGGAGAATTCATTTCCCAGAAGTTGCCTCAGTTTCCGATGAAGTAGTACCCCTTTGTGTGGCACCAGTCCTTGAGCCATGCGTTAAGCTCACTTATCTCTTTCTCTCAGATTTTCTGCCTGTTCTTACCCTTTTCCCAAACAGGCAGAATCTCAGAGAATGCAGTGCTGGATGAAAATGAAACCAATTTCTCACCAAGCTGCACAATGTTCTCTTTAACCTCCTCGACTGACTGGCAAGCAAGGTCATTGTTTTGCTATCTTGTTGCATTTGGCATTCCTTTGGCCCAAGACATCCTCCATCATTACAGATGGTATGGACGCAAGGGGTGTCTACCCGTTTGCTGTGTTTAGAGTGCTTTGTTGGTTTGGGAGAGTTGCCCGAGCTCTGCCATCTTTTCCTGCAACCAGTTGCTATCCCCCAGGCCTGGTCATTCTCTGGGGGAGAGGTGTGCTGGTTTGGTGTCAGCAATGTGGAGGTGCATTCCTAAAAGAAATGTTTCCTGTAGGTGATTATGCAGGATGCTGATCTCACCCCATGCCTCCTGCAGCTGAGCCCTGAGGTGACATATCTCTTAACATATGGGACAGTGGTCCTGCCTTCAGGTGACATGACCATTGAAGAGTGTCCCACAGTGTTGACAGCCAATGATATCCATATGAATACTACTAATAATGCATGGCTCTGCAAATATGCAGATGATACCAAACGTAGCACCATAGTTAACAACAAAGAGGCAGCACTCGGTTACTCAGTTACCAAATAACTTCCAAGCTCAAACTGTCACTTGAAAACTGGACTAAATTGTGTAAGTTACATTTTAATGAAATGAATTGCAAAGTCATGCACTTAGGCCATAAAACATCAAAGCTGAATACAGAATTAATAATAAAATCATATCAACTACAGAGAGTGAACGGTACCTGAGTGTTATAATCACCAACACTCTTAAATTTGACAATCAGGCAAAGGACGTAGCTAAGATAGTCAATATGATAGTGGGTAATATACTGAGAAATATAAAAAGTAGGACATTTGAAGTTATTATCCCTCTTTATTCAACATTTATTCAGCCAGTACTTGAATATGGAGCCCTGTTCGGTTCCCCTAAAAATATCAGAAGTAGTATTATCCTTGAAAAGTTTCAGAGAAGAGTTACTAAAAGGGTATACAATCTGAAAAACATAGACTATGAAGATAGAATGAGAGATCTGCATTTATATTCTCTGGCAAATCGAAGGCATAGAGGTGATTTATGTTTTGTCTATAAAGCTTTTCATAATGAGATAGATAATCTGGGAAATTTCTGGTTTAGTAAAAAAGGAAAGTGACAAAACATCGAGATTTCATAATTTTCAAGTTAAAAGGTGAATATTTTAAAACAACAAAAAGGAGCTAGTGGTTTAACCAATGAGTTGTATACGTCTGGAATACTTTACCATTATGCATGATTTCCTGCACTTATATGGAATCTTTTAAGAAAGCATTAGATGAGCATGGGGGATAGGAAAATCAAACCTTTTACCACCATTAGGTGATGAGTCATAATAATGGCCTTTCTGGCTACATAACTCGTATTTACACCTATGAACCTCTATTTAAAGCTGCATCCTTGATCAGCTTTTTTTAATAGAAACCACATGTCTATTAGAAGATATATGGTATCTGAACTGCCACCAAATATATGGCCTGGTCCGAGCTGTCAGTTCATTTTTCTGGTAGGTAAATCACCAACAACAGAATCTTACACTGGCAGCAGGAGCTATAGAAAAATAAAGTGTGAGCAGCACAGAGTGAGTTTAAAAGCTTTTTATTGAAGTTTTATTGAAGACAGAAACACCCAGGGAGAAACATCTGTGGCCAGATATTCAATAATGGGCAAAAGCGGAATGCAAAGGTTTCCACTACTCTTTCCCTTGCCCATGACCCTGAGGATACTGTGTTCA
The DNA here is from genome assembly GCA_016271365.2 of Neoceratodus forsteri. NCBI lineage: Eukaryota > Metazoa > Chordata > Ceratodontiformes > Ceratodontidae > Neoceratodus > Neoceratodus forsteri. The sequence goes on along the minus strand of CM028131.1, from coordinate 167,192,143 downwards.
ATGGGATAGTGCGCCAGCGCTATATGATTAAATATAGGACCATGTCAGCGCAGTGCTAAGTTGAGTAGCACTGCTCCAAGAAAAATCTGGGCAATATGTAGCCCATAGAGACATGTAGGGAACAGCATCCCCTGACCTGATAGTGCCAGGAGCTCTTGACACAATATTTAGCCAGGAAATTCAAATGAAACCATATGGCATGAAAGGTGCTAAGGGGCCATATGCATGCCAATTATGGAATCATTTTCATGGGAAGCATAGGCAGATTTGTGTCCCTCCTGTAGCCACCCATCAGCTCAGGCATGGTGGCGAGCACCAGCCCCACCCTGAATGGCTGTCCCAGCCATGCAAAAGGCTACCCTGGTATCAAGTTACTCCCCCACCCTCCAAGTACCTGCTGTCATGGTAGGAAGCTGCCCCCTTGTGTCTAGTGACACCTCTGCCCCACCAGTCCCCATCCCTGTATGGAAAGTGTATACCCTGGTGTGTCATGGCACCCCTTGATCACCTGTCACCATAAATGTATGCAATCTTGGTGACTAGTGGCACCACCTCACAGATCCTTGTCCCCAAAAAGATGAGGTATTCCCTTGTGTCCAGTGGCACCCCCTACCCTCCAATTGCTTGCCACTGTGTTATAAAAGAATTCCACGGTGCCTAGTGGTACCCCTTCCCACTGATTGCCCACTGCTGTACGACATACATGTCCTTTCTGACTAGTGGTACTCCCACCCATCGGTGACCCATGCTGGTGCCCTTCCAGGCAGGCCTCAGTGGCTAGCACACACACACACACACACACACACTCTTGCACACCTGCACCACCGGCATTGTGCCCAGCACCTAGTTGACCCCCTTACCTGTCAGCAAGGGGCCATTTGGCAATCCTGATATGATGGCTGGCACAGCCCTCTTCTCACCTCCTCAGCTAGCCACCATATGGTATGACAGCGAGTACACATACAGTACTGTATACTGTATACTGTATGCACACTCCATTGTCATCCCATATGGTTGCTGGCTGAGGAGGTGAGAAGAGGGATGTGCCAGCCAATGTATCAGGATCTCTGCATGACCCCTTCCTAATAGGTATGGATGGGGGGGCTAGCTGGGTGTTAGGCATTGTTCTGGGGGTGCAGAGGGACGCTAGTCACTGGGTTCTGCTGGGAGGGGCACAGTTACAGATCATTGGTGGGTGCAGATACCACTAGTCAGCAGAGACATGTATCATCATATGTAGGCAGGCAATCAGAGGGAGGGGGTGCCACTAGACATCAGAGACTTCTTCAATAATGCAGCAGTGAGTGACTGGAGGTTGGGGGGTGCCACTAGACACCAGAGAATACTGTATCCTACCAGGGAGGGGGATTGGTGAGCAGGGGGTGGTACTAGCTACTGGAGATGACATACTCTTAATGCAGACAGGTGATTGGAGGGTGGTGTGGGTAACACTAGACACCAGGGTATAATATTTCCATACAGGGATGGGGATCAGAGGGTGGGGGGTGCCACTGGACAGCAGGGTGGCGTTTCAGATTATGGTGGTGGGCAAACAGAAGGTGGGAGGTGCCACTATACACCAAGGATGTCATTTCTTCAATGGGCCAGGGTTCGGGGGTGGGGGTGAGCACTTGCAGGACCATTGCCCACCACCAGGGCCTTGTGACCTGTGAAGTCAAGGTTTGCAAAGGTGGTAACTTGCGTCTGTTCAGGAGGCATTTACCACCTATGCAAACCTCTCAATTTCCCACTGCACCCCTATGCAGGAGATAACTCACTCATTTACTTTACATGGATGAAGTAGTAACTTAGCACTTGCGCATTAATGGGTTTTGCCTGTGCTGTGGGGGTGTCTGAATAAAGACACAACCCACAAATCAGGTGCAAAACCCAATTAGCATGGACATACACCGCTTAGCACCCTGGCTAAGTTTTGAATATCTAGCCCCTGGTGTTCTTCAGCAGAATGAGGAGACATGCTCTGAAGTTTAAGGTTGGCAAATTCAGGAGGAATGTTAGGAAACACCAAAAAAGGGGTTGCCCACAGTACAGAGATGCATAGGGCTTACAACAGACAGTGCAGCAACAGAAAAAGTCTCACAACTTACCCCACCAGTTTTGCCCGTGTAAATAGGAGGCACAAAGCACCAGGCATGTAATGTGCAATTTGCAATTCATTTATCTTGATACTCACACTTTTTTTGTGTTGAAAAAGTTCCACTTTTGGGAACAAAACACCAATGGAAGTTTGGTAGTAGACTGTGTAGGTAGCAGTTCAAAAATCCAGGGGCCAGATTCACAAAACCTTGCCCAGGCGCAAACCCAATTTGCCTGGTGAAAACTGGGTTTTGCCCAGAGTTGGTATTCACAAAGCCCAGTTTGCCCCCGGAAACTGAGTTTGCGTAGGGCAAAGTAGTGAGGGGAAGCCGCAGTGCCAATGAAGGGGAGGGGACCTGCATATTTCTTGGTCTCTCAACAGATATACTGTAGTTGCATGGTTCACCACCTACTTAATGAACCGGTCTCAGCAAGTCAAGATTGGTAATACCCTGTTGGATAGCCGACCTGTCCTCTCTGGAGCTCCACAAGGTTCCATTCTGGGCCCACTTCTTTTTAGCATTTTTCTAAATAAACTCTCATGCTAATGTCATCTACTTTACAGTGATGATGTTGTCCTGTTTACCAATGACTCTGACCCCGCTGCCCTGCAAAGCAAGCTGCAGTGCAATTTTACAGCTGTTGAAAGCTGGTTCAAAGAGTACAAACTAGTGATGAACTATAAAAATACAAAAATAATGCTGTTCTCCACCATCCACAATCAGCACAAATCACACCCTCTCCTTATCACCAGTGAGGCGTGTACTTCCCTGGAGCTTGTGCCTCACTTTAAATACCTGGGGATTACGGTGAACAGCACTTGTTGTTTGCCCAACACATTGACAATGTTGCTAAGGCCGTCAATACATGCATTGGGCTGTTGCACAGGCACAAGCATAGCGTGACCCAGAGGCACTCAAGCTAGCAGTCCATAGTTCCCTGGTAACTCTCATTGACTATGGGCTAGCAATGTATGAGTCAGCCTCTGACACCGTCCTTCAATGAATAAAAGTTGCCCGCAACAAAGCCTGTCAGCTTGTTACTGGATCCCCAAGGTTGATTTACACCTGCGACCTATATGTACAGGCTAACTGGCTAAAGTTCTCAAACAGACTTATGCTCCAATCCTGCTTCCTCACGAAACAGTTAGTCTTGGCTTGATGCCCACAGGTGAACAGAATCTCTTCTCCCCTTGCGACAACATTCATGCCACATGCAGCTCAGACAGCCAAATCTTCAAAATTCCACATTGTAGGACTTCCATGGGTCAGAGATCCTTCGTGTTTCGAGCACCACATTGGCAGAACTCACTCCCTACCGACATCTCTTCAACTTCCTATTTAGGCCCGTTCAAAAGAAAACTGAAACTCAAGCTTGTTGGGAGCCCCAGCTGTGACTGCTTCCTGTAACCTAGCTCCTTGGTGACTTAACACCTGTGTCCATCTATTGCACTTACCCCACCTCCAGACCCTGTCTACATGTAGCCTTCGCCAACCTCTTCCCTTAGCTGCTCTCCCTGATCACCCACTCCCCCTTCTTGCTACCTTCCGTATCACCAATATCCTCATGCAGTGTTCACCTCATGCCCTACACACCCTAACTTCTCTCTCTCTCTACTCCTTTCTCCTGCACTACTAATGATGCCTGCTGGGCTGATGTTTCCACCCCCTGTTCTGACTTCTGGCTCCAGCCTGCACTCAATTTCCTAAGTGCTGTAAACTACTGTGTTCCTCTGCACTGGTTGATTACCCACTGCCTACTCCTTTCTGCACTTCCTCCTACTCGTACAATGATCTTTCTCTGTGTATGATAGTTGTCGCCTAAGCTGCTCATTTAATGACTGTGATGTACCTATGGAACTCTATTTTTCCTTGTTATCACTTTGCATAACCTCTGACATGGAACCTATTAAATGAGCTTGTTCTCAAAGGTGTTGGCCCATGATCATAAATAAATAAATCCCTGCAATCCCATTAGCAAACATTTGCTCCATGTAATGGCTTTTCGCAAATGCCATTGCATGGAGCAAATTACTGCCTGGAAAAACCTGGCATTACTCCCCTCAAACCTGAGAGGGTTGCATTGGTACTGTATCCCCTCCTCCAGGCCAATAATGGACATAATGAAAAATAAACCCAGTGTTCCACCCCCTCCCTGGTCCCTGATAGCAGACACAATAAAAAATAAAATTCCTTTTAATATGTATAGTGTCCCATCTCCTCCCCGGTCCCCGATTCCTTCATAATAGAACAAAATCCTGTTTCCATAATGTAGTGGCTCCTCCCAGGTCCTGATCTGCCACCCATGCTGTATGTATATAATTTCCATAGTGCAGTGGTCCCCCCAACTCCCCATTGACTATGGTAACCACATCCCACTCCGGTCCCCCCGCAACAGTACTTCCCATCGGTCAGTGAGCAGCACAGCCTTCTCACATCCACTGCTGCCCGCTGACTGAATTGCCAATGACAGTTCACAGTATACACTGTCTGCAATTCTAATGGGTTCATTTGCATGCCCCCCCTTAGTGAATTAGACATGAGTGGACGATTTGTCCCCAGACTAAATGTCATGGACAATATGATGCAGGCATATTGTCGTGGGGACAAATAGTGGCCATACATTTTGCCGATATTACATTTGCCGACATTTAAAGCTGTCACAAGTAAACGATGTAGCCGGACAAATTGATGACCTATCTATCAACCTTTATGTAAGCAATAAGACACAATGGGGTGTGCATTATGGTGTGATAACTGCACTCCTAGGGGCGTAATTAGGCATGAAGTGGCGAGTGCGGTATCGTTACGAGATTATCACACAGGAATGTGAAACCCCGGAACGTCTTACTGCACTTATAAAATGGCCATTTACTTTAAGAAGCAGTTTTTTTATTTTGAAACACATTTTTAAACAAGTAAAAATGTAAGTGAATCTGTACTTTTAACATAGCCTATTGGTGCTAGATTACAGTAGTGTTATACATTGTGTACCTCCCTGCCCACTTAAGCTTCATATTCCCCTGCCTGCTACAACAATTCACAAATGCTGTTTTACTCATTCTAAGTATGACACATAGCCCCCTTACTTTATTTCTTTCTTCTCAGTCTGTAGACAAAACTAAAACAAAGCCATAACAGAGGCTTCTCGGTTCCCTGGTACTGCAAGCATGAGCATGGTTCAAAACTGCCACACTTACTGACAGCATCAAGAACTGCTCGCTCTGTCCTAAAAGATAAGCAGCAGGGTGAGTCATTTACCACCACCTTTTCTCTTTGTTTATATAGTATTATTGCTTACTTTCTTCTTTCTGTTTTTTTTCCTCCAAGAAATGGAATGTTTATCATGGAATGTTTACCATGGAATACAGGGATTCAAAATTGTGCTCAGTTCTACTAGCAGAATGTTCTTCTACTAACATACTGTACACACAGACAACAAAGTCCTGTTTTAGAGCTAGATACTCAATTATCTCACTGTCAGGGAAAGGAGAAGAGATTTCCTTGATAAGCAGGTAAAGATAGAAGGGGGATTTTCACTGTTAGCAAAGAAACAGTTGTAATGAAAAACTGTAAACAATACTTAATGTTTCTAATTTGTCTATGTGTGTAAGGAGAGTGTGTTGATCTGGTAAACAACATTTAGTGAATTTGTTTTATTTTATGTTTAAGGTAGTTTTATTTTTAGGGCCCAGTTGAAGGTTTCCACTGTGTAAATGTAACAGCCATGTCTGTGGTGGAAGATCAGTTCTGGTTTTAGGGAGCTTGATGGAAGATAGTTCCGGTTGTAGGAGAACTGATTTGCTCATTGTGTGATGTGGTTTAGGACCAGGATGACTGTGCATATATAGAGACTTAATGTATGGTCAGCTGATGTCTCTTGGCCAATGAGATTTCTAGATTTTTTCTTGCCATTTTATAAAAATACATAAAACATAAATAACAGCAAATCCTACCACTCATTTCAATTTCAGTAAGTTTTCTATCATATGTAATCACTCATTAGTTTACTTCCAGGTACTTCTTTTTTAACCAGAATTTTAGAAGCTGTGATCACCTAAATAAAAAAACATTTGTCAATGCCGAATGTTTGCTTGCTGGCATTGGCAGTGGTAGTGTAGAAGTTACAGAGCTGTGTAATAGGAATGGCAGTGAAGTATTGAACTGAAACCAACCCCACCACCACCCTGCAGAGAGTGACAGGCATTGGGGTGTGCCTTTGGGTCATCAGGCATAACGGCCACGCCATTCCAGTACACCCCACCCTGCAGACACTGGCAAGTGTCACGGTGTTCCTTGGGGTCTTTGGCCCTTATGCGCACCCCATTCCATTAGGAAATACAGTGAGATGGGTGTGATATAGGAGAATGGGGTGAACTTGGGGGCCGAAGAGTCCAAGGCATACCTCGATGCCTCTCACTGGCTGCAGGGTGTGGAATGGTATGAGCATTACAGGCAAGAATCCCAAGTCACACCCCTGATGCCTGTCATTCTCTACAGGGTTGGGCGTTATGGTTGGAAACCCTAACACCTCAGGCATTCATTGGTATTTTCACTCCAAATGTTCAACATGGATTTTGTGACCCCACCTCATGAACAGAGGGAATATCAGTTTCTTAGCCGAAAGCTGCTTATGCACAGCGACTACGGCATTTAGCACCACAGGTGCAAAAACATTCCCGAACAGGATGTAAAAAATGACAGCTGTACTGTTCATGGGGAGGTGTAAAAAATGGCAATGTTGCAAATCTGCAGTAAAAATATTTAAAAAAATGGTGAAGTCACGAGCGTACATAGAAACTGTGAAATGCACACCCGTAATATAATTAGGTTGGGGATTTTTTTACAGCAGATTGTCAACTCAGGCATTTTGGTACCTCCGATCATGAACAGTGTCACTGTGATTTTCTTTATCTGTCCTGAACAATGACTTCCCACAGCGACCATGCATCTCTGCCCTGAAAGTGTGAAAACACACTTTGGCCATGTTGTGAAAAATGACAGCTGTACTGTAAATAAGGAAGTGTGGAAAAATGCCACTGGTGAAAATCTGGACTTAAAATATTACAAAGTCATGAACTTACAAGGGTGCATGGAAACTGCGCAATGCTCACTCATAACACAGTCATTTTATGGACTTTTGTCACCAAATTTTCAACATAGCCATTTTAAGACCTCTGCTCATGAACAGTGTAACTGTGATTTTCTTAATCTGTCCCAAACATTGCTTTCGCACACCAACAGCACCATTGTGCGCTACATGTGCGAAAACACATTTTAGGTGGCATATGAAAAATGGCAGCTGTACTGTTCACAAGAAAGTGTAATAAAATGGCAATGTTGAAAATCTGGAGTGAAAATATTAAATTTGCAAACTTATGAGCATGCATAGGAACTGCATAGCATGCGTTAAATAAAACAGTCATTTTAGGAATTTTTCACCAGATTTCAACATAGCCATTTTAAGACCTCTGCTCATGAACAGTGTCACTGTGATTTTCTTAATTTGTCCCATACATTGATTTCGCTCGACTCGCCATTGTGCGCTACATGGCAAAACACGTTTGGGTGAGATATAAAAATGACAGCTGTACTGCTCATAAGAAGGTGTGGTAAAATGGCAATGTTGAAAAATATCTGATAATGTGAAAATTCTTGAACTTTCTGTTTGTCGTAGGAACTACACAACCTAAATAAAACAGTCATTGTTAGAATTTTTCACCAAATTTTCAACATAGCCATTTAAGACCTCTGCTCATGAACAGTGTCACTGTGGTTTCTTAATTTGCCCGTACATTGGTTTTGCACACCGACTGCGCCATTCCGGCTACATGGCCAAAACGTTTTGGGTGAGATGTGAAAAATGACAGCTGTACTATTCATAAGAAGGTGTGTTAAAATGGCAATATTAAAATCTGAGTGAAAATATTGAAATTCACGAACTTACGAGCATCACGTAGGAACTGCGCCAACACGCTAAATAAAAACAGTAGATTTTGAATTTTCCACCAAATTTTCAAAATAGGCTTCTTGAGGCCCACCTTATGAACACTGGCAGTGTCATTTCATTAATTGGTCCTGAAAGGTGATTTCGCGCAGTGACTGTGCAGTGACTGCGAAATCACCCTTTGGGCCCGAATAATGCCATGACAGTGACATCATTCATGAGAAGGGGTCCCATAAACCCCATGTTGAAAATCTGGTGCAAAAATTCCAAAAAATACCTGAGATATGCAACAAAGTTGAAAAAACCCTATCTAGCCCATTATACAGCTTACCGGCATTTCCTCAGTTCGCGGTCAGCGTTGAAGAGCGCAGACGTGTTCCCGGTCCACCGAAGATCATCGCGCTGAGGTCCGGAGGTAAGTATGGGGGGGGGGTGTGGGAGGCAGGGTGCACAGGGGTGGGTTTGGGTTGTGGGAGGGGCCAGGGAGACTACGTGGGACCGTTTTTCTTTACAGGTTTTTTCAATGAGGATGCGGGCGTTTGCCACGCTGGGTGGGCTCCCAGCATGGCACAAGGACAGTTGGGGGCATACAGCTGATGGGGATTGGGCACCCCGTCGTACAACATCATTGCCACGCTAGGGTGGGCTCCCAGTGTGGCACCTTGCTTACTCAGGGGAGAGTGAAGCCCGACGAAGTTGGGCACCTGGCAGCTATACTGAGTTGCCACACTGGGGTGGGCACCAGCGTGGCATTTGGGAGGCTTTGGGCGCAGCACAGCCCGGCGGGGATTGGGCACCGCCGTCAGCTATATAGAGTGTGTGCTTGGGGAGGCAGCACGCGGTATGTCGTCGTGTGTGTGTGTGTGTGTGTGTGTAGGGGGCTGCGCAGGAGCAGGCGATATCTTATTGCTGCTCACTGAAGCGTAGCTCCCCCTTTCAACTGTATGCCACTGCATTTTGGAGCTTGTCATAGACAGCCAACACACTGACTGAATTGAAAGAGGGGGTGACACACCTCCGAAATCTCGGATGATGGCACTATGTTTCTTGCACATGCGTGCAAGCAAACATAAAAGGAAACAGAAATGCTCCACTGAACACAGTAAACTTAGGATGTCAAATGTAAAACAGGACCACCAAGTCCCTAGGCAAAGGTAGCATACCTTCTTCAAAATAAATACAAGCATTTAAGCACATACTGTGCAACTGCAATGTTCCATATCCACTCCATGTCTCCACAGCAGATAAGAACCTTTTCCTGAAAATCTCCACCAGCATCTTCCATACATTTTGCTGCTGTTCCCTGAGTCGGGTTCCTTCTCTGGGTGCAGATTCAAAGCAATGGTTCATGGTGCAGCGCTTCGGGTACGGCATCCAAACTGCAGTTACTGGCAACAAGTTTCTAAATTGTAATATCAGTAAACAAAAAAAAAACTGCATACTGTAGACCAAAATGGCCCAAATCAGTACAGATTTCATTAGCCAACTTTAAAATAAAGTAAAAACCATACAGGTTTCAGCTAAGTAAAACCTATGAATGCCACTGCACATAGAAAGCTGCAGGGAGCGAAGCAGCACTTTGGCCCTAGAACAGGGCACAGTACTGCAGGCAATATTGTTACAGAACCAGTAAAAATCACTTTTAGAGTCTCATAAAATAATGAATTCTTGTGAATCAGTCTTTAGAGATTGACACAGCATAACCACCACATGACTGGCAATTCTAGGAAACATACAGTGTGTTTTGGAAAGAAAAGCTTATGGTGGTTAAGCTGCATATTTTTTATAATAAATTTGCAAACTTCATTATCTAGGTTCTATATATGAAACATCACTGTTTACTGTATATCAGTTTGAACTGAATGAATCTACAGAGCCGTATAATCTACATGTATTAGATGTCCTGTTTAAATGTTACAAAGGGCTGGTCCCAGATTATGCAGTAGAGCATTTGCCAATGCCGAATGTTTGCTTGCTGGTATTAGCATTGGAAATGCAGGAGTTTGAGATGCAGAGTAGGAATGGCAGTGAAGTATTGAACTTCACATCAGCCCCACCTCCACCCTGCAGAGACGGACAGGCACTGGGGTATGCATTTGGGTTGTCATCCATAATGTTCATATCATTTCACTTCACCCTATCCTGCAGACACCGACATGTGTTGAGATGTGCCTTGGGGTGTTTGGTTTACAGTCACCCCATTCCATAAGGACATATGCTGAATGGGTGCAGTATAGGAGAATGGGGTGAACTCTGGGGCCGAAGAGTCCAAGGTACACCTTGATGCCTGTCACTGGCTGCAGGGTGGTGGGGTGGGGGTGGAATGGCATGAGCATTACAGTCAGCAATCCAAAGGCAGACCCCTGATGCCTGTCAGTCTGTACAGGGTTGGATGTTATGGTTAGAAACCCTAATGGCCCGGAAGTTTGTTGGTATTTGCACTACAAACATGGAAACTGTGCAATGCGTGCACTTAACGTAGTCATTTAGTGGACTTTTTTCACCAAATTTTCAACATAGGCATTTTGTGACCTCTGCTCATGAACAGTGTCACTATGATTTTCCTAATCTGTCCTGAACATTGATGTCCCACAGCGACCACGCTATTCTGCACCAGATGTATAAATGCATATTTCAGGCAGGATATGAAAAATGACAGCTGTACTGTTCATAAGCAGGCAATATGTGTCATTATTTTGCTTAATAAAAGTTCATAATTCTCTTGAAGTGCCTTGGTGGTATTTGAAGATGAGAGAGAATGCTCCAGTTTTTGGTTTGCATATGTGATTTGTTTAACTGTAGAGCACCACGTTTCCTTGCGTACACTTTTTGAGAAGAAATGAACTAATTACATCACAATGTTGGGAAGCATGTATTACACCGGCCCACACCATATCTGTCCCTGTGTGTAAGCAGAGGACTTCGGGCATCAGTTCTGGCCCTCCCTCACCTTTTACCAGCACTATCTGCAGCACTGTGTGAGAAAGCTTGTACTCTTCCTGCTCACCCTCTGTCTGTCCCTGAGAACAAACATATGGTATCAGTCTACAGTGCGGTCAGTCCCTCATGTTTCACCCATATCAAATCCATCACATTGTGGTGGACTCTGTGCTATACCTGCCAACCTGTGATGGTGGCTCCTCTTTGGATTCTTTGACTCGAAATGCAGCAGCTTGCATTTTTTGGCATTGAAACTAAGTTGCCAGGTGTCAGACCATGTCTCCAGCCTTGTTAGATCTTCCTGCAATCCCTGTGACAACCCAACCCCATTGGTCATCCATCATTGCTCCCATCTTAGTGTCATCTACAAATAGACTGATCTTGCTATTTACACCTACTAATACGTCTGCAATAAATACCCCAAATAGCACTGGCCCCAGCACTGACCCCTGTGGGATCCCGCTTGTCACTGCCCCGGGGGATGATAATTCATCTCCCACCACCAATCTCTACTGCTGTCCCTGCAGTTTAGTTCTCTACCCACCCCACCGATGTTGCCCCCACCCCGTGCCCCTTAGCTTACATGCAAGTCTTCCATGTGGCACTAAGTTAAATGCCTTACTGAAGTCCAGTACAGGACATCAATCTCATGCGCTTTGCCCATTTCCCTAGTCACCCAGTCATAGTAGTCCACTAGGTTGGTCTGGCAGGATCTGCCCTTGACAAAGCCATGCTGCCGACTGTCCTGCCCCTACTGCCTTCCAGCAGGGTCACCAGCCTCTCCATCGGATTGTTTCCATCAGTTTCCCCCACTATGAACATGAGACTCACTGGTCTATAGTTCTCCTGGTTCATCTTTGGGACTGCTCTTATGGAGTGGAACCACGTGAGCCATCCTCCAGTCCTGAGGTACACACCCTGAGTCCAGAGAGGTATTAAATACTCCTGCCAATGGGACTGCCAGGACCTCTGCCAACTCTTTCAGTACCCTAGGGTGTATGCCATCTGGTCCGGTGCCTTGTCCACCCTCAGTGCCTTTAACCCTTCTAGCATTCTACCTTCTGTGATTTCCCCATCCATCACCCCTTCCCCCTCTGATCCTATCTTCCCCATCAACCTTAAGTACCCCCCCTTTCTCTTTGGTAAAAACTAAGAAGAAGTGGTCATTAAGTACTTCTGCCTTTTTGCCCCATTTCCACCCATTCCCCCACTTCTTAATCCTTACTATTTGGTCCTTACAACCTTTTTTCTCCCTGATGTACCTGAAGACTTGTTTCCCCCTCCTTATTTCCCTTCGCCAGCCTGAGCTCGCTTGACACCTTTTGCTGCCCTTGCTTCCCTGGTCACCTCCTTCGCTTCCTTCAGATCTTCTTCCTTGTCCTTTCCCCTCCTAGTTCTCTTGAATCTGCTAAAGGTGACTCTTTTCCTCCTCACCCTGTCTATACCAACCTTGCTCATACAGCTAGGTTTCTTCACCCTAGCTTTTTTACTTTGGGCCTTGCTGTAGGAATTTGTTGCCTCCACTATCCCTAGCTTAATGAGTTCCCACCTCCGATTCGTGTCCATATTAGGCTGAATTCTGTCCAGGAACCCTTACGCCACTTCACCCATCTTTTTGAAGTCAGCCTTTCTAAAATCTAGCAACTTTGTGCCAAATACTCCCCTCTCCCTGCCCAGCTGGGACTGGAATCATACTGTCTAGTGGTCACTCCCTACCAGTGGTTCCTCCACCCTCAGATTCTTCACCCACCCACTCACCTCCTGCACCTTGTTTACCCCTGTGAGGTACTTACAGGTCTCAATCATGTCCCCTCAGGCCCCCCCCCGCAGTACATGCAGAGTTCCTGCAGCTTATCCTCATATGGTTTCTTGTGCAGCCCTCTCTTGGATTGCTTCCACCCTGTCAATGTCCTTGTGGAGTTGTGGCCTCCAGAATTGTACACAGTACTCTGGGTGGGGTCTCACTACTGAGTGATACAAGGGCAACACCACCTCCTTTGTCCCACTTGAAAACACCATCCCTAAGCACCCTAGAATCCTAACAGACTTACCAACGTCCCTGTTGCATTGCCCCACCAGCATGAGATCATCAGATATGACTACCCCAATGTCCCTCTTACTTGGTGACAGTAAGTACCCCCCCCAATCTTATATACATCCACCTGGTTTCCCTGCACCAAGTGCATAACTTTGCTGTTGGCACTGAAACCCAACTGCCACCCCCAGACCACAGCTCTATTTTCCCCAAATCCCTTTGCATTCTCTGCACCACCTCCTGTGTGTTCACTCAGTTGAGGATTTTTTGTAGCATTCACAAACAGACACACCCTCCCCTCCAGTTCCTCAGCCATGTCACTTATGAAAACTATGAAGAGGACAGGACCCAGTACTGATTGATCCCTATGACACGCCAATGGCCACTCTCCCATCGGCCCACCCTTACCCCTAAGCTTCTCTACCCCTGGGGAGTTAATTTCACCTGGACTTCTACTCCCTGTTGCTACATTTGCTGAGGGTAGGGGGAGTGGCATTCACTAGCTACCTTATTTTACTGGCTCCCTGATTGGCTAGTTTAAGCACCCATTGAAGTATCATTTAAACCTTCCACTCAGGACTGCCATTCCACCCACAGATGGGCGGAGGCTGTTCTCTCTTGTACAGGCCTCTATCACAACAAGTAGGACCCCAGTCTCCAATGTAGCCCAAACCCACCTCCCCTGCACCATGCCTTCAACCACTCTTTGAAACCAGTGCATTGTTTGTTAACTTCCAACCAGCAGTATATAGGTAGTACCTCAGTTAAGGGCACCAAATGAGCTACCTACTTCAGGCCCCTCCCCAGCCCCCTAGACCTTGGTTATATCACCCCTCCTGTGTCCCTTGTCAGGACATTTGTCAGCAGATGGACAGTGACATCCAACTCCCTCTCTTGCCCCACCAGGATTCGCTGGTCTGCATCCCTCCACGTTGAGGCATCCGGTAGGCACCTCACCTTCTCTTCCTGCCTTAGTGCTAAATATACCATATCTACCAAGTCATCTTTCACAAAGAAACACACCTTCCCCTCCATTTCCTCAGCAATGTCACTTCTGAAGACATTGAAGAAGACAGGACTCTGTACCAATCCCTGTGGCACTCCAGTGAACTCTCTTCTGTTTAACAAGTGACTTGCATTTACCACCACCCTCTGTGCCCTATACTGTAACCATTTTGATACCCAGCTTACCACCTTCTCACCGACACTCAGGTTGCTGATTTTCTTTATTAGCCTCTTGTGTGGCACAGCATCAGATGCAGTCCAGATAGGTAACATCCATGTCTTCTCGTGATCCACCGCCTTAATCACCTAGTCAAATAAATCTATGACATATGTTTGACATGACCTCCCATTTGTGAAAGCATGCTGCAAGTGGTCATGCAGCTCATTTGCCAACTGGTAGTCATCAGCCTGCACTTCAGCGAGATTTCCATTACTTTCCCTGCCACCGATCATCTGCTGGGATCCACTGTCATCCATTTTGGGGCCTCCCACTCAAATCATCTCTGACCATTACTGTGACTTCCCTCTTTTGGTGGTCTCATCTTGCCAGAGCATCAATAGAGTAGTGTAGTGTCACCACCAGTGGAAACATATTCTCGGCCTACGGCCCCACTTTCGCTGAGTCCATCAGTCCAGGCATCCCCCTTCCTTGGCGCCTCTAAATCATAACAGTAGTGAAGCAGCAACATCTCTTACATGCATTCCAATTATTTTCTCAGTCACCCATAGCAGGCTGGCCATTATATATTATCTTCACAGAATGGGTGGTGGACAAGTGGAACACCCTGCCAGAGGAAGTGGTGGGGCTGAAACAATCACGGGATTTAAGAATGCATGGGATAGCTATTGACTGTCGGTAGCAGCAGTGGGGTTTCACTTGCGCACGGCGACCGGGTTGAGGAACGGATCCGGGTCCGTCGGAGGGGCGCCGGGGAGTAGTTGAGCGCCTGGGCAGCCTCCTTCTCCGGGGGGAGGGTGTGGGCAGCACTCAGTGCGCTGGGGACCCCTGGCAGAGGCCGGGAGTTCCCACGCAGCCGACGCTTCAAGAATTCCTTGGAGGTGGGGCGGATGGTGATGTGGCGGTGCGGCCCCGCCTCCACAGAAAAGCGGAAAACGGAGCAGCCTGCCACCATGAATGAAGCTCGCCGGGGCTTCTGATATGCCCCCAGGCCAAGCCCCCGACCTGACTACAGTGCCCGCGGCATCTGCCTCCCGTGTCGCGGGCCCTCACCGTGGGGGGTAAGCCACGGGGAATCGGGGGGGGTGGCTGATTTGGGGACAGAAGCCAGCGAGCCGTGACCGAGCTGAGGATAGGGCGGCAGGCAGCTCAGGGGGAGTAAAGAGCATAATGGAAAAAAAAAAGAATGCATGGGATAGACATAAAGGAATTCTGGAGGTCAGGGTTAAGGGGCAACAGACTTCTAGAAAAACATAAACTGAACTTACAAGTTCAAATGGGCAGACTGGGTGGGCCATAGGCCCTTATCTGCCGACACTGTCTATGTATCTATGTATATATATTAAAAAATATATATTGCGGTATGCATCCCCTAAACACACACACACACACACACACACACACAGAGTGACAGGCACAGTTACAGTAAACCTATCACTTGTAGGTAATACATAGATGGTCTCTTACCTGGGTACTGAGGATCCAGAGGTAGGAGTCTTGAAGGGATTATGTCCATCAGACCTGTAAAATAAAATATACGGAACTGGTCACAAAGGATCTGTAGTTCTTAGGGAGTAAATAGGAAGGCTAGCAGAGGTTAGACACAGAGTAACACTTATCTGATGGGGATAATCTGCATCCTGTCAGACCTGTTAAACAGGAAAATAGTGGACTGTGAAGAAAATACAGTAGTGAATGCAAAAACAGAGAGAGGAAAATGTGTATAGGATAGCCCAGGAGTAAAAAAAAAAAATATATACTTTATTTAGATAAAGTGTTACAGTTAGGATAAAATAGAAAGCTAGACATATACAGAATAAGACAGTGGTATAGAAAAATAAATAGAATGAACAGAAGAGAAAGTGTTGTTAGGGTGGGCACAGTAAAACCACTTATGACCTCCTCCAGATGGCCTAATGGCCAGTAATGTAGAAGCCCAGCTGCTGTGCTGATGACCTGGGTTCGGAAGCAAGCCCAATAAGGTGCATCAGAAGGCCATAACTGAGGCAGCTGCCATGCAGCAGTGCATCTCAGTCGGGGAGGGTTGGTGGCTACCACCACAGCAGCCCTTGAGCCTGTACCAGGAAGCTTTCTCCTGCCACACAGGGACACTGCATCTGTGCACAGCCATTACAGGCACACATTTTCACCAGGGGTGGAGGGAGGAAATTAAAGGGGGAAAAAACACCTTATAGCTGTCTGACGACCAGGTTTGACTTGACTAGGCTATATCCTTGTGCCAATGGAAAAAAAAAGAGTAGCCCAGGTGGGCTACATGGAACTCTTTTGGGAGAGTGACTCAGCATTATTAAAATAATTTAGCATTCATGGTTCAGGAGGGGCTAGAGGTAATGTGAGGAAGTATTTTTTTCATGGAGAGGGTTGTGGATATATGGAATGACCTTCCTGAGGAGGTAGTGGAGGCAAACACAGTGGGGGAATTCAAGAGTGCATGGGACAGACATAATGCTATTCTAGTGGGGGTAGGAGGAAGTAGGCTGTTGGTTAACTAGCATCTGCAGCTTATCTGTTAGGTAGAGAAATGGGCAGACTAGGTGGGCCATGCGGTCCTTATCTGCCATCAAATTCTATGTTTCTATTAACATATTTATACATGACATTGTGGATGGGATCCATGTAAGGTCTGCCTGTTCACAGATGACACAAAGCTCTGTGGGAGGGTGGACATGGAAGAGGGGAGACAGGAACTCAGTGAAGACCTGGCTAGGCTAGAGAAGTGGTCTGGCATTTGGCAACTGGGGTTCAACACTAAAAAGTGTAAAGTGATGCTCTTGGAGGCAAAAAACCCAGGGACCAAATACTGGTTGAGTGCTGTGCAGGTAACCAGGTCAGAGAAGAAAAGCACCTGGGTGTAATTATCATGAGTGACTTGAAACACTTGGCACACTGCAGGAATGCTGCGGTCAAAGCAAATCAGATACTGGGCTGCATAGCTAGGGGAATTACCAACAGGAAGGTGGAAGTCATTCTGCCACTGTGTAGGTCTCTAGTGAGACCGCACCCTAATTACAGTGTGCAGTACTGGTACCCTTATCTTAAGAAGGGTATCAACTTTCTGAAAATGGTCTAAAAGAAGGGCAACTAAGATAATTTAGGGCCAACAAGGCAGCACCTGTGAAGAGAGGCTCAGGGGCACTCAACATGTACTTAAAGATACTGTTTAAACAGAATGTGCACCAAAGGCCTCTTCAGCCTTAGTGGGAACAATACCACTAAGGGTAACAGGTTAAAGCTGGTGGATGGAAGGTTCAGCAGGGAGATTAGGAGGCACTTTTCCCAGAGAGGGTGGCAGCTAAATGGAATGAGTTGACAGAGGAGATAGTGTCCCTAAAAATGGTGGACAACTTCAAGACAGGTTGGAACATGGTGAGGAGGGAAGTTGCAGGGAGAGGGAGGAGAGAGGGTGTGGGGGTATTTGAGAAGGGCCGGGGGGAGGGGTTATGGGGAAGGGAGCACTTCCCTCTGTAAACACAGTGAGAACTGCACACTGGAGCAGACTAGAGAGACTAAAAGACCTTTCTCTGTTGGCATATTCTTATGTTTTTATGTATGTTTGTATCTTCTGTACAATTGTTCTGGCTGCCCCAGAACCTCTGCCCCCTCCCCTATCTACTCAACACTGGATGGTGTCCTTCTGGAGGACGTTGCTGCATTTAAATCCCCTTGTATGTAGCTAGAGCCACACTTGGATTTCTCCAGACATATCTCCATCCACTGAAAGCTCCTCTACAGATTTGGTGCTCTTTACAATAACAAGTCCTGTATAGCCATTCCTGCTCATTGTGAGATTGTGCTCAGAATTATCCTTCCGACATTTTACTATGGGGATGTCTGTGGGGCTGCCCGTAAATCCATCCTTGCCCTACTGATCCCCCCACCACACTTCTGTTATTTTGCCTGTTTAACATAAATACATTTTTCTGAACAAACTGATGTGTTATTGTTGTGCTATGTAGGACACCATTAACAATTAGTTATTTTTTTTCTCTTCAGAAGTTTTGTATATCTCTTGAGTCAAACAAAAACATATTTACTTACTACCCTAAACTGTCCTCCCTGTATGCATCACTATAGTGCTCTCTACTCAGAGTCAGATCTCTCTCCCATCAGTTTGAAGGTGGACATCTCTTCGACTCTGCTTCCCTCATTTCTAACTACTGGAGCTTTACCCATCCTCCCTATCTCTTCTCGCTTCTCTCTCCCTATGTAGTTACCCTTTACTCACTCAGAAACTCTGACAGCAACTCCTTTGCAATTCCCTTTTTCAAAAGTAATGTGGGAAAGCCCTCCTTCTCCCTTAGACTCCATTAGATCTGGAACTATCTCCCTCTCTCTGTCAGCTCCTCCCACTTTCATCTTTCACAGAAGGCACTTCTCCATGACCACATGACCCACTCCTGTTCCTGTTCCTTTTCCTAGTGTCCCACTGGTCTACATTTCCAGATAAGCCCAGCTGGTACTTCAATCATCAGCCCCTACCATTAGCACATTTATGCATGCATTTTTATTTATTTTGCTCATGCATACAAAAGGTACAGAGTCCACTAATTATTGCAAAATGTTGTTTTTTTTTGCATAATATTTTTATTGAAGTAAGTACAAGAAGTTACAGATCATTCTTCACTTCACAAGTCATTTTACAGCTTGCAAAAACAGATAAAAATAACAGAAGAACACTGTGCTGTGGTTATATCCACCCCCCCCCCAGGTTAAACTTGTAAAACTGTCTTGGCTGAGTATTTTTCTCCTGACAAATGTAAAATAAATACATACATAAAAAATACTTTGCACTGTACCATTTACATTTTCTGTATCCCCACTTCTTGTGATTTCCTTGATCTTAGTCATACATGGAAATGAATGTCAGCTCAGAATGACATTTACAGTCAACACATTTCAAATAAAAAAATATATTGTAAATAAATAAAAATGTATTTGGTTAATCAGGTGTAAACCACACACCATTTATCATGTAATTCACTGTGCACTTCCTTGGGAGCCTACTTTCTTCCATTTAGGTAAATGACTCCTGCCCCATTCCCCTTCCTGTTTCTATGCCACAGAATTCAGAGCTGCATAGAAATCCCAAACTCACCTAGTGGCAGGATGATTAAATACTGTATAATCACATATGGAGGAAGAAGACAAGCACAATGGCAATCTTATATATATTTAAGTTATTAAAAATAAGGCCCCCGCACCCCTCATTCATTTTAGAGGCAATGGGGAACTCTTGCATTTCTGGAGAGGTGACAGTATGGACAGCAAATACATGGGGTGCCTGCTTGTGATACAGCAGCTGTCAGGCCAGCTGTGCATTAGTAGCAGTCATGCCTAATTTATTGGATCTTTAATGGGCTGCCTTTCAGCATGAGGCGGAGACCATCTTGCTCACTCACAGTTGCTTCATTCTGTTAGAAATTGACAGGCTAATAGAGCTTAAAAATTAAATCTCGTCACAGGAGTTTGATTTCTGGGATGTCAATATGTACTAAAATGAAACTGATTGCTAAATATCCCTTTTGAAGCACATGGGGATTCTTCTTGATTTAGTGATGTGAGTCACAGTGACAGGCTCAGAAAGTTGCTTGCTCAGAACCGAAACAATCTGCCCATCTGCCTGACTTTGTATGCGTCGATGCACGCTGTCAGTCAATTTGTTAGTCTGACAGTCTGAGTGTCTCTATCACTGGCACACATTGCAGAGAACCCTGCACTGTTGCTGTGATGCAGAATCCTATCGGAAACTCAGCCCCTCCAAACCTTGTGTCCTACAGTGGTTCATGTATGCATGATGGGTTTTTATCCAGAACACCAGCACCTAAAGTAGAGACTGTGAGTGGCAGCTCCTGATGGAAAATCCTTGTGACAATTCCCTGCTGTAGGTGGCACAGTATATTAAAGGGAAAAGGAATATGATCTTTAGTGAAAGGTTCAGAGAACATGATGCTGTATATTTTTAATTTGGGAAATAAGATATGTGTGCCTTTAAGGGATGATGTCTAGGAATAAGGCAGTTCAGAGAATAGCTACAGCACTGGCTGTTATTTCTGCAATAACTAGCAATATGTAGTAACAAAGTACTGTGATGCTGGAATGAATTTAGAGCCCATTATATTGAAGCCCCTTTTGTGGCATGGCAGTGATTGTAACCCAACTTGAATATAGGCACACATCCATGCATTGCATGGAATTAGTGATCTAAAAGATCCCTGTGGGAAGGTAGTGTTACTTACAGTGGGCTTTAACCATTGTCCACATAGGGGACTAGTATGCCTCATAGTGGTCTTTAACAAAGATACAGATGGGGGAGTAGTGTGCCTCACAGTAGCCATTGACAAAGAGCCACATAGGGGTAATAGTGCACCTCAATGTGACCTTTAATAAAGATCAGCAAAGTGGAGTAGTATAACTTGCAGTGGCATTCAACAAAGATCCACTTAAGAGAGTTACACCTCAGAGTGGCCTTTAACCAAGACCTGCACAGTGAGTAGTGCACCTCACAGTGTCCATTAACAAACATCGATGGGGGGGGGCTCTTGGACCTCACGGTTGCCTTTAAAAAAGATCCACGTGGGGGAATAGTGCACCTTACAGTGGCCATTAACAAAGATCCACATGGGAGTAGTGCTCAGTGGCAATTAACAAAGATCCACATGGAGGAGTAGTGTGACTCACAGCAGCCTTTAACAAAGATAAGCTTGAGGGAGTATTTCACCCCAAAGTTGCCTTTAAAAGAGATCCATATGAGGGAGTAGTGTGCCTCAGAGTGGCCTTCAACAAAGATCCACATGGGGGACTAGTATGCCTTAAATTAGCCTTTAACAAAAGATGCACACGTGAGCACTGTGCATCTTACAGCAGCCATTGACAGAGATCCACCTGGGGGAGTAATATGTCTCAGAGTGTCCTTTAACAAACATGAATTTGAGGGAGTAGCATGTCACAAAGTGTCCTTTAACAAAGATCCACAAAGGAGAGTATTGCACCTCAGAGTGGTCTTTAACAATGATCAGTGTGGTGAGCAATTCCACATGGGGATTACTGCACCTCACAGTTGTTTTTAACAAACATTCATATAGGGGAGTAGGGCATCTCACAGTGGCCATTAAAAAGAATCCATATGGAGATTACTATGTTTCACAGTTGCCTTTAACAAAGATTCACATGGGGGACTAGTGTGCCTCATAATGATCTTTGGCTAAGATGCACATGGGGGAGTTGTGTGCCTCAGATTGGCTTTCAACAAAGATCCACATGGGAAGAAGTGCACTTGAAACTGGCCCTTAAAAATCCACATAGAGGAGTAGTGCATCTCACAGTTGCCTTCAACAGTAATCACATGGGGAAGCATTGCACCTTAGATTGGCATTTAACAAAGATCCACAAATTGGAGTAATGTGACGCATGGTGTCATTAACAAAGATCCACATTGCAGAGTAGTGCACCTTACAGAGGCTTTAACAAAGATTCATGTGGGGCATTAATGAATCGCACAGCGGGCATTAACAAACAGTCACATTGGGGATTAGTGAACCTCATAGTTGCCTTTAAGAAAGATCTACATGGGGGAGTAGTGCACCACACAGTGGCAATTAACAAAGATACACATGGGAAGTAGTGTGACTCAAAGTTGCATTTAACAAAGATCCACATGGGAGGTCACATGGGTGCTTAAACCAAGATGGCTGCTTAAACTCTTGGCTCCTGGACCCTGCTAATACCATCTGCTTACATCCACCTTTAAAAGACTCACTGAAACTACACCATCTGAAGCACCAAGGAGAGGAGAGGTAAGTCAACACCTTTGGGGAGTTTTGAGGAGCTGATGACCCCACAAAAATAAAAAGAAATAGCATTAAGATCTCTCTCCTCATGGCAACCAACTAACAAGATGGCTATGATTCAGTTTTCCACCATCCCTACTTCTCCCTCTGGGGATCCACAGACCTCACTACTGGAATGGATAGCAGCTACAGTAGATACCATCAAGAGTACTGTGACTGAAATACAAAATAGCGTCAACTGCCGTACCATGAGAGTGGCTGTAGCCAAGACCCAAATGATGTCCTTTTCAATTTCTCAATATCTGCATGAGGAGAGGATCCAGGCAGCCGAGTAGCAAATCCAGTGACTGCTGACAAAGCTGGAAGATCCAGAGGGATGAGGCTGCTGAATCAAACCCCATATTCTGGGTCTCCCTGAAGGTCTAGAGGGGAAGGATGCAGTTGATATTTTACCATCCCTGCTCCCAGTATGGCTGCAATTAGACTCTGTACCTACGACTTTGAACTCAATAGAGATCAGTGCATTCAAAGAGGAAAGCTGGAAGTGCAGAAATCATGCTCTTGCCCACTTATCTTCAAGCTCTTCCAATACCAGGATACAAAGAAATTATCCTTAAATGAGCCAGAGAACTACAAGATATCCTGGTATCAGGGAGTTGATTCTCATTTTATGTGGATTACCACAGGGGAGTTTTGGAAAGAATGCAATCTTTTGATAAGATAAAAATTGGACTAAGGAACCAGGGAAAATAATATTCTACCTGGCCATCCTGACAGTCACTCTACAGGTGAAGATCTATCAATTTCACTAGAGCCTGACATGTCTTCCAAGAAGCCCTGGGCCCAGTCAGACCCCCAAAAACAGTTGTGCCAACTGCCACTTCCCTATCCAGCCCTGTATGTAACCCTGGGGCCAGAATGGACCATTCTGCACCTGCCATAGAAGTCTGAATGCTGCAATCAACTGTCAAGTTAGTACCTATGACTGGAGATATTAAATACATTGTGATGTCTCTTCCTACCCTCATGTTAAACTAGTCCCTCTCAAACAAGGATCTGGTTGATCAGAACCTATTGCGCTCGCTGTCAGCTGTGCTCTCACTCAGAGCTAAAAACAGAAATCTGAGATTTTAACCTCTCCTCTCCTGCAACATTGCAAGTTTTCCCACCTGGATTGCAGGATCTGAAATAACTCTCCGTCCAGGAACTCCTGTGGACCTCCCGATGTCTCAACCCTCTCCCCAAGTCTGACAGCTGAGCTGAATGCAGGAGGGCAGTCTTCTTTTCATGAACTACACTGGACGACAGGTAAACTGTGGCTGGCACTATGGGACTGCCTCAAACCACTACTTCAATTGATTCCCACACCTTTTCAGAATCCAGTCTCCCTCTCACTAACTGATTTGCTCATCTGAGTAGCTAAAGCAACATTAGAGCAGTTATTACTTTTTTCACAATGGCACCTTTTCTCTCCCCCTCTTCCGTGCCTACTGGCTGCTGAAAAATTGTTGAGGGACACGGAAGCAGGTTGCACTCATTTCCACTACCCAGACTGAGAACACATCTGCATATGTCCTTTGGGACTACTCAGTTATTGGTAATGCCATTAAAGATTTCATATTGTGATCACTATTTTATTCCATTGCAGGTAGGTTTTGTGCCCATTACCTCCATGTAGTAGCACTATGCCAGTGCACCACTCAGTTTCAGATACTCCTGCAAGCAGTTCTCTCTGCCACAAGGTAGAACAATAGAGGTCTACATCCACTATCATAATATGTGGTCCTGACATACTCCATATGATGGATAGAAACTGAGGACTCTCTAGGAACCAGTTCTGCATAACTGCAATCTCCATTATGCCTCTGGATACCCCCAGATGCCTCCTGTAATGTGCCTGGCTGAAATTTTAAGCCAGGTTAGTACTAGCAGCCACCTAGTTTGCAATACCTGGAGGAGCGATGGTCCCGCAGTGGTTAGTCTCCATCTCTGCTCTGAGCAGGTTCCATATGACGATAGACATAACTGTCTCCCTTGCTGATAGTATTTATCAGATGGTATACCTCTATCAAGAGGAAACACTCTATTGGTGTATTATTCTTAAGTTTTCTTGTTTGTCTTAAGGGTTTATCTTGCTGTTTCACTATTCCCAGTTTAGGCCTTCCTGATATTGTAGGGGAGTAGGGGTTATGATGTTGAAGCATTTCCTATTTTTGTCAATATCTCTATTTTGGGTATTTGGTATGTATGGGGTGGCACCTGTGGGTTCTGGGCTGGGAGAGATTTGATTACAACAGTAATCCTTGATAGCTACCCATGTCCATACCACATATGCCCAGGCAGGGCTCTGAGACAGTTGGAGGTCGATACTCCATACAGACTGAGGCTTCACATGTTACTCCCCAGTGCATGACTCCTACAGTCACCTGGCTGTAATGTTTGTCTCAGACCATCTGCTGCCTTTGGTGATGGATGGTGCCTCAAGGTAGCACCTTAGTATCAGACCATGGACGTGTGCAAGCAAGCAAGCAAAATTTTAGTTCTTTAGTGCCCATCCCTGAAGGCTCTGGAACTGAACAATAACATATAAATTAAAATCAACAATGTAAGAAGAAATAGATAAAATAATTAAAATAGATAAAATAAATGGCAGCATAAAAATAGTAAACTTAAGTGACTAATAGATAACATGTAGCCATTCAGATTAGTACAAGTAGAAGTCTATTTGAATTGGTAGGATTTCAGCCCTTTTTTAAAGGCTTCCAATGAGGGAGCCTACCTCAAGGACCTTGGTAGTGAATTCCACAGAGTCAGAGCTGCTACAGAAATGGCACGGTCCCCAAATGACTTCATCCGAACCCTGGGAACCACTATGAGGCCCTCCTCAGAGGAGTGGAGAGGCCATGAAGGATGATATGGAGACCATAGGTCATGCTGGTAGCTAGGCCCCAATCAATGTAGGGCTTTATAGATAGATCTCTTGCCTGGGGAGCACCCACTTCCCAGAAAGAAATGGTACCTGAATACTACCCTTCAACAGGATCCCACTTTTCAATTCAGGCTCAAAAAATAACTCATTAACTACTTTCTCTTCAGTGAGACACCAGAGACCTCCAGTCTGACTCCGTGGAATGCCAAGAAGGCAGTTCTGAAAGATCAAGTAATTGGACAAGCCTCCAAATTAAAGAACCAAGAAGACAAAGCTCTTAGACAAAAGGAGAGAAACTTTAGAACCTGAGCTTCTCTCCTGCCCACAGAAACAACTTGACCTTAATCCCAAAATAGCTACCATCTGGAAAGTTATAAATGCTACCAACAGTCAACAGAGTATGCCCTCTACCACCTTCAACAGA
This sequence comes from Neoceratodus forsteri, assembly GCA_016271365.2. NCBI lineage: Eukaryota > Metazoa > Chordata > Ceratodontiformes > Ceratodontidae > Neoceratodus > Neoceratodus forsteri. Next base: position 167,166,781 of record CM028131.1, on the reverse strand, counting down.
AGTGTTGGGAGGCCGGCAAGCAACCAGGAAAACTCCTTGCCCAAAGCTTTTGGGCAAAAGAAACAGAGAAATACATCACACATATACTCATGGACTCTGGGGACATTGCCACCACCCCTTCCTTTATCAATAAGCCATTTAACACCTGCTGCCAGAGCCTGTACTCAGAGGTCTCGACAGCACAGCATCAGCTAGACACATTCCATAAAGACATTTCTCCCCCTACACTTCAGCCAAAATCTGTGACCCACCTCCAGAGCCCCATAATGGAGCAAGAAGTAAGAGAGACATACACAGTATGTCTCTGGGTAAGTCCCCTTGATTAGATTAGATTACTTTCTTAGTGATTTCTATCTGACTTTTCTAACCTCCTGGCTCCCAAACAGGCATGGGTCTTCAATGACATAGGTACATCAACGCCCTCCCACCATCCTTCTTGCAAGCCCTCATAATTTTGATCCCCAAAAAAGGGAAAGACAGCATGCCATGCTCCCTTTTCTGTCCTATTTCTCTCATAAATGAAGATGCAAAGATTTTTGCTAAACTGATTGCCAGACACATGAAGGGAATGATGGGAAACTTAATCCAAGCTGACCAAGTGGGTTTTGTGCCAGTTGGTAGAAGGCAGTACCAGCAGGATCTTAGACCTTTTGTTAATGGTGTGAGAGAGTGGGGTCCACACTACCACTCTTTCACTAGGTGCTGAAAAAGCCTTTGACAGGGTATAGTGAGTGTACCTGTTTAACACACTATCTAGATTTGGTTTCCTCAACAAATTTATCTCCCTAATACAGCTTCTGTACAAGCAACCCAAGGTATCAATTTGACCAACACAATTATCTCTCCACCCTTCCATCTCCAGCAGGGAACCAAAAAGAAGTGCCCTCTATCCCTACCCCTCTTCATTTTTGAAGTGGAAACTCCAGCACACAAATATTTGTGCTTCCCCAGTCTTTCCTGGTATAATAGGTGACACCAACCCCAAGCTGTCATTATTTGCTGATGACACCTCTCTTTTCCTAGTAGATATATCTAATTCCCTTGCAACCTTCTCCAAGATAATTCAAGAATATTTCTCCCTTTCTGGTTATGAATTAAATGGGACAAAATCACAGAGCATGCCACTTAATCCAGAATATACACAGATGTTATTTCAGGACAATGCCTTCCAATGTGCCACCAAACAGGAACAACTTGCTGAGGTATCCAGCTCTGACCCACTATAGTTACCACATTAGCAGCTAAAACTCACTCCATGCTTGATATACTAGACAATGCTATCTCTATATGGGAAGAGGTTATGCTTTCTATATGGGGCAAAGTGAATGCCTTAAAGCTCCTAGTTTTGGTCAAACTACAATTCATCCTCTCCAATCTCCTGCTCCGGATACCCACTTCTTTCTTCAAATCCTTGAACTTAAAAATGGCATTCTTTATATGGCGTAGAAAACCCCCCAAATTAGACTATAGTTCCTACAGATCCACTGGAGCCAAGGAAGCTTTGGCCTCCTTAATCTTAAACTTACATATGACTGAGTGCTCATGCACCAGGCAATCCTTGCTACAACCGAGAAATGTCTCTGTGCCTTCCTACATGGAATCCACTGGAACAACTATGAGCATGGGTAACTTCTCCACCTTTCATGTTATTCTCAGAGTGGGACCTCCCTCCTGAGGCATCACCCTGTGCCAAAATTACCGACATAATTTGGCTGAAACATTCTAGTACAGTACAATGGGACCTCCTGATTGCACACAGCAGAACACTCTGGGACAACTCCCACTTCCTCATTGACCATAAACCCATTCACTGGACCTCCCAGGTGGCTAAAGGGATCTCCCTCTATGGGATCTGTATCACCGAAACCTCAAGGATATTTTACTCCTTTGAAGAATTTAGAGTCAAACTTGACATCCCTATGTCACACTTCTGTAAATACTTTCATGTGTGAGACCTATTGCAAATCAATGTATCCCACTCTTTCACTTTGCCCCTGCCCCCGGGAACCCTAGAAGCTTGAATTGAGAAATTCTCCTCACTCCAGCACTTCTTGTGTTCATTTACATCCCTCCTAGAAAGAGTGCACCTCCCCAGGTGACCATCACATTCCCTATGAAGAACTTGAAATAGTAATTAGGCCTAAATTTTTGCACCCCCCGAGAAGGTCTTCCCCTGTGGAGATGGTCAGGTACCACCCATTATGGAATATTACTTCCCAGAGACTTGCAGCGGTCCTTGACCTCTCATCCCCTGTGTTGGCTAGCAGTAACCCAGGGGCACTGGTGTCGGCTTATGATACGGCCGTTATGGTGGCCCTGGATCTTATTGCTCCTGTTCGTGAGCACCCCCTATCCCTTCACCCCAGATCCCCTTGGTTCGATGGGATGCTGAGGGAGTTGAAGAGACAGGGGCGAAGGTTAGAGCGGTGCTGGCACAAGTCCGCCCTTGATGCCGACCACCTTAGATTGATGGAACATTATTCTATCTATCAATCTGCAATCACCCATAAGAAGGCAGAATTCCTGTCCAGGGAGATTGCAGTTGCACAGAATCGACTGGCTCAGCTGTTCCAGACTGTAGACAGACTGTGCAACCCAGCCAGTCTACAAGTCTGAAAAGCTTTTTCTCAATTGGAGTGTGAGGAGCTTGCTCGGTTCTTTGCAACTAAGGTGGCTGACATCAGGGCGGGTGATGTTGTGGAACAGTGTAAGTTCACAATACCTCAATTCTCTTGGAGTTCCTTTTGCCGACCGGAGGTCATGGATATTATGAGGAACATCCATAGCGTGCGGCTTACGAGCTATAGTTTGGACCCTGGACCAACTCCCCTAATTTTGGGTTGTCTTGAGATCATCGGTCCAGTTATGGTGCAAATAGTCTGGTGCTCCTTAGAGTCAGGTGAGTTTCCTAACTCCCAGAAAGAGACAGTGGTTACACCCCTACTGAAGAAAGCTACTTTCGTCGCAGACTATTTCTCAAACTACAGACCTATTTCTAACTTTCCCTTTATTGGGAAGGTTATTGAGAAGGTAGTGGCAGCCCAATTGGAAGACCATTTAACCATCCATAATGTCTATGAATCCTTCCAATCTGGTTTTCATAAAAGACATAGCACTGAGACTGCACTGGTTCGGGTGCTTAATGATCTTCTGAGGGTGAGGGATCAGAAGAGACATTCCATTCTAGTTCTTCTTGATCTCTTGTCAGCCTTTGACACTGTGGATCACCTGGTGTTGTTAGCACGCCTGAGGCTAATATGTGGAATGTCGGGAACTGTTTTAAAATGGTTCACTTCATTCCTTACTGGGAGATCACAAAGAGTTGTGTCAGGGGTTCATTTCTCCGGCCCAACTTCTTTGTTGTGTGGGGTGCCTCAGGGTTCAGTGCTGTCACCCATGTTATTCACAGTGTATATGCTGCCCCTCGTAGACATTATAAGATGGTATGGGCTGAGGTTTCACTGCTATGCAGATGATACCCAGCTATACCTGTCTTTTGCACTTGACCAGGATGGAACTCTCTCTGTGTTTAATAACTGTCTGGAAGAAATCCAAGGGTGGATGGATTCTAGTTGGTTAAAGTTGAACTCAGAGAAGACAGAGGTATTAGTGGTGGACCTGGGTGGTCAGATAGCAAGGCCGCATGATGGCACGCCCTCTGGAAGTTTTCTTGATGGTGTGTCACTTCCAACCTCTGAACGGGTGCACAACCTTGGGATTGTCCTAGACGACAGGCTGACCCTTCAATCTCAAGTGTCGGCCATTGTCAGGACTTCCTTTTACCATCTTAGGAATACTGCCAGGGTGCGTCACCTTGTTCCGTCTGACTCTTTGCCAACGTTGGTCCACGCCTTTATATCCTTGCGTCTGGACTACTGCAATGCCCTTTACTTTGGGCTTACTGGGGTTGAAATCCTTCACCTACAGCTGGTGCAGAACGCTGCAGCCAGGGTGTTGACTGGGACAAGGAGGTCCAGTCACATTACCCCGGTACTGCACGAACTGCACTGGCATACTATACGGTGGCGGATCACCTTTAAAGTCATTTTATTGACTTTCAAAGCCCTTCATGATCAGGGCCTGACCTATCTGAAAGAACTTCTGGTGCCTTACTGCCCCAGCCGATCGCTCCTCTCGGCCAAAGAGGGGGTGTTAGAGATTCCAAGACTGAGTTTAAAATCTTCTGGCAGTCGAGCATTTTCTTATGCTGCACCCACTCTTTGGAATTCTCTACCATGACGGTTAAGGGAGTCCACCTCCGTGGAGGTATTTAAGAAAAACTTGAAAACTTACCTGTGGCATATGGCCTACTTGGAAGATTTATGATATCTGAATACAAATATTATTTGTTGATTGTATGGATGGTTTTATTGTTGGTTTTTAGCATATGATGTTATGTATTTATTTTATTTATATGTTTTTAATTGGCATTGTATATTGTGGCTTTTGATATGTAAAGCACCTTGATATTTTGAAAGGTGCTTTAAAAATAAAGTTATTATTATTATTATTATTAAACTTTGCCCTCATAGAATAGGACACCATTTGGATTACAGCATACAGGGCATCCAGGGAAATACAGGCCAACACCCTGCAGTACAAGATCCTCCATACAGCATACTGTACACCACTATGGCGCTATAAAACAGGGTTGATGGACAACAATGACTGTTGCCATTGTTCCTCCCCTGAGGCATCCCTTACCCACATTCCCTGGATTTGCCCAACCCTGCACACATACTGGACTGGAGTATGGATACAGGTAGATATTACAGGTCTGTCTTCCGTGAGACCAAGCATTAGCTTTCTTAGGATTACACACAACTCAGAACTGCCTGACATAACTTCAAACTTGATGGCTCACCAGAGCTCTTGCAGTCACCAAAAAAATTCTTCTTCACCACTGGAGAGACCTGACCCTCCTTCAGTAAATGAATGGGGCGATCTCTTGTCCCTCACAGCCAAATATAAGAAAGCAGTGCATATAGCAGCAGGAACTCTCTCAACCTACTATCAAATCTAGGCCCCCTACCTTGAACAGCACCCCACCCAGATGCACTTCTCCCTCTAGTGAGGTGAGAGGACATAGATCTCCAGCCACTTGGTGAGATGCTCAAAGCTTTCTCTGCTTATCTAATGACCATCCTAGCCAGATGGCTCAACTTGCTTCAACTGACCCTGCTGTTTCAGATGAATGCCCAGAAGGGCTAGCTCCTCCCCCCTCCATGGGACCCTCCCATGGAGGGTCTAACTCCCTCTGCCTCCCCCTCCCCCTACCTCCCCCTGCCACACTCTGAACCTATCCTTGACACTTAAACTGGACCTATTTCCATCACAAAAGCAATTACATTAGTCCTGCTCCATACAACATCAGGAACAATACAACTTCCACCTTGAGATGGGCAACAATGGTTAAATTCACTCTGCGAATCAATCTGCAAAGTTAGCTCGATCCGTGAAGTGCAGAATGTTGACTTGAATGATGGAATAGTGCCCACAAAGTGCACCAACAAACAGCAGAATTTCACCAACAAACAGTGGAATTTCACACTTTCATATTGAAAACTTTGTGATTTGGGGCATTGTCAAAGTTTCTGATGGCAGGGAAAACTTTGCGAAATTCCACAAATGCAAATTTTGGCCATTTCATGGCAACTTCACAGGTGAAATAAAATTTTGCTTCAACTCTACTTCCACCTGGAGAAGCAGTAATACACACAGCCTGGACCAAAAATGGGCCACTAACAGTAGCCACCTCAAATGAACTACACTTAATAAACTAGCTCCCCTGTAAATATATGTTCGGTGAGAACCATTCTAGCCACCTTGTGGTGGCTGTTGTATAGCTATCAGTCAGATTTTCCTGGCTGCTCTACTGGTTTCTTTCACATCACAAACCTACAACTAACCAAAGCCAATCCAACCAGTCTAGTTCCATAAGAAATCATTTTCTTTCTGATATCCAAGAGTACCAACCCCTTCCATTATATACAATACTTGGTAAGGGACTCATATTAAATATATGGTGATAACCAGCTGTGTTGGCCTTTGAGTAAAATGTGGCACATGTACTGTGATTATATTACTAATTTTGCTCTAGTGTTGACTTCAGAATGTTTTGTAACCTACTCACTGAAGTACAATGTTGTGTAACCTTTGCAAAACACATAATTCAATAAAACCTTTTACGGCAAAAACAAATATCCACATAGAGGAGTAGTGTGTCTTACAGTTGCTATTAACAAAGATCCCAATGGGGGAATAGTGCACATCAAAGGGACTATTAAAAAAGGTCCACACATGGGAGTAGTGCACCTCACAGTAGCTGTTAACAAAGATCCACACAGTGGAGTAGTGCACCTCACAGTGGCCATTAACAAAGATCCACATAAGACTGGTGCACTTCACTGTGGCTATTCACAAAGACCACATGGGGGAGTAGTGCACCTCACAGTGACTATTAACAAATAGTGCACCTCACGGTTGTAATTAACAAACTTCCACATGGGAGTAGTGCACCTCACAGTGGCCATTGACAAAAATCCACATGGGGCAGTAGTGCATCTCACAGTGGCCATTAACAAAGATCCCCGTGAGGGAGTAGTGCACCTCAAACTAGCCATTACCAAAGATCCACATGGACGAGTAGTGCACCTCACAGTGGCATTAATAAAGATCCACATGGGAGTAGTGCACACTGGCCTTTACCAAAGATCCACATGGTAGTAATGCACCTCACAGTGGCAATCAACAAAGATCCACATTATAGTAGTGCACTATGCAGTGGCCATTAACAAAGACCCACATGGGAGTAGTGTACATCACAGTGACCATTAACAAAGATCCACATAGGGGAGCAGTACACCTCACAGTGGCCATTAAAATGGATCCAGCTGGGAGCAGTGCACCTCACAATGGCCATGAACAAAGATCCTCATAGAGGAGTAATGCACCTCACTGGGGCCATTAACAATGATCCACATGAGAGCAGTGCACCTCACAGTGGCCATTAGAATGAGCCACATGGGAGCAGTGCAACGCACAGTGCCCATTAATAAAGATCCACAAGAGGAGTAGTGTGTCTCACTAGTGCCTTTAATAAAGACCACATATGGGAGTAGTACACTTTAGAGTGGCTTATTTACCAAAGATCTACATGAGGAAGTAGTGTGACTCACTGTAGCCTTTAACAAAGATCCACATTGGAGAGTAATATACCTCAAATTGGCCCTTAACAAAGATTCACAAGGGGAGTAGTGTGTCTCAGAGTGATGTTTAACAAAAATCCACATGGGACAGTTCTACCAGACTCTGTGAGAAAATCTGGGAGTTGTATGACAGGTATGTTAAGTGAGGTTTGGGGGAAGTGGTACTCCATCAGTTCTACTACCAAGTGACTATCTCAGTTTTACACAAGACAGGAAAGAATGCCATGCTCTGTCCCTCATGTCACCTCAAAATGTTGGCCAAGGTTCTAGTTCTCAGACTGGAGGGTATTTTCCTTACCCTTGGGCTCCCAGACCAGACTGACTTTGTGCAGGGCTCCTACTCATACATGAGGTGTTTTTTTTTTTTTTTTTTTTATTTAAAAGTCTCTAATTTCTCTCGTGGTTTGCTCTCTTTCAGAACATTGCCCTGACTGGGCGCCTGCTGTACCGTAGCACGGCTCAGTTCATGGCTGGCCGAGCCATCCTCTCTGCCCACCCAGAATCCAGAACATCACCCCTGACTGGGTGCATGCTGCACTGTGGCCTGGCTAAGTTCCTGGACAGCCGTGCCATCTCCTTTGCCCACCCAAAATCCAGAACATCTCCACTGACCGGGTGTCTGCTGCATCGCGGGTGTGGCTTAGCTCCTGGCTTGCCGAGACATCCTCTCTGCCTGCCCAGAATCCAGAACTTCACTCCTGACCAGGTGCCTGTTGCACCACAGCCCAGCTCAGTTCTTGGCCAGACGATCCATCCTCTCTGCCCACCCTGAATCCAGAACATTGACCCTGACCGGGTGCCTGCTGCAACATGGCCCGGCTCAGCTCCTGGTTGGCTGAGCTATCCTCTCTGCCTGCCAAGAATCCAGAACATCGATCCTGATCAGGTGCTGCTGCACCGTGGCCCGGCTCAGTCCCTGGCCAGTCAAGCCATCCTCTCTGCCTGCCCAGAATCCAGGTACGGTCCGCTAAACTTCCCCGGAAGCCCCGGCCCTTAGGCAAGCCACCAGACTGGTTGCCTAAACTTGGAGAGGCTCCTCATTGGCTGAATCAACTCCATTGCTCACCTGCTATTGTGCCAGCCTCAAACATTTGCTTTTTTGGCTCCTGGTGCTCTGTCTATGCTAGGACTCCTACGGCTTTTAAATTCTTACTAGATATTTGTGTTTAACTCAATTCTGTCTATTGCTTGAATTGTTTTTAATTGTAACCTGATTTTGCTGCTAGCCTAACAAATGTGTAGATCTGCCTAAATTGTATAGAGCAAACTAGAGTGAATCTGTTTCTTGCTAATTAGAATCACTGCTTAGTGTTAAGTTTACCTTCCTACTGCATTTCTCTGTGCACTGCTCCTCTCTGCTTTAATTCCCTGCTCTACCTGTTCTTCTTTTGCTGCCCACCCGGTGCCTTCTCTGCCTCCTCCCTCTCTGCATCTTACACTCTGAGAACCCCCCCAGCTACTCCCCTATCCTCCAGCTGCTACTTCTTTACTGCCCCCCCAACCGAGTGTTTAATTTAGTCTGCCTCTTTGTTCCTTCTTTTGTGCCTTGATGCCATAACCTTTGGTGCCTCCAAATGTAATTTCTCTTTCCCACCTCCCCCCTCATCCTAATTCTTTTTGCACTTACTCCCACCTGCTTTTATCTAACCCTGAGACCCACCCACCCCCAATTAAGCTTTTAACATGCCTGGCTTTTAATATTAAACCCTACTCTCATGTTTCTCTCTCTTTCAGAACATTGCTTCTGACTGGGCGCCTGCTACACTGTGGCCCGGCTCAGCCCCTGGCCGGCCATGTCATCCTCTCTGCCTGCACAGAATCCAGGTATGGTCCACTAAACTCCCCCAGAAACCCCGAAACTTAGGCAAGCCACCAGATTGGTTGCTTAAACTTGGAGAGGCTCCTCTCCTCATTAATCGAATCCACTCCCTTGCTCATCTGCCATTGGGCCGGCCTTGATCGTTTGCTTTTTCAGATCCTGGTGCGCTGTCTATACTAGGACTACTACGGCTTTTGTATTCTTACTAGATATTTGTGTTTAACTCAATTCTGTCTCCTGCTCGCACTGTTTTTAATTGTAACCTGATTTTGCTGCTAGCCTAACAAATGTGTAGATCTGCCTAAATTGCATAGTGCAAACTAGACTGAATCTGAGTTTTAAGTTTATCCTCCTACTGCATTTCTCTGTGCACTGCTCTCCTCTGCTTTGATTCCCAGCTCTACCTGTTCTTCTTTTGCTGCCCATCCTGTGCCTTTTCTGGCACCTCCCTTAGCTGCATCTTATGCTTGGAGAACCCCCCCCCAGCTACTTCCCTATCCTCCACCTGCTACTTCTTTACTGCTCACTCCCCACCAAGCATTTAATTTTAGTCTGCCTCTTTGTTTCTTCCTTTGTGCCTTGACACCATAACACTTGGTGCCCACATATGAAATTTCTCTTTCCCACCTCCGCTCCCCCATCCTCCTTTTCGCACTTACTCCCACCTGCTTTTGACTAACCTCAGACCCGCCCCCAAATTAAGCTCAAAAGCATGCCTGGTTTCTAATATTGACCCTACTCTTGTGTTTCTCTCTTTCAGACCATCACTCCTGACTGGGCGCCAGCTACATCGCATCCTGGCCCAGCTCCTGGCCATCCGAGCCATCCTCACTGCCTGCCCAGAATCCAGGTATGGTCTGCTAAACTCTCTGGGAAGCCCTGGAATGTAGGCAAGCCATCCGATTAGTTGCCTAAACTTGGAGAGGCTCCTCATTGGCTGAATCCACTCTGTTGCGAGCCTGCTATTAGGCCGGCCTCGATCCTTTGCATTTTTGGCTCCTGGCGCTCTGTCTATGCAAGGACTGTTATGCCTTTTGTATTCTTCCTAGATAATTTGTCCCGGCCAACCTCCCCGGCCTTGACCTCTATTAAATACATTTTGGCCATACAGTGAAATGCCCACTAGCTCCCCTCCCAAACAGTGCTTATTATCCACAAGCTCCCTCAAAGGAATGCTCCCCAATTTCTCAGCGCAATACAGGCAGCAGCTGTCTGCACTGCATATCCTCTACGGCGTACCTGCAACCAGGCCACTTCTATCCGATTAATTCCCTCTCCTTCCTTTTTTACCTCTTTTACATATTTACCTATCCCGCTGACACCATTTACCAACCACCCCCCTTACCTCCAATTAAAATGAACCACCTTCACCTAACTCCACTCCTTGCTGTTCTCATCTTATTATCACTCAACTCCACTAACAGCACTCCTGCCTTGCTGCAATCCAATGTTACCACATGCAGAAGTATTCCCTCGAGTAAAGTACCCACTAATGCCTCCCATGTATGGACAAACACTCACACTGCCCCTGCTAAGACACTAACTGACAACGTCTCCCTCCAGGAATACCCACACCTACTATTGCTACTTTCTCCAGTTAGCAATATATCGCAGGTTAGAACCTCCAAAAGGAGACAATGGAAGATGTTGAAGCTCTTCGCCCAGTACCTATCATGGATTGCCCTTCTCCTCCTACTACTATCTGATAATATTCACCCTAACCCTGGTCCTCCAGCAACAACCAATCCTCAACCCAAAACACTTTAATCCCTTACCTTAGCATCCACCAATATTCAAAGCTTACCGCCCAAACTTGATGACCTACAAGTCTGGATGTCACAACATAATCCTGACATACTAACCCTCAATGAGATCTGGCTCTCCTCAATGGTCTCGGAAAATGCAATATCTATCCCTGGTTATGTACTTTTTTGTCTGGACCATTTTGGAAAATGTGGTGGTGGTTGTGCCATTTACCTGAAGGATACCATTAAGAGCCAGATCGTTCCACTACCACCCCATGGCAGCAGCTCCCAAATGCTAGCCATCAAAATATTCCTTGGTCAACATGAGAAATCTGTCACAATAATATCCATTTATATCCCTCCTCATGATCAAGTCTTTGGCTTTCAATTGGTTACAGACTACCTAGATAGCCTTTCCCACTGAACGGAGTCAGTGGTAATGGGAGACTTTAATGTGAACTGGCTTGCCCCTGAAGCTGAACTGTACAAAGATGCTCTTGCTGCAGTTGACATCACCCAAATGGTACCCTCCCCAACATGCATCAACTATAGAACTGGCTGTAGCTCCCTGCTGGATTTGATCCTCACCGCCCACCCTTCCAGAATCATGAACACCAAAGTCTTACCAGACTCCTCGAGTGATCATTCATCAGTCATCTGCCAGTGGACCAATAGGGCACCCAAATCCAAGCCTAAACTCTCCTACCAATGAATCCTAAGAAAAGGAAAGCTCCCACAACTTCAGGCCTCATTGGCTCAGATCGATTGGTCCCCCTTTGACTCAATGTGCTGCATAGATCTCTCCCTTAACTACTTCATTAGGCAGTTTAATGAAGTATGTGATAAGTTTGCCCCCATAGGGAGAAATGCAAAGGGGATCCTCAAACCCTTGGATCACCCTTGCCCTAATTCCCATGATTAAGGATAGGGACTGCTTCTGTCACTGCGCACAGATGTCGGTCACCATGCTGATGTGCAACGGTATAAAGCCACCAGAAACTAATGCACTCAAGCGGTTCATAAAGCTAAGCAAGCTTACTACAAATACAAACTCTTAGGGTAATAGTAAAACCTTCTGGGAGAACATCAAAAACCTTATAAGGAAACCCAATAAATCTTCCCTATCAATGCTCACAATTAACGGTACTATTATACAGGACCCGATATTAATTGCTGACGCCTTCAACATCTCCTTCACAGATCTAAGTAGGGTCCCCCCCCCCGACTTTTTCAATGATTTCACCCTGCCTGACAACATAGTAAAACCCACTACTCCAACAAACATATTGCCCTTCTATTTCAGGACAGTGTCCATCTTCAAAGCCAGAAAATACCTCCTAAAGCTACTAGGTAAATCAAGATATAGTAGCTACACACTGGACCTAAACCTTATTTTCCTCACTCTTGAGGCCATCTTAGTCCTGCTCACCAAACTCCTAAACCTTTTGCTCACCCTCAGGCAGCTCCTCAGACTTTGGAAAACTGCTGTTGTCACACCCACTTACAAAAGTGGTGAAAGATCACATCATAACAATTACTGCCCAATCTCGATCTTCCCCCTGCTCTCTAAAGCACTCAAGTGCATTGTGGCAGACCAACTGTCAGATTACCTACTCAGAAAAAATATCCAGTGTCCGCAGCAGCAGAGCTTTAGAAAATCCCACAGTACTACCACAGCCCTGCTTGAATTTACCAGTCACATCTATAAGGCTTTGGACATGGGACATATACTAGGTGCAGTGTATGTAGACCCGACCGAAGCTTTTGATATCATTATTTACCAGCTCCTTCTGAATGGCATCCCCACTCTAGGCCTCTCCTCTGAGGTCAACAACTGATTTGCGAGTTACCTGATGAGCAGGTGCCAACAGGTTAAGATTAGTGACTTTCTCTCTCTCTGACAGCCTCCTGGTGAGATCAGGGGTACCTCAAGCATCCATCCCTGGGCTGTTGCTCTTTAGCCTTTTCATTAATACCCTCCTGTCAGCCTGCAAAAGCGACATGATACTTTATGCAGATGATGCAGTCCTTTTCTTGATGCACACTGACTCACTCATTCTCTCCCATGATCTCAGGACTAATTTTAGCCATGTCAAAACCTGGTTTGAACAACATAAACTGCTGATGAACTACAAAAAAAACCAAGGCCATGTTATTCTGCAACTCTTACAGCAAACATAAAACCACCAGACTAATCATCCTGAACAAGCATTACTTCACTGGATCAGGTGCAAGAATTGAAATACCTTGGGATAACGCTTGACCGTACACTCACCTTTAACTCACGAATTAGTATCATCCTCAAAACTATAACTTCAAGGATAGGGAACCTCTATCGCCATTGCCACTGCCTTACATCTGAGGCAATACATGCTGCCATAACCAGTTCAGCACTGTCACTCATTGATTATGGCCTCATTTTTTATGATTCAGCTACTGATACTAGCTTAAAAAGAATCAAAACCACACTTAACAAGTGCTGCTGCCTCATCACCAGTGCGGGGAATAGAACTCATACTTGTGATCTTTATAAATTATCTAGCTGGCTCCACCTCCAAGGGAGACTAGCCTACCAGACTAACCTCCTAGCCCAAACAATTCACCTTGACCTAACCCCCCCCCAGCTTCACATGCCTTCATGTTGCTCACTCCATGCTCCTGGAGCACCGCATTTCCAGCAAATACTCCTTCCTTGTCCCCTTTTGTCGAGCATCACAAGCCCAGTGCTCCTTCTATATCAGGGCCCCCTCCCTGTTGAATGGACTCCCTCCAGAAGTCACTGTTGAGAATAAGCTTGGCCTTTACAAATGCAAACTGTTTCAGCACCTCACCAATCTTAGCAGTTGTGACTGTTCCCGTTAGGCTCTCTTGCCCTCCCTCCCACCCCTCTTCTCCTGGCTCTCTCCTTCCCCCCCTGCTCCCAGTCTTCCTCTACATGCTGACATCCTCCTCCCTCCCTCCATCTCTACAGGTACTCCTTGCTCCACTTCCCCTCTTAGTCTTCCACTATTCACCCCTCATCTCCTCCTAGCCACCTTTCCATTCCTACCCTCCCGGCTTTGTCTTTCATAAGCTCTCCTCCAATCCCATCATTGCCATGCCTCCCCCTCCACTCACCACTTAACTACCCCACGTAGTCTTTCCTCCACTTTCTTTCCTCCCCTTCCCCTCTCCCCGACCGCTTCTATTCTTACCTTTTCCCCTCCACATGATTTCCTCCCCTCCCCTCACACCCTTTCCACCCCTTACTCCCTGCTCTTTTCCCTCTCTCAGTCCTCCTCCCCCTTTACCTTCCCCTACTTCTCTCTGGCCATACCTGACTAGCTTCTTATCTTCCTTAGCTGTAGCCCCTCCCATCCTATTCATTCCCCTCCTCATCGCCACCCTACAGCACCTGTCTGTCCCTCTCCTCACCACTACCTTGCAGTATTTATCCATCCCCTCTCCTTACTCACCCCTTGCTCCACCCCCTCCCACTAGACACCCCCCACCATCCACCCTGCTCCCTCTCTCCCCTGGACTCATTTCCTTCCTCTACTTTGCTCCCTTTTTCTAACACCCTAATTCCCCACTTCTCCACTCTCCTCTCTCGCCTGCTCCCCTTATCTCAGTACTCCCTGGGCCCCTTCCTGCACTTACTGTAGCCCCCTGCACTTATATGACAATGTCACAATGGTGATTATCTCTTCTGGCCTTTACCCCTCCCTGGTCTACTCCTAACCCTCTCTGATTTTTCTACCATGGCAATACTGCTCAATTTACATTCAATACTGTATGTTATTTGCTACTGTTATCCCTCTCTGAACTTTGTAACCTGAAACTATTGTTCATTTTATACGTTGATATTGTATATTTCTGTGCCTCTACTATTGTTGTTCTACTGACTGTATCTTGACATGCAACCTTTGTAAATGAACCATTGGTTCAAAGGTATTTTGTAATCCTAGTATTCAATAAATAAATAAATAAAATTGGTGACCAAGAAAGGTACACTGAACTGAAGCTCATTTCCAGGTGTGACCTGGAGGAAGGGGAAACGGGAACCAAACAAGCAGCAGTTACAAACAACTAAAATGCAAGAAACAACAGCATTCAATTGCACTATGTGATGGGGTTGAATAAGGCCCTGCTGCATTTGTTATGAAGAAAGCAATTAAATGCAAAGGTCTGATCTGTCCTCTCCTTTTTTGTCTCTTGTCTGTCTAGTTGCACAACCAAATGTTCTTGTAAGACCTAGGAACTGATCACTGACAGTTTGCTATTCTCCATCTCCCGCTATCTCTCTGCCTTCACTTGCTGTTCAGTTTATTCTTCCCCCTTGCATATCTGTGAGTATAAAAATATATGTTAATCTTTATGTGGAAATGACACTGATACTGGGATCACTTTGTTTAAAACGGTATATAGTTATAATGTTGAAATGATTGCAAAAAGCTATGTGGAACTCAAGGTGTTAACCAGTGATGCAGTTTTAAGCCCTTTACAGTGTTGTAAACAAGAGGTCAGCTCTGGGACACCATGTACTGTTTTGTTGCACCTGCAAGGAATGAAACTGAAAAGAACATACTGTTAACGTACAAAAACATTCAGTGAGAAGCAAGCTCTCTTAACAAGTTCCCAGACAAAGAGAGTGAGAGATGGAGACTAAAACCTGAGATTAAGAGATACCATTAGAAGAATGACTTAGTTTTTTTTCTGTACTGCCTTTGTAAATAGTTATACTGAGTAATTTTTATTTTTTTGTTTTTTATTTTGCTGTTATTGAGAAAAATAAAATGCTATTTACTAACTTTGAAGCTGCTTTTGGTTTCCTATGTTTCCTGAACTGTGCCTTGACGACACACTATGGTGGCAAAACAGTGGTAGGAATACATTGTGGTAAAATGGCTGCATTTCTGTACATAAGAGTCATTAAAGATTTACAGAGGTATGCAGGGAGGATTAGGCACATATAAATTTGAGTGAAGCAAGGCTCTCAGGTGAGGGAGACAGAGTGAGTGGAGAGTGAAGGCACATATGGTGTTAAGTAGGGCAATGTAGGAAGAGAGGTGGGAGAAGAGGGGGAGAGGGTTGGGGGGAGACAAGAACAAGTGGGGAGGAGGTTGACTTTAGCAGCCACTTTAGGGATAATTGGGATGAAGGTACTTTGATGAATTTGACTTATGCGCACTGCTGGTTTTCTGGAGTGATCCCCCCTTTTCCTTTGGATATAATAGGGGTGAGGCATGGTGAAGAAGAGGAGGGAGTCAGTTCCATAGGGAGGGGAGATGGTATGAAAAAGCAACCATACCAGCGTAAGAGTGAGGGTGAGGAATTGAGAAGGAATGGGAGTATCTCTAGAGTGAAGAAGGAAGGAGGAGGAGGGAGCAGAGGGGGAGCAGAGTGAGGATAGATAGGAGGGAAGGGAAGTGGACCAGTATTTTTCAATAAGGGAAGAGCAGTAGGAAAGGTGATGCGAGGGTAGGGGGAGCAATAGATATAGTGGAATAAAGGGAGCAGTGATGTTTGTGGGGAGGAGTTTTATTGGCAAAGTGACAGAAGGCATTACAGAGAATGTCCAGTCTAGTAAGGGTGGAAGGAGGACATTTTGGACATGTGTAGTGGAGTTCTTGGTATCTATCTGTGTTTCTTTACACAATACCTCATGAATGCCACACTTTCTTCTTTCACCACCTATGCCAATTCCTTTGAAAGCCACAATTGTCTCTTTTTCCTTCTGTTTTAACTCACTTGCGTCATGCAGAGTTTCAGTGCTTGGTTATGCCCTCTCTTATTTTTTACCCACTGTGCTTCTACCCCTTTGTGGCAATCCCCAAATGAGGTGGCTTCTGAGGCAATATCCCATTTCTTTAAAATCTGCTTTCCTAAGTTCCAGGAACCTCATTCTAATGTGGTTTACCTTTTTTCCCATCTTTATGTTAAACCATATTGTACAGTGATCACTGGTACCCAGAGGACTGCCCACTATGATGACTATAACACTCTCCCTGTTAGTAAGTGCCAGTTCCAGCACTGCCTCATTCCTAGTGGATTCTTCAACTAGCTACTTGAGAAAAGTCCCTTTTAGGGAGACAAGTATGGTCTGGCTCCTTGCTGAAGCTGCAGTTGGAAGGCTCTACAACATGTCTGGCAGACTTAAGTCACCAACAAACAGCACCTCCCATTACTTGCTATTCTGATGATGGCTTCCCCAAGTGCCTTATCTGTCTCCTTTTCCTGTGCTGGAGGTCTGTACCCAACCCCAGTATGGAAAGCAGCCCCAGAGCCTATCTCCAGGATGTCTCAGAGCACCTTCACCTCTTCTTTCTGTATAGATGACCATGTGCCTCTGTGGCCTTAATTCTCTCCCTCACATATAATACAATCCCTCCTCCCTGCCCTGTCTCTTCAAAACAAACAGCAGCCCTGCATGGCCACGTCCCAGTCATGGCACTCAGTGCCCCACAGCTCTGTTACGGTCACAAAATCCAGGTTAGCCTTCTCCCAAAATATATATAAATAAAATGGAACATTGTGTACAGTGCTGTACTTAAAGTAGCAGCAATAACAATAAATAAATATGTGTTGAACTGTACTTAGATATTCTGTTCTTCCTCTGTGTTTGCCCAGAGGTGTTGGTATACTTTTGCAATCACACACAGAATGTGAAAATGGGAAAGCAGTCGGTGGCACATTAAGAATAATCAATACACAGAAAGGGTGACTGCTGTTCTTAGCTGCCCAGTAAATTAGTGAGAATTATTAGTAGTACTTCTGCTATTTCCTGATGCTCTGAGAGATGCAGGGAGGATGGCCATGTGCTTGATAATCAGCAGGCAGCTTTGGAACTGATATTGGTGGCAACCCTGGTGCTTCAGAATGAGTTGTATGCATTTCTCCAGGAAAGTACTTTTGGACTGAATCAGAAGTGATCCTTCCACATGACAAATACCAGCTTTGAGTGCCAGAGACCAGCATATGCAGAGCACACCTGTGAGAAGGGCAGACAGCTCTGGGACAAGGCTCAAGTGTTTATGGATAACCTAATTGAGATGCACCCAGAAAAGAAAAAAAATGTAAAGGTCACTAGCATTTATCATTAATTTAAACTGCAGTGTGTATCGAAGATGTGGGGTTAGTATAATGGATCATTCTGCTTCTGGAGAACCTGAGATGGTTAGTGAGTACAGTATTAGGAACAAGCTGCCAGGGAGCACTCTGGAATTGAGTAGTAAAGAGACTTTTAAAGATGTTTTGGAGAAGTTATTTAAACATAGTGTTACTATGAGAACTGCGCTAGCTAAAAGGATGTCATTTTTGAAAACACAAACAGCAATAATGGATTGCTTGGGAGGAAGAGAATGATCGACTAAGTCTTGAGTTCTCAGGGATGGTTTCTCCTCTATTCAATGCCAGGATCATTATCCAAATAAAACTGTACTGTGTACTTCAGCATATTACAGTACAGCAACTGATTGGTGCATTAACAGCACTCAAGTGACCAGGAAACAGATTAGATGGACTATTTGGCCCTTTCCATTAGTTTAAATTGCCTTTTTTCTCCCTCCAGCAGGTGTTGCACATTTGTCTTCCTGGCAACTTCCCAGTCCCAACACTGGCTGCACCCAGAGCAGCAAGAATTGTGTGAAGCCTGAAATTACCAGGGCACTCACCATTGCAGCTGAATGCATCTTATTCTCTTTTTATCCTCTCTTCAGCCTCTGGCACTGTTGCTACTTCTGGCTCTGGAGAAATCCTGTGGAAGATGCAGACATCTAACATCCACTTCCCCCACATGCCCATTTAGTCACTAAGAAGTGAAAACCCGGGCTAGCTTCTGATCACATGTTGATAGGTTCATAGATGCTATATGAACAGTGGAGGTCAAAGACTTATGAATAGCTCACCACTTTTCAGTGGAAGAATTTACATTTTGGGTCTTGAACATTTCCATAGTTTTGCTATCAACAGTAACTTCAGGTACGGAATTCCATAAGCTGACAACTCTTTGGTTAAATCATTTGTTTCTCCTAGTCGTTTTATTGACCTCTCCTGTCAGTGTCAAATTGTGAAGTCTTGTGTTCCTTAGACTAAGGGGTTTTACCAGCCCTTTGGTTTCCCCTATTTCCTCACTCTTACATGCACTGAGAACCAGACACAGATACCCACGTACTCTTCTACATTCTAAGGAGTACAGAGCCAGATGGTTTAATCTGTCTTGATAACTCATGTGTCTCACGTTCCTTATCCTTTTTGTTATCCATCTCTGCACTCTCTCCACTTGTTTTTTTACCACCCATACTTTGTGGAGCACAGAAAGGTGAACAGAGGGGGGACCACATGATGCAAGCTACTGGATAGTCACTCCTCTGTATAGCTCCAGCCTCCCGTCTCTATATTTTCATTTTCTGGTATACTTTCTCGATCTCTAAACCTCTAATTTTGAGTTATTCTGGTTCCCTACAACTTTGTGCCCTCGCAGGTCGATTTCGAGAGAGAATGGACGTTTACATGAAAAAACAACAGCAGAAACACACCCCGCCAGTTACACCAGAGAAGGCCTCAAAAAAATCCTAGGCCTCTAGGGGAACAGAAAAGGGAGACATTCTGAATCTAGGGGCAGATCAGGAGCCACACACATTGTCCAGATTTTTGAAGGAGTTTAAACCTTTCAGAGATGAGATCAAGGAGATGGCATCAGAAATGAAATCTCTCATGAGAAAAATAGAAGAAATTACCCTCACTACCTCAGACAACACAACTAGGATCTTCTCTCTAGAGAAGCAAGTCGAGAGGTTTGAGTCTGAGATGGCAGCAATGCATCAGAAACTGTCTAGATTTGAGGTCAAGATTGAAGACCTTGAAGGTCGTAGCCAGAGAAATAATGTTGTGATCCTCGGGTTACCAGAGGGAAAAGAGGGCCAGAATACCATAGCTTTTATCCAGAAGTTGGTCAAGAAGATTGCAGACCCTCCCCCATTTGGGGCTAAATATATTATTGAGAGAGCCCACAGGTCATTAAGACCGAAGCCCCCTCCCGGAGCTACGCCTCGACCTATAATCTGTCGTTTCTTAAATTTTTTAGAGCGACAACATTTCCTGTACAAAGTGAGAGAACTCCAAGAAGTTCTCTGGGGGTAAGTTAAGCTTAGAATAGCGCAAGATATCCCGGGTTCAATCCATTTGAAATGAGCGGCTTTTCATCCTGTTGTTTCAAAAATTAATGCGGCTGGACCTAAATTTCGTATGGGATACCCGGCCAGTCTACAGGTACTGGTGGCAGGTTCCTGGGCTACCTATGAAGATCCGGAGGCAGCATTTGCTGGTTTAAAATTAGCACTGCCAGATCTCTTCAGGGACACATGAAAGGCCTTAGGGCTCTCTCGACAAGATGAGAACCGCTTTGAGAAGGCTGGGTACTCATGTAAAGGGATCTTCTGGAAAGCAACGGTTACACATTCTTGGAATCTCACTTCAGCCCGATTATGGGGCAGAAATGACTTTCTTTTTCTTTTATACAGTGATCTAGTTGTGGATGCATTCTCTTACTTGTCTTGTCTGGGTCTGGGGTTTTGGCCCTTCAGTTTTCTAAGTGTTCCAATCATGAAAGCATATTCCTGCTTGTTTTGTCTGGGTCTGGGGTCTCAAGTAATCAAGCAATTTCTCGCTAGTTTTCATATTGGCAGAAAGCAATGCCTATTTAGCAACATCTGGTCTTCCCCTTCTCCTGTGGGAGTTTAGTAAGGAAGGGTTTGGTGGAAGGCTTTAGCCTTTTGGGAAATCCAATTACAAGGGTTGAGATGTCCTTTCCTTTGTAAGGCATCAGGGTGCTGTTATACACTCATAACACAGGAGGGAGCTTGTGCTCCATGCGTGTTAAGTGCCAAGGGCTCCTAAAGTAGGAGATAAGCTGGGATTTACTGGGATAAAGGCACAGCAACTGGGAGGAGAGGATCGGAGGCTTGCCCCTATAGGGCTGGAGAGCCTGCTGAGATGAAAGCCCGCTCAATGCATGTTATGTTTGGCTGAAGCTGACTTCCCGATTTTGTGCCACGAGGCGCCTTATTGCACTCAACAAGCCATATGCCCTTGTAAGCAGTGATGTTACTGGGGGCAATGTTTTATTGATATTGGCTTACTCCTAATGGCCCTCATTAGGGGATAGGCGGTAGATACAAGGGCTTGTATAGTAGGGATGTTGCATTTTCTCTCTTTCATTTATTACTAGCATTTCAAAAAAGGGGAAAGTATTATAAAGAATACAGGGTTTGGGGGACAGCTTTCCGGGGGGCTGGGGAAGGAGTAGTAAGCGGAGCATTGCTGAACGTTGTTAGCGATAAGAGGGGGGTTTGGGTGGATGGTTTTTTGGATTATGTTTTGGAGATACAGATGATGTGGATTGTTCAAGGGGTAATCGGGGAGGTGGGGAGGGACAGGAGTTCAATGGGGGGTGGGAGACCGGCACAGCGGATTCAGGGGTATAGAATCACCTGTTACATAACAGCAGGATATGTTAGATATTTTATCTGGATTATACCTGATATAATAGATGGCTCAGAATATTAATATTGCTACGTGGTATGCGAAGGGGATCAGGAAAAAACTGAAACAATATCAGGTACTTAAACATCTGAGTTTGTTATGTGCCCAGATATCATTCATACAAGAATCTCATTTGGTGGATTCTGAAGTATTACAACTTCGAAGACAACAGATAGGTCAGGTTTTTCATGCTTCAGGGGAAACCAATAGTTGTGGGGTCATGATACTGATTAACAGAAATATTCCATTTGTCCCTTCTCAGGTATTTAAGGATTCGGATGGCAGATATGTCTTAGTGCAGGGCACTATTTGGGCCATGCCATTGGTTTTAGATAGCATATACGGTCCAAACACAGATGATCCCTCTTTTTTTATGAAATTGATTTCCATGATTCTTCCTATACTCCCTATTCCAATTATATTTGGGGGAGATTTTAATTTAGTTTCGGATCCGAATCTGGATATATCAAGCACTGGGTCAAGGGGACTGACACCTGGACACAGGGCCTTTAAGGAGATGATGGATCAGTGTGGATTGTGCGATGTCTGGAGGGTCACACATCCTAATATTAGGGAATATACTCACTGCTTGCCAGTTCATGGCATGCAGTCTAGCACTGATTACCTATTAGTTTCTCATGAGCTCTTGCCAGGGGTTCTATCCACCTCGATCCAACCGGGTCCAATATCGGATCATTCTTTAGTCTTGGGTAATTTGGCTTTTCTTAATATCCCCAAAAGAGAGACCAGATGGAAATTAAATGAACAATTACTAAAAGATGAAAAATATAGAAGAGAGGTGAAGGAGCAGATAGAGTTTTTCTTTTCCACCAACCCAATAGATAGTGCAAGACCGGATATTTTATGGGGAGCCTTTAAGGCTTATATAAGGGGTATTCTCATTAGGCTA
Source organism: Neoceratodus forsteri (assembly GCA_016271365.2). Lineage (NCBI taxonomy): Eukaryota > Metazoa > Chordata > Ceratodontiformes > Ceratodontidae > Neoceratodus > Neoceratodus forsteri. Next base: position 167,144,578 of record CM028131.1, on the reverse strand, counting down.
GCTACAAGGAGGAAGAGGGCGCAGGAAACGGAGTTACTCTTTTTATTGTCTCAGATACGGGTATTAGAAAGTATACACCCAGATATAATTTCCCAAGAGGAGTCACATAAGTTATTAATATATAAAGATAAGTATCTGGGAATGTTAAGAGAAAAGGCTGAGTTGGCAATAATCCGTACAAAGGCCAGTTTTACAGATCAAGGAGAAAAAGCAGGGTGCCTGTTGGATCTACGTTTAAAACAACAAGAATCATCAAGATTTATACCCCAATAAGGTCTCAGTCTGATGGGACCCTGAAGGTATCCCCCTCAGAGATAGTCCAGGAATTTGCTACCTTTTACAAACAATTATATAGGGACATGGATAGTCCTCTGCCCATTCGAAAACTGGATGAGTATCTCAAGGAAGCTCATCTTCAGTTACTATCTGACTCTCAAAGGAAATTCATATCGTCCCCTTTATCACAGGAAAAGATAGCAACTGTTATAAAAGACTTTCCTATGGGTAAAGTCCCGGGTCCAGATGAGTTTTCGGCCTTATTTTATAAAGCTTTTACAGAGCAACTACTTCCCGTGTTGCATTGGCTCTATTTGCATATCTTGTCTGGAGAGGTGGCAGATGAACATCTCTTTGAGGCATTGCTAGTTTTGTTACCTAAACCGGACAAAGACCCAGAAATGGTTCAGAGCTATAGGCCAATATCTTTGCTGAATCAAGATGTCAAAATTCTCTCGAAGATAATGGCAGATAGACTAAACCTGGTTCTTCTGGATCTTGTGAGTATGTCTCAAGAGGGATTTATGAGAGGACGTGCATCTTCAGATCACCTGGGTACTCTCTCCCATGTCTTCTCGGAGTCCAGGGATGCCATATATATTGCGGGGTTGATCTCCCTGGATGTCGAGAAGGCATTTGATTGGGTTAATTGGACTTTTCTTTTTCAAGCCCTCAAGGCATTTGGATTCCCATCCATGTTCATAGATTGGATCAGGGCAATTTACCGGTCTCCTACTGAGAGGATTTCAGGGAATGGAACCTTCTCCAAGTCTTTTACACTGCGGTCAGGAACAAGGCAGGGATGCCCTCTCTCTCCATTACTTTTCAATCTTTACCTGGAACCCCTTATTCAACATATTCTCAACAATTAAGGGATACAAGGTATTCCCATTAGGAATGAGGTAGTGAAAGTAACAGCGTACGCTGATGACCTTCTCCTACATTTGGCTAATCCGTTAATATCTATCTCGAATATGCTAAGGGAGGTTGATAGATTTAGTAGTTTCTTGAATTATAAGTTAAATCCCAATAAGACATCCTTTTTCCCTCTTAACCATAAAGTCTTTAAGACCGACATTATTTCTCTGGGGCTATGCTGGTCACCCCGGGCTATTAAATATTTAGGCATAAAATTAATGCATAATCCCTCCTTGTGGTTTAAGGAGAACCTGGACCCCCTTCTGCAGGGGATCACTCAAGATTTAGAGAAATGGAATAAACTCCCGTTATCTTTATGGGGTCGTATTAATATTATTAAGATGAATGTATTTCCCTGTTTATTTTATCCTTTGTCGCATCTTAATTCATTCGTCACCCTAAGTTGGTTTCAGAAAACACATAAACTCTTTACCAAGCTTATTTGGTCAAATAAGACCTCCAGGCTGGCATACCACAAGTTAGCTGCACCTAAGAATGAGGGGTGTTGCGGATTCCTTACTTACCCATCTACTACTGGGCTAGTCATTTGGCTAAATACCTGAGATGGGTAAGACTGGGTCCAGATAACATGAACCCGATTTGGCTTAAGATTGAATTAAATTTTTTCCAATCTATGAACATGGACCCCCTGGCTATACTCAATCTAAAAATTTCTCAGATGCAAGATATTAATAAATGTCCCACTATCATGACCTCACTAACAGTACATTCACAACTGTGCTCTTTCTTGCATTATAATCAAAGTAATGATCTCGCTCAATCTATTTGGAATTCCCCGGCTTTCACTATAAACAAACAATAAATTTCCCATTCATGGTTCCCTCACTTAGGAGAGGGGACAGTAACTTCATTTCTGGATGAAGTTGGCGAGTGGCTCTCATTTTCTCAGTTCATACACAAGTTCAAAATACCTGAGTCTCAGACTTTTAAAGTGTTTCAACTGAGACACTTGTTAACCATGGTCTTTGGGGCCACCCCACCCCATACACCGATGTTTGCATTGGTATCTGAACTTTCCCCTTTACTAGTCTCTTCTGGTGTGATTTCTAAGATTTATCAAGTCTTGTTCCGATGGAGGTTTGGACACGGTGATGGCCCCACCAACTTCTGGGTTTCATTTTTTCCCCACTATACTTTTAAGTGGCCCGCCCTCTGGATGTACTGTCATAAATATGTATCCCAAGATAGATTATGTCTCATGCAGTTCCATACCTTGCATAATTTATACTATACCCCAACTAAACTGGTGAAATGGGGCCTTCTTGATACTGATAGGTGTAATAAGTGTTCTCAGGATGCAGGATCACTTTTCCATTTTTTATGGTCGTGCCCCCGGATAGCATCATCATTATGGGAGCAAATAAAAAACAATCTGGATCCTTTACTGGGTCTACTGGACTATTTTACACCGGATATTTGCCTGTTGGGGAATCTCTCCTCCATAAAGGTTAAAATCCGGAGATTTCACATATCTATGGTGGCGCTGTCGGTTAAAAAAGTCTTTCTTAGGCGTTGGAAGGAAAGGACCGGCCCAACATATCAGGAGTGGCTCCCTGAGATATTAGCAAATATACGTACAGAGAAGGCTATTGCTAGCCTTCAAAACAGACTACATAGGTATAAGGATATCTGGGATCCCCTTCATACTTTAATTATGGTGGCTATGAAGTAATGTGTAGCCAAGGTTACCATCTTAATTACACTTGGTATAGGTAGTTAGTGGGTGTTAACAGTGCTAGAATGAACTGCTGTGCCGGGGACGGGGTAGGGATGGGTTGGGGGCAGTATGATTTGATTTATTTTATGAATCTTATGTCAAAGTGCTCATTACTGCCTCCTGTAATGTGAAAAATGTGGCGAATAAACTTTGAATTATAAAATAAAAAAAGAAAGGTGAACAGTACTCCAGGTGAGGCCTAACTAGTGAGGAGTAAAGTTGGGTAATTATGTAGGGCTCCCTACTTTTAATGTTTTTAAAGACACATGCTATTATTTTATGATTTTTTTTAACTGTCCCTAACATGTGTATCAAATGACGAGGAACTAGTAATGGTGACTCCTAAGTCCCTTTCACTTTCTGTCACCTGTAAAATAGAGTTATTCAGCTTATAGGTAAATTGTTTATTATTCTGCCCTAAGTGCATAACTCTACACTTAGCCTGATTAAAACATAACTTGTTTTGACTTGTCCACTACTCTAATTTCATTATTTCTTCCTGTAATATTATTGCTGATTCTCCATTATTGACTATTGCTCCCATCTTGACGCCTATTATACAATCAGCTATTCACCCATCTAACTATACACAGATGTAGCTGTATATTCTCTAGTTGTTCTATTACTCGGTTGTATATTCTCTAGTTGTTCTGTTACCCACATGATGGTATGACAGGTGGCCAATGGCCATTCCCCCACATTGTCTATTTCTTTCTCTTCAATACTATGTTCCCATGTTCCTGGGTTCTGATTACAACTTGTATCAGAGGTGAAAGGAGCTTAATAAATCAAGAGAGCATGATAGCATGATATGGGTTCTGCCCCATCTCATGCATCCATATGACTAATTTTCATTTCACCTTTTATTGTTTTCTTTTCGCCTCTCATCCCATGACCCCTGTTCCCTTTTGACAACCAAACAAATGTTAGTCTAAGGTCAGCAAACAAAGCAGCCAACTCCACAGTTTTTATTGCTTCCAAAAATTGCTGGGCAGAAACTACAAATTCCAACTTTGTGGAAATTTTGTGAAATTTGTAAAATTTTGTGAAATTCACCAAAATGTTAACTTTGGTGAAATCAGAATCTTCCAAATGTGTTTGGCAATATTTTGCCCCATAATGCAATATTTTCTGTCTGAAATGTGAAATAATACACATGAACTGTGGAATGGCAGTTCTGAGGAATTCCATTCCGCAGTTTAATACATCAATTTGCGATATATGCAATTATTCCACACTTCAGTGATTAGGTCTATGGGATTTCTTTAAGCTGTTGAATACATAAATCTACAATTCATGCATTCCACCATTCTAAGTAACTTTCAAGTACCTCAAGGGAATCAACAAAGTCCAAGAGGGTAGCATCTTTCAAAAAAAGAGGTGTGCAAGAACAAGGGGGCACAATTTGAAGATGGGGGGGTGGCTCAGAGGTAATTTAAGGAAGTATTTTTTCATAGAGAGGGTTGTGGATGCATGGAACGGCCTTCTGGAGGAGGTTGTGGAGTCAAAAATAGTGGTGGAATTCAAGCATGCATGGGACAGTCATAAGGCAATTCTAGGGGTTGGGGGTAGGAAGAAGTATGCTGCTGGTTAACTAGGATCTGCAGCTTATCCATTAGGTAGGGAAATGGGCAGACTGGGTGGGCCAAGCAGTCCTTATCTGCCATCAAATTCTATGTTTCTATGTAATTTTGTGAAAGTTGCCAACGCGAATTCCAAAATTTTGCAGAAGTGAAAATCTGACATTCGCATTAATTCCGCCAGTGGAATTTTCTTTTTGCACAATGGCAAGAAAACTGTATACCATGCTAGTCAGCTGTTGTTCCGTTCCTCATAGGCTGAGTGTGCTATTTACAGTTCATTAGTCAACTGTGTGGGACCCAGCTCTTGAAGACAACACAATACTGTCCAGCAGTATAGGACACTCTGAGCCTGAATGGGAATCTGCATTTACCACGTCTGTCTATGCAACTGTACACTGTCTCAAGAGAATGTATCCAAAGCTGTTTAAAGATGGAAAATGTTGATGGCCTCATGTTTTAGAACATTTTCTTCCAAAAATGATTTCTGCTACGATGACTAGATTATTTTCAGAGCATCCATTTCAATATGGAAAAGCACAACACTACTCTGACAAAAAACCATCTCAAATTTGGCCTTTTCTAAAAATCAACACTGAAATTTAGATTAATGGTGAGAAACAATAAGTAACATGTTAGGCTACTCTGTCTCTCTCTCTCTTTCTATTGCTCTCTGTCAGACACTGGTAAACATTTCCTGGAAGTGCTAGATTCCAATCAATGCTGTGGAAGCACCACAGAAGATAAACAAGGTCTGGCCAGAGCCGATAGGACTGTGAAGCACTACCAAGTGATGAGAGTTAGATATGTGCATATAAATTATTCAACACCCAGGTGTAACTTGGCCATATGTTGGAGGTGTTGCAATAAATTTTCAACATGACCTTTTTTGGACCCCTCCTCATGAACAGTGCCAGTGTCATTTTGTCCCGAAAGGTATTTGCACAGACCAAATGTGCTATTCTGCACCACAGGTGTACAAACACAGATCAGGCAGTTTGTGGAAAATGACAGCTGTACAGTTGTGAAGGAGGTGTACAGAAATGGCTATGTTAAAAATGAGAAGTGAAAATATTAAAAATTAGCGACGTTAGCAGTGTGCATAGAAAATGCGCAGCACATGCTCGTAATGCAGTCATTTTGTGGAAGTTTGTCACCAAATTTTCAACATGGCCTTTGTTGGATCCTTCCTCATGAACAGTGCCACTGTCATTTTGTTTAATTTTCCTGAACGGTGATAGCGCAGATCAAATGCATCATTCTGCACCACAGGTGAGAAAAACATGTTTCAGGCAGGTTGTGGAAAATGACAGCTGTACTGTTGTGAAAGAGGTGTGCAAAAATGACAATGTTAAAAATGTGGAGTAAAAATATAAAAAATTAGTGACATTAGGAGTGTGCATAGAAACTGTGCAATGCATGCTTGTAATGCAATAATTTTTTTGAATTTTTTCACCAGATTTTCAACATGGGCTTTTTGGGACCTCACCTCATGAATACTGGCACTGTCATTTCATGAATCAGTCCTGAAAGGTGATTCTGCGCAGTGAACGTGAAATCACCTTTCCATGCTGAGTAACAAAATGACAGTGATGGTTTTCACGAGGTGGGGTCCCAAGAACCCCATGTTGAAAAATTCCAAGAAATGGCAGAGATATGAGCATAAGTTGAAAATACCATTGAATGGCTGTATAGGAAGCTTACCTTGAATTCTTCAGTTCGCGGTTGGGCTTTTCATAGTGCAGACATGTCCCGGTCCAGAGAAAGATGACAGCGCCCAGCTCTGGAGGTAAGTATGGGGTAAGGGGGGTGTGGGGAGGTCGGTGCTCAGTCGGAGGGTGGGAAGGGGAAGGGGGACCACAGTGATGACGAGGGACCTTTTTCAGTTTTGCAGGGGAAACAAACCACTAAGGGATAATTTTCTAATTTACAGGACAATTTTTACACATTTAGGCACACTGGTGTGGGCTCCCAGTGTGCCACATAAATGCCGACATGGGGATTGGGCACCCCAATGTCAGGCATCTATGGGCAGGGGGAACCAGGGAAAACAATGCGGTGAGGGACCATTTTCTGTTTTTCAGATAAAACAACATTTCGCACACTGGGGTGGGCTCCCTGTGTTGCGATATTAAGATTTTGGGATGACTTTGGAAAGGGGGCACAAAAGGAGAATGGCATTGTGCCAGTCACAATATGCCAGCACTGTAGCACTGTGCATGTGCATGATTCATGCGCATGCAAAGTGCACGCATCAGAATGCAGAAGTAACAGCTGAAATAGTGAGGCTGTTATTATGTATGCCAATCATGGCAGAGGGCTTTCAGCTCCATTGGGCTTTTGGAAGGATACTTCCAAAAGTCCAGCGGAAGAGGTTGTGAGTTTGGCTATTTTCAGAGCTAGAAAGCTCTCACAAAATGGATGTAGGCTCTGCATATAGCCCTAAAAATGGCCACACAGTTTTTTGCATGCCCCATTATTTAATTAAAATTACTCCCTGTTTAATGCTGAATAAGCTTTAAGCCTGTAGTGTATTTTTTTTTTTAGTAAATCTTTTTTTACTCCCACCTCTGGAGAACTCTCTCCGCCAAGCCTCGGTAGCCAGGTCTCTACCTCCGGCCTGAGACTCCCTTGTCCTCTCCCCCGCAGAGCCCCTACACAACCTCCAGATCTGTGCCCCCCAGAGGAAGGGCTGACCTACATGCCCAGGGCACTCTATCTATAGTGTAAAGTGATAGGACTGCATGGGGTGGCCGTGGAGAGGGGGGAGCCCAGTGATGGAGTGTGGTCCTGGGGCTGAGGGTGCTTTCGCCTATCCCTAGGTGTGGAGGATTAGTTCTTTGTGGGTTTTTCTTCCCCTTGTGGTGCATGGCCATCAAGGCATCATTGTGCCACAGCTCCACCCCCTTGCTTACACAGCATCCCTACGTCAGGCTCCTCCGACCACTGCCAGAGGCCACCCTAAGAGTGATCATCCCCCTAAGCCCTCCTTGGTAAGAAAGAGCAGCCCTACAGATGCTCAATCTCTCCCCTTCCCTGCTGACCACCGATGACCAGGGCTAGCTTCTGAACCTGGGTCGCCAGCGTGGCGCGAGGTGTGATGTCCAGCTCCTCAACCCTCAGCACCACCAGACCGGTCAAGCCTGTAGTGTATAATTACACTGGCTGTTGTAATGGATAAAACAGAGACAAAGCTGCAATAAAATAGATGCCACTTAATCAGAATTTGGATAATTGAGACACCTGCTTTATTGGTATGTCCCCACCAGGAACTAATGAAGTGGCTATTGTTTCCTATGGAGCAAATATATGCATAATGGGGACTGTGATGCCTGTTCATTGGGTGATTGAGTCCATTCACATACTGATTCTCAATGACTCACACTGACTGACTCTCATCAATGTCATAATGAGCCACTGACTATGTGCCAACTGTCACCTACCAGCCACTGTTGCTTGATTTGTATGCTCCCCCATCTACTCCCCATATCTGTTTGTGTAGCATGCCCTTCTTTACTGACACTCTGACACACTGAAGAGACCTGAAGAGTGGATACTGTTGTAAGAGTGCTGTGAGTAGGGTGCCATAATGTGGGTGCCACAACAAGGTTGTGAAAGACAGGGGCGTTCTGGATTGCAGAGTGTCCCACACACACACCTTGTTCATATTGCTCACCCTTCAGGTCATGCCTGACCTGGAGTTGGTTATATATGGCATGGGGGTACAGGGGGCACATCCTCCTGTGATGGGGCTGTAGGGGCCATAGCCCCCCCACAGAAAATGATGTGAACACCATGCGGTCAGGCTAGGGGTGACCACTTCTGTGCCACTTACCTGTCACATCACCCTGTTGCTTGCATTCTTATTTACCAAGTGCTCTTTGTTTGTGCACTGGCATGGGTACACCCCTTAAGAGACAGGAAGCTTACCAGAAGCTTACTTCTGTCTGCGCTACAAACATAACAGTAAACACTTTATCTCTGGCTTTCTTTGATTTCTTGTCACTGTGATCAGCTAAACTTTAATGTTTTATTTTTTTAAAATTTCTTTTTATCCCTCCTGATCACCCTTGTCATTCCACTCCTTCAGGGTTGCTCATGCCACCCATCCCCTGACACCGAGTCTGCCCCTAGAGTGTCCTTGGTGACTCCTACCTTCCTCTCACCTCCGTGGAGCACCTTGCACAGCAGGGTCTGCCCGTGATTTCCTGGACTGGGTGGCTGGAGCGGCCATCATCTAGGACCGCTGAGGGTGGTTTCTGCTTTTTCTGTGGTTCCCTTCCATTCCCTTGAGGACGCCGGCTTGGGCAGGTACATGCTTACGTGCACCTGCCAAGTGTCTAACAGCATCCTCCCCTCCCTGACTCCCTCAGCATAGGAGCCGCCAATGCTCCAAGAGTTGGTGTTTCCACTGGCCGTCATAGATGTTGAGTGCATTAAGCACCCCTGGTAACCCACCCTGAAGGAGGAGAGCATCCATTGGGATGCTCTATCCTCCTTCCCCCAGCCGACCCCCAGCAACCCAAGTCCATGCCTGATCCCAGATCACCAGCATGGTGCAAGGTGTGGCGTCCACCGCCTCAACCCTCAGCGCCACCAGGCCGGCCTCAGCTAAACTTTAATTTTAAGTTAATTTTAACTCAAGCCTTAAAGTCTACCTACAGTACATTCCTAAGTGTACCTTCAGCAGTTAGTGCTTGATTAGGACTGATCCATGACACACCACACATTTGGTTTAGGAAGGCTGTGATCAGCTCTTGTGCCCAAACTGTGATCTTTGGTAGTTTGGTGAAAAAGAAAACTAAACTGACCACTTTATTTCCATCAAGTGACAGCTTACTAAGAAGGTGAAACTTGATCTCACAGTACAGCTTTTACAGTAATGTATGGGGCAAATGCAGGCAGTAAGGGGATGTAAAAGTGTATGTAAGTAGAGTACATATGTAAAAGCCTATAAAAAGCCAGCTTTTGATAATTGCAATGGCCACTTAAATGGGATGAAAGGCCGACCACCAGGGTGCCCAGATTAAGTGGCTTCTAAGATATATATATATATATTTGCAAAATACTATGTTAATGCATCAGTCAGGGTTTTTACTAAAGTGCCAAAAGCTAGGAAATTTGGTTCTAGGGTTACAAACCCTACCTCCCTACACCCAGTCCCCCACCCTCCACACACCAACCGGTGTCAGGGTGTGCCTTGGGGTTGTCATCCCTAACTTTCACCCTATTTCATGTGTAAACAAAAGAGATGGTACAGTATAAGAGAATGGGGTGAGAGTTGGGCCCAGTCCAATGATCCCAATGCACACCCCAACGCCTGTTGGTGTGTGGAGGTTGGGGGGTGGTAGGGTTGGTAACCCTAACATCAAATTTCCCAGCTTTTGATGCTTTAATAAAAATCCCAATTGATGCATCAACATTGTTAATGCAAAAAATTTCTCTTCTTTTTGAGATAGTATAATATTATGTGCGTGCGTAGAATAAATTCAACAGGCGCACATAACTTTGGCATTTCCAGTATTTTTTCACCAAATTTTCAACATGACCTTTTGGGGACCCCACATCATCAACACTGGCACTGTCATTTTGTTAATCTGTCCTGAAAGTTGATTTTGCAAAGTGGCTGCGCCATTCTGAATGACAGGTGTGAAAACATGTCAGCATGTGAAAAATGACTACTGCATACTGCTCATGAGGAGGTGTTAAAAATGGCAATGTTGAAAATCCAGAATAAAAATATTAAAAATTGTCAAAGTTACAAGTGTGCGTAGAAACTGTTCAAAGCACGCTCATAATACGGTCATTTATTGTAATTATTTCATCAGATTTTCAACATGGGTGTTTTGTGAACTCCCCTTATGAACAATGGCACTGTAATTTTGCTAATCCACCCCAAAACATGATTTCACACAGCGGTCACGCCTTTCTGTGCCACCATACCTCTCAACATCACAGTATTAAAAATCATAGCACTGGACTTCAACAATCATAACAAAGAGCCAGAATGTGTAGCACTTTCTTATTTTAAACAATATTATGTCTACAGACAGTGGGCCCCATATAGTTAGTGATAAGGAATGTTTCTATCAATTTAGTTCAATGATTTAATAGTTTGCATGACCAGAAATAGCTCTAACATTATGAGGAACATCAGTACACCTATGAGGAGCAAGGGTAAATTTGAGTGTGAAAATCATAGCACCATGCGGAATTCATAGCAGTTGAGAGGTATGTGTGCCACAGGTGCAAAAATAGGTTTTGGGCAGGATGTGAAAAATGACAGCTGTACCATTCATGAGGAGGTGTGAAAAAAATGGCAATGTTGAAACTCTGAAGTAATTTGGCAATGTTACGAGCGTGCATAGAAACTGCACAATGCATGCTTGTAATGCAGTCATTTTTTTGAATTTTTCCACCAAATTTGCAACATGGGTGTTTTGTGACCCTACCTCATGAACAGTTGCACTGTAGTTTCATTAGTCAGTCCCAAAAGGTGATTCCGTGCAGTGACCACAAAATCACCTTTCAGGACCCAGAAATGACATGACAGTGTCAGTGTTCATTAGGTGGGGTCCCAAGAACCCCATGTAGAAAATTTGGGGCCCAAATTCCCCCAAATGCCTAAGATATCAACATAAGTTGAACCCTCTCCCCATTCACTGCCATTATATAGTTTATCAACATTTCTTCATTTTGCGGTTTGGCTTTCAAGAGTGCAGATGTGTCCCAGACCACAAAGATTGCAGCCAACGACCACCAGAGGTAAGTATGGGTTGATGAGGGTGCAGGGAAGTATGGGTGTGGAGAGGGAGGGTGTGGATGGATGGAAGGGGTGTGGGGGAGATGATGAGGGACCATTTTCTTCTTTTAAGGGAAAAAGACATCAGGGGACTGTTTTCTTTATTTCAGGGTTTTTATTTATATTTGTGGACTCTGGGAGTGGGCTCCCCAGAATCCAAAAAAATGTTAAGGGTGCACAAACATCTGGGGACACTGGGAGTGGACTACCCAGTGTCCCACACTATCAGGGAAGGGGGGCTACTTCCAACACATGGATTGGGCACTCCGCTGTTGGCAAAGTAAAGGAATATACTGGGGACACTGGGAATGGGCTACCCAGTGTCCCACACTATAGGGGGAGTGGGGTTACTACTGACATGGGCATTGGGCACCTCACTGTCAGCAAATTAAAGGAATATACTGGGGACACTGGGAATGGGCTAGCCAGTGTTCCACACTATTAGGGGGGGCTACTACCAACATGGGGATTGGGCATCCCGCAGTCAGGTGTACCCAGTGTCCCACACTATTGGGGGAGGGAGGCTACAGCTGACATGGGGATTGAGCACTCTACTGTTGGCAAAATACATTACACACCATCCTGCATTGACCTGCCATGCTGTTCGGCAAAGCATGTCAGTTCAATGCAGAATGGTATATCTTTCCTGAGCCACGTCGTGGGGGTGTCTTAAAAAAAAAGTGGGAGCATGTTCCTCAGGCCCCCATTAGGTGAACACAGCTATTAGTGTTTACCTAGGGGCATTATTTTTACAAATGTTTCAGATTTCCAGCCTTGCCAGCTGAAAACAAGATGGCAGAAATCTGAAATGAAACTGTGACTGTGACCAGAAAAGTGCGAATGGTAAATGGCTTTTACCATACACACATTTACTATGTGAATGGTAAATGGCATTTACTATTTGCACATTTACCATGTGAACAGTAATTTGCGAATGGTAATTGACATTTACCATTCGCAAATTAAGGTTTGCATGGTAAATGCAATTAACCCTGTGCACTGCCTGTCTTGCATCTATCACAAAAAAATTATAATTCAAAAATTGTTACGTTTTCCCAAACCATCCAACGGCACTCCCTTGGCATACATCCCATCATCCCTGAAAGTATCAGAAGCAAACTTAATTCCATGGGTGCTGTACAAGAGAGCAAAAAATTCCATATTAGGAAAAAATTGTTCCTTTTTGCATTTTTGACCACTTTATATCTCTGAAACTGCAAAAGCTGTCATCATGAAACTTTCAACATCTTGCGACACTGACAACACAACACATACCAATTTCTGTGTTATTTGGTTGAAAAATGACAAAGTTATTAAGGTGCACAAATTGAGATTTAACATGGAAAGGAGTACCAACCCTAACTATAGGGATATTGCACCTAATATATATATATATATATATATATATATATATATATATATATATATATATATATATATATATATATATATATATATATGTATATCTATCTATCTATCTATCTATCTATCTATCTATCTATCTATCTATCTATCTATATATATATATTGTCCAACACCAGTGTACCCTGATTAAGCAACTTCTACTATATTGCAGTGGTGTGATAGCATATCACACCACCATAGTTAGGGTTGAGTAGCCGGTTTAATGTGAAACCTCAGAATTTTAAAATCAGTATCTTTGGCTCCCTTTGACAAAATGAGCTAACATTTTGTATGTGTTGTCTAGTAGGCAAAGTCTTGTTGTGTGGCAATTTTTGTGATGGCATCTTGTGTGGTTTCTGAGACCTGCATGTGTTATTTTAAAAAAAAACAAATTTTTTTCCTGTACTTCACATTGCTTTTTTTTTTTTTTGCTCTCACCTATAGCCTACATGGAAAGGAACTGCTGCTCCAAACATGCAGGGGATATGTTTCATGTCCCAAGGTAGTGCCTTTGACAGGTCTGGTGGAAAAATATCAAGGGGTTCCAGTGTTATAAGGTTTTAAATTTTATGGTTTTCCGACTTGTGCATGCGCAGTAGCGATTTTGAGGTAACATATCTCCACGAAAGTAAACATTTGTTGCTGCAAATGCTCCTTTTTGCTTTTGAGCCACTAAATTCGTAGGACATCACACATTTTTCAGTGCCATGTCAACCTCCATCTTGTTGATTTTTTTCTGCCAAATGACAACTGTGGGAAGAACCAAACATCAGAACCTATCTAAACAGGACCCGTTTAGCTAGATTCTGATTTTTGTTTTTAAATATTGTGCCCACATATATGTTTACTGGGCACCCAAAATCCCATGTGTCCAGCTTAGTGAGATGAGCACTTTCTAGTATTCTCTGTATGAGAACACTGGGAATTTCTTGAGTTCTGCAATAGCAGCTGAAGTCGTGCTGCCAGCTGCAGTCAGAGGAGCAAACTGTTAGTAGTGTAGTGGTCCCTCCGACTCCCTTCCATGTCTGATTGCCCTCTCCATGAAAATAAATATATTACTTGTTGCTGTACTACTCCCTCCCCATCCCCCAGTGTCTGATTATCATCCCAGTTTATTAAAACATTTCCCTGATAGTCTAATGGTCCATCCCCCCTCCCCTGATCTGCGATCACCCTCCCTGTGGAAAAAAAAATATTTTACATTACAGTAGTGCTTTGTCCTCCCTGCTCCAGTGTGTGATCACCATTGTTATACAATGGAAATGGTTTCTGGTAGTCTAGTGGTTCTCCCCCACCCCTGATGTCCAATCTCTATCCCCATAGAAAAAGAATCTCCATGTAGTCCCTCTCCTTTCCCGATTCCCATTCCATTAAAACATGCTCACATCTGTGGCGGCCTAGTGGACCCCCTCCCACCGTATTAACTCATCACCCACCACCCCATCCCCAAAACTGAGTCCCAATTGGCGAGCAGCACAGCCCTCCTCTCACCTCCATGTCTTCCCACTGACTGAGCTATGAATGAGCATATGCTATAGAGTACACACTCATTCATAGCTCAATTAGAGCATCATGGAGGTAGGAAGGAAAATGCTGCTGCATGGGAGTCTGTGGGGGGTTAGTGGGGTTGCCGGTGATGACCTGATAGGGTGGGGGTTCCACTAGACCACCACTGATATGGGCATGTTGTAATGGGATGGATCAGGAATGGAGAGGGACTGCATAGATATTTTTTCTACTGGGACGATGATCGGACATTGGGGGTAGGGGGAAGGGACCACTAGACTATCAGGAAACATTTCAATTATATAACAATGGTGATCATACACTAGGGCATGGGGGATGGAACACCACTGTAGACTACCATGGAACATTTCCATTATATGAGAATGGTGATTGCACACTGGGGCAGGGGAGATGGAACACTACTGCAATATATATATATTTTTTCATGGGGACAGCGATTGGAGATCGGGGAAGTGGGGATGAACCACTAGACTACCAGACATATTCACAAAGTAAGAGAGTTGCAGACATCCAGTGGAAAGAATGCCAGCTTTTTCATGATTTAAACCTCCAGGCATGATTGAGAGAGCTGCGTATAATAAGACCTATGCATAAATGTGCAGAGTGGCTATGTGGCATGTATGTGTGGTGCAAAGCCACTCCGCACTCATTGCATCCCCTGTGTGGGATGCACAACCTGAGGCATGCAGCCCCAATGCATCCAATCCCCTGGCCACATGAACAGCAACACACCAGTGGCAGGTGGAGGGTGTGTCAGCACCACACACCATGCACTAAGGTGCGCAGTGCTGTGCACTGGGGCGCATAGGTGGACACCCATTACACCAGGGTCAACCATGCCATAAGTCCCCTACGTGACCTGCTCCTGAAGCAGACCAGTCACTAGACATCCCCACAGTAGTCGGATACTCCCCAACACAGCAATGGCCTGCCCCGATAACATACACCCAAGGCTGATACCCCCCACATGCTCAGTGATGCTCCATCCCCCTGATGCAGTCCCACCATCCTAGTGCTGCACTGTGGTGGCAAAGCAGCCTGCCTCACCACACATGTTTGGCAGTACACCCCCCCAGCTGAGGGCACTGGTCCCAGGCAGCGAAGGTCTATCACCCCCACATGGACGTGACCAGTACTCCTAGACCCTGTACCAACCCCCATGTGCCAGTGTACCCCCACCCATCTGTGGCACCAACAACCCCCACCAAGTGAGTCAGTGACTCTGCCCTGGTCACCCTGTGCATTACTGCACACTGAGGGGGCAGACCTGCAGACAGGTGGTGATCAATGGTGAATGCCGGCCATGTGCACTTGTCCGCAGGTGCAGAGCTACATGGACCAGATCCGTGACTCAGGGGCGTATATCCCGCCCGGTCATAAACAGGCCCAAAAGGCATTAAGTCAAAGCTAATTGCTCCCTTAATTAAATACAGAATGTTGTACCCTGCTAAACTTATTACCACCCCTACAGGTCAAAGGCAACTTAACTCAGCAAAGCAAGCGGGTCAGGAATTGCATCAGATTTTCTTTAACCTCTTCCGAGCACCTCTGCCTGGACTGGAAAAAGCCCCATGATTGGTGGTCAACTTTGTCCTGGGGCTATCATAGTGTTGTTTCAGAGAACTGTCTCTTCAGTGAACTGACTCTTTAAACTGCATTGCAGCCCTCAATATGTTGGGTGAAAGCATATTATTACTTTGATTTTTATTTTTTTGTTGTTGATGTTATAGTGAACGAACCCTTTTTTTGAGAAGATGGCAGTGGAGTCTCTTTTGTTTTGTATGGATATTTTAAACCTGAACAAAAGAAAATGGTCCCTCATTGTCTCCCCGGTCCCCCTCCCTTATCCCTACCCTATCACTGAGCACTAGAGATGCAGCAAAATAAAATTTTGCCAGTGGAATTGTGGTGAAATTGGCAACTTCGCTGTGCAAAATGTTTTGCGAAATGGCAAAATTTCACCCGCAATTTCGCACCTATGCATATCCTATTCCAATTATTTTGTAAACATCTCCCTGGTGTCTAGTGGTCCCCCCACCCCCCCCATCTACTCACCAGCCCAAATTATTCTCCCTGCTGTCTGGTAGTCCCTGGCTGATCACCAGCCATAGTGAATAAAGCCCCCTTGAGTTACCCTGGCCCCTCACATCCTTTTATTTAAACAAATAAATGAAACCCACACTCCCTGATGTCTAGTGAACCCCCCACCCTCTCACCAATGAGACAGCACCCACCATGCTCCCCCAGTACCCTGATCTGGCCACCAGCACAGCCCTCCACTCACCTCCATGGCTGGCAGTCCAACCACGCACTTCAATGAATGAGCGCTTGCTTGTTCAAGCACGTGCTCATTCACTGAAGTGCTCAATCGAGCTGTTGGCCATGGAGGTGAGTGGAGAGCTGTGCCGGTGACCCAACTGGGGTACCAGGGGCACGGAGTGGGTGCTAGCTCATGATGATGGGATGGGGGGGTCACTATACACCAGGGAGCATGGATTTCATGTTTTTAATGGACATGAGGGGCCAGGGAAATTGGGGGCTTTATTCAGTTATGGATAGTAATTCCATCTGGGGCCACTAGACCCCAGGAGAATAATTTGGGCCAGTGAGGGTTGTGGTGCAGGGGGACCCCCAGACACGAGGAAGTACTTTGACAACTTGAAATTTCACTCACTCCAGGCACAAAATTTCACATTTCAAAATGTGCGAATTGCACAAAATGTTTTGTGGGGCAAAATGTTTCAATTTTGCACCCACCACACCACCACCCCCCTTACCCCATTCTTACCACTTGAGATCATAGGCTGTCATCTTCTGTGGACCAGAACACATCTGCACTCTTCAAAGTCAAACTGCAAACTGATGAATAAAGGTAAGTGCCATACAGTAGTGAGCGAAGTGGCTAAAACTCACTCCACAAAGTGATTCACGGAGTAATGCAGAATCCGTGGAGTAATCCACAATGTCAAGTGGAGTACTTCATGTCATAATGAGGATTGCAAAGTCCATTGAAAACAATAACTTTGCATTACTCAGCCTTACCCAAACCTCTTCTCCACCAATTTTAAGGCGAAGTACATTGAAATCAATGTACTTCACATCACTTTGCCTTGTAATTGAGCTCCAAGGCAAATTCTGCAGTGATTCATGGTATTGCAGGTCACATGGGCTCTAGATTGTTCTGGACAGCCTCAGTTCTGGGTAGTATGTATGTGTGTGTGTGTGTGTGTGTGTGTGTGTGTGTGCAGTGGTAGCTGGAAACAGTTTGTTCTCAGAGCTCTGAGATTCAAAACCTCTAAAAGCTGTTAAAAATGCCGCTTTGAGTCATTTTTCTTGCTCAAAATTTAGTACATTGATTGTAGAAAACCATTCTGTGCTCATATCATCGAGTGTTTATTGTTTGTATGTGGATTTTGAATGTTAATTTAGAACAGTCAGTCTGTGTACTGTGAAGTGTGCTTTGGGGGAGGGGCTTATCTGTGGTGTAGGTAGATTAACTGGGATAAAAATACAGTCTTTCTATTTTGGTTATATTTTTCTTGTATAACTGCGTTAATGTACACAGTAATATTTTCAGTGATTCTTGATATTTTTTTCTTGATTGTTGTGGTGCAGCAGCATATAATTTCAGTTTGTTTAAAACATTTGGTTATATTACTAAAAGGTTTCAATTTGCTACACATTACTTGTAGTGTGTGTGTGAGTGTGTGTGATGTATGCTATTGAATCAGACACCTTTTATTGTGCCACAGAGTAATTGCAGCAGTGTGAACCTGCTATCCACCGCACCTGCATGAATTTTTTGTACTGCTTTGTGGTATCTTTACTAGTAGTGGACTGTTACTGCCGTGCACTACCCCAACTGGCAAAAGGTATTCTTTTCCAGATTTGGATTTGTGACTTGTGAGCACTGGTTAGGTGTTGTTGTACCTTTGCATCTGCATCTCTTGAGTGTGCAGCACAATCTTAATCTGTCTGTGCACTTGCAGTGCACCATTAATTCTGGGAGACTTTGCATTTCTTGCAACACTCTCATTTCACTTTGTCAGCACTGGGGAATTTTCTGGACACAAGACATTAGCATTTTGGGGATGCACATTAATTCTGGTGAATGTGTGTGATCACTGCATGCATGACTGAGTGCACCATTAATTCTGGGAGACTTTGCATTTCTTGTTACACTCTCATTTCGCCTCATCAAAACTGGGGAATTTTCTGGACACAAGACAGTAGCATTTTGGGGGTGCACATTAATTCTGGTGACTATGTGTGTGGGTAGCGGCCAATATTGTTGTCATTTTGCCTTACTTCACTGTAACGTGAAGTAATAATTACAAGATGAAGTCAGCATAGCGGAATGACAACATGGTGGGCACTTCGCCATTGAAATTTAAATTTGCTGTATCTCTAGTACCATACAATGTAATTTAATAGTGTTTTGAACTTATGTTCATAACGTTGGCATTTTTTGGGAAATTTTCTACATATCCTTTTTGGGACCCCACCTCATGAACACTGTCACTGTCATTTCTTTAATTGGGCCCAGAAGATGATTTCATGCAGTGACTGCAAAATCACCTACCTGGCCTGTTTAACAAAATAACAGTGATAGTGTTCATGAGGCAGGGATCCCAAAAAGCCATGTTGAAAATTTGGTGAAAAAATTCCAAACAATGGGCGAGTTCATGAAAAGTACAGTGTCATTTTTCACATTCTGTCTGCAATGTGTTTTCACACCTGTGGCATGGAATGGTGTTTTGTCATGGATTTGAAATTTTCACCTATGGGGTTTATGAGGTGGGGTCATAAGAAGATTATGATGAATATTTGGGGGTCAAAATATGAAAAAATGCCAAAGAATGACCATTCATTGCAGTTTTGCTATGCCTGCTCATAACTTCAGAAATGTTAATATTTTTACCCCAGATTTATAACATAGCCTTTTTATTAAGCTACCTCATGTGCAATATGTCACAGCTGTCATTTTTCAAATCCTGGCCAAAATATGTTTTCACAACTCTGGTGCAGATTGGAGTTGCAGCTGCGCAGAATTAGGTTTTGTCAGGGATTCAAAGATTTTCTGTACTGGGTACATGGGTTGGGGCAATAAGGTGTCCATGCTGACAATTTGGTCACTGTTGTACTATAAACTGAAGTGCAGGGCCCAAAAGGCCCTGTGTTTCCTCAACTACATACATACCTTATATGCATTTATGCTGGGATGGGAGCGCAGGGTCCAAAAGATACTATTATACTAACTCAAAAAATATGGAAATAAATTGCAAAAAACTGCATTAATGCTCTAGTTAGGGTCAAAGCCACAAAAGTATTGAAATGTGGTGTTAGGGTTTCCAACCATAACACCCCACCCCCACCCTGCACATATCAGCAAGCATCAGGTGTGTGCTGGGGGTCATCAGCCCTAACACTCACCCTATTCTCCTATACTGTATCCATCTCAGCTTATTTTCTTATGGAATTCATTTATTAAATTCTTCAGAAACAATCCTTGAGAAACAAGCTCATTTACAAAGGTTCCACTTCAGAAATGCATGACAAATGTGAAGTTACAAATTACTGAGACATGATTACAAAAAAATTACAACAGCCAAACAGAAGAATCATGACAACTGAGGGAGCAGAAACATATGACTACAGTAATGTTACAGGGTTCTGATACAGACCAGGAAAGAGGTAGCCAGCAGCCTAGTTACTAGGCATTGTCCAACAAACATTTACAGCTTTTACATAGAGAGGCTAGGTGGAACAGAGGGAAAGGGGGAAGCAGGAAAGGCAGTGAGATGGATGGGGTGATAGACAAGTAGCAAGTGAGTGAGTAGACCAGAGAAAAGATTTTAGTAGAGGGACTGAGCAGGAAAGAAAAGTAGTGGTAAGGTTAGGGCCATACTAAGTGAGACTGGTATAAGAGGTGGGGGGCAGAGAGTGTAGAACAGAGGGAGATGGAGGTGTTGTGGGTGGGGGTATAAGTGCTAGGCAAGGGTCAAGTGAAGTTCGAGGAGCAAAGGCTTTTAATTTATGTAACTCGTGTCAGGGATGGAATAAAAAGTGAGGGGGAATAAAGATTAACAGAGGAGGTCAAGAAACTTTATTACAAGCGCATGCACCAGTTTTGATGAGATGCTGTTTCAACTCATAATTGAGAGTCAGAAGAT
This sequence comes from Neoceratodus forsteri, assembly GCA_016271365.2. Classification (NCBI taxonomy): domain Eukaryota; kingdom Metazoa; phylum Chordata; order Ceratodontiformes; family Ceratodontidae; genus Neoceratodus; species Neoceratodus forsteri. Next base: position 167,124,160 of record CM028131.1, on the reverse strand, counting down.
TTGGAATATTGAGTGTTTGAGCTGGGACTTCATTAAGCCAAAGAGGAGCCCTATATGAGAACGAATGTTGTGTTAGGGCTGATGGACCCAAGGCACCCCCCTGGTGCCTGTTGGTGTGTGCAGGTGCCACATTTCCCTGCTTTTGTGGCTTTGACCCTAACTAGAGCATTAATGCAGTTTTTTTCTCAAAAAATATAAATATATATATACAGTATATATATATATATATATATATATATACATATATATATGCACACATCTATATAAATATATATACAGTATATATATATATTTATATATATATATATTCATTGCAAAAACTCAGTTAATGCATCAGTTAGGGTTCCTATTACAGTGACAAAGTATGGAAATCTGGCATTAGAGTTCCTAACCCTACCACCCCACCTCCAGCCCCACCCTCCACACACCAACAGGCATCAGGATGTGCCTTGGGGTCATCGTCCCTAACTCTCACCCCATTCTATATGTAAGGAAGTTGAGATGGTACAGTATAGAAGAATGGGATGAGAGTTAACCCCAATGACCCCAAGGCACACCTGATGCCTGTTGGTGTATGGAGGGTGGGGGGTGGGGTGGTAGGGTTGGGAACTCAAATGCTGAATTTCCATATTTTGTCACTGTAATAGGAACCGAAATGATGCATTAACAGAGTTTTTTGCAATGAATTTCCATTCTTTTTGAGATAGTATAACAGTATCTGTATTTTACTGTGGGAGTGAAGGGTCCGAATCCCTCTGTAGATGTGCATATGAATGTAGGAGTGAAAGCGCAGGGCCCTCCATGTGTCAAACAACAGTCACCAAATTGTCAGCATAACCATCTTATTTCCCCACCTCATGTATCCCAGTACAGAGAAATTGTGAAATGCAAGGCAAAATGTAATTATGCTCAACTGCAATGCCATTCTGCATCACCAGTGCAAAATCACATTTTGGGTAGGATGTGAAAAATGACAGCTGTACTGTTCATGAGGTGGTGTGAAAAAATGGCTACGTTGAAAATTTGGTGTCAAAAGATTGAAAAGTAGCAAAATTGTGCACGTGTGTAGAATAAATTCAATGGACACACATAACTCGGGCATTTTCAGAACTTTTTTCACCAAATTTTCAACATGGCTTTTGTGGACCCCACCTCATGAACACTGATGCTGTCATTTCATTAATCTATCCCAAAAGTTGATTTCACACAGCAACCACTCTATTCTGTGCCACAGGTGTGAAAACTCATTTTGGGCAGGATGTGAAAAATGACAGCTGTACTGTTCATAAGCTTTACAACAAGCTACGCCCTGAAATTCAAGCTTGTGAGTCCATATACTCTTTCAACTCTTCTCTGAAGGAGCACCTCTTCTTATCATCCACCTGCTGCTGCCCTGATAGGCCTCCTCCCTGGCCCTCTCACTAAATCCCAGCATCTCTCTCTCCCCACATCACCCGTACTTTCTTTCCCCTCCTAGTGCACTAAACCATCTTGCCTTGTACAATACCTGTAAACATTTCTGTTGAACTGTTTGCATTTTGTTCTACTCTTGTACAATTTTACCCATGTAATATGATATTTATAGTTTGTACCTGTTAGTTCCTTGTACTTCTGTATACCTGTATATATAATGTATCTACTTCATGGTATGTCGTATGTATTTCGTTGTATGTCTTATGTATTCCAATGGCCTCTGTATTTGTTCATTTGTTGTATTCCTACACTGGATGTTTGTGAAAATGGGCATTTTTGTTCACATACTTTCAGTATACAAATACAAATAAAAATAAATTGATTGAGGTGTGAAAAATTGGCAATGTTGAAAATCTGGAGTGAAAATATTAAGCATTGGCAAAGTTATGAGCGCGCATAGAAACTGCACAATGCATGCTTGTAACATGGGCATTTTTCAACATTTTTACACCAAATTTTCAACATGGGCTTTTTGGGACCCTCCCCATGAACACTATCACTGTCATTTCACTAATAAAGGTGATTCCATGCAGTAACCACAAAACTACCTCACGGGTCTGATTAATGAGATGACAGTGACAGTGTTCATGAGGTGGAGTCCCAAAAAGCCCATGTTAAAAATTTGGTTCAAAAACATTAAAAATGCCTGAGATATCAACATAAGTTCAGAATGCCATAAAGACAGCAACAATATAGCACTTACCTTGATTCTTCAGTTAGTGGTTTGGCTTTGAATAGTGTAAACATGTCCTGGACCAGAGAAAATTGCAGCCACCGACCTCCGGAGGTATATATTGGGTAAGGGGGAGTAAGGGGAGGTGGGTGTGCAGAGGGAGGATGGGGATGGGGAGGGGGACATGGGGAGAAGATGAGGGATCATTTTCTTTTTTACAGTGTTAAAACAAAAAAAAGATATTGGGGACTCTTTTCTTTATTGCAGGTATACAAGAATTTTAAAAACATTTTGTGACATTGGGGGTGGGCTTTCCAGTGTTACTCAGTACTGGTGGCTGTGGGGTGTTATAATATAACTGGGGACACTGGGTGTGGGCTCCCCAGCATCACACCTTTGGGGGTCAACTGCTGATGCAGGGATTGGGCAATGCATTGTCTGGAAATATGTGGGAGAATTTTCTTCTGTTGGGGACACTAGGAGTGTGCTCCCCAGTGTCTCATACTGGGATGCGAATGTCTAGTGCCAACATGAGGATTAGGCACCCCAATGTCAGCATTAACAGTTCTTTTTGGGATTTTCATAATACAAAGTAGGACCTTACTTCGTATCTCATCATATGACGTAAGATCCTACTTTGCATTATGCGGATACGACTGAAGAATTTCAATATGAATTAAGAACATTTTAAGGACATTTTCTAAGCAGTAAAGTGCAGAAAGCACTTATGTGATCACTATAAGCAAGCTATATATGTTGGTTCCTACTCAGAATATCATTTTGGGAGGTTTCCAACTTTGAATTTCAGGCAAAACTGAAAATAAGATGGCGACCATACGAAGAACTAATTTTTCCATACAAACCAGGAGTCCTGCTTCGTTTCATACAGCTATACTGAAGTGCTTACAAAGCATGCTCAGCGATGATTTTTTCACATTTTTAAATTGCAATAACTTAAAAATGGCTTATTATTTTTTTACCAGACTAGTAAAAAGCAGATCTGTGAGATAGTGCCTTTCTGCCCCGAAAATTTCAGGCCAAAAAAACTAAGCATCTGACCTGTTGGCAAGTTCAAAGGAAAATCCCAGCAAAGTAAATGAGCGAAAACATGTTTTTTTCACCTCCCCATAACTCAGACATCACACATCCAATCAGAACATAATTTGCCAAATCAAGAGAACTACCCCAGATGAAGGTGCATGAAAACTTTCATGCAAATCCATTGAACGGTTGTAAAGTTATTAAAGTGCAAAGTTCTCAGTCTAACATCAAAGTGCGTACTCAACTCTAACTATAGGGGCATGATATATATACACTGTATATTAATTGCAAAAAAAAAACATGTTAATGCATGTTAGGGTTTTTATTAAAGCATCAAAGCTGGGGAATTCAACATTAGGGTTACCAATCCTACCACCCCCTCTCCCCACCCTCCACGCACCAACAGACATCTGAATGTGACTTGGGGTCATTGAGTCTAACTCTCTATCTGGATGGTGGAAGCAGCAACAATATAAATATGTGTCTTACAGTGACAGTCCCCATACCCCTTGGTCATAAGAGGGTGTAGAAGCAGCAACAATATAACTACTTGTTTCAGAGAGCAAGACCCAAAACCCCTTGGATCATGGGGGAAAGTGGAAGCAGCAACAATATAATTACAGTCCTCAGTGAGCTAGTCCCTGAACCCCTCAGGTCCTAAGGGGTCAGAGCAGAAGCAGCAGCAATGTACACTAGAGACTTTTTTCAAAGAGCCAAACCACACATACCTTGGGCTTTAAGGGGGAAGGGTGGAAGCAACAATAATATAAATATTTATTTCAGACAGTTGAGCCCTGCAATCATTTGATTATAAGGAGGGAGGGTGGGTTGAAGCATTAAAAATATAAATGTTTTCAGAGAGTGAGCAAACCAGGCTCCTTAGGTCACATGAAGGAGGATAGAAGCAGCAACAATATAAATAAGTATTTCAGAGACTCAGTCCCTGCACACCTCGGGTCAGTAGGAGGAGGGAGGGAGAAGCAACAGGTGCTACTACACATAAATAATCATGTACTGGGCCTGTGCAGTGTAACCTAATGAAGTATGTAGGGACCAGGTACTTACAACTTTGGCACAGTGTGGTGATTTGGAAAAGCCTTTAGGTGCCCTCATATCTCCCCTCTGGTGACTCCACTTAAGAATTCTTAGTTCTGCTGTGCCACTCACATTGGGACTGCAACATGCTGTGATCACTAGAATGAGCATACTTGAAGAGTGATAGTATCTTCCACCTCCTGTGCACTGGGCTAATCACAGGCGCCAAAGAAAATGACAGGTTGCTCCTTCTGCCATGTGACTGATTGCTTCTCTGAGCATTCATGGGGAACCTTGAGCTGCTTGCAGTCCTTAACCTCTGGTCAGAGACTAAACACTGACAACTAAAGGCACTGCAGTATTGCATTCTCCCTAATGGAACAAACAGTAACATTCCTGCCTCCTATGTGTTGGGCCAGTCACAAGCTCCAAACCCAATGACTCACAGTTCTTTCTGCTTTTGGCTGAGCAATAAGCCTAAACAAAATTAGCAAATTCTGCTTTCACAGAATGTTTGTGAAATTCAGTGAATTTCATGAAATTTCGTGGAATTTTCAAAATTCTTTTATTGGCTATAACTCAATCATTTCTAACAGCTAGAGACCTGATATTTGACATGCTTACTTTTTGTACTTGGTCCTAAATGGATGCCATGTTTTAAGACATTTGGATGAGGGGCGTGGAACATATAGGGGCTCAGAGTAGGATTATGAAAGGGGTGGATGCAGCACTTGTGTTCATATATGAAAGCATGCTTTATACACACAAATGCATCCGGAGTCTATGTCCTATTCACAGACATAGGGATACATTTGCAATGATTCCTACAATTAATGCCAATTTCTGCCACAACTGCAGGAATTGCATCCATTTTTCTGACAGAACTGTGGAATTCTATCCCAGGAGTTTAAGAACATACTTCTTTGCATACAACTTAGCCACCATCTGAACTAGATAATTGAAAATGTCATCACTTAGGTCTCCTGCACACACAAATCCAAAAAGAGACGCCTCAACATGATAGTGCAAAAATGTAATTTTTTACATTAGTAGAGACAGTCCAATGCCCAGACGAGGCATTGGACTGTTCGCCTTTAATGTAATAAATTACATTTTTGCACTATTATGTTGTGGCATCCCTTTCTGGATTTGTGTGTTCAGAAGACCTAAGCGATGGGATTCAGTGAGTTTCTTAGCACCACGCCCTAGTGCATACTCTAAGGTAATACATAATTGAAAATGTATATGCATACTTTCTTCGAAGAGTCTTAGAAACTACTAAATAGGGAGGTAGTCGGTTAAGTATGTTGTAATTTATAAGACTGCATATTTTCACAATTAATTATTTGTTAAATTCTGTGCAAATGTTCAATTTATTTGGATGTTTGTAGCTCCACTGCTATTGCAGATATACACCAAAAGTTTGGAATTTTTACCCAACTGTAAATAGGTCCTGGAATCTAATAAAGCTGGATAAATGTGGTTTAGTGGGTAAAAATGTACAATGGAAATATCAGAGATTACTGATTGGCAAAATTTGAGCAAAAATTCATGGCCAAATAATAGGTAGTGACATTAGAATTTTACTTGTGGAATTAAACTTTCACAGATCACTTATCACTGAATCCATTTAGCTATGCTGCTCCATTTGCAGTCCTGTAGTTCCTTTCCGGGTCACTATTTTTGTCCCCATTTTTGTTTCTCACAGCTTGACAAGATGGACCCGTAGACCTGCTTGTCACACTGATTTCCTCCTTGTTTTTATAGACAACTACTCTTTAATACTGAGTAACTTACTCCTTTTCCTGTAGGACCTGTTTCCTTGGAATAGCCAGAATTTCTTCTTCATGGTTTCCCAGTGATTGTCTTCCTCTGCCAGGTCTCTGTGAGTTCCTCTTAATTCTGGACTTCTAAGTGTATTTAGTGCTCAAGCCAGACAATTTTTCAGGGTGTGATTCTCATATATGCTGCTTTCAAGTGAGTATTGTCCTGGTATGCTTTCTTGCACCAATTTGTGGTCTATTATTCTTTTGCTACTTAGCCAAGCTGCCATTCCCTTGGTGAACCCATGCATCTGACTCCTGGCACTGGTGATCTCTGCACTAGCTACCTCCCTTATAGTTCAAATCCCTTTGAGTTCCCTTTCCATTGGCATGTCCATTCCCTCCCTTTTTGCAGAACTTCAGTCCCTCTTGGGTTGGCTACTGATCAATTTCATTTGACTTCTACTGTAAGCAGCAAATCATCTTACCTACACTAGCATCATGGCCCTGCAATGCCCCACCAACACTCCTGCAACAGCTATGCCCAGCATCATGCTCCACCATAAATAAAGATATTCAAATACAACTGTTACAATGGTGTTAGTCACAACTCATTGTAGAATGCTGCTGAAAAAGCTAAATGATCTTGGTACAGCAAAGGACACAGCTTTGACTCTCATGCCTCTGCCTGTTAGTTTAGCAATTTTGTGTCATGCGGAGTGACAAATTAAAAGGAGAAAGAAAAAGGTGTATGATTTAATTGATCACCTTAGACATTTACTATTTATTTTTCCTTTTGTATTGTGTTACACTTGCAAGCGCATATTATTTATTTATTTGTTTTTGGTTACTGGGTATGTGCTCTAGACATAAAAAATGTCTATTTTCAGGCATGACCCTGGAGAGTAAAACAAAAATACAAATACAGTCCATACAGAGTAAGTACAGTATAATAAAATACATAACAGTCTTCACTGTCAGTAGGATATAACAGTACACTACAAAAATCAGGGGGTAAGGTCATACAATAATAGGGAACATTACCAATAGTAACATTAGAAATTCAGGTAAGAAGAAACTAATAGGCAATGCTTGCTAGAAACAAAGGGACAGGCAGTTGGGTAGTTAAAACCTCCAGCAGGAGATGGGGAAGGGGAAAGAGGTCAGGTAGATTCTAAGCATAGAGACTGGAAAGAGCTGAAGTAGGAATCAAGTCATAACTTATTCAGAACTGAGAGGCTGTCAAATGAGTAAATCTGTGTCACCCATATGTTATATGCCTGTCCGCACAGCAATCTTGTGTTGTGCAGAGTTAAATTTTCTGATGAGTAAGTGAAATAGTGTATGGTTTCAATCATCAACTTACTGGCCAAATAGTGTAGTATCCAAAATTCAGTTAAACAAACAAAAAAAACTACTTGCTCTTCCAGTCTGACTACACAGAGCTTCAGATTGCGTTTAGTTCCCACCCACATGCTAACCCATTCTCAGTACTATAGATTTATCCACGCAGATGTGCATATCTGACTCCAGTTGGAAATGAGTATGGTGTTGAGCAGGTCATGCTTGTTTGTGAAGGCTGAGTTGTTTACTGGTAGTCATATCAATAGATTTGGGCTTCAAGGTGCATCGAGGAAATTGAAGAAAAGAAAAAAAAAAACAGTACATCTCTTCTGGAGCTACAGCTTAATCGTAACATAAGAAGATGACAAAGGACAGAAAAATAAACATACATAGAAACAGGTATTTTGAGGAGTATTAAGCCTGTGATTAATTTGAGTTAAAGTCAGTGATTACCTGCTCTTTAAAAGAAAGTGATTACTATTGCAAGTGTGCTGATTGAAGGGGTACTAGTAGCTGCTACATGCTGCTTCTTCAAGATGGGCTGGTTTTGAAATTACAGGCATCTGCTACATATGTACTCTCTATCCAGTACAGTTTTTTGTCCAGTCATGACAGCCAGGCTTGTTGGGGACTCTGAGTACAACCAAAGCACAGTTCAGATGTATGCTTAACATTATCCCTGTACCACACATACCCTCATTCAGTAGGCAAGATTTGGCTGTGTTCCAATGGAGGCAAAGCAGCTTTTGTTCATCCCATATCAAGTTACGCATGAGTGACAGATACAGAGCAGCATATATTACTAGCTTTTGGACTCAACATGTATTTGACTTTGACATTGGCCCAGCATGTGAAGAAATTTACAGCCTCTGTTATCAAGCTTTTGATTGAAACTGCTAGTTTTGCTCAGGTTTCTAGTGAACTACATTACATGGGCACAACAAAATGGCCACAGCACTAGGTGGAGTCATACTCTAGATGTAATAGGATGATGTTATCACATACTTATAATGGTACATACCACAGCACTGTGCCAATATATTTTATTTTTACATGGCACCCATGGCACAAGACTGAGAACATGTACAACCTTCAAAATCCTGTCTCTTGTTTCAGAAATGAAAACATATAAGACAAACATTACTACTCATTGAGATTGTTACTCTGCCTTCATCATTCTCTTCAACATAACCAAAACCTACCTAGCAGAACATGCAAGCAAACATACAGCATTGACAAATTCTTGTTTCCTTCTTGGTTTGAAATCTTGGAGTGAGTAAACTGGTAAAAGCTGTGTTTAGCTGGTAGGAGTTTTCAGAGCACCTAGGACAATCTGTTTTAGATAAAAGATTGTGTTGTAATTATGTTTCTTATAAAGTGTCAGAGATGAGTTTGGCATTTTAAGGGTTGGGGGGATGTTGCTTTACCATGCATTGATGCATTGATTTTTGGGAAGGGCCATTTCTTAGTTATAATTCTGCTTACTATAAAGTTGAGTTTGTGCTTCATTGTTTTTGTGTTGTGACTGCATTTGCCTTATTGAAGTCTTTAAAGCTCAGAGCATAAGGAATAATGTATGAGTGACCATACACAAAAAGCATACAGTATGTTTCCATCAAGGGGTCAAGATAACAACATAAGGACTTCAAGAGTGAAACTCAAGAGGTTTATGCTGTTATCTTGACCCTGAGATGGAAACACAAGGCAAGTTAATGGTCACTCATATTTTATTTTTGTTGTATATGATTTCGCAGAGGAAGTTAGCAAGTGACACTGAACACCAGTATAGAGAGAGAGAGAGAGAGAGAGAGAGAGAGAGAGAGAGAGAGATGAGGAACAGCTGTGTTGAATAAACTCATCCTATATATATATATAAACAAATTTAGAATACAGTACAGAGAGTGAGTGAGTGAGTGCCACTACAGAGTAAGTAAGTAAGTAAAATTTCATTTATCTAGCACCCTATTCCATAGGCTTTGGGTGCTGTACAGGCATGCAAGTGTTTGAGATAACTAAAACACAAAAATATACATGTATCAAAAACAACAACAAACAGCAATACATACCGTAAATATAAAGTCTTTAATTAGAATACATTTCACCAGTCTACTATTACTTGAATTTCATAAGCAGTTCTCAAATGCCTCTAAAAAAGTTTACCTTCAGTCCCTACTTAAACACCTCCACCAATGGGATCTCCTTCAGAGATCTTGGAAGTGAGTTCCACAGGGCTGGGCCCACCACCTCAAATGATTGATCTCCAGAGGTCTTCAGCCTGGCCCTGGGAACTACAAGGAGGCCTTCAGTGGAGGAGTGAAGTAAGCGCACAGTGTGGACTGGAGTCAGGAGGTCACTTGAGTAGGCAGGGCCCAATCTGTATAGTGCCTTATAGGTGAGCAAGCCCACCTTGAAGGTGATTCTCCATCTCACCGGCAGCCAGTGTAGGTCATGCAGGGCCAGGTTCACATGACAAGACCTCAGAAGTCCCATCAGCAACATGGATGCTGCAGTCTGTACTTGCTGCAGGCATTGGAGAACCCCTCTTCTGATCTCAAGGTAAAGAATGTTGAAGTAGTAGAGACTAGACATTATAAAGGCATGCACAGTACCAGTGAGGGCAGGTCATTAGGCAGAAATAAGGCTTTGATCTGGGTGATATTCCAAAGGTGGTAGACATCACTCTAGATGACATATGACATCTAAGCCTCAAGTGTCAATCCATCATCAAGGATAACACCCTGATTTTTCACCTTAGTAGATGCAGCCAAAGGAGTATGTCCAAGGAATAACCCTGTTCCCATTTGGGCAGCACAAATATTCCACTGGTGGCCAGGTTTGATCACTAGCAACTCCATCTTGTCTGACTTGAGTCTCAGCCAGCTAGAGGACATCCAGTCGTGGATCTTGGCCAAAATTTTTAAGCACCTCCATGGCATCATTCATCCCTGGCGCAAATGACATATACAGTTGCACATCATCTGCATAACTGTGAAAATCCAAGTTGTACTACCTAATGATCTCACCCAGGGGGAGCATGTACACTGTGAACAATATAGTTAGGGTGGAGCCATGGGGAACTCCTCATGGTAGGGGCTTTGGGCAAGAGTAGAAACTCCCCATCACTACCTTCTGCATCCTGCCTTTGAGAAAGGACTCATACCAGTTGATGATAGTACCAGTGAGTCCACAGAGCTCCCTTAGGTGATCCAGCAATACTACATGATCCACAGAGTCAAATGCTGAGGAGAGATTGAGGAGAAGGAGTTTTGACCATTCCCCTCTAGCTCTTGCCCTGAGGAGATCATTTTGCAACCTGACTAATGCTGTTTCAGTGCTAAGCCTGGGCCTAAACCAAGACTGAAAGGGCTCATAGATGTCATAGGCTTCAAGGTATGCCTCGATCTGTAGAGCCACTACTTTCTCAATAACCTTACCTAAAAATGGGAGGTTAGAGATTGGTCTATAATTCACAAAGATGTCAGGGTCGAGAGATGGTTTCTTTCAGAGGGGCCACACCAGCTTCCCTTTCAGAGTGCTGGGGAAAAGTCCCTCTAAAAGTGAGCACCAGACAATCTCAGCAAACAGTGGACCAACGGATTCAACACATCCCATTAAGAGATGCGTCAGGCCCAGGTTAGTTTGCAGTACAGCTTGAACTAGTCAAGGAGTGGCTCTGCCTAGTAAGGACTACCATACCCTGAGGGGAATCCCCTTACAAACTCTGAGAGCTGGCATGGTGAACCACTAGTGTGGTTGTGAAGGCAGGCTGCAGCCTGCACAAGTAGTGCTAAGTCAAAATGAAGCAGGTGCCAGGCAATAGTCATCACAAGCAGGTACACAGGTGTATTATGATAGAATATGCACAACAATTTTGAGAATGTGCTGATCAACTTTTAGAACATGCACAACAACTTTTGAGTAGCCACTAGTTTCCTTATACAATAAGCTCTAATCATATACTTAATCAATAAGGCATGACAGGGTGTGTGTTATTGTGTAATAACGTCACTCCTGGGATAGGTTGAAGCATGAGGCAAGGCCGAGTGCTTCCACCACCCCAGGGGTGATGTTATTGCACAATAACAGACACCCTGGAGTGCCTTATTTCTATTATGCGATGGCTCATTTGCTAATACTAATAATAAAACATTTTTAAAAGTAGATTTTTTAGTGAGATTTTTATTGTTTTCTGTGTAGAAGGCATATATTGGAGGTATGGAGAAACAGTAGTCCAGTAGGTGGTGCTGTGCTTTATGCTTTGTTTCTGTCCCAGTCTTTGTGTCAGTTCTTGTTCTGTGCCTCCCCTCCAGTCCAACACACAGATAGTATAAATGCTGTTTCCCCATGTGTGCCCTTCATCTGCATACAGTAGGTCAGAATAAGAATTTACTGAGCATTTTCTGTTGTTTGGGCAGTAATGTTTAATACTCGGCAGGACAGAGGCATTTGAAGTGAGTGGCTTCAGTGAACCGCATGACTGGCAGTTCAGTGAAGCCACTCTATTGGAAGACAAAAAAAACCCCACAAAGAGCAGTAAAGAATGGGCATGAAAGTACATTTTGTCTCATACAGTGCTGTATTGTGTGTAAGTGCAGCAGTTGCTGGGAAAGTGGTACATCGGTGTGATGATGTTTGGGGTGGCAGGGTTGCCCTGCTAAAGTCTTTTAAAGCAAGCTGACCAGACCTGTCATAACTTGGTGAAGAGGAGCATGATTTCTTAGTGTGTCATCCGGTCATGTGTGTGCCTGGACTTCATACAGTGATGTTATTGTTCAATAACATCACTGTCAAAGGCACACACTGACCAATCAGGGAACTAGAACTTTTCTTGCCATTGTATAAAAAAAGGTAACATTGAGCTTCATTTTAGAAAACAAAGCTTTTGGAATAATTCTGTTTGGTGCAAATGGGTTGAGCTGAGTTTTTTGTGGGCTTATGACTTGCTCTGGTGTTTTGCGGGTGTTCCTGACTGACTTGCTCTGGTGTTTGGGTCTATCTGCCTGATGTGTGTGTATATATCTATATCTATTTCTATATTGAGGTAGGTGTTCTGTTTTGTCATTACTTGAATAGGTAGTAAAAATACTGCTTGGATAAGTGTATTTAAACATAGACCTAAATCTGTTTTGCTGTGCCCTGACTTGAATTGTGACAGTGATTAAGTGTCATGCATTAATTAGAGAGTACAGTATGTATAGCATGAAATGTGGTCTGTTTCATCCAATCAGAGACACTGAAGTGTCATGCCAAAAGCATTAGCAGTAAAGACAGGTCTTAAATAGGAGCCATATTAGAAATACCTGAGTTCTGTAAAGCATCATGGGTAGTACGTGTAAATGATGCCTTTATAAGGATTCTCAGATATTACTTTTGATGCAGTTCAATAAAAGGTATGTATATGTACTTCATCATAATACTTTTCCTAGTAATCTTGTATTGCTGCAGAATAAATACAATATGCTTGTTATGTGTAGTGCAATGTCATCTTGCTGCCTGTTACTTCTTATCAGGGCCTTCCTGTAAATGAATGATTTGTGTTCAGGATTTTGCTGATCAATTATTAAAGAAAAAGATAAATAACATTTTGAAATATCCATCAAATACTCTGATTTGGTTCTGTTGAAAACTAATCTTCCTATAACAAAAAGTTTATTCCAGTCAGAGAAGATCATTACTTCATTTGCTACAAATGGACACCCATGAAGATTCCCTTTTCATATTGACAGAAAATGCACAGTCTGGGCAGATGCTCCATTACTTTCCCCAATGTACCTTGACACTAACTTCCAGAGCCCACCCTCTCTTGGAATGAGAGAGTAATTTAATCTTCATGCTCTTTCAATCATAGGCCCCTTAGTGGAGAGACCACCGACAGGGCTAAATTACACAGAACTGTATGTTTGTGACCGTGAAAAGTCTGCAGTAGAAGACTGGTATTTATGACTCTAAATCCAGCCAAGAAACAGTTAACCTCTTACCTGACTCTGACTGATTGAAGATCCAATTAACATTGATTATATTACCAGGGCTTTCTAGATAAAACAAAAGCAATGAAGACATGCTAATAACAGACATCAATGTTGATTCAACCAATTAGGTCTGTGTTTCTTCACAAAGGAGAAACTGATGTCATGGGTAATTGACCAATTAGCTTTTGAGAAATGGGAAGTGCAGTACTGATGTCACTGATGAAGCAGCCAATTAAATTTCCACTAAATCAGTGGGTAAGCATCATGGCAACCATTTAGTTGAGTGCACTTTTTATTTTTAGAAAGGCATTCAGGGCCAGCATGTGTTTGAACTAGATTTAAACTAAACAAATTATCAGCCACAAATTAACACAATAAAAATGTCTTCCAGTACCTATCAGTGTTTGACCCAGATTTTTATGAAATTCTAGAATTGTGATTGAAGATTATTCACACCAGTGACTAGCATGTTGGCAACTCTCAAGTTTTAGTCTTATCTGTTTATGTATTTATTTTCTTCTTTGCTGAGAATTTTCTTTAACTTCTTGAGAAGGTGAGCTTCCTGAAAGGTAAGTTTGGCCCAATGTAGGAGTTGTTTTACATGTCTGCCACCTTCCCCTATACCACTCAGCACCCTCTTGGAAACTGAGCATGACACCTATTGAATATGAGTCTATTATGCTTCAGATGCTATTAAATCAACCAACATCATTGAAATCTTTTTTAAGAAATCATATGGTTTAAGGATTTAGGGCTGTATATTCAAACTGCGCTATTTTGTGGTGCAAGCCCTTGCACTGCACAAAATAGTTGTGCAGGGGTGTGTCCAGAGCGATATTCAAAGGAGTTGCGCCCTTGAGCAACTCCTTTGAATATCACCCCCTGGCCACAGCCACTGTGCATGGCGCAGTGGAACTTGTGCCACTGCAAGTTGTCAGAGTGGAGCATTCAACCTGAGGTGGCACAAGTACCATTGCGCCCATGTGAACTTATATATTCGTGTTGGGTGACATGCAAATGGGGCCATAATTCATGTGAAGGCACAGGGGAGCCATTTGCATCTGATTATGGCCCCATTAGCATGCAGGTGCGCCGATCCCCGAGGACTTGCGCCTGGCACCCTGCCAGGCAGCAGCTGTCGGGGACCAACGCCCTGCAGCCCGATCAGGGTGAAACAGTGTACAATCCCCACCACCACCCCCCACTGGCCTGATCGCGGGCATAGTTTAATCCCCCAACAGCCAAATCGCGGGCAGCAAAATGGCTCCCTCCACCCCAAACGTATCCCTGGTGGTCCAGTGGACCGAAAAGCCTGATTGCAGGCAGTAGTTGTTTAATAAACCCCCTCCCGAATTCAGCCCTGGTGGTCCAGTTGACGAAAAGCCTGATCGCGGGCAGTAGTTGTTAATAACCCCCCCTGCCGAATTCATCCCTGGTGGTCAGTGACACATCCGATTGCGGGATGTAAATGTTGAACAAACCCCGAACATAGCCCTGATGGCTAGTGTCCCCACCCACCCACCGACCCCACCACCGCTCCCTGGCGGCGGTGGGCGGCAACATCCACCCGCCTGCCACCCGCGCCCCACCGACTGACTGCTCAGTAGGGCTGCACACCATTAGTGCAGAGCAAGAGCCAATGGGCATGCAGCCCATACCATACAAGACACTCCAGTTTTGTGAATGAATGAATGTATTCATTCCACAAATTTAGACTATCATGTATGGTATGGGCTGCCGATCTGCCCTGCGCAGCGGGCGGCAGCCCTACTGGGCAGTCAGTCGGCGGCGGCGGGTGGCAGGCGAGGGGATGCTGCCGCCTTCTGGCTGCCGGGGAGCGGGTGGTGGTGCTCGGGTGGGTGGGGGGACACTAGTCACCAGGGCTATGTTCGGGGTTTGTTCATATTACATCCCGCGATCGGATGTGCCACTGGACCACCAGGGATGAATTTGGGGGTTATTAAAGTCTACCGCCCGCGATCGGCTTTTCAGTCCACTGGACCACCAGGGATACATTCTGGGAGCCACATTGCTGCCTGAGATCGGGCTGGTGGGGGATTAAACTATGCCCTGCGATCGGGCCAGTGGGGGTGATGGGGGATTTACAGTCAGCTGCCCACGATCGGGCTGCGGGGGGGGCACAGAGAGTTGGTTGCGGGCCAGCCACAGGTGGCAGCTGCTGTATTGCACCCTGCAATGCAGCAGCTCACCTGTGGGTGGCCCTCAACTTAAGCCTTTTTTTTGGCTCAAAGTTGTGCATGTGCAGGTTGGGGGTTGCGCCTGCACAACTCTGCACAGCCTGGCTGAATATCGGGCTCTGCAGTTTATGCATGGTTCCTCCCCCTCCAGTTCAGCATGCATTCATTTGCATTGTGCTGTTGCTCAGCCTGTTTTCAGTGGTGCAACTGCCTCCTGCTGAATATGGCAGAATGGCACAATTTCGGACTTGCGCAGGCGCAACCCTATTGCGTATGGCGCAACCCTTTTGAATATCTGGGCCTAAGTATATTTAACAAACTCTTGAAGTAATATATCAGACAGGATCTGCTGTGCTCATCCACCACACTACAAACATATTGTATATTTATTAAATTAAAGCTTGGAGATTGAGAAAAGCACAGTCAGCCAAAGCTAGTTTTCATTTGTGACCCAGCTATAACTGAATGTAATGGCAAGCCTATAAAAATGGTATAAGTACCTATAAGAATCCCACATTTGTGTCTTAAAAAAATGAACATATAGCTAATTTTATTCTATTTACCAAGGCTACAATAGTCACACTGAGGTGATTTGTTTCATTTTCAGGGGAGTCCTGCTTGCACCTAATCTTCCAGATGGGACAATTAAGGCATAGGAAATGTGTTTGCTTGCTTAAGGTTATGCAGTGGTTACGTAGTTATGGTGGGATTTGAATCTGGGCTTCATGATTCCCAAATGTATGCTCTAACCACTAGACTACAGTGATTCATCATTGAGGATATGTGCTGAAAAATCAGGTTGTCAAGCTTGGAGCTGGAAAGAAAATAAAAAATTACCTGCCAGCTTTAAAAGGGAATTATTTCTTTAAACATTTAAAGCAGAAACACATGGGATGCTATAGTATTTGGCTGATGAAATTCCTGTATGACTTGCCTTTTAAAATCACGTCATGGATTGAATAACATTTTTTTTTTTTTTTACTTAAATAAACCTATACAGTAGTTTATATCAACACTACTTGTATACTGGAAAATGCTACAGTTTTTTTTATTTCTATGGACCTTTGTCACATAGGTGTCCCTGACTTACATGTAAGCAGTAATGCTCAAACAATTTGATATTGCCTATGGATTAATGCCCTTCTGGGGGTGTTGATGGCCTAAAGTGCAGCCAAGGGCCATAAACCCCAGCTAGGGTGTAAATCATGTGGAAATGCCTGGGTATTTGGGCATTATTATGTTTACTGTATTCCTCTGAAACCTGGCTTTGTTGCCAATGCCCATTTTGGGTAATCCTTGTCTTAATGCTTTTGTATTCAGGTTCTTTGTCTTAGCCTTTAAGACTGCCTTTACAGGGGTGATGGCCAGCAGCCGTCCTGTAAGGGAACCACAGCCCTCAGTGAATGGTTTAGATGTTACATTGATGAACATTTAAACTAGCCAAGAGTGGTGGTGGAAGAAATTGGGGAGGCAGTAACTGCCCCTCCACATGCTAATGAAGAAAGCAGGGAGAACCTGGGGGGAATGGAATTCTCCATGGTGGAAATTCATGAAGGAAGCAGGAAGGTAGCAATGAAGGGGGATGGGAACTGAAGGATTAATAAAGGAGGGAGGAAGGAGAGAGGGCAAAAAGGAAATAAGGGGGTACCTAGCAGAGTGGAAACAAAATCTGAAATGCCAAGTGTACAAATGCTAAAAGTTTAGGAAACAAGATTCTGGATCTAAAGGCCATCATGGCAGAGGCCATCCTGGATATTGTGGCCATTACCAAGTCATGGTGCACTGAAAACCATGACTGGGACATGGCCATACCTGGCTATACCCTGTTCAGAAGGGACAGAGTAAGAAAGAAAGGAGGGTGTGTGGTGCCTTATATGAAACAAGGTATAAAAGCAGTGGAGATACAGGGAATACCGGGGGGAGCAGTGGTACTGTGGGTCACCCTAGAGATGATGAATGGAGTCTCTATTCACTCTGGAGTGATATACAGACCTCAGGCACAAGGAGGGAGTGGTCGGATAAGGTACTGGTATAAGCTGATGGCAAGGTGACATTAAATGGGAGGTGCTGCAGGTGGAAGACTTCAATCTGCCAGATATACATTGGATCCTCCCAGCTGCAGCTTCAGCTAGCAGTAGGGACACCCTGAACTCTCTGCAGGGTGCACTCCTCAGGCAACTAGTCTATGAACCCACTTGAGATAGGGCAATACTGGACCTGGTGCTGACAAACAGGGACAGTGTTGCAGATGTCAAGATGTGATGCCACCTAAGGAGCAGCAATAAATGTACAGTGCAGTTCAAGATAAGGATGTCAATGGAACTGAACCACACAAGGGCGAGGGCCCTGGACTTCAGGAGGGCAGATTTTAAAAAGATGGGTGAATGCCTCAGGGATGTCTTAGCCAGGGGATGACAAGACTGGGGTGGAGGAATAGTGGGCAAAGCTAAAAAAGTTCATAGTGAAGGCAACAAACCTCTGCAACAAGCAAGTGAGCAAAAGCAAGAGGAAAAAAAGGCCGCTATGATTCTTGAAAGAGGTGGCTGAAAAGGTAAAAGCTAAAAGGGTGGCATTCCGAAGGTATAAAGAGACACAGAGTGAGGAGAATAGGGAGGTGTAACAAGTGAAATAGAGAGAAGCAGGATGAGCAGTAAGGAGAACAAAGCCACAAACTGAAGAGATAATAGCCCAGATAGTGACAAAGGGATACACATGATATTTTTTAGATATGTAAGCGAAAGGAGAAAGTCTGGGGTGGGATTGTAAGGTTAAAAAATGAAAGGGAGGACTGTTCAGAGAGGGATCAGGAAAAGGCAAACATCCTGAACAAATATTTTTGTTCAGTGTTCACAAAGGAATGAGGACACTAGTAGGTTGTAGTAGGAGATAGTCCTGAAGGGACTGGCTAACGTGGAAGTGAACAAAGCAATGGGGCCAGACATGGTGCATCTGGTACTTGCTGCACCTCTGATAGTCCTATTTAACAGCTTATTGGAAACAGGAGTGGATCTGGAGGCCTGGAGGAGGGCAGATGTAGTCCCACTTCACAAAAGTGGTAGCAGGGAGAAGGCAGGCAATTACAGGCCAGTCAGATTGGCATCAGTGGTGGGACAGTTAATGGAATCACTGCTGAAGAAAAGTACTGTGGAATATTTTGAATCCAGTGGTCTACAAGACCCAAGGCAGCATGGATTCACAGGGGAGAGGTCATATCAATTGAATCTGTTAAATTTGTTGACTTGGTGACCAAGAAAAGAGATCAGGCTGAAGCAGTGGACATGGCCTACCTAGATTTGAGTAAGAAGTTTTATACCATTCTACATAGGAAGTTAGCAAGCAAGCTGGGTATCTTAGGAGTGGGTTGAAAGGTGGTTAACGGGGTAAGAGGTTGGTTAGGGGATAGGTGACAGAGAGTGGTAGTAAATGGAGTTCACTCTGAGGAAGAGAGGGTGACCAGCAGAGTACCTAAGGCATCAGGATAGGGCTGGTCTTCTTTAATATCTTTATAAGTGACATTGCAGAGTAGCTGGAAGAGAAGGTATGCCTGTTTGTAGATGACACCAAGTCTGCAATAGGGTGGCCACTCGGGGGGGTGTGTGTGGAAAGGATGAGCAGAGAACTGAGAAAACGAGTGATGTGGCCAAGGGTATAGCAGCTGATTTTCATGGCCAAAAAGTTAAAAAGTGAAAAATAATGCACTTGGGCACAGAAATCCAAGGGCAGAGTACAAGATGGGTGGACTGATACTGGCTACTACCAAGCAGGAAAGAGACCTAGGGGTAATAATATCTGATGACCTGATAATGGACAGACAGTACGACAAGGCATTCAGGGGGGCTAGTGGAATGCTGGGGTGCATAGGGAGAGGTATCACCAGCAGAAAGAAGAAGGTGGTGTTGGCTCTATATAGATTTTTGATAAGTCTCCACTTAAAGAGCTACTGACGCCTCAAGGAAAACTTTAAAAAACATAACGTTTAGGTAAAGTTCTACTTTCATTCCATTTATATTTCATATATTTCTCCTCCCCATAATTTATTACTAAAAATGTGTATGAATATATGACCATTGTCTTTTAGAGTTCATTTTCAGTTCATCTGCCTCTATATCTTACTCCCCACTTCAAGTCATAATCCTGTGTTGTGACATCACAATTTGTTAGCATGACAGTAACTGTGATGTCACAAGCAGTGCTCTATGACTTCAGGTAGGGGACAGCAGCAGGAATAGATGAATTCTACACAACCAAAGATCCTGTTTTCATGCAAATCACCTCACTGCTAAATAATGGATAGAAGGAATGCAGAACTAATGGGAAATACAAGCTGGACAGTGCCCAAATATTATGTTTTGCTAAAGTTGTCCAGAAAGTGTCATCAGCTCTTTAAGAGTATTGTGTCCAGTTCTGGAGACCACATCTTTGCAAAGACATAGACAGAGTAGAGGTGGCCCAGAGGAAGGCAACTAAAATGATGCAGGGTCTGCATCAAAAGCCCTATGAGGAGAGACTAAAGAACCTCAGTATGTACACCCTGAAAGAGAAAAAGGAGAGGGGGGATATGACAGAGACCTTTAAATACCTCACAGGGGTAAATAAGGTTCAGGAGGAAGTATTGTTCAGAAACAAAGGTGTTCAAGAAAGGGGGACATGCTATTACGCTGGAGGGGGATAGATTCAGGAGAGATGTGATGAAGAACTTCTTCACAGAAAGAGTGGTGGTTTCCTGGAACAGCCTTCCATCAGAGGTGGTGATGACAAAAACAGTGGTGGGGTTGAAGAATGCATAGGACAGGCACAAGGAAAACATATTGAAAAGGAAGTAGGGAGGAACAAAGAACTGTAGCTCAAGTATGGTCTGTGGTGATAACGTAGGTAGGAAAAAATGGGCAGACTGGGTGGGCCAAGCAGTCCTTACAGTATCTGACATCAAATTCTATGTTTGCATTTCTATGTTTAAAATTGAATTGTGTTAATCCCTGATTGCATTTGTTTTTAAATCAACGGACTTTTAAAAAAGGACACAGCATTGGCATATGCTGCCCTAAGCTGTACTGGGCATTTTCTATGGAATTACTGTAACTCCTGGTACAGCAGCCATCCAGAGCGTGTGCTGAATAAATAACTAGGTGGAAAACGTGGCACCTATTTAAATGAATACCTGATGATAGACTAGAACTGCTACATGAATACTTTTACTGTTAAATTAATTTGTATCTTAGGCATTGAGAAACCCAATTAAATGAATATGAGATGTGCAAGTACTGAACAGTATTTCCTGAATACTATGAATAGTAGGGCTTTTGAATATTGAAGAACACTTCTTGAATAGGAAACTATACATATTTTGGCAATACTATTCATTTAAATAATAATGTAAAAAGAAACAGCCACCCCTTCTTCCCCAGCCCAAAATCCAGTTAAATATAATCCCCACCCCCTCACCCGCTTTTTGTAGTTAATCTTTTTATTGTAGTCATTGTGATTATACATACAAATACATTACATTCTCCAGTATACACTTACATAAATTCTTAATGGGAGAAGGGAAAAAAAACATGTCTGAAGTATTATACAATGATATTAAAGGGGAAAACAAATGTTGAGAAAACAATATGTAGCAGTACAATCTGTATGACAGAGAGAAAATATGGCAATTTATGGTTCAAAGGCTAAAAGGAGTAGATACAAACAAGAAATATGAGTAACTGTGATTGTACTTGTATTATGCTGTAATTTAATACAAGTATGTGTAAGACTGTATAAAGGAAGAACATAAAAAAGAGAAAAATATCTAAGAAAGTGAACAAGAATGAAGAAGGAAAGGGAAGAAGAAAAGGAGATAGAAAGATAGAAAGAGAGGAGATGAAGAAGGAATGAGAAAGCTAGAAGTGAGATTCCAATGTCAACATATAACAACCAATGGATTAAGTGACAATATGTGTAGAAGTATTTAAATATTTAAAATAGTCCTGCCAGCATTTATTATATAAATTAAGTCGGTCAGAAGCTAAGTGTGACATACAATCAAGGATGGCGTATTGAGATAGTTGTTTGAGAATATCCGGGAGGGTGGGAATGATGTTGGATCTCCAATGCATTAGTATAAGATGTTTAACTTGAAGAAATAGTAGGGATAACCACCTATTCTGAGAATGGGATATTTAGTATAAATGAGCATTGCAAATACCAAGCATGCAATGTTTTGGATCTAATGCAAAGGATAGACCAATCACTTTCATTGCAAAGCAATGAATATGACGCCAAAGATTGTGTATGGGAGGACAATGCCATAAAATATGTAGCAAATTGCCACTGGGGGAGTTACAGTGCTATCATTTATTGTTGTTCAGTAAACCCATTTTTTGCAAAATCTCAGGAGTTCTGTACCATAGATGTAGAATTTTGGTTTGTATGAGTGAACTGTGATTATCCTTGAAAGATTTATGGCAGGATAGCCAGCAGTTATGCCATTGTGAATTGGTTATGTTATAATTTAAAAAGGTACTCCATTTATTTTTTGCAATGATAGATTGTTCTGGAATTGTATTTCTGATATGACTGTAAATAATATTATTTAATTTAGAGTTTGTTTTGATCCATTTAGAAATAAAAGTATCATATATAGATTGATTAGGAATAGTAGGAAGATAAAGGTTCCATGCCGTGCATAACTGTAAATATTTCCAGAAATCGTGCTGGGGAAGATTCCATTGTTTGCATGAGGTCAGAAAAGGATTTTAATTTGAGAGTCTGAGGTATAAGTATATCCTCCAAGAAAAAATGCCCTGTTTTTCCAATTACAACAAAATTGGGTGGTTATCAAAGTGATGTTGCAGTTCCCAGAAACGGGGGCATATATGAGAGGGGTTGGGTTGGATTTAAGGCATTTATGAATTATTTTCCAGTAGTATATGGATGATGCTATAGTAGGGTGAGATTTTAAATTGGGAGGAGAGGGTTATAAATGAAGGAAGTGGTGACATTGCCTGGACATAGAGATGTTTCCATATTGACCCACAATGGTGATTTGTTGCTGGGTTTATTAAACCATTGGACAGTTTGAGCAGTGCGGAAGGCCCAAAAATATGCTTGGAACTAGGGGAGCCTGAAGGCCCCTTTGGACCAGTGGGAACACCGTTTGTTATGACTAAATCTGGGAATTTGCCTTCCCATAAAAAATTGCCAATCATATCATCAATTCTGACAAAAAAGAAAGTCGGGAGGGTTAAAGAGATATTAGAAAATAGATATAGTATTTTGGGCGCTATTGTCATCTTGATAGCAGAGATTTTCCCATTAAAAGAGAGGTTAAGCAATTTCCATCTGTTGAGAGTGTTTTTAATATTTGCTAATAATGGGGAAAGACTGGCATCCCATATCTTGTTTAATTTAGAGGTGATCTGTATTCCAAAGTTAGAGATACCTTGAGGGGCCCAATGAAAACATAGTATTGTATTCATAGACGGGTTACATAAATTGTTCAATGGCATTGTTTCTGATTTGTTTAGATTCAGAGCTAGTCCAGAAAGTGAAGCAAAATTGCTAAGTAACTTAGTTAAGGGTGGTCCTGAAATTTCAGGATTTTCAAGTAGAATGAGGAGGTCATCAGCATAGGATAGTGAAGTATAGCGGGAATTACTGATAAGGATACCTTGGGTCATGGAGGATTGACAAAGAGCAGCTGAAAGGGGTTCCATAGCTAGGATAAAAAGAGCAGGGGATAAGGGGCACCCTTGCCTGGTACCTCTTGCCAGATGAAAAGATGAGGACAGAGTAGAGTTAGTAAGAACCTGGGCAGAGGGGAGGGTGTATAGTACTCGAATCCATGTACAAAATGTATTAGTGACACCAAAGTAGAATAGAACATGATACAAATAAGTCCAGTTGAGAGACTCGAATGCCTTTTCAAAGTCGATGGCTAAAGCTGCGGCAGGTGATTTAAGAGATTTAGCTTTGTAGATTAAATTAAATAATGAGCGGAGATGATCAGAAGCAGTTCTATTTTTGATAAATCTAGCTTGGGAGCTATGGACAAGTTTCAAAATTATTGATTCTAAACAAGTATTTAATATTTCGTCTGAAATGTTCCCATCAGTATCAAGTAATGATATAAGTCTGTAACTAGATGGGAGAGAAGGGTCTTTATCTTTTTTTGGTAGGATGGTTATAATGGCTTCTGTCATAGAATAGAGAAGTTTACCATGTGAAGCTGCCTCTTTGAATACCTTAAACAGTAAGGGACATAAGATGTCAGCTAGGGGTTTTTAAAAGTCTACGGAAAAAACATCATTCCCAGGATCTTTACCAGATTTAAGGGAATTTAGCACTGCTTGTATCTCTTTTAGGGAAAAGGGCTCATCTAACAAAGCCATATCTTGTTGGGAGAGGTGTGGTAACTGTAAATTGTCCAGAAATTGTTGTATATATTCAGGTTGTGGGGGAGTGGGGTGAGAGTATAATTTTTGGTAGAATGATTGCATAATATGGTTAATTGAGGGATTATCTGTATGGATTTTGCCTGAAGGATCTTTTGAACTGGCAATATGTCTCTCCATCTGTTGATTCTTGAGTTGATAAGCATGCAGGTTCCCGCATTTATCCCCTTGTTCTCAGTAACGGTGTTTAAGTCTAAGGAGGACGAGTTCAACTTTCCTGGATATTAATTCTTTGATTTTAATTCTAAGTTGAAGAATTTCAAGGTGAAGTTGTGAGTTATTATCTGGATTTTTTTTTATAATATTGGGTTTCTTTTTCTTTAACAGCTTTCTCTAAATTGGCCAATTGCTGTTCTCTTAGTTTTTTCTTGTGTGCTGCATAGCTTATAATTTTCCCTGTAACTGTTGCCTTAAGTGCTTCCCAGATGGTGCCTTGAGATACATCAGGAGTGTTGTTAAAGGAAAGAACTTCTTGGATTTGGGATCTAATCCAAGGTAAGAAATCGGGGTCTTTCAATAAGATTGGGTCTAGACGCCAGGAGGGGGATTTAGATGGGGGCGGGCCCCAAATAAGATGTAATTTTATAGGAGAATGGTCTGATATAGTAATCGGAAGGATAGTTGTGTTGATAATTTTTTCAGTGATGAATGGGGAAGAAAACCAGTAGTCAATTCTGCTATAAGATTTATGAAGCGGTTAGTAAAAAGTATAGTCGCGCTGTTTAGGATGATGTAGTCTCCAAATGTCGGTGAGACTGAAGTCTTTCATTAGCATTGAGAGTGCAGAAATACTTCTGGGGTGGGAATCACATGAAAAGTTACTTCTGTCTAAATGTGCTTCCATAGCTAAATTGAAATCCCCACCTACAAGTATAGGAGACTTGTTAAAGTTACTGTTCATAATTTGTTGGGCCATATTATGAAAGAATTCAGGTGAATCAGAGTTAGGGGCATAAACATTGACTAACATAAGGGGCCTGCAGGGGTATTTAAGAGGGCTATAATCCATCTGCCATCTGAATCGGAGATGGATTTGATAAGGGTCCAGTTAAGGGATTTATGTAATAGAATAGCAACCCCCCATTTTTCAGAAGTAGAGGAGGACGCATATACTTGACTGACCCAATCCGTTCTGAGTCTGTCGACATCCTCTATTAAAAGTTTTGTTTCTTGTGAGAAAGCAATATGAGTTTTATGCTTTTTGAAGTAAGAAAGTATTTGCTTTCGTTTACAAGGTGAGTTGAGTCCCTTAACATTCCATGAATGTAGAATTAGATCACTCATGTTAATGGGGAGATGAGTATGAAAACACAAATAGGAAGTAAGGGACTCATACTGAAAGGGCTAAAGGATGTTACAGACTCAGAAGGGAGAGGGCTAGCACAGTCAAATGCATGCAGGATATTTAGTTTGTGGAAATACTTAAATCCTGGGTGAATGCTTCCATTGGGTCACACAAGGAAGAGAGGTAGTAAAGAGAATACAGACGACATATATATAGTTACTAAACGAAACCTATGCATGTTATACTAACACACTATGAAGTCTTTAAGGTAATATAGCAAGATATGAGTCAATGAAATACATAGATACATAGACAGTGTCGGCAGATAAGGGCCTATGGCCCACCTAGTCTGCCCATTTGAGCTTGTAAGTTCAGTTTGTTTTCCTAGAAGTCTATTTCCCCTTACCCCTGACCTCTAGAATTCCTTTATGTCTATCCCATGCATTCTTAAATCCCGTGATTATTTCAGCCCCCACCACTTCCTCTGGCAGGGTGTTCCACTTGTTCACCACCCGTTCTGTGAAGAAATTCTTTCTCATGTTTCCTCTGAATCGTCCTCCCTCCAACTTCATCCCATGCCCTCTAGTCCTGAAACATCTTTTTCGCTTAAAAATAGTGTTTTCCTGCACCCTGTTCCTCCCTGTAAGATACTTGTATGTCTCTATCATATCCCCTCTCTCTCCCTCCTCTCCTCCAGGGAGTACATGTTCAGTTCCTTCAACCTGTCTTCATAGGATTTGTGATGCAACCCATGCACCATCTTTGTTGCCCTCCTCTGAACCTTCTCTACCCTGTCTATGTCCTTACGTAGGTATGGTCTCCAGAACTGTACACTGTACTCCAGGTGGGGCCTCACTAGTGTCTTGTATAGCGGAATTATGACCTCCCTTTTCCTGCTGGTGATGACCCTGCCTATACATCCCAGCATCCTATTTGCTTTACCTGATGCCTTGTCACACTGTTTCCCTACCTTGAGGTCATCAGAGATGACAACCCCAAGATCCCTTTCCTGCTTGGTGCATGCTATATCCTCACCTCCCAACTGATATATTGTGCCAGGGTTTTTGTGCCCCATATGCATTATCTTGCTTCTTTGCATTGAATTTCAACTGCCAAACCCTTGACCATTCTTCAAGTTTCTGCAGGTCCCTTCTCATTCTGTCTACACCTCTGGTGTGTCTACTCTGTTACAGAGCTTTGTGTCATCAGCGAACAGTGAAATTCTGCCTTCTATATCCTGTGCAATGTCACTGATGAAGATGTTGAATAGGACGGTCCCAGCACTGATCCCTGTGGTACCCCACTGGTCACTCTTCCTCTGTGGAGTGACAGCCATTTACCACCACCTCTGTGTCCTGCCACCCAGCCAGTTACCTACCCACCACACTACTGTCCTGCCCACACCCATATTCCCCAGTTTGTGTAATAGTCTTCTATGTGGCACAGTGTCAAAGGCCTTGCTGAAGTCCAGATAGGCCATGTCCACTGCCCTCCCTGATCCACCTCACTAGTCACCCAGTCAAAATTCAATGAGGTTGGTCTGACATGACCTCCCCTGGTGAAACCATGCTGCCTTGGGTCCTGTAGTCCATTGACAACCAGATGTTCCACCAATCTCTCCTTCAGTAGTGCTTCCATGATCTTTCCCACTACCGGTGAGGCTGACTGGTCTGTAGTTCCCTGCTTCCTCTTTGTTCCCACTTTGTATAAGGGACTACATCTGCTGTCCTCCAGTCATTGGGTACCTCCTGTTTCCAGTGATTGGCTGAACAGGATAGCCAGAGGTTCAGCCACCACCTCTCTTAGTTCTTTAAGGACCCTGGGGTGCACCCATCTGGCCCATTGCTTTGTCAACTCTTATTACTTCCAGTTCCTTCAGGACCTTTCTCGTGTAAAGGGACTTGTGTCCATTTCTGCACCATTCTCACCCCTTGTACTCCCTTCAGACCCATTACCCCTCTTCCTTAGTAAAGACTGAGCAGAAATACCTGTTCAATATGTCAGCTTTACTGTTGTCATCCTCCATAGCTCCCATCCTCCCCTTCAGTCTAACTATCCCTCCTTTGTCCTTCTTTTTCACTTATGTACCTGTAAAGGTTTTGTCCCTTTAACCACTGATTTTGCAATGTGTTCTTCTGTCTGAGCTTTGGCTTCCCTTACTGACTTCCCTGCCTCCCTTTGTTTCTCCTGGTACTTCTCCCATCCCCTTCTGCCTGTGTCTTTTTGTATTGCCTGAATGCAGTCTTTGGCTTTCACTTTCTTTGCTACCTCTTTGGAAAACCATAATGGTCTCCTCTTTCTTTCCTCTTGCTAACCTGCTTAATGCATAATTGTGTTGTTCTTATAATCCCCATTTTAAATACTGCCTGTTCCTCAATCCTGATTCCTGTCCCATTCCCTTAATGCCTCTTTCAAGCATCTCCCCATTTTTCCCAAAGTCTGCCCCCTAAAATCCAGGATACGTGTTTTTGTGTGGTTTGGTTCTCTCTTTCTGTGATTTCAAACCACAATGACTGGTGGTCACTGTTACCCAGGTGCTCCCCACTGTTACCCCCATCACACTGTCCCTGTTTGTGAGCACAAGGTCCGTATTGCCTTCTGCCGAGTTGGTTCCATGACCAGTTGCTTGAGGAAGGCACCTGAAGGAGTCCAGGATAAATCTGCTCCTAGTTGATGCTGCTGCTGGGATGCTCCAGTCCACATCTGGTATATTGAAGTCTCCAACCAGTACTACCTCACCCTTGTCAGCCATCCTTTGGATGGCTAGCATCAGCTCCTATCTGTTTCTTCCTCCTGGGCTGGTGGTCTATAGACCACACCTGTGCGGATGGCTGGCCCCATTTTCCTTTCCAGCTTAACCCACAGTATCTCTCCCCATTTTGTTCCTCCTGGATCTGTGTGGCCTTATGTCATTTTCACATACAGTGCCACCTCCTCCCTTCCTGCCTGCTCTGTCTCTTCTGAATATGTTGTAGCCAGGTATGGCCATCTCCCAGTCATGGTTATCATTACACCAGGTTTCAGTGATGGCCACAATGTCCAGATCTGACTGTACCATGACAGCCTCCAGATCTTCCATCTTGTTGCTAAGGCTCCTGGCATTTGCACACATGGCTTTCCATGATTTGACCTCCCTAGACTGCTTCACTGTTCTACTCCAGCCCTTCCTTGGTTGTCATTTATCCCTGGTTCTCCTTGCTGTCTGCCCTTCTGCTGAATTTTGCCCTTTCTGCTTATCCACCTTTTGGACACTAATCTCCAACTTTGCACACTGCTTTGCAGAGATAGCCACCCTCTGGTTCACTGGTTCCATTACTAGCTGTGGGGTGAGCAAGTAGGTACCATCCTTGCTGGCCTGCCACCCCTTTGCTAGTTTAAATGCTTGTCAATGTAGCATTTAAACTTATCATTGAGTGCTTGATTCCCTCCAGGATGGATGCAGGCCGTCAGGCTTGAACAAACCTCCATCCTCCAGATGGGTCCCCAGTCACCAATGAATCCAAACCCTTCCTCACAGCACCAGTTCTTCAACCATGAGTTAAAGTTCCTGGTGCATGCACTCCTATGCTCTCCCTTGCCTGTCACAGGTAGTACTTCTGAGAAAGTGACAGAAGTAGCTACTTGCTTGAGACCCCTCCCAGTTTCCTAAACTCTTCCTGAACTTCCTTTGGCTCCCCATTTGCCAAGTCATTAGTACCTAGGTGGATAATGACATCCAGCTCACCCTCCCGTCTTGCCTTCCCAGTGATCCCCAGTATCTTCCTTCCATCCCTCCATGCCGTGGCACCTGGTAGGCACCTCACCTCCCTGTCCTCCCCCTCCTGTGTTCCTAGTTGGATCCCTCTTATGATGGAGTCCCCACCAGGATTCTCCTCCTCCTCTGGGGTCCACTGCTTTCCCACTGAGGTCACCTCCTTGCCTAACCTCCACATCCTTTCCTTCCACTTCCTGGGTACCTCTATTTGGTTGTCTTCATTTGCCAGTGTGGCATATGAGTTCTTGAGAGGAATAGGATCTGGGATGTGCCTCTGCCTGACTGCTCTAACCCTCCCTGAGCCCACTGTCATTCAAGTGCTCCTCGTTCTCGGCATCCTTTGAGGCAGCTGCATTGGACTGGGTGGTTCCTGGACAGGGTGATGGCACTCCTGACCCAGTTTACTTCGCTCTGAGTCTGGCTACCTCATCCCTCAGTCCTGAGAGATGCATGCAGATAGGGCAGCACCTCAGTGTCCAGAAGGTCTGCCCGAATATGGCTGCCCCACAGCCACTGCATTGCACCACTCCCCACATTATACTGTAATTCCACTACTTATCTGCCACTGAAGCTCTCTTAGTTCTCTTTTTATTTATTTACAGTATTAAAAATCCTGTAACTGATCCTCAGATATATATTTTTTTAAGGAAAAAGAAACCAATAAATAAATAAATGAGTCAAAACACTTGTCGTGCTGAGGGTGGTCTTCTTCTTATGCCCCTCCTACTTCACACCTCTTACTATACCCTGTGTTTAGCTCCTGTCAATCAGATTTATCAGGGCATATAATTAAGAGTTGGGGGAAGGGGTGGAGGGCAGCAATTAAAGACAGCACAGAATTACACCACCACTATTTTTTAAATTTTCAACAGCCCAAAAACAATTATAAGTAAAGACAACACAGAAAGAAAGTATAGTGTCACTACAAGCCTACAATCTAAGTTTAAAAGAAAAATACCAGTTACCAGTTACTCTGAAGCACTGAATTGAATATGTTTCCTTCCTTCACCTTCTGGCTTCTTCTGAGAAGATGAACTTCTGTTTGCTGCTTTAACTGTGACTAAGCCCCTCCAGTTATCACGTAGCTGAGGTCAGAGGCCAGACAATTAACACCCTTCACCCAGCTACAGGACAGTCAGACAAGCCAAGATAAAATTTGCAGCAATTAAAGACAGCACAGAACTACACCACCACTATTTTTTAAATTTTCAACAGCCCAAAAACAATTATAAGTAAAGACAACACAGAAAGAAAGTATAGTGTCACTACAAGCCTACAATCTAAGTTTAAAAGAAAAATACCAGTTACCAGTTACTCTGGAAATTGCCAAGACTCTCTCGCTATACTACAGAGCATGTAAATGGTAAATAAATCTTGGGAGAAAATGATCTTAAACCCAAGATGCAAACTGTAAACAATTATTTCTATCAAGTTATAACTGTGATTAGAACTAAAGTGAACATAATAATTGCCTGGGGGGGGACCATGAACATCTTAAAATAGGGAGGCAGTATAGCGCAGTGGTTTAAGGCTCTGAGCTGCAAATCTGGAGACCTGGGTTTGAATCCCACAGCCCTCACTTGCATACTGTGTGACCCTGAGCAAGTCACTTTACTTCCCTGTGCTCCCAGGTTGCACCTGTAAACAAGCTTTCAGCTTAGTGTGCTACTCCTGGTTAAACAATTGAAAAAAAAATATATGAAAAGGGGAATACAGAAAGTATATGCAATCCCAGACATAATAATAATCTTAAACCTAAGTTAGATTGGAAAAAAGAACTGAGCTGAAAAACTATTAGGTAATACAAACAGTATGCCATCATGGTTGGCTAAGTCCTAAAATTATAAGAACAGCTGTACTTGTGCCATCTACTATGTACTTACTCACATAATCATTATGCTTAGACACAGAAGCATTTATGTAGGAGGAGAGTTCAGGTAAAATGGAGCGAGTAGGGTCCAAATAGTATAAGGATTTATGGGGTGTTGAGGCATTACAAGAACCAAATTGTATTGGGGGGGGTTATCTGGTGAAAATCTTGTATTGAACAGGAATATGTAGTCATTCTGGTAATATGACGTTTATAAAAGTTGAGTTTGTTCAGGTTTCGAGGGACTGCATATATTATTGATAAGTATTTAATAGTAGCACAGACCCAAAAAATTGCCCCTAGGGAAGGAGTTGTTTTAGCATAGTGAGATTTCAAGACATGAAGAGGGTCGAGCAAGCTCAGCTATAGGATTACAACACAGGCTTAAAAAGCAAAATCATAAGGGCTTCGAGTCAGACTGTGCTATCTATTATTGATTGCAGCACATTGAGTAAAATAATAAAGATGAGACACCTCAAAAATAGCCTGCAACACCTAATTGTAGGGTAAAACTGAAGGCTAAGTGATAGATAAATAAAACAGTACAAGAAGTTGGTATACCATGGTTAAAGAAAAGGGAATGTAAAAGTTAGATAAAGGTGGGTTGGAGTGGGAAAGAGACTAGAGAAAAATATTAAAATGTTAAATGTTAGTCTAGGATGTAATAGTGGACAAAGGGAATAATTAGTTGAGGACCTCATTAATGAAACCCAAGATTCTGTAAATGTATAATGTTTATATATGGTAACAAATGTGTGGAGTGATGTTGGATCACAAATTAGTTAAGCAGGCAACCTCCCCTAATGGTTATGTGAGAAGGACATACTGATAAAATAGATGGTAGACACCTCTAACTGAATATAGAAATCATTGAGCATATATGAATTAGTCTAACATTCTATACAAACTGTCCCTTTAAACGAAGAACATAGCCTACATTAGGGATACTCAAAAACTGACATTATGAGTAATACATGCAGAAATAACTGGATGCATAATGTAGCAGACATTACATTGAGATAGAAAACTCCAAGACTGTCACAATGAGATGCCTGAATAATATGACATGCTATTAAGCCAAAAGTCTGTAACCGCAATGTACAGCTTATCGCTTTCCAAACCAGCTGGGTGCTATAGTATGCACACACAAGGAATGCAATGCATGGTTGCAGGGCAGACAAATTCTGATAGTGTTCAGAAAGCCAAGGTTAATTAGGCACTAACCTTGAGAGGTGCTAATATATACACATGTCCAGGCATCATTTATGGGTTTGATTTGTTTTTGCGCTTCCCCTTCCATTTCTTTTTAGAAGGCTCTGCCGATTTGAAAAGGGAGCTGGTCACCAATTCAGCCCAAGAGGAGTCGGGAGACCTGCTGCCCTGCAACGCATTTCCCAGGTCATTGCCGACAGGATCCACAGCTGATTCCAGGAGGTCTTCCTGAGATGAGTTTAAGTCCTCCTGTAGTAAAGAAAACTTACTGGAGAGGGTTAGAGGTGTAGTGGAGCCAACATGTTGCTCGTGTTGAGAGGTAGGTCTAGAAGGAGTAGCATCTGCACAACAGGCATGTTTAGAAGAAGGTGGATTCAAGTTCTTTTTGTCTAGCAAGTGGGCTGAGATTTGAACAAGAGGTGCTGCATCAGCCTGGAGAGATACGGGTTTCTCAGTGCGTTCATGATTTGAAGCCATAATCTGGGTGTGCCAGTCTGACTGGGAAGTTGCAGAGACAGTGGGAGAAGGGGTCACATCAGTATTTCCAAACGGGGCAGTTGGAGGCTGGGACTCACCAAGAAATGCAGCCAAGGCTTCAGGAGTGTTAAAATCTTTGGTTGAGTCACCCAGAAACAGACGCATGACAGCAGGATAGCACAGAGGAAATTTGATCCCTCGTTGGTGTAGGGTAGTTTTAATAGGATTGAAAGCTCTACGTTTATTAGAGAGTTCCTTAGAGAAGTCTCTAAAAATAGAAATTCTATGATCTTGTCAAGTAAGCATTGCCATTTGTTTTGCTCCATTGATAATCAGTTCAGTGTGAGCATAGTTTAAGAATCTTGCAATAATAGGCTTAGGCTTCTGATCTGGACCAGGCCTCTGGCTTAAAGTACAATGTGATCCCTCAATAGTAAGGTCTTGACCAGGTGGGAGTTTGAGCAGGGATGGCAGCACATGTAATAGAAATGCACTAGTGTCTCCGAGTTCTGCACCTTCAGGAAAACCCAAAAATCTCAGGTTATTGCATCTGTTTCTGTTTTCAATGTCATCAATTTTATCATGTAGGCTTCTGATAACTCTGTCTTGCTCTCTGATGGTGGCTTGCCGGATGTTAATAAAACTTTCATTTTGAGCAACTTTAACTCCAGCATCATTGATTTTTTGGTCTAACACTTGCATGTTAGCGATGTTTTGTTGAGATGTTATTTATAAGTCGTTAATTTCACAGATGAGCTGTTGAAACAGTTTCCACTCTGCTGAGGGAGCTGTTTTGCAGGAGTTGATCAGCCATTGTAGTAAGCCTTCACAGAGAAGCAGTATAAATGCAGAAAGATTATAGCTATAGAGTTATGATATAGAGAAAATAATTTACCATGGTTGAGCTATGATGTTAGTAAAATTATATTTCACTTGCTGGTAAATGCTGACAATCTGGGATCAGGAGGATGGACGATGATAGATGGTAGTCCCAGGGAGAAGCAGAATTAAGCAGCCATCTTCAGCACAGCCAGGCCATGCCCCCCCTCACCCACTTTGAGAAGTCCCATTCCACCCTCAACCCCCCCAGTACCCACAATTTGCTTAATATTTGAAATAATATCCCACAGTGGTGACCAGCAAAACCTGCCCACTTCCACAGCTGGCTACTGTCTTTCTTGATGAAACATGCTTTTGTTTTGCACTAGAAAAAAAAATAACTGATGCCCCCTCCCCATGCTGGCAGAACCCTGCTCCCACTCTGCAATCCCCCACATCACCCAACTGTTATTGGAGAAGATGATTGGCACAGCCTTCCCTACACCACAGCTAGCTGCCTTGTTGTGAATGAAAGTGCTCATGCACTTGTTCATTCCGTATGGTAAAACTAGCTGATCATGTGATTGGGAAGGTGTACCAAAAAGCATCGCCTGTGACTTGGAGAGGTTCATTAGTAGTTTGTTTTCGGAGAGCCAATGTTGGACCTCTTGGAGATCAGAGGAAAGTGCATTATTGATACTGAATATGTCAGAGGTTTGGCTGATAAATACTAAATCATAAGTTTAAAGGACAGGGGTGCTGTGATTGAAACACTGGTTTATAGAGTTTATGTGCAGAGAAAATACCAGGGGACCAAGAATTGTACCTTGTGGGACACCCATGGAGATTCTGAGATCATCAGAGTATGAGAAGCCTATCTTAACTATTTGTGTTCTATCAGCCAGATAACTGGCAAACCAGGGTAAGGTGTGATTGGAGATTCCAAGGGAAATTAGCTTTTGAAGTAGTATTTAGTGGTTGACCAATAGCTTTTATCAGGTCAATAAACACTGCTGCAGCAAAATCTCCCTTGACAAGCTAGGCATAGATTGTATCTGTTAAGATAAGTGTAGTGGTAGTGGTGCTGTGGCCTTTCTGGAAACCATGTAGTGCTTAGCAGAGTAAGCTGTATTTTTCAAAGTAATCTGTTAGTTGCGTGGAGACAATTTTTTCAAGTATTTTGCTTAGGGCTGGTAAAATGGCAATGGGCCTGTAATTAGATAGAATTTTATTACATTTTTTAAAAACAGGGACTATGTTGGCATGCTTCCTGGCGCGGTGGGGACAGAGATAGTAGAGAGGGAGAGATTGATTATCCTGGCGAGTGGGATAGTTGCAAGTTTCGCCAGCTGATTTAGATTCAAGGATCTGCTGAAGTGATTTAAGGACATCCAAAGTTGATACCTTTTTTAAAATAGCTGGGGGTGACAAATAGAAGGAGAAAGTGGTTGTGTGGAGGTGGCACCCTGGATTTGATTTAAAAAATTGAGGGTTGGGTAGAGATTGATGAATAGCTTGTTGAAGGCATTAGCAATGATATATGGGTTATTACAATTTACATCTTCAGTTTCAGAGTTTGGAGTGATGGTAGGATTACAGTAGCCTAGGGTTTGTTTGAGATGTTTCCATAATAGGTGAAAGCATTTTTGTGTTGAGGTTATGCAACACTTTGTAGTAATTACATTTACTCTGTCTAATGGCGTGTTTACATCTGTTTCTAAGGTTTTTTTTAGGCAGCTCAGTCAGAATGTGTTTTGGATGCTTTCAAGGTGGCCCAGAAATTGCCCCTTTCTTTCATATTGTAAGGGACAACAGGGGACGGGTGAGCCATTTGGGTTTATGACCCTGTACTCTCCTAGTGGAGAGGGGAGCATGGTTGTTCTGGTGCATTAAAATATAGCATTAAAGTGAGCTATAGCTGTGTTGGCATTGGATGCTTTCCACAGAGGGGTTCAGAACTGGCTGGCCAGGTCAGCTTTGAACTGGGAGGGATCAAGGTGAGAAAAGTCCCTAAAGTGGATGACTCAAAGTAGTACTTTGAGCATGTTGGTATGTCAAACATGGTACAGTTAAAACCACTTAAAATGGGTGCTTCCATGATCTTCCATTCTGCCCGCACAACAGAATGGATGGACTAAATGAAAATAAAATTTCTAAGCACCTCAGGTGAACAAATATAGCCAAACAGCATATGCACATATAGAAGCACACGCCACTGTTGCAAATGCTAAGCAAACTTTTGTTAAATACAGTATAGTTCTAAAAAAAAGAAATGTTTCATTCATTTTAAATCATGAAAACAAAAAAAAAAACAAAAAAAGAAGCATAAATGTTGTCCGTTTCTTCACTGTGATTCAGTCCCTTCTATGAAGAAGTCCATTATTTTCCTCTGCACGGTATTTGATGAGCAGTAAGGTAGCTATATTTTCTCAGTAGTCGAGAGCAAATTCCAGTTCAGTGCAATATTCTTGTTTTATTCAACTTCTCGCCGCATCATGAGCAGAGCCAAGTGGATATCAAATGGTGTCACTTGAATTTCCACCGTGTCTCCCTGCTCCTCTGGTTCCTCTTTCTGGCTACACAGTTGCATGGATGCAACGAATGAATCAATGTCATCAAGGGGCTGCTCCTGCTGTCCATCTCCCAGATGACAGAGCTGTCTGAACTCCTCTGATGTAAATCCTGGGGGAGGGAGTCAGTCACAGGCTCCTCTTCTTCTTGCAGAAAGCACATCTTCTTGACCTGGAAGGACACTACTTTATTCAGCTGTGAGCTGTGTATGAAATTCTATATTGCACTTGATATCTGCAACAACGTGCCCTTTTTCACAATTCTGTGGGAGGTGAAACTAACAACCCTTGGTGGCTGAGGAGTGAATAAGGAGCTTGCAAACTCTGCTTATCTTGGAAGTAACTTCACAAGGGTTTGAATACTGCATTATTTTGGTTGTCTTTTGGTGGTAGCTGGATTGACTACTAGGATTCTGGGACAGAAACTATTTTTAAATAATTTACTGGTGCATAGGATTTTGTGATAGTTAAACTATTTTTAAATAAGTTACTGTGGTTAAGGAGTTGTCATAGCAAAACCTGCAGTGTGAACTGAAACACAGTTAGCCTTAGGTACAGAAAATTGTTTCCCTCATTGTCTTCAGACCACAACGTGTTGTACTGGATCAGGAAAGGTTGCATCATAACCACTGGCAACCAATTGCCCTGGGTGGAGACTTCCAGACTTGATCAGATTACTATAAGCTACTGGTGGCTGCAATATTTAGAGACACAAAGCACATCTTCTTGACCTGGAAGGACACTACTTCTTTATTCAGCTGTGAGCTGTATGGGAAATTTTATATTGCACTTGATATCTGCAACAACGTGCACTTTTGCTCAATTCTGTGGGAGGTGAAACTAACTACCCTTGGTAATTGCTTTTTATTTACATATTTATTTAGTGTTTAACCAAGAAGGGGCTTGCAAACTCTGTTTATCTTGTGAGTAACTTCAGAAGGATTTAAATACTGTATTTGGGTAGACCCTTGGAGGTAGCTAGATTGTCTACTAGGATTTTCTGACAGTTAAACTATTTTTAAAAAATTACAGGTGGCTGATGAGTGAATAAGGAGCTTGCAAACTCTGCTTATCTTGGAAGTAACTTCACAAGGGTTTGCACACTGCATTTTGGTTGTCCCTTGGGGGTAGCTGGATTGACTATTAGGATTTTGGGACAGAAACTATTTTTAAATGATTTACTGGTGCATAGGATTTTGTGATAGTTAAACTATTTTTAAATAAGTTACTGGAGATTAGTTGATTTACTATAAAGGTCAGTACTCACCAGGGTGGTGGAGCAGTGGTATATTTGATTGTTTATAACAGTCACCTGTGGTTGTGGACTACCCCCCCTTCCCACACCCCACACCCCCAGGCATGGCATTTCCTTTATAGTCAAAGTTCTGATATAACTTCCTCAACAGGTCTTGGGGCAGAACTGTCATATTCTTAATAACCCATCACAGTGCATAAAGGGTAATTATACCATGTAACTCGGACACCGACCAATCAGATAGGCAGGCTGGCACCTTACCTGCATTGATTATCTACTGATAATCACCGCAAAAGGTGCCAGCCAGCCACATGTTCAAAAAAAAAAGCAATCCGACGGCAAAAATCATGGAACTCCATGCGCCACATTGTTTCCCCGCTAAGCGGAGACTGTAAAACTGCAGCTCCATACATCAAGGAAAGTAACCAAAAACACTGACTGCTCTAAGTGAAAAAAGATAGCATTCAGGAAGTATAAGGAAACACAGAAAGAGAAGGACAGAGAACTGTACCAGTTAAAGCAGAAGGATGCAGGTATGGCAGTCAGAATAGCAAAGGACCAAACCGAGGAAAAAATAGCCAACTCAGTTAAGAAGGGGGATAAACCCTTTTATAGGTACATTAAGGAGCATAGAAAGGTTAAGGGAGGAATAATGAAGATTAATAAAGGAGAGGGGAGGTGGGCAGAGGGAGACAGTGAAAAGGCAGAGATACTGAATGAATACTTTTGCTCAGTATTCACAAAAGAAGAAGAGGAGGAGTTACCTAAATCAAACAATAGAAGCACTCTGGGTAGTGGGGTTGATGCCAGTCTATTTACAGAAGAAAGAGTCCTGAAAGAACTCCTAAAACTCAAGGTGGACAAAGCAATGGGGCCCGACGGGATTCACCCTAGAATCCTAAAAGAACTAAGGGAGGACCTAATGACACCACTGACCACAATTTTTAACAAATCATGGGAGGATGGGGTGGTACCTGAGGGCTGCAGGAGGGCAGATGTGATTCTCTTTCACAAAAGTGGGAGCAAAGCAGAAGCAGAAAACTACAGACCTGTAAGTTTAACCTCAGTGGTAGGGAAAATGATGGAATCACTTCTGAAAGAAAGAATTGTTGACTACCTAGAGGCTAGCAGGGCATAGGACTCAAAGCAGCATGGATTTAGAGCAGGAAGGTCATGTCAGATGAATCTAATTGATTTCTTTGACTGGATGACCAAAGTAATAGACCAGGGAGGAGCTGTGGATATGGCATACCTAGACTTTAGCAAAGCATTTGACACAGTCCTGCACAAAAGACTAATAATCAAGTTAGCCAGCCTGAGAGTGGGTTCCAGGGTGGTAGCCTGGGTAGCAAACTGGCTGCACAACAGGACACAGAAGGTAATAGTGAATGGT
This sequence comes from Neoceratodus forsteri, assembly GCA_016271365.2. NCBI lineage: Eukaryota > Metazoa > Chordata > Ceratodontiformes > Ceratodontidae > Neoceratodus > Neoceratodus forsteri. The sequence goes on along the minus strand of CM028131.1, from coordinate 167,085,594 downwards.
ATACATTCCGAAGAAAGGGGCGTGCCTAGTGGAGTACCTCAGGGCTCTGTACTGGGTCCAGTCCTCTTTAACGTCTTTATAGGTGACATTGCAGAGGGTCTGGAGGGAAAGGTATGCCTCTTTCTAGATGATACAAAGATCTGTAACAGAGTTGATACACAAGGGGGAGTAGAAAGGATGAGAAGGGACTTGTCAAGGTTGTAGGAATGGTCAGACATATGGCAACTTAGGTTCAATGCAAAGAAGTGCAAAGTAATGCACCTGGGAAACAAAAACCCAGGAGAAGAGTGCACAATAGCAGGGGAGATACTAACAACAACAAAAATGGAAAGGAACTTGGGGGGTAGTCATATCAAATGACTTAAAGGTGGGTAAGCAATGTAAGAGCAATGTAAGGAGAGCCAGGGGATACTGGGATGCATAGGAAGGGGCATCACAAGCAGAAAAAGGGAAGTGGTTATCCATCTGCACAGACAGTTGGTGAGACCCCATCTGGAATACTGTGTGCAGTTTTGGAGACCCCATCTATGCAAGGACATAGACAGGATAGAGGCAGTCCAGAGGAGGACAACTAAAATGGTGCAGAGTCTGCATCAGAAACCATATGAAGAGAGACTGAGAGACCTTAATATGTATACCCTTGATGAAAGGAGGGATGGGGGGACATGATAGAAACTTTCAAGTACTTCAAGGGAATCAAAAAGTCCAGGAAGGTAGCATCTTTCAGAAAAAGAGATGTGTGAGAAAAAGGTGGCACAATTTAAAGATGGGGGAGGGGGTGGCTCATGGGTAATGTGAGGAATTTTTTTTTCACGGAGAAAGTGGTGGATGCATGGAACCGCCTTCCTGGGGAGGTTGTTGGGTCTAAAACAGTGGAGGAATTCAAACATGCATGGGACAGACATAAGAGAATTGTATTGGGGGGTTTCAGGAAGTAGGCTGTCGGTTAACTGGAATCTGCAGCTTATCCAATAGGAAGGGAAATGGACAGACTGGGTGGGCCAAGTGGTCCTTATCTTCCATCAAAGTCTATGTTTCTATGTTTCTTCAACTGGTTCTGGGAGGTCATCCTTCCAAAAGCCTGCCTTCCTGTAACAGTGAATAAATTATTCTTTGGTCAAGAGGCTGGATGATACATGTTGTGTTCAGAGGCAGGAACACAAGTTTTATGTTTTTTAGGTGCTGTGTCAAATCACACTGACTCATACAGGGGAGCTTCTCTATTTTATTTAGAATGTCGACTTTCACTGCAAGTGAGAGTGCTTTGCATTTGGATCCACCTGTAGCCATCTCAGCAAAAAATTAACAAAGCATGTTTGACAAGGTTGAGATGGAGAGGATAAAATCCCCTTTCAGGAAGCTGAAGGTAATTAAGGATTAAATACGGGATTAACTAAAGCTCTTGCTAAGTGAAAAGCTGCAGTTAATCACTCACTTAGTAAGGTCATCAGCGTCATTTGAACCACAAACAATGGTCAAAAATAGGTGAAATAGCGTCCAATGTCTGCTGTAAAGTCATTCTTTTGTGTGCCTATGAGTATGAGTGGCAAATGGAAATTTAAAGTGCCAGCACAAACTGACAGCCTGCTTAAACCATGATCGATATAAGTGGCAGTAACTGAAAATGGGTGAATGATCACTTAAGGAGTCAGGTAGGACTCCAAAGCAGCTAACCTTGTCAGCATCTGTGACTAGAATCCAGTCTATGAGGGTGGAGGTAGTGCTGTTATTGGATAGCCTGGCAGGTTGGGAGATGATTTAAGTCAGTAGTAATTTGTGTAATAGAGGCTCAATTTCAGATGTAGAGTGACCAGACCAACTGATATTAAAGTTACCAAGGATAATGAAGTCACAGTTGCGCACAATGGGGCCGACTGTGTCTATGAGCAACTTGAGCCCATAGTGGTTTGATGCCCTCAACTTGCTCATAGACATAGAGCAGTTATGCACAGAAAATGTGGAATTTCTTTGTAGAACCCAAAGTAGGTATGCCATGACTCAGTTCCAATGTGGTGGAAGAGATTTGTAGGGAGGTGAAGGAGGTGACATTTAGATGGGATTAGTAATATATCATAGTGCAGCCTCCCCTTTTTGGGGGGGACCTGTCATTCCTTATGAACTTGTACCCTGCTATAGTACAAAGGCTATCAGGTACAGATGGTTTAAGCCAAGTTTCAGGGATGCATAGACTGTCAAGTTGAAAGTGAGATACCGAGACAGTTAGTTCAGTCATGTCATGAAGTAGGCTTCTTATGTTTAGGTGCGTTAATTTGAGTCCTTTGGTACCTTGACATGGTGGGGGATTGAGACTGGTAGTGATCAGGGCAGGTCCAGGGTTGGTTCCATGTCACCAACAGAGATCAGCAGAACATATGACCAAAGAAGTAGGGTAATACATTGCAGCCTTTTGAGAGAGATAGGTGTACAATGAGAGCGCTTATAGACTTTTATAGAACAGTGTGAGAGTAAGCACTCCAACTTTAAGTAAAGAAGGCACTGGGCCTTTGGTGATCTATGTGAATGTGCTAGAGAGTCAGAGAAATAGAAATTACATGTGGAGGAGGGTTTGACGTGCTGGGATTTCCAGGTATAGTGCCAGCAATGTATGTCAGTAAAAGGAGGATAGGCAGGAGGATGAATAGGGACCATACATGGGGGGGATGATGGATGGAGTCATTGGAAAAGGGGAGAGGATTTGGAACTTGGGATTTAGTTGGAGAGTAAATAAGAGATGTAATAAAAGTGCCCTCTAAAGGGAAAGTGGTCCTAATGAGATTTAACCCCCTGGACTGGTGAAAGACTTGACAATAGGTGACTGTTGTGGGGATTAGGAGGAATGTAGAGGGAGATTCATGGTGGGTTCCAAGCATGCAGCACAGCTGTTTCAGAATAGGCTGAGGTCACAATGCAGGCTCAGTTCCAGAGCATGGCTGATGGAAGTCAATGTTTGCTGCAGAGGCAGCTGCAGGAGTGTGGGGCGGGGTGACAAGCCTATGTTATGTTACTCTACCTTTAATGGGTTTGCAGAAGGGGAGTGCTGCATCACAAAGTTGAGCAGGGTAAGGATTTAGGCTGTTTTAGTGTTGATGGAGATAGCGAGTGACAGTTGGCTGCAGGGATGATTAAGGGGTGGGGGGAGTATATACATAAAGTAACCAGCCCAGGTTGGGGGAAGTGGGAAGGAAGGGAGGGTTATTCCTTTATTGGCACAGTGCACCTTGCCACACCAAAAACAATCAGGCAGATTCAAATACCTAAGCTGCTTCTGTGGCAGGCTGGGGGCATCCTGTGCTGTGGTGGCTGATGTTGGGGGAGGACAATGCCTGGGAGCCCTTTTCAACCTCCAGGGTGTACAGCATAGCTGGCTGGAAGATAAGGAGGGGAGAAAGAGTCAGCTACAGAGGTTTGGGATGACTATTATTGTTTTTTAAATGCAGCACTGAGAGAAGCCTGCTAGGTGGCGCTGGGGGTTGAGGCACTGGATACTACACCTTACACCATGCTGGCGACCCACATTCAGGAGTGAGCTTGGAACACTGGGGTTGGCAGGGGGGAGGGCTGGGAAGATAATTGTAGTGGTCACTGAGCTGCTGTCATCTCCCGGACTGGGGAAGTATAGTTACTAACTAAGTTGCTCACTAATCCAAGGGGAACTGCCATCTAGCTGGAAAATTGTGCACATTATTCCCTTGTTTAAATAAGGAGACCCTATAGACTTGAATGACTATAGACCAATTTTGCTGCTTTCCGTTTTATCCAAGCTACTTGAAAAAATCATCAACGCTCAACTAAGGAGTATTTGGATAGTGAAAACATCCTCAACCCTGTTTAATCAGGTTTTAGACCCAAACATAGCACCATGTCAGCGAGAGCCAAAGTTTCTAATGACTGGTTATGTGCCCTGGACAACAAACAGCACATCTACACACTTTTCCTTGACCTTAGAAAAGCATTCGACACAGTTGATCACTGCATGCTACTTGACTCATTGGGATGCATCGGTTTATTCCCCTCTGTAGTAAAGTGGTTCCGCTGTTACCTTACAAATTGGAGACAGCAAATTAAAACCCAGGTTAAACTCTTCCCACTAAAAATTCTGCCACGAGGTGTCCCACAAGGTTAGATTCTAGGACCTATCCTCTTCACCCTTTATATCAACCGTATTGACTGTGGCCTATTAGTAGGAAACGTTCACCTCTTCACATATGACACTGTCATCTACACAACCAACCCCTCCCTTGTTCTTGCCTATAAGGAGCTACAACAGGAGTTTATCATACTCCAATACAACCTGCTGAAACTGAAGCTATTATTAAATGACAAAAAAACAAAAGCCATGGTTATCTCCCCATCCTCCACCCTCAATATGAAGGCCCCCAGTACCACACAGATTATCACCCTCCTCGGTGAATCTTTAGAAATAGTGGACAAATTCAAATATCTGGGAGTCTGGTTGGATAACAAATTGAACTTCAACGCACACCTTAATGAGTTATCTAAAAAGCTAAGACTGCACCTTGGTATATTCTGCCAAATAAGACACCTACTCACCCTGGAAACTAGAAAGAGGTTGGTTCAAACAACCTTCCTTCCCCTGCTTGACTATGCTGACTTTCTTTATAGTCACTGCCCCTAACATGCACTCCAAAAACTTGATACTCTCGACCATTGCGCACTGAGATTTGTTCTTGACCTGCCCCTACAGAGTCACCATTGCTTGTTGTACCAAGTATTAGACTGGCCATCCCTTTCCCTTTGATTGAACGCTAGGCTGACACCCAGTGGAGGCTAGGTGTCTGAGTAGAGTCAGGGTGCTGACACAATGCCAGGGAGGGTGGAAGGAGCACTTGGCTTCTGGGAGTGTGTGCCCACCCACACGTACACACGCTTGTCGTGTTCACCTTTGTTATTGGAGGGCAGGAGAAAACAAGAAAAATCCATATCTCTCTGTGGCCGTATGTGATACCCTCCCCATCACTCTCAGACTCTGATTCCTATAGATCCCCACTGGCCAAGATGGTTGGGGGAGAGGCTGGTGGGGTTGGGGTGGAAGGGGGCCAAAGACAGGAGCAGATGGCCACAGAGGAGAAAACAGCTGTATAAATATATATATATATATATATATAGCACTGATTGCAATATGGTTATTACTCCACTGAGTGATGTGTCTGCTATTTCTAAGGCCAACCCTCTACAAAGGTTTTAATCCATGCCTTTGTATTACTGTCACTGTACCTGGATGATTGTAACTTGTTATGTAGTTGTCTAACAATGTCTCAGCTTTTAAGGCTTCATCAGGTCCAGACTGCTTCAGCTGAGATTTCTCACTCACTAAAAAGTATGTATCTCACTACAGGACAGAAGGAGGCTGCTCAAATATTAATCATGGTGCCACAGCAGTAAAACAAGCCAGTATTTAGCCATAAAAAAGGCATGCACTCATGAATCCATCAAAACAAAGTACACCGCAGCTATATAGGTGAATACATACTTTTTATTTCTTTGATAAATATGTGATAAAAAGTAGCAGAAAACAGTTTGGTACACTCATGGTGGTGTACTTCTTTAGACGGATACTTAAGTGCCCAGCTTTTTGCGACTATAGACTGACCATATCCCACCCATTCCCCATAACCTTCACTGACTCCCTATCCCCTTTTTTTCCTTCATGATCATTTATAGCCAACAGCTTCAAACTGGCACATCAGCCTTGAAGGTGCTCCAGGTTCGAGAGCTGACCAGTATAGGAAGGCTGGCAGTTGAGGCTGGTAGTTCTGCTGATGGCAATGCTTCCCAACCCAGGGAGGGGATGGCACTGCTTCTGGCACAGCAGCAAACCCTATGAGCTTGCTTCCCCCAAGAGGAGTTTGAGGCCACCAGAAGGTGTGAGTTGTGCCAATGCAAAGGTGAAGGGCAGGCAGAGGGAAAACATCCCTGAGGACATCTAAATGGTGGTTGAAAGTGTGACACCCACTCAGCCAAATATAAATGTAATGTAACAAAAGATGTTTATGTACAAAAAACAGAGTCATACCTTCCAGTCCTGTAAACCCTCAGCATTTTGTTTCATTTAATTTCCTTTTTATTTCATGGTTAAACCTATTGTGTAGAATTCATTTGCATTGGGAACCCAATTCCAGTATGATAATACAAGTTACATATAAAAAATATATAAATTGGTGCTGGCACGGTGATGCTGAGGGCTGAGGCACTGGACGACTTACCTCACACCACGCTGATGACCCGGGTCTGTGAATGGACTTGGGTTGTCAGGGAGCCGGCATGGGAGAAAGAGTCAGAGCAGGATTGAGCATCCAGAAGGCAGCTCTCCTCTCCTGGGGTGGTCACTGCCTCCCCCCGTAGTCCGGTTGCCACTGGTTGGAGGCCCAGTGGTCAGCACAGATGAAGGGGGTGACACATAGCTGGCGGGTACTTCAAGACGTGGTGTGCGCATGCTTCCACAAGCATGCGTGCATCTGAGGTAAAGGATGGGTTACTGTGAAAAACCAAAAAAATACCATAAAATATATAGGGAAAATATATATAAAATGAATAAGTGAAAAGTAAAAGTAAAAATCCATAATAAACAAAATAAAACATTTTAAATTTATATAATCTTTACAGAGAACACACAATTATGAAATTAAGAAATCATTTTAGGACTTCTGGCTCCGCCATGGCTACATAACAAGCACAAGAATCAGGCTATCCCCTCAAGAGATTTAAAAAAACGTTGTTTTCCCCACAAAAATATAAAACTATCAACCCGAATGCCTCCCAAGGGAAAAGGGAATCCGAAGCATCCAAAAAATATCTACGAGTGAGAGCAGACAATAGATGGCTTCCGATATCGATTGTTACAGGATGACCGGGACGCAAGCCCCTTACCACCAGAGCTTACACCCCAGGCCTCAACTCAGCATGCAGAGTCTGGCTTAAAAGATAAGGTTCAACTGGATACCATCCTAGCAGAAATTTTGGAAATGCGGAAATAAAACAAAGCCGAATTCCAAAAACTGCTCTATAAATTAGCAGACATGGACACAGAGCTTAAGGAGATGCATGCTAGGGTATCTCATGGGGAAAACAGCTCTACCTTACACACGGAAGCCCTGGCCACAACACTGGACTATGTCAACCAACTTCAGGCTAAATGTGTGGACCTGGAGGCGAGGTCCAGAAGGAATAATCCCCGTTTGTCTGGGCTGCCAGAGGGAACTGAAGTGGGTAACATGGCCCATTTTATTCAAGATTTGCTGCAAGATGTATTAGCCCTTCCATCCACTTTACAAATCAAAATCAAGTGAGCCCATAGAACACTAGGCCCTAAACCCATGGACCCCTCAGCCAGACCCTGCCATATCCTGATGAAGTTTTCGAGCCATGCCACAAAGGAAGAGGTACTTCGCCAAGCTTGGCAGGTGGGAGAAATTAAATATAATGGCACCAGATTACATCTTGATCAGGACTACCCATCAGAAATCCAAAAGAAGAGATTGCAGTACAGACCTGCCATGAAAGCATTGCGTTCTAAAACAAGCATTTGTCAATGCCAAATGTTTGCTTGCTGGCATTGGCATTGGTGGGGTGTGCCTTTGGGCCATCAGGCATAACGGCCATGCCATTTCACCGCACCCTATTCTGCAGACACCAACAAGTGTCACGGTGTGCCTCGGGTGTTTGGCCCTTATGCTCACCCCATTCCACCAGGAAATATGGTGAGATGGGTGCAGTATAGGAGAATGGGGTGAGCTTTGGGGCCAAAGACTCCAAGGCACACCTCAATGCCTCTCACTGGCTGCAGGGTGTGGGTGGGGGTGGAATGGTATGGGCATTACAGGTGACAATCCCAAGTCACACCCCTGATACCTGTCAGTCTTTACAGGGTGAGGCGTTATGGTCAGAAACCCTAACGCCTCAGGCGTTCGTTGGTATTTTCACTCCAAATTTTCAACATGGTTTTTTGTAACCCTCACCTTATGAACAGTGGCAATATCAGTTCATTAGCCAAAAGCTGTTTTTTGCAAAGTGACTATGGCATTTGGCACCACAGGAGCAAAAACTTATTTCAAACAGAATGAGAAAAATGACAGCTGTACTGTTCATGGGAAGGTGTAAAAAATGGCAATGTTGAAAATCTGCAGTGAAAATAGTAAAAAAACAGTGAAGCCACGAGCGTGCATAGAAACTGCACAATGCACACCCTTAATGTAATTAGTCTGGGGATTTTTTACAGCAGATAGCCAACACAGGCATTTTGGGATCTCCACTCATGAACAGAGTCACTGTGATTTTCTTAATCTGTCCCAAACAGTGATTTCCCACAGTGACCACGCATTTCTGTGCAGAAAGTGTGAAAACACATTTCCGCCATGTTGTGAAAAATTACAGCTGTACTGTTCATAAGAAAGTGTGGAAAAATGCCAGTGGTGAAAATCTGGACTGAAAATATTAGAAATCCATGAATTTACGAGAGTGCGAGGAAACTGCGCAATGCTCGCACTTAACACAGTCATTTTATGGACTTTTGTCACCAAATTTTCAACATAACCATTTAAAGACCTCTACTCATGAACAGTGTCACTGTAATTTTCTTAATCTGTCCCAAACATTGATTTCGCACACCGACTGCACCATTGTGCGCTACATGTGAGGAAACACATTTTGATGGAGATGTGAAAAATGACAGCTGTACTGCTCATAAGGAGGTGTGGTAAAATGACAATGTCGAAAATCTGGAGTGCAAATTCTAAAAATTCACAAACTTACAAGCGCATGAGAACTGCACACACGTCAGAAACAGTCATTTTTGGAATTGTTTCACCAAATTTTCAACATAGTCATTTTAAGACCTCTGCTCATGAACAGTGTCATTGTGATTTTCTTAATCTGTCCCAAACATTGATTTCGGGTGATAACCGACCGCGCCATTGGCGTGACTACATGCGCGGAAACACATTTTGGGGGAGATGTCAAAAATGACAGCTGTACTGCTCATAAGGAGGTGTGGTAAAATGACAATGTTGAAAATCTGGAGTGAAAATATTAAAAAATTGTGAATTTATGAGCGTGCGTAGGAACTGTGCAATGCACGCTCGTAAAACAGTCATTTTTGGGAATTTTTTCCCAAAATTTTCAACATAGGGTTTTTGGGGGCCTACCTCATGAACTGTGATACTGTCATTTCACACATTGGTCCCGAAAGGTGGTTTCACACAGTGACCGCAAAATCACCTTTCGGGGCTGATTAACAACATGACAGTGACAGAATTCAAGAGGTGGGGTCCCAAAAAACCCATGTTGAAAATTTGGTGAAAAAATTCCAAAAAATGCCTGAGATATACATCAAAGTTGAAAACACCCTATTTATTTCATTATACAGCTTACTGCCATTTCCTCAGTTCGCGGTCAGCTTTGAAGAGTGCAGATGTGTTCCCGGTCCACCAAAGATCGTCGCACCGGACTCCAGAGGTAAGTATGGGGTGGAGGGTGGGTAGGCAGGGTGCACAGAGGTGGGCAATGGTGGGAGAGGGGGTCAAGACAGTCAGTGTGGGACCGTTCTTTCTTTCTAGGTTTCTTTTTTCTTGTAGGAAGACGACGGGGGACATTTGCCATGCTGGGGTGGGCGCCCAGAGTGGCAGCTGGAAGTTTTTTTTGGGGGTGGCCAGTGGAGCAGATGGGGGATTGGGAACCCCTGTCAGCCATAGAGAGATTTGCCATGCTGGGGTGGGCTCCCAGTGTGGCACCTGGAAGTGTGTTTGGGGGGGCCACCACACAGACGTTTGCCACACTGGGCTGGGCTCCCAGCATGGCACCTTGAAGGCTGTTTGGGGGGGCACTAGAGCCGACAGGGGATTGGGCACCCCCATTGTCCATACTGTGTGTGTGGGGGAGGAGCATGTGAGCACGCTGGGGTGGGTTCCCAGAATGCTACTTGGTGGGGGGGGGCTGTCTATGATAGCTCTTGCACTGCAGTGCTGACGTGGAGGCACTTTGCATACTGCCGATGGTGGCAGTATGCAAACTGCCTACACACTGAGCCTTCGTTCTTCAACTGCAGTGCCATCAGATTTGGTAAACGCTGTCATAGACAGCTCTTACATTCATTGGCGCACCGGGGCCGCACCTGCAAAAGGCAGCAGGGCATTGGAAGTAGGGAGGCACACCTACGAATTCTCATATGGTGGCACTATGTTTCTTGCACATGCGTGCAAGCAAACATAAAAATCAGGTTCTAAACCCCATACCCAGCAAAAATTAGGGTGTTCTGGGAGGAGGGGGCCCAGCTGTATTCCTCCCCTGAAGCCATCACAGAGGCACTTAAACAGAAGGGAATCACATTGGAAGACATTCGGCCAACTACCACAAGAATTAAAGATAGGAACCTTCGGCACCTACTGTAGGAGAACATCTTCAGGGGGACCAGATAAATCGATGAACATGCTCTTCATGCAGAGATCCCTCTCAAAAATTCACAACAGACTGCAACAGGCCGAGCCCAACAACTGCGAACAAAACAGCAAGCTCTAAACACCTGAAGACCTGCTAGGATCACAATTGGAACCTATTTAATTAATGGAACCTCAGACCATGCAGCTTCTTTTGAATAATGACAACTGGAAGGGTCGGTAAGCCCCAGTATAAGGGGACATAAGCTTTCTCTAAATGTTACATATAGATGTCTAATTATAATGGGACATTGAGGCTTGAGAAAATGTTGGAATAGCTCTCTTGGTAGAGCGTGTGAGGACCTAATAAATATTTCCTAGTTGGTAATAATTCTACTTAGTTTAGATTGCTGATGGCTATGTACAGTATTGAACAGGACCTATGTAAAATGGGATTAAGTTTATTTACTGGGTTGTGGGGTGGGATGTGGCGACTGAGGGGGAGATACGGATTCATCTAGAGGAGTTTAAAATATTTCAAGGAGTAGTACAGGGCTTTAAGTCCACACTCATAAGGTTAATATGAAACTTACAAGTGGCTCTCGGGGGGGGGGGAGAGAATTGGAGACATAGTGGTGGCCATGTACGACTGGGACAGAAGTTGGCTAGGAAGTACCATGGTTGGCTGATGCCCCAGTAGTGAACCCCCTCTAAAGGGGTATTACATAACATTACATCTTTTCGAAACATCGTTGCAGAGTTAGGGAATGAGAATGTTCCCCTACCTTTGAAGAAGTGTAAAAAGTCACTGTTGCTTATGTTTGTTCTTCAATTTGGTTACTTTCTTAGTTTTACGAGTAGCCCAAGTTCGTTATTTGTGGAACCTAGGTACCTAGATAAATTTAACTCAGATGGTGGTGTGCTGGAGAGAGGAGAGGTGTAGAGGATGTAGGTTGATCCACTGTCAGGTAGATTATTGTCATAGGAATAATGGGGATTAAAGCTATATCATTTAATGTAAATGGGTTAACGAAACCAATCCGGAGGAAAAAAATACTGAGTCATATTAAAGGATATAAGGCAGATCTTGTTTTAATACAGGAAACCCACCTATCGGACGGGGAGCATTTGAAACTGAAATCTTTGGATTTTTGGTGATCTGATTCTCATCTTATTGAGGGGGGGTAGACATAGAGGGGTAGCAGTGCTTATTCCAGGCACCACTCCTTTTGAAGTACTTAAACAGGTTACCAACAAAGAAGGCAGATTTGCCTTGATTAAAGGGAATTTAAATGGAAACCTTCTGACAGTGGTATCAATATATGTCCCTCCGGGCTCTACATACAACATCTACAGACAGCTCTTAGTTAAAATAACAGAAAAAGATGAGGGAACGCTGATAGTGGGGGAGATTGGAATATGGTCTTGAACTAAAAATCTGACACTACTTCGAAAATCCCCAGAAAAACAAACAGATTACAAAAACAAATCAAGGCCTTATTGTTACGGTTAGGTCTACCGGATGCTTGGACCTTAACACAGGGTCCCATAAAAGGTTACACTCATTATTCGGCAACTTATCATATGTATTCATGGTTAGACTACTTTTATGTAAACAGGGATGCAGTTTCTAGGATACAAAAGTGTGAAATAGGACCATTTACTTTATCAGACTACGCCCCATCATAGATCCATGTAAACTTTGCCCTCCCTCCCTCCTCATAACACATTCTGGAGACTGAATCTCTCATTACTTTGAGATAAAGAAGAACAGGAACAAATCCTTCAGTCAATCACACAAACCTTACAAGATAATGATACCAGGGAGATAAATAAAAACATGGTTTGGGATACTCTTAAAGCTGTGATTCGAGGGAAACTAGTAGCCATAGCCTCAGCTAGAAAAAAACAGAGGAGGCAGAAGCAACTAATGCTAGAAAGACAGATAATATTAGAAACACAACAACAAGAACAATATTCAGCACAAAGAGAGAGGGAATTAATAAAGTGTACAAAGGAATTAATATCTTAGATGCCAAGGTCGAATTTAACCTTCAATATTTAAGGTAAAGTTATTATGAGGGTGGACCTGGGGCCACTAGGCGGCTTGTCATTCGTTTGAGAGCCAAGAGAGCTAGGGCACACATAGTAAAAATAATGCACCCTCAAACTAAAGTGAAAAGTCCTAAGTTAGAGCACATAGCGGAAGCGTTTCAGACATATTATAAACAACTATATGCTCAACCGAAGGATCCCCCGCTGGAAAAGATGCAGAGTTTTCTAAGGGAACTTGATCTTCCCCAAGTCCCAGATACCTGGATGACCTGACTTTTATGCCCAATATCACAGTCTGAAATTAATATGGTTATACAAGATGGGAAAACAGGGAAATCACCAGGGAGTGATGGACTTCCCATGGAATTCTATAAAAATTTCGAGCTACTTTGGCTCCAATTATGGGAGCCTTTTATCAGGAGATAATAGCAGAAGGAACAGCGCCCCCTCCCTCTTGGAGACACACAAGTATTTCAGTCATCCCCAAACCCAGCAAGGACCTCACACTCTGTGCATCACATAGGCCCATCTCGATTCTAAATGTGGACTACAAGATCCTGACCTCTATTATAGCAAAAAGAATTCGACAATTAATCCCAACCATAGTACATAAAGACCAAACTGGATTTGTGGCAGATAGACAGGTAGCTGACAGCGTTAGATGCACTACACATATTATAGACCATCTTAACCAACAGAAAACATCAGTAATCTTGATGATCCTCGATGCGGAAAAAGCTTTTGATAGGGTAAACTGGAGCTTCCTTTATGGGGTCCTTGCCGGGTTTGCTTTCCCAGATAAATTTATAAAATTAATAAAACTTTTATATACAGACCCACAGGCCTATGTACGGACTAATGGTATACTTTCCCAGAAAATTAATTTAAATAGAGGTACCCGGCAGGGATGCCCCCTGTCACCCATTTTATTTTCTTTATATATGGAACCATTAGCACAGTGGTTTAGAAAGGATCCAGCAATAAGAGGAGTTTCAATAGGAGCTAGCATCCACAAGGTGGCACTATATGCTGATGACATGCTGCTCTATTTGACAGACCCAGAGGCTTCATTAACACAAGTCATGGCAAAAACTATCACTTTTTCAGATTTATCAGGTTATGCACTTAGCACTACCAAAACTGAAATACTGACATTTAATTATAATCCCTCTCAGCAAATTATAACAAAACATATGCTGAAATGGGGTCTCACTACTCTAAAATACTTGGGGGTGACATTACAGACATCAAATTCACATCTATTTCTAGATAACTACAAACCAATAGTTCAGCAGATCCAATCAGACATGGAGAAATGGTCATTGCTTCCTCTGCCAATGTATGCTAGGATCCAGGCCATAAAAATTAACCTTCTTCCACAGCTCTTGTATTTATTTCAGTGTACCCCAGTGACACCCTCTCACAGATCAACAGACCAAAATGTTTAAATTCATTTGGAATGACCGTGGATCTAGAATCCGTGGAACCCTTCTATTGGCTATTGAACAAAAGGGAGGGAGATCAGTCCCTAACCTTTAGGAATACTGGATAGTGGCACAAGTTAGGTGGGTCCTCTTCTGGACACAAACCCCAGCAAATGCACACTGGCAAGAAATGGAAAGAGTTCAAAGCCCAGACTTCCATATACATACTAGTCTGTTTTTAACAGAAATACCACAATACTTGATAAATAATACCCCTATCCAAGCAACACTTAATGCATGGGACTTGTTCTAAGCATATCCAGGCCCAAAAAGGGAGATGTGGAGGGTGAGATGGTTCACAGCTGATAATGATTTTGTACCAGGCGGGGCAGATGTTTGGTATAGAAAATAAGCAGCAAAGTGGTTTGGGGCACCTATGCAGTTGCTAAGAGGGGATAGGATACTTTTTTTTCCAAGAATGTGCTCAAAGATGGGGATGAACACCCGGGGAGAAAATATACTATTTACAGATCTATGCTTATCTACAACACAAGCTCCGTGGGACCGAGGAGCTCACTAACCCTGGGTTTAAGTTTGCCCTGATTGACCTTTTCTCTCTCATGACAGCAAAACATGCAATCAACAAGATATAGCAATACCTGAACATGCAGGGCGAGGAGGTGACACAATTCATACAGACAAAGTGGGAGAGAAAGGCGAATTTTCATTTACCTTCCCCAATGTGGGATAAGCTGTAGGATTCCACATCTAGGGTAACCATGTCACCCCTCTGGCAAGAGTATATGTGGAAAGTCAGAGTACGATTTTTCCTGACCCCCCGATAGAGTGGCCAAATACTCTCCCACTGGAGTTGCCAATTGCTGGCGACAATGTGGAGCGCAAAAAGCAACCCCCACACATATCTTCTTTGCTTGTACTAAGCTAGAACAATTTAGAAAGGAAGTAGGAGACAGGATTAACATCCTATTTCAGACAACTACCCCGCTACTAATACAAAACCTGGTATTGGGACTCCCTCCAGAGGGCATGAGAGGGAAGGATACTTTATATTTGTGGTATATCTGTGTAGCAGCTTACAACAAAATGATCACAGGAAACTGGTTGCAACCCACTCTACCTGCTGTAAAGGAGTGGTTTCAGATTATTACTGATTTACAGCATATGGAAGAATTAACCTACCAGTTAAGAGATGCTATGGAGAGAGGCCTTAGAAGATGGACTAGGTAGGCTCTCTTGAAGTAAATAAAGCCCTAAAATAGGGTAAGGTGTCTAGTAGAGGACAGAGAAGATGAGCCCTCCAATCAGATCCAACAAATAAGAAGACAGGAACAGAGAGAGCGAAATGAATTAGGTAACCCCTCTCAAAAGCACACCATCACTATTACTTTCACTTTTTTACCATATAATATTAGTTTAAAATGCAATGTAATAGAATAAAATACAATTGAATATGATTGAAGGTATGATGAAGTACCCCCACAGGGGATGAAATACCTTCATGACTAAGTGAAAACATAAAATAACCTATTCACCTCCTAGTTTAACCTGTATTCCTAGGTCATTTTATTTTACTTTTATATGTATTTAATATTGAAAATACTGTATGTTTAGTAGGATGGTCAATTGTGCTATATAAATGTAAAAAGAGAAAAAATGTTGCTAATGCAAGGATGTGCTTTAAAAACTATGTGAACTGACAATAAAGTACATATAAAAACAAGAAATCACTTTACACTTCATAACCTTTGATGTTATATTTCACAACCAAAAAGGTTGCTTTCTCAGGAAGGCAGGCTTTGAAAAATATACCCCTAAAACTCACAGTGAATCACCAGAATTCAATTCTCAATTCTTTAGGGTAGTTTATAGTTCACATTGAAAAGGCTTAATACAACCTTCTTTTCTTTCTCTTCTTAAGTAAGTAATAAGACAGGATGGAGTGTGAGGCCACATGCCAAGTGCCTTCACAACCTGGAGTACAGTTATCTTAGCACAATGCACATCCTCAGAGAGTCTTATTGCACTTATAAATTGGTTCCTTTCTTCTAAATATGTTTAGGATGTTAAAATATGTTAACATTTTGACTTTGCTTTAGGAAGTTTGTTCAATGCGGCATTTATATTTGTAGTTTCAAACAACATGAAGTCTTGCTGTATTTTGACATATGCAGTTAGGTCCTGCCTTTCAACTGCCCCGGAGAACAAAGAGTTAAACTTTCCATGGCCAGCATGGAATGTTCACCACGAGCTCGGTTGAAGCCCCTGTCTGCTGTTGTTTAAACTGCAACCGTCAGATTCTTTACTCCGCCTCACTGAACAGTCGCTCCAGAGATTTCTCCTGCTGCTCGGTTCAAAAAGTCGGTTGAAGTGTCGGTTTTCGGTCGGTTTCTACCGAATTGCTGTTACCGCTTAGTCGGTTCTAGTCTCTGTCTGTGGTACCGTGAATACTAGATAGGTTTTTTATTTTGTTTCTGTGTGGAACTCGTAAATTGTGGCAAACCGATCAGTTTGAGGTAAAAAAGCTTGTGCTAATTTAGAGTGTGGTAACCGGTCCGTATCGGTTCTAAAAAAAGACGGATTTAATTACATTTTTTTCCAAGACCCGTGACACGGTCAGGAACCAATAGGGGAGTCTTGCCTGGCAGATTGCCGAAAAAGGGTAACGTTTTTGGATAGGATTGGCCATGTCTGAGAAACCCAAGAAAAAAAACGGGCCCACTGGGTTTCAACACTGCAGTGTATGTGGGAAGTCTTTGACAAGGCTGATCCCCACACTACCTGTGTTTATTGTCTGGGGTTTGACCACCTCGATTCAGACTGCCAAATTTGCAAGAATTTTCCCAACTCTACCCTGGAAAAGAGATTAGGTAGACTGAGGGAAAGGGAGGCCGAGAAGTCCGCTGACCTGGATGGCCAGCCCGGTTTGGTTCTAACCGAACCAGAAGGAGTGTCCTCTGACCAGGGCGATACTTCTTTGGGCAAAAGGAGAGCCGATTCTGAGGAGTCGGTTCCAGTAAAAAGAAAGAGAAAAGATAAATCGTCCGGTTCGGACCCAGAAACTCATACTCCAACCACCGATGAGATAGCCAAGGCGATAAAGATTGTGCAATCGCTTAGTTCGGTTCCTACCGAACTGGCACCATCTGGCAGGGGCTCGGTTCGGTCGGTTCCCCTGGTTCCGGATTATACTTTGGAGGAATTTTATGAACTGGAGGAGAAGGAGGGAGAGTATGAGGATGATTATGGTGATTATGAAAGTCTGGATGTGCCTATTGACCTGGACATCTCCCCAGACAGACCTTCAGGTGTTTCTCCTCCTAGGCTTTCTGAGTCCCCTTCTCACTATGTGTTTTACAAAAAAGTGGCTGAGATCCCGCTTCCTGTGGAGGAAGCAGTAGAGGATCAGGAAGAGCCTGATTATGTTGAGATGATGGACATCCCAGAATCTAGGAGACTGTCTATTCCCCTCCACAAATCCTTTGGGAAACAGACACATAACATTCTTAAGTCTCCTAATTCTATACCTCCTGTGGACAGATGAATGGACAAGAGGTACACTCTCTCAGGCTCGGACATGGAGTTCCTTTTTCAGCAATGCAGTCATGTTGGGGTCGTGCAGGCTGCTGCCTGTGATAAGGCAAATATTCCCTTGGCATCACCCCCCCCAGACAAGGACGCCAGGAAGATTGATGCCATGGCAAAGAAACAATACATGGCAGCATCTTTGGGACTCAGGCAGGCTAACTATATGGTCTATACAGCTAGATACCAGAAGTCCAGGTGGGACACTGTGCTGGCTCTGGCAAAACAGGCCCCTGACCAGCTTGCCAAGTAGCTGGAGCAGGTGGCTGCAGATGGGATTGAGGCATCAAAAGTACAGTTTCATGCTGCTGTGGACTCCAATGATGTTTCAACAAGAGTCATGGCTACATCTGTGGCTCTTCTGAGGATGGCTTGGCTCAGATGTACTAGCCTCTCACAGGATACCCAGGCTAAGGCCATGGATTTTCCTGTAATTGGTAATTCTCTGTTTGGGGAGCAGACAGAGAACTACATGAAAAAGATGAATGCGTACAAGACCACTTACAGGAGTGCTCAGGCCAAAGAAAGGCAAGCAACTCCTCAAAGGCAGCAGTCCAGGAGCAGGGGAAGGCCTTTCCAAATGCCTTTTTACCAAACTCAGGCCTCCTCTTCTTCCTTTTGACAGAGGGGGTTCTTTAGAGGGAGAGGCAGAAGGAGGATGAGCAGGCCTGTATCCACCCCTCAGCCTAAAGCCCCTGCCAAGCAGACACCCTGATGGGTCTGCCCGGGCCGATTCTCCCATACCAGTAGGGGGCAGGCTGGCTTACTTTGTCCAGGACTGGAAGTTTCTTACATCAGACAAGTGGGTCCTGGAAGTAGTAAGCCAGGGACTGGTTCTCAGCTTCAAAAAATTTCCCAAGATGAGAACCAGATCCTTTCCACCTGCAAATCTCTCAGAGACCCTTGCCCTAGAGGCAGAGGTTTCTTCTCTTCTAGCTCTCAGAGCTATAGAGCGGGTTCCCACCCTACACAAGGGCAAAGGATTGTACTCCAGGTACTTCCTAACCCCCAAAAAGAAAGGAGAATGGTGGCCCATCCTGGACCTAAGATATCTGAACAAACACCTTTTGAAGCCAAAGTTCAAAACGGTAACTCTCGGAATTATCCTTCCCTCTCTAAGGCCAGGGGACTGGCTAGCCTCCCTGCACCTCAAAGATGCCTACTTTCACATTTCCATCAGGTGTTCCCACAGAAAGTACCTCAGGTTCGAGTTGCCCTCAGGCCACTATCAGTTCAGAGCAATGCCCTTTGGCCTAACATCAGCCCAAGGGTTTTCACAAAGTGCCTGGCGGTAGTTGTTGCTTTCCTAAGAAGAAAAAAGATCTCCATCTTCCCATACTTGGACGACTGGCTCATAGTAGGTCAGTCTCCAGACCAAGTCAAGTCACATCTACAAGTGACCCAGCAAGTGCTCACTTCCTTAGGATTCCTTCTCAACCTTCCGAAGTCAGTTCTCGAACCAGTACAGCTCCTCACTTTCATAGGTGCAGAACTGGATACAGTAACGGCAAGAGCCTTCCTTCCCCTGGACAGGGCAAGGAACCTTATGGAACTGGCCTCTTCATTCACCCTTCAGGTGTCTCGACCAGCAAGGCATTTCCTTCAGCTTCTGGGCCACATGACAGCTTCCACAGCAGTGGTCCAAGGGGCAAGATTCCAGAAGAGGGACATTCAGTTCCACTTAAGAGCCTTCTGGTCCCAAATAAAGGATTCCCTTACCAAACTAGTCCCAGTGACTCGAACCCTGATCCAAGCCTTGCAATGGTGGCAGATCAGGACAATTTGAGACAAGGGGTTCCATTTGTCACTCAGTCTCATTCAGTGATACTCACCACAGATGCTTCCCTGCTGGGCTGGGGAGCCCATCTGGGGGATCTTACCACCCAAGGACTGTGGTCACCTCAGGAATCTCTGCTTCACATCAGTCTCTTGGAACTCAGAGCAGTGCTTCTGGTACTGCAAGCTTTTTCCAAATCTGTACAGAACAAGGTGGTTCAGGTCAGAACAGACAACACCACCACCATGTGGTACAGCAACAAGCAAGGAGGCACATGGTCTATGGCCTTGTGCACTGAAGCAATGAAGTTGTGGTCCTTGGCCTATTCCCTGCAAACCTCTCTGATAGCAGTTGACCTCCCAGGGAAGGACAATGTCCTAGCAGATGCACTGAGCAGAATATCCCAGGGCCATCATGAATGGGCCCTAGATCCTCTAGTTTTGAAAGTGATTTTCTCGAGATAGGGCACACCAGAGGTAGATCTTTTTGCAGCCCCAGACAATCACCAACTTCCTCTCTTTTGTTGCAGACCCCCAGTCTTGGCTCAGTCCCCCCTGGATGCTCTGATTCTGAACTGGGAAGGGACATTTCTGTGTGCTTTTCCCCCCTTCCCTCTCCTGTTCAAAGTGTTAGTCAAGATAAGGTCACAACCATGCAACGTAATTCTGATTGCTCCAGACTTGGCCAGATAGCCCTGGTACCCCCTGTTGCTGTCCCTAGCAGTCCACCTTCCTCTGTCTCTTCCCAGGAATTACAACCTGTTGACATCCTCTCAGGTGAGTATTTGGTACCCGAATCTTCAGTCTCTCAATCTCAAGGCATGGCTCTTGAAAAGTTAGAGTTCGCGGATCTGCATCTTTCCCAAGGGGTTCTGCATATCCTTAAGGCTTCTCAAAAGCCTTCCACGAGGAAGACTTACAACTCCAAAAGGAAAAGATTCAGCATTTGGTGTTCTAAGAAGAATATTTCTCCAGACTCTGCTGAATTGCCTACGGTTCTGGACTGTATGGTCCATCTTAATGGCCTAGGCCTCAGACCAGCTACCCTTAAAGTACACGTGGCAGCTGTTTCTGCTTTCTTGTCAGTAGGCAAGCCTTCCTCTCTATCATCCCATCCTGTATTTTGTAAGTTTTTCAAGAGATTGCTTCACACCAATCCCCCCCCTTTAGGGATCCTGCTCCTGCTTGGGACCTTAATGTTTGCATTGCTCAGCTTATGCAACCTCCCTTTGAGCCTTTGTCCTCAGCAGAGCTTAAGTACTTGACTTGGAAAACTGTGTTTTTGGTAGCCATTACTTCTGCCAGGCGTATCAGTGAATTGCAAGCCCTGTCAGCGGAATCTGATTTCATCTCTTTCCATAGAGATAAAGTGGTCCTTAGAACTAACAGAAAGTTCTTACCTGAAGTGGTTTCAGATTTCCACCTCAACCAGTCTATATCTCTCCCTGTTTTCTTCACTGACCATTCCTCCTCAGGAGAGAGGAGGCTACACAGCTTGGATGTTAAAAGAGCCCTTAGCTACTACATAGAGCGTACCAAGGGTCACAGGTTTGAATCCCTCCAGTTGTTCCTTACATATGGAGAAGTTGGTAAGGGAAAACTTGCCACTAAGAGATTTGTTGCCAGGAGGATTGTTTCTTGTATACAATTCTGCTATAAAAAACTGGGTAGAACTCCACCCTCAGGCCTGAGGGCTCATTCCACTAGAGGTACAGCTGCTTCCCTGCCTGCTGCCAGGGATATTTCTCTCTTAGAAATTTTATCAAGCAGCCACCTTGAAAACAGTCCATACTTTCACCAAGCATTACTCTCTGGATATCCAGGCTAGGAGTGATGCTCGGTTTGGCACAGCAGTACTTCCGAGCTTGTTTCCAAAGTAGGTTCTTTCCCTCCTCCATTGAGGTACTGCTTGGTAGTCTGCATATGTCAGAATACAGCAAGGCTTCATGTTGTTTGAAGAAAAAAATTACTCACCTTAGTAATGTTGTTTCTTTCAATGGAGTCTTGCTGTATTCTGACTTCCCCCCACCTCCCCTCTCAGAACCTAGATTTTGGGATGTGGGTGGGCAGGAGTAGTGTTGGCACCCTAGGGGTGCCCTTTATTCATCCTCTTTTGGTTTGGGTGAGGGGTTGTGTTTTGGATGTGTTTTGTTTTTGGGTTTCCTGACTTGAGCCTTCCTTTTTAAACCAAAAAACCTTTTATATAAATATATTTGCCAGTTGGCTAGTAAGAATTTTACAGTTTCCACACAGAACATCTAGTGAGTCTTTGCTCGTAAAGATCTGACGGTTGCAGTTCAAACAACAGCAGACAGGGGCTTCAACCGAGCTCGTGGTGAACATTCCATGCTGGCCATGAAAAGTTTAACTCTTTGTTCTCCAGGGCAGTTGAAAGGCAGGACCTAACTGCATATGTCAGAATACAGCAAGACTCCATTAGAAGAAACAACATTACTAAGGTGCGTAATTTTTTCTTTTCTGGCATCCATATTTGTACTTTTTATGAATTTGTGTAATTGTGAATACAGAACCATAAAATAAAAGGATTTGCCAGGATTTATGTTTATTTTATTTATTATCTCTAATTTAATATTCTTTTCTTTCAATACTGAAAGGATCGAGAGTTGGGACATTTGCCTTCTACCAGCCCCCTTCCCACACACACACACACACACACACACACACACACATATGCCTGCCCGCCTGCCTGCTCACGCTGTAACAAGGGCCTAACATGCAGTGGTGAGGGCAAAATCAAAATATTTTATTATTTTAATTCAATACCTGGCATTCAGAGGTCCTGGGGTCATGCTATGTGTAATCAATTTTAATTTCAATCAATCAATATTTCATTTATATGGCACCTTTCGACTGCCAAGGGGCCTAACAAAAACAGTTAAAACAACTATAACATAAAATCACATATATTATAAATATTATAAAATACAGTTAAAACCAACAAATAGAGTTTGGGTCATTCCCCAAATGTCTGAGTCCATAAAAAGGTTTTAAGAGCCTGCTTAAATCCCTCCACGGTCACACACTCACGTAGCTTCTTGTTTTACATTGTTTTTCATGGATTCTACTTGGTAGAATGTTTATTTTCTTTCTTACTACTAAGGGGCTAGCAGGGTATTGTTTGGGGCTGTTGGAAATTTGAAACCTGTTTTGGTAGCTAAAAGTGGGGTCATTTGTTTGGTTTACGGTGTGGCAGGCTGCATTTGTAGAGGCCTGTTTCTTCTCTTTTAAACATAATTGGTGTAATTTAACTGGTCTGTTTCTTTGAATTGGAGACCTATATCTTATAATTCCAAACCTATTTTGATGTATTGTTGGGGAAGCTGTTTGAATTGGTGTCCTGTTTCTTTGGGTAGCAAACCTATGTTGGGGCTTTGAGTAGAATTGATTCATTGTTGCTGGCTTCACTAGCTGCAAAGTTTTGAGTGGGGGAAGGGTGCTAATTTGTCTGGCCAGGTCTCACTCAGCAGAGAGGCAGAGCTGAATCAGGTGTGGAGTCAGTGCTTTGGCTTCTCAGAAGGAACTAGAAGGGGGACAGGATCAGATCTATAGTACAGTAGCTTCTTGTTTTACATTGTTTTTCATGGATTCTACTTGGTAGAATGTTTATTTTCTTTCTTACTACTAAGGGGCTAGCAGGGTATTGTTTGGGGCTGTTGGAATTTTGAAACCTGTTTTGGTAGCTAAAAGTGGGCTCATTTGTTTGGTTTACGGTGTGGCAGGCTGCATTTGTAGAGGCCTATTTCTTCTCTTTTAAACATAATTGGTGTAATTTAACTGGTCTGTTTCTTTGAATTGGAGACCTGTATCTTATAATTCCAAACCTATTTTGATGTATTGTTGGGGAAGCTGTTTGAATTGGTGTCCTGTTTCTTTGGGTAGCAAACCTATGTTGGTGCTTTGAGTAGAATTGATTCATTGTTGCTGGCTTCACTAGCTGCAAAGTTTTGAGTGGGGGAAGGGTGCTAATTGTCTGACTAGAGGCCTCAGCTACCTGATTGTTTCCGGAAGACTTGGGCTGGTCCCACCCACCCCAACCCTCCTCCACCCACCCTGGTCAATTATTCCATTTGTACTAGGGGTTCTGACATCACTCCTCAAACAGGCAAAAGATTTGCACCTGTCATAACAGAAGCAGACATCCAGGAAAGGAACTGCAGCAAGTGAAGAGGTGACTGCTCTCTCAGTGGAAGGGAAGTAAATGCAAATCTAGGCGCTTTCATTATTACTACTTCTCATAGTTATTGCATTGGGTAAAGGAGGAGTAGGAGTTGAAGAAGGTTGTGCAATGGCTACTTAAAGTATTTTTGAGTGTGGATAGGAATATAAAAAGCAGTTGCTCAGCATATCTAAACGTGTGCAACAAAGGAGGTAAGGGACATAAAGAATGTTTTGCACTGATAGAGGGGGAGGGGGACTTGGGGGAGTGTTTGGTATCCTGCATCTGGAAGGGTGGGGGTCGCTGGTGGGCAATGACAGCAATGGGTAGGGTGGTAGGCTGCAACAACTGCGGTGCACCAATCTTTCTAAACATTGCCTGGAGAGTGGGAGGATGTTTAGTGTGCAACCACATAGAAAAACTTAGAAAGGAGATTGAGGGTCTGCATGAGGAACTAAGACAGGCAAGGCAGATTGGGGGTGGGTTTAGCCCAATACTGGAGGGAGGAAGAAGGGGAGATGAGGGAGGGCAATTTAAGCCAACAGTGGTGAGGAGAGGCTCAGAAGAAGGGAAGCAGAGACAAAAGGGCCCAGGCCAGGAAGAATGATTGCCGGGGAAACCAGGTCAGGAGACAAAAGTCAAATGGAAGGAGGCAATAGGGACTTGTGAGGGGAGGCGAAGAAGTGGCAAAAGTCATGGAGTGGAAAGGAAAGAACAGGTTACTATGCAGAAAGAGGGAGCAGGCATTTGTGAAGGATCTTCAGAAAATAGTTTTGCACTGCTAGAGAGGAAGAAAGTGGAGGAGGGAAGTGATGAAATTAGAGGAGTAATTGATAAATGCCTGGACCAAACTGGAGCGGGGGGAAGTTCTGCTGGGAGAACTGCAACAGGGTTAAAAGGGCATAATAATGTGCAGGAGGAAGAAGAGGAGCTGGAAATGAGGGAGGGAGATGAAAGGAAGCAAGCAGGGAGTAAGAGGGGTGGAATCTTAGTGCTGGGGGACTCAATACTAAGAGGAGTTAGGTGGGGTAGCAAGGCGGAGAGGCATAGTCGCATTTGGGTGGAGGCCATGCCAGGAATGACAGTGGAAAGGGTGGGACAGTCTGTTCTGAAATATGCTAGAAGGGGTAGGGACAAGCCTCATTTAATTATACATCTTGGGACAAATGACCTGGCTGACAAGACAGTGGATATAGTCCAGAGGAGGTTTGAGGAACTATCACAATTATGTGAGGGGGCAGGAAGATCAGTAACTTTTCCGAGATACTTCCGGTGCCAAAGGCAAGCACAACAAGAAAGCTGAGAATAGAGGAATTTAACAGATGGCTAAGAACCTGGTGTTGTGCTAAGGGTATGGGCTGTTGGGGGTGGGGAGGACCTGGGAGGACAGTAGTCTCTATGCCAAGGACAGACTACACTTGAGTGAGGAAGGAAAGAAAGTGTTGAAGCAGAGGATGGAAGATATATAGAGGAAGTTGGGAGTTTAAACTAGGAGTGGGGGTGGCAGTTGGGGAGAGATATGCAGAGACCACAGGTTGGGAAATCATATGAGCTACCCCCATAACAGTGACAAAGGACAAATGGCAAAGTACTATTGGTGATGCTAGGAAAGGAGGCAGGATGGGAGGAGGGGAAAGGGTGGAAGGTGGTTACCCTTAATGCTAGGAGTTTTGGGAGGAGAACTGCAGAGTTGCAGGTTCTCATGGCAGAGGAGAGGTGGACATTGCAGCCATCAGGAACATGGGCCACCTAATATAATGACTGGGACCTGTCTGTACCAGGGTACAGGTTATTTCATGTAGGACAGGGTGACTGGGAAAGGGAGGGTGGTACTATAGTGAAGGAAGGACTGAAGTGTGTAAGGAGGAAGGGAGGAGGGTAGTACAGAGTCACTTTGGTTGCAAATCCAGGATTCCAAGAATAGGAGTCTTAGAATGGGAGTGGGGTACAGGCCACCATCTCAGATGGAGGAGTTAGACAGGAACTAGCGGGACAGATCAGGAGGACCTGCGAGAAGGGTAGTGTGGTGATTGTGGGGACTTCAACATGCCAGGAGGACTGGAGCACCCCAACAACCAGGAACAGAAGGAGCAGGTACTGCTGGATGCCTTCCAGGACAGCTTCCTGCTGCAATGGTCAGTGAACCAACCAGGTTAGGGAATACCCTTGACCTTGTGCTGGCAAATGGGGACTTTGTGAGAGAACTTACAGTGGAGGAACCGCTGTCAGGGAGTGACCACCACTCAGTATGGCTCACATTGTATATGGGCAAGGAAGGAGTGGAATCTGGCACAAGAGTGCTGGATTTCAGGAGGGCTGACTTTGGGAGGATGGGGGAAGTGGTAAAAGGGTACCTGGCCTGAATTCAATCTAGTATGGATACTAACCAGAGATGGGAGCTCATAAAGTTGGGGATAGTGGAGGCAACCAAAACCTGCTGCAAAGCCCAGATCAAGAAGGCTAGGGCTAAGAAACCGAGCTGGTTGAGCAAGGAGGTCATGGAAAAGATAAGGAGCAAAAGAGCTGCCTTTAGGAAATACAAGAAAACAGGGAGGGGAGGACAGAGGAGTACTTGACAGAATCAAGGAGGTGACAAGGGCAGTAAGGGGAGCCAAAGCATCTACGGAACTCAGGCTGGCACAAGGCATTAAGAAGGGGAGAAGGACTTCTTTAAGTACATCAGGAGAAAAGGAGCTGAAAGGACCACATAGTAAGGATTAGGAAGGAGGGAGGTTGGGTGGAAGCAGGTGAGATATACATGGAAGCACTAAATGAGTACTTCTGCTCAGTATTTACTAAAGAGAAGAGGGGGGGTGACACCCAAGATGGGTGAAATGGCAGACAGGGGGGAAAGTGGTGACAGATGGGGAACTCATGGAGGCAGAGTTCGGAGGGTTTGAAGGCACTGAGGGTGGACAAGGCACCAGGCCCAGATGGCATCCACCCCAGGGTACTGAAGGAGCTGGCAGAGGTCCTTGCAGGACCTTAGCAGACCTATTTAATGCCTCACTACATTCGGGTGTGTACCTCAGGACTGGAGGATGGCTCATGTGGTGCCCCTCCACAAGAGTGGCCCCAAGGATGAACCGGGAAACTACAGACCAGTGAGCCTCACATCCATCGTGGGTAAGCTAATGGAGACTATCCTGAAGGAGAGGCTGGTGGCCTCTTAGAGGCCAAGGACTACAGGACAGCAGACAGCATGGCTTCATCCGTGGCGATCCTGCCAAACCAACCTGGTCGGGTTCTATGACTGGGTAAATAGGCAACTGGACAGGGACATGCAGTGGATGTCCTGTGTCTGGAATTCAGTAAGGCATTCACCCAGTGCCACATGGAAGGCTGGGAAGGAAGTTAGTAGGCACAGGGGCAGGTGCAATGCTGGTGAGATGGGTAGGAAACTGGCTGCAGGGAGGCAACAGAGGTGGTGGTGGATGGGGAGCTCTCACACCAAGGCAGTGACTGCGGTGTCCCACAGGGCTCGGTGTTGGGACCAGTGTTGTTTGGGATATTCATTGCAGACATATCATGGGACATCAAGAGCAAGATCAGTCTGTTTGCTGATGATACCAAGGTTAGGCCGTGGTGGTGGATGACCTAGGGGATGGCAGGGTTGCAGGATGATCTGGCAAAGCTTGAAACCTGGTCAGACACCTGGCAACTGGCTTTAATGCCAAAAGTGCAAGGTGATGCATTTTGGGATGAAGAACCCAAGAGGACTTACCAGCTAGGGGAGTGCAGCTAGCCCAGACAGAGGAGGAGAAGGATCTGGGTGTGCTCATCACAGGGTCAATGAACAACTCAGCACAGTGTAGGAAGGCAGCTGCAAAGGCCAACAAAATGCTGGGTTGTATTGCAAGGGGTATATCCTCGAGGAGGGAGGAGGTGATTCTGCCACTGTATAGGTCATTAGTTAGACCACACCTGGAGTACTGCGTGCAGTGCTGGCGTCCGTATCTGAAGAGGGACATTAAGTTACTGGAGGAGTGCAGCGCAGGGCGACAAAGATGATCAAGGGTCTGGGGGACTTATCATATGAGAGGAGGTTGAAGGAGTTGAACATGTACTCACTGGAGGAGAGGAGAGACAGGGGGACATGATTGAAACCTTTAAATACATGAAAGGAATAAACAAGACCGGGTACAGAGGGCTGTTCAAAGTAAGGAGGGAGGGCCACCAGGGGCCATGATATGAGACTGGAGCGAGGAAGGTTCAGGAGGAGATGAGAGACACTTTTTTACAGAGAGGGTGGTGGCTGGGTGGAATGCATTACCTGCAGAAGTGGTATACAGTAGAACAGTGGACTGCTTCAAACGAGGATGGGACAGGACAAGGGGGAGGGTTAATGAAGGGGAAGGGTGGAAGGGAGGGGCAGCTGCAGAATAAGGGGTGCTAGCTGCACATTCGAGCAGACTTGATAGACCTCTAGGCCTTTATCTGCTGGCAAATTTCGTATGTTCGTATGTTCGTAGCTGATGGGGTAGACAATTCCAATGGGTAGGGGCCACATGCATAAATGCATGGGCCCTGGAAGATTTTAAACAAACCCTTGGAATCTCTAGCAACCCCTCGTCAGCTGAGCAGAGCGATCGCCCAGGGCAGTAAGGGACCAGAAGCTCTTTGAAGTAGTCTGCACCCTGTCTGTGTAGAGCTTTATAAGTCAGAAGTCTGACTTTGAAGGTGATTTGCCACTGTACCGGCAGCCAGTGCAGTTCATGCAGCACTGGAGAAATATGACAGGACTGAGAGGTTTCTGTCAATAGCTGGGTCGCAGCATTCTGCACTAGCTTTAAGCAGTGAATATGCACCCCTGGTAGCCCTAGGTATAGGGCATTATAGTATTCAAGGGGTGAGGACACAAATGCATGGACAAGCATTAGAAGGTCACCAGATGGAACAAGATGCTTAACCCTGGAGATATTCCTCAGATGGTAAAAAGGGGATTGGATGACAGTCAACATCTGCGAGCGTAGTGTCAACACTTCATCAAAAATTACCCCCAGGTTTCACACCTGTTTGGAGGTCAGGAGAGGTAAATCCCTAAGAAAAAGTCCTAAGGGGGAATCCACCCCCAACCCTCCCATCCAGCAGCCACCGTGCACCACCAGCACCTCAGTCTTTTCTGAGTTCGACCTTAACCAGCTCAAACTCATCCACTCCTGGATTTCTATGAGGCAGTTATTAAATACTGACAGAGCTCTATCCAGGTCAGGTACATAAGAAAGGTAAAGCTGGGTATCATCAGCATAGCAGTGAAACCTCAGCCCATACCTTCTTACAATGTCTCCGAGGGGTAGCATGTAAACTGCAAACAACATGAGGGGCAACACTGATCGCTGAGGAACCCCACATGATAACGAAACTGGGTCAGAGGAATAAATCCCTGACATCACCTTCTGAGTTCTTCCAGTGAGGAAAGATGAAAACCACCTGAGGACCATACCTGACAGGCCACAAATGAACCTCAGACGATAAAGCAGAACCACATGGTCCACAGTGTCAAATGCTGAAGAGAGATCTAGAAGGACCAAGATGGAATGGTTCTTCCGATCTCTTGCCATCAGGTGATCATTGAGCACCCAAACCAGTGTCATCTCAATACTGTGCCTCTTTGGAAAACCAGACTGGAGAGGTTCATAGATATCTTGGATGGTCAAATGGTTCTCCAGTTGTATGGCTACTAGTTTCTCGATCACTTTCCCCATAAAGAGGAGGTTTGAGATTGGTCCATAGTTCCTATGGCAGTCTGGGTCCAAAGAAGCTTGCTTCAGGAGGGGTGTCACCACTGCCTCCTTCAGGGAGCTAGGTAACTCACCTGTTTCCAAGGAGCACCAGACTATCCATGCTAGGACTG
The DNA here is from genome assembly GCA_016271365.2 of Neoceratodus forsteri. NCBI lineage: Eukaryota > Metazoa > Chordata > Ceratodontiformes > Ceratodontidae > Neoceratodus > Neoceratodus forsteri. Next base: position 167,056,317 of record CM028131.1, on the reverse strand, counting down.
GACCAACAATGTCACTGCAGCCCCAAATCAGGGTAGTTGGTCCCGGATCCAAACTACAGCACGTAGGGCACATACCCTGGACAATCCACATGATATCCACAAACTCCAGCCAGTTGAAAGTACTCCAGGAGAACCGAGGGGCAGTGACTAAATGCCAATTCAAAGCAATGCCCATAGAGTGTGCCGACTGGAGTTCCATCCTGATGTCAACCACCTTAGCTGCAAGAATCAAGCAAGCTCATTGCACTCAACTTGCAAAAATGCTTTTTGGACCAGTAGAGTGGCTGGGTTGCACAGTTTGTCCACGGTTCGAAAGAGATGAGTTGGTCAGTTCTGAGTGGCCGCAATCTCCCCAGACAGGAACTCTGCCTTCTTATGGGTGATCGCGGATTGATAGGCTTGATTATGGTCCATCAATCTAAGGTGATCGGCATCAAGGACGGATTTCTGCCAGCAATGCTCTAACCTTCGTCCTAGTCACCGCATTTCCCTCAAGGACCCATCAAACCAAGGGGACCGAGGGCAAAGGGAGAGAGGACAAACTCAGACAGGAGCAGCAACATCCATGGCTATAGAAATGGCTTTATTATAGGCCATCACTAGGGCTTATGGGCCATTGTTTGCTAATGGAAGAACTAATAGGTTAAGCACCACCACCAGGCCTTCAGAGCTTACACCTTGTAAAGGGCAGTACCTGACCATCTTCACAGGGGTAGGCCTCTGAAAGGGGGCACAAAAACTGAACTGCACAGTGTAGTGATCGGACCATCTGACTGGTTCCACACCCAAATCATAGGCTTCGATCCCCAGGAGGAAAACTAAGTCAAGAAAGTGACCGTGTTTATGGGTAGCAGTGGAAACAATCTGTGTAAGGCCCAGAGATATCATCAACTGGAGGAAGTGCTGACCAAATTGCGAGAGTTCGTCATCAATCCAGGCGTTAAAGTCACCCAGGACCATCAGCCTGGGCAACTCAAATGCCATGTCAGTCACAAAGTCCACCACTTCCTGCAGGAACCGCTTCTCATCCCCGGGTAGACGTTAGATGAGGGCGATGCTGCAACCTACACCTGCTTCCACAGTACATTCAAATGACTGAGTCTCCTCAACTGGTACACTAGTGAGGCCCAGTTCAGTTTTGAAACAGACCACAACCCCCCCCCCCCAGAGATCCAATCTCGAGCAGTGAATCAATGAGTAACCGGCCCGAGTTGTAACCTCCAATATGGGGCCAGAGTTCTCGTCCAGCCAGATCTCGGTGACACAAGCCAGGTCTGCTGTTCCCACAAGCTCTGCAATAATTGCATTCTTGTTTTTAATGGACCTGGCATTACATAACACCATTGACGTTGAATGAGCTTCCAGGGCTGTTCAAGTCACCTGCCCACTAAAATTGGTAGTGCCCTTTGGTATGGAGACCAGACATGAAGAGCCATGATCTGGATTCCATTTTCCCCAAGGGCATCTTCTGGATCTTATGACCCCCTTAGGTGACCCCGCTCATTCACCCTCCACTGTTCGCACCCCTGACTCCCCTCCCTCCCGGCGAACAATACCCAGTGCTCTGCAGTGCTGGTAGGTTGTAAACTGCAATGGGGGGAGAGAAAGGGGCAGAGGGCATGAAAAGCAGAGGATGACTAGCGCTCAACCATGGGGTCAGGCCTCCAGCACATTTCAATGACCCAATGGAGACAGCTGGCATATTTATGTGAGTACTGCAAGTGCCAGTCTGAATTGTTCAATTTACATGTGAACTGTAACCCAGTTCAACCACTGGAAAAATGGGTATTGAAGAAGAAATCACTGTTTACAGGTACTGTACATGTAAACCCAATTGGTGCACTAACGAGATTGCTTTTGAAGCTGGGTTGAAAGTATGTGGTTCACAGGAATCGATGCCTACTGAACCCAAATGTGCTCTGCATGTAAACAGCATCAGTTTCCCTGATCGTTCCTGGAGTCATATGCTTTTAATCGATCCTCCCTTTCCAATGCAGATCAGCAAGTACTGAGCATGCTCACATTAACTGTGTATCCATTGAAGGTATTCCAGAGATGCACATGTAAACGGATTTAACGATTTGTGTCTCTGGAAATGGAATGAGCTGTTCATGTATACGGTACAGCATTGCAACTGGAACTACCAACACTGATACTCGTTCTTCAAACACATCGCATATGTAAACAAGTTAAATGAGTAGTTATGCTGTTTCTCTTCGACCTGTCTCTCCTCTCTCCTCTCTCCACCCACCTGCCCTCCAGCTAGCTCTTTTGCTGGCCAACTCAGGGAAATTGTAAAACATACAAGGACTAAAATGGAGTGGTGAGGACCATGCAATTGAGAGGTCATACTATTGTTATGCTGTTTGACAATCAGGAGTGCTGAGTGCAGAGAATGCAAGTCTGAACATGCATTGTAGTGGAATCGGGTAATGCTGCAGTTCTCATGAAAACCAGACAAAACAGACTAGTCCCAAGTACAGGTAAAAGTAAGGGTGATATTTTTAGTATTCAGCAGGTTATTCCTTACACTTTATTTTTATTATTATTTTAAGGGTTGTAAAGGATGTAAGGCTGAGTATGTGGAATTATGGACAGCAGCAACAAACACATTCATTACAAAAAAAAACAACTAAAAACTTGAGTTTCTCTTAATATTTCTATAAGAATGATGCAGCAAAGGAGTATGTGTGGGTGCGTGCAGGCGTGTGAAAAAAACATGGCTTCCAAATGTATTTTTAAAGATTCTATCTTGACAAATTGATTTGTGAGTTGTTCATGTACCAGGATGACTGTGTATTGTACTCTATTGTAACATGGGGTTATGATTGTTAGTGACATGTCTGGTGGAGCGGTGCCACCTGACCATGCATGCATGCATCATATGCTCACAGTTGATGTGAGCAGTTTGGACAGTAGATCACTAGCCAGAATGGATCCTTTTTCCTGCCTGATGACAGGAATGTCAAAAGCAGCCATTTCTGAGAGGCAGCTCAGTGAGCTGTATTGGGCTACCCATCCTTCTGCCCAGCAGATCTCTGGGGTCTGTGCTTACAGTGACTGGGGAGCAGGAGTGGTATTTCAGCTATCTTGTCTGTCAGACTGGTAACCACATGTAATGAACCGCATGGTATAGTAATGTGGACATGTTACTGCTTGACATGTACAGCATCATGACTCTAGAGAGCAATGCAGTTCCCATATGAAAAGAAACCCAATTATTTTCAATATACTATAGTATCTCAGCTACTACAATGAAATGCAAATGTATGTGTCAGTGTGTTCTTTGTGTTAACAGGTCTATCTTGATAAGTTTATACAATCATTGCTATTATTTCCAGCAACACCTGAGTGTCCACTCATGCTGAGGACAGACAGAGAGCAAGAGAGAGAAAGAGCAGCAGTTTGCTGTAGGGAGAGAGAGCGCAATAGGGAATAGAGAGCGATGTAAGTGCCTCACATACTGTATAGTGTGAGTGTATAATTCATGGTACGGTTTCCTTCTTTTGTGTCTGTCCCCTCCAGCAACTCTCTCTGTCCCAGCTCGTGAGTCCATGGGCTCCCCTGTAGTGGCAAACACAGTGTGAATGTGGTCCGTGGAGTGAGAGAGAGAGAAAGAGAGTGGGAGAGAGACATACAGAGTGTACGTCCTGCAAAGTGCTGTGTGTGTGTCTCTTCTCTCTCTCTCTTTCTGTTTCTGAGTGTCTCTGTACAGGAAGAATCACCAGTGGGAGTGCAACAGACAACTGACATGGTCGGTGCAGAAGAGAAGGGGAGAGGGAGCAGCGATAAGCAGTAATTTCTCCAGGCAACCTGATGCTGTGAGAACTATGCCTGCAGCACGCTTTCTCTCTGTCTCTGTGATAGACTGAACAGAATGTAGCTGGCACTTGGCACCAGGTTCCCCCCACTCCCCGCTACAGAGCAGTGCTGCTGCAGCACAGTTGCCTGTGGTCTGAAGTGTGTTCAGGTGCTGGCTGCAGTTCCGATGCAAGAGAGAACTGTGTATTCTCTATCTCTAGCTCCCTGTATAGTTGTAAATCCTGGCAGCCTGTGTTTGTCCTGAGCAGCAGCCGCATGTCTATGTGTCCCATTGTGCCCACCCCATCCTAGTGAGAGAGAGAGAGAGAGAGAGAGAGAGAGAGAGTGCAATTGAGGTTATTTTTTGGCTGTTAGGAGCAGAGCTTGGTGCATGGAGAGAGAGAGAGAACGAGAGAGAGAGAGAGAGAGAGAGAGAGAGACAGGGATATTAACAGTGAGAGAGAAAGAGAGAGACTGGGAGAGCAACGTTGAATGGACAATGTTTGCTGTCTCTCTCTCTCTCTCTCTCTCTCTGTGGCTTGTGATGTGTTTTGGAACTTGTAGTGGGGGAGTGGCAAGCAGCAATTGTTTGTGTGTCTCTGTCTGCATGTAATTCCAAAGAGAGTGAGACACAGACAGACAGACAGCATATTAGGGTACCAGAAGATGATATGAAAAAGAAAATGTCACAGATCATCTCACTAGAGTATCTGTGACATTTCTATGTGCATAAGTGCATGAAAATGTGAGTTTTTTTCTTTGGGACTATTTTGCAAGGAGGCAGGAAAAAGTACCATTTTTGCTGTTTAAACAGCAAAAAAACATTTTTTTTATATTTTTATGTTGTTTATACCTTAACCATGTTGTAAGCGCAATAACTCACTCCAAGGTGTGCTGTTATTGGGGATTAACACACACCCAGGTGCTGTGAGGAGACTTGGTCTGCAGCCTCGTGCTTCACAACGCATCCGGGTGTGCGTTAATCCCCAATAACAGCATACCCTTTCATGGGTTATTGCTTAATTTTTTTTTTTTAATTCAAAATTTTTATTGAAATCAACAACATCAAAACAACATATATACATAAAAGATTTTGTTCCTTCATAACAATTGACAGGGTTATTGCTTACTTAATGCATAGTTATGTGACTGGTTTTCACAATTACAGATCTTAAATTTTTGAACCCATTCTATAATTACTAATATGTAGCTGAAATTTTCTTTTTAGATTCCCAGCGTGGCTCCCACAGTTTCTGCTGGTTACTGTAAAGAACTGAATCTTTGTGATTAACCTGGAGGTATAGGATATACCTTCAAGAATCTGCCATCCTCAAGAAGTTATCTTTTTTATTTTGAAATTTTGCTGGTTTATTCTGAAAAAGAAAGTGCTTTGGTGAATTGCTTTTATAGTTGGTTGACTAGGTGTCTTTGTTTCAGTCTTTTGACCAGTTTGATAAATACTGTAACTTTCTGAAACAGAACTCCTCACTGTTGTTTTCTAATTTTTCAGATCAAGGACCCAGGAGGGTGCCTATGTCCCCATCATCTGAATAAGGGTCAGGTTATACCAGGCCCCAACCCCATGGACCCAATGCTGCTAATCCAGTAGCTGATGGAGGGCTTGTGCATGATGGGGTTAGTTGGTAGTGCTGACCTGATAAGGGGCAGGATGGCCCATAAAAGGGAAGAAAATGTATATGGAAGAGCTCCTCAATAGGTTTGGTCCAGTTTTCCTCACTGATCTCATCTCCCCTTCCATTTCCTCTTGTACTGTGCACTCCTAAGACACAAGCCTCCTCTTTGAACCTACCTACAACTATTACTTCTACTTTTGGTGACACAGCCTTCTCCTGTGCTGCCCCAGTGATCTTCAATAGTGTACTTTGAGAGCAGCTGACACAGTTGGAAAAAGTCTGAAAACACCACAGACACAGCTCATGCTATGTTTCATATAGTTTCTATAGTTCTTATAAACCCATTGCCTATTACTGAGCACATCCCCTGAAAAAAATTAACTTTGTTCCTTAGTGTTTATCCACTCCTTCTGCATTTTTTCCTGTATGAGGTTACAATCCTCAGTTTGTAATATCACAAAGAACAGTTATGTAAGAACTTACTGTAACAGTAGATCTTCAAGGGAATCTCAGTCATCAGGTTACACCATAGGAACCTTTGACATCGGTGAAGGGGAATCCACACGAAAGATTTTCCGCAGTACAACTGGGGCCACCCACACCATCGACATCTGTTGACATCAACAACCCTATATAGGCATGGATGGCTCCACTCCCTCCCAGTTCTTTCCCTCCGGAGACAAAGGGAGCAAGGTTCATGCCCTGGGGAATCGAGGAGAGATAGAGGGACCCAGCTGTATAGAAAAAGATTGATACAGCAGATAGCAGGTGCAAAATAGGAGCCCCAGGAAAGTGGATTGTGGGAGGGAAATCAGACCTGATGACTGAGATCCCCTCGAAGATCTACTGGTATATTAAGTTCTTATTTAACTGCTCTTTCTTCTTCAGGGGTATTTCAGTTATCAGGTTACACCATAGGAATGAGTACAGTACCAAGCAGTGACAAGAAAAACAGACAGTCTGGGAGGTAGGATCTCCATAAACTTAAAACAGGAGTTCTTGAAGCATGGCCCTGCCAAATCCTGCATGGGCTCTTGATGCAATGTCCAGACTGTAATGCTTGGTGAAAGTGTGGACTGTACTCCAGGTGGCAGCTGCACAAATATCAGCTGCTGATACTCTCTGAAATAAGTCACAGAGGTAGCCATGCCTCTGGTGGAATAAGCTTTGACAGCACCAGGCAGTTCCTTGCTGTACTTGTTGTAGCAGAACACAATGCACTTTGCCAACCATTTGGATAAACATTGCTTAGAAATTGAAGCACCCTTTCTACCTGGGGTGAAGGAAACAACTGCTTAGACTTTCTGGACCCCTTAGTCCAAAGCCGATAATATTTCAAAGTTCTGCACACATCTAGCCTATGAAGTAGTGCCTACCCTGGATTGGCACACTCAGGAAAATAAACAGGAAGGTGGCTAGACTGATTAAGTGTAAACTCAGAGATCACCTTAGGAAGAAAGGATTTGTACACAAAGATATCCTGTCTTTGTGAAAAATCAAATAAGGCTCCACACACTAGAGGGCCTGAAACTCTGAAATTCTTTGAGCAGAAGTAATGGAAAATAAAAAGAGTGTTTTCCAAGAGAAAAAGAGGACATTGAAAGTGAAGATTGACTCAAAAGGTGGTAGGGTCAACTTTTCCAAAATAAAATTTCAGTCCCTAGCAGGGACTGGGGAATGACTGGAGATTTCAGATGCTGGATGCTCCTAAGAATGGTACAGGAAACATCTGCTGAGCAATCGTGTGGTCACCCATAGGCTCATGAAAGGTAGAAATGGCTGAAAGATGGACCTTGAGGGAGGAATACTGGAGGCCTGAGTCAGATAATGAAATCAGGACATATAGTACAGTACATGATTTACAGGACAGGTGAAAGGGTCTAGGGAATGTTTGGGGGCCCAGATGGCAAACCACTTCCACTTCATTGTACAAGCCTCCTCCTTCCCCTCTCCTCCCTTCCCCCTATCTCCTTTCTACACAACGTGTCCTCTCCTAAATATCTGCCCTCTGTCAGGATTCTTAGCACCCTAGCGATGTCTACTCTCAGGTAAGTTTCTTCACTCCCTCCTTTTTTTTCTTTCCTTATATATCCCCCTATTCCTTTTGCCCAACTTGTCCTCACCTAATTCTATCCCTTGGCAGGGTTCTTTGCATCCTGAATGGATCCAGCACGGGTTAATTACTCTTCCTTCACTCCCCCTCCCCTCTATCTTTTCTACCCAATTAGTCCTCACCTGATTCTGTGCTCTGGCATGGTTCTCAGCATCCTGGAGTGGCCTAATCTTAGGCAAGATTCTTCTTTCCCCTCCTCCTCCATCCTTTCCCTTCATCCTTTCTTTTCTCTCTTCCTAACTAGTCCTCACCTAGTTCTTCCACCTAGCAGGGTTCTCAGCATCCTGGAGGGGACCAGCACTGGAAAATGTCTCTTCCTTCCCTCCCCTTTCTCCTCGATCCTTTCTTTCTAACTTGTCCTCACCTTATTCTGCTCTCTGGCAGGCTTCTCAGCATCCTAAAAAGGCCTAGTCTTAGGTAAGTTTCTCTCACCCATCCTCCTCCTTCCCTTTACCATCCCCTCTACTATCTCTACCCAACTTGTCCTTGCCTACTCCTGCCCCTTATTCTAAGTCCTCACCTCATTCCACCACTGGCAGTGATCTCTGCACTCTGAAGGGACCAGTTACAGGTATGACTCATCCTTTTCTACACTGTCCCTTTTCGCCATGTCTCTCCTGCCCTCCATCTTCCCCACTGCACTTAATCACAGTAATTAGTTCACTTGAGCTAGTAACTTTCACTTTTTGTTCTGTCTGAGGTGCTCCCAGATTGCACTGGCCCTGTGTTGACTTGCCCCTTACAACTGATTTTTTGCTCTTTTTGCTCCAGTAATGTTCCCTGATCTTTATCCTCTCCTTCCCCCAGCTGGTTTCCCCTGTCTACTCCTCTATCCTCCTTGATGTCTCCCCACTGCACTCATTCATTCACTAATTGCTAAATAATTTGCCTCTTAAATGTGATCAATTCCTGCAATGAGTTGGCTCCCACTCGGGAGTAGAGATGCAACGAATTTAAAATTTGCCAGCGAAGTGAACGCGAAGTGCTCACTACGCGTTGCTACTCTGCTATGTGGAGTGGGCAATGCAAAGTGCTCACTTCGCCTTGTCATTACCACTTCACGTTAAGGTAGAATGACAACGCGAAGTAAGGCGAAGTCATTGTTTTTAATGGACTTCGCGTTCCTCATTAGGATTCTAAGTGATCCACTTGGTGTTTCAGATTTGGCAGCCATCACACACATCACATGGCTTACAGTACTGTAAGTCACATGCTCTTTAGCTAGGCAGGAAGAAAGTGAGTCATACAAGCACACACTTTTACTTTCTCCTGTGCAGATGGAGAGAGAGCAGTGTGTTTTGTGACTGCTGATACTTTTAGATCAGAGCGAGGAGGAGATTTAAACTTTGATTTAGACCCAACAGCTTTTTTAAAAGCTACATGTTTTTGTCTTTTCTGTACTCTTTTTTACTTAATTTGTTCTTTCTGTAAATTTTATTTTTCTTACCTTTATAAGTAGTTAGTTGTTTGTCTGTGTCTGTGTGACTGTGTGTGTGTGTTGTGTGACAGTGTGAGTAGTGATTGCTCGGACTGAGGGAGCTCAGTAGGAGAGATGGACCAGGGTGAGGGAACGTCTGGGATGGGGCAGCTTTGGGAGAGCGTGGTAGTGGTAAGCATTGTACCGTGTGCATGTTTGGAGGGCATGGGTGCCCATTCCTGTTGGACTGCTCAAAACTTGTGAGTGCCCCCCCCCCGAAGCAGGACCAGCACCACCTGCTGTCCTGACTCTGAGGCAGTTGAACCACCACCACCACCACCAGGTCCTCTGGAGCAGGATGTGCCTGTTCCCCCGGGCCCAGGTGTGGATCCATTCCCTGTTCAGCACCGTAACCAGCAGACTTACAATACATCCAAGTAACTATTAAAAAAAAATGATGTTGTGTTTCATGATGTGATCGTAAATCGTGATTTGTGACTGCATTTGTGACCATGATGATGAAGAAACATGAATGCCTATGGCTGTACTTCCCCGGGCCCTGACGAGCTGTAGCTTAAAACTCCCAGACTTAAAAACACGTATCAATGAGTACAATGGCAGGGTGGTGAAGCCTGGAGAGATACTACAAAACAGGCTTACAATACATCCTCCAAGTAACTAGAAAAAAAATTAATGTTGTGATTCGTAACGTGAATGATCATGAATCGTGATTTGTGACTGCATTTGTGACCGTGATGATGAAGAAACGTGAATGCTTACAGCCTACGGCTGTATTTCCCTGATAAGCTGTAGCTTAAAACTCCCAGACTTAAAAACACGTATCAATGAGTACAATGGTGTGGTGGTGAAGCCTGGAGAGATACTACAAAACAGGCTTACAATACATCAAGTAACTAAAAAATTAATGTGATTCTTAACGTGAATGATCGTGAATCGTGATTTGTGACTGTGATGATGAATAACATGATTTGTATAACGAGTGACTCGTGATTATGGTCGTGACTTAAAAACACATATTAATGAGTACAATGTTTATGCAGAAGTAAGCACCACACCTGTCCAGTACTCTGAAGGGAAGCCAAAGAAACAACTGTGACTTAAGTTACAGATGGAGATTGGGCCCTGAAGAGATGCAAATGCACAGACAGATTAAGATTGTGCTGTGCACTGAAGAGATGCAGACACAAATGCACAACACCTAACCAGTGCTCACCATCTGAAATTCAAATCTGGAAAAGAATACCTTTACCGGTTGGGGCGGGCTGCGCGGGGGGGGCAGTGTACTGTACTGCTGCAGTAACAGTCACTAGTACTAGTACCAGTACCAGTAAAGATACCACAAAGAAGTACAGAAATCACACAGCTGTAGTGGATAGCAGCTTCACATTGCTGAAATTATTATGTGGCACAATAAAAGGTTTCTGATTTGATGACATGCATCACACACATACTCACAAACACACACTAAGTAATGCATAGCAAATTGAAAACTTCGGTAATATAACCACATATTTTAAACAAACTAAAATTATGCACTGCTGCACCACAACAATCAGCAAAAAAATGGCAAGAATATTGGAAATATTATTGCGTGTACATTAACACAGTTAAACAAGAAAAATATCACCAAAACAGAAAGCACTGTCTTTTTCTCCAAGTTAATCTACCTACACCACAGATACACCCCTCCTCCCAAAGCACACTTCCACTGTCTCTCAGTACACAGTCTGAATGTTGTACATTAACATTCAAAACCCATACACAAACAATAAATGCTCAATGATATGAGCACAGGAGGGTTTCCTATAATCAATTAACTAAAGTTTCAGCAAAACAAATTACTCAAAAAGGCTTTTTTAACAGCTTTTTGAAGGTTTGAATTGCAGATAGCTCTCACAGCAGATTGTCTCCTACAGCTTCCTACACACACTACCCCAAGTGAGGCTGTGCAGAACAATCTAGAGCCCATGTGACCTGAAATCCCATGAAACACTGCAAAATTTGCCTTTGGAGCTTAAAAACAAGGTGAAGTAAGGCTAAGTTCATTGTTTTCAATGTACTTGGCCTTAAGAATTGGTGGAGTAGTGGTTTGGGAAGGTGAAGTAACGCAAAGTCATTGTTTCCAATGGACTTCGCGTTACCCATTTGCAACGCGAAGTACTCTGCTTCACGTTGTGGAGCACTCTGCAAATTCGCCTTCACTCCGCAGATCACTTTGCGGAGTGAATTGGGGCCACTTCGCCCACCACTACTCAGGAGGGAGCAATCTTAGACCTGGTACTCTCAAATGGGGATTGAGAGAGGATCTCAGATCTAGAAGTGGGTAGCCATCTGGGAACAAGTGACCACCAAATAGTGTGGTTCATGATAAACTCAGCTGTAGAGTCAAGCCATACAAAAGTGAAGGTACTGGACTTCAGGAGGGCTGATTTTGTCAAAATGGGAAAGTGCCTTGGAAAGGCACTAGCAAGCAGGCAAGAAAGTGGTGGAGCAACAATGAGGAAACATCAAAACTGCCATCACAGAGGCAACAAGCCTTTGTGTGAAGCAAATAAACAAATCAAAATGAAAGAAAAAAACACTATTGTTCTCAAAAGAGGTGGCAGGGAAGGTTAGGGAGAAAAAGATAACATTCAGGAAGTATAAGGAAACACAGAAGGAGCAGGACAGAGATCTGTACTGGTTAAAGTTAGCCAGCCTGGGAGTGGGTCCCAGGGTAGTAGCCTGGGTAGCAAACTGGCTGTACAACAGGACACAGAAGGTAATAGTGAATGGAACACATTCCGAAGAAAGGGGGGTTACTAGTGGAGTACCTCAGGGCTCAGTTCTGGATCCAGTCCTCTTTAACATCTTTATGGGTGACATTGCAGAGGGTCTGAAGGGAAAGGTATGCCTCTATGCAGATGACACAAAGATCTGTAACAGAGTTGATACACAAGAGGGGGTAGAAAAGATGAGAAAGGACTTGGCAAGGTTGGAGGAATGGTCAGACATATGGCAACTTAGATTCAATGCAAAGAAGTGCAAAGTAATGCACCTGGGCAACAAAAACCCAGGAGAGGAGTACACAATAGCAGGGGAGGTACTAACAACAACAAAAATGGAAAGGGACCTGGGGGTAGTCATGTCAGATGACCTAAAGGTGGGTAAGCAATGTGAGAAGTCGGTAAGGAGAGCCAGGGGGATACTGGAATGCATAGGAAGGGGGATCACAAGTAGAAAAAGGGAAGTGGTTATCCCTCTATACAGACAGTTGGTGAGACCCCATCTGGAGTACTGTGTGCAGATTTGGAGACCTCATCTACGCAAGGACATAGACAGGACGGATGCAGTCCAGAAGAGGGCAACTAAAATGGTGCAGGGTCTGCATCAGAAACCATATGAAGAGAGATTGAGAGAGCTTAATATGTATACCCTTGATGAAAGGAGGGATGGGGGGACAAGATAGAAACTTTCAAGTACCTCAAGGGAATCAACAAAGTCCAGGAGGGTAGCATCTTTCATAAAAAGAGATGTGTAAGAACAAGGGGGCACAATTTAAAGATAGAGGTGGGATGGCTCAGGGGTAATATGAGGAAATTGTTTTTCATGGAGAGAGTGGTGGATACATGGAACTGCCTTCTTGGGGTGGTAGTTAGGTCTAAAACAGTGGAGGAATTCAATCTTGCATGGGACAGACATAAGACAATTATAGTGGGGGGTTGCAGGAAGTAGGCTGTTGGTTAACTAGAATCTGCAGCTTATCCAGTAGGTTGGGAAATGGGCAGACTGGGTGGGCCAAGTGGTCCTTATCTGCCGTCAAAGTCTATGTTTCTATGTTTCTAAGCAGAAGGAAGTGGGGAAGGTGGTCAGAAAAGCAAAGGCCCAAACCAAGGAAAAGAGAGCCAACTCAGTTAAGAAGGGGGATAAAACCTTTTATAGGTACATTAGGGAGTGAAGAAAGACAAAGGGAGGGATACTGAGGCTAAATAAAGAGGAGAGTGGGTGGACAGAGAGGGACAGTGAAGAAACAGGGATACTGAATGAATACTTCTGCTCAGTATTCATAAAAGAGGAGAGGGAGGTACCTAATCCAGTCAATAGAAATAATCTGGATAGGGTAGTCGATATCAGTCCTTTCACATAAAAAAGGGTTCTGAAAGAACTCCTAAAACTGAAGGTGGACAAAGGAATTGGGCCTGATGGAATTCACCCCAGAATTCTAAAAGAAGTATGGGGAGAACTAGTAACACCACTGACTACCTACTTTAACAAATCATGGGAGGATGGTGTGGTACCTGAGGACTTAAGGAGGGCGGATGTGATTCCTCTTCACAAAAGTGGGAGCAAGACAGAGGCAGGAAACTACAGACCTGTCAGTTTTACCTCAGTGGTAGGGAAAATGATGGAATCATTTCTGAAGGAAAGAATTGCTGAGTACCTAGTGGTCAGTGGGGCACAGGACCAAAGGCAGCATGGATTCACAATGGGAAGGTCACGTCAGATGAATCTAATCAATTTCTTTAACTGGGTGACCAAAGTAGTAGACCAGGGAGGGGCTGTGGACATGGCCTACCTAGACTTTAGCAAGGCATTTGACACAGTCCCGCACAAAAGATTAATAAACAAATTATCCAGCCTGGGAGTGGGTCCCAGGGTGGTAGCCTGGGTAAAACATTGGCTTGATAACAGGACACAGAGGTTAATAGTAAATGGAGTCCACAGTGAAGAAAGGGGGGTTCCTAGTGGGGTACCGCAGGGTTCAATACAGGGTCTGGTCTTTTTTAATGTCTTTATAAGTGACATTGCAGAGGGACTGGAAGGAAAAGTATGTCTCTTTGCAGACAACACA